>OY101433.1:11653337-13071411 GCA_956483605.1 Tuberolachnus salignus | reverse complement strand
ATTACCGATATTATTCATGGACTAAAATCATAACCGATCCGGGTATACATCGCGCCAAAGATAGGCCACAGTCGTAGGTGGAAAGTTTGGTTAGGACATAGAACGATCAAGATTCTGTACACGATCAATCATTGCGATCAAAAAACGATGCTGAATGGAGCTCGGCAAACTGGAAGGTAATTCTGGTTATAGAATGAGTCGTGTTTCCCCCCCACCTTTGTAACCGAGGTAACCCAGAAATCATCAATAAAACACAACGAATAGATCGACATTTTTGTTGTCAGTTTTTTTTTTTTAAAACTATTTCGAAAAACTATTTGGAATTTCGGACAATGTTTCAATTAGAGTACCACCGGCGGAAATTTCGCATTTTTTTAAGGTATTGGCAGTAGTACACTTCGATTACGAATCGGAACATCTTACTAACCGAATAAAATGTTTTTTTCCGAGACAGAAAAAACGCATCTACACTGAGAATCTAAAATTAATTAATTGCATTCCATTTTAACGACCTTTGATAAACTCGCTTTCGCCAGAGTCGTACAAATCGGCTTCTGTCAAATAACATCACAGATAACGTACTAAAATTTACAAAACCACGAAGCGGTTAGGATTATGTGTCAATATTTCTATACATATAATTTTTTTTTTTCAAATAAAAACTATACGCGTCGTACTAATATTATTATACCAATACGGACAATCGCCTAAACTACCAGTGATGCATGAATAAATAAATACAACGAAACGACCGAATTGTCTAGAACAGAAATAAAAAAAAAAAATAAATAAATACTATTTACATATTATTATTATAATTGATCGTTTTGTATTTGCACGACATTATAATAACCGTATAAAAATGTAAACCGGTCAACACATGTTTTTAAGTTCCCGGCCAATCTGTCGTTGGGGGGATATGGTATTGCCCCACTCATTCACGTACTAAACTATATTGTTCCTATTTAAATAAACGATGGCACGCAGTCGTGGTGCCTAGCAATATTAAAACGGCACAAAAATCAGGTAATACCGATGCAGGACTACCGAAAAGTACAATATTCCGATGACGTACATGCGGTTTTAAACTTTAAAAATCTTTCTCAACTGAAATTTTGCTCGGATCGTCCAACACCACCACCACACGTCCGGGGATGGTTTCCGGTTAACAAATTTCGTTTAGTCGGTGCATCGGGGTGGTTATTTATTGACTTTGCTTGTAGTTTTCTTAATAAATTAACTTCGGAAAAACGGGAGTATTTACGCAATGTTTGTTATTCTAGATTTTTGTTGAAATTCGATTAAAAATGTTCGTAGAAACCTGACATTTTCACCGAAATCGTAACATCGTTGATTGCTCCTACAAAATTATATTTGTGTAATATAAATTAATTTATAAAAGATTCAAGATACTGTTTAGCGTTGATTAATATTAATACGATATTTCTTTCGCATTTTTCGAGTTGCATGGTTTAAAATTAGGAATTTTATTGTATTTTTCGATTAGATTGTTTTTAATATTTTGAAGGAGTAGACCTGTAAATATCCATATGGAAAGTACCATTTTTTTTTTTTTTTAGGAGGAAACTCATCAGTGAATGATAACGTAATCTCATTTTTGGAGAAAATTATATCCATTGCAGTTTATAGTAGTACTGCCAATCGATTACAGATTTCAGGTTTCAAGACTGATTGAAATAAAATATTACAATATTTTGAATTCGATTCAGAACTCGAAATACTACGGAAGATCCTAAATGTTATCTAAGTCTACGGAGGAATTTCATTCAAATAGTTTTCATGTTAAAAGCTTGCCAATTGTGGGCATATACGTGGTATACCAATAATTAACGTCGCGCAGAGTAAATTAAAAAAATAGTTTACATTTTCAGCGATTTTCAATAAAACGAAAAGAATGTAAGTTGATTTTTCAATTTTATAATAAAGTACAACTGTTATTGTTCGTGGGAGAAAAAAAATGTTACGAGAGTAACTTTTTCCAAAAAAAAAAAAAAAATTGTTCTTTATGGTATATTTTTTTAAACAGTTTTGCTGTATAAAATACTCCGCATTTTTTTTTACCAAAATGAAAAATCCGGATTTGTCGCCCAGTGGTATTTTATTTAAATAAAAAACAAATTCTAGATTCCTAACGGTTTTTCTAAAAAAATTCAAACAACTAAACGCAAATTGTCGAGAACGTTTGTAAACGTTTAACGGAAAATGATGAAAATTAAAAAAAAAAAAAAAATACTTATTCGCAAAATAAAATCCTGCGGCATCTGCCCGGTATACTGCGTGTTTTACATAATTTTTATTTTTAACGAAGCACGTTTATAAAGTGGCGTGACGCGACATCGAAAATAAGATTACCTAATATGTGTACAAGTTTGATCGGTGTGATTTACAGCGGTATACACAGTTTATAAAGATAAAACTAATTTTTATCATGTATTTCTTAAACGATTAATTCAATTATTTGTATATTGTTAAATAACGAATACATAAGATTAAAGATCATATATTATTTAATACGATTTGCGTCACGAACACAATATAGAACGTCGTATGTGTATATATATATAGTATATTAGCACCTAAATAATTATGATAATATATAATATTTATTTTATGCGTGGTATCTAAAAAAAAAAAAAAAAAAACTGATAACAGATATAATATTATAATAAGTGTAAATCACCGTCTAAGAATACCGTCTTAGTCCGTGGTTTAAATCTCCTGTGATATAGGTACGTATATTTTATAAACAGCAAAGTGTTATTTCGTTTTCAGAAAGAAAAAAAAAAAAAAAATAAATAAATACTTATTCGTATTGTCTAAATAGATTGGTAAACCGCTCAAATTGATTATTTTTTCGAGGCTTTGATGCCATTATGATGCAATCGTGACGATCGTTTTATTTCGAAACGAGTATTACTGAGCGTATAACGGCTTACGATGAAAAATACACGGAATTATTTTCCGTGATGACATTAGTCGAATATTAATTTAAAAAAAAAAAAAAAAAACTTCCTGCTCTATTTTAAGAATCGTAAATAAATGCTTATTTTTGATCTTGAATTTCGATCAACTCATTCGGGTATATTGACAGTCAACATGCCACAGTAGTACGTTAATGTTTTAGTCTTTGATTTTCTTAACCGGTAGAAGTTTAATAATCGTGAACACGTTTTTGCACGACTGTACAACAGATATTTGTGTTAAGGACCCGGATGTCTAATGATACTTTTCATATTTTTCGAAAATTATCTAAAAAAATTGCCCGTTAAATATTGATAGTGTCACATGTAATTCTACTTAATAACTGTAATAATTGTGTTGACCAAAAGAAATCCTATACGATCTGACGAGTATAAATGGCATAGGATAGGGATTGTAGGGCTAGGGAGTTCGGACCCCCGTACGGAATCCACGAACTCGTTTTTTGATTGTGTCGACGCGGGGCAATACGGTCATAAAAAATTCGAAATATTTACTCGTCTCGCGGCGGATACAATATATAAAAATTGAGTGACCAACGTTTTTTTTTTTTTTTTTTGTTTTTCTCGCGTCCGGACGAATCTCCGGGAACTCTACGTAAACGTATTGTTATATATTTTTCATTTTTAATCCTGTGGACAAATACAATATGTTTTGACGAGTATGCGATTCGTACAACGCCCGTTGAAAATACGACCATGATTTATCCAACACGACTATCTTCAATATTAGTTGAATCGATAAGTGTTGGTCTGTTAAGCCATCGCACTAGAGTTACATTATCGTATTATTAGGCTATTATTACGTGCACCGGATTAATATTAATTTAGCGTCGTTTTCTCCTTAATCCTCATATTGTAATCTCGTTTATAATATACTCGTGCACAAGGTTATAACGTGCCGTTAAGTGTGTAAATTCGTTCGCCGTTTTATACGTCATCGGCACGCGTTTATTATTTAGACACTTGATAAAAATTAATAAAATATTCGTTTTGCCGCAGGAAACAAAGAATACGAGTTTAATTTTGTATTAGATTCGGGATGTAACGAGGAAGTCGTTAGTTTTACTAAGATGTATTTATTTATTTTTTTTTTTTTTTAATAATTTATTCAACCTCAAAATTGCGACATTTTCGTGTTTTATGGCGGTACTGAATACACAATCGAAACGTTTTTAAAAAACGATTTTCAACAAAATAACTGACGAAAAATGACACGATACATTTGTTGATCGCTGGATTACTCTGACTACAAGGTAAAACAAAAAAACCGCGACTGACGTTATAACCTTACTAGTTTACCTCGAGCTTCGATCAGAATCGTTTTTTGATTCCAATTGATCAATCGTTGCTTTCGGTATATACACTAAATTACCATTTTATCCAATGCCTTCCAAACTATCCATTTGTACAATAGCCACGGTGCGAAGTACGGTTTTGCAATTTTTTTTTTTTTTTTTTTTATGTACATTTTATTCGAACACGGAATTAATAATATCAATAAAAAAAAGCGACGAACGTCGTTTCGTTCGTTTTATTTCAAAATCAGCAAAACGCAAAACGACGGCCTTTTGTGCGGATAACGTACATGACAATTAACCGAATTAAAAGCGTGTAGAAAAAAAAAAAAAATAAAAAAAGTACGCATTTAAATTCCATACGCGTACGGAGGAGTTCTATTGTATAACTTTTACTATTATAGACTTTTACGGGTTACGAATAATATTTTAGTCATAAATAATTCATGGCCGTAAATATTATATTCCAAAGTTTGAATACCTACATATAAATATTATATAAAAAGGAACTATTGATTATTTTGTATTAAGTAAAATATTGAAATGTAACTGTTTCGGTTATAATAACGCGGGGTACCTAATAAAAACAATACGAAAACATAATTTTTTTTTTTTTTTTTTTTTTATTACGTAACAAAAACTTAATACACAAAAGTTTTTTTTTACAAGTTTTTCAAAGTAATTATATCTAAAACCCGTTGCATATATTATACGACTTCGGCAGACACAGCAGCGGTTTCGAGCGTTCGGTTATTGTTGGTTTTAGACGGGGATTATTATACAACACGACTGTATCTGTTCTCCAGGCCGTTGGAAATAATATTATTATATAAATTTAGAAAAAAAAAAAAAATGCTTCTAAAAATGACCTCACGTAACAACGTGTAACAATGATGAGATCGATTGCTCGGTTAATTTGATATTGGTATTACTGAGATTCCGAGGTTTCGATGTGAGCGTGCGTTTTATTTTTTTTTTCTGCCCTTAAACGACTATTCCGTCAGACATTCCGCTCCGGTTTTCAAGTTACCTAGCATCTTTTCTGAACGAATTTTCAATCTGGTGGTTAATGGCATTATTTTTTCGGATTTTCGTTATAGTTTTCTCAATAGTTGAGAAAAACGGGAAAATGCACAACAACGGTTTCATTATTCGGTTAAAAATAATCGTAGGCACCTAACGTTTTCACGGAGTATAAATATTTACCATTTCTAAAGGCGGACAATTGTTCAAATATTCTGGCCGGTTTTTTAAAACTATTTGTAGGCGTTTTAAGTTTTTTTTTTCGATTCAATTAAAATAATACTGTTTTTGCCGAACATAAATACACGGACATTATCATAAGTCATACTTGAAGACGAAAGAGAAATAGATTTAGAGCAATGTAATAATTCTGTTTCGTGTAAATTTCGAAGAAAATCTTAAAAATTACTTAATTTCAAAAGACTGAACTTCGCTCAGTATCGTACACGACACTTTAATCGTGTGACAACGCGGAACGCGTAACGCCGGAGCAATACCACCGCCGGCCGGTCTATCGTGGACGTCCCGGATCCGGCCGCCCAGCCGGACGCGCCGCCGGACGCACCGCCGGCCCGCAGAATCGGCGGCCACGGTACCGACGGTTGCACCGCTAACCGCGCATTACGATGTACGCGGACTCGTGCTGGTCGTGGCGGACACACACGGTACCGGTACCGGTGGTACGCCGTCGTCCGAACACCGCGTACACGAGTACCTGTACCACCGCGGTCTACTCGCACACACGGCGGTGCCGACCGCGAGACAAGCCGATTAAATTCCTCCGTTGCGGCCTGGTGCTGAGGTGACATAACCCGGGCCACGGCTAATTGTTCCGTGCGTACCCGATGATTCGTGACTTTCCCACATTCCCACGACACGCGGAAATGTTATACGAAAAAAAAAAAAAATTAAAAAAACCAAATGTTTTAATAATTTCTATTTTTTTTTTTTTTCGTGTCAGGCATCATATATTTAAAATTAAAATAAACATGTAATTTATAAAACAAAACTAAATACATAATATCAAATAAGTAAAATATGAATAATAATAACAACACTCTAATGTAATGGTAACAAGTATTGCACACTAATTATATTTTTTCTTTTGTTCAGTATATGGCTGTATTTACCGCCTTCTTGTTGCTTACCATAAGATCCTCTTGTGTACATGGGCTCGGCCCTCGTGGGCAGACAAGTAGGTGTGACGCGTTGTCTGCTCTTGTCCGCATATGCAAGTTATGTCTTGATCTCCATATCCCCCCATTTTCTCATATTTTCTTTTGTCCGTCCTACACCAACACGCAGTCTGTTCAGTGTCTTCCATACCGGCCAGTCTAGGCAGTTACCAGGAGGTAATCCTTCTGATGGTTCCGTCCATCTTTTACCGTTGGTGTCCGTTATCAGTTTTTTCCACTCGTCTAGCCTGCTTAGTAAGGGCGTTTCCGTTAGCTCTTCAGTTACCTTTAGGAAAGACTTTCTTGATTTCAGACGGGAAGTGAGGTCATTTTGGCCGCACCGTAGGGTGCCTCGTGTCTCTTTTTTGTCAATTTTAGAGGATATCAGACGTCGAACTGGTGGTGGTGGTGGTGGGATACCTGCTAGTAAATAAACTTTGTCCATTGGTGTGTTTCTTAGGCATCCTGTGATTAGTCGACACGTTGTATTTAAGGCGATATCTACCTTCTTCGCGTGAGTAGAGCTTCTCCAGACCGGGCAAGCATACTCTCAAGCATAATTTCTATGTAGATTGTATACCCATATTATTTGTTGATATTTTTTCCAAATATGTTATTAATTTGTATTTATTCACATTTTAGTTGCGTTGTAGTTATCTTTATTACTTTAATTTTATTTGATAATGCCTATAGTTTTTTTTTTTTTTTTTTTTTTATTGTTAAAACGCTCTGCAGCCCAAACAAAAATCGTATCACTTCCTCGGGGGCTGTTAATTATAATAATCTGAAATGTCATTTAGCATTATTTACGCGCTGCGGATATCAGTAGTAATATTTAAAAAAACGAAATTTAAATTCAATATAAATATAACCATTCATAATATTATTGTACTTCAGTTACGATATTATATATATATATATATAAAAAAAAAAACCTATATTAAAACCCGTTCTCGGCGATTATTTAAAAACATAATAAAATATTCCAAAATACAATATTATTTTTGTAAAAGATTTACGATTAAATAACAGTGTATTTTCCGTTTATCGTTTCTCATTTCAAAAATAATTTAAAAAAATATCAACACTATATTATTTTATAAACGATTAAATTCGCCTTAAGTTATACAAATAATATTTGTTTAATTGTTTTATTACAAAGATTTTTTTAGTCGTCATAAATTGGTATTTATCAAATTATTGAATGTTAATAATATCGCATAATATTTTTGAATATACAATTTGTATAGGTACTACTTTTTTCTTATTCTTCTTCTTGCATATATACTGGGTTGAGCTTTTGATGTTTTTCAATACATTTTGCTAATAGTTCGACAACTATTATAATAAAAACTAAAAAGATAAAAAAAAAAAACCGTCTACGTTTAATTATCTGTAGTCCTTGAAGTTATACCGAACGAAACTTTTCGAACATCATGTTTACTGTCTCGAAAAGTTGTTTTTCTTTTTTTTTTTATTATGAAAAACAACAACGATATTTATAATAATTACAGTGTACAGTATGTTTTCCATTTGCAAGACATTATCAAAAGAAAAAAGAAAAATGGTAAATATTATTATTTACATTATTTGTTGTGTTCTCGCAACGATTATTATTCTTGTATTGAGAATTATTAACGTTGTAGAAACAGATTTGGCGGGGGAGTTTTTCAATATTAGATAAAGTCCTGCATAAAGAAAAAAAAATGTTGTCAAAATAATAATAATGTGAAAACTCAAATACGAAAAAAAAAAAAAAGAAGAAACACACGTCATAATAAAACCAATACCTAAATTCTTTGTTGCGCTCAGAATCTAAATGTAATAGTTGTGCGCGTCACGGTTAAAAAGTTAAAAAGTTCGCGACTACACGTGACTGCCAACTGTTTATGTGTGTCTTAATACAAAAAAAATTATTACATTTTTTTAATCAAGTAAGTATCGATAACAAACAATGTTTTATTTTCGTGTTGTCAATCGGTTATAATCTCATGCATTGTAATCCAATCTCGTCCGTATGCGTGCGTGTTGTTAAAATATATCGAATGACGAAATTAAATGATGCTAACCGAGTAACTAATAAAATATATAAAATTTCGTATTTATATCAGAAATAAGAATAAGAATAAAAAAAAAATGACTGGCTCGAAATAGTGGAAACGCCACGGATCAAACACCAGATAACTCCACTTTTTGAAATTGATCTAGAGCAATAAAAAAAAAAAAAAAAAAAGCCAGTCCATTGCGGGTGTTTTGTACATCGCTCCTCGTACAGGATAATATTATTAAAATGGCTGATGGTTAGTAGGATATAAAGAGTAATTTAATTAATATCTGTATGCAACGTAAAATTATTCTGAGCAGAATTCGGATAATCGTGATTTGAAATGCCGTGAATTTATACGGTTTTCATAAAAATGTGAACTTTTAACAAAATCTGAATGATTATAAAAAAAAGAATAGTCGTATTACGTTCAATTTCATCTTTATTTTTATTATTAAGTACAATTTATCGATGAGCCCTGTGTCAAATTATAGAGCGTTTTTGAGAAGCCAAACATATTTAACCCATATAGAGTCAAATAAAAACTAATTCGAAAAAATTCGACAATTTCCAAATTGTTTCAAAATTTTACCACGTCTAGAAAATGATAATATATGTACCCAGTAAAAAATTCAGTTCTCTACGATTATTTTTCACATAACAGAAACCGTTATTGTGTAAATATTTCCGTTTTCCCCGTTATTAAGAAAACTATAAACAAAATGAAAAACAACTTCCCCCAACGAACCAACCAGACAAAATTTCCCGCCACTTTTCCCGTATTACACGGGACAGTCTCGTTTTCAATAAACTGATTCCGCGTCCCGTGATCGACAATGTCTTAAAGAAATTCATAAAAGACAAATTTTGTTACTTAGACTTATTTATACTTTTAAATCAACATTAACTTAATATAGTTAATTTTTTTCAGAATGGTTTTAGTCATACAGCGATTGCACGATGCAAAATACATTTTAAATATACATGCGCAGTCTAAAATTATTTTTATATATTATTATAGTTTTGGAAAAATGTTTTACGAATGTTTGCCTCTGCAGTATACGTTATCTTAAAAATAACACACGCACACACTCGTTAACATTCATTTTTATTTGATTAATCAAACATAATCACATGAATTAATAATATACAGTACTGTAATTGTCATAAATATTTAATAGTTTTAAAATTGTCTGATAATTATTATTAATAAATTCCTATCTGGTAATACAATTTAACTACGGATTTCGTTCAAAATAGTTTTTTTGTTTTGTTTTAAACGAATTCAAATACTATTTACAGTTTTGATTTCAGTATTGTAATTGGTCACTGTAATACGGTTACTAATAATAGCGCAAATTCTACAACTACGACTGATTATGTCGTTGTCGTCGACCAATTAATTGGTTTTATAAGAAATTTCGTTCCGATTGTTTAGCGGACGACATAAACGACCGGCAAAAATCCAAAACATATTTCGCACCATGAGTAGGCCACATTGTTGTAGGCGGGGAGGTGGTAAGATGTATAGAATATAGAGTTTTTTTTTTTTTTAGTTTTCACGATATACTACAGCAAACAAAAAAACGATTTTGAACGGAGCTCGGTAAACTGGTGTTCGTGGGTTTTCCTTTGTAGCCAAAGTTCATCTATAAAAATATTACAATTAAAGTACCGTGGGAAAACCGGAGAATTCGTATAAACCGAAAAAGTGTTAAAAGATGAAAAATAAAACCGTATCATAGTAATAATACTAATAGCAAGTACGCTTTACACTCTAAATCTAAAATAATTGTAGAATATCACACCCTTAATAATATCGATAAAAAAAAAAAAACGTAAATGTTAATAAGGTATAATAACAATAACATTGTTTTTGCAGGAAGCTTAGAATAAGTAAATAATCTATTATACAATTTAAAATAATCAATGCAAAGACCCGAGTGCAAAACTGTAGGCGCTGCAAATGGCGTCGTTGACTCGGGGGAGCTATTTATGTTATTATCTAGAATATATATATATATATATAATAATGCTATTATCCGATCCGAGCGAATTTTGATTTATGATTTTTGAATTAAAAAACGAACAATAATAATATTACATAAAATTCTGTGACATTTTCTTTATTTTTTTTTTCCCCGTAGCATTTCAAACCGATATCAAATATTGAAGATTTTACTCGTTTTACTCGCATTATGGACGAAAAGATCACTCAATTTCATTTGGAGATTTGTGTACGGTTTGTTCGACGGCCGTCGAGTACATTTCCGCCGATAGGCACGATTTTTCACATGTAGTTCCTCCGTTATCGAATGTAAGACAACTATGGATTTTCGGTCGTTTCTCCTTTTAACATTCGTCCGCCTTTTTGCTGTGTTCGGTACATGTTGGTTGGCAACGTTTTTACGAAGACAATAATATAATACCGCGTTCCCGGGGACAAAAAAAAACAAAAAAAAAAACGTCTCTACAATAACAGTTTAGGTAGCTGTATAGGGTATGCCTACCCTAGTTCGGGACAGTTTTGCCCGACAACCGCCCAGACAACTTATTCGATACGACTAGGAAAACCTAGGATTAGATTACCCGGAAGATTAACGACGGTTTTTTTTTAATATTTTTTTTTTAACTTTACGGCGTTATGCGTGGTGAATATTTCATCGTTACAAACGTTCGCTAAAATTCGTACCCATGCGCATGCATTATAAAAACAAAGTACGTAAAAAGTGTATAAATTAATACAAGTGCTCGTACGATTTCGGTAATTTCCGGTTTGTTACAGTAATTCTGTGTGAAACGTTAAATCACGTCGGAATGGTAAGGGCCCGACGGTACAATTGTAATTCACACTTTTATGTTTGTTATCTGACAATTATGAAATGCGTGTTTGATAATAAAAGTGTTTTCGGTTTCTAGTGCATGCTTCCATAAATTTTCATATACCAAGACAAAATGAGAAAAGGCACCAGACATAATAGATAAATGTAAGTGAGTGAAAAATAAATAGCGTTTAAATTATTACACAAATTGTACGAAGAAATGAAAAATAAAACTGAAGTAGTAATTCTAGAATTAAAAAAAAGGAACAAATGACAAGGTTTTTATTTTTTTTTGATATCCTTTCGAATAATAATAATAAAAAAAAAAAACTAACCAATTATGAAAATTGTTGCCGCTAGTTTTCGAAATAATACCTAACGATTTTTTGATGGTAATAATTCAACTTAAAATACGAAAAAAAAAAATATAAACGTAACTGCAGCAGAACTGTAGTCAGCTGTAATATTATTTTTAAGTCGACTCCGACAAAATATGTTCGTAAATAGGTTAATGACAATATCGCATTTCATCACCATTCATCACTTATATTTTTTTTCCCGTTTTATTTCATTTTTCCGTTTTATTACTCGTGTACCGGTATTTTAGATTTATAGCGTATACCATTATAATGCATCAAAATATTATTTTATCGACCGAATTGTGTGGGTTCTCATACAAAGGGAAAAAAAAAAAAAAAAATTACTTATATGGTATAGTATTTTAATAATTCACTAGACGTGAAATATTATGTCGTAAAACAGCATATTAAACTGCGTACGATTATACAAAATAGAACGTGTATATAATATTGTTATTTTTATTTATAACAGGATTTGATGTGCAGTATATTTACTGCGCGGATAACGGACGATAAACGATTTCAATATTATATGAAATATATTTGATTTTTTCGTGTTATTAAAATACTATGCTTCATTGTAGGTAATAAATAAATAAATAAATAATCGAACACCGATATTTTTTTTTAGATTCTGCGCGTAGCTACGAAGCTATTAGCCAACGATGTGTTTTTTTCCCAATAGCTTTACTTAAAAAATTAAAAACCGACAACAAATTAATACGTATATGGTCGATGACATTGGTTTTATTTTTGTCGATTTCTCGGTTACCTTGGCGGTAAGGGGGGGAGGGAAAACACGAATAACTTTACTGGTTGCTAGGTACCGTTCAGAATATTTTATGGCTTGCAAATGTTTTATCGTCACTATTTCAGTATACCGTAAAAACTAATAATAATTACCCTTTATCATATACGCGTTCCGAATTGCCCGCCTAAAACAGTGGCCTACTGTTTATTTATTAATGTTTATTACAAAATTCCGATAAAAATACGAAATCAGGAATCGTAAAAAAACATATTTGTGAACTCCAATTCCAATTGCAACCAAAAAATAAAAATTATTTTTTAATATTACTTCCAACCGATTTGTACTACGGGAAATTAATTAATTTGTAATATTTAACGAGTTATAAATGGTCGAAATAAATACAATTGTATATTCTATATACTGTCGAGTTTTTCCGCAATTTTTTCAGTCGATTGAATTCGTTTACCGATCGTTTGTATTATTTTTATTTTACAAATATTATTATCGGTGTTCATACAAACCCAGTCAGTGTATACAGGATTATCACAGGATGGTTGTTTTATCACGGTCCATACGGTTATTTACATAGGATTTTTTCACCAGAAATCTTGCGATTATAACAATTATAAAATATATAAAACGTAATTTTTTTTAGAAAACCGTCGGGAATCTAGATGGGGAAAAAACGTCAAATAAAGTGTACGTGGGCCGGTTGATGGAGTTTTTTACTTTCGGTGATGGATTGGTTAGGATTGGGATAAAAAAATCGGACGGTTTCCCGTTCCGTCCCCGTATACCTCATAACACATAATTATTAGAATTAGGATGACCTTAAAAATACTAAAAAATGCATGCAAATATGTTCAATAAATATCAAAATATGCCCTTAAAGAAAATCAAATATGACATTTAAAAATTTCATTATTAATTCAAAATAAACTCTAAATACTAACATACAATTTTTTTTTTTTTTTATATTGTGTCAGCGATACATATTCGTGCTGGTGTTTTATCACGAGTCTCCTAACGCAAATACGTTGTTATAAAGTAAATTTTTTTTCAGATGCAATTTTCACTCCACATACTTTACACGATTGCACCGAATCATCCGTTGAAAACGTATATTCTGTCCGATCTCTGAAACACACTTTTCACTTTGGGCGTTTTTAGCGAGAATAAAACACGATTTAAAACTAAAAACATATTTTGACGAAGGTATAAAATTTACAAAAGACAAAAAGACACGACTGCTTCACACGATTCCACTTGATTGCCTGATATTGAAATTGTACATTCATCGTAGACATACGTGTTAGGTCAGTCATTTTGGTTGACGATAAAAATCCAAAACATGTTTGAATTCCATCGGTCGTGAAATCCGATTGTCGTCGATTATCATTCGCGTGCACCATACACCATCGGTCTTGACTGTCGATCGCGTCGATCGTCATTCGTGGCCGACCGTGTACGGGGGGCCTTAATAGAGAGAATGAGAGAAAAACCTTAACGGTAATTATTATTGTAATACGATCGAGGAGTAGGTGCGCTAATTGCTCGCGGCCGTATAAATACGATACGCACGTAAAATGATTAATAGCGACGTCTAAATAAATTATGCCGGTGTACTACACATACACGCCGCGGGCCGGGTGCGGACATTGTTGCAGCTTTGAATATACACCGTTCGGCAATTTAATAATATTGTATTATCATACTGCCGCGGACCGAGTAAAGTTTCTCGGGTAAACTTGGCCGGCCCGGAGGTCATTCCGGGTGCCGTCCGTGCGCGGGGCGGGCGACGTTAGAAGCGCCCCGGTCGCCGGGCGCGCGCGTTTACGACCCCAAAAAAATATACGCGAGCGTATCGTTCCCGCGGAAACAACGGCGCGGCCGCGGCGTCGAAATTATACGTGCGCATAATAATAATAATAATAATAATAATAATAAATATCGTACAATATATAAATACATTTAATACGGGCGAGTATAATATTATAATATCGGGGGTTTTTTGTATTTAAAAACAGAAAAAAAAAAAAAAATTTAATACAAATAATACAATTTTCGTTTTAACGTTATTTTTCGATTTAATACGGTTTAAGACTTTTGCGTTTTATTTTTTTCGATTTAAAACGTTATATACCGTTTACAACTTTTGCGTTTAACGTAATTTAAAATTAAAACGTAATTTCATTTTTTTTTTTTTTTTTTTTATTCACATTTAACATTTATTCTGCTATATTTATCGGTATTCTGCGAAAATTAACAAACGCTATAGAATCCGAACCGTGCTAATCAGTTTTTTTTTTTTTTTTTTTAAATACAATTTTCAATTAATTCACTCGAGTGCAATTATTTTTACAATTTTCAACAATAACAAAAAAGTGTGACTTGGCCCGTTTTATAAATAAATTGTGTTCTCGGACAAATAAAATAATTGGAGATAAAATTAAATTTCACAATTAATTTCTTCCGATTTTTAAAATGTGTAAGCGATTTTTAATACATTATGTTGGTTTCTTGTTGAAATAATGATCGGAGTAAATGGCGTTGTCGTCGTTTTTAGTAGATATAACCTAACCTAACTATTTATCCGTGGTAAAGCAAAATAAGAAAATAAAAAAGTATTTTATTATTATTTTTTTTTTTTTTTAAATAAAACCGAAAAAATAAATAATTTCGGTTTGAGTCTCGGATTTATTAAATAAATATACACGAATGCTTTTTTTTTTCAGTATTCGAACACGTTTTTTATTAATTGTTTCTAAAAAAAAAAATCACTCGGTACTGTATTACAAATTTTTTTCTAAACGTTCATATATATATCAAATGGATACTCATCATAAATATTTGAAATTCGTTTTCGTATATTAAACTTGAACGACACGGAACTCGTTATAGTGGAGTTAAGTGCGAAAGTAAATCCGGATATTTCCGACGATTGATCAATTTTCAATTTTTCCAAACAGTTTCGACTTAAAACCGCTTCCAATTATTATAATAAATAAACCGGACGGTTTTTTTTTTTTAATATTCAATATTAAACCACGCAACCGTGGCCCGAGGATTCCGATTCTTGCGGATAAAAAAAAATTCGTAGAGTTCTAAATTGAATTTAAAATAAAACAAATTCAAAAAATACTACGCCGGACATTTTGTACAATAATAATAATAATAATAATAATAATACGAACGACGTTTATCTAAAACGGTTTCCGGCGTCTCGGTTTCGAAACGCTTTGCTCGCTCGCGGAACACGGTAAAAATAAAGTTTTCGAGTCGTTCCGCATAAAAACATTTTTTTATGGAAATCGCCGTCCATATAAAAATAATAATAATAATAATAATAATATATCTTATTTAAAACCGTTACGACGACGCAGTTTAGAATATTTATACACGTATATCATCTTTGTGCAATATACGCGGCTTTTAGAGGTCTTCCGAACCGAAAAATACGAATAAGTATAATAATGTATATATATAATATTACAATATTGAATTTTATATCAAGAACGCGAATATTAAAGAATTCTTCACTTGGTGTCGTATATCTACTTGGTGTTTTTTTTTTTTTTTTTAGTGGGCGATGGAAAGAGTTTTGTTATTATTGGAAATATAGCCGAACGTATATTTATTCGCGCCATGGGTAGGCTATATGTACTGTTGTAGGTGCGAAGTCGGGAAGGTCTTGATGTAATGTATAGGGTAATTTTGTTTAAATCTGTTATGATCGAGTGGCGAAATTGCTCCCGATTATCTTAAAATATGCGGATTTCTTGCCCGGGGAGGGTGGTCAGTTTGTATGCACAGTTTCCCTAGATTCCCGACGGTTTTTTTTAAACAAATCTTTAAAAAAAAAAAAATACTTACAACGAACGACGATACACCGGTTTTATTTTCGTCGATTTTCGTCTATGCGAAGGTACAAATACGGACAAATTAAGAAACTCGACTAATGGGCGCTGTATGGCATTTTTGGTTATCGCTCAGAATCGGTTTTTTTTTTTTTACAGCGTGCATACAAATCGTTATATAATATATAATTCCGTTTTGTATGCCAAATCTTAAAACTTTTTTTAAAATAAAAATTTGTATGTGCGCTGAAAAAAAAAAAAAAAAAAAACATTTCTTAACGAAAACCATTTCTTCGTTTGGTACCAAAGGACGTAACATGGACGAAAACTGTGTATCGTAATCCGTTGTAAGTTTTGTTTTTAAAATTTGTTTTCAAAGACCGTTGGGAATCTAGAGAAACTGTACATATAAAGTGCCCCCGGGCAAGTAATCCGCATATTTTAAGATAATCGGGAGCAATTTTGCTACTCGAACAATTGTTTTCCGAGAGAAAAAAACAACACATATTAGTGAAACTAATTTTATGGCTGCTCCGGTAGAAACTAAAAAAAAAGAAGAAATTATTGCCACGTCCTCAAAGTTTCTATTCGGGATGACTATTTTCATTAAATATTCACAAAATTAATATAGCTACAAATATACGTAATATCGTTCATATTGTCATCACGTAGTGTTTGAACTTTTACCTATACGATGGTATCTATGGAAACATGACCCGGCCACCACCTGCAAAACAAAGTCTAAAATATACCTAGTGAACATTCTGAAAAACTAAATTATTCAGTCGATAACAAAATATACACGGCGTGTATGATTAAATTTGTTGGTTTTTTTTTTTTTATTAAAAGTTCTAAGATCGCGGCACAATTTTACGACGTCTCGCGGTATATAATAATAATATATTTATAACTACATTCATTTTTGAAACGGCGAAATTATTATTCTAAAAAGTTTTAAGATTTGGCATACAAAACAGAGTTATATTTTATACAAAATGTCCCATCTCAGCACGGCAACTGCAGCGTAGCAGTGCGTCCTACGGCTTTTGCCTTTATCTAATAAACTTTCGAGGTGTGAAAACGTCTGATATATTTCATTTGGAATTCGGCGAGGTAAGTGTGATAGAAACGTGTTTTCGGTCATTTTTTTTTTGTTTTTTTTTTTTTGTTTTTTTACGAAAAAGGCAAGTTTGTCACGATAACCCAACCGATGATTTTCACAGACGGAAAAAGTTAACACCAATATAAGTAAATACTATTATTTCGAAAATCGCGCAAAGAAGGTTTTTAAATTTGAATATTACAACACGAAACCATTTTCGAAAATTGTAGTATTTAAATAGTATATACCTTAACACGAATTCATCAATACTCATACTAAAGTTTGAAAAAAAAAAAACACAAAATCGCACGTTTTATATACATGGATTATAAAAAAAAAAAACAATTATTATTGAATCCACGTGTAATTAAAATAATAAACGCCTATAAAAAAAAAAAAAAAAAAAAATGAATATATATTTTTTAAACTAATATTTACGATTTTTTTCAATTAGGTATGGGAGTATATTTCGTGATTTTACACTTTTTAAATGTAAATCCCGGTTTTTAATTAAATATTACAAACCTGAAAACGTTAGAGCATCATACAAACATCAACAGTATGTCCAATTACCCACTATAGTGTCTTGTATACAAGTACCACTTAAAGTTAGGATGTTACGATGATGAATATAGGCTGATGAGAGGCGTAGAATAAACCGAGGAGAATTCGTTCCACTATAGAATAATATTTATTAAATAATAAAATATCGGTCGAAAAATTAAGTTTAAAAAAAATAACAAAATCAAATGTTTAGTTTTGATAATTTGTTTCGTCAGTAAAAATGTAATTATTAGAATATACTCGTATGATATATATATATATATATATTTCAATATTAATTTACACGACGAAACAAATTTCGTGAAAATTCAAAATTATTCACTTGTATTATTATAAATAGGTAAATAGTTGACGTAAAGCATTTTTGTATTGAATTTTTAAATATTCGAAAAAAAAATAGTACTTGTGTTAGTATAATTATTTATAATTTCTTAAAAAAAATAAAATAAATGAATATTTAAGCGTTCAAATTTTTTTTTTTTTTTAGATTCGTATTGTTTTAAGTGCAAAATAAATCACGGTAATCATTGGGTAAAAAAAATGGAGCGTATATTTTCCGTATAGGAATTTTTCTAGTAAAACCAAGACGATATAACATATTTGTTCGACTGCTATATTAAATATATATTTTTAATACAATTTTGCAGTGTTCGAATAAAAGAGCTATGTTAAAATCACATTTTTCCCGAATGAACAATCGCGCGTATATATTCGAATACCGTCGTAAAATTTTCAATTAAGGTCGAGTGTTGTTCGGAAGCAGCGGCAAAAATCTCGTTGTATAATATAAATAATTGTTAACATTTCGCTGCGAGTTGTTATTTAATAATGCTTAATCGCATTTCTGTCAGTAGGCGTATAATATAACTACGTAGACGACGTTCGTTTTTCTGACAAAAAAAAAAAAAAAAAAACAAATAATAAAATGTTAAAAAATTAAATCAAATCAAATACTTGTATATAGGTGTTTATTTAAGACTGGAAATTATTTTTACAACATTACGGTAGGATTTAGCGTACAGTATTATTATTATTATTTTTTTTTCTTTTAAATCGATAATTTGTCCAAAGTTATAAAACATGTTTTTGAATAAATTGAACGTTGTATTCATTTGGAGTTACAAAATAAATTACTATTGAACGGATTTTTAATGAATTTTAACATAAATTTGAATTTAAAACGTTGATAAAAAATAAATTACAAAATATCTGTATACACAAATATACCAAAAAACTTTCACAATTTCAAATAAGTAGTTAGAATACATAACAGTATTGTGCGATATCTAGATAAAATGTATAGTTTTTTTTTTTTTAATCTTATCTAGATAAGTAAAACTGTTATCTGATTATCTACAAATCGTTTTTAAGCCGATTTCCCCCCTATTATTAAGAAAATAACAAGGGAAATTACCTTCCCCAGTACACGGTCATTGCGATCAGAATCACTTCTGATGTTGGTTGTCGGAGGGAAATTTCCGATAGAAAAAAATCCTCATAACTATAACCGTCATTTCTCGTTCTGCTAAAATCTAAAAAAAGTAAATATTATTAATAGAACGAATTTGTAACATCTATTTTGGTTTCTATTCGACAAATCGATTTTGGGATCTCATTTCATTTTTTTTATCTAATTCAACAATTAAATCTTTACGTGTTTATAATGTTCGATTAAAATTTCAAATTAAAACGCCTAAATTAAAAATTCGCTAATGAAATCTCGGCAATTTTTGTTTTTTTTTTCTTTTATGCAAAATAAAAAACATTTTGTATATTTAAGAATTTAAGATTTCTTGTCGAACAATTACTGTAACTGCGAAGAACAAGATATAGTTTTCAAATAAACTATACGTTAAAGTACTACGCTTTGAACTGCACTTTATACGAAATGTTTTCAGAAGCGAAAATTAACAAATCGACTGAAACTTTATTGGACCGATGGTTTATCGTGATTATCCATTAAACCATTATATTGTATATAGTTTTCAGTTTTGACAGACCCAAAGTACCGTTTGTATTCAATTTTCACATACTATAAAACTTTTTGAGCGCTTTTATAACTATAAGAATGGAAGATAAAATTCAAAAAAAGAAAAAAAAAAAGAAAGACAGAAAAAAAAAAGGTGTTTATACATTTTTGTATAATCATTACAACTTATCAAATTATACTATGAAAAATTAACTTATATATATGGATGATTTCACTTCAACACTGCGTTAAACCTAACTCTTTAAATAAATAATAATTATATTATATTGTCGAGGATAAATATATATTTTAGATCCCCGTAGTAAATTATTTGAAATCGAATTTGTAAAAAAAAAAAACACAAAAATCGTTGTACGTAATGCGATTTAGTGTTAGTGCGTGAAAAGAAGTTTTCGAGCTAAACGTTCAAAAAAGAAGAAGGGGAAAAAAAAACTACACTAAAATCTTTCGGGCACACTGCATCAGCCCGAATACGGTACGGCTTTTGTGACGTGAATGGTTTTTCAGAGTAATAAAAATAAACCTATACGGAAAGACGGACGCGTTTGGGGGAATAGTCGAGGGGACAGTGCTGCAGTTACACATTTTATCGGAAACACATTTCGGGTGTATAGGCCCCGGCCAAGGAAGAGTCGCCGAAAGATTTGTGGGTCAAGTATAAAGTATGGCCGTCGTCGTGGGCTCGTAGCACGCCGATTCATCTGTTCCGACGACGGTGGAAAAAAAAAAAAACATTACTCCGGAGAAGAGCTTCGGGTAAAAAAAAAAAAAAAAAAAAAAAAAATGTATAGCGAACATGTGATGATGCAATATATTCGTTTTATACGAGACGGGATTTACGATTTACTGTTCGATAAAACCGAAGGCTCCCCCATCACCGAACTACCCGAAAAACGGTGTACGTTTTTCACAACATATTTTATACTTAAATATTATAATATGTAATCAGTGGCCAGAGCGGTCGGTCTTGGAATGGGAATTTTCCAGATGGCCCGGTTAACAGTATTCGAATAACGATGCGGATTTGTTGATCGAATTATTATTACTATGTTTGTCATCTCTGTGAAATTTTAAACTATTATTGAAAATATTTTACCCTAGTTATTGTAGGCTCTAAAAATAATATAAACTTATGAGATCGAGCGCAGCGAGAACAATTTTCTTTTCGTCTTTTATTGGGAGAGATTCCAAGCTCCCTGCCCGAATCTGGTCCCCACTCCCGGCCTCACTGTATGTAATAACCGAATACAGAATTTTTGTTATATTTAGTGTATTTTACAAAAACGTATTCGTAATATAAGTTACCTATGTATACATTTATATTACAAAAAAAAAAAAAAAAAAAAACCCGATATATTTCGCTCCGTGCTTTTGGGTATCACTGTTGTGGGCGAAAAGTTGGGAATTTAATTTATATACTGAAAGGATAAATCATTGCAATCAAGCAATTCTTTCCGAAAAAAAAAAATAATAATAATAATAATAATGATCAAGAGTTGGACCGTCGGGAATTTCAAATAAAATACCACCGGGCGGAAACATCGCATTTCTTAAGTTAAGAATCGAAGCATTTTACTAACCGGAAAACAAACACATATTCTACGCCAAACTCAGAATCTAAAACGAAAAAAAAAAAGGAATTTATATTCTATAGATACAATAGAGCACATTTCTGAAAAATAACTACAGAGATTTTTCTCCTTTTTCTAATAGTCTAATTTATTTATTTTGTATATTGGCTTTGTTTAGCCGCCAAAACGGTTTCTATCGTTTTTGACGTTACCGTCCTAATTCGAACTCTTTTCGAACGCGTATTGGTAAAATACAATTAAACAAAGTAGAATTTGTTTAGCATTTGTTAAAATGGTTAATTCGACATTAAGATAAAGCTGCTATAGAAACATAATAGAATTGATATTATGGCAAACGACGATTTATACGTTAATCCAGAAACCGCGTACGTCATTGCGACACGTTATTGTGATACAGCTAGGTAATAAAAAAAAAAAAAAAAAAACGTGTAAACGTGATGATCGGTAGAAATGATCAAAATTTATAATACCTACAGCACTACTACTCGCGGCGTTTATCCTACGAATATTTGTCGACGATTTACGCGTCAATCCCCGCGGTTTTGCCCATCTCTATAGGTACGCACACTGTTAATAATTACCGCATCGTTATAATATTCCGAGATCCGCAAACAGATTTATATAAATCACAAAACTAGTACCGGACTACCTATTATTATCAGCAGTGGTCTGGTGGACGTTTATGAATAATGATGCACACCACATATATATTTTTCGCACCAGCCCAGTGGCAATGGCCCCCTCCATTGGCCGTATTAAAGGAAAAAAAAAAAAAAAAAACATTTTTATCATAAACGTTTCATTGGTGTATGTGATTTATTTTCATATTTTTTTCGACTAAGTGAGTATAGTATATTTTTAAATGTAATAAAAGAAATAAACGTTAACGTGTAATTATTTTGGATTTGGTTTTATTTCTTTTGTCCCCTCCTTTCTGTTTCCATTGACAAATCCTGACCACGCCACTGCACCGGCCCCACCTCTTTCATGTCTCTCGGATTTCCTTTAAAATTAAAAGATACTCGTTCTAGTTTGTCAAAAGGAATTTGTCAATTGCCTCGTTCCTACAAAAACGAATCGGTTATTTGTCCCCGTTTCTTCACATTTTATTTTGTTTTAAAGTCGTTCAAATGTAAATCAAATATTTTTACATAAAATAATATTAAACAAAAAAAAAAAAAAAAAAAATGAAATCTGAAGATTCCTTAATAAAATAATTCCTTCCGGCAATCGTTTGTATTTTGAACGCGAACCTAAACAACACTGCTGCATACAGTACAGTAATCAAATCATATCGGTTATTACTAAATACCAAATACCTTTTTCTTGACGTTTTTTTTTTTTAAATTATTATTATTACTAACCTACACAACCTAACCCCTTAGCTTAGTCGGGAGTTTTCACGCGATACCCGAAATTCGGCAAATAGTCGTTAAAATAATACAAAAAATTCAAAGGGCGTACGTGTATTATTATTATATTTGCAGTAGCGTTTTGGTTTTATACCGCCACATTATTTATCTTCTCGTCTCAAAAAATCGATAGTAAATATGCCGTGCGACTGTATATATATATATATATATATATATATATATATATATATATAAAAAAAAAAAATTTAAAAATAAAAATAAGAAAAATATGTAACCCGACGCGTTCCGGTTTAACGTATTGCGAAGCACGTACGTACAAAAAAAAAAAAAACTTCTGTAAACCAAATTATAGGTACGCCCGCGTTTTCGGTTTGCGTGTAACCGCATCACGCGAAAATATCGATTCGACTATTGCCATCGCCGGCGTTCAACCCTTCTGGGACGTTCGTGTTGATTTTCGCGTTGTTTTTGCGTGCCTGATTTATTTAACGTGGATAAAATTGATTTTTTTTTTTTTTTTTTAACAAAGTGTCTCCCGCGTACTTCAGTATACATTTCGTGTGGGGATTGTCGTTGAAGAATTAAAAAAGAATAAAAGAATTTAGACGTGTCGTTCGATCTATCACGCAATAAACCGATAAGAATATTAAAAAAATATATATATAGGTACTCGAGATCGACATTCTCGGATTTTTTTTTTTTTTATGTTAAATTTTAGATTTTGAGCGTAACAAGGAATATAATGATTTTATTATGTGTGGTTTTTTTTTTTTTTTTTTTTTTTTTAGTCATCAATTTTAAAGAAGGTTAGCTATAGTTGTGAATTTTGTCTTGTTAGTGTATCGAAGGTGTGATTTTGATTTGATTTTCCTTGTTGTTTTCTTAACAAAACCCAGCGAACAAAAGTCGGAAAAACTGAAATATTTACGAAACAGCGGTTTCGACGTTTAGCCGATATAATTGTTCAATATTCTCAATAAGGTTTCCTTCGTACGTTAATAGAAAAAAAAAAAATATAATAATGTGTTATATGATACAGGGTGGTGATACGCATCGACCTACTTACGGGTATTATACCGTTGACGTGGTTTCGATTAATACAACTGCGATGTTAAATTTTCACTTAGATTATATTTTGAAAATCGATACGAGAAAATATTTATTCAAACAAAAGTAGTTTTTTTTTTTTTTTTACTCCATAATCGGGAGTAGATTTTTTTTTTATTCTTAACGAATAAGTCTCACGTACATGTCGAGTCTTAAACAATCGCAATATATTACAAGTATAATAATACCATATGGATCGAGTGACGGCAATACAGAGCTATTTTCCGTGTATTAAATTAGTAGAAGTATAAATATAAATACTCAGTAAATACCTTATTTTCTGAGCGTAGCAAAGGACGTGGTTTGGTTTTACTACGGTTTGTATGGTTTATTTTTTTTTTAAATTAAACATTTTTTTCCTCTATCTTTGGACAATTTTTCTACTAGACATCTCTCTCCGATTTTCAAGTGTAGCACATTTTTTTTGAAAGAATTTTGGATTTAGTTAGTGCAACGAGAGGATAACTTTTTTTTATTTTCATTGAAGTTTTCTAAATAATTGGGGGGAAAAACGTAGGAAAACCGGGCAAATTTATGGTTTCATTATTTTAAATTTTTATTTTTGTTGTTACTCGGTTAACAATAATTTTGTATACATGAAATTTGTACAGAATATTCAAATTTGCCTTTTCTAGGAGACATGGAAAACACTCTGGCGATTTTTTACTTATTTATAGACATTAGTTTGATGTTTTCGGGTATTTTTTAGTTTTTATTTGGTTTCATGTGGATAAAAATATTTTGGACACAGGGTCATGATAAGTTTTATTTAATGGTTGAAAAGGCAAAACATTTGAGGGTATTTTAATAATTTTTTGTTTTTTTTTTCATAAGCGTTTAAAGTGCAAATTTTGATGAAAATCGTATAAATTACGGTATTTTACTATTTTCCTATTTATGCTAATACAACTTTCTTGGCTCCATAAAATTACACAACGTTTTAGACGAAACAAATACGGACAATATTGTAAATTATTATATAGTTTTTAACTAATAACATTTTCAATTTTAATACAACAAAACAGTTTTACCGAACTTGGTTCACAATCGAGATAAAAAGAGATAGAAATTCAATTCGTCTCTATATCCAACCTTCCCAACTCGTCACCTACAACAGTGCCTCACCCGTGGTGCGACGTATTTTCTTTTGGGTTATTATAAATTAATTAAATTATCGGTATAGGACTTTTGTTAGAAACGACAAAATTGTGTTGCCGACTGAATTCGTCTAGGTTTTATACATTTTGACGATAATTTAACTATATATAGATTTTTTGAAAATTTCTATTGTAATTTAACACCGTCGTGGTGTACGAACACTTTTTTATTAGTTCGTTTGAAAACTTCAGTTTGTCAAAAAAAAAAAAAAAAGTAAAATTACAAGAATGTATAATAGAATATCATTGTTCACAAAAAATACATTTTTATTCGTTCGTGTATTTGTAGTGGTATTTCAGAAATTTTAAAGGCGAGTATTTTATTTACGGTTTTATATAATAGTTTATATAACTATTACCGTATAAAAAAAAAAAAAAAAACCGTATCGTTATAGCAACTATAAATAATATTTTTTTCGAAATTGAAAAAAATGTTCACCGGGAAATATTATAAATAATAAGAAAACGCGATCCAATAGTTCAATAACCGTAAAACTCGTTCATAATACACTGGCGATTCATAAAACAGTATACACATTGATAGAATTGAATACTAAATATTTATTTTCTTCGTTTAATATAATTGGAATTTTTCGAAAAAAATAATGGCCCGACCGATCTCGCGTACCTACACTTCACGTTGAATTCAAATCGGTTTTCATAACTCTTATCGCTTCACTTTGTCGATCCGAATAATAATACCTGAAACGGAATTTATTATATATTTACTCGAAAATATCATCTTTGGGGGGGGGGGAGGGAAAAAAAAAAATAAATAATGTACATCGGTGACGTACGGGATACGTTAGGATACGATAGGTGGGGTCTACGGGGTCGAAACTCCTCCGGGAACAAATAATAAAAAATAACGGCCTCGATTAAATGCGTATAGTAGTAAAGGATAAACCGTTATTCTAGTAATGAAAAATCGCACTTACGCGCAGAAGTACCTAAAACGAAAATTATTATTTCATGTCAGTCCGCGGTAAAATTGCAGTGTGCAGTTCACGACGGACACATTCGCCCGTCCCGCAACTCTGCGTAAAAAACCGCTGACTAAGTAAAAACAAAAAAAAAAAAAAATCAATTCTCAAACAGATATCGTTCGATTATAGCCAAGTATAACGTTGGAATTGTACAAAACGGCCGGGGTCAGGGTTACCCGTAATATATTTATATATATATATATATATATGTGTGTGTGTGTGGTGTTATGGCAGAATGTTTACAACATTTTTACGACTTTCGGATACAACTTTCACAATTTTCGCCATCGTACGTGATAATGGCAAATAATGATTTTCGGTTCGGTATCGGTCCTCGCCCGTAGATAACGTGTACGGTTATAAAACATATGGATACACATCGTGGTTTGCCGCAAACGCGAGACGTACGATTTCCCGGCCGTTTTATACGATTAATACGGAAATCGACGGAAACCATCAATCACCAGCCCGCCGCAGATTTAATATTCGACGTTCTTCGCTCACGGTTAGGTTGGGTTAAAACAATAATGTCCCGAGACCCGGCCGTTCGCCGAACGAAAGAAAGTCCAAATCGTACGGTCTTTTTTTTCCTATTAGAACCCGCAATATCCCCGGCTCCCGGAATGGCCGTGTGGCACTACTAATTTATTTTCCATAATGAACACATACAAATAATAATACACAATATAAAAATCCGTTTTCCCCTTCGACGGGGCGGGCTCGCATAGCGAAGTGCACAAAGCTTCGCGTCCCTACCGCGGAATGCGCAGTAGCCGGGCCGAAGCTCACTTGCTGCCCTCACACTAGTAGGGGGGGGGACACTTTCTGCGAGGCCGCCGCGATCAACGACGGCGCGGCGACTCCTTTTCCGCGACGACCGCGTCGGCGAAGTCGTCCGCGGCTTTCCAACGGTCTGGCGATTCCAACATGACCGACACCAAGTCGCCCGGTTCGAACGGACCGATCCTCCGGACCAGGCGCTCCCTGTCCCCCTCGCAGCGCCTCGCGAGGGAGGGTGTGGAGAGCGTCGTCATCCTCGTCGTCGTTCTGCTCGCCGGGAAAACCGCGGTGAGAACACCCGGGGTATGCGGAGCTCGCCCAGTCCGGCGAAGGAAAAATCGTACGGTCTGCGTACATATAAAAAAAAAAAAAATACGAAAACGATTACGGGCGGCCCCCGCCGCCGCCAGAAGACCGAAACTATGAATAATTGCGCACGATAATTCGTCCGCGAGTCTATTAAAATTCATACTGCAAACGTTTTTTTTAGTACTTAATAATAACGCGAGACGATAACACAAAAATAATAATCGTTTCCGACCGAATGTATAAATTTATTTGTATTTAATACATACATATATATATAATAACATACAAACAGACAGCCCGGAAAAATTCATATATCGTGCGGTAATACTACGCCGTGAGGGTGAATAAATATCGCCGATTATTTTGTACAGGGTGATTATATTATAACGTAATACGTTTTCGGTGTTATTCTCGTTGTCTTTTTTTTTTCTCCCCCCGTTTTGTTTTGTTTTCATGCGTTCATAATAAACGTTTTAATGGAAATTAAACGTTGGACATTTAATATAATAACGCGAACCGAATAAAATCAATAAAACACAATTATAATTTTGATTTCGATTTGCCGTTTCGGTTTTTCAAAAAGCAAAAAAAAAAAAACAACAATAAAACAATACACGTCTGCGTGTAATATGTATACAGTGCGAATAATGTGTATCGACCGAAAAAAGCGAAACGATACCGAGTATTATGATCGAAACACATAAAATAAATGTGCCGGACGACGGTTACTGGCACGATAGTACCGGGCGATCAGTCGGACGGCGTCCACACGGCGATACCAGTGATAGTACAAGAACACATACGATGTAATTAGGTAAAAAGTACGTCACGACAGTAAAACCGAACGATAGTAATTGTCGAATGTGTCACGCACGACAGTGCGATAGCTGTTTTCGCGACAGTGGCACGGCTTCTATCGCCGTGTTTACACACCGACGGCGTGTGTACAAAACTATCGCGATTGTAACTGTCACCGCGTGTACTTATTAGATTCCATTTGATGATTACAGCGTGTGTCGTACACGGTTTTATTTCTTTTTCTTTTTTTTTGCTTCCGTAGATTTTCGCGTGCACTACCTATACATACATTTGTGTACGTTATTATGTCGATATTACAAGGCGAAAAATACAACACTATTATAAAATATTATATCGGGCGAACTATAAAATATTGCGTCGTTATTACACTGATGAATAGAGTTCAGACGTAGTTTTATATTATAGCACACTAAAAACACCTTTTTTTTTTTTAAATAATTTTTTTTTAGAGTACCAAAAATTCCAAAAAAAAAAAAAAAAACCCTAATAATAATTTCAATATACTGAACGGTACGGTACTCGGTCGACTCGAAACGATCGAACACTTTCAGAACATCTGGATCGTATCGATAAAAATATTAAACGTTAATAAAACCTATTTGATCCGTACAAGGCGTTACAGCTGTGACATTAAGTATACGATATAAAATAAAAAATATTGCTCATACCGGGTTGCATAAACGACCAATAACTAAGACCTATCGGACTGATAACATAGTAATCGGTTTTGTAAAATGATTGGTTGCATAACGTTTTGTCGGTTCGATAATTTCGAAGGCCGGATTTCGGTTTGTAAATATTTAAAATAATAAATAAAAAACTGAACGCTAACACAAACTGATAACACAAAATATTTTTCAGGTTTTCCTTATTATAAAAACCGTGCGTTGCGCATCACTTTGTTTCTTTAAACGTGTTTCAGACGACGATGAGAGAGCGGTCGGGGTCACAAGTGCATTGAAAAATTAAAAAAATCAATTTTTGGTTTATAATCGTGATACTGATAACGACTAAGTTATTAAATTATAGTTATCGTCGTTATTAAATTTGATCGTTTGAACCCACGGCCACGGTAAATGTGTATAGGTCCGGTAAAATCGCAAAACTATCGCTCCTCGGATTTATTCCTCTCCATTTATTTCATTTGTATTTGTTCATATTTCTTGTCTGTAACTCCGCACGATAAAATGTCAAGCGTAATTGTGTGCGCGTATTAACTGTCGCGTATTTTTGCCCCGCGGAACGCGACGTATTATAATAGTAATTATTATTGACGGCTATATTAAAGCGGTGGCGTTATTTTTTTTCTTCTTTTCCCCTCGGGCGCACGGGCGGAAAACATTATTTTTAAGGTCGTCCGAAATTCCGAATGGCGCGGGAATAAAATATATTTATACCGACGCCACCGCCGCGAGGGGTTTCAAATTTCGCGGCAACAGCCCGAAAGATACAGACGCGGTAGGGGCCGCCGTCCGCCGGCGGACGTCCCCCCGGAGAGTTCTCCAGACGCGGTTTAGTACTTATTACACGATACTGCACTATACAGGGTGTCCCGCGAAGATATCTCCTGAAATAATGAATCCACGTGAATCAAATAAAAACAAAAAAAACCGAATTTGATCGTTTTTACTATCTCGGGGTATAATAAATGGGCAAATATTCGTGAGACACACTGTATATATATATATATAGACGGTGTTTCAGAAACAAATGTCCAACATTCACGGGCATGGTACTCTTTGAGGCGGCATAACAACGAGATTTTTTTAAAAATTTTTTTGCTACGTCCGAAACAGGATTTTTTTTTTTACAATTTCTTATATTCGCGTGATTTTAAAAATAATAAATATGTTACGATATTTCGTGGCCTCGTACGGATCGATATTCGCTCGATTTTGACGCATAAACGCCGGTCGTCTATTCCGTAAAAGCATTTCGCAGGGAAATTGCGTGATTTAATTTATTTGTCGACATCTAACATAGCCGGTTGTAGTCAATCAAATTGTTTTATCGGTTTTTACGAGTTCAGCTAGTTGTGTAAAAACCGTGTTGAATTTCAATCGGTTTTTGGAGGTGGTAAACAAACGTGCAATGATATTGTCGCTATTGTCGCGTACCGTAGAATTGGCCGTACGTTTCTGGAACACCCTGTATACGTGTACGCGTAGTCTCGGGACGCGACCACTGCACCGATAAGAGTAAGTCGGTCGCACCCCTCGGCCGGGCGAAAACCGAAACCGTTTTATGTTTCTGTGCGGCGGGCGGCCATCGAAGGGACTCATTCGGTATTCTGTGTCGTACGAGTTATGCGTTTTTCTATATAAATATAAATATATGATTACGTACGTAGTGCAGTACGGCATAATATATAAATGGAAATATCGATCAGTCCCCGCGAGCCGCGCGACGAAACGGTTGCCCTGTTAAAATTCGATTTGTACGGGGTGTTTTGCGAACAACGCTCCGCCGTCGCCGAGAAATCAAACGATGCGCTGCCCGGGTTTATAAAACCCGTCCGCCAACGATATTATCCGTCGCGATTCCGAAAGTCAAGGCCCGGGCGGCGAGTTGACGAAATTCGTTTTCAAAATCGACAATATAATTATACGATGTCTGTTCAATAAGTACCAGGACAAATGTTATTACGGCTAATCTACGCACGATAACGTTTCAAATTCTAAATAGATGGGTGTTCCCCGCGAATAAGTGGACAAAATTTCAAACAAAACCCCAATCTTAGTCCTCAGTATAATATTACACGCGGTTAACATCCAGTCAGGTTTTTTCGTTCGCCGTATTCGACATGTCCGAAATTAACGAACAACGCGTGTGCATCAAGTTTTGCTCGAAACTTGGTAAAAACACGGAAATGATTACCTAACCGTTTTCGGGGATGGTTCTATAAGTGTTTCCGTGACTTTCGAGTGTTTTAAACGTTTCAACGGCAGTCGGTCTGGAAGACCGTCGACGTCGTCCAGAAACGACGGTGTGGCGACAGTTTGCGAAAAAAATGCGAAATGGCCGCCGATTAACCGTTCGTGAGTTAAAAAAGCGAATATCAATTGAGTATTGACATACAATTTTACAGGAAAATGTACAGATGAGAAGGGGGGTCGCCGTTGACAAATTCGTTCCGCGATTGTTCACCACGACAACGTACCGGCACATTTAGCGCTGTCGATTCGTCAAATTTATGGCTGATAAAAAAATTGATGCGGTCCCGCGGACTCTCCCTACTCTCCAGATCAGGCCTCAAATGATTTTTTTCGTTTCCCGTGACTACAATCTGCGCTTAAAGGACAACGATTTCAAAATGTAGAGGAAATCAAAGCGAACACATAACTCATAGCTTTAGCTTTGGAACAGTTCCAAAGGACTTTTGAAAAATGGCAAGATCGCCGGGATCACTGCGTATCGTCCGGAGGAGAGTATTTTGAAGGATATATCTTTAAATAATTATATAACTTCATGTTTGTGATTGTTAAAAATAAAATCGTGGTATTTTTTGAACAGACCTCGTAAGTCGATTTTTTTAAGTTTTTTTACTGTCGGAATAGTGAAAATGATTAATGTGTGTGATTTTGTTTTTTTGAAAATAAAGACGATCAATGTTCGTTTAACATTTTAAACGAATGTCGGGGAGGTGGGGTGGTGTTACCGTTAATATCAAATTTATACAATTTATTTTAAACACGCATAATTGAGTTTAAAAAAAACCCATTCAAATAGTGTATATACAGGTCGTACGTTTTTTATATTGCATTGCAATTAATAAAACAAATGAGTTGAAAGTTATTGTTAACGTAACTTTTTCAGTCGTTCATGTCCAGCATTGTCCATGCACTTGGATACCGTTTAAATGTGTTTTTCTTAAATTTTTTTTTTTTAACTCGTGCAAAGAGACGAACGTGGTATTATTATAGGCGGATAATCTTATTAATGAATTATTAAGTATACAATATACATAGATTGTAGAAGGCAAGTAATGCGTTAGTCATCGTAAATAATGAATATATATTCATATTTAATCTGTATAAGATAATAAAATATTTTAATTATTAGAACATCGAAAATATTCCGAGCAAATAATAACGGTGTGACTAACGACGACGACGACGCCGAAATAATATAATTTTTATCACATTTCATCGTACACACATTGAATAAAACGATAAACGGACATTTAAAAATGATAAAATGATATTTTTTTCGGACGTTTTCAGATTTTTAATTTTCCTATAGGCCTATTGACCGTTTTGATATTTCGTAATTTTTAAAAACGCAACCCCTACCCCCCCAAAAATGAAATGCCATTCGCGTGCCCCTGTAAATATTTCAACCGCCAAATAAAATGTTCTAATATTATAAGGTGCCAATATTAAACAGGAACCAAATATTATATAATCGTGTTTTCAGTTTTCGAAACAGGAAACGGCCGGCGGCGTTATAATATGCAAATTACAATAAATATAATAATAATAATGGCAATAACAGTAATAATACACCGGTCGGACAGCTCCGGTATAACGACAGCCGTCGACCAAAAATTAAACGCTATTTAAACGCGTTTAATTCGAATGTTTGACAAACGGCCGGATTTTGTTTCGCAAACAATATTATAATATCATAATATATTATACAACCGCGAGCGGATTAAAAAAAAAATAGAATAAAACATAGAGAAAATAAAAAAAAACCTAACCGAAACGCTCGTTATATTACCCACGGTTTTGAATTGTATAACTGCGCGGCGGGCCGCCCGTATTCGGAATATTTTAAAGATTCCGGACCTAATATTATAGACGTCGTATAATAATAACGTCTGACCGAAATTATGTACAATATGACAGGTGTAAAAATACATGTCGCAATGTTGTGGCTATTCGGGGTTTTCAAAACAAATCCGCAATACGAAAATGTTACGTACAAATCGAAACCGTATTGAAGAAACCTTCGTTGACGGAAACCCCTGTCCGCTTTTGTCGTCGTATCATCAAAAACTATTATATTTTCAAAAAGACCCGAGTAAGCCCGAGTCTATACTCTGTTGTTCGACTTGGCCGTGTGTGTAAATTTCACCGGTCGAGAAAAATCGAATTTTCTTTGACTATAAGATAACCGTGCGTAGCGAGGAACGTATTGGTATTACTATGATGTGTACTTTTCCCCTCCCCCCCCCTCGTCTGTCTGTTATCACTCTTTCTCCGACGTCCGGTAGCCAATTTCGTCTGATCACCGAGGAGGTCGTTTTTTGATTTTTCTCGCTGAGAAATTCGGGGAAAATTGGATAAATGTACGCAATAACAACGGTTGCTTTGGTATTGATTTTGGGTTTGTAATTCGATTAAATATATAATCGCGGAGACCTGACATTTTCAAAACATTCTGGTGGTTTTTTTTAATTGTCGAGTTTCTATTTGTATTATATATGAATAAATAGTTTTTTGGCCAAGAGAAAAATGCCCGACACAAATAGTTCACCATAAATTGTAATTGGTAGTAATAAAAAATTTTATATATATTTTTTAATGAACGTTTCAAGCGCCAATTTTGATGAAAATTGTAAAAATCGCGGCATTTGCCCTATACTGTTTTCCGATTAATGTGGATAAAATTATTATGGTTCTAAAAAAAAAAAAAAAAAAAAAAAATGCTCGACGATTTGAAACCTTATTGCTGGGGAGGAGTTATGGGTGGTGGCCATGTATAGTGTTGGTGAACGTTGATTCTCTTCTGCTGTCCGCCTCTTAAGCCGGGCTTTACGACAGACGCGGACTACTTCTTGCCACTATCGGAGGCTCCCAAACCTATTATACAATACTAAACTATAAACATTGTTAAAATTCGATATTAACACAGACACACGCGGAATATTTACGAACATAAATACGAAATACGTCGCGTTTAACGGGCCACCGGGTCACAATCAATCAATCAATTAAAAATAATGATTGTTCAATTGTTATCCGACGATCACACTGCGTACGAAATTAAAAAACAAACTGAAACGAGTCCGTAGATTATTATTATTATGTGTACGCACACGCGCACGTGTGCATTATAACCGCCGTCAGACCTTGTTTCTCATCGTTGCACAACATCGGTTGCCGCTGTAAACGTTGTCCGCAGACTCGTCTCGTATATTGTATTTAACGATAGTCTTGTACGTTCGATCGACACCGATAGCGAGAATAATAATAATAATAATAATAATAATAATATATTGTGCAGGTAATAACGAACGATTTGCGCGTAAATCGTAATTAATATCAATTAACGTTGGCGGTTTATACGAGTTATATAGATTGGCGGTAATGGTCGCCCGACGGCCCGTCGATAATTTGACGGAAAACCGCAGAGTACCCCCCCCCCCCCCAAGAATGCATTTTTACCGGATTAGTTTGGATCACAAGAACCGTATACTCGCCGTATTGCTCCTAGTGGAACACACACGAACTGTATAATATCATCATCGCGGATTCAAGACACAAAATCCTAATTATTAGCGATTACAAGAACCGTATGCCGTGTTTGCGCGCTGGATTTCGGACGCTGCACTCGTATTACCCAGCTATTGATTTGTGATATTTTGTTCCCTTCTCGTCGCAGGGTCCAACCCCACCCCCCCCCACCCCTAACACCACATTTTGTCCAAACCCGTCGTGGTCCTTTATCATATAAGTTTTGAGTTTACGCTTAGAACACGAAACTTCCTCGGAGCAATTGGTGGGTTCGATTTTCATACCGGACGGTCAGGGTAAAAGTTTGCCGTCGAAACGTACTTCAAAAAAAAAAAAAAAAAAAAATACTATGTAAATATTAAAAACGGGTTTATTAGAAAAATATTAGTACAAGTGTGCAATTGCCGTGTTAAAATAACAAAATTGATGCCCAAACACGCATAACAACTTTTGCAAATAAAATCCTGGTCGGAAGCTCAAATAAAATGCGCTCTACATTATCGTTAATGAAATACACGATACGGTGTAAATAGTTAATTTTGCCGTATTCGAACGTATTACGTTAACGGTTTTACAGACAAATTCGCTTAACTTTAGTAAAAAAATGTTCAAATTATCTTACAATACATACAACTTAATTAATCAGAGTTGTTGTATGACTGTTCTGCTAGTACGAAGAAGCTTCCCCCCTATCACTACTAGCAACCACTCTATATCTAAACTAATCATTTCAGGAATGAACCTAGATTTTTATATATTTTTTTTTTTTTTTTTTTCATGGTCTAAGGCTCTGAGTTTCCTAGATTTATTTGTTCAGAATTTTACCGCTGACTGATTTTTTCTGGTTTTTCGTAGACTTTCCCCTCCCCCACCATTGTATTGAATTTTCACAATTTCATCAACTTCAAACGCGTTACGTTTGTTTATGTATGCATACATTTATTAATTATTATTTATTTCGTAAGTGTCACTAATAGGTGGTTGCTTTCCTCAAATTCATCCTGTAACGTATATAATTTAGACTTGGGTTAGTTATTTATTTATAGTTTTATCCGTATCTCGTTTACTTATTGTGCCGCAGTGGGTACACATTGTAAATCCCTTTTAATAATAAAAATAAATGTATTTAATTTTTTTTTAAATTACTGTTCACAGAGAAAATGCAAATGAAATCTAACATTTCTGTGTAAACTAAGTATCGATACAAAAACTTAATAATTTTAATTGGAAGGACGTGCCTGATGCTCTGATAGCAGATTTTCAATTTTTGGTTTCAAATTTAATCTTAAATCTCCTCTTCCAGTAACATATAATATTTATCCTCCTGACCCTGATGGACCTCTTGTAGGTAACCTTAGAATCTAAGGTCGGTTTTGTCTAAGGCTAAGGCCTGGACTCTAAGGTCTAACTACACGGAAAATATTTTTTATTACATCCAACAACGTGGCCCGTATTTCTTTAACCGTTTCGTTAACATTTAACTAGGTATACAAAAAAACAATGAACTGCGTCCGCCTAAAAAAAAAAACGTTCGAAACACACGAATACAAAAATGTACCCTTTTAGTTTTTCTTTTTTTCCTGCAAGTTTTTGACATTTTAATAATTTTGATATTTACAAATGTCAAGTGTACCTGTAAACTATACCACGCACGATTGTTGCAAAATATCATATGTTATTTGTATACGCATTCGGTTGTTACGGCACGCTCGGAAATATAATTTTTTTTTTTCGTCTCCGAACGGTTTTTCCGGACGCGGTGAAAATCCAACGTATACCTAGGCACGTATAAATTGAAAACCGCCGGCGCGGTTGACGTCGAGTGGTTATCGTGGTCGTCGTGGCCACCGGAGCCACTCTTGCGAAATATCATCGTCGTTTTAATAATATAGATCGATATTATTATTATTATTATTGTTTCTCTGGTGCAAAATAATATTATAATGCTGCAATTGAACCGTGAAACCGTCGTCGTCGGGTTCTTTATTTTTATTTGTTTTGTTTTTGTTTTTTTTTTCTTTCATCATCATCACCTGCCGTCATTTCGCAACACCCGCCGGACACGTTATGCGCAAGCAAAACGAAAAATAAATTGAAAAACGTAACCTCGTTTGCCAATAATAACTTAATAATATCATACCGGCGGACGGTTGGTTTTCCTGTCTGGGCGCGCAGACCGCACCAGAGGAGGCCTTTAAACTCGCGGGAACAACCGACCGAAATATCTATCCGTTCGGTATATGAAAAATATTATTGTCAAGACGAAAAACGTAAAATATACCCGCTCGTATGTAATAATTCGTGTATGTCCGTTTTTCGATAGCTCGAAAATTGTATGGACTTTAACTTCCCCCGTGTCCAATATATAAACGATAATAATTCGATAAATTCGGTACCGCAGACACGAATACTCGAGATGTTTTGTTTTGTTTTGTATTACGGTAATTCGATTTCGAATCCAGTGGCGTGTTTACAGTGGGGTTCATGATTTTTTTTTTTATTGAAAAAAAAAAAACTATTTTGCATTCCAAGGAAATATATAAAGGAAATGCGCACGGGTATCGGAATCGGTGACCTCTGGATAAATCCGTACACGACAAAATCCTAAATACGCCACTGTGTTAACTAATCGTCGTATAAAATATGTGTTCGATCACAAATTTAAATCCGTTTGTTTAATTAAACGCGTTTAAAACAACACGGACGTACTAAAAATTGTTCTGTATTTTATCAATAAACCCCCCGCAGACAACGAACCAATTATTTTTACGAATTTCCAACGTTATTTTATTATTCAAATTAAACGGGGGAAAAAAAAAAAAATATTAAAATAAGAAATAAACGCGTTCTTACCGCAATCGATTTGCCGAACGTAACGGCGGCGACGGTTTTACTCGAGGGGTGAGGGTTTGTCGTCGCGGCGAGGACTTTGTGCGACGACTACGACGCGATTAAAAGGGGTCCCGATGTGAGGTTTTTCGGCACCGTATCCCTCCGATAATAATAATAATAATAATAATAAATATAGTAATAAAATAATATTGCCTGCGGTAATCCAGCGCGGTTCGAAAAAAGCGTAGCAATAATAGTATAAAATTTTATCGCGATTGTCGCCGTGAAAATAGCGCCGGCAAACCGATCGGAAACACAGTGTCCCGTGTAATACGATACGGTGAAATAATAATAAAAAATAATCGGTACGGTTGTGCCGGTACGCTATTGGAAAGACGAGTCGAAAATTCGTAAGAATAAAAAAAAAAAATTGTCGTAACCGATTGCAAAACGAGACGATAGGGGCCGTTCGCACCGATACGTAAACGTTTATGTTTAACGCGCTGACCGCCGAGGGTTTTTCGTCGTGTTACGTTATAGGGCCAAATGACACCCAACATTGAACCTCGTCAAATAGCTAAAAAGAAAAGAAACTAATAAATACGCAGTGAGTAGTACCACACGTCTTTGATTTGAAATGGTATCGTCAGCAATGAGCCTCGGCGTTAAGACAAATCGATGGAGGGGTGTGATTAAACATTTGCCCACTTCAAAAATAGGTGTTCGTCCATTTTACGGTATTTTGATAAATAACGATGAAATTTGACGATAACAACGTAACGGTAATCACGTATTAAAATACAAAAAAGAATTATTAGTTTTGCCGTCTTTAAAATTGTAGTTGGGTTAGGCCACACCGGAAATAACACGCGAAGGGGGTTGAACTATCTTCGGTAAATCTAATCAAGATCACCTAGTGATGGTAATAAACGATTCTAAATTTAAAAATAAGGACCACCACAATTGTATAAGTATTCGTTTAATATGTTTACTATAATAACGTGGTTAGAGTGATTACAAACTAGAAAACGAACAGTTTTATTAATGTCTCAATGAGTATTATTTTCCTGATAAGTATTTGTTGTCAAAGAACAAAAATCAACACGAATTTTCATAATTGTGCAAAATGGTTTTTTAAATCCGCAAAAGAATAGAACAATATGAAGACTGGAAATCATTAACGGGCTAAGTGCCAAAAAGTTGTTTTTGAGTTATTCAATTTTTTTGTTTTATCAAAAATATTGTTGATAAAAAAACATACACCAAATTGTTTATATATAATCTTGATTATGTTTGATATAATTATTGCGAAATTATATTGAATTTCCTTCGCCTTGTATTTTAAAAATAATATTTTATTCAGAATAATGTAGAAGGTGGTATGTGCCATACATTTAACCGGCACAAACGAGGTAAGTGCCAATGAACAAAGTATCTAGATTTTTTGATAAATTAAATCATTTTAATTTTCAAGATTACATAAAAACTATGATTATATAATTATAATTATAATTATTTAATTAATTTTTCGAAGTACGCTCGATTTTCTACATTCAAATACGGGAGCATCTGTTGCAGGTCCTTCTTCTATTCGGCAGATAGACCGTTAATGACACGGTAGTGTTGGTAAAATTGTGTCCTTAATTTTTCGAGTTGTAATCCTTTTTCTGAGAACCTTGCCGGTGTTCTGTGTTTCAGGTTCATTGAACGATGTTCTCGTCTTAACGACTCCGTTTTTTTTTTTTCAATTTTCATCCAACTGCATTTTGGAAATGTTTAATTTTGTCGTGTTGATGGCCGCTCGTTTAAAATCAATAAAGTCTTCAGGTTTGAGCATAGTAACTATAAAAGGATTATTCGGTGTAGCATTACCACCGTACGTTTAACCAGGTCCTTAGGAACTTGGCAATTTTCAACCCATTTGCGTTTCTCGATTTGAGCAAAATCCCTGGTCACATGGCAAATATGAATGGCCAGAGACCAAAAAATGTATGGTTTATCTCATCATACTTGCCTGTAATCGTCAAATAAATCCAAAAAAAATTTCGTAATTTTATTTTTGTCCGATGCAGTTATCATCGAGACACACGGTGAGTGTGTTATCTTTTAATTATGATATTATTATGAGCAGGGCTACTACCGTGTGCGTTAAATAGGCATGAAGCGATTTCGTTACCACCTCGTCCACTCAATACCCCCCAGCCACAAAAACACGAGCCCTTTGGTGTTGTCACCGACATGAACACGTCGATTAGAACGTGAAAGCTGACGTAAATAGAACATCTGGCAACGGGTTAAAAACGGAAGAGACAGATCTATCGAACACATTGATTCGTTACTAGTAGGAAGCTGAGATGATATTGTGTCTTGTTGCATTCATGCAATGGCACTTAACCACTTATAACCACACCCGGCGCATAGCTCTCACGACATTTGTTTGGGAATTTTATGCACCAATATTATGGTCGTGGCCCTCTTTATATGTTGTCGGCGATGGCACATAGTTCGGTTTTCGAGTCTAACTCAATATTTTTTAAATTTTTTTTTCGGCACTTTTTCGTCCATAGTTATTGATTTACAGTGTTCGTATATTAACGGGTTACTCGTACCGAGGGGTAAATCGTACAAGACGAACTATTAACCATTAACGGAAAAAATAGAAAAAATCATTTCGGTTTGAGCGCCCGATATATATATATATAACCTAACCATGGACTATAAATAACGAAAAGTAAAACTTAGAGAAAAGGTTTTTTTTTTTTATTTAAATCAGTATTCAATCCCATTTTTAAAAATTATTTTTTGAAAATTATATCTCCAAGATGGCGGCCGTCAGCATTGATACACCGTTTTAGACGATCTCTGAAGCTCTCATATGATTTTCGGTACATTTCGACTGGTATGGCCTCGATTTCCACGGTGATTCTCTGTTTAATTTCTTCTATGGTATGTGGGCAATGTCTGAAAACATTATTCTTAAGGTAGCCCCAGAGGAAAAAATCACACATGCTTAAATCTGGGGTCCGTGCGGGCCAGCCTATGTCTCCTCTCTGAGAGACTAATCGCCCAGTGAACATTTGTCGCAAGACAGCAAGTGAAATTCTAGCTGTGTGCGCTGTCTTGCTGAAACCATACATCTCCGAAATCATGTTCGGTTGCCGTAGTCAGTATCATTTAACTCTTGGACAAACATTAATTTATAGGGATGGAATGATAAATCATCGTGAAGAACTCTCCTCAAAGAACGGTCTGAGATTCCCAAAGCTTGGTGACTGCCTCAATTGACTCTCTAACCGACTGCACATTTTCGGGGGTTCTTACCGTTCTGGGTACTTAGGGTACTTGCAGTTTCTTCCAAATGCCGTATCCACAATTCGATAGTGTTAGTAGAACGAACAGATTGAGCACGCGGAATGCTAAATGTATACGAAAGGCCCTTTGTGTAGCGATCACAAAACGATTATTTTCGTGATACGCACGGACGACGAAACCGCGATGTACACCTGTCCAGATGACGATTACGAATAAAAACGGCGTTACCGTACAATTGAAAATACGTCACTTATTAAGGCCTGCTCTTATCGTATCACAGGCTAATAAACGACCTCATTAAACCCGTCGGTGGGCTCTGCCGCACCCTGTACATGCGCGTATGTATTATTGATTTTGTCGTACGGACGGCTGCGGCGTAATATGTAATTGAATTTTTTTCGTATTTTTAAAAAGTATAATAAATATATTGTGTATACTTTTACACGAATAATAATTATCGTCGTTATTAATCGAACCGGCGGCGGTGTCCGGCGTTCCGTCCGGCAGTATGGACGCGCATACATCCGGTCGGTCGCGCGCGCGTCGAATTGTCGTGTTTTTTTTTTTTGTATTTTTTTCTGTTGGTGCGTCGGTTTTTCCGCATATTATTCGCCGTATATTATACGTGTATAATATTAATAATAATAACGCATTGTACACACACACACACACACACAGAGTATTATTTAATATTATGTCAAACCGCACACGAGCGCCGCGGCGACCGTAAAGAATATATAGAAAATTATTACCGCGATGACGAACGGCGCGCGCACGGTAATATTATAATAATATTTTTTTTTTTTATTAAATAAAATATGTGTTTAACGACACGCACGCGAACGTTACGGGTGTAGGCGGAAAGCTATAAAACGGCGCGATAATTACCATATACGTTTGTTTTCAATAATTTCTCTCTCTCTCTCTCTCTCTCTCTCTCGAAAAAAAAAAAAAAAACCACATTCGCGTGTGAAACGGAAAGCGCACCTGCGCCCCGCCGGGGTTCGGCTCGGGCCGGGCCGCTCCGCTCCGGCACCGATGACTCCTTTCTTTTTAGACTATGTCGGGTTAGGTTTCGCGTGCGGTATACGTAAATGGTGACCAGATTCCAGAAATTCCGAAAAAAAGTACATTTTAAAACATAATACTCTTCTATCGTGGGGAAAAAACCCCTCCCTCAAGAGAATTTGCCAATGTGTATACTATTTTACCCATACATGATCCCCGTCTATATAAATGGTTTTTTTTTTTTTTTTTTATTACGAAAATAACATTTACAATCTGTACATTATTGGCACAATAAGCTAGTTTGCAAAAATAAAATAAATATAAACATGAAAACGGAGATAAAGGAGGCCGTCCAGTGATAGGACCCTTTATGATTGTGTGCCTAGATCAGGAGATTAGTATATATTATTTCTATTTCTATTATAATTTCATTGCAATGTCAACTTATTATCAGGCGTGTGTCTTTACGATGATAATAATTTGAAACTTAATACATTGCACATATAAGAAATATTTTAAATGTGCGATTGTTGAAAAATAAAACTTTAAATACAAACCCTGAAACCGCATCGTTTCTACTACAAACCCACCTTAACCAACTCCAAGGGTGGTTTCTAAAGTGGAGAATAAAAATAAACGAATCCAAATCGTCTCGCATAACTTTTGCTTTACGCCCCCGTGACTGCCCCCCAATCTACATCAATGACAGACAAATACCGTCTGAACTAACAGTAAAATATCTAGGGATGCATCTGGATAGACGTCTCACATGGACAACTCACATCAAAACAAAAAGAAAATTATTAAATCACAGACTACATCAACTGCGTCCTTTATTAAAATTCAACTTACCAATTCAGAAACAAATACTAATATACAAACTACTCCTCAATCCTATAGCTACTTATGGAATTCACTTTTGGGGAGCTGCCAAAAATTCCAACTTAAAAAATCTACAAGCATTTCGATCAATATCCCTCAGAATAATAACCAATGCTCCCTGGTATGTAAGTAATTTAACTCTCCATAATGATCTTAACATATCACCCATCTCTGATCAAGCCTCAAAATTATATAAACGTTTTCACAAAAAACCACATCATCACCCAAACCCCCTCATCGCCAATCTATCCACTATCGAGTTACCCTGTACAACCCGTAGATTAAAAAGAAAATGGTCCAGAGTAAAAGTAATAATGGTCTATAAACTTGAACTCTGATTATTACCTAGTTTTTAGTGTATTCTTTTTTTTATTAATGTTTTCTTTTCTACGTAATATTAACTGAAGAGTAATACCATTGGATATTTTCTCTTATCACGTGAACTCATGTCAAAAACTCTAATTACTCAAATTTACTTATTATATTATATTAAATATAGATCGTAAATATACATTTAAAAAAAAAAAATACAAAACGTTATGTTTCCTACAGTGTGTAGGCCGTGCAGGATTATCTAGCATATAAATAAAAATACGATTTAAACGCGAGTATGCGGCATATCAGAGCGCCTGATAATAACATTTTTACCGGAACTTTGTTATTATTATTATTATTTTTTTTTTTTTTAGTGTAATACTGCAACCAACTATGCCGGTTTTTGTATACAACGAACCGTGTGTCGATTTTTCGAGGGTTTTCTCTGCGGACGGAAAGAGACGGCCGTTAAATTTTTCCCCAAATTGTATTCGGTTTATTTTGGACTAAGGGTACTTGATTGGGGCCGTGGGCGCTCAGTCCGAGCTTGTGGGGTGATTAAGTATCCCCGAGCACCGCCCCACAAGTCGTGGCAACGCCTCGCGTTATTTCACGGTAATACGCCACCGTCATCGAGCGTACACGACCGTTTCCGAGGACGCGGCGACGTGTGCGACACGACCGTGGAACGCGGCATAAGGTGACATATATTATTACAGCGACTCGCGACATTACGTCGTACAGCGCGTCTGGCAAATCATTAGTTTTATTTATTCGATTTTTCTTCTTTTTTTTTTTTGTTTTCTTTTTCATTGGCTGTTGTTCTTTTTTACGCGTGTGTTTTATACCGTGGTCGCGGTCGGTACGGTACGCGGTGCGGTCACGACGATAACGATTACACCGCATTCGCCGGCGCGATGCGTGCAAGACCCCGGCGACGCGTGACGGTGTCGGAGGCGCACTGCGGCGCAAGTGTCCCGAAAGCGAAAAAGAGCCGACCGAAACTCTCGGCAATGCTTTAAAAACAAAACAGGAGACGGAGACGACGGAGAAAGCGTATTTTTTTTTCTTCATTTTTTTGAAAACCGAAAAAGTACCGCGCCGGACCGCGTCCCGGGGTCGCCCGGACGATGGCGGTTATTTTTTCTTTCTATTTCCCCTACCGACGACACGGGAATCGACGAAATACACTCGACAAATCCTCTTATTTCCCATCGCCCCGTGTTTGTGGGGCACACACAAACATTGTATGAGCGTGTCACGGAAAATAACAACAAAATATCGTATTGATACACCGGGCCCCGGACACTTGAGGTGTGAATTAAAAAGGGGACATTGGAAAAAACTTTCCCCCGATGTGTTCGCGCGGTTTATATATACACTTAGATGTTATCCCCTCGAACAATTGGCGGGCGCGTGTGCATCTCGAGGGTACCCTCTCGCTCGGCGAGTGGCGGCTCGTGTGCCTGTGAGCGGTGAGCCGTATACGGATAAAACACCACCGGGGGAGGGAGTGTTAATATACTCTGCGGCGATCGAAATGTAGACAAAAAAAAAAAAAAAACGGGTGTTTTTCCTCGAATACAACGCGAAAAAAAATGAAGAAATTAAAAATAATAATACATTTCCGTTACAATAACGGAAAAAATAATTTTAACGTGAAAAAAATATCGTTGGCAAAGAAACTAAATGTATATTTAAATTATTACGATTTTTAGTTGAAAATAAACTCTGGTTAGGTTGAGTTGTATAGAATTGCATGCGTACAATTTCCTTATGAATAAATAAATCAATAGAATAAATAAAAATAAAATAATCGAAAATAAAAAAAAGCGATCCACTAGAAAATATTTGCCACCAGAAATCGCCCCCGATGTTGACAATCGGAACAAGATTTCTGGAAGGAATGTTGTTTACAGACAGAAAAAAATTATATTATAATAAAAAAAGCACACATTAAATTGTAAAATCACTACATCACTCGCTACGCTCAGAGTCTAAAAGAAAAAAAAAAAGTCTCGAAACACAACATAAAGGCTATTTTCGAAATTTCTACAACGGGACGGCGATAGTTGAGTTTTTATGTCAAAAAAAAAAAAAAAAACAAAATAAAAACAGAATTCAATCTGCTCGCGTTTTTTCTTGTGTTGAAACGAAATTGATTGTGTTTGATTGTTCCGCAGATGAGAACACACGGCGGCCCGCAATGTTGACATTATATTTACAAGTGTTTAAACTGCAGCAGAAAGGGTTTTCTATAGACAAATCAATAGTACGTGTTATTTTGAATGCGGGATAAAAAGTTTCCGTCAACGTTTTTTATTTTTTTAACTGCAATAAGCGTTCAAGTCGGCCGTGTACGACAGTATATTTGTCAAATAAATCCACAGAGCCCAATTCCAATTATTCGTACATTTGAACAATATAGTGACTAGATGGCAAAACATATATGCATGTATCCCATCTGAATAACTCTATACTGAATGGCTGCTATATGGTATAAAATACCATATTTTATGAGGCAAACCAATAAGTAGCTTCACGACCGTAATAAGAACGATTAATTCATAAAAAAGAAATAACGTATTCTGTACATTTTTATGTTTTTAATTTTTACCGAACAATATTTTTTTAAAGAGTGGGTGGGTCCCAGTAAAATGTTTTGTCTCATGAGAGGATATTTTTCGGGCCGCGCCCGCCACTGTTTATGATCGAATTTCATAAAAAAAAAATCATCAAGTAATATTGAACAACAAAAGCAAATAAATAATACAATACTAGAGATTCTGAGTGTTGTAGGAAAGAATGTGTTGGTTTTACTATGGTATGTTTTTATTTTTATGTTTGAATTAATGAGAATACACCTGGTATATAGCATGTGGCTAATAAAATTTATTTGAAAAAAAAAAAACATATTGTACTCGCGTAGCAACGAAATACAAAGTAATACACACAGTTTAAATTCACTAAAAAAACAAATAATTATAAATAAAAAATAATTTTAAATTCAAAATTTTTCACAAATTTTAACTATCACACAATATTTATGGACGCCGTAAATAAGAAATATCATAAATTTAATTGCGGTTGTTTTGACTGGACATTCGATACGATCAAACCGCAAGATTCCAAATGCGCCCCCCCTACTAAGGCGAACAATGACGCGATTGATGAAAACCGATGTCTTACCGAAAAATCGGGTATTGGCGAATATCTTAAATCCTTTCCCACACCGGAATGGATAAAATCGCAGAAACCAAATGGTCGGACAAGTGTTGTGGACGACTCAAAGAAACCAGTCGGATGCCCTAACGAAAACCGATGTCTTACCGAAAAATCGGGTATTGGCGAATATCTTAAATCCTTTCCCACACCGGAATGGATAAAATCGCAGAAACCAAATGGTCGGACAAGTGTTGCAGACGACTCAAAGAAACGCGTCGGATGCCCTAACGAAAACATTTCGCCTAGGAATTTTCCATGCAAGGACAAATCGCACAATGCGCGGTACGGCAAGCACACTAATGAACCGTTGGACGATAAAAATGCGGGTGGAAAATGTCCGGAAAATAAGAAACCAGAAGTTCCAAAATTCAATTGCAAAACCGACCAGAAGCCAGCCGCTGAAAACGGTGGGAAATGTACAAACACCCGAAAACCCGTAGGCGAATGCCCGTCGACAACCCGTAAGAACGATGACGGGTGTGCCGGCAGGAAAAAGCCGGAACATAACGGTACCGTGAAATCGCCAACAAAGCCGTGTCCTTGCTTCAGGAAACCCGTACCGGCGTCAGACCGGTCACCGTGCCAGAGTAATCTCGCAGATAATGAAAAGCCGGAAGAACCAGAGCGCAACATGGCTTCGTGTAAAACTGACCGAAAGACAGCCGTTGATATGGATTTGAAATGTAAAAACACCCGAAAACCCGCGGTGGCTGAAAAACCCCAGAAACCAGCAGCCGAATGCCCGTCGACCACGCGTAAGGACAACGACGGCAGAGGCGGGTGTGCCGCCAAGATACAGCCGGAACACGACGGTACCGTGAAATCGCCAACAAAGCCGTGTCCCTGCTTCAGGAAACCCGTACCGGCGTCAGGCCGGTCACAGAGCCCGGGGAATCACGCGAATAAAGAAAAGCCGGTAGCTAGGGAATGCAGTGCGAACAATTACAAAACCGACGAAAATCCAGTCGCTGATTCAAAATGTAAAAAAGTTCAAAAAACTGTCTCTTTCGATGAAAACATCCAGAAACGTCCAGTAACGGTGACGAGCAGTAACGTCCAGAAACTAGCCGTTGAATTTCCGTCGACCGCGCGCAAGGACGACGGTCGGAACTGTAAGACAGGGGTCGACAGGGTCGGCGGGTACGCCGATGGGAAAACGCGAAAACCGTCACCGCTCTGTCCCTGCGTCCAGAAACCCGCATTGACTACAGACCGATCGCCGTGCCTTGAGCCCAGTCCGAAGGAGTACGTGTGGATATCGCGCGGAAAAGAATGTCCGTCGTTTCAGTCGCCCCGTCCGTGTGGGTGCGGTTGTCATTCCGGCATCGCTATCCGGAGAAATAAATTTTAAAGTATCTGTTACCATTATTTATAATGGGGTCTGTAATATATCACCGGCCGATATGAAATATACATTAGGCTGGTCCTTATTTATATAGGTGATATATTTTAATCTGTATCCGCTAGATTTGTGAAGTCACATAATAGAGTAGTTTTGGTAAAATTTAGAATGCATTATTAGAAGGTGACATCCATTCTGGTGTTGAATGAGGGTTGAAAAATGGCAGTTTAGTTTTTTTCTCGAATGTATGTAGAAATCTATAGCACTCGACATAAATGTATATACGACCTAAATTATAGACCATTATTATGCCTATAGAAAATAATACAAAGACATTTTTCGTAAATTCATTATTTTCGAGTTTTTTTTTCATATTTTCCAATTGTTAACGAATCTCAAAAAAAAAAAAAAAAAAAAATTGGTTTATCAGGCTCAGTTCCGATGGTGCAAATTGAACTTCAACATGTTTTCTAAATTTTTCTAAATTTCGTAGGTCTTCGTACAATTTTTTCAACTTTTTCAAAATCATCACGATCTTGCTTTGGAATCCGTGAGTTCTTCTAGTATATTAAACTTTCGTCAATAGTTAGTAAGTAAGGCATTTGGTTCAAATTTAAATGTACATTTCGCATATTATAGTATAAAACACTCAAACAATTTCGTTTTGAAGGCGATTTACTACCTATAATTTGGTTATTCATTGTACCAACGAGTTTATTTCGTGACATTTTAAACAGTAAGTAGTTAACATTAAACATTATGCTCGTCAGACAGCCGAATATTTAATGATTAAATACGTACGTAGGTGAATTTATCATTTTACAATTATTTGCCAAACATGACAAAAAATCAATTTGTAAAAAAAAAAAAAAAAAAATAATATTAATATTAATAATATTTTTTTTTTTATTCTAATATTTTTATTGGGTAATATTGAATTTACGAACAATTATGTTTTATTATTTTTTATAGACATTATTATGGTCTATAGTTAGTTTTACTCCTTCTTAAGCCATTTTTAAACCCCAATTCGACACTGGTAAACATTGAATAATACCTTCCAGATTTTACCCAAATTACTTTCTTATGTAACTTAATAAATCTAGCAGATCAATTCTGCATTAATAAATTTGACTAAATAAAATTGAGTGTAATAAATATCCTAATATACATTATACGTATTACATTTGTTATTCATATTATTATGATAGTTTTCTGGAGAATATCAATATTCACATTTCTATGGAAGTGTTACAATACGCCCTCCTCGCATCGATCCATCTATTTCGTGAGATCGTCGAAACGGTTAAGTAGTCGAACTGATCATTAAAAAAAAAAATTAGTATTTATCGTTTGAATATGTTCAAGTGAACTAGTATGAATGTGGCCGTATTCGTTGTAGAATAAAATATATAAATACATGTAACATTCATGACCGGGAAAACTAGTATAAAACTGTTATTGATAATGAACCAGTGCCGTTTCTAGGGGTGAGGCAATTTTCCGAGGGAAAGACAAAACGCCTCACCTAATGTACGTAGTGAGGTAGTTAAGTTTCAGCGTTGTAGGGGACATCTGTTTAGCCGTTCGGGAATCGTGTCGTGGTTCGTTGGCAAACTCGTTGATGATTAATCGCCATTAAATCGTGGTGAAAATCAATTTCAATCGTGGTTGACACGAGCCCGCGAGTTTCAGTTGTCATACCGGCCGGCAAGTGATTTTCAGGAGGACACGAACTCGTTGGACATTCCGAAGGGACAGGGCCGTTCATAATTAATTTAAAATTATTGTGCCTTAAAAATTATTAAGGCTCTGCGATTTTGCAATTTATATTTTTAATCATACACCTAAGGTTAACTATTATTGGTAACTGATGGTAGATATTTAGTTTTCAATGCGTTTTATTTGTAAATACCGGAATGCTACCAATTCGGATCCATTTTTATTAACAGAGATGGTGTCCTTACTCTAGCGTTCATGGGCATAAGGTAAGCTCATAATAACCGAAGTACCGTTCCGCCAATCTAATAATCACGGTCGTGTGGTTAATTAATCGTATAGTTGATAAAAAAAAAAAAAAAAAATCATTCACAATTAAAATTTTGATCAGGATTACCAATAAGTGTTCACTGGACATTTCAAAAATTTTAAAATAGTTATTTCAATATACAACGCGCCACCGTATGTGTCAACTTCTCACTCCATTCGGATTTAAAAATCAAGACCGTATCTAAAGAAGCAAGTACCTTCGGTAAATGATACCACTCAAAACTCCTTTATCATCCCGATCCTCTTATATCTGATCTAGCTACCCACCGAGGCGGCTAAAAAGGATGTGGTGTAGAGACCTCCTTAGTAAAAAACAAAAAAAAAAAAATAATTAAAATATTATCCAAATCTCGAATTAAATCATTCGTCAGGCAGTGTCAGCTTCATCCTTCAAGCTTTATCATGTTATATATATGCGGAATAAAAATTTTCCGGCAACGTTATTTATTTTTTAACTGCAATAGCGTCCAAGTCGACTGCGTACGACAGTATATTTGTCAAATAAATCCACAGGGCGCAATTCCAATTATTTGTACATTTGAACATTATAGTGACTAGATGGAAAAACATATATGCATGTATTCTATCCGAATAACTCTATACTGTATGGCTGCCATATAGTATAAAATATCATATTTTATGAGGCAAAACAATAAGTAGCTTCACGACCGTAATTAGAACGATTAATTCATAAAAAAAAAATAACGTATTCTGTACATTTTTATGTTTTTGATTATTACCGAACAATATTTTTAGAAAGAGCGAGTGGGTCCTAGTAAAATGTTTTGTCTCATGAATGGATATTTTTCGCGCCGCGCCGCCACTGTTTATGATCGAATTTCATAAAAAAAAAATCATCAAGTAATATTGAACAACAAAAGCAAATAAATAATACAATACTTGAGATTTTGAGTGTTGTAGGAAGGAATGTGTTGGTTTTACTATAGTATGTTTTTATTTTTATGTTTGAATTAATGAGAATACACCTGGTATATAGCGTGTGGCTAATAAAATTTATTTGAAAAAAAAAAACATATTGTACTCGCGTAGCAACGAAATACAAAGTAATACGCACAGTTTAAATTCACTAAAAAACCTAATAATTATAAATAAAAAATAATTTTAAATTCAAAATTTTTCACAAATTTTAACTTTCACACAATATTTATGGACGCCGTAAATAAAAAATATCATAAATTCAATCGCGGTTGTTTCGACTGGACATTCGATACGATCAAACCGCAAGATTCCAAATGCGCCCCCCCTACTAAGACGAACAATGACGCGGTTGGTGAAAAGAGTTGTCTTACCGAAAAATCGGGTATTGGCGAATATCTTAAATCTTTTCCCACACCGGAATGGATAAAATCGCAGAAACCTAATGGTCAGACAAGTGTTGTGGACGACTCAAAGAAACCAGTCGGATGCCCTAACGAAAACCGATGTCATACCGAAAAATGGGATATTGGCGAATATCTTAAATCCTTTCCCACACCGGAATGGATAAAATCGCAGAAACCAAATGGTCGGACAAGTGTTGCAGACGACTCAAAGAATCGCGTCGGATGCCCTAACGAAAACATTTCGCCTAGGAATTTTCCATGCAAGGACAAATCGCACAATGCGCGGTACGGCAAGCACACTAATGAACCGTTGGACGATAAAAATGCGGGTGGAAAATGTCCGGGAAATAAGAAACCAGAAGTTCCGAAATCCAGCGTGACCAATTGCAAAACCGATCAGAAGACAGCCGCTGACAACGGTGGGAAATGTACAAACACCCGAAAACCCGCAGCCGACTGCCCGTCAACAACCCGTAAGAACGATGACGGGTGTGCCGACAGGAAAACGCCGGAACAAAACGGTATCGTCAAATTGCCAACGCCAAGCGCCTCCGTCCAGAAACCCGAATTGCCTTCACGCCGGTCACCGTGCCTGAGTAATCTTGCAAATAATGAAAAGCCGGAAGAACCAGCACACAACATGGCTTCGTGTAAAACTGACCGGAAGCCAGCCGTTGATATGGATTTGAAATGTGAAAACACCCGAAAACCCGCGGTGGCTGAAAAACCCCAGAAACCAGCAGCCGAATGCCCGTCGACCACTCGCAAGGACAACGACGGCAGAGGCGGGTGTGCCGCCAAGATACAGCCGGAACACGACGTTACCGTCAAATCGCCAAGAAGGTCGTGTCCCTGCTTCGGGAAACCCGTACCGGCGTCAGGCCGGTCACCGTGCCTGAGTTATCTCGCAGATAATGAAAAGCCGAAAGAACCCGAACACAACATGGCTCCGTGTAAAACTGACCGAAAGCCAACCGTTGATATGGATTCGATATGTAAAAACACCCGAAAACCCGCGGTCGCAGACAAACCCCAGAAACCAGCATCCGAATGCCTGCCGATTACTCGTAAGAACAACGACGGTAGGAGCGGGTTTGCTGGCAAAATAAAGCCGGAACACGACGTTACCGTCAAATCGCCAAGAAGGTCGTGTCCCTGCTTCGGGAAATCCGTAAAGGCGTCAGGCCGGTCACCGGTCCCGGGGAATCTCGCGAATAAAGAAAAGCCGGTAGCTAGGGAACGCAGCGTGACCGAGTACAAATCCGACAAATATCCAGCCGCTGATTCAAAATATAAAAATGTTCAAAAAACTTTGGCGTTTAAAGAAAACACTTTCCAGAAACGTCCAGTAACTGTGACGAGCAGTAACGTCCAGAAACTAGTCGTTGAACACCTGTCGGCCGCGCGCAAGGACGACGGTCGGCACTGTAAGTTAGGGGTCGGCAGGGTCGGCGGGTACGCCGCTGGGCAGACGCGAAAACCGTCACCGCTCTGTCCCCGCGTCCAGAAACCCGCATTGACTACAGGCCGATCGCCGTGCCCCGTCCGCGAGCCCAGACCGAAGGATGACGTGTGGATATCGCGCGGAAAAGAAAGCCAGTCGCGTCAGTCGTCGCCCCGTCCGTGTGGGTGCGGTTGTCATTCCGGCATCGCTATCCGGAGAAATAAATTTTAAAGTATCTGTTACCATTATTTATAATGGGGTCTGTAATATATCACCGGCCGATATGAAATATACATTAGGCTGGTCCTTATTTATATAGGTGATATATTTTAATCCGTACCCGCTAGATTTGTGAAGTCACATAATAGAGTAGTTTTGGTAAAATTTAGAAGGCTTTATTAGAAGGTGACATCCTTTCTGGTGTTGAATGAGGGTTGAAAAATGGCAGACTAGGGCAGTTTAGTTTTTTTCTCGAATGTATGTAGAAATCTATAGCACTCGACATAAATGTATATACGACCTAAATTATAGACCATTATTAGGCCTATAGAAAATAATAAAACGAAATTGTTCGTAAATTCATTATTTTCGAGTGTTTTTTTCATATTTTCCAATTGTTAACGAATATCAAAAAAAAAAAAAAAAAATTGGTTTATCAGGCTCAGTTCCGATGGTGCAAATTGAACTTCAACATGTTTTCTAAATTTTTCTAAATTTCGTAGGTCTTCGTACAATTATTTCAACTTTTTCGAAATCATCACGATCTTGCTTTGGAATCCGTGAGTTCTTCTAGTATATTAAACTTTCGTCAATAGTTGATAAGTAAGGCATTTGGTTCAAATTTAAATGTACATTTCGCATATTATAGTATAAAACACTCAAACAATTTCGTTTTGAAGGCGATTTACTACCTATAATTTGGTTATTCATTGTACCAACGAGTTTATTTCGTGACATTTTAAACAGTAAGTAGCTAACATTAAACATTATGCTCGTCAGACAGCCGAATATTTAATGATTAAATACCTACGTAGGTGAATTTATCATTTTACAATTATTTGCCAAACATGAAAAAAATCGATTGTGTCAAAAAAAAAAAAAAAATTATAATAATATTAATAATATTTTTTTTTTTTATTCTTATATTTTTATTGGGTAATTTTGAATTTACGAAGAATTATGTTTTATTATTTTTAATAGACATTATTATGGTCTATAGTTAGTTTTACCCCGTCTTAAGCCATTTTTAAACCCTAATTCGACACCGGTAAACATTGAATAATACCTTCCAGATTTTACCCAAATTACTTTCTTATGTAACTTAATAAATCTAGCAGATCAATTCTGCATTAACAAATTTGACTAAATATAATTGAGTCTAATAAATATCCTAATATACATTATACGTATTACGTTTGTTATTTATTGCCGAATGATCGCTGAAATCCCAAATTGTTTCTGGGTTTTTGCCAATTCCTAATTCAAGAAGTACCCATTTTTTCTCCACATGCCGCACGAGATTCAAGAGATATTTATCTCTACATATCCACTTTTTGGTGTACTTTTTAAACTCAGGATGAGTACCCCGGCATGAACCGATGATGTATTATTATTATCATGGTCACCAGCATTCGACGTGTAATCGTGATATTTGTCCGCTATTGGGTTTGCGTAAAACGGGAAAAGAGTAACCCATCAATGTGACAACATTATCTTAGGTATGACGTGTGCTGTACGTTAATTTTCGATTTACCCCGAACGGAACGGGCGACGAGATATTCGAGGTATTAAAATCAGGCCTTTATTTTTACAATTAAAATCCGTAATGCCATTAATAAATTAATACCCTATCGAACAACTAAACGGACATCCCCGTGATGTAAAACCGTGTTGGTGATTAATTTTCGCCATAAGCCGTTTTACGTCTTACTCGTTTCGAGGTAAAACGATTTTCCGGCACCGAGGTTTTCGTACGTTCAAATGCCCTCGGGCTGCCATCGTTTTAACGAAAATAATAATATTATTGCGTAATGTCCGGACTGAAATCGTTTAATGTCGAACACGCCGACGAAAGTATTTAAAACGATATGCCGTTTCGACAATAATTAATTATAATATGCGCGTCTGGAAATTGCGGGGGTAGGTATCCGACTGATAAAATCGCTTTAAACGTCCCGGCCTACATGCAACTGCGCCGGGCAAATTCGTATTATAATATCATTAACAAAATGATACGGAAAACATTTTAAACGGTTCCTCTGTATAATAATATAATTTACGCGGCCGGTTTTATTATACGAACCTGGGAAAAAGACGGTCGGCCAGTCCTCGTCATCGGTACAACATAAAAACTTTGTCGGTTATAATATTATTATTATTGTTATCATCGTTGGAAGGCCGTCCTGTGGCGGGGGCGAATCGGCCGCTTTGTAGCATTTTTATTTATGGGCGGGAGCTGTGGGAATAAATAGAGAATTTTACAAAACCGCGTAACACCCATATCTCTACTTCGATCTTTAAACCTTAAGTACTGAAAAAATAATTAATTGATGGATATAGATCACGGTTGCGTACCGTGTGTGCGTGTGTAGATAGTAGATATAATCTATCTACAACCCGTGGTCGTTGCAGGTTATTCAAACTCTATTATTATCGGACCACTGCATACGGCCCCGCGTATATAGAATTTTAGCCCATATTAAATTTATCAGTATCTAAATACAAAAAAATAATTATAGATTATGCAAAAGATCCATGGTATTAAGATATATTGCATTTGGCCATAAGTTATATTTGAATATATTTTTTTTTTTTGATACGAGTCTCGTAACCGAATGAAAATCACGAAAAATCCCAATTTTGCCCCGATAATACACCCGCATCTCTGTACGCCACTGACGTACGCGAATAATCGAATAAAAAAAAATGTACAATTACTCAGCGTAAAAAAAAAAAAAATGTAAGTTAATTGCAAAGACAATAAACAAGTGCAGAACTATACACATTGCAAAATAAAAAAAAAAATACGTAAACATAATAAAACAATAGAAAGTAGTGTAAAGGTTACATTGTTCTTATACAAACGATATAATACAATATTATAATGTTATAATCGTACAAGAATTGCAGAAAAAAAAAAAAAAAAAAAAACACTGTACCACGTAATAGATTTATAAAACGGTATTGCGGATTATCGCGTTTTGTGAGACTACCGGCGGCCTTAAGCCTGGTAAATCTCGGCCTATAATATTCTTCGTGACGTTTATAATATAATTATTTCGTTGTTCATACGACGCGAGCGGAAATGATGTATATAAATCGATACGGTTATATTTAATTTTATTGTATGGGTACATGATTCGAAATCGGACAGAGTTTACGTGCAAGAAAATTGAACACCTATCGAAATGCGACTGTACAGGCGTATGATAAAAATGCCGCGGACATATCGTAAGTACTAATCGAATAGTACCGGAAAGGATGGGAACGAGTAGAAGCTCGGAAACTGGAATCCGTGGGACGTATCATTGGAGGCTGTTGTCAACGATACGAAATACTCCAGCTTATACCACAAGAAAAGTTCGGGCGGGAATGTGCGAGAAACCCGGTTGAAGAATCTCCGCTACTGGTATGATAAAACACCAAACGATTCATTTCGGGCATCACTCGACAGGAACAACATTATATAACATACGATGTCCAACGTCCATAACGGACAGGAACTCGTCGTAGAACGAGAAAACCGTTTCCGAAAGACAGTTGGGCAAATGATTACCGGACAGAGGTGTAAACTTATGGGATATACTTGTTTTACACGAACAGTTTGTTTGCTTTTTTTTTTTTTTGTTACCGGCATATATTGTCGGTATATATTTCATTTCGGTCGTATAAACGTCGACGGTCGAAATTAAATTAATAACAACAATAACGATAATTATAATTTGTCGTCGAAAACTGGTATTTATTCGTACCTTGCCGTTTGTCGAATACCGTCGCGTATCTATTAAATGGTTACTGAAATATCGCAATAAACCGTATAGCAATGCAATGCGAGAGACTGAGAGACTGAGAGAGAGAGAGAGAGAGAGAGAGCTGATACTCTGATCATTTAATCGAACCGAAATCGCATACTGTTGTCGCTCCAGAGCGTCGCAGGTACGGTTGCTCGGCTTAATGAAATTGAGAAATGCGATCGTTTTTTTAAAAACCGTATAAATAGTAAGTAAAAACGCGTTTTACGGCCGAAACCCAATTACAGTGTCGCGTCAAGACTCGCCCGGACGCGCGTAAATTTAGGATTTTCGAAAATTTTATGTATCCTAACAAAAATTATACGATTACGACGTAATCCCGCCAAGTAATAAAGTCGTAAGTAATAATTTATGATGTTTTTTTTTTTTTTTTTTTGTCCGTGCGATCTTTTTTTTATGTATACACGTATATATATATATATATATATTAATGACGGGATTAATCCGGATTTTTGGATTCCGAAATTTCAAAACGGACATTCATTGTAAATCCGGATTTCGGATTTCTATCTAAATTCGAATTGCGGTTTTTGAAATTGTGTTTGTACAATTCTTTAATTCATTTATCGGAAAATTATTTTTATTATCTTATTTTTAATAGCATTAAACGTGTAGCACATTATAATACGTTATTACTATTAAAAAAAAAAAAAAAAAAACAAAATCATACATATTACACTGTAATTGCTATAGTATATATTACTAGCTGGTCCGTCAAATGTTTTTTTTTTTTTTGTAATAAAAGTACGGAATTTCGTACGTATTGCGATTGTTTCGAATTTCGTGTCCGTCAGAGAGGGAGGGGGAAATTTTGAGCAAAAAAATGAAAAATTTGTCGTACAGACGTTGGTAAAGTAGGTAAAGTAGCGCAAGTAAAAGTTTATTCGAATGTCGGCCGCGAGTTTGGGAATAGTTTTTACAACGGACTAGTCAGGGGGCGAAGTCGCCCGCACCCGGTTTTCGTCGGGAAATGAATTGCGGGCGACCGTGTATTGACGAAAAAAAAAAAAATAAATAAAAAATTGTAAAAAATACAAAATACACCAAAGACTGCTACGCGGTTAACCCCGAAATATTGTTACGCAATATATAACAATCCCACAGACGAATCAGAAATTGAATTGACATGATTTTTTTGAATTTCGGGGGCCGGTGAAATGTTTGTACGACGTTATAACGTTGGCCTTTACATACAAACCGTATTTTCAATTTTGTCTCTCCGTATACGTATCTGACGGAGAACCTCAGAGACGGAGAACCTTTTTTGTTTTATTTTTTCGGTTTTCTGTACCGCCGTAAGGCATTACTTCGGGAGGCGGATCGCCATCGTTTATTAATGAAAAACAAATTTATAATTAAACACACACGTGTGTAAAAATCCCGGTTTCCCCTGCGGGCGGGACGGGCTCGCATTAAGTCGCTGCCCTTACGCTGTCAGAAGAGGGGCGGTGCGTCCTTTGTCGGAGGCGGCCGCTCCCTTTCGGCTTCTTTTCGTCCGCAGTTTGCGGCAACGTGTCCCGGCACCGATAGCCGGTCGCGGAGGCCTTTTGCCGAACACTTTGTCTCTGCACCCGGGGGCCATCCGACTTGAAGTCGCCGGGAGTACGAAGCTGGCGACAGCGGAGAACCCAAGACGGGACGGAGAGCGATTCTCCCGGGATAAATCGTCAACAAGAGTGGCGCAACCAAGTGGGGCGTTTCGAAGTGTCTGGACACTCCCCGCGAACCGTATTATAATGGAAATAGAATTTGTTGTTGTTGTTAACAAGTTAGGTTAGGTTAGTAAATATGGCACTCACGTGGTATGCATCCTAGGCTTTAATTGTTTTGATATATTCATTCTACACGCTTTGAGTACCAATACTGGTGCTCACATTGTTTGACTTTGAGGGTCAATTTTGGTACTCATAATTTTTCGCGATTACGTCGCTGAGTACCATTATTGGTACTCAATAAATTAATGGAATAGAAAGTACAGAAAAAGACGATTTATTCCATGTGAGTGTTACCAGTATTGGTACTCCAGGCGTGTGTGGACAACCCTATAAAAATACTCCGGCAGTCAACTCGTTAAAGCGTGTATTCGAAAATTTATTACGCCCCGACACATTTGCGTAAATTGCGTAAATTTCTCATATAAGAATTCTGAACGTACGACACGCGTTTTTCGGTCTATCGACCGTATGGCGTATTCACAACGAACGGGAACGGTGGCGGGGTTGGGCAAGTGTCGTGGTTGTGATGGGCGGACACCCGGCATCGAAAAAAAAAAATCCAAGTTGCGCCACCGTGTATGTTTTACATGTTTCGTAACACACATAATATTCCGATTAAAAAAAAAAAAAAAATTGTGTTCAAGAATACAGTGTGCGTACCGTATGCGATTACTGCCCGGCGACAACCACACCGAGTGTTGCACGCTGCGGTGCAAGTGTCCGAGTAGCTAAACCCCGTGTGTGCGTTTTGAACGTGACTTTCCGGCCCTTTCCCATTCCCTGCCCTATCCCTCGAATAGAAAACCGTACGGTTTCGACCGATTACAAAATAACAAAATCGTAAACTGATTAAAAATTTGTTAAGAATTTTTTAGTTTATCGTTTATGCCCGAGTCTGTACGGATATTTCCGGTCGTCTGTGCGCGGCGCGACACATTGTCTACTGCGGACCATACACAATTGCAAAACGTTAACTATTATTAATTTATATAGATTTTAAGTTTTACGACAAAAATAATAACAACGTAAAACTTTTAAAAAAAAAAAAAAAAAAAACCGTTTAAACGATTAAAGCGTATTTATTAATATATTATACTCGTGGATTATCAAAGGGGTTGTATGAAAAAAAAAAATTAATAAATTAAAACCATAATTATTAAAGTCTTTAAACAAAAAAAAAAAAAAAAAATACCAAAATTAAAAACGTACCTAATTATTTACGCGTTTATTTATAATTACGGAACAAATTATCGTTTTATTACACCGGGGAAAAAATGAATACAAATCAAATCTCCCTATAGATTATATTATGTATCCTTATACACCAAGGGGTTGGCCGACTAGAAGAGTCTCGCGAGTTATACATAAAAAAAAAAAATCGGAAAAATATGAACAAAGAGCAAAAAAAAACCAAACGGTTTTTAACTATCGTAATCCGTAAACATAATCCAGAATCTTCGAGAAACTTACAAAAAAATAAAAATTAAACATGCAACAAATACGTTAGAATTTAAATATTACAATTTCAAAATGGCTATAATTGTTTTAATAATTGTAAGAATTAAAATTCTTACAATTATTTATATTTCCTTAATAAATTACTTATTTTTATATTAATAATTACAAAAAAAAAAATTGTTTTGTATTAGTAAAAAATATGTTTTGCGTCTTACTGTATGGCCACGTCTGCTACGCACTTTCCCAACTTCGCACCTTCAACGGTGTCGGATTTTTTATTTTTATTTTTATTTTTCGTACCGTCGAGTCACACACACACACCGGTGGGGGGAGGGAGGATTAAGGGTGTCTGGATCCTCCCCTCGGGATTTTTTATTTTTTTTTTTTTATGTTTGCGGTGTTCGTTTATAGTTTTAAAACAACAAGTGATTGTTTTGACGGAAATCGGACGGAATAATATTGTCTGTTTTACTACTCTTGTTATCTCGACTACGTGATAATAGAATTATGTTCAACGTTTTCTCGTTATCAACTGCCGCGGGCTTTTACCGGACCGCGGTTATTAATCAGTAACGTCGCAATCGCAATGATCGACCAATGATGTCTAGTCGAGACGTTTTCATAATCGCGTGATTATCACTCTGTAATAAAATGTTTAAAAAAAAAAAAACAAAAAAACCGCACAATCGCCCGATAACAAGAACGACCGACACAGTTCTACCGACTATAAATTGAATTGAATTGAATTATACGTAATTATTATGAACCGAAAAAAACCACCCGCTTAACTACGACAAATAAATTACAATACATCGTTTTAAACATAATAATAAATAAATAAATAAATAAAAAAAGGGCTTCTTATAAGAATTTAAATAAAAACTATTGTCTTCGATTCGAATTATGAATAAAGTGCAAAAAACGTTATCTACGTGTATACGAGGCATGTTAAAAAATTACCAGGATTTTTATATTTAATAGTTACAAAAATGAAGTTACGTATTATTTAAAAATATCTCCTTCGTGCCAGATCATCCGGTCGAATGCCTGGCGCAATGTCGAGAAAAACACCAGAACAAAATTGTTTTTTTTTTTCTCTCAAAGGACGAGGCAACGTTATCGACTATCCCGCGTAGTTGGTGTAAAGAACAAACAATAATTATTTCTAAAGCCGAATCGTGCGTTTTCTTGATGATTTTTTCCACGTTTAGTACCGGATGGATTCATTTTAAGATGATTTTTCCAAAATTTTGGAGAGTCCGAGTACGTGACTTACGCGCTTAAAACCGGACATATGCGTTAAAACTCGTAAAAAAAAAAATATGCAATTTTACCTTACAGAAAAAAAAAAAGAAGAAAAAAAAAACACCACGATATTTACACGAAAAAATGTGTTCAATTATATACCGAACCGATATACGCCTACGTCATAGGTCGTATGACTTCGCAGAATAAAAAAACTAAACGGTTTTTGATGTATGCAGTCATTTCACCATTTGTTTTTTTTTTTTGCGTCTTTTCTGAAAGCGTTTTGAATCCATTTGGCGCACCGGCGAGGTTATTTGCTGTTTTTCGTTGTAGTTTTCTTAATAATTGCGAATAACCTAGGGAAAACGTGGGGGTGGGGAATTACGGTTATATTCGTTGTAATTCGCTTAAAAATAATCGTAGAGAATGGAATTTATCGAAGAAATATTAACCATAGTCGATCCGTTTTATCGGGGCATTTGCATTTTTCTAGTTGTGTTTTATTTTGTATTTGATTTTATGCGGATATAACTTTTTTCGGCCGAGCTACAAACGTTGAGCGTCGTTCATGCAGCAGTCTGTAAGCGTCTAAAGTTGATATTTTAACGGGAATCGTTAAAATCACGAGCTTTTCGCGTACGTCCGTCGAGTATATTAATGTCTAAAACGCCTTTTTATTTATTTTTTTTTTTTTTTGCTCTACTATTATACCGATCGTTTCGCACGCACCATTTCGTATAGAAAATAATATCGCGGGTCCCGTGTCCGTATATTTCGTTAATAGTATCGTCTCGGGGCGGGCCCGGCAAATCGCATAAAACATTTTCCCTATAAAATACGGGTGCCCACCGAGCGGACGAATTAATTGCGCGTTTACACGCGAAAATCCGTAGGTATTGCCGCGGTTGACCTAAAGGGATTTTCTTGCGCGAACAAGAAAAAAAAAACCCCCGCCTCTTTTTTTTTTTTATAAGTTATTTTATTATATTATCCGATAAAAGTAATAAAAGTCTCCTTTGGCCTCCCCGGTTGTTTATGGACACGCGTCCGGCCACGAAACCCGCGATCGTTACGTGTAACGGTACTTAAGCACGTAAATATCGTAGCGTTTGTACAGATTGAATGCGGAAATCCCAACGCAATTTTGAACATTTAAAGAGAATAGAAATTGTCGCGTAGTTTTTATCTGGGAAATTGTCATTACGTAAAAGTTGTCACGACCGTAAGGCTGTAACCTAACCAAATCAGACAAAAATTATTATTTTTTATGTATATTTATTTACAATTTTATCTATTATAATTGTCATTATATTTTTAATATTATTATTTTTTTTTTTTTATCGCGTTTGGCGGGTTCCTCCAAACAACAAGTTTTGACACGCCTAGTTTTACTGGATATCTCATAACATACGAACGAATTTTATTTGTGCAGATATTGAAGGCGTCGGATCGCGGCCGTCAATGGTCGTGTGGCCGGCGGCAGCGGCGGACGGACGATCCGCATGAACGGCTGCGGGGAACCGCGGGACGGCGGCCGGGACGCGGCCGCCGTCAATTACAAGACGAGAAAGCGGCCGGCGGACACGGTGTACACGATAACGTTGGGCGACGGCAGCGGCTGCGTGGATCCTCGCGGAGGCCCGTGCGCGTGTTGTCAGCCACCGCCCGGCACCGCGGAGTTTGTTGACTGTCCGCCGGAACAACAACTACAACAACAACAACAACAACAAAGGCGCAGGCCGCGGACGTGGACGTGCGGCACCGGAATCGGCGGTGGCTCGGCGAGCCTGACCAGGAGCAGGACGTTTACGAGCAATTACGAACGGGCCATATCGTCGTTGCTGTGGCAACCGTACGAGTGTCGGTCGTCCAGCAATTCGCTCAACGATGACGGCGACGTGGCCGTATGGCTCAACGCCACCAATCAGTACGAACCGCTGTCCAGCCGGTCGTCGCTCAGCCTGTCCACCATACCCAGGTAAGAGGAAAACGTAATTGCATTACGTATACAGGACGGTGTCCTAAAACCGTTCGTCCGATTACCTATAACAATATAATAATTACAGTGGTAAATATTCCGGGCGAATTTCGCGGATATGGAACCTCGTCCTGAACCGCCAACAGTTCGCCTATTCGGTTCGTTTATCGCTACGGGGGGGGGTTTTTTTCTTTTTTTTTTTAATTTTTTTTTTTTTTTTATTGAGAGTGTGTTAACATTGACAAAGCCGAGTGAAAACAATACGAAAATTTTCAACAATTTTTCACCGTGACCGTATTCACGGGGGTCGGTGCGCGAATTTCCCTCCCTGCCCGCGAGCTTTTTTTCCCCCTTGTTAATCGTCAAAAAATAATAAAAAAAAAATTCATCGAAATATGGCCGAAATAAGTTTTAACATGTTGTTCCAAGACGCGTCCGGATTAGTTTAGAAAATCGGAAATTACGAAAAAAAAAAAATACCACAACGAATTACCACCGAGCAAACTTTCCACTCGCCGGAAGACGAATTCGGAATTTTTATTTTTTTTTTTTTTTTTTCATACAGTTTTTCGGATTCGTTTATATAGTAAAAAAAAAAAAAAAAAAAACCGACACTCTATGGATTTCAAACATTATTATTCTCAGACGAAATGGTTAACCGTCTGTTAAATGTGATACTGTAGAGATTTTTTTTTTTTTTTTTTTATGTAACGGACACCGGTCCGAACGTAATATCAAAGTTCTGGAAAATGCTTGCAAAATTACCGTGTTTTAGATTGCGAATTTTATTTAATAGTTTTTTTTTTTTTTTTTATATTTATTACACGCTCGAATAAATAATCTGGTCCCGTTTGGATATAATGCGCCGGGGGGGGGGGGCGAAAAATATAGTTAAACGATATCAATTTTTATACGCCTTTTTACCACCGTCCGTGAGAACGGACATGTAGAAAAACACGCCACTGGCTACACCCGCTACCGGTCACGATAATATAATTTTAACGGTTTTGCAATAGTTTTCACGTCCGGCGATGGTAAAAAAAACGACGCGTTTTTACCGTCCGCCGTCGATGGAAATCTTATCCGGATAGCGGCGCGCGCGCGTATATTACACACTCTCGTTTTTTTTTTTTTTTTTTTTTTTTTTTTCTCTTCTCTTTCCCTTTTTTTTTATTTCGTAACGATTTCGCAGTGCGATTATAAAATTACATGTACAATAATATACCGAAATCGCGCACTATACGAAACAAAGCGATAATATTATACGACGTGCGTATTACCAACGGTAACGGTTTTTAAACGATCGTATTATACGCCATCGTGTCCCCTCGCCCGTCACTTGAACTATTCGGTTTTTTTTTTTGTTTTTAACCAGTCGTTTACGTTGCTTTACGGATTCCCTAAAAATATTGTTCGTTTTTTTTTTTTTTTTTTGTCGGCCGCCCATAGATATGCGCCGATTATTTACTGCCCGGGGCTCAATGAGAGACGCGCAAAAAACAAAAAAAATAAAAAAAAACCTACTTCTAGGCGGTTAGTTTAGGCGGCTAGGTCAGCGGTTTCCAACCCACGGGCCGCGGACACCGTGGTACTGGGCCCTGAACCGTATAATATTAAATATTATTACCCTATTTTTATTTCCAACCTAAAAATATTTCTGGTTATAATAGTTTGTATCAATATTATTACACTCTACAGTCTACAGTATAAAATTATATTTAGATATTTTTTTAACATTTTTTTTATACTAGGCTTTTATCATATTTATACCGAAGTGGCTGGGTGTAGATCAGTAAAATAAGTTTAAAAAAAAACTATGTGTTTATTTAGCTTAGGGAAATTCGTATAAAATCATATTTGAATTTATTACTAATATTAAATTTATTGATTTGGAAAAGCAGATACACGACGATCACGTTATTAAAATCCAGTCCTAGTGGGAAATCCGAGACTATTTTTTTTCATTATTATAAGTTTTCTCCGTAGTTAAAAAAAAAAAAACTAACAGTATTTCTGGAAATTAATACCAGCACATACCGCTCGCGTCTAATAAGCAATAGTCGAACAGACACGAGTATTAAGTTCGAGACAATTGCATATCGCAAAAATAACCTTACAATAATAGTAAATTAACTTCAGAACAAGTAGTGAATTTTTTAGGAAAATTTTCGAGCATTTTTTTTTTAGCGGTCAAACCGATTTTATCCACCACGTCAAACCGAATTAAAACTACAAGAATCATTCCGAATTCCCATGAATAGCTCAAAAATCGCCAAAAAAACGTTTTGAACATTAGAAAAGACCAATATTAATATTTTGTGAAAATGCCAGGCATCTACGGTTTTTTTTTAACCGAATTACAACAACAACAAGAACAAGAACAAAAAAAAAAAAAATAAAAAAATAATCGATACATTAGCTGACCGCAATACGATCCGGTTAGTGTTTTGTGACGTCGCATTGCGAGAATAACAATCGTTGTCAAACACGATCGAATCCGAACAAATGACGTAAACCAACGTACGAAAATTATATCAATCGGAGGTTAGAAATCGCACGCAATAGTTTCGGTAAGGCGAGTCGGAAACCGGACCCTCTCGACTTCCTCAAATCTTATGGTATTATTAGGCCCCGATCAAATATTGCCCCTACGATACCCGAAGCAGTGGCGTAGCCAGGATAATATTCCGAGTGGAGGACGTGGGATAATAATAACCGTCTTGACTGTCTATCATCACCACCGCCGGCTGGGGGGCCGCCGTTTCCAAAGCGTACGACGTCTAAACGTGGCGGAGGGTACTGCGCCGGACCCACTAGTTTATATTCGAACGTTGATTCGCCGAATCGTAAAAAATCAAAATAAAACGGTCCCTTCGCTTCAAAACCGACGGCATTCCTTTTTTTTTTTTTTTTTTTGTAAGATTATCATTTTAGTCTAGAGAACTGGTACAAAAGTCGGTCTACAATTATTTACAACGTTCGGCTGCAGTGTACGGAATGTGTAACAATACATTACGATTTAATTAAATTATTATCCGGTTAAAACGCAATTTACATTTTTTTTTTTTTTTTAAACAAACGAAAGGCACTGAGAAGTCATCTAATTTAATTACGAGTAGTATTTTTTTATTATTATTTTTTTTTTTTTTTTTTACACATAATTGTGCGTCTGCGGTAATTGGGCTTTGTTGGCCAACAACAACAGTGTAACACATTTTAAACGTGCTAATGAATTAGTAGTTTGTTTTGTTCTTGTGGTAACGTATCTCTGGACGCGGATTTTCGTAATAGGTAATTATTATATTATTTATATACAGAATATTTTTATTTTAATATATATATAAACTTGGGACCGGAGTACGGGGTCGGGCGAGTTGATTGGATGCATAACACGGTGTATAGACGAATAGGATATGAATCCTTTTTTTTTTTTCTTTTTTTACCGGCAATACCCCCGGCTCCCGGAATGACCGTGAGGCTCCGCTTCGGGAGGCGGGTCGCCATCATTTATTTACAAATGAACAAATGATGCACACAAAATAAAATCCCGTATTCCCCTTCGACGGGGCGGGCTCACATTATTAGTGTACGTAAACTTCGCGACCCTGCCGGGGAATGGGCGGTAAGCCGGGCCGAAGCCCACTTGCTGCCCTCACACTAGTAGGGGGAGGGACACTTTCTGCGAGGCTGTCATCAACGATGGCGCGTCGTCGAGGGCTTGGCGTTGCCGTTCGGCCGACTCGTTTACCGCGACGACCGTCTGTCTCGGCGAAGTCGACCACGGCTTTCCAACGAAAGGGGAGATTCCAACATGAGCGACATGGTTCGCTCCATGACATGGTTCGCTTCTATCCTCCGGACCAGGCGCTCCCTGTCCCCCACGAAACGCCTCGCGAGGGAGGGTGTGGAGAGCGTCGTCATCCTCGTCGTCGTTCTGCTCGCCGGGAAAACCGCGGCGAGAACACCCGGGGTGTGCGGAGCTCGACCGATCCGACGAAGGAACGAGTTAAAGCATCCGTGCCCCGTGAGAAGTTGAACCTCGGGTATGAACCTCGGTCCATCGGGAATCGAACCCCTCAATAACGACGATCGACGTACCTAAATCGGAGACGATTCGGACGAATTTCATAAGTGTCGCCTCCCCCATCGCAATTCCCGCGTAAGTAGTAAAAGACCGAGTTGCACGTTTTTGTTTTCTATTTTTTCTTTATTTTTTTTTTTTTTTTTGTAATATATAAATCCCTCCCGGCGAAACGGATCGGCCCCGGGGGCGAACAGTTTCGTCAACCCGGTACTGGTCTGACGGGTAAAATCGTATTTACATGCGTTTTTTATTTAAAATTTATACGTGTACGGGAGGAGGTGTTCGGCGGTGTCCATTCGATATGCTTAACGTGTACATAATAATTATAATTATTGTTTATTCCGCGGATAGAAAATCAACGTTTCTAATTTTAATTGTACTATAATGTAGAAAAGGAAAAAAAAAAAAATGAAAAATGTAATAATATTCCTGTTACACTTTTACTTTTTACCGGTTTCCAAAAAAAAAAATACGTACGCGCGTCCGACGACTGCGGATCGGTTTTCGAATCGACTTGGCGCGTAATGGTACAACATTTTTGTTTTTTTTTTTTTTTTTCACCGTTGTAAGACTCGAAATATTTTTTTACCGATAGATATAAGAACGACGATATACTTTACACGCCACGGGCGAGCCACTGTGGTAGGATATACAGACCGAAATTCGTTCGCAACGGTAAATCATCGCTAATACGATTAATACTAATACGAAATACGATTCCGAGCGGTGTTCGGTTAAACGCGTTTTGATAATTTAAATTAATTCGTGTAACGAGAAAATACATTTTTTTTTTTTTGTGTTTTACAACAAAACTGACAAATATAGTACGCGAAATACCGTGATTTTTACGGTATTTACTTTAAAATTTGAACTTAAAACTTTTATTAAAAAACAAATATGAATACGGATTTTCGATTATTTTACAAGTGCGGGCAAGAACAACTCATTGCGGATTTTTAGTCAAATTTTCGAGCATTTTTTTAGAGGTCAAATTGATTTTATCTACCACATCAAACCAAATTAAAACTAAAAAAAAAACTCGAACATTTCAAATTCCCATAAATAGCTCGAAAATCGCCAAAAAAACGTTTTGAACCTTAGAAAAGACTAATATTAATAATTTGTGAAATTCCATGTGTCTACGGTTGTTTTTAACCGAATTACAATAAAAAAAATAAAAAAAACAAACAAAATCGAAAATAAAGAAACCGTAAATTTTCCCGATTATCAAGCAAACTACAACGAAAATCGAAAAAAATGCCCCCCCCCACAATGCACCAACTAAAACGCTAGGCTTAAAATATCAATGTAAGATTTATGGTAATAAGTTGTTTACGGACGGAAAAAGAAAGAAAACATAGGCACACTTTATCAGAATTTAAAAATCTAAAAATCATTATTTTAAAACTATGTGCAACGATTAACGATAATTATTTTATAAATATATTTTTAAAAAAAAAAAAATAAAATAACGCGGTAAACGGAATATTTTTTCACCTAATACACACACGCGCATAATGTAATAATAATATTATAATATTCACCGTATCAGTGAAGCTTTTTTTTATTTTATATATATATACGAAATCGCAAAGTCGAGGGAGAAACTTTTTTTAAGTTTTTTATTTTTTTTTTTTATTTTGTCTTCTCGGTTATTTTATTATTATTCCTATTCGAAATTGCACCTACAATCAATTTGCAATATAATATAATGTTATCGCGATAAACTTTAAATATGTCGTGAAATAATATTTTTATTTTTTTACACTCGCGCGTACACTCTAGTGGAAATTCCGGTAGAGTATAAAAAATAAAACCCAATAGAGTTGTTTTAAAAATCAAATTGTTCTTATTGATTTCGATAAACAATCACGTCTTCCCGGTATTCTCCCACGTTGTGTCGTTATAAAATATTAAAAAAAAAAAAAAATCATCGCACGCGTACAAGTTTGTAGGACTTATTATTTGAATATAAAAAAAAAATTATATAAGAAAACGTCGATACATTGAAATAATTGAAATAAACCGCATAAACTCCGGCGAATTTGGCACTGGCGAGCACGCCGTGCGCGTTTATTCACGACGTGAATAAAAAATTTAAAATTTTACTAAAAATAAAAAAATAAAAACTCCGGGCTAGAGCTGTGAAAAATGTTTGTCATTTCCCCGGTACGGGCCTCGGGGGGTACTCGCTAACATGCGAGTATGCGTGCACCCAGAGAGATTTTATTTTATTTTAAACAAAAAGTTTTCTACTGCACAAACTCGACGCCATGACGTATGTGATGTGTAAAGAAAATAATAATAAAAAAAAAACAAAAACGTTTTGTTAATATTTCCACTAGAAAATTTAATCTGTCTCGTAGTGTCTGCGGAGACGGCTGCCGGGCGAGGAGAAAAACTACTTGCAGAACTGTTCTAGACTTTATTATTACGGACTAGCGATTTTCGGTCTAAGGAAGTTTTGAGTAAATTTGCAATAAAAAAAAAAAAATAATAAAAAAAACCGGCAATACATTTTATATTCATTATAATACGTTCCACCGTCTTTTCCTAACCCTCCGGTGGAAATTTGAAAATGTGTACGACTCGTATTAAACGATACGTTAAACTGTTACAAAACGTTCAGACAAATATTCTGTTTTTTCGAACGCCGGTTTAAAAATCAAAAGACTACATGTTTGCGCTTTAAACGCTTATTGAAAAATTCTATATTTCCGCGGTGCCACGATAATAACTCACGGTGAATCTTTTATCGAATTTACGGGCATTTTCAAGAATCCAAAGATAAAAATCCACATAGAACCAAATCAAAAAACGCAATAAAAAAAAAAACCTTGAAAATTAAATATACTATTTAATTTGCTACAAATAACTGAAAATCCGCCAGAATATTTTAAAATTATTACCTCGTCTGTAAAGTGTTAATATAAGTATTCTATGGAAATTTCAGGTTTCTACGATTATTTACCTCAAAAAAAAAAAAAAAAAAAAAATCGGAAATAACAAAAACTATTATTGCGTAAAAATTGTCAAGTTTTTCCACACTATAAAAGAAAACCAATATAGCCATAATGCTACAAGGAATTTCCTATAAAGTGTTCGATAGGACGAAGATCTCTGGTCAAAAAGTTGTCCGCAGGCGAAAGAACGAAAATAGCTTCGCTCAATATCTGAAATTACGTTAAAAAAACAAAAAAAAACAAACAAATTCATATAGCTAAAACGGCCAAAACAAAATTGATATCATTTTCTGGATCTACGTATACAAAGCATGAAACGAGTATTTAGCTAATAAGATGGTATTGCGTATCTATATCCGGGATCACCGGAGGAAATACGCCAAAGTCATCGCTCCTTTAATTTAATTATAAAAAATAAAAAAAAAAAATTATAATCTCTCCTATCTCTAGTCGTAATTTTACTACCGTCCGCGCAACCATTTTTGTGTATTTTTTTTTTTTTGTTTTTTCAATTAATTTTGGTACGCCGACAGACAAAATCCGTCTACCGCCTCGAATCACTCCCACCGTGGACAGTATCGGCGATCGGTTGTCGCTAATCTTATACATGCGGTGCAGTATATTCTGAATGAATATAAAAAATTCAAACTTTTCGGCGATTTAAAAGTCCACACACACGCAAAGACCATCATCATCGTCTCGGCGAGTATTACGTTTTTTTTTTCGGATTATTAACTTTTTTAATTTTAACGATTTAAGAAACAAATTAAAACGATACCGATATTTTTTGTCACCGTTACACTTCGCGGCTGAAACCGCCACGCACTTTTTAATTTGCAAACAGCAACCCATATTGAATATTTAATTTAGTTTGATCAAGGCTAGGTTCACACGAAGAGTGTTAAACGCGCCTTTTTTAAACAGTGTTCACACGAATTACAGATTTTACGCGTATAACTATAGTCAGTCGTGTTTTATATTCCGGCGAAGATGGACGTAGCAGAAGCTGTATGCTTATGGACTTTTTTTTTTTTTTTTTAAGGTACTACTTCGGGAGGCTAGTCGATTCTTATGGACCTTATATAGACGAATGCAGCGGTCGTAGGGCAGGGAAATAGAAAATACTGGGTTGAGCAAAAAAACAGACTAAGTACAAGCTTGTATCATACACGCTGTATCCGAGTTTAGGAAAATTATGAACCGAAATCATCGATGAAAAATATTCATTATTGAATTCTTCCATTATTGACGACAAAAAGGACGTAACGCCTTGCAACCGAACACGTCAATGCAAACCTGTACAATGTTCAAACGCGCGTAAACTTGTGCTGACGCGCGTCGACAGGTTTTTTGCGTTATCGCTGCGTTACCATGTGTACAGTTAATAGCAATCAATACTAATTTTAAACGCTCTTCGTGTGAACCTAGCCTAAAACTTCGTTTATTTATGCATAATAGGTTTCGATTTGTTCACCAATAGTGTGTGTCAGCCGGTTACATTCCCGAAAAAATAAGGGCGACAAAAAAAATAATGGTAATGTAACTCCTAGAGCCGCTCGTGTCCGATAAAGTTAAATACTTTCCGAGATAATCGGCGTGTAACGGGCAGTTAGTCGATCGCCCTGTATAATATATTACGCAGCTGTTTGGATTTTTTTTTTTTCATATTTCGAGGACTTAAAAATCTCCAAATAGACTGTTTAATCCCTAAATATTGTAAATATCCCGTCAGTCGTTATCGCATATGTTTTATTTTATATATACAAACGCAAATATTTACATTAATTTTTAACCGGCTTATTGTCACAGTATTATTATTATCATCAGAGTTGAACGATTAAACAATTATTTTCAAAACTAACTGTCCACTGCAGTCAGATTTTTAGTGAATATCCACTGCGCTTGTCCCGTATCCCTTCAAAAATAACAATAAAACAAAACGCAAAATTTTTCCGTTGTCATTTTCCGTTTATTCTAAATGCGCACAAAGTTGGCAAATTTTTGTTTTCGACTGGGGAGGGTGGGGTATCCAACGGTAATGGTGTTAACCTTGTCATTTAGACATAGAAAACCTCCTTAAAAAAATTTTGCCCGGCCCACCGTGGCGTAATGTTAACTGTAGTTTTTGTTTTTTTTTAAGCAAAAATACGAACGTTTTTCTTTTTCTTTTTTTAACAATGTCAGATTTAATTTATTATACGTAGTATTCTTCGGTTTAATACATTTTGAGACATTTTACCTAAAACAAAATAATAAAACAACAATTATTTTTACAACAATATATATATATATATATATAATATTTTTATTATTATTGCAGAAGCTAACAACGCAGAAACCAGCACAAAATAATGTTTGAAATTAATTAAATTACGCGATTCATCACAATTGTGAAAGATTCTCCGCTTTAATAAAAGTTGACCCATTGTACAGCAAAAAAGTATTTAAAATTATAAAAAGTTTACAATCTACGTTACACGTTTAAAATGGTTTCGATTTAATTGACGGGAAAAAACACCGGCTCGCGGACTTTTTAGTTTATTTCAAACCTGAATATTAAAAATGCATTCTTATTGGATAATGTTCGAACCCTTTTGATAATTTCATAAAAACGTTACGTTAGTTTTCAATAACGTTTGTAATAATATTACAAATTTCGACCGAGGTACGTAAAGTCAATAAAGTCGTAAAAATTCATCTACCGCGGTACGCGGAACGTTACGCATTTTTTTTTTTTTTTTTTAACCGATAAATTCTAATTAGACGACGGTAAAATGCAAAACGTTATAGTTTTATAATTTTTTTTTTTTTTTTATTCCGTAATTACTATACAATAAACCAAAATTGTTGACCCCAAAGTAGACATAAAAAAAAAAAAAAAAAAACCAAAACAACACCGATCGATCCGAGTCGTACTACAATTAGAAAAAAATTCGGGTTTTTTCTTTTTAACTAAATAAAAACAAAAACGTGTATGTGGGAGGTGGGGACACGAATACGTCGTTATTAAAACGTCATCGCTAACGTCAAGAGCTACTCTTAAAACAAAAGAAACACCGTCGTCGAATATAATATTGCTTATTGAATAATTCAATATTATTCGGGAAATTTTTTTTATATAATTGTGGTGGATCTATCGTTGAATTATCGCGGTTTTTTCGAATATATTTCGACTTACGATCGATGCAGTCACGTCGTATACGGCAACCGCTCGCATTATTGCCGCGGCCCGTGAAATGCCATGCTCTCGGCAATAGAATTTCAAATATACGTAAACCAACGCGAAAACCGTTTGAAAAACGTTATAATAGTTTTTTTTTTAAAAAAAAGAAGGAAAAAAGAAATACAATTTTAGGCGGATAGTCGGAACGGTATTTTGGATATACAGGGTGCGGCAGAGTCGACTGACGAGTTTAATGAGGACATTTATTGGCCTGTGATGAGATAAGAGCAAGCCTTAATAAGTGGCGTATTTTGAATTGTACGGTAATGCCGTTTTCAGTCGTAATCATGGTCTGGACAGGTGTACATCGTGGTTTCGTCGTGCGTACGTATTACGAAAATAATCATTCTGTGATCGCTACACAAAGGGCTTTTCGTATACACTTCGGCGGCATTCCACGTGCTGAATCTGTTCGTTCTGCTAACACTATCGAATTGTGGATACGGCATTCGGAAGAAACTGCAAATACCCTAAGTACCCAGAACGGTAAGAACCCCCCGAAAATGTGCAGTCGGTTAGAGAGTCAATCGAGCAGTGACCAAGACGCTCGGCCCGGAAACACGCTGTAGCTTTGGGAATCTCAGACCGTTGTTCGAGGAGAGTTCTTCACGATGATTTATCATTCCATCTCTGTCAGCAAATTCTTCTACAAATACCTCCGATATCAACTTTTTTCTGTAGCGACGAGGCCCATTTTCATCTTTCTGGAACTGTAAATAAACAAAATTGTCGATACTGGGCTACAAATAACCCACGGCAGCTCCATGAAAGACCACTCCACTCTACTAAAGGGACAGTTTGGGGTGTGCTGTGTCCCAATTTGCGGTGATCGGCCCCTACTTTTTAGAGGACGAGAACAGGACCGTCACTTGATCGTCTACAACAGTGCTATCAATGCTGACGGCCGCCATCTTGGAGATATAATTTTCAAAAAAAAATTTTTAAAAATCGGATAGAATACTGATTTAAATAAAAAAAACCTTTTCTCTAAGTTTTACTGTTCGTTATTTATAGTCCATCAAAACTCGTCAGTCGGCTCTGTATTATTATTACCGAACGCAACGATAAATAATTGCAATTGAAAAACGTTTCTGAGCGGAAATATATATCGGATTGCTATATTAAATATGTTAGTAGTGTTTTTCGTTCCCCTCACCAACGTGGTAACCCGGAAATCCGGAAAAAAAAAACTCCGATGTAAAATTGGAATCTAGAAAAATTATTGAAAATTGTACCTAGCTCTGGAATGGCGTATAAAAATTTTTATTAACCGAAAAAAATGTTTCCAGGGGGGAGGGGTGGAAACCACGTGACACTAACGTATTATTCTAAACAGAATATTTATCGTCATATTTATCACCGAGGGTATAACGATCGATTTGTTCGGACGGACAGACTGAACGAAAAACATTTTAACAACGTACGAATCATTACGAACGAGAATATTATAATATTATGCTGTTCGCTCCATTGTTTTACAGTGGAACGACATTATCGCGATGTCCGATCAAAAACATTTATTACTTTTTTTTTTTCCTTCTTTTTTTTTTTTTTTTTTTGTCCATTTAAATAATACGTTCTTGTATCATATTATTGGTTATGCGGACACACCACGCAACCAGTTATGCAACACGAATCTATCGATTTGGACGAAATGCACACAACACTATAATCGGAATAGAGCGAAAAATGAGAATAAAAACGCATGTTAGATTGTAAAACAAACGGGTTGGGAAAGCCCACCGTGCGAGCGTGCTAAATTCTCAGTTGCCAGTCGTAATTTAAACAATTAACTACACAATTCCGTGTGCAATTTCAAAAACTATTCGGTTTTAACCTGGTATTTTCTTATACGCGTTTAAAAAAAAAAAAAAAAAAAAAAATGTATGTATTTATTTCAACTTCGGTATTAAAATTAATATTAATCGTGGTAAAACAATGATTAGGAGGGATGGGCCGATACGCGATATCGGTTCTTTTTTTTTTTTTCAAAACCAAAACACAATATTTATAACGTCTTTGAAATATGAAAAACACGTTTGGAAAGAAAAAAAACCATTTTTCAACCGACAAGTCGGTCGATTTCTCGACATCAAATCGTGGTTTTTGATTTCAAATAATATCGGCCAGTAAAAAAAATATTATATTACGAACGATATCCGATCTCTTTGTATTCCATCTCCTACGGACACGACGCGAGGATACAAGGTGTCTAGACTTTATAAGTTCGGACACCGAAAAGAGATTTTATTTCGAAAGGCCATACCGAGATTATTGTTACTGACGGATTTTGTCTATTTTTAAAAATCAACATTAACGGCGGGTCGTCTGAAATACACGTAAAATATACAATCGCATTACGTTACGTACTTAACAACAAATTTAAATAAAAATAATCGTTTTTTAATCGATAAATGTATTTATACAACGGGGGAAAACGTGTCTGTCGTTTACAAAAGAAAAATTCTAAAATACCCGGTTTGTATACGATAAAGAACGTCAAATCTATACGATTTAATTATTATTATTTGTTTTTTTTTATTATTATTATCGAATTACTTTTGTTCGACTGTCGTAACCTCCTCCTCCTCCTCCTCCTCCTCCTCCTGGTCTCGCACCTGAATAATATTTTTTTTTTTTTTATTACGTATTAAAAACTTGAATAATAATTATAATTATAATCAATGTTAATTTCGTTAATCGAATTAATTAGAAATTATGTTGCTCGTAATTTCATTAAATTCTGTTGTATTGTGTCTAAACGTATTAACCTATACGGCTGGTAGGTGCGTCTTCCCGAGGTACGGGGCCAATATTTTTAATACAAATTATTATCATCAAATTCAATCGGAGTACTCGTAAAATTATTTTATAACGAACAAAACCCGTAATGTACAAAATACAAATAAAATAATTCTATTTATTTATATTATTTTTATCTGTTCGGTAAAAATTATACACGTAGTCAACCGTCATTCAATCAACGCCGCCGTCTGTTTTATTTTAAGTTTGTGCGGAATTTTATTCACTAAAAACGCGATTTAAAAGAAATAATAAAAAAAACCATTGGGAATTTCGAAAAATGTTTCAATTAAAATACCATCGGGAGAACAATCCGCACATTTCCAGGTGTGACATAAAAAAAAAAAAAAATTAAAAAAAATCGGGCAGTTTTTCTCACCGAACAATTGGTATTGTCGAGGAAAATAAGTCCATACTTTAGGTAAACTAATAAATATCGTTTTTCCGCTACATTCAGAATTATTTCGTTCGAATAATACAAACTCTGTAAAACTATATATATATATTTTTTTTTTACACCGTTGCGTATTAATTTAGGTAAAATATAAGAAGAATATAAACTCGTCTATATATATATAAAAAAAAAAAAAAAAACAACGAACTTTTCGGATTTGAATTTTTAAATATTTACCGCGTATCGTCTTAATTTTTTTTAATTATTATTTCATACTCGTGGGGACGGGAGACGGCGACGTATTTTTTTTTTTTTTTTTGCGGAATTATTATGAATGGTTTTGATAAATCATTGGATGTGACGACGACGACTGTAGGTATTTCTTTAGCAAACAAGAATAATAATAATTACGAGTAGTCCGCGGAATTCCGAATACCTTTTTTTTTTTTTTTTTTACTTATTTTTTTTTCATACTCGACGATTTAATATATTTTTAATTATTTTAATTTAATTTAATTCGACGGCGCGACGGTGGCGGTCGGACGGTAAATACGGAAGCGTATAATAATATTATAGTAACCCCGCGCGCCGACGTTATGACGTCGTCTCGTTTGAAGTCTGTCGTGGAGGAAAAAAAAAAAGAAAAAAAAAAGAAAGAAAAAAGCAAAAAAAAAAACCCCGTCATCGGTTTTATATACCCCCGCGGTTTTACATACGGACCTTTTACGTTATAATATCACGGCGGATATTATAGTAAGTATTTTGTATATTATAAAGTTTTTTTTTTTTTCCCCCGTTGTGTATTATAAAAGTTTTTCGGTCAGATAAAACTTATTTCCGCCGCCGTAATACAATATATAGGTAATCATAATGCACAAATGCACAATTTCCCGTTCCGTTTTTTTTTTTTTTTTTATTATTATTGTACCGTATACAATACTCCGGGCGTATATAGAACGCAATGGGCTACATACACCGACAAACAGCAGCTATGCTATAAGTACAATAATAATAATATATAATATTATATATTATTATATTACACAAAACCGTGTCATTCGCCATTCGTATTCTATTCGAACGTGTTATTATTATTGTATTTTTTATTTTTTTTTTCTCTCTTACGAGACGGTCCAAATTAATTTTTTATTTTTTTTTTTTTTTTTTTTTTGAACCGATCCAAAAGGGGGGAAAAAATATTTAAAAAAAAAAAATATATTCCATTTTATTCCACGCACTACGGCGGCGGCGACGTTTAAACAATTTTTTTGTTTCCCCTCCGTTATATTATTACGTCGAAACGGAATAAAACGCGAATGCGTTTCCGTCGGCCAACAAAAACACTAGGAAAACGTAATGTAATAATTATTGTTATATTTATGTGGTGCACGACGCCGGGGCATAACACAATATTATAATAATATATACGCACTGCGCCGGTTCGTACTGAAACCTATAAATCGACGGCGTGTACCGATCGAATATTAATAGGAAAAAAGAAAAAAAAAGAAAAAAAATAATATATATTTAAACACAATTGCACGCGTATACAGAGCGCGCGTATGATTCGTCGTTGTCGGTTAGACCGCGGACAATTTTATAGTTTTTTTTTTTTTTAAATTTGGGCGGGTGGACGGGTAGATTGGTGACGGCGTAAAACCCGAGACGGAACCGTCGGAAATATGCGAACCGACAGATTTCCATTTGGAAAACACGCCACTACGATTCTTAGGGGTTCTTTGCCGCGGGATATGTTGGAAGTAGATAGTATGTCGTTGTTTTACGATAGTAAAAATAAGATTGTTTGGAACAGTGGCACAAAATTGACTGTGTTTTTTTTTAATTTTCAAAAACGCGTTTAAAGTAATTCGAGCCTTTTTTTTTATAACATACGTGTAACAAAGAGAATTAAATATATATAAAAAAAAAAAAAAAATAATAATAATAACTCTGACGCGGCCTACGTTAGTGAATCATCTAACGAATTTCCGGTACGTTTTCGGAATTGAAACCCGTCAAACGCAATTGTTACGGTTTTGTCTGGCTTTTCGGTTTAAAACGTCTCTGTTAAAAACGACCACCGGGCACTTCTTGGGCAGAAGATTTTAATGGAAAATTCTTATCGTCGAAGCGGTCGTCAAAATGTAAAACGAATTTAGGAAAACCGCCGCCAATTTAAACGCGTGTTCCGTATAAAATATTTTCTACGCGGCTATAAAACGTGTTTATAAACTCGTATATTAAATATCATAGCCGTAATGATTTCCGTTTGATTTTTTTTTTTTTTTTTTTACTTCGTTTAATAAACCACCGTGTCTCTTAAGACGTTCCATGTGAAAATTTCCAAATATATTTACTAACAGAAAAACGCGTCCCGTTCAAACTACTAATACAGCCCCATCGCTACCCGCGGAATTTAAACGATGCACTTTATGTCCCAGCCGGAAACGAATAACGAATAGCATAAACCAGTGGGTACTAGTAACGATTTCGAGTATATAAATTTCGAATCGGCGATTTGCGGATTTTCAATCTAATCGTTCAATATATTAAAAAAAAAACGATTCCGAAAACCTAATTATATTTTAACGTGGCCCTAAATTTGGCCCTACGCCAAATATTTGGCAAAAAAAACAAATAAATAAAATATATATTAAACAAATTAATATTCGCTACGCATACGCTGTATACACAGTGTATATTATACACTTGTCTTCATATGATCGGGGGGGGTTTTTTTTTGTTTTTTTTTTTTTTACCTTCTGCATTCTTATAATACAATTACTCTGCATTTGGGATTTAGGGCCAAATTTATTTGCCGAGTTTTTTTTTTTTTTTTTTTACGTGCGAAACATGTGTAAATCCAATGTTTATTACGTGTGTGTCTATTCTGTAGGTATATATATATATATATATATATATATATATATATATATACACACATACACAGACGAGTATACACGTATCTGTAATGAAATTATTATTCATTTACAGTTTATTGATCCAAACGTGTTGACGTGAACAATCTTTATTGTCAAATCCACGAAGCGATTCGCATTTGGCAAACGATAATAAAAAAAATTGTTTTATTAATAATGCAATATTACGACGATGGCGCGGAGTGTAGACTAACGTGTGGACAAGTCACCAAAAAACGATGACTAGGGAAAATACGGGAAAAAACAAACCGTATCAAACGATTATTATTTTTATTATTATTATTATTTTTTTCAAATCTTATTTCGGTCTGAGAAAAAGTGCACTTGAATTTGCGCGGTTCAAACGGTAAAATGTTAAAATCAAGACCATAAAAACAGCTCGAAATCTCAATTTTCGATAATTCGATGTAGAACCATATAAAGTGCTGCCACCTGTAATGTTCACCAGCCAAACACAAACTCCAATAAATCGATTTTCAAAATCCGTAAAATTCGTAATTATAAAATTCCAAATTTCTCGATAAACGTATCAACGAACCTCGAGAAATTTAAGTTTAAAAATAATTACACCCGCATACGATTATCTGTACGGTATTTTCGGCATTCGGATTGTTGTTGTTTTTTTTATTTTTATAATACGACGATGGTGATAATAATGACAATAATATATATATAGGGCTAAAATAATATTATGACAAGTTCAAAGTGTTGACGTTCAAATTTGAATAATTTGCATTATTAAAAAAACAAAAACGCCTTCTCGTCGATTTATTTTATTTTTTTTAATTCGACTACATTCGTTTAATTAAATAAAATATTAAAACCGCGATGCCCATAGAAATATCGAAAAAAAGACTATTTATACTCGGCGGCGTATAGAAGGACGCGCGATTAAATTTCGCGTTATATGAAATATTCGCGAATAATTTATTTATTTATTATAATACGTCGGAAGCTGTTATGCGGCCCACTATACGGGCCGTTATAGTGTACGTACGATATTTACATACATATATATATATACGTTACATTTTTTACTAATTATGTTTTGTAAAAAAAAAAAAAAAAAACGATATGAAATTAAATTAATAATATTTGCGCGGGTGGCCGGGCGGCCTCAATAGCCGGGCGATTTTGGCGCAGAAATCCGCTACTCGCAATCTGTGCGTACGCGTTCCTCTATAGATCTGGCGAACACCATCGGCCGCGGTATGCGTGTGGATATTTTTTAGAAAAATATTCTCTATTCGAATTCGGAACCGGATAACGGTAGGTAAGCTATTTGAAAAGCGACCATATCGTATCGTCCGTATTTATTGTACACGGAAAACAACGGTATCATTTCGAAAATATTCCGCATAAGAAATAAAGCGCATTTAAACGATTAACTGCGCGGGACGATTTTTTTTTTTTTTAAAGAATTCGGTCAAAACCTTCGTAGATAATCCGAAAAAAATCGGACGCTGGTCCGCGAATGAAAACTCGCCCTGTATATAAACGTTGCAATTGCATTACAATATCTCAACAGTTGTAAATATGAAAAAAAAATAATAAAATTCATTTGAATTCGAAACGAAAACTTGACTAGCTTGGAATGAACTATGAGTTTGGAAAAGTATTGTTTTATGCCAGATTACTAACCGCAATATTTGTAGATAAATTACGCTTGTCAACGCGTTAATATTGAAATTTGAACATTTTCATTTCGTCTACAATTATTCAAATTATATTTGGAATAATTACATTTATTACTAGCTGGCCGACGTCCGGTGAAAAACAAATAAAAGAAATTCAATTAATCGGTTTTTTTTTTTTTTTATTTCATCCGTTTCACTAAAGTTACCCATAAAATAACAAAAACAGTTCGACTTTCGTTCCGAAAACTCTGTACGAGCCATCCTTTGGGTGTTGAATATCGAAAACCCGATTTCCAGATGCACACTTTCATCCGTTTTTATATATAAATGTTCCAACCTCTTCGTTCGTTAAATTCTGCCGTGGATCGCGCCCAGCCAGACGAAACAAACACATCATCTTTTTATTTGGTTTTGGTTGTTTTTATTCAAGGTAACTCGGAAATTAAAAAAAAAAAAAAAAAAAAAAAAAAAAAAAATTATAACAATAATCAATTTTCGCACGTTAAGGATAAATTTCTCGTTGAGATGAACCCCTCTCAAGAAGGCGAATTCGTTTAAATCCATTATTATCTCACTTCTACGCCCTGTAAATGATACGTACCATCAAAATCTCTTTAGGTCCAACGGTTTGGTTTGAGCGTTGATGAATCAGTGGACAACTCTTTCGTAAAATTTATATTAGGGTGCCACTTATTTATATAAGGAAAACATTTTTTTTTTTTTTTTTGTCAAATTTTGTAAAGTGCTGGCCGGAAGTTTATTTCTCGTGGTGCATTAATAGCGTTTGTAGAGTTTAAGCTCAATCGAACATAAGCAACACGCGGTGACGTGAGCTCAAAATTTTACAAAGAAAAAAAAAACCGTAAAATTTTACGTTAATCTCACCTACTTCAGTTTTCATTTTACAAAAAATTTATTTTTATATTTTTTTTAAAAAAGTTCATCCCTTCTTCTTGCGAAACCTGTAGATATTATATATATATATATATATATATATATATAGATAGATAATGAAATTATTGTGGTTTAATGTATACAAATTACACAATATTTATACCCACTCTCAACAATACGATGAAACGTGCAGTTTTTTTTACAAAAAAATAATCTTACCAAATAATGATGTTTCCCTCCGGCTTTCTACGTTCTATTATTATTATTATTATTATAACATTTTACGGGGGAAAGGACAAAAAAATGAAAAATCGAATTGTACTATAAAAATCGTCGAAATGTACGTATATAGGTGTGTATGTACCGTACAAAAGAGACGAAAACGAAGAAATCGCCCGTGTTATTACCGGTGGGGGGGCTTACGTGATTTATAATTATTTATGGTATCAATAGTTAATTTGTCGTCGCGGTCACAATGTAATTTCGTTTGAAAATTATTATACGAAAAGAGCAAAAGCGACGGCGTAACACCGAACACCCAGTGGTTGGCAGTTATTATCTCGTTCTGAGAGCTTTGAATACAATTTTAATGAACAATAATTGGCCAACAATAATAACGGCTGCGTAGGTTTCGTGTCGTTTCGTTTCGTATCCGTCGTAACGTTGACAACATAATGTTTTAGAAATTAAAAATTTACAAATATCTATCGCTCTACTCCTATAACTATATATATACAAATATTAGACAATATCAATCATAATATCGATTGTCGTCAAAAGAGATTTTTTTTGTGTAATTCGGCGAGAAATAATCGTTTTTTTTTTTTATATTTTTTACTATTATTTATTTATTTACTTACGTATCATAGCCGTTTAAAACGATCGAGTGTTTTCTATTGATCCATATAAGTTTGAATCTCCAACATTTGATACAATTATTTATATAAATTCAGAGTTTCGACGAAACTCGTAAATTATTTTCTAGTTAAAAAATATAAAAATTTTCAATGTTTTAAATAAACCCGAGCTCAAGTCGAATTTTTTTTTTTTTTTATACAGCGTTTTACATTCCGGTTTTGTGAATGAAATATCACTCCCTAGCCTCGTAGCACCGTTACTCCGGTGGGAACTTCCCGTTGGCTTCCCTACACGTGCCCCAGTACCCGCGAATATGATTCCCGTTGTGAGAAGCACGTCCACCCATTATCGAGTTCTTACCGACTGCCGATTCCGGAGTGCTGCCGACATAAGAAAATGCGTATTTACTGAATACATTTGGGTTCCACCAGTATGATACCCGGTAGAATCCAATAGGTTCAGACTCGCCGGAGACCTTAATTTACAGACTTGCTCCGGAGTGGCTGACGAAAAACTCACTGACCTTCTGTACGATTTCGGGCGGCGATGACGGTTTTTTTTTTATTTTTAATGAGAGAACTACACTAACTATACTAGTAGTATGGTTACCATATGCCCGGACATTTGAGAAAAGTCTGGATTTTACAAAGGCAAACGTTTTACATGGCTACATCTATACCAAAGAGTTACGTCGGGTGCCGGATCTTCGTGTTCACTCTGTACATTGTGTAATTTCAATTTTTGTTCATATTTTTTGCCGAAACGTGACGATAAGTGACGACACACGTTATTATCGTTATTGCCACCCAAGTAAAATTGTATTAATGAAATAACAATATTGTTTATTATCCGTCCCCAGAAACGGGACTTTGATGTCCGGATTTGGTCTGAAAATATTACGGTAACCCTAACCTATAGGGGAACTTGCACGATAATTGCAGCAAAAACAACAAAAGCCTTTGCTTATGAACAACTGTTATTATCGAGTAGAAACGACATGTTATAACAATGTTAAATTTACACCTTGACCCGGATTCCCGCAATAATTCAATACCACCTGTAGACCATTACGATAAAAAATAATCATCGTTATTATTAAAAATAAATAAATGTATATACCCGAGACACAGGCGCATATGGCCATCATTAAATCCGACATTTGGCGAAAATACGATATGATATTCTCCGGCCGCCGGTACAAACCGTTGACGGAGTAACGATAATAATTGCCACGGTATTGACCTTGCCCCGGTGTAATAATATTAATAACTAATACGGGTACACGTACGTATCAAAATTCGACAAAAAAAATATGATTCTTACGGCGGCCTTCCTGCGCTTTTCCGATCTTTGACCGGTGACTCCGCCGCCGTCTATTATCGGTGCGGTTGCACTTCTTCGCGCGGCTTTAACGCCTCGTAACGCCGAAGATATTACACACCAGATACCGGCCAGGATACCTAAACCTCTAATCTTTCCCCTGAAAACGTTCTCCTCGTCATCCTCGGTAATACTACCGAAATAATATACTGCCGAAATGACGCGCCGCTCGTTAGAATATTATTATTATTTATTTATTTTTTTTTTTTTTTGTTTTTCTCGGATTTGTCGCCACGGCAACTGCCTGACGGGCAGCAGAGTGGCGGTCCGGGGGCGGAAGGAAGGATAATGCCCGCCATCCTCCCCTCTAAAACCTTGAGCGTATTTTTATAAAACAATCGGTAAAATTATCGTATGGAATAATATTTATTCCCAACAGAATCGAATTGAAAAACGAAAAAAAAATTGTTACGACGGCATTTAACGCAATCGACTGCAACTCGACCGTGAGCCGAATATTGGCCGCCACCGCCCCCGTGGAATGAGACGAAATCGAACAAATCGTAATTAATTATGGACCGGCCATATAAATTTTAGTTTTCGAGAGGACTACGTAGAGAACGTTTTTTGACAAATATTGTCGAACCAAAAATGTTACAGCCATGGTAAGTTTTCACTTTTTTTTTTTTTTAACTACCTAGGCTGCACCTGGTTCGTTTGACAATATTTTCGATAAAATTTCCGAATAGTTCTCCCGGAAATATCCCCGTTTTCGTATTCTGTCGTATGTGTTTCTACTTAAAATGTCTTAAGTAATGTAATTTTTTTTCATCTTTTTGCTATGTTGCCGAGACTGGGACAGTACATGGCGGGTGTGGCGTCCTTATACGAATTATGTATCCCACTCGAAAATTATGTAAAAAAAAAACACTTTCGTTTTCTGAATGAAAATAAAAGGTTTTTCGAAACAAGAGACACCGCGAACGATAATTTGCATATATTTCCCGGGCATAAATGTAACAATAATATAATAAAATATTGTATTATAATATTACTATTATTATATTGTAATATTATATTTTAATAACTTGGAATTATTATCAACTATCGCACAAGGGAAATTTGATATCGTCGTTGTTTAATATATAATACATATTTAGCAAGTGGATTTCGGTTTCTATATTTTTGACAAAACGGATAGTTTTTAACTTTTACAATTCGAATATAATTTTAGGAGGTAAAATTATGTTGGCTAGTAATGATAATGATAATTATTTTCGTTATATCGTCTACGGATCACTTTTATGGATTTATTAGAGCGAGTTTTTACATAATAAAATCAACTACGGTATGTGTGTTAAATTAAAAAAATAAATAAATAAATAACCTTGAACTATCTCTTTTTGTCGTAAAAAAAAAATATATATATATATATATACTAATTAAACATTGTATACGTAATTGTTGAAATAAATTTACATCTGAAAACGAACAAGTCGGTGAATTTAACGGGCAGGTGTAATAATTTGTGTATACACTGTACAGGGTGTCTTTTATCAACTTCAATAAGTAAAAAGACAGAAAATAATTTAGAAATATTACATTTAAAAAAAAAAAAAAACAGAGTTCCCAGTCATTAAAATTAAATTTTTGAGGAAAATATGTCGGATTAGGGCAAAAATTAGTACGAATTTGTCCCAGATCTCTGTGGCACACCATAAAACACGTTTATGCATTTGCGAAACATTAAAAAGTGTATGACACGAGTAATTGATTATACTATTAAATATTATCATAAAATTGTGTCGAGTTGAGACCTCGCAAATACCTGGCGTGTACGCTACGGCGGCGGCCTACATTAATTTCGAATTTACTGATTAATTCTATTAAAATATTTTACATATCAGATTATTTAGTCGATAAATCTCAATTTGTGCGGCCTTTGGGGGGGTGTAGGGAGGGTAACTAAAGCGTTAAATCGTTTTAATTTATAAAATTATTACCTATGCCACCCTATACTAACTACGGTAGAGAAATGTAATGTTGGAGAGATTTTGCGACAGGTATTTTTTTTTTTTTTTTTTTGTGTTTCTCGTTTCTTCGACTTGACGACTTGACATCATCCGGAAAACAATGCACGTGTGCAACTGTTTAAAGTTTCACCGCCGGTATTTGTGTAAAAGTGCAAATTATTTTTGACGTTTTGCTTGACAATTATAAAAAAAAAAAAAAACCCAAATACTTGATAAACTTTAAAGACCAAAAATATCCGGTAATTTGAATAAAATTATGACACGAAATCACACAAATACAACTTACGGACGCGATATTCGTAAGTATAGACCCAAGCGCATCGATTCAAAACAATTTACGACACCATATGATTTTATGTCGTTTTTTAATCGTCGTATATGGGTAACGAGAATACGTATTTTTAACAATAAGACGTCGGATTTCCCGTATACGATAGAACGGATTACGGCACGATTTTCGTTCATCTCTAGCTCGTCCACAGAGTCGCTAAATCTCTGTGTACTCGTTGTATTTACGTATTTATTAAATTTTATTATAATAGTTGGCATTCGGCGTTGCCTAGCGTTTATTATACGTATTTATTTATCGCGTATCTGTACATTTTATAATTCTAAAAAATGAGCTCGCGGGTGCCCGCGAAAAAAAAATAAACGGGAAATTTCTACTGTACAGCTACAGTAAAACCTGGACTACCTCATATATTTTTATAAAAAAAAAAAAAAAAAAAAACCCGGCAAAGTACGGTCGACTACTGCGAAAAATAAACTTAAGCTTAACTACAAAATACGGTCGACCCGCACGTTTCGATGCGAACACTGTCGTGTATCGATAAAATGTTTCGCGAGAATTTTTTTTTTTTTTTTTTTTTTTCCATCTTTTTTTCGTATTCAAACGGAATCTGTGTTCCGCGTCACTTTTTCAGTCCAATATGATCCGACGAAATATATATAACTTTTTAAGATTTAGCCGCCCATTTCAAAAAAAAAAAAAAAAATTGATTTGTATTGAACGACTTTCCGGCCAGAAACACATCTACAGTTAGGGTAATTTCGAGGAGATAATTTTGTAAAAAAAAAAAAAAAAACGTAAAATCGAGAATATTCCGTTAATAGTAATCGCAGGAGCCCTAAAATTCGTACCGAATACATATATTAGCCCTTTTTAGACGCGGTCAAATTTCAAAGTATTCCGTGTTTTTTAGAGTAATAACTATTTGAAATTCTCGAGTTTCACAAGTTTTTATTTGGTCTGATGTGCACAAAATTGTTTTAGTTTATCGGAAATTTGATACGAGGTTATACATATGACAATATAAAAATACCGAAAATTCGTAACCAACATTTTTTTTTTTTTTATAATTACCTAAGCGTTTGAAATGCAAATTTTGATGAGAGTCATGAAAATCACGGTATTTCGCGTATAATTTCTCTGACTTATACGAATAAAACTTTGTTTTTCAGCTCATAAAATTTAAGACGAAAAACCCGAACAGTTGTTACAGTTTGAATGTTTGGAAATTTCGTGAAATATTTCAATTTCTATTGTTGTTACTATTTTTGTTTGTCTTGTAGAACAAATAAAACAAATAAAATATTTCACCCTAATCTAACCAACACGCGTTTTTTTTCTTCTCATTTTTAAATTTATAATATTTTGTATAATATACAATTTTTATTTAGCAATATTGAAAATAATTCTTTTGTTGCAATCAGTTAAAAATGAAATCGTGGATATTTCTAGCTGGTGATTACGTTAATTTATATTTAAAAAAAAAATGCGATTGCGCGTTGAAAAACGATAATACTGATATTTAATTATCTCCTAATTGTGTGTGGATTAGCCGCAATAACAGTTGTCCCGGTACTTTTTGAACTTACTATACTCGTATAATTATATAGTGTCGAAGTACTATCGTCAAACGGCGTCTACCATTGTCTTAAAAAATGACAAAATGGATTACCGCGATCAGTGGCGTATTTAGGGGGAACAATTACCCCGGGGCAGTAAATTTCAAGGGGCGTAAACAGCTCGGAAAATAACGTCGAGCGTGTTATACTTTTGATATTTAATATTTACTTCCAATCAATTCGCCTACGCCAAATAACTTCTGTTCCTCGGTTCGTCAGCAACCACTCTCTTCATAAAGACCTTAATATTAAGACAGCCGACAACATTACCAAAGCATACTACAAAAAATTCAACTCCAGATTATTTCTCCATTCCAACCCACTCGTTTCAAATCAATACTCTTTTACGCTTCCCAACGATCCTCTACGTCGTCTCAAAAGACGCTGGTGCCGCGAGCTCCTGATCTAGGCACTCAATTGTACTTAATAACGGGTCCTAACCTAACCTATCACTGGATGGCCTCCCTTATCACCGTTTTCATGTTTATATTTATGTTATTTTTGAAAATTTGCTTGTTGTGCCGATATTGTACAGATTATAAATGTTATTTTCCAAAAAAAAAAAAAAGTAGGTATTAAAAATGTTTATATTTAAAGTGGCAAAACAGATTCTATATGTACCCAGGGCATCAAATCTCTAAATCCTTCTTCCCCCGTGTCCTTATAGACAGTGTGTAGAATTTGCGGTATTTGCTACACCGCACACACGCAGGTTTTCCTTTATTATTCACTTACCACTAAAAAAAAAAAAAACAATATGTAATAAAATATATTATTCAACTAATTGAATTATCTAATATGTATGCAATACGTTTTACATACACCTTTTGTCTATACAAATAATACTCGACGTTAAATAATTTTTTATAAAAACCAGACATACTTCGCGCCACGTCGAAGGCACCCGTTCTAGGTGGGAAGTTGGGCGGGTATAGGGTAATTATTTAGTTTATATACCGTAAACAACGATAAACCATCGCAACCGAAAACCTTACCAGAGCTCGGTAAACTGGTTAGATTCTAGTCGTTCGTCGTATCAGTCGTGTTTTTTTTTTCTTCCCCATTGTCGCCAAGGAAATCCGGAAATTTCAACAAAAATTAAACCCACGAACGTTGTTTTTTGTCGGTTTTTTTTAATTTAAAAAATAAAAACTAATAGAAATCTAGAAAACATATTCATATCGCGAATATATTATACAATATATAGTACAATAGTATATACTAATCATGAACGGCACGCTATTGCAATTGCTACTGCACACAATTTTAGGCTCTGCTTATTCATATATATATATATTTCATAAAAAAAGTTGTACAATGATGGAAAACACGTGAATTTAACTTGCTCCCAGGCCCCTCCCCTGATCGAAAACTTCAATTTTTTGAAGGCCTTTTTTTCAGCGTGCGATTAACACAAACTTGCACGACTGGCCTAAAAATTATTCCCACCGGAGAACCGGCTAACCTTGTCGATGAACCAAAAACAAAAAAAAAACGTACGACGTAGTGCGACGATAGACGTGGATATTTACGCTAATTCCGCGCATAAAAAAAAAAAAAAAATTAAATTTTTGATCTGGGGAGCGGGAGGGAAGGCTGTGTACTAGGGAAACACGACGGGAAAGCGGTCCTCGTCCCGTCCGGAAACTGCGGGTTTAAATGGTTTTAATGCGGCTGAAAGTATAAAATTTTCATAATCTCGGGTCGCTACTAATTATTTCCCCGTAAATAGTCCGAATTACACGAGATTATGCGCCGCAATATTATTGACCGACCAATTAAATTTCAACTGGACATATATCGATTTATATACATATATCACATGGGTAATATTTTAATCCAGTCTCTTGTCTCTATTATCTCTATTATAACAATCTCTTGTTATAATAATATTTACGCGCGATAATATGCGTATTATTATTATCGAAATCGTTTATAAAAACGTTGAAATATTTACCAAAAAAAAAGAATAATAGCCGATATACCGCTGACGGGCGGACGAACGATGGGTAGGCCGTCCAGCTGTAGGCGGAAAGTTTGGAAACCGGGACGTTATGTATGGGAAATTTAGATTCGACGCCATAAATCATTGCAAACGGTTCAGTCCGGATTACGGTCAAACGGTGGTTTTTTTTTTTTTTTGTTACTATAAGAAAGGCGTACGCACATGTGGGTTACTGGTGTAAGTGAGATGTTGGAAAGGTAGTATACGGATAGGAATTTAATTTCTGTCTGCGTGTAACAATAAATTGCAAACAAAAAACGATTCTGAGCGAAGTAGTATTAGTCTTGTGTTTTCATTGTTTCCATGGTAACCCAGAAAACCGTATAAATAAAAATGATATAATAAAACTCGAGTTTGACGATATCGTGTTTTTGACGTTTTTTCGTTGTTATTTTTTCTGCTGCGTTAAAAAACTAATAGATATATCGAAAAATGACCTCTTTAAAGTTCTAACTAGACACAATTTGTTATCGGAAATAGTACAGGAGTGTATAGATCGGATGATGTCTTCTGGTAGAAAAGTGTTTACAGGAAAAAAAAATAAACATGATTGTAAAACCACATGACACCTCGGAATCTAAAATGTACAATTGTTCGGGTTTTTAACCTGATCTGATCATAAATTTTCACGTGAAAATATTCTTCTTCAATCATCTCGCTGATCCCTTTTGCTGTGTTTCTGTTGTGTCTGTTGTAGTTCACCCGTCCAGCCATCAAGTCCTTGGACGTCCTTGCCTGCTAGTTCCTTCCATTATCGCGTGCATTATTGTACGCGTCTTGGCATCCCTTCTTCGTCCATTATTTCGACACTGCCCTCCAATCCTGCACGATTTAATGTATTTCACACCGTTTCCATTTTCTAAAATCTACTCTATTTCGTTGTTGCTTGTTATCCTCCTCCTTTCTTCTTCGTTCGCCGCTCTCCGTACATTTTCCTTACCGCTTTTCTATTGAAATATCTTTAGCCTATTTTGGCATCTGTTTTTGACAATGTCCCAATTTCGGCCCCACGGAAAACTATGGTTCTAACGTCTGATTGGTACATCGTTTCATCATTGTAGCTTTCAACAGCAGCTTAAGTTTGAAGAGTATGTACTCGTAATATATGCAAAATACGCACGGTTACCATCAGTCGTAATAATTATTTTTATTTCTATTTATTGCCGTCATTAAGGGAAAATTCAAGATACACAAAGTCCCTTACAGCATCGAAGTTATTCTCGTCGATTGTAACACGGATAAAGTTCTACCCCATGTGTTATGAAATGTCGGTAACCATAAACACGGAAAGAGCAAAGTTGTTCCGAGCGAAACGGGTTAATTCATGATTGCACAATAAATACTTGTAATAACGACACTACACGCGTAAATCTATTTGAAAATAACTTTGAATATTTTTGAATTGATCTAAAAATTATTATTTTTTTTTTTTTCATAAATTTCGTTTATATACGCAACTTTTTAAATATTGGATGGGTGGCGTCCTCTTAGGCCGAATTCACACTAGACAAGGGTGGGCAAAACCTGACCGGACCGCATGATCCGGAGTGAATACTAAATCCGGGTGTGGATATCATAATAATATTACTCCGGCCCATTCTAGTTGTTGCTGTTGTAATGAGCTGGACTTGTGTAGTACGACTCAAAACTATATAATCGATGTTACCCAAGCCTTCAATAGAGTCCTGGTCTCTTACGCAAGCTAAAAATAATTCTTCCTCCACCGTACTATTTATTTCTTAAGTCATATCTCGAAGACAGATTCTTCGCCACAAAAGTTGGCTCTGAAATCTCAATTTTCTTCCTCCATACTATTCAACATATGCACAGCCGATCAACCAACCACTTCTCAAACTTCTGTAGCCGATTTCGCTGATGACAAAGTTATATACATTTTCGAAAAAAATCCACTTCTTGCCAGACAATATTTACAAAGTCATCTAAACCTACTTGCAGATTAGTATTCCAAATGGAGAATATAAATAAACAATGAAAAATCATCACCTTCACTCTCAAACAAACCACAGTACCTCCAGTCTATTTAAACAATAAAGTTATCCCTTCTTCCTCTAATGTTAAATATTTGGGTCTCACAGTTGATAAAAAACTTACCTGAGACATACATATTAAGCAGAAACGTCTCATGCTGAATGCCAGACGAACGCCACTCTTCCCACTTATAGGAAAGCAAGCAAAAACTGACCTAAATACAAAACTGCTACTATACAAAACCCTCCTCAAGCCAATTTGGTTAATCCAATTGTGGGGAGCAGCGAAAAAATCTAATACTTAAAAAATCCAAACATTCCAATTGACTTCACTACGAATGATAACATGCGCTCCTCCGTACGTTTCAAACCACACCTTACATAAAAATTTTAACTGTTCTAGAAGAAGCCAAAAATGCCTATAAATTATTCCGTGTCCGTCTTACAAACCACTCTAAACCACTAATCCTAAACTCTGAATTCATTCCAGGAAATCCGTCTCGAAGGTAAAAGCGAAAATGGAACCGTGACCTGAAATAACCCTTTTTAGCCAGTAAGTGTTGCCGCTGGGTGATTACTTCTTCATGTCAATCTCGGCCTTTTTTTTATGTAAATCCCCAAACGTGCTTATTGTAAAACGGTATTTATAGATTGTATGTGTTAAAAACAAAAAAAATAATAAAAAAACGTTGGGAGTCGGGCACCTTAGTTGGTGATCGGTCTTAAATCATCGGCCAATCTGCGTTAACCATCCGACAGTCGGATATATTCTTTTCGGTCATCTTTCTGCCGTCCCACGGGACAAAATAAGGACCGCGTACAATTATATAGCGGGTGAAAAGCCGTCGAAATAACGGGGGGGTGGACGACGGATTGGGTTAAACCACGCAATCGGAGACCAATAGCCCCCGAAGTTCCCGCGGTGTACACGACGCTACCGGTAGCCGAAGTCGTGAATTCGTGACACCCCACTCTACTGGTTACCCTACCGTGAAAAACGAAAAAGAAAAAAAAAAACGTGGTTTCCGCCGATTCCGGTATCCGGTATATGCACGTACGGTACTGATTAGTAACTACTAAAACCGTTTAGCACGTTTTTTCACGGTTTTATAAACAAGACGATTCCGCGGGCGGGAATTTATGTGGAACTGGCGCGCGGACGGCCGATGACGACAAAGTAGGGTAATGATTTAATTATTATTGTTCTCGCATTGTGTCGTCGGCCGTGTGTATGATTGATGTTTTTTTTTTTTTTTTTTTTCATTCGCTCTAATCATTCGTTTCGTTACTTATTTGTATTTATTTTTTGTTTTTCCGCTCAATTCCAGGTCGATCGGTTCGTGTTCTTCGTCGGTGTGCCGTCTGCTCGAGGACGGCGGTTGCGGAGACAAAACGCCGCCGCCGTGTTGGTGTACCGCGGAAACCGCCGTCGCCGCCGCCGCCGCCGGTGACCCACATAACCGTGCGACAACCGGTTACCGCTGTCCGCCGCGTGGATCGCTGCCGCTGCACCGCCGCGACGGCATGGCCGTAACCGCGGCCGGGGGACGGCCGTCGCGTTCGCGTCCAGCGACCGCGGCTGTTCAGTCGAACGTATACCGTCCGCCGTCGCGTATTGTGTCGCCGCGTTGTGCCAGTGCCGGTGATTGGTGTTGTGATAACGAAGTCGACGACGACGACGACGACGACTACTACGAAGACGACGAAGACGACGACGACGACGATTTTTATTACGACGCTTACGACGGGAATCAAGTGGTGAACGACGAAGTTCGCGATGTCGATAATAACCGAGTGCGCGCCGTAGTGATGAACAACGGGACGACCGGGTTGATAACGGACGCCGGCGGCGGTGGAATGGCGGTGGACGCGCAGGGTCGCGGCGGCGGCGGCTGTGGTACCGACGTAAAGCCCCCGGTGGCGCAGGTGGTGACGGCCTCCGCCGCCGAGAGAACTTACGCGTCCACGGAAGCGCAGACGGACGAGACGGCCTGTTCCTCGGCGTACCGGGAACAACGGCGGCGGGAACGCCGGGAACGCCGGCAACAGCAACGGCGCGTGCACCCGCCGCCGCCGCCGCTGCCGCCTACGCTTTCCTCGTCGTCGCTGCTACCGTTGCAGCAGCAGCAGCAGCAGCAGTCCGGAGTCGCCTCGGCATTAGCCGGCGGGCCCATCGACCCGGACAGGCTGCCCGACCTGTTGCTCAACTCGCACTTGCCACCGCCGCTGTACACGACAGTCGGCGGCGGCGCGTGCGACGTCGCCACGGCCGCCCGGGCGGCAAACCTACAGGCGTCCCTGTTGCCCGCCAGTTTCCAGCACGCCGGCCATCATCAGGCGTCCGGGGCGCCCGCCGGGTCGTCTCCCGCCGTCAACTCGCCCGGCGGGTTTCGCCTGCCGTTCGGCATCATTCCCGCCAGAAGACGGAGGTCAGTGGTTTTTCATCTTTTTTTTTTTTTTTATTCATTTACAATGCGCGCATGTATAACAGTGGTATTTTTTCTCGTCGTACGAGATCCGTTGTGTTTTTTGTTTTGTCATATGCGGATTTATAAAAATATTACGAAACGCAAAATCATTGCGCGCACACAATAATTATTATTCCACGCGTGAATTACCCGGTTATTATAAGCCGTCAGACGAATAACACAAAGCCGTAGCAGCGGTAGCGACGGACGCGCCAAATCACGTAATAACAATAATAATAATATAACGTTCGTTCGGTCGAAATAAATAAATATTTGTGTATTCCACATTATAACAGAGAATAACGTTATTTTTCATTTTTTTTTTTTTTTTTTTCCATAATAATAATAATATTATTATAATAGTGACTTTTTCTTCAATCGAGACGACTTACTAATACTCCGAGTGCATGTAGGCAGGCAGTTTAGGTAGGCGCACAGTTAGGATACGAACCTACGCCGTACACATTGTGTAAGCGATAAAAAACGAAAAAAAATTTAAAATGTTAAATAAATTTCGTTTTCGAAAACCAATTCCAACAAAGACCGGAAGAACCGGGAGATAAAAACAAAAACAAAAACCCCGGATTCGTATAGAACGAAATCATATTATATTGAGGACGATAAAAGATTTTTTTTTTCTCTCTCTCTCTCTCTCTCTCTTTCTTTTTAAATAATAATAATAGTAATAAAACGAACGTTTTACGACCTATCGAAAAGTATACCTGTATGCGCGGCGACTGTGAGAGCATGTACACCCGCCCGGATACATATAATACATAAAATACATAAATATATTTAACCACACAGCCGGCGGGCCGGAGTGAAATCCAGGATGTTTGCGTACCCGTGTAATAAATAATACTCGGCGACTTTTTTTTTTCTTCTTTTTTTTTTTTTTTCCTACTCGACACCCAATTGTTTGCTCGGCGTAATATTATATTAGGTGTATATTATATACACTTATTATAAGTGTCACGGTCACCACTGATTGTACGCGGATAATATACCTATATATACCTATATATAATACTCGCGCCGCCACCTGTTGTACGGTAGGTACATATACGTATGCGTAGAATATATAGATAATACTTTTCTTTTTTTTTTTTTTTTTTTTCTTGTGTTCATTAGCCGTATTAGCGTTGTATCCGCGGCCATAAACGATGATGATAATAATAATTATTATTACACTATAGACGCATAGAAGCGCCTGGTACCTATATATATATATATATATATACTTATTTTGAAAAAAAAAATAAAATAAAAAAAATATGAGAAAAAAAAAACCGTATAGCGGACCTATGGGAGAGCGTTTATCTTTTCGACAATCGTTGTTAGTTATTAACGCAATCGCGCCCGCCGGTCTACCGGAAATTATTTCAATTTGAAATCCAACGATATTATATAAACGTTTTTGTAACATTGAAAGTGCACGTGCTCTCGTATAAAGTCTGCGTTCTTTTTCTCCCTCGGAAAAAAAAAACACGCGGCCCTTCTGCCGTGGATATAGGCGTACCCTGTCCAGTGTTGCCGAGTTTGGATTTCAGATCTAGTCGGTGGGAAAAATATAATACTTTGTGGCTTTTTTTTTTTTTTTATAGAAAATTAAATGAAAAATTTAATATTTGACGAGGATAATAATCTACTCTATTAATGACATTATGAAACCGAAATACATTATATCATTATATTGTATCGAAGGAAATCTTTTAATCAAACCAATAAACACGTATTCAGTCTAAGACCGTGGGTATAGTATCCCATAGTTTACCCGTCCGCTCTGATATTCGAGTAATGTTAATTTTATTTAAACATTTTTTTTTTTTTTTTTAATAATTTAACGTAATTTAGTGACAATTCGACAACGCATCCCGCGAGTGGGATTTTAGACGCGATCTAGTGCGCGTCAATACGAAAACCTCTACATTATTTTATTTCATCTACGATTGAAGAAAACGAATACAATTATTATTACGCCTAATATTGGCCAATTTATCGTATTTTAGGTGATTTTTAGGTATTTTATTGAAAAACAATGTCGTTCGTGCAGACTAAAATTGCGATCAGCAAATAAAAAAAAAAAAAACAGTGGAAATACTAGAATTTTGTAATCTATACAGTATGTATGCACGACGATTATTATTACGTCGCCGCAGTACCGAGAACGAAGGTGTCACGATATTTTATACGATCGCGATGTACGAGAGTACGATATTTTCGTATAATATATATTAAATACACAAGACCAAAGGTCAAATTTAATAATCGTGTGGCATAGTCTAAAAAAAAAAAAAAAAACATAAATAATATTATCTGTGAAATCACTTTCAATTCGTATAAATATATAATATTATGACCCGGAATTATCAAATTTTATAATAATTCACGCTGTATTTATACAGATTATTAGTATTATTTATTTTGTTTTGACAACATAATCGCTCGCGGAACGATCCAATTAAAACTACTGTAACACGACTCGTTTAAAACGAAAAAAAAAAAAAAAAAAAAAAAAAAAAAAACATCTAGTCTAATTTGTAAAGTTTAAAAACCACCGCGGTGCTCGGCCCCATATTATCTCGTAATAATTATATGCGTAGAATGCGATTGTACAAATATTATATATCCGCTTAAACATTATTTTTTATTTATTTTTTTTTTTTACATACTATTAGATATTTGAATAGATCACATTATAGATAAAATAGTTACCGGTGTAATATTAGTTAAAATAATCGACGTTCGCGAAGGTTTGAGAATAAAACAAAAAAACCTACTCGTCTAATCGTTTAGGATATATATATATATATATTATAATAATAATATCGAGGGGAAAAAAAATATATTTATAATCGACAAAAAAAACAAGGTTAACCCGCGCGCGAAACGTTCAAGACCGCCGTGTGTGTAATATGGAATAATAATTATTGTATTGACCGCCGCGTATGATATTTACGCGTAATTATTAATTATTTCTCTCTTGTTATAACGGCGCGCCGTCGCGGTGAACTATTGTTGTTGTAATATTGACGTAACGTACGGCCGCGTAACATCGCGACGAGTACAACGATACTGTAACAACGACTTTACTAACAACAACAACAATAACAACAACAACAACAACGACAATAATAATATATGATGCGATATATATATATATGTATACTTGTCGTCGTAACAATATCTCGGGCGATATCATTGCATTTCTGAATTTCACTTCCTGCGGTTCGCCAAAACAACGGGTGGACGGGTGGGGGAGGGAAACCAAAACCATAACTACAATAATGACGATAAAAAACTAGAAAAAACGTCCGATAACGTCCGACCGGACGCGTGTTTAACACACGCCCGCGCGAAAACCAACGCACACGGGCACATTCGGAACCGTTTAATTAACCGTACAAGACCAGTTTTCTTCTTTTCGCTTTAATTCGTATTATTCTCCGGTTTTTTTTTGTTTGTTTTTTTCATTTTTTTTTAGCGTAGTTATATATATGTATAGTTATAGCCCGAGTGTCTACAGCGCACCGGCGATTGTTGCGGCGATAAGACGTGATCTTCTGGCTATCTCGCGGGCAAGACGTCGACGGCAACATTAATCGTATTGCGCGAAACGGTACACCCCCTCCCTCACCGGACACGGGGGCATTATTATTTTTTTTATTATTTTTTTATTTTTTTTATTATTATTCGTGGCTAATAATGCGGCGGAAGACGGTCGTGCGTGAAGCCTACACACACGGGACGCGTCCCCCTGGCTGTACCGGCGGCGGTCGGCCGTGTTCCCAACCGCTCGTAATTTTCGTTTGGAAACGCTGCCGGCCGGTAAAACAATACGCCCGCGCCCCCGTTTTACGGGAATTTTTCCTTGGCGAATTGCAACAAAAAAAAATTATAAATAATCGTCTATTTCCGGGGACGTAGGGTAGTAAATTTCGGTCAAATTTACGTCATTTGCGCGATGTTGCGCCGTAAACACGCGGCGTGATTGGAATAAAAAAAAAAAAAAAAAAAAAAAAAAAAAAAACAATATTACCGGTGTTTCGAATCTTGTTGTACGGGCAATATTCGACAAAACACATGCGAATAAAAAGATTTTTTAAATATCGAATTGGCCGCGTACCGGTACACCACCGCGCAGTATTCCGAACAATGCGTTTTAAATTTCGCGAATAAAAACCACCGAAATGCAATATTTCGGCAGGACAAATAAACTTAAGTGTTTTCTTATTGATTAGATAAAACGTAAATTTTAAATATGTATAAATTCGGTTCACCAAAATTACCAAATTCATATATAATAGAAAAAATTAAATATATATAAATTTTAAATGTATGTAAACGTAAAAGAAAAAATCAACATTCTAACCTAACCTACCCCACCTAAGAATACCACGGAACCTAACAAATTGAAAAACGTCAAAAAGTCAACAAATGATCGTACTGAATTAAAACCGTCTATAAAAAATCGAATTCGTTACAAATGCACAGATCTAAATCTTTTAGGTTATTATTGTTCTAAAATATATGTGGCGCCGGTCAATTGTAATAATAACGAAATATTCGACGGGGGAAAAAAATTAATATCTATCGGTGATATTTTTGTCGAATCGGTTTCGTATTTCCCCGCAGAGTATAATATTATTATAGTATATACGGGCGAAAAAAAAATTCGGCAATTAAACAAAAAAAAAAACACAAAACTCGTCGCCGTTACAACACCGCGCGTAACATTATAATATATTATATTTTGTCGCCGGAAAAAACGTTCGGCGACCGAAAAATCTAGAGAAAAAAAAACAAATATATATATATATATATATAGATTAAAAAAGTATTTCTACTCATTTTTTTACCGCGTGTTATCGTTACGAGATCATATTCTACTCTCCCGTGGTTTCTCTGCCATCCCCGGCAATACGAATTTGCATATTTTCTTGCACCTCCACGTCCACCGACTACCCCTCAGAGCCGGTAATTTGCGCTTTACAACCCAATTAAATTGTCTGGCGAAGTGTAAATCGATCTCGGATTAAAGTCTCGCGATTGCCCGTGGTTACGTGTACGGTAACAGTACACCAGATAGGTTTTTTTTTATTTTCATTTTTTTTTTTTTCATTATATCGCCCATACCTCTATTTGGGTAAAACGTGACGTAAATCGTATTAAAAAAAACCCCGAGTATTCGGCGAATTTCGATAAATCAATGGATTGCGTACGTCAAGTACGGGGCGAGTTTGTAACAAAAAAACCAAAAATTACAATAGTACATTTTTTTTTTTTGATTTTACAGTAATGCGACCGATAGAAAAATGTCAATAATATGCGCGAGTTTAAGTAACAACAGTAATATTTATTATTATTATGCTGTGCAGTATTAAATTAAACGTTATAATTAAACTTGCATTTTTATTTTTTTTTTCACAAATTTAAGTGGGAAAAATGTCGAGTTTAATTATTTTCTACTTTTTTTTTTTTTTTTTTTTTTTTTTTTTTTTTTTTTTTTTTTTTTTTTATACCTCACCGTATGAAATATTGAACTTTGCGCTTACGGGCTTAAATTTTTATATATATAATTTAATAATTATGTAATTATTATTCATTTTAATTATTTTTCGTTTATTCGAATTTGATCGTGAAAAAACAAATTCACTTTTAATATTTTTTTATTTTTTGCAGCATCATCAATTTTAAATTGTTCAATTAAAAAAAAAAAAAAAAAAAAAAAGTAAATATAAATATGTATAGCCGAGTATTATTTATAAATACAAATAATCGTGTGTAAAATAAACGCGAAAATATATAAAATCAGGTACTCGGCGTGGTTTTTTTTTTTTATTATTATTTTTTATAACGAATAACATACGCATAAGCCATAAAAGAATAATTAAATATATACGCAAAGTTTACATATTAACATAATATTATAATTGCGTTGTGTGCGTTTTTTTTTTTTTTTTTAATTGTGCGTTTTACGAATTATACGTATTACTACTTGTCAATTCAATATTTACTTAATCGTAAAATATCGTTAAAATTTAACTTTTAATAGTTTCAAAAAAACAAAAAAAAAAAAAACACTTACATGTGCATATACGTATAATATATATAAATATAAAAAAAATAGTCGGTGACGGTCAAATCGGTACGGATAATAATTTTTGTACAACTCGAAAATCTTCGAAAACGGATCTGAAGGTGCGTACGGTTCTAATACGTTGTGTAATAGTTTTTCTTTTTTTTTTTTCATTTTTCCATCGGCCAACGCATAATAAAAATTATATACGTATAATATATAAATATATATATAAAAAAAATAGTCACCGACGTTCGAATCGGTACGGAAAATTATTTTTTTGTACGACTCGAAAATCTTCGAAAACGCAATGATAGAAAAACGAATGATCAGAAGGTGCGTACACGGTTCTCTATACGTTGTGTAATAGTTTTTTTTATTATTATTAAAATAATTGGACACGTTGTTATTATTATTATTTTTTTTTTTTTTTTCCATCGGCCAACGCTTAATAAAAAATTTCGCGTGGATGCCCCGCGTTTAATGGACGCCACGTAAATTAACTCGGAATAAATTATAAACGCGCTTAAAAATTCCGTATTACGTGCACAATAACGCAATAGTAATAATAATAATAATAATAATACGAACGATAATATTATACGCGTGCTACAATTATTGTACTTACCGCGGGTAATCGTCGAGTATTATTTAAATTGTTTAATGAATTTACGCTCCGGCGGCGTCATCGTCGGCACCGGTAACAAACCACACGTAAAACACAATCTAACTGTACAGTTATAATATTATATATATATGTATATATATGCACGAATATACGCCTCCGTAACTCGGCAGAAACCGTAATTGTACGATATTATCGCGAAACATATTATCCCCCCGGTCTTAATTGAATATCCGTCAAAAACCCGTATGCGGACGGTTTCGGCGGGTTCGAAACCGATCCTGTCTACCGAAAACGTACCCGTAATACGTTTTATATTGTATTGTATCGGTTTCGTTTAATTCCTTAAAACGAATAAAGTTAAAAGAGGTGGAGGAGAGAGAGAGAGACAGGTGTAACGTAATTCGGAATAATCGTGACTTCGTGGCGGGCTTACGACGAAAAAAAAAAAAATACAAAATATATATATATACGAGTAATCAATAAAAGCTTTCGAGACGCGATTTTACCCGAGGACGTGGGTATGCAAATGATAATATAACAAACAAACGAACGAGTAAATTGCCGCCGGGTCCAACGGACAGAGGACGACGACAGACAATATAAAAACAAAAAAAAATACGAAACAAACGGCAACGGTTAAACGAATACGAGCCCCGTGCGACTATAGTTCTTCGGGGCATCATACTCGGGAGGACGACCAACGTCATCTCGTGGGAGTGCAAGGTTAGGCTCGGGCTGGACGAAAAACAGAAGGAAAAATAGTAAGGGGGAAAATGATTGAAATACCTAGGGTAAGAAGAAGAATCTGGTTGAAAGAAAAACTGGTACATTTCAAGTACACTGGCCAACTACAAACGAGACGTTAAACGGCGTGCAGTGTTCTTGTGGTATCGTTCTCCGGGCACAAGATGTGGGTGAATATCAAACTCGACTCTATCGTTTGATTATTTCTGTAACGGCCAATTTACAACGGACGATTTAAGACCGATAATATTCAAAAATCTATTTAAGTGAATACTGTCGAAATAGTACGTTTTTGAACACCGATAATATATACATATATATATATATATTCATAAAAATTATAGTTCGCGCTATTACAGCCGTGTAGTACGATCGTGAAACGAAACTGTTCAATAGTAATTATTGAAAAGTGATACTGAAATTATTTTTAATTATATCGCGACGTAATTATATTAATATTGTTATAGAAAGCGGAATGCTGTTGTTGTATTGAAAGTGAAACGGTTTTTTTTTTTTTTTTTTTTTGAAACCACGCGAAAACGCCGTACGCGTAATACAACAATAAAAATTACGTTCGAATTAATGATAGAAAAAAAAAAACTAATTCGAATTGTGTACACGCTATAAACACTAAAAACGTGTTAAATCGCACTGGAAATTACGACACCGATCGAAACGATGAAATCGCAACATAATAATGTACAATAATAAATAATATAGTTTAAAAAATTATTATTAATTCGTCGCCGGCCCGTTATTAAGAACAATCTGCGAAAATTAAAACTTTCACTATGGCATCGTTAATACGAAAGAAACACAATATATAAAGTGAAATATCAAACGATTAAATATTCCATTTATAGGTCTATTACGTGTAGTTTTATATATATATATATATATATATAATATTATACGAAAACCGAGGAAAAAGTCGACAGAGTACACGTTTGAAATCGTCGGAGTTTGTAAAAATTGTAAAACTACCGATGACACTGGCGTCGAAAGTTTTTCCCGTAAAAAAAAAAAAAAAAAAAAAAATCAATAGCAACGGTTACCTAATAGCTACCTAATATCTGTTTCAAAGTCATTTTAGATCGAAAAAGTATTCGTTTAAGTTGGCGGAAATTGTAAAACTAGCGATGACGCTACGTCGAAAGTTTTCCGTATGGGAATCAATAGAAACGGTTTATCCGATATCAGTTTTAAAGTCAAGAAACATTCGGCAAGTTGGTTAAATTGTCGATAAAAAAAAAAAAAAAAAAAACAACGTACTTATATAGAACCGTATTATGGGCAACTCAAGATGGGAATTACTCGTAAAAATTAACTCTAAATGTGCTCAGTACTTGAATATTGAGAACTATAAAAAAAAAAAAAAATTACATTTAAGTATACTACGTATATTTATTTAAAAATGAATAAAAATCAAATCGTTTAATTTCGCTTTTTATTAAACCAATGAACGAAAACCATAATAATAATAGTTTTCGATTTATCGTCCTTAATCCGCGCGAATTGCCACAATTGCCTTAAAATGGGTGAAAGCATTGACCGGAACAAGAGCAAAATGTGCTCTTGGAGGACGAGGAAACAGTTCAAGGTTCGGGCCGACATAATATATTAGGTACATTTCAATTCACATTCAAAACGCATTCGTAATTAGGACGGGTTTTTTTTTTTTTTTTTTAATAATAATTGTCTAATACGTGACTTTACGTTACCGTACAAAATAATTCGGTTTAAAATAACGACAAACAAAAAATGCGTACGACAATTTACTTAAACTATAATATTATGCTAATGCGTGTATACGTGTTTCTTTTTGTTATTAATATTAGGTGTTTTTTTTTTTTTTTATAGATTTTACGATAACTGTATTTGTCATAATACAAATTAAAGCAAATCTTAGCGGCTCCCTATAGTTTCAATCAAATTTTATTCCCGCGTTATAAAAAGCGAAACGACAACGAAAGGCGAGGGTTTGTTTAAAAAAAAAAAAAAAAAAAAAAAGTAATAATTTAATTTTATATTTTACATATTTGCCATTGAAAACGTGGTCTAATTATATTTTGTTTTATTAATATTATTGTTAATTGTTCGGTAAAAATTTGACGGCTACGAGGTGAGTTAGCCTGTTTCTCATCGTCCGGCTGATTATCACTAGTTTTATAATGGTATTCGCCGCGAACGTATAAATTTTCGTTCGGCCTGCGGGCGAAAACGACGATTAATTTACACGGTATGGTGACAGAAACGTTTAACCCGAGGGGTATAAAATAAAAACTTCCATTTCGATTGTGTTGGCGATCCACCGTGACGATTACGATTTCGCGACATTTACTAACACTGTGTATAGGCGTGCGTGCCCGACCGGACGAAAACGGCGTGAAGCGTTAGTGGCCCGGCCATGATGCGAGTTCCGGTATTCAAATCCGCATATATAAATACACGTCGGTGTTGTTTAATTCCAATTTACCAATAGGAAATATTATTATTTTATGTTGCGTAAAGATGTGTACACGGGCCGTTATATACCGATACGGACGCGTTAAATCGTTACAAATGTGTACCATTAACATAAAGGCTTTCTCGTAAAAATTCCCCTCCTCCCCAAAAAAAGAAAAAAACCGTTTTTATTTATTTCACGAATGTCTAATGTTTAATACTTGCTGCGACGGTGGCACGCTTTTGGTCGCGGAAAACAATTTGTTTTGGAATTACTCGTACGCCTCGTTCGTATTGACGAAAGCACCTCGAAGGTCCGTGTTTGTCCTGTACACTGTTCGGGCCGACGAGTAAAAAAAAAAAGAAAAAAAATTCGGTATAATTTATTCCAAAGTCTAGTCTAATCCAGCGAGAAATGATCGACGGGATAAATGACCGCCTCGATTACTAAAACGCGCCGTATATATATACAGTGACGGTGGCGGTTGTTTTTTTTTTTTGCTAAATTTTTTTTCTTTTTTAGGGACACCCGGCCGATAATGTTCGGCGGTCGGGTGTGTAAAAATCGATTGCGGTTCAAAACGAGCTGCGTGACGGCAATGTCACGGATATAATGGTATGGGTATTTGGGGGAAACTGTACAATTATCGAATTGTTTTCCACGCATTATTACAAATAGTATTGTTCGAACGTGTTGATTTAAACGAAACACGAGCGGGTTTTTTTTTTTTTTTTTAATCGTGTAAAATAAATGAACGATAAAACAATTTCGGAACGAGTGCCCTCCCCAATACATAGGCGATTAATATTGCGCAAATACGGTTGTAAACCAAGAGACGACCAAGACGCTGTTGGTGTTGGTGAATATATTTATAGTCTCGTCACGTGACGCTATACGTAGTCGGCGGACGAATTGGGAATGAAATGGCGATAAAAAAAAAAAAAAATATTATAATTTCATTCTATTTAGCACTCGTGCCGTTTGCGAAAAATTGGCCACTTGCGATCGCGTTCGCGTTTGGCCCGGGCGCTGAATCGGAACGGACGTCTCGCCGGGGGGATAGATCGACGCAGTCGTACCCGCGGCCTCAAGGAGTTTCGCAACGATTTCGCAACGCGGTAATTTTAATATATTTTTTAAAAAAAAATATATATATATATATATATATATATTTATAATATTCAATAATAATAACGCGTCGAATTCATTACCTAGCCATAAAGATGACGGAGCGAGATTATTATTAATATTTTTTCATCGACAAGACGGCGTCTGTTAATAATAGAACGCGTGTACCCCGACTTGCCAGTGTACCGGAGGAAAATATCTCATCGATTTTTAATATTTTTTTTTTTTTTTATCGTACCCCGTCCGTCTAGCGTCTACAAAAACGTAATATTTTAATAATAATAATAATATACACACGGAAGTGATATTATTATTATTACGGCCGGCAGAGACAGGTGTATTATTATTGCGCGTTTTCGTTGTCGCGGTCCAATACGAATATTTTCGAGAGTATATTTGACAAATTTTTTCTTTTTTATATATATATATATTTTATTATTTTCAACGACACGGATCGGACGCGTATAATACGTACGCGATAATAATGTACGACTAGAGGTTTAGATTATTAACGTCGCCGGGATTACGAGCGAAATGCGAACGATTCCCCGTGGAATTATTGTAACACCGAATTATAAAACGGCCGAAATAAAAATGATAACAGAGACCGGTATAGATAAAAAAAAAAAAATATATATATATATATATGTAGACCCTATAGATTATACTCGCCCTGTACACCTATCTACATATATATATATATATATACTGCGATTAATCACGCAAATGGTTTTTTTACTTTGTTTCTGTTTTTTAATATAAATTTTAATTTCCTGTTATTTTACACGTATTTTTTTAATTTTTTGGATTTCGCGCGATAGATAATTTTAATTAAAAAATAATAAATACAATTTATACGTTTTCGATATACATACATATATATATATATATATATATTTATAATCCAAACGAGTGGGGGGAAAAATAAAAATGAAATACAACATCGATCGGCGCCACTGGTCCGGGGGTTAATAGGTAAAAGGTGAATTAAAAACTAAAAAAAAAAAATAATAATAATAATAATATAAAACGACCGAGGTTAAAAACGTCGTTATTTTATAGCCCACGCCTACGTATAATAATAATAATAATAATAAAAATAATAATACAGGGGGCAAAATGGATTTTTACGATATTTACCAATATGATATGTACAAGTGGCGTACGCATTTATTAAAGACGATCGTCGTTTACAGAGCGATACACGCAATAAAAAAAAATTAATAAAATATACATCTATAACGACGAACAATAATATACTATAGAGCGTATTGCCGTTTGAAAAATCATAAGTCCGGTTAGTTTAGTATTTCTATAATAAATTGCCAACAATAATAATGATAATAATATTGTTCATTTTTTTTTTTTTGTTTCATTATTTTCGGTGACAATAAATAATCGTTATATTAGAGTGTGTGTTTTGCGGCGAACGAGTAAAAGCAAAAAAAAAAAAAAAAAAAAACACCCTGTACACAAATGCCGAGGTCGCACTGGGTAAACGGCGACCGCGTGCGTGGGCGGTAACTTTATGACGGTATCGCGGTTTAAAACAAACTGCACAAAACGTTTTAACGCAATCTAAAAAACTACACGTACTCGAACAAAAAAAAAAAATCACAGTTTTTCACGCGCCGAAAACTTTAGGGAAATATGGAAATTATACACGTACGTTTAAAATACGTATTTAACGCCGACACGTACGGTTCTTTACTAATACGTTTTATTATTATTATTATTATTATTTTTATTTTTATTTTTTATTGTTGTTATTCGACGTTTTAGACGCGTTATATTATAATATATAATGTGCGCACGTCATAGTTAAAGATGTGCACGTATTTTATTGGTCACGACTTGGTATAAAAAAAAAAAAATCGTCCATCTCGATCTCGAAAAATCAGGTCATGTCTGAAGTAATAATATTTTTTTTTTCCCCGGCTGTCGGAGCCTGTAGGAGGTACTTATCTAATTGATTTCGTTTACGCCGATAAGTGGGTTATTTCGTAAAAAATACGAAATATCAATATTATAAATACTTACCCCGGTGTAATCGGGCTTGGATTTTTATACGTTTATATAAGTAATATTTATTTTTTCTATTTTTTTTTTTTTCACTTTAATGCTTGTAAAATATTACCGATCGTGGCCGTGTATAAACGGGACGACGAAAAACGGAATTAGGCCGTTTTTTCCGTATCGATTTTACGTACAAAATAGTAATAATTCGCATAGCGGAAATGTCGAGACGGCGGAATTTCGACAATTTTTAATATGAATTCTAACAATTTTTTTTTTTTTTTTTTTTTACCAAATCCATACTCCGCGTGTACGATAGTATTATCTGATAACGGATTACGAACACGATTATAATATTATTATGCGCATGTGTGTCGAAATATTATTTTTTTAACGCCCGTTATAGACTACACTACACAGTATACTTTGTGTTATAGAACGGAAACACAATCGTATCGCGTCGTCTACAAATGGCAGCGAGCGGTGTGAAAATAATAAAAAGGCGAGTAAAAATATAAATCGTATGTCAAATACGATATCGTAATTGATAATCGACGAATAACATATAATTTGGTCAATAAAAAAAAAAAAAAACCGTGTTCACGGAATAACTCGAATTGGGATACTGACGGATCGTCAAAAATATTTTCGCTGAATGTATTTATATAATTCTTTTTTTTTTAATAGGTTTTTGTTTCCGCGCGGTCCGGCGGTGGAGATGTCAGTATTTCCGAAAAAGTAAAACTGTAAGCATTTATTGCCAGCCCATGTGGTGACGACGAGCGGTCGGGTTAGGTTAGGTGTTCGTCGTTGCCCGCGATGAATAGTCCCGAATAGTCCGTTTTTGGGGCGGCCGCGTCCCATCCTCCTTATAAATACGTTCGGTTACCGCGCCGACCTTCGGTCAAAACCGTAACGGTCGCGCCCGGTTGTAACCATAAAAATAACACGAACCGATAATATAATATAATACGGCGGCGAATACCGCGACCCGCCGGGACCACAATGGCGCCCGCTTAATAGAAAACAACAACGCCGCCGCCACCAATGTTGCGACAATAACACACATAGATATACAATATAATATAAAGAAGGTTTTTATTATTATTATTATTATTATTATTTTTTTTTTTTTTTTCGTTAACCTATTGTAACGACTTCACCTGTTCTCCACCCCACCCGCCAAACCGGGCCGTACTACGGTCGTCGTTTATACTATAGGCGACGTTTTTATTTTATTTTTTTATTTATTTTTTTCCCCCCTGACAAATGCGTTATACTATACTGTCACCAATATATATATATATATATATGTGTGTGTGTGTGTATGTATTTTTTTTTTTTTTTCTTCCATATAATATCGTGTTTGAACGCGAAAATATATAATAATAATAATATACCCGGTACGTTCGCGCACAAACTGCACGTCGTACGGAGCAACGTTTGTGGCGGTGTATACACCGCCGCTCGTGAAGTAATAATCGGAATAATACGCCGAGGAAAAGCGTGAAAAACGAAAACGCATTCCGATCGTTGTCAGCTCCCAATCCGTATATATATATATATATATGTGTGTGTGTGTAGGTATTATAGAGGCCCATAGAGGTATATATTATATACGCGAGCCTCGCGGTAAAAATTATATACAGTGTATAGGTATAATACGACCGTGTAGACCTCGGAAAGTAAAAACCGGCCGAAACAATATATACATATATACGTGTACGTATAAAAATAATATACAGTGTGTACCTAAAATAGCGTTTACGCCGACTAATAATAACGAGCTCTCCTGCGTCGATCAAGGCCGCCGACAGTTGCGGGGGTTTTTATTTTACGTTTATTATTATTATTTTTCTACGCGTGAAGAAAACCCGACGGCACAATAATTACGGGAGTTGTACCGGGCGACCCCCCCCCCCCCCCGGGTAATAATAATACAAAATTTCCGTACGCCTCAGTGTATATTTCTATTGGGGGGGGGAGGGGGGAGGCGGCGGTGGTCGAATTTTTATTCCGGAGATCGTCTGTTTAGAGGTGATTAGCCGCGCGAAGAAAATCCCAACGTTTTCGTCAAACATAAAACGCGTTCGATTCGTTCGAAGGGAAATAATAACTTTGGGAACGAACTACCGTCGGGCGAAAAATCAAATTTTTTTTTGTCGACTATCGTACGACAAAAGAACGATTAAAATATACAACACGGGTTTCGGTAAAACTTATATTACTGGCGATGAATATAAAGAAACAACGACCGCTACTATTAGCCGACGATGATTTTTTTTTTTTTTTAAATCGAAGCCGGCTGCGTATGTACGCACGGCCAATATTTATAATGCCCCGGTCTAGGTTATTATTTTTTTTATTTTTTTACGGTTTTATTTTCAAGAGTGTATATATATATAGTTGATCAAATAAACCGAAAGTCAATATATAATATATAGCGACGAGTGACGGTAATCCCCTATGGTTAGAAAACTCTATTTCTTTTTTTCGGACGGACGGTTCGGTTAAACCTTCAGAGCCCATTTGCGGGGTACGTCGGTTTATACGTACGCGCAACCCCAAAAAAGGATATTACTAGATTAGAATTAGACAGCGGATAATGACGAGATTTTACGGGTATTTTGAAAAAAAAAAAAAAAATACAAAAATACCCGAATGCACAATAGTAGTGGGCAATGGTATGATATTACTATAGGTACGCGCAAGAGGATTTGTCAGAAAAGGGATTTTTTCGCTCGGAGACAAGTACGCGAAATCCGCGTGCGCGTACCGCTCAAATATATTATTAACAATGCCACAGTAAACCTATGAGCATAAACCACGGTGGGCACGATAATTCGAGGCCCTTGGGTAATACTCCCTAAAGTAAAAAAAAGAAGAAAATATCGATATTTGATTTTTTTTTTCCCCATATTAGATTATTCGTTTAATCCCGAGCCTATAATTATTGTTGTGTGTACGTCGTACAGTAAATACGTTTAAGGAATTGTAATTGGAAACACATCTATACGTCAGTTTACGTTTTGCCTATGATACATTTTAGGGGCCAAAAATTTTGTGCTACGCCACTGGCATAGGCATATAAAACAATATAGACCGTGAATTATGTGCATTCTTCATGTGTAAATTATAGAATTAATATATGCGTGCGAGAGACACAGATTCCGAAGAGAGTTTGTTCGTGGCAGTGGGAAAAATAAATTCGTTTAATTCCGCGGTGAAATAGTGATATTATCATTTACCATATATAATTTCATTTAAAACGCAAATCATTTTTTTTACGCTACATAGTACCGATTTTAATATTTGATTCGCGAATAAACCGTGTTTAAATATTTTATGTTATCTAATTCGTTTGATAGATCTGATTATAACGGTTAAAACAAATGTTATGCTTCGGTTCAACTAGAACTTATCGGGTATCAAACTTCACGGGTAAATATTTTCATATTCATATAATACAACTTTGATTATTTCAATCGTTTCAAGCATTTCAATATGATTTTTTTTTATTCGTTAAAGTGCTTTTACAGCGTAAACACAGTTTACTATATACTAACGTATTAGAATAATATGTACGAAATCCCGTGCAAAATATAATTCAACCGGAAAAACAAATATTTTAATTTACTCATCCACGAGAAAACATCTTATAGTACTTTCTCTCTCGCAAATATCGTGGTTTAATACAGTTGTCTGTCTATTCGCGGTCTATGGTATTATTTGTCTATGCCTAAGAGTTATATTATTATTACGATAATACAGGTATAGATACCAGATACTACAATTATTACGATTTATTATATTGTTGTGTTCTCGTCGTCGTCGCCACTGCTCCTTATATGCCGTCGAGAAACGGTTTTTTTTTCGCCCTCGTTCGAACGCGTGAAGTATATATATATATACACCACAATAATGTTATAACGTAAAAAGTTTTTTTTTTCCTACAAATACAAAACGAATAAAGTAGTACGGAATACTTTAATAAATAATATTTCAAAACGTCGTTGGCGTAATTTACGATTTTCTGTGTGTCTATACGTATATATATACATAGAAAAGTGTATTCGTCAATTTTGTTAGTTTGTGGTGTTTTTTTACGATTTTTCGTCACGGAAACTCCGCAATAATAATAAGAGACGATTTTACGTGACGGACATTGTCGTTTTTTAAAATATTTTATTTTTTTTTTTACATTAAACATTTCATTTTTACAAGTCGCGCGATTCTCTCTCTCTCTCTCTATATATATATATATATATATATATATACACGCCTAATAATAATATAACAATCGGTTGACAAACCGTTGCAGCACTTGTTGATTGATGATTGTTTTTAATTTTGTAATAATATAATGTATTGCGAGAGACGAGAATATATTTATTTATTTACGCGCTGCATACGCTAAAGATAATTGAAAAAAAAAAAAAAAAAAAAAAAACCATAATGTTCAAGGTAATAAGTTAACGAAATAATAATATAACACACGCGTATTCGGATCAATGAGAATACACGCACGGCGTTGTACTACTATATTATACTATTATAACGCTATCGAATTCAAGGTCAAGGATTACAATCGAATACATAATCGAACAAACCTGTTGAAAAAAAAAAAAAAATGTGGAAACAGAACTTGTACCTAAGAATTTTACGAACACGGTCTGTAACGCGCGACGACGGACAATAGATCGATTTATGTATATATATATATATATATATATATATATATATATATATATATATATATAGAGAGAGAGAGGGAGAGAGAGAGAATTTTACATGAGATAAATTTTAAATTAATATTATTATTATAAAAAAAAAAAAATATCTTTTCAGTTTTTTTTGTCGATATTACGTTACAATAATTAAAATATTACGTAGTTATGTATTATATTATATATATATAATATAATATGACAATAAACAAGTCAATTGGAACACGTCCGAACTCGAATAAAACACAAAGACACCATTCTGCAGACAACACGACACATCCGGCTAGATTTATTAATATTTTTTTTTTTCCTCTCTCTCTCTCTTTGTATGTGATATACCAATTCCTAGCGTTCCTAACGACATCGCCAGGACGTATTAATTTATTTTTACAAGTTTTAAATATTACACGCCGTGCAAATAACAATGTACTAAAATTGATGGTGATATATATAATTGGACGAGTTGGCGTTAAAGAGTTGTGGGAACGAGACCTAGGGGAAAGAGGGAATACCGTGCCGGAGACGGATGGACGGTGTCCGAGGACTTTCGATGGACCTTACTCGGTCTCAAGACGAATAGAAGTTTGGTTTTAAAAATATTTAACCTATATGATATTTAAAAAAAAAAAAAAACGCGACATTCCGTAAAAATACTAACAAGATGATATTAGGTTTGCTAAGATAAATAACGCGATTGTTTAATATTGTCGACAAGAAGTATTAGTATTTCGATTTATTATATCAATCTAGAGAAGACGAGAAACAAAAAAACAAAGCAGCGCGATTCTAAAAGTATAAATAATATTTGTTTTTGAAACGTTAAAATTTTAAACCAATATTTACTAGGAGATTTCATTATTATAATATTGTCGGATGAAAATCGAACGCGACGGCCTCGGCGCCGACCTTGACGACGTACCACCACAAGTTCGCGGACCCGGACCGGATCCTTTGATGTGTTATTATAATATTGTGTTGGAGTTATTATTTAGCTGCACGTTTTCTTCTCTGTCCGCATCACGACAGCTCGTCGTGTCCGGGATATTGTTTTGGTTGTCAGAAAATTGATAAGGGGCCAAGCACGGTAATCCAATATTCCAATATTACCAACCGTTCTGTTTGAAAATGCCATTTTACCATAATGTAACAATGTTACATAGAATTCCCCCGCCCCATCTTTTTTATTTTAACCCGATGCAGTTTTTCGCCATCTAAAGGTATTCGTTCGGGACACAAACTTCATCGGTGCGTTATCAATGTTTAAACGAATAATTTTGTTTTGTTTTACGGGTTGTCGAAAAAAAAATTAAAAAAAAATGTTTGATTGGACACGCGAATCTTATTGTAACGAACGCGGCAATCAAAGGTGTCTTACTCGGTTTTTGGTTTACTGGGATCACGCGCCTTATCGCGGATTTTAGATTTATGACTTTTTTAATACGCGGTGCTGGTACCTCACTTGTGTTCGTGGACTGATATTAAGCCGAGTAATTCCAATTTGTAAAATGTTTAAAAAAAAAAAAAAAAAAATCCTAAAACAATGCAAATAAAAGGTATTTTTTCACTCGGGCAAATCTATACAATAAGAAAAATAAGCAAATGACAATTGGTTTCAGATAGCAGATTTTATAGTCGAACATTCTAGAATATTACGCGGTCTCCAGTACCGTTGCGGTCGTTATAAGTCCGTAGTGTCGATTTCTGAATAAATATGGAGTTTAGAACAAGCGAAAAGTCTAAACCGTTAATTCCAACGGATGGTCATGAGTTTATCTTTCATAAAATGCAATCGAATGATATCCAAGGTTGGGCATATAGGCAGAAATGTTCATTCGTGTACTCGGGAATCAATTTATACGTACATTAAATAATCGCGAGAATCGATTGGTACACAAAGTAAGTCTCGCAAATCAACTCACCGAGGAGAAAAAAAAAGGCAAAAAAGGGGGGGGGATTTAAACAATTTTGATTGACAAATCCGACTCTCTCATATCGGTTTTCCGACAACAACCGGACAGGGACCGTCGACAATAATATTATAATATCGTCTGATCCGGGGCTCCCGTTAAATTCACAGGGACGCCGCAGATACGGCCCGAGTCCCCGTGAAACTAAAACAATATAATAATATTATTATTATTTGTTTTCCACGTCGGTTCGGAAGTCGTGTGCACGTACGGTAAAACCGTTTAAAGTTAACATTTCGGATGAAAAATCGACGATTAAATCGACGTAAAAATACACAATAACGCGGAGACGAACACACGCGGACAGTGTTATTGTCGTTTATTCTTGTATAGTTACGAATTAATTCAATTCTAAATGTATTAACATTTTTTTTTTTTTTTTTTTTTGACTACCAGGCACAGCCTACGATTTACGACGGCGGATCTCGTGTAAAAACGGCGATAGTTTTTTCGGACCGTCCTAAGAAACGTTATCTACGTTAAAACCAAACGATAACTAGAAATAAAACTCGAAAATTTAAAATGCCTACAATTAGTTAAAACATAATTGGACAGAACGTTTACGATAATAATATTAATAATAATAGTATACAACACGACGGGGTCAAGTTCGACGAAACGTCCGCGCGCACGTTACCTATTTTCACGTGCGTATTTTTTTATTTTTGTTTCCGCGCCGACTTTAATCCGACACATCCCGGTGCGTTATAATATCGTTAAGGTCGACGACACGAGACCGCGCGTCGCGTTATTTCCACCGTCATTGACAGTGGTCGTCGGACGCCCCGCTCGCCGTACACGGAACGCGCACGAAAACTATAACACGGTGTATTGGAACGGTTTCCCGTTACCCAAAGCCCGGGGTGTTAACCGATTATATTTTACCCAGTTAGTTAAGTCGAAATCATCTATAATATAAATAATAATAATAATAATAAAAAGCCAAGTTTTAAATTTAATTCGAAATACGCAAACGGATAATTTGAGCGACTATATTATTTTATACGAGTCATCGGGGGAGGATCGCGAATCCTGTGAAATTATCGTAAAAACGACCCGAACGCCTGACGAAAATTTAGATCGAAACATATTGTTCATATTACCATTTTTTTTTTTTTCCGTTTGATTATTTACCGGTTGAAAATCGACAAATCCATCAGAACGATTTAATTCTCGCGGACGACACGATAAAATCGAAAACACGACTGCAGGGCGAACAACTTGTCTATGAGTTAAATCATATTTTCATTTTTAAAATAGCACTACGGCCGGTACCAAAATTAAAACACAAACTATTCAATTACTAATAAAATAATTATCTTTGGAAATTTCGCACTACACAATTATGTAATTACGCTGTCTTGCAAAATGGCGTTATTTATATAATAATATGTGTTTTGCTTGCGTTATTCTATACATATTATTATTCCTATTTAATATATTTTTTTGGTCCCTCACCCCGTTAAAAAATCCATTGTACGCCACCGTGTAACACGGGCTACAGGTATAAAATTCCATCTGCACGTCGGATAACGTACGAACGCTAATTATTCCTCAGTGCCCGTTAATAATAATATTATTCGCGGCGTGTGATGGTTTTTATTTCTTTTCTTATTTTTTTTTTTTTTTTATTCGCAAAAACATATAATAATAATAATAATAATATTACATAATTATAGGCAGGAGGTCGGTATATGTGTACACGCGGCGGTGTTCTAGTCGTTGGACACACGGTGTACGCAGTGTCTGCACACTCTGGAAATTGGTTTCGTGCTTTGTGGCATTTTTTTTTCATTATTATTAATGTTTTTTTTTTTTTTTTTTTTCTCATATTCGTGCGGCTCGGTTTTATAACAACTTATTACGAATATTACATTTACGTAACTAAAACCCGAACTAATTTATACAGTACCTATCTAATATATTCATATATATATATTTTTTTTTTTTTACTGACTTATACAAATTTTTATATATTCCGTGGGGTCCCGGGTCAAAATCCGGACACCGAAATATCCCGGACCGTTTAAAATCCCGACAGATAAAACTTTCCTCATCTTGACATCGAGTTAAAATGACTAAAGGACGCGTTATAACATTATATTAATATGATTAAAAGCAAAGCCCCGTGTTGATCCATCGGGCCAAAAACTTGCTAGCGCCCCTACAGGCTTCATAAAGGTGGGATTATGTGGGTTACCCTCTTAAATCAGAAAAACTGACCACTGCATTGTGTCTACTATACTTTAACGAAATAATTTATATAATTACCCTCTCCTCCCCAAACGTTTTTTTTCAAATCAAGTCCAAGGTCATCAATTGATTGATTAAAATACTTAAGAATGTTTTGTATTTTTTTTTTTTTTTTTTTTTATTACCGATTTATTGCAATAATTACTAATTTTTATTTTGGCGTCCCGGGGCACATTACCCCATTGCCCCCCCCCCGAATTCAAGGTACTTTTTGTAGTTTTCTAGGCGGCGGTAAACATTTCTAGATAAAAACAAAATAATTAAAAATATAACATTATTGCTTCTTGATAAAACTTTTTTTGACCGTCGGGATTTCGAACGGCTCCCTATTCCATTCGTAAGTGCGTATACTATTCGATCATGTCGCATGTTATTCATAAATATAATATAGACGTAACACACTTTGAATATGCTGAAAATTAAATACGTATTTTATTTATAGGGCGTACGCAATAGTATTTTCATACAACCGGCCTCTGCATACGCAAGATATAAACAACAAAAAAAAAAAAAAATAAAAAAAAAAAACATAATTCGGGTGCGTTATGAATTACTTTTTGAAAACGTTATCGGAAATCGTATTTATTTTTATATACATATATAAAAGATAATACTACCGGAACACAATAATATCACTAAGGTTTATATATTATATTTTTTTTCCTCGTGAGCCAGCGAATTAAGGATTGTCGGCAATATCGTGCGGTGTTTTCTTTCTTTTTTTGCATCCGAGCATTTACTAACGCGTATATATTATAGTAGTACGTATACATTCATAAATATAATGGTTTTTAATAAACATTTTGCGTGAGATTCTCGTATAAAAGAGCAGATTCCGTAGTATTATGGTATTTTTTTTATTATTATTATTATTATTTCTCGTGCGTGCGTATAATATTATACCAGAGGGAAAATTATTTGTCGGTTCAAAGTCTATATATTGTGTATAGTATCCGCCGACGGCCTTTACGCGTATTTTTTTATGTCTACAAATTAATGAAGATTTTTTTTTTTTTTTTTCTAATAAGCGGCACGTTTTTTTTTTTTTTTTTTATTATTATCATTTATTATGCAGAAATCAAACGGGTTTTTTTTTTTTTGCTCTCACGTCTCGTCAGCTCTCCTCGGTCTTGTAAGACAAAAACGGAGAAAACTAATTATTATTGTCCAATATTATTATAATATCGACCGCGGCGTTTATAGGTATTATTATTATTGCGATATATTAGTGTAGACCGTGTACGGTGCAGAACAACGTAAAAAATATTTCAGACGTTCACCCGCATATTATTGTAACACATTGTATTCGGTCCGAAGTGGTAATTTGTATATTATTGTACAGGACGATTCTGGTTTCTGGTTTTTCATTCCCAATCATATGTCTTGGTTCATATAGTCCGTATACCAAAAAATGAGTATACGATTTAGATTTTCCAATAGGTCCGTACACCTCCAGCCGTTTAAACACGGACTCGGACAGAGAATGTTTTCCTAAACATTTTGATACAATGCAGGGGACACTTTTATCGGGCGCGAGGTTAGGTTGGGAAAGTGTTATCGTCTGAAAACTGACGCGAAGCCGTTTTTTTATTCTGCGCCGTTCATCTCGGCTGAATTTTAAGCCGTAATAACGGTGTCCAATCCGACCGATCCTTATGAAATATGCGATAATCAAATTCTCTAGAGATAAAAAAAACCCTAACAAAAATCCTCCGAGAGAAATACCGGATCGCGGTAAAACAATCGCCCTGTATACAATAAACGAACGAGGCGCCCGGGAAACTTTCATTTCTTTGGCGTGTGCTACGCGATGTTATAATATAATAAAACGTCACATTACCACCCGGCTATACTTAAGTGCGCGCGTGTTTTTTTTTATTTTTTTTTTTATGCAATTTTGCCGCAATCTCAACCGTTTTTATTGCCGTGTTGTGTATTTATTAAAAGCGTTTGCGATTTCTCAGCCGCCTTCTTTTCTCGTACCCGCCATATGAAAGTCTCGCCGGATACCGAAAAACCGGCATTGTATACCGTACTTAAAATTGTTTACGTGGCATAAAAACGGAAATATATCGCGAGGTTATCCTGTTACAATTGCGACAATAACAACTAGTGTGTGTTTGTCGAATTATGACGATGACGTTCGCGGCTGCAACAAGTGTTGGATTGTGCACGGCGTTCGTACCGTCATTTGCACCGGTTATATATATATATATTTCGAAAATGTTATTTTCCGTTCGTTCAAACGCAATTTTTCCTATTTACCGATACTATTTTGATAGTTCGATAAAACCTTTATCCCCCCCCCCTCGCCCGGTATAGTAATATCTACATAGGTTTGTATTGATAACCACGGTACACGGAATGTTTAATCGTCTGTGAGTCTGTGTTGCCCACGGATAATTTTTCGTTTACGTGTAAAAAAAAAAAAAAAAAAGATAAACTTAATACCGTGTCTAAAAGTGTATCTAAATCTGGTGCGTTTTCGTTCCCCGGGAAACAAACGTATACATAATAATATACAAACTATAATACGAAAATTAACCGTTACACGAAATAAAATGGGGTGACGGTTGCTATAATAATAATAATAATTGTGCTCAGAGTCTGTATTTGAAATATCGATGTTCCGGTCCAGTATATATATATATATATATATATATATATATATATATATATATATAGTATATTTGGATATAGGTATACCTATACCTAGAGATTTTTATTGTCAACGCGATAAAATTATACCGGAAACCTCGGACGGCCGTCGTAACAACGCCCGAAAATCCAAAAATCCGTATTCGATCGAGTATTATGCGAACTGCGTAGTACAGTTATCGGAGCGGATTCGCGAAGGAAGAACAAAAAAAAAAAAAAAAAAATGTTTTCCTTTTACCCGTATCGAATATATTGACGTTTGAAATTTTATTGCGTGTTCTAGATTATAATTATTATATTATAGAGTTGTCGATTCGGTGTGCGCGGTATTTGCGCCACCTGTACTCGTTGGATTTACCGCGGTGGTGTTTTGCGAATAATTTATTTGCTTTTCCGTGCGGGGTAGAACGCAATATTCGTATTTTCGTATTCGGTTTAGCTATCGAACCTAACCTATATATGTATATATAAATCTGTGAAAGTGTTGCTGCAATTCTATAGTGCATTAGAGTCGAAAACGAGTTTATTGGGCACGTCCCGTTTTCCAATTATGAATAAATAAATAAATAATATAACATGTATTTCTATTATATTATACAAGATCGTTTGGCAGCTGCTGCCCGTATAGGAGGCGCACCCGCGACTATCACTACGATAATTGCTATTATTACTATAGTCATAATAATACCCCGGGACGATAGCCCGGAATGTATTAAACCCGCTGGACCGGAAGTATAAACAAAATAACGGAGACGTGATACGGAGAGTTATACGCAAGGGTTTCGGAGCCAAAACACTGTGGAAAAGTTTGATAAAAAAAAATACGAAACGAGTGGGAATTGCCGTTCGCGAAGGTCTGTCGAAATGTTGATTGTAGAGACGAGCGTTAAAGGTATACAAGAACCCCGCGTGAATAGGAATAAAGTGGAATATATACGTATATATATGTATATTATAAAACAGATCACGGAGGATCAAAGATGCGATTCGTATTTCGCATTACTAAAATGGAAAGCGGACGGAGCGAAGCTGCAAACCAATCTTAGGATTGACAACAAGAGATGGAGATAGAGAGAGAAAGACTATTACAGTGGTGTAATCGAGCGTATACTATTACTTCTTGGTTTTTTTCGTCAGTGTTCAAACTTTTTTACTCGAAACGTTCACAAAACACGCTTTTGTGCAGTTGGTTATTATTGTCAAACATCGCGCACGTTATCGCGACGATTCAAGGTTCCCTATTCATATAAATAACATTTATATTACCGACAAATACGGACTATAATGTCGCAAAACTAAAATGGTTTCTAATCGTGTTAATAATCTAACGTTCAGAGGTCAGTTTTTATACGGATAATAATGTGTCGCCCTCGCGTTCGTTGCACCGACCCGCTGACGGCAACATATCTACCTATGTCTATTTTTTTATATTTTTTTTTTTTTATATATATAACCTAACATTGGAATTACTCGGTTTTTACGACAATGATGAGAAATATTTCTGAAACCGTTTCGCCGTAAACTTTAATTAGATACTTACTTTTCAAGAACCGATAAAAAAAAAAAAACAGTGTTATAATATTTTCACCGTTGCGGCCTTGGGCTTTTGGTTTGTTCTTCGACTGGAGCAGCGTAGGACGTTCGCGGGATCCTAACGGATTTACATGTACGCCCGCGATTCGTCGACACCGCCTGTCCGTGTGTCAGTGTGTTGGCTCTCCGAGAGAACATCGCGATTATCGATAATTCCACGTTACGTTTCCAGCATTTTTTTAAAACGTACGCTCACTGAAATATTATAATTAGTATTGCGCGGCCGCCGGAGTAATACATTATTAATATTATTATTATTATTATTATTATTAATATTATTGTTATATATCGGGTACGGTAAAACGAATAATACGAGCTCCTATCCCGGGCAAAACGCGTACGCGCCACACCGGCGCACCGGGACGAAACCGTAACGCAAAACGCACGGGCGTAATAAACAACACTCTACACGCGCGCGTTATTATTATATTATCGGGGCGTATAGTTAAAGCACGCAATATCATTATTATTAATGTACAGCGTTTCGATTATATATATATGTATTTAATATAATACATATATGTAGTCAATGTAGTGATATTATATTGTGCGTTCCGGCAACGCGAGCCGCCGTGTACAGGCGATCATTAATTACCGGCCGACGAAGGATTTTCGGGCGACCGGAATAATAATAATAATTATTATTATTATTATTTAAAGTTAACGAACGAACACCCTCCCTCTCGCTCGCCCGGACCCCTACCCGCCGTCTCGCTCGCCCGGACCACTCCGCACCGTCGCGCACCTCCCCGCCACCCATCCACCATACCGTCCCTTCGTCGCCGCCGCCGCGCGCGGTCTGTCCCACGTACCGCCGCCGCCGCCGCCGCCGCGGTTCGTGAATCATCACCGCCGCCTCCGGACCGATTGATTCCACTCGAATAAATTAATATTAATAATATATTGTAATATTATAATAAGAGGCGCGATACGGTGCGATTCCGAAGAGCGCAACGAAAAAAACGCGTGGAAACGAGAACGACGTAACGTAACGTAAGAAAAAACCATTTACGGGAGACCCGATATCAAATGTCGTCTAAAGCAAAGACGACGGGATAGAGAATGGTTAGGGCCACGTACGGAAAAACAATCGAGCGAGTAACGCAAGGAGAAATTATAGGCAAAAAAACCCCTGGGAAGGACCCGAAACAAGACGGCAGGACGTTGTGAGAGAAGATTCAGAAATGGTCCGAGATAATGGCGGCACCGATGAGACTGTACGGCCCGGCAAGCTATTAAAAAAAAAAAAAAAAAAAAAAAAGAACTACGTGGCCCTCATTCAATTTCTGTGATAGTACTTAGTGTAGTGAATTGGGGGGAAGGGTCATTTTATCACACATTTTAGCGCACCACTTGATTTAATTGACCTGCAGGGACGCTTTCGACGGAAAGCTTTATATGTACAGCCCCCAACAGTAACTGTTATCCAAAATTAAAATTTTTTTTATTTACCTCTGGCTTTTGGATCTGGGGGTGGGGTGGTGTGGAGAGAGGGAAATGTTTGTATGACCTCGCGTGTAAGAAATCCGTCGTTAGATTGTCAAATATTCCTTGTTTTTCGGCCGCTTATCCCAGGCCCAAATGCTAGAGCTGTCGACCTGAAATTCTATTATTATTTTTTCGGTTATTCAAATAGTGTTACCAAAACAGCACCGTATTTTTATGCAATTGTACAATGGTTTCTAAACCAAAACCAGCGTCCGTCCGCATTTCGCCGTCCAGCCGCTAATTCGAACACCGACCGTATACGGGGCAAAGTCAACCGCCAAAGAGGGCGGCGGACAGAGCGGGACCACTATTGCAGCCTGGTCGGTCGACTCACTGTCATTCTGGTGTCTATGATTACAATATTATTGTGTTCATCGCGGCTTGGCCGAATAATAATACGTAAAACGCGAACACGAAGGCCAAAAAAAAAAAAAAAAATTAAAAAAACTATTTTAATCAAGAGACCTCACTGAGAATTATAATATAAAACCGGGGTTCGATATCGTTAAAATGTCATCGTTATATAATATACAGAGGTATAAATTCGACGAGCGACTGTCGCACGACGGTAAACCACTTGATAATTATTATTATTTTTTCTCTCTCTCTCTCCGATCCTCTCGGCCCTGTCACGCTGTAGAGGGCACAAACCCTCAAAACACTCGAAAACACTTGACGTAATTCGTATATTTACGCGCGAACACTGGCTAGCGGTTTCACGCGACGGAAACTGAAGAGTGGTTAAAATGAACGGCGGTGGCCGGACATTTAATGACGGATAGATAGAAATAATATTGACGGCGATGGGAAATAATACGGATCGATAATATTTACGCGACCGTTCAGAAATAATTACTAAATATACATTACGCGATATCTGTGGTATAATTATTAATCGACACCTTGAATTGGAAATATAAAAAAAAAATGACGGACTTCAACGAAAATAAAAATTAACGTCACTTATATTTACAATATATTATCTTGGCGTTGATGGTTTTTATTATTATTTTTTTTTTTTAATATTAAAAAGAGACGCGTACCGTCCCAAATAGAAATAATTGGTAAGAGGACACTGGGAAAAAAAAAAAAAAACAATATAGGAGCTCCGCCTGGCCACAGCTTCCATCTCTCTCCCCCTTCGCTAAATTCTAGCACCGGGAATAATAATTTATACTTACGGGTAATGTTACACCGCGGTGTTTGACTATTATTATAGATTATTATTTATACGAGATTTGTTATACAATAACGATATTTATTACCCCATCGTGTGTGTGCGCGTTCGTACGAACGCCGAACGCTGATGGCGCGACGGCGCGTAATACGAGAGACGGCCGAGAATAAATTTAAACGACCGGCCCTGGGGTCGGTCTCAATACGCGGCCGGTACATTATTATTGAGACGTCTTGAGCCCATCTCGGGTTATAATAATACGAATCGCCCGTCCCGTTTCGTAATATGGTAATTTGTTTTTCCATTTTTCCACTGGGTTTGCTCGTACAATTAATATAACACAGACCGCGCGCGGACCCCCTAAACCAGCGGTTCCCCCCGACCTCTATTGACACTACGGACCACTTAGAGTACACTTAGAGATAGTCCGTCACGGACCACCCCAGACCTTACTATCTCTTATAAACAAGAATCGATTTTTTTTTTTTTTCCACACATTTTAGAAGAATTTAGATTATGAATAAATAAAAACCAATGGCTCCTTACAAGCCGGCTCATAATATTGTTTATAATTGATGAATTTTAAGTAATTTATTTAGAATTTAACGTGAATTACTATTATAAAAAAAAAAAAAAAAATGTACACCATATTATTATATTTATTAAAGGGTATCCATTATCAATTATAAAAACGATTTAATGTGATTTTTGGGCTTACATTTCCTTTACTGACAAAGATATTGTTGGTGGGGTACACCGCTCAAACCTACACGCATGTCTTTAACGGCGTCCGACCGATTTCTTTGTTTAATTTGAACGTAGAGTCGCCCGGAAAATCCTTGTTGAAAACCTAACACATAGTCACATTTATTGTATTCTACCGGTAATCTGATCACGCTGTACAAACAATATTCGATTATCGGTTGAAATAATCACACTAAGTGGCATTATGCAATATAAATTTATAAATAAACGACGTGCTACACGCGGTTGTCGGTATTTGTGTCACGCCCCCCCCCCAGCCCCCCAGAGGAGGTTGATATATTATTACATTTCGTATGTATAGCTCGCGGACCACAGGTTGGGGGGAACCTCTGCCCTAAACGGATATACCGAAACACGACGAAAATATCGTTGCAACAAACGTTGGATTAATAAAAATCAGAATCCGTGCCCCGGAGGGGCATTTGTTTCAAATAGGCCCCGTATAATATTCCGTAGGATTTATACGGATATAATGGTATTATAATAGTATTTTATAGAACTGTTAAACTGTATACGTATACAGCTCGCGGACCGCCGGAGGCCGTGTTTTTCGACGTTTCTGTGGTTACGCTATTAGGTTACTACAAGACGCGGGTTTCGGAACGGATTTCGACGGGAAATGTAACTGCCGGAGCAGCCACAGCCAGCGACAGCGGCAACAGACTCGGTCGGCGTACCCCCCCCGGGTATAATATTTTATTATTTTTGTAGGTTTTTTTATTATTATTATTATAATATGCCGTGTGCCGGGCAGGTAGTCAAGCGAGACAGACCACAGCGCGTTATATTATTATTATTATTCGTCTTCTTCCCGGGAAGGCGGCGCACGGTTTTATGATTTTTTACGATTCACGACCCGGCCGGTAGAAAATATAATACGTAAAGTGAAAAAATAAAAAGAAAAGAAGAAATTAACGTTGACAGACAAAAAAAAAAATAAAAAAAAACGTTGGAAAATCTAATTGAAAAATACGTATACACACCTACAAATGTATATATTTTAAATCGATTCTGCCTTTTGGCTTTTGGCCTCATGTGTGTTTGCGGTTCTTCGCATTTTTTTTTTTTTTTTTTACAATTCTTATATACATTATAGACGGCGTGTACGCCGCTGTGACATTTTAATGACACACGTACAGTCTTTGTCTATACCTTATATACGACTGCAGCAGACCTTTTTGCCTATCTGCAGCGGTGGACGTAAAATAAATTCTCTTTTAGCCGTTCAAAGCGAATAAGGCGCGGCGCATACGGTCGCATACGACGGCGCGTTTTCGAAAAACGCCGATCGATCGATAAAAAATTGATTTCCCCAAAGCGAATAAAAACTACGCATAATATATACATACAAGAGAAAACAACAAATTGTCTCTTCGTATAAAGTTCGTATACGGTCCGCACTAAGATATCGACCGGAACGAAAAATAAAAAAAAAACCATATAATATTTATATTATTTTTTTTTCTCGAAATATCCGTACTCTTCGGGTGCAGCGGTGGTGGAAAAAAAAAAAAAAAGTAGTTCTTATACGACTTCTAGTTTATTGTTTCTTTTTCTTTTTTTTTATTACTCGTAAAGTATGTATAGGCGGTGGTGGGATGGGGAAACATTATATTATAAGCCTTTCTTCGTCTACGAGATATATACGTATAGTATTGTTTCGCGGACAGAAAAAAAAATGAACAATACGTAAAACGGTTCTAATATAATATTTGCATCGCGTAAATATGTACGTATTTTTTATATTTTATTTTCGCTTTCGGGCGGACCGACGGGACAAAAAAAAAAAAAAAAAAAAAAAAAAAACGTAAAAAAACCACCATAAATTAAGAGAGAAATCGTAAACGAGTCGTACGAGATATCGTGTCCAATTGTTTGGAGATATATATATATATAGTGGGTGCAGGCTGATATAATACATAGGAGTTGTGTTATGACGAATAACGAGGAGAGTATAATAATATATCATCACCGTCGTCGTGTTTTTTCGCGACAAAACGATCGTGCACGAGGTCGCTTCGTGTGTGCGACCAAGTGTGCCTATACACGTCCCCTCGAATTTCCGTCAATTATTATTCCGGAGGAAATATCGGCCCGTCAAACCGGCCAACCGTAATATTACTAGGTGACAAAATAATATTTTTTCGTCCGCGATAATAACGCTAATCGACAGCTCGTGTGTTTCCCGCCGAATAAATAGACAAACTGACAAAAGACGTTGCCGGGCGAATTCTGATTTTTATTTTATTTTTTTTCTTCTTCTTCTTCTTCTTTTTTCGCAAACACGCCGTGCGATTACGGCGCAAAAACGAAAATCGGGCGCTACGTTTGAAACTAAAGGTGTCGTTCTGTGACGTATATGTGTAGGTGGACGAATAAGAGGCCGTGTTAAAATACAAAAAAAAACAATATAATCTTTTCAAAACCTATTGGTTACTAGTTTATTACTAGGGCCCGGAACTTAATGACCTAAAAAAAAAATATACGAACAATTTAGTAAACATGTTTAACAAAAATGTAAAAAAAAAAAATATGTACGTGTTTTACGTACCGAATCTCTCAAAATATGTAACGGAAATGTATATATATACATTCCGTCGGAACGTATAAAAATCTATTAAACGGCCAAATAATATCGCACACAATTTTTTCTAATAATGCAAGAAAAACATGGACAAAAAAGATTGTACCATTATAGTTATCTATAGATTCCGAGAAACAAATTGCTATGCATATGAGCGGCGTATTAGAGGAAAAGAAATTTAAAAAAAAAAAATACAAACGCATCGACTTCTGGTCTCTAAAGGTCTAAATACTATAATAATGAAAGAACAAACATAACGAGTCATGATATTATTACTATTATTACTGTTATCGTAGATATCTTTTATCGTTATCAACTTAGTATTACTATTGTAATTTCACTAAACAATTCCGACCAGTTCGTATGCTTAATATAGGTCGTTATGGCGTTCGATTTCCGAAGATTTATTTTTTTTTTTACAATTTTATACATTTATCGAAGAAATACGATATTATTCTCGGTTATCGTTTAAATTTTGACGAATTGTATCGAAGAAGAAAAAAATAATAATTTAATTTTAAAATACGATTTTCACGGTTAAATTCAATTTTGTTTTTTTTTTTTTTTTTAATATGAAAAATATACGTCATTATTTTTATTTATATTTTAATTCTTATATTTTACAGTTGAAAAAAAAAAAAAAAATACTTTATGTATTTAATTTTTTTATACAAAATAATAATATAACTGTACATTAACAATCAATCGTTGAATCGATAAAAACGATAGAATTCGTAAAATAAGAAGTATGATAGTCTAATTAAATTCGCATCATAAACTAAGGGTTATTAAAACAGACATATAGGTGGTATATATCAAATTGTTTCAAAAACAAAAGCGGTATAAACTTAAAACTTTCATAAAAAAAAAAAAAAAATCCTCGTTTATATCACATTGCCGTGTAATATAGGTAAAGGAATAATTCGGTTCGGGCGATGACAATATTAAAAAAATAAATAAATAAATAAATACCTACCGAACAATACGAAACGATAAATAAATCATTGTTTCGACGGTTGGGTATTAAAAATAACAACGCGGATAAAAAAAAAAAAAATAATAATAATAATAATAATATTATTCATTAAAAACGCATCGCGCGTCGTACCTATAATACGAGTATTATTATTGGGTGTACAACAAAAGAATTTTTGACGATTTATAATACCGGCGAAGAGTAGTAGTTACAGGAGAAAAAACCCAGACAAATATTTCTCACGCACTTTTTTTCTTTTTTTCTTTTTTTTTGCCCGGAAAAACACTATACCCACGTATCTATAATCACGCGACCGACCCCCGGTTATATTATATTCACACATATATATATATATATATATATTAATCGTAAAAAACCAAAAAAAAAAAAAAATATACCGTTTATTTGAACATATATATATACACTTGTAAACATTACTGTTACACCCGGCGCGATGCCGTTTGGCCGTGCAAATTACTTTTGCGATGACTCGGCGGCAGACGACGGTGGATTTTGGCATATTATACGCGCGGTGCGTATTATAATGGCAATCTAATGGCTGTACCAATATATAAACGTACCTCATTATCGGAAATATAATTTAAAAAAATCAAATTCGTTTTGTTGGCCGAGTGCTGTTTGGATTGACTTTGTGGAAATCGGCCGGGGGGATCCTGGTATACCGGCGGTCCGCCACCGGTCCCGCGGCGAACGTAAAGACCCGGTGGTTGTGCGCGTACGGCGTGCTCGTTTGCGGACCGCGCGGGTAATTAGAAAAAAAAAAAAACAAAAACAGAAACAGAAACAAAAAAAATATATATATATAAGATATATATAAAAAAAAAAAAAACAAAAACGTTGGGCAGGGGGAAACCCGTCGTTGAACTCTAATGGCGGTCGCTTCTTTTTATATACCCGGCGATCCGTACGTGGCCGTCAAGTGTCCGACGCCTTTCCGTTCGCGGTGTACCATAAATACAGTTTATATATATAAAAAAAAAAAAAAATATCTTCTACCGACGTCTACAACGCCGCCATATGGAACCAACGAGTATTATTACACGCCGTACGTTATATTGCCAACAGCATAAAATAATATATATATAAGTTTACTGCACACAAGAATAGTTGCGTACGTCGCACAAATATAGGACGGTGATTGGACCTCTGTGGTGTCCCCGCAATAAAACCACAAGAACATCTTATCGAAGGGATTCGAAACGGATCGCGGATTCCCGCATATTTGGTCTTTGGCCGCACGCGCAGCGCATAGCGTTTTACACCGCTTTATTAAATTTAGTTTTAGTATTTTTTTTTATTATACGTGTTTTTTATAACGTCGTCGATATGTTCGAATTGAACTTTTGAATATTAATATTACCGAAATATTCGAAATACCGACGCCGACAGCCACGTTTTGGTGTCTGCCGACAATGCCTTCCAACACCGCCACGAACTCCTTAACAACGGTCCGCTCAATCGAGCGAATATATTTGAAATGTCGCCGCTAAAAATGTCAGCGATACCGGTAATATTTATATAGTGTTAGGGACGACGCGAAAAGTGTCGAAACGCCGTGCATAAAACGATATTATGATTTATATTTTTACTCCGCGTACAAGATCGCCTGTTTTACTGTTTAGAAAAATATAAACAACACGGATAAAAAGAAGAAAAAAAAGAAAACAATGCTCCGGGTTTATAATAATAATAATACAGTATAGTACTGCGAGAGAGAAAGAGGAAAAAAAAAACGACCAAGTATAGGTACTGCTGGTTCAAGTGCCTGTCGGTATACTTGGACACACGCGCCGTGCCCGTTTTGCGTGTCCCCTATTTTATTATTATATTGTATAACGATATTTTTACAGTATTCAGTGGCGTACCGAGCTTTTTGCCGACCCGGTGCCACTTTTAGACGTGTTTTTTTTTTCCCCCCTCGAAAAACGCATTTCCAATCGGAAAAAAAACACTCCAAACAGTCGCGGCCCGCACAACCCCCGAGCGCGTGATTGGGCCGGTGCACACCGTGGCGTTCGGCGCCTATTTAATGGAGAAACGACTTTTTCGGGCTGCCAGAAATAAACAAAAAACGTCGAACCGGTATTATTTTATATATTTTATTCTTATCATAAAAACGAACAAATAATAATAATAAGTCATTTTTGTATAATACGTGCCGCGAACGGATTATATGAAGGTGATGGTTCCCGTCGAACGACCGGCGACGAAATGTTGTACGTCTACAAATGGCTAACGGGAAAATAGTTGAAATACTGCGCAATGATTTTTTTTTTTTTATTATTATTAAAACGGCCAACAGCAAAACCACGTTGACACCCCGACACCGATCGACACGGAAGACACCTGCACAACCGAAATTTACCGCCGTAACCCCGCCCGGATTCGAGCACCGAACTGATTTTTATACGAAAATACTATTGAAAATTACTAACCCAACGGTTGTGTAACGGCGCTACAAAAATATCCGACACGACCGACGTCGTGAATTTCGTAACGACGACGGGCGACGAAACGAAAATTATAACGCGGTCCCGGGAGACGACGGTTTACCTTTCATATACCGCGTTTTACGAGTGCTCGAAAAAAAAAAAAAAGAAAAAAAATCTTATTCGCACGATACGTTCAAACAGATATTATATGACGATGATTATTAGTCGTGTTCGACCGCCGTATATATATATATATATATATAAATAAATATATATATACCTATGAATTTTCGTTTTCATACGGTACACGACTGAAAATCTACATGGTGCGTTTCAAAATCATCAAAATTCAACCGTTCAAACACTTTTAAGTCGAACGACAGCATTGTCTGGATAAATCCATTATAATTAATTTCCGTGGTTTCTCTTGAAATACTCTGTACTGAGTAAAGCGCGTAGAGAATTCCCATTGCCAATTCGCCGTCTCGATAATACTCGCAAATTTTTGGATAAGACGATTTATTATTATCGGGTTTTCCGACGATTTCCTGAATTCTGAAATAAACATTTTAACGTTGGGAAAATATTCGAAATTTTTGTTTATTATGTCACGGTGTTGAATATCCGTAATTTTACCCGAAACGCTCGGATCGTGACAAACGCCACTGTTTTATTATCGCCTTATATATTTAAATGCCGGGCGAAATCTTAAAATAAAAATATTTTAATTTTTCGCGCGCCCGCGGATTCGCCGATGGCCGCCGTAACTTTTACGATAAATCCCCCCCGGTACGCGTACGCTCGACAACGGCGTTGTCCCGACACTATTATGACGATTTGCTCGGCTGGAAAATTATATTCTATAAATTATTTATTAACACGACGACTTTGATAGTTTCCAAACAAACGTCGGCGGCAGTGTTATTCTATTGGCGGTGGTTACCCGCCCGAAATATTCGCCCGCGTCTACCGCCGCCTAATGTATTCACCAACTCCGCGCTACTACGTAAAAATATTATACGTAAGCCGAGATGTGTGCGTTATTATTATTATTATTATTATTATTATTACGTTTTCGTCGTTCCCCTTACCGAAAACGTAATAATGATACCGGGTGGACACCGGAGGTACACACATGTGCGTACGTATACCGACAGAGTACATCGGCCACGGCCGGCCATAGGGGGGAGGGTACCTCGCTAACTATAATTATACCAGTTAGTATAGAACAGCGGTTCCCAAACTGTGCTCCGCGGAGCCCTCGGTTTCATTAGTACACAAACATTTTTTAAATTATTTAAACCGACGAATATATATTTCATAAAAATCTCGTCAACACTCAAGTTACCATAATTCACCGATATACTACGTAAAAACCCGATAAGATAACTGTGTACAATTATTTAATTTTAGAATTAAGATAATACTAGAAACTAGATAAGTTTCCTTTATTGTATGTATGTAAACAGTTCGTGTTAATTATAGAACACGGGCAAATGCAAATGAACGTTAAATATTTCTTGGGGCTCCACGAGAAACTTCTCCTTAAAAAAAGGCTCCGAGGCTGAACAAGTTTGGGAACCACTGGCATAGAAGAAGACGGTCCCGGATGGGTTTTACTCGTCGATTGCTTGGACGTCTAAAACGCGGTCGTCCGCAAGATCTTATTCGATAATGACTATTAAATAAATATCAAACTATGACGTAATAATTACAAATAATATTATATTATATTCTTTATACACACTTTCATTATTGTCTACATGTCTGATCATATTCTTAAATTAATTACCATTGTTTGTCACTATTATTATTACTTATTATCGCCATTACTACTTAGCTATTATCATGTTAAAATAGTCAAAAATGAATGTTACTAAGTATCCATAGATGTAGATAGCCTTACAGGCTAGGAATGTCTTATTATAAAATAAGCAAAAAAAAAAAACTCGTCGATTGCCAAATACACCGTCATTACGCCCGTGTACTTGTACAGGCAGGTACACCGGCGTCGGGGACGTTTATTCATTAAAAAATCCGTCTATAATAGTAATAAAAAATACTAATTGAAATAAATGCCTATACTCGGGCGACGGGAAAACGGCGAATTAAACCGCGAATCCGAATCGCCCGCGCGGGGTAAATGAAGACGTTTCTGGCGGGTCTGGCGGTCGAATACGATTTTTTTTTTTTTTTTTTTTTTTTTTAATCCGCTATATTACGCGGTAAATAATTATTACAAACGCTTATGTTCGGCCCGAATTTTCGTGTTACCGGCGACTTATATTGCCGTACGGCCCCGAATAATCACCCCAATCGCTTCGCCGGCTATTCTATTTGACAACCCCTAAGCGGAAAACGGAAATAGCACTTTTTCAGATGCAATACCGTAGAAAACGTAGGCGCAACAAGCAAATCGATTCGGTGTATTCGATCGATAAATTCTGTACAATTATTTTGATATTTCACTATGTACTGCCACCTTATCGATAGCTTCATCACAAGGTTATGTTTCGGAACAATTGGTTTTCGACATTTATCAGCTTGATAACGCTATTGAGTTTTGCAAATAATTCCTTACACGCTTTAGTTTTGAAAAACTTTGTTTACTCTCCGGCTCTAGTGATTGGAAATATATATATAAAAAAAAAAAAAAAAAATAACAATTTATATGCGAAAATAAAATGAATCCCGGTGTAACCTCGTATATGAACACCCGTGATATTAAAGAGGGTGTGGGAATGGGAAAAATAATTAAGTACGGTCAGGGGCGCACCGGGGATATCCCGATTTCCCGATAGGCCTATCCGCACAACTGGCTAGCTACATCGTTTACGGACAATGGTTTTTTTTTTTTTTTATTTCTAAAAAAAAATAAGGCTCGCTTTTCCAGACGTGTTTTTTCCTGTGCCGTGTTTACTACGAGTCCGGCCAATCTCAAGAACAGATCTCGTCGATTAATAACGTCCGCGTACGTCTCTACGGTCTATTATATTTTTATATTTTTAGGTTTAAACGCCGAACCGGGTCTTAAGACGCACACATTTATAGGGGAGCGAGAATCCGCAGTGGGAACTATACCCCTATTTTAGTACCGTCTATGTATACGAATGTCGAAACCGCACTTTTTCGGACATTATTTTGGGTAGATCAAAGATACGCCATTCCAGCCTGGCAAATGTGTACACGCGCAATTTACGTATACGATAGAAAATTATCTAAACTAGAATTTCGAACACTGCCGTGCGCCGATAGTAGTCTGTATACATTATAAATTATAACCATTCCGATTACCCAACGGAATAGTTAAAATTAATATAAATCAATAAATAATCTCGCCTAACCCACAACGTGCCCGTGTATGTACCAGGCAATTACTTGATCGACTCGATCGAAATCCGTCACTGGCCGTATACATTTCGAATTTCAAACTCGGCGGGTCCAATTAAACACGGCTAACCCGTAAAACAGTGGCGGCCATATTATATTTTAAATAAAAATCGTTGCCCGGTAATAAACCGGGGGACGGTCGTAATTCGATTTATAAATGGTGGAAAAAACTTTGTCATTTTTGACGCCAAAAAAAAAAAAAAAAAACGAACAAAATTCGACGGCAGTCGTACCGCGATATGATAATAATAACATAACCTCAAATAGTTTTATGGCGATCGGTATTTTTTGCGCTGAGCCCTTTTCGTCTCTGCAGAGTAAATAACCGACCGTCGATAGATAAGTCACGTACCGTCACAACAGGACCGCATATTTGGGAATCGCATAAAATCGGGTTGGACGGGATAGACAGATTAACAACAATAATAACGAGCGCATTGTTAGAGAAAAAGATATAACGGGTTACGGGTTACTATCGTTTTTAGGCCCGGGTGTTGGGCGTCCGTTTCTGACAGTGTCGTTACCGGGGCGCGACCCGTGCCCAAGTCCACGGGTCGTAAACATAGTACGCCCTATGGGTAAAACGCACCATGTCGCGTCGTTACTCGGCACAGCCGTCGTATAGGTGTACCTCCATGAGCCCGCGTCGACTACCCGCTGTTCGCGCTTCGACACCACCCGGCGCCGCACAAATTCCCTCTGGCGGATGTTATCGCTGTGGTAATAACATTATTTATTTGTACACGGACAATAATGATGATGATGATAATAAAATCATAATTGAATTATTGCCAATCGGCCAAGGTCCTCAAACCCGTCTTGTGCAACGCCTGCGCGGCCGCGCAATAATCCGTCCGTTTCACGTATAATCATTATTCGGAGACGCGCAAAACGCATGGGCAACACGCCGCGGCGCGCCCGACGTAAATTAATTAACAATAACAATATTGTTACAATAACGCAAATGCGCATAGGTGGGCAAGTAGGTACCCATCTCACCGGATCCCATCGTGTAGAACCTGCACGCGCGTACCGCGCGTGGGAAACTGGTACAAGGTCGTCTTAAAATATACAATTTCAAAACACCCGCTCGTGTATTTTCGAAATTTTTTTTATTATTATTATCATTACGATTTTGTTTCGCCAACGACGATGACGACGTTTTCGTTTCCTCGGGAATCTATAGGTAATATTATTGTTCTATGACCGTAAAACGTAATATTACCATGTCGAGCCGGCGTCGTCCCATTTCCATTTCCATTTTTCACGGGCGTATTTCCACAGTGTTTACCAATTTACGGTTCGTAAATGTGATTTATCAATAACTTCTATGTGTTAACGTACTATCTCATACCGTCGATTGCTCTTTCGGTTTACTCTCAAATGTGTTTTTCACGGAGTACTACCAGCCACCAATCCCGATCGGAATCCCCCGGGGACACTTTTCAACGTACAAATTAGTGTACCACGTCCCCCGTGTATTGAGTTCGGGTGCCATAGGCGGAAATTCGATATATTTATTTTTTTTTTTTTTTGGCGGAACAAGTGAAACTGAATAATAACAATTTTAATAATTATTTACGACGTAGTTGAAAAATTAGTTGGTCAAGGTATACGGTTGCTAATGAAAAACGATACTGACCGAAATCCCGGTACCTGTGCGCGCCTGTAACCCACCACATGATACCTGTGTGTTGCGATTGAAAATTAATGCATTAGTCTGTAATTGCAATCGGCCCTTGTATTTTCCGTCTCGAATTGTCGCGTGTTTTTTTTTTTTTTATGGAACCGAAAATTGTTTTATTCCCATAGATTGGAAAATAATACGCGAAATCCGTTAAAACGTCAAACGACAACAAAAAAACCCGCATTGCGTTACGGTCGAGTTTTTTTTTTTTTTAAAAATTTCCTTTTCTGTTTGTTCGGCTACCGGGTACTACGGGTGGTAGTCGGTGATGTACCCCGTGTACGATTTTACCGGGCAAACCGTCGTCCTAAACCGCCGGCCGTGTTCGGCGGTCGTATTATGCGATTAAAAAAGTTGCGGCCATCGCGAATTCTGCGGGGCGCCAGGCGACGTCACCCCGGCTTCCTTTTCAGTAACGTTATTATTACTATTACCGTCGTCTATAATAATAATAATAATACTAATATTATACGAATAAATTACCATACGATTTCGTTAGCGCCGGGGAATAATGTGGTAAGTCGGTTACTAGCGTGGTGACCGCCGCCGCCGCCGCCGCCGTATACACACCGCGCGGTGAAAGTAATTATTTAAATGTGGAAAAGTATGTTTATTCGCGGGTTATAATAATTACCATAATAATGTGTTCAAACATTCGTCATGAATTTTTATGATCGATCGCGTGTGGGTGAATAATAATAATAATAATAATAATAATACTACAAATATCATATGTCGTCGCCGATTCCCTACGGGACGACAACCGCCGGCGACGCGATATTATTATTATTATTGCGTTTGTCAATAATTTTTCGTTCGCGTTTTACATAATATCGTTATATTAATTCGGACATAATAATAAACCCGAACCGCGGTCGGTCGGTTTTTTTTTTTGTTTTACCACTTTTTCCGCGTTGCGAAACAAAAGTCTCACGAACTCGTGACACTCCGGGCGGCCGGACAACAACAATACGATTTTTAAACCCTTAAAAAAAAAAACTAAAAATAATAATTCAACAAACTCCGGGGCTTGTCGTTATTATTGTTATTATTATTAATAATCTGGTCCGGTCCGAAATTTTTTTTTTTTATTACAAACCCAACAAGTCCGGGGGTACTTCTTGCAAAATAATCGCCAGCCTTCCATAGGCAATAAAGGTAGCGAGCGACAATTTGTTCGGGTTAACGCGGGGAAAAAAAAGAAATGAAAAACACGGTTATTGAAAATTTCGTATTCGACGAATTTTATTGATTTTTATTGTTTCTTAATTACAATCCGAGAAACAAGTTCAAATTAACAAAAAAAAAATGTACAACAGTTTCCGCTCTAGACTCTGTCGCTTAATGCTGCCTCGACCGTGTCGCTTATATACGGCCGTTTACGCCGGCAACGAATTTAACTCGTGGCGAAACTTCTACGGCGAATCCGAGCCGTTTCTAATAAAATAGTCGCTTACACTTTCTTATTATCGATTGATTTTTTTTTTTTTTTTTTTTTTTGTTGCGTTTTCCGATGTCAAACGGTAATTTCCGCCAAAAGTGTCACTAAAAGTGCCCGTCCGCCTATTTATCGGCGCGATATAAATAAATATAGAGGGGGGGGATTTATAACGTTTACGCGATTTTATTCGACAAGCATTTGGAAAAACTTAAAACAACATTTATAACCTAACCTGTAAATTCGCTATTAATTTTATCGCTATACCGAAACCTAGCGATAATAATGTACATATGTGTTTTTTTTTTTATATATAACGTCGCCCGAGGCCTGACCTGACCTATACTACCAGTGTAACACTATGCAAATACTTACTTGTACAATTTACGAACAAATAAAACAACGGATAAACTAGCTATTATTATACGTAAACCTATTATTTTTTTATATATTTTTCCATTCCAAAACGCGGACACGGGACCTTTTGGACCAGAGTGAAAACAAAGCGAATAATCTAAATTTAAGCGCATAAAGCGGATATACGCGGCGGCCCGGGCTCTAAATTACCGGCAAAAACGAAAGTCGTCAGATCGGTCTATGTGTGTTGTTCGCTGACCCCCTCGCAATAATAATATGCACATATAAATAATATGTGCGTGTGTGGGACTTGCACGTGTGTTTTACAATAACGTGGATAGGTGTAGGAGAGAACGTATCGAAAATCCGCGGACCACTTTCTGCGGGTGCGTCGTAAAACCCGGATGCGCGACTCGTGTATCGTAGTTAGTAGTGATAATAGTCGTAAACGGCACTGCTCGGTAGAAACCCGCCAGGGTGCAAAATCGCGGTACCGCGATTCGCGGACCTGTCCAAATCGTCACAAACCTAACCAATTGGTTTTTGTTCTTTACCGAAGAAAAATTCATTAATATTTGTATCGAACCGAAATTCGGCGATACGCTCTTGTTTGCCGCTATTCTATTGATTTCGATATTTTCGGCCCCTCCAGAAGATTCCTCGTGTACGGCACCGCCCGATAACAATAATGTCGGCGGATCTATTTTACAATTTTAACGTATGCGCTTTCTTCTTCTCTTTCGACTTTTCTACCAGGAAAAATTACTCCGAACGTCGCCACTGCGGCGGAGAGGCGGTTTCTGATTGCAAACTTAATCCGGTTGGTGCATTGAGGGGGTAATTTTTTTTTTTTTTTTTTTGATTTTCCTTGTAGTTTTCTAAAGAGGACCGCGGACACTATATGACCGTCTCATTTACTGTCTCGGGTGGGTACCTCGACGCGATTTTTCTTAAATATCTATAACTTAAGCGCACCGATTAGTCACCGATTATTGTACCGTTTTAATAATTGTGTAATAGGCGATTTTATTCTAAAACCAAAACTAAATGAGTTCTACTCAGTCTGCGTAAGTATGTTTTTCCTGTGTTGCCCATTAGACCGAGACAGTAAATCCGGGTACGTTTAAAGCGTCCTCTTAATAATTGAGAGAAATCGAGAAACCACGGCAATATTTTACGCAATAACGGTTTCTGTTATTTTCGATTTTGTATTTTTGGTGTAATTTGGTTAAAAATATTTGTACAGACCTGCGATTTTCACCGAACACTTATATTAGTCCTGTTTAGACGCGGTGCAATTGTCGAATCGTTCTGGTTAAATTTGTTTTTTTTTTTTTGGTTTTATGCGAATGCAATTTGTTTAGTCCAAGCAAACGTGCTCGAATAAAAAAAAAAATATGTTGAGCGCAATGTAATAATTTTCTTTTATACTCTTTTAAAGTACAAATTTTGATGAAAATCGTAAAAATCACCGAATTTCACGTACTATTTTTGCCTATTTATATAGAAGAAATTTGTCGTTAGGCTCGAGAAATAAAAAAAAAAATTAAAAACGAGACAATTGTAATTAATGTTCTAGTTACTTAATCAACACGGTTTTCGATTTTAGATTATCGAAACGCGTATTGACCGAACTCCACCGAAATCGGAATGGGTTTCATCGTAACGGCAAAAATGATACGCAATAAACGTCTACTACATATCGTACGTTTTCGCCTGCTACCGTATCTCTTTTTTTTCTTTTCTTTTCTTTTGTAATACTCGGCTTTTGGAAAAGCGAAAAATCGTCAACGGGGCCCGACTGCGTTTCGCTCGCGGGCCTTATTTTATATAGCCGCCCGCCGTGGCCGTTTTTTTATAATAAAAACGCTACGTACACAGTGTAGTACGTCTATCGTTATCCGGCCGGAATAATCGGCAATCGCGCTTCGGACGCGACATTCGGGAAAACTATTTATTTCGTCCTCCCGTTTCCCTCCCCCCGGGCTTATTGGCGTACACATATAAAATAATCGTAAAAATAATATAATATTGATGCGCGGTCTCCCGCATGCACGCGCGTTATCAAAGGGCGCGTTTATCGTGCCGACCAGTATCGTCGGATCCGATCTCCGCGACGAAAAACGGGCACCGTGCCCGGTGAAACGGTCGTGTTATTTTCCGTACTATTTTTACCCCGCTCCGGTTTATGCAATATATACAGGGCGTCCCGCGAAGATTTACTCGTCCCTATACATCCCGAGATAACGAAGATAATGAAATCCGTGTGTTGTTTTCCGTATGCGACTTATAACGGGCGACAAGTATACTGCAAACGTTCATATTTTAATTGAATTGTTACGTTTTAGCGTTTATTAGGGTGGAGCCTTAATCTACAAGATTACTCTACTCAAACCAAATCTGGACGTACGGACTCCAATTGTGCAAAAAAATCTAACACTAATATAGAATCCAAACTTTCCGAAATATATCACTCCGGCGATTAGCCGATGCTCCGCCCTATGTCTCTAACCAAACTCTTCACAACGATCTCCGTACGAGAACAATAGATGAGGAAGCGCGCATTTTCTACACACGTTTTCATAAACGACACCAAACCCAATTCTAACCCCCTCGTAAAAGATCTTTCCATCCTTACTCTCCCAGGAAATCCTAACCGCAGATTAAAAAGGAAATGGTGCCGTGACCTTTTACAAAACTTCAATGTCTAACGTCTCATTGTGGTAAAAGAAAAAAAAAACTAACTAACTAATCAATAGCCAAGAGTCACTAATGGGTGGCTGCTTAAACACACCTTTCATGTTTTTAATTATTCTCATCATATAAGCTTATTGTGCTAAATTGTATAGATTGTTTATGTCAAATAAAAAAAAAAAATGTTTTGGTAAAAACGTTTAAAAATAAAAAAATAACTTTTTACTCTTCTAAACATTTTGACGTTTCGACTCTTTATCATCATTGACCTCGTGATTCTTTTTTGTTTTTTTTTTTAGTTTACAGCAAAACAGTGTATAATTTAATATCATAGTGGTGTTTTGTAATATTATCACATCTCGTTTCCCGATAAGGTTTTGTTTGATCAGAGCACTATTGTTATATAATATCAAAACACTATTTCACTGTAAACCAAAACGAATTAGTAAAAATCACACGGTCAATGGAATTGAAAAACCGAAACGTCAAAATGTTCGGAAGATTAAACTAGAATAACTCTATCGAGTTGGTAACCTTCATATTTTTTTGAACTTTCGCATCAAAACATAGAAATTTAATTAAAATATGAATATTTGTAGTGCTTAACAGTATTCGATTATCTTTATTATCTCGGGAGATACGCAACGAGTAAATTTTCGTGGGACACTAACCGTAAGACGTAAATTATCTCGGAAACTCTTTTGGATTTTTTTTTGTTCGACAATTTATAATACAAACAGCTCTTAAATGTTACATTATCGTTATTTTTTTTGTCACCCTCGTTTCACAACAACTACTGGCATTTGATTTTCAAACGGGCCGCCTGTGTTAAAAATTCCATAACATACCAAGTAGATCTACTTAAAAGTAGAATATCTCGTCAACGAGTTGAAGAAAATTAAAAATTTCAATACTGAAATTTATTTAAACCGTAACTCCTCGATATATTTATGGAAATTAATAATATATTATAATTTGCTGTTTGAAAATCAACAGTGAGCTTTGTTCTCGAAAATAAAGACGACGAAGAATATAGCATTGTGATGTAACATTTCACAGCTATTGTTGTAGGAATTTAACGCTTTTCGAAATAGCGATAGTGTCTTACGGCTTTTGTTTTTTTAAAATTTTTACATTAAATCGTCACGAAATTGGCGGACAAACGTCAGTAAAACGACACGCGAAACGGACATTTTCCATTTCCATCGAGCAGTATCGTCGGCATCGATAATATAATATTATAATTATTAATACTTGTATATTATTATTTTTTTTTTTTTTTTTTTTTTTTTTTTATAGCGGTTCCGATTATCAACGGTTAGTTATCTGCGGCGAGTAAAAAAAAAAAAAAAAAAAAAAAAAAGTGAAAATCTCCGGCCGGTCATCGCCGAAATTATATTATTTTTTTTTTTTTTTTTTTTTGTCAAGACAATAGAAGCAGCACTTCGGCCGCGAGCGCACACACACGTTATATATACAATATTATCGTCATCGCCGAGAAAGCCGGCTTTCGTCCGGCGACCAATTACGCGTACTTTGAATAAATAAATAATAATAATAATAATACAACAACAATACGCAATTCGCTCCATAAAAAAAAAAAAAAAACACAAATATAATAATATTATATTATATTGTCGGCCACTGCACGATTCCCCGCGCATATTAACACTGCGCGGTTGTTGCGCAACAACGTAACGTTATATACGCGAATTCCCAGTGGCGGGCCACGGTGGTACACACCTATAACGATCGTAAAATAAATCGCAAAATATTTTTCTTTTCTCTCTCTCTCTATAAACTATACCGTTTAGAGACAACGACGCCGACGAGGCGTTTCAAAAGCCCGGTCCGGAAAAGTCGCGACTACTTTTACTCGACGTCAAATATATAATTTCCAGATAAAATTACCAAATAAAAAAAAAATACTCTCGTAGTTGTATTTTTAAGCCAACGTCCCGGGAGGTAGGGGGATATAACCCTTAATCACCTCCCGTCGCCAGTGCGCTCGGCCACTGCAGTGGCGAATCGGATTTGCATACTTATTTTCGTTTACAAAAATCCCAAAGTGGTCGTTTAAATTCGTTTAAAAAAAAAAAAAAAAAAACTATTTACACCTATATATAATATATACCCGTAGTAAACTAATGTTTTATTGCCTTTGACGAAACGAAATGAAGCGAGTCGAGAGAACAAAAAATCGCGCTTAACTATACAATAGGATTGTTCTCCTATTCCGCCGCCCCTCAAAAAAATGAACCATTTAAATTCTATAAATGGCGTACCACCCACAGTCCCGTATATCTAATAGAACTAAATATAATCGTCTTCGTCGGTCCGTATTTTTATTATTTATATACACTCTGCTTTAATTTACGCCCGGAACAGTTAATACGACGTAGTAGAATACTTAGCCCATATTCGACTAGCCAAATCGTCTTGTTTTAGATTTCCGAACAAAACGGGAAAAACGTATTGAATTTACTATATACAATGTGTCTGGTTTTTTTTTTTTTTTTTTTTTTTTACTATCTGTCTGTGAACAGACTTTTCTACCAGAAATCTTGCTGAACGTAATACCTTTTCTAAAAGCATTTTAAAACTTGTTGATGCGTGGGTCTTTTTCGATTTTCCTCGTATGTAGTTGTTTTAATTATCGGAAAAACCGGAAAAATGTACACAAGGGTATGTGCACGACTACTACTTGGCTCAGAATCGTTTTCCGTTTGCGTACACGGATATAAATTAAATTCCCCGAGATATATACACGAATATACTATAAACCATCCCCGGACTTGCCGTCTGTACAACGGCGGCCATCGGCACCCATCGGCGGGCGAAGTATGTCCGTCTGTTTTTAATATTTTTTTTATTTTCCTTTACGAGCGTTTAATTGCGTTCAATATTTTACGCATACCGTCCGGGTAAATCGATATTAATCGTATCGAGACGAGACATAGTTGTGTTAAATACGCTCCGCCGGTGTAACGTCGGTATATATATATATATATATATATATATATATATATACGTATTTATAGGTAGAAAATGTATATGTATGCCACACTATAGGCGCCTTTATATTAGGCGTTTACGACCAAAGTTCCGTATCAAAGGTCACGTAATTCTCCGGCTCTATACGAAATATATATATATAGCTGTACACACCGATCGGGGCATGCACCGAATTCATTAACCGACTCGGTTTTCGCGCGCCACCCGCAGCCTACCCCCGCACCATCGCGATATAACTCTAATTCTGATTATTCGTTTGAATTGCCAAAACGTATATACGAGTCGCATGCTAAATACCCGAGTGCGTATACACTCGTATTTATACCGGTCGCTCTTATTATTATTCCATTTTGCGGTTAGGCGGGCCGCCGAATTCTCATCGTTCCCGCTACGCGCAACGCGGCGCAAATACCAAACCGGGATTTGGTGCCGTTGATATTCTAAATTATTTATTATTCCCGATCTCGTTCTTGTTGTGATTACAATCAACAGTAATAGCCAGTACAGTAAAAATCCGGTTAAATTTCAGTTTCGCCTGCGCGGCCGTCATCGAATCGACAACGAAATTGTACGCACAAGGAAGGCCGTGCTATCATCTAAACTTTCGTATTTATTCGGGACATTTGTAAATACAAATATAGGTTTGGTTAGGTTCCGTAATAGGTGTTATACGTGTATTTATAAATATAATATGCCCTATTTTACATTAATTATTGATAACGATTGAAATTTCGCGTGTGGGGGGGGGGGGAAAACCGGAGACGAAACATGTCTACGGACATGTCTTTTACAGTAATTGCGGTAGGCACCTGCCAAATGTCTCATAAATATTATGTGCCCGTGTATATTATGTATCCGATAACTGCACGACAGACACACAATAATCGACTGTCGACCCGTATAAAAGTGAGGTCGTACGCAAAAATTGAAGTTGTCTTTTTTTTTTTCTGGGGGGGGGAGGGTTGGTCAGGCAGATGTCGTAAACGTCGGGCGACGTCCCTAAAGAGTTCGTGTTAAACGTCCAAACACACACGCGTATGACGAGGATAAAAATAATAAAATAACGCGAAATCAGTGAGAGTGCATTCCACAATGCCGCCGTGTAAGTAAACGCAGAGCCGATACAACTGTCGAAAACCGGGGGTTATATACGCGATGGGGGATGAAAAATTATAATTCTTTCGAGGCGGACAAAGAAAAATAATAATAGTTGGTATGATGAGAAAAAAAAAAAAACACGGACAGTTTACCATTGTTCGGTTATACGTTTCGGTCGTCTTTGTTGGCGGGGTACAGCAATTGCTTTTCTTTATATATTATTACACGTCTCTTGCCGATTTTCGTTTATAATTTTCGAATTGCTGACCGTTTCCTACGACCTCGCATCTCCTACATTGTTTACAAAAACGACGAATATTATCAATTAAGACGAGTTTATTAACTTGTTTTTTTTTTTCTATCGAGTACGATTGATCCGAACAGATATGCAGTGTGTTTTTTTTTTTTTTTTCTTGTTTTCGGCGACGGGTTTTCACACAGCACACCGACACTCGGATATGGGTATAGTAATGTAATATTTCCATTATTTTCCGTGTAAGTACACACCGCCATCGTCTTTCGGACAGCAAATCGACCCCGTCGGCGGCGTTACAAACCGTAAGACGATAAACACGATCACAGTTTTTATATTCTACACAGAAAACCGACGACGACGACGACTCCGCCGTGGCGTCAGTCGGAAGGAGGCTGGTCCGTCGAGAAAGCGGTTCGGTGTCGCGGCCGGCTGCGGTGGCGGCGGCGGTGGCGGCGGCGGTGGCGGCGGCGGTGGCGGTGGCGGTGCGGCAACGTCGCTTCGTGACAAAGGGAACCCGCTTTACTTTCCGTCTCGTATATTACGGACCGCGGTGTATACGCCCGAGAGAATCTCCCGCGCCGCAGTGGTACGACTGTCGCCTCAGGGCCGCCCCGCGCCCGTGATTATATATATACCGCCGGGGCTTGGATTTTTTTTTTTTTTTCTTTTTCGTCTTTACTACCGAAAACTACCGGGATGTACGCACGATATTATAATAATAACGAAAACAAATGGCGGGAAGAATGTATTAACACGCGCGAGGAATTAGCCGACCGATGATAATAATAATATAAAAAAAATAATATTTCTGTACAAAAAAATTGAATATATATTTATAACGAACGAGACATCCTGCGGCGGCGGTGCACACGCACAGTCCGACGAACGAAACGTGTGCGTAAACAGACGGGATTTTCGACGGTCGTTGGTAAAAATATCAACTAAAATTTAACGAAATTATCTAAATTCCACAATCGAGTACGACGATCAAACCACCCTGGGATTGTTTACGGAAGAACACGCCACTCATGTTCCTCGTCGGCACCCGTCCCGTTCTAATAAAATACAATTGTCGTAAGAGAAATAAAATCCTCGGCTCGGATAATATATTATTTATTATAATGTATTATTTTGTGACGACGGATTTGGATATCTCCGGGGCGACGATGTACGCGCGATCCGCGTCGTTAAATCGTCGTGTCCCTCCGGGTCTTAAAAAAAAAAAAAAAAAAAAACCAACTATATATATATATATATATATTATAAATTTAAATAAATATATTTATACGATAAATCTAAAACGTAAGTCGTCGCACGCACACGCGGAAAAGTGGAATCCGGCGGCATCTTCTTCGATTTATACGACGCGTCCGTCGCCGCCGCCGCCGTCCAAAATGAAAAGTGAAACCGGTCTGTACAATGCGCCCGCTCGTATCGGTTATAATATTATTTTTCGGCAGTTTCGGAAGCAGGGGCTCGAAAACAACAACAACAAATAAAAAAAAAAAAAAACTGGTATAAATTGGATAATACGTCAAGTCGAATTATATTATAATATTCACGCCGGATTTTAAACGGCCAAGGTCGATTAGTAAGACCGTCCAGAATGAAAGAAAAAAAAAAAACAGAAAAACTCCTCATCGTTTCTATTGCGTTTTACGCGCTCTCCTTCCCCCATCCCCACTCGCCTCTCACCCGCCCGTTCTCTTTTTATTATTAACCGACAGTCGTCGTCGCTATTATTTCCCCCTAATGAATCTCATTAGGTCGAACAATAGACGGCCCGCATTTAACTTGACCGAATGCCAAGCAAAAGAGACTATATTATTATTATTATTATATTATCACTATAATAATAATAATATATATTTGCGATGTGCGCGTATGCAAATCCCGAGACTGTTAAAAAAAAACATTTATAGACGAAAAAAAAAGAAAGAAGGACGTTCCCAGATATATAGAGAAATCGGTTTCGTCGGTTCGATCCGGTGGACTAATTATTATTATTATTATTATTACTATTACGATAATTATCGGCCAATAAAAATAATAACCTCCCGACCGTTTCGTGTTAAAAACTTGACGGCGAAATATATACGTACGTGTACGGTGACCAGTCGTATCGGCGAACGGGCTCGAGTGATCGGGCAGGCAGTACAACAAGCGATAGATTACGGAAATCCTAATGAAACCGTGGACAATTTCGTGGCAACAAAAGAGTAGAACGATTACCGTCTACGATGGATTCGATTAGGTAATCGTATACAATACGGAAGATGCTGGGAAGTCTTCTGCAAAGGGAGGTCAGGTTGACAAAGGATAGAGGCAACGGTCAAAAAAACATAGGAAATGAGTAACAGAAAATAACAAAGAAACACGTAGATATAATAATATTTTTCGCCGAGGACTCCCGTAAAACCTGCGAGTGCAAAATCGTCGTATTGGTGCGGTGAAAAAATCCTCGGGACAATTTCAAAATGAGTAAAGGTTTTCGGAATCATTAGATTACATTTTGTACGATTGTCGTATTCAATTCGACGTTTAGTATACGTATACGTAAAACTGGCGTACGCGTCGACGGGTCCCGTCAACAAATCAAGTCTGTATTAATCCGATTAAAACAACGCGAGATAAACTCGAATCTTTTACTTTTTTTTGATTATTAAAATGTAATTCTAGTACTATTAAATAACTCCTAGTGGTATGTTTTCAAACGACCGCCAGCGTTTACTTACGCGATATTATTTGTGATTGAAAGTTATATTTTCTCTTGACGAGAAAGAAAAGAAAACCATGCGATATAATCTGTGTGTAGGTAGGTAGGTAGGTATTATTATAATATTATTTATATTATTATTATTATACGGTGTAGAATATTAATGACGTGCAGCAATCGCGAAACGTCGTCGGTCGATTTCGATACAAAAAAAAAATTATATTCTCTCCAGTTCGTTCGGTTTAATAATCTTTAAATACGATTTTCACTTCTACGCCGCTCTGTGTGTGTGTAATAAATAATACGAGCAACAAAATAATAATAATCGACACAATGATAATATTATATGTATACCGAGAGATTAAATTGTACGCACGTATAATTATTACGATACACAGGTAGTAGTACGCATTTTTGTAAACGTTTTTTTTTTTTTTTCTCTTTTTTCTTCGCAGATCCACTGTCACGGGTTTTTACGCGTTCCTCCGTTTATATGATGAGGTTTATATTATTATTATTTTTTTTTTTTTCCCGCCTTAACAGCAGGATCGCTCTGGAACCGGTTGCGGGTTTCCTGCGGTACATACTTATATATATATATATATATAAATATATATCGTCATTGTTTTCGTCATCGTTACGGACGGTTTTTACCGCGGAGTTAACTGGATCTTGATAACTCCCGGTATCTCTGCGGGGCCCCTGCAGGGATACAGGCCACTCCTACGACGATACGACGGTATAAAAAAAAAAAAATGTAAAAATAATAATATTATAAATATATATATAATATTATAATAACGCGTCGAAACGGCGGCGGCCGGCGTAGTCGTAGAGCCGCAGAGCGATATACTAATATTATTATTATTATTATTATTATTATTATTATTGTAGGTACGAGCGCGCGCGGAGGGGCGTGGTTTTTTTCTCGAGTTTTTGTTAACCGCGCCACGAGCACGGGAAAAAAAGATTAAAAAAAAAAAAAAAATGAATTCTTTAATGTCCGCTATGATTACACGGCGTAGATGTTTTCGATTAAATCCTATAGTGACCGGGCGCGAACGTACCGGGGAATCCGGTGGGGATGGGCCCGGGCCGGCGAAAATAACAATCAAATATTATTCTATAATAATATCATCACAGAAATCGGTACTCGTCTGTCACGGACGATTCACGATATTATTCACACGCGGTTAAAAAAAAAAATAAAAAAACCACACAAAATATGGTGCTCGTGGGTGTGCCTCTAACTGTGTTGTAGGTGAAAAATTATAAATGTATAGAATACAGATGGGAATTTAATCGTCGGTTTCGCTAAATTAAAATATCATAGCGAAATTTGTAACTACAATTTAAATTACAATTGCCGTGTATTTTATTTGACGCCGAAAAATTTGTATCCGTTTAACTCGGAAAATAGCAAAATCTAAACTTCAAACGGTTATAAGAACATCTTTTGCGCCCAGATTTTCGATATTTTTTATACGGCCGTGAGATCGACGTATGATGAACCTCTTGTAGAATTTTCAAGCATTTCTGTTTCATAAAACTAACAAAAACTAAAAAAAAACCACGAAAACATCAAATGCCTAATAAATAGGTCAATAATCATAACCATTCGATATTTTGAACATTTGTCCACGGCTGAAAAGTGCAAATAATTATATTTCGTACATGTTTCATGTTTTTACAACAAAAATCGTAAATAACGACACCAATACTGCTGTACATTTTCACTTGAAAATCGGAGCATGAGCTCTGGTAGAAAAATCGTTCGCGGACGAAAAAACCGACGTCTCATAACGCGTAACCATAGCCATCCACAGCTACACGCTCAGAATCGATAATACAAAAATGAGCTAATTCGTTACATTTATTATTATTATTATTATTTTAAATCAAGCGAGACCCCAGTAAATTCGAGAATATTTATGTGAAATATTATGTGTTAATATTTATTTAACTTTCTAAACCCGCGGCGTCTTTTTATTTAATCGCAGTAATCCGCCGTTGACTATTTTATATTTAACCACAGGTACGCGACGACGATTATTCAATGGGGTCTTTTTTCTTGATCTGACGACCGAGTATTGGATAAAAAAAAAAAAAAAATATTACTTGATTCTCCCGTAGTTTTATTTGAGTGTAAAGATAGATTGATCTTTCTCGGGTACATACGACAATGTGTCCATTGTATTTTTACGTTCGAACGCTAAACGTGCGTTGAACTATAATAATTTCAGACTTTTGGCGCCAAACGAAATATAAATAGAGCGAACCGTTGCCGTTAACATTAATAGCTTACACCTACATTGGCCATATTCGATTTGGATGCATTAAAATGGTTTTCCGTAATTTATACTTTCTACGCACCGACCGATATAGTAGTATACGGATATACGGCCCGCAGTAGGTAGGCGGTAGTCATTGTGTCGGAATCGGTTTTATTTATATGATTTCATAAAATTAACCGTGAGTTTTCTCGGTGTTTGTACAGCTGAAACGGTGTGTTTCTTTTAGATTTAGGGGCCGTTGCCGATGACATTTCACTCGGTTCACTAGCCTCGTAAAATCGATGAACCCGCTGTAATTCGAGGAAAAAAAAAAAAAAAAAAAAAAAAACCTTAACAATAAATAGTCTGGCACATCCGAATATATTAACGCGCGTACACACCCCCGAAAATAAGTCTCAAAGACTTCGTATAGAAATACGCTCATAAACGGGCACCCAAACCGGTTTGTTTCTCTGGGAGGACGACGGCTTAGGAATTCATCCCCGAGGGGTGCGAGCCAGCAGCTGCCTCCGCGGCTATTATACGGGGCCCGTACCGCACGAAAATCCTGACCTTTTTTTTCCCCTCTGTTGTATACGTTCGGCTCCTTTTTATCCTATTCTCAATGACCGAAATGCGTTATTTCGTACACGCAGCTGCACCGCCGGTCTAAAGATTTCCAGACGTTTTATGTAGGTATTATTATTGTTATTATTATTATTTTTTTTTTTTTTTTTGATTTCATTATACGAAACCCTCCCCCGCCACAAACACGCACAGACTCGTTCGATTGTATCTATACTGACGGCGGCGGACGAGTCTGTAAATAGATATCGTTATGCAGACATATCATTCGGGAACATATACTTTAGAAATAATATTTTTAGTTTTTTTCGTCCGCTATAATATCATTATATATATTACGCGTTAATCTCACGGAAATCGGATTTTATAACTAACTAAAGCATATAATACTAATTGTTCGGCCTTCCGCCTGCGTGGATACGAGAAATCCGAGCACTAGTGGAGAATAAAAAAAAATATCACGCGTACATATTTAACGGGACTCTGTATAATCGAGTTTCCATAATAATTTTTATTATTATTTATTATTTTTTTTTTCCCAAAAGAAATTGTACAATTTCGATAAATATTATATTCTGATAATAATTAATAATATCTGCCATATCACCCACACGAATAAAATTTCCAATTTAGACTTTCAATGTAAGCGGTATTACGTAAAAACTAAAAATATACGATTCGGTTTTAAATAGGGCATTGCTCGCACACTGGCAAGTCAAACTCAATTCATCAGAGGATATGACTTTGTGTTAATTTTGTTCTGTATCTATGTATAAACACAATTGATTAGATGACTGTCTTTTTTTTATATGTACATGTATGAACTAAAATGTATTTTATAAATTATAACAAATAAAACCTAATCAACAGGTGTACGTCTATTCGTACCTATATTGACGAATAATAATATTTAAATCAGCACGTAACGGTTAATTCGTTGATTTTTAGACCCGCGTTATGTTAAAAATATAATTATTATCGTTCTATTTTAATAGCGTTTGATTTAGTTTACATTTCTTAAATATATCTGCGGCGTTTTCGTCCGTACGAATAGTTTTTTTCACTTGTGCGCGACAATTTATCACGTCGTATCTGTACAGTGTATGCGTATATGTGTCTCAGAAGAAGAAAAAAAAAACGAATCCAAACGCGCCCGTCTTTTTCTTTATATTATATTTTATACGGCCAAAACCAATACTATACGGGGTAGTGGGTACGATTTTTGGCCGACGGGTTGCGGAAACAAATCATCGGGACCTTCGGTTAACCCCCTACGGAGTTTGTTGGGGTAAAGGAATAAAGAAGGACATCTCTCGGAATAGGTTCTTTTGTATTACCTTCCCGAATCCGTACGCCGCGGAGAGCCCGGTTCCTTGGTTGTAACGCCGAAATAAGAGACAAAAATACAAACGCAATACACATAATACACAATGCATGTACGTATATAATAATAATAATAATAATTTAGTTTCGATTTTATATCTAATGTAATATATTGTGCGCGGCCGTGCACCTGCTGACGCCTAATAATATCCCTATAGCGCCTAAACCGAGACCGGCGTTCGCGAAAACAATAAATCGGCGTTCTTCTTCTTCTTCTTATTTTCTTGTGTACCATCGTCGTCTCGTATTAGTATACACTAACTAATGGTTTTACGGACAATATTATTTGTATATTTACCCGAACGACGCGCGGACGTTGAACGCAAATTGACCTTTTGGTACCTATTTAGTTTGATAAATTAAAAATCGAAAATAAACAATTCATTCGTTCGTCGACGTATTGATATTGCGATAGGCGTGCGTGTATATCCACTTAATTATATGCGCCGATGTCCGTTCGCAATATTAAGACGACCGGAGTGTTTTATACAATTACAATTATATTACGATGCACAAAAGTTTACGGATTAATTGTTAATTCGCGACGGTGTGTTAAATAATCGTTTAACAATTGCTTTGATGCAATTGATTTGTGTGTGTAGTATTGGTAAAGTAACCAACTATGGTCGGTAATGTTGGAACAATATACTTTCGATCGAAAGATTTAAACTGTGGCACTCTGTAATAATAACACACAACCAGTGCACAGATAATCGGAAAATGCGATTATTAAAATTATTTACCCGTATGCCCCCCCCTCCCCCGTTAACTTTCTGAACGGATTAACCGCCGCGTAATAATATGCAGAAATAGTTTGTTCGGTCGGTGTAGTCGAATACGTTTTTCGGTAATTTTCACTATCTTATTAAAACGAAATGAAACTCTACGGAATACATACGGCGCTTTATTTAGACGTTTAAATTGTATTTACACTGTTAATGTGGCATTTTGGTCTATAATATTCATGTCGTTGATGAACCTCCCGTCATCTAAACACTCGACCGTGTGTGTTTGTCCGCCAGTATTTTATTTTCATTTTCAAGTTCCTGAATTTCAACGTTTTTTTTTTTTTTTTTTTTTTTTTTTTTTTTTTTTTTTTTTTTTTTTTTTTTTTTGGTTTCTCGGACACCTATAATCTAATTTAAATTCTGATACAAAGCGAAACGGCAAAAATTAAAAATATAATTTAATGAAACACAAAAGGCGAAATACACAAACAAAAACATCATGATTTTAGGCTTATTATTATTTTATAAACGCGAGCCCGGAACAAAGAACAATATTATATAGTAATACAAAACCGTTTTGTATATATATATATGACGAATCATTAATTTAAAATCATTAAATCGTTTTAAACGACTTATAAAATTAATTATTAAGATGTGCAGTTACCTACTAAACGCAATATTAGAGACGTTGAAATTGCGTTTTATTTTTTTTTTTTTTTTTTTTGTCCCCCTCTGTTAAAAACATACCTAATGATAGATGTATTTTAAACACGCGTATCTGAATATACATAGGGGTGGAACAGAAAATTACCGATTATAATTATAACGAAACCAGACACTCGCGCCCAACGCACACACCACACAACTAATTATATGTATACAATAATCTTGGGTTTAGTTGGTTTTTTTTTTTTTTTGTCTTTTTCCGGCCGTCATTTCGAGTAGTGCGGTTAAGCCGGTAACAGATTTCGCAGATTCGCACGCACGTTCGCGCGCACAATATAATGCCACCAGTTGGTCAAAAGTGAACAAGGACGACGCGCGACGGCTGGAAAATCGGTCAATCGTATAAATCCTCGGTGTCTATATGCCACCGAGCATCGCCTCGGGCCAGCGCACCGCCACAAACCGTATTGTTTTTAGACAATATCGTTTTTGTCGTGATGAACAACTTTCACGGATAATAAAAATAAATAAATTTGACCCAATCTAAAAATTGAAGAAAAAAAAAAACATTGCGACTACAGCGGTACGCCGCCGTTCACGTTCGTGCAATTAATTTTAATATAAATTTTATAAAAACGAAAATTACCGACCACCTGGCACACAGTGCAGATGTCTCGCGTTCAAAATTAACAAAACAGATGATGGCGGGAGGGGGGGACAGAAAAATAAAACCATTTGGGTCACAGTTTCCTCGGGTAATTCGCATTTTTTTTTTTTTTTTTGCAATGTATAATTTTGTCGTTTTCCTGCTATTAATATTATAGTTCTATATATATATATATATTTTTTTTTTTACACGAATTATAACGGACTTTTTGAGTATAAAAGGATTATATATATTTAGTTTTATTTTTTTTTATGACTTTTCGTTAACGCCTCGAAACGCGTGTACGCGATTTAATGTTTAGTTTTTATAATTGTATTTTAAACAATTGGAAACATTACGTTTTAGATTAATAACTTTTTAATCGTCGTATCTCGTGCGCAAATATTTAAGGGGACGGCCACACCCGCATCTATACTGTCTCGGTTCAACTATAACGGGCAACAAATCAAAATTAAATACGTTACGTTTACGTAGAACGTATACATTGTTGCGTTTGGGTTAAAATTGAAATTTAAATACAAATTACAAAATTTAAAGAGGAGAATATTTTCTACAATTTTGTGATGAAAAATTTATAGGCTATTTAAATTAAAACGTAAAAACGAACGTTGCTGTAACTGTTTTGTAGGACAATTTGTTATTGAGAAGCTACGTACAACCCTCGAAAATGGTCTCATCTTTAAATTTTTGTTATTTTTGTGTTCAAACTTCAATTTCAATTTAAACCGTCACGGTTTTACGTTCCTAGTAACGTAATTTCGCCATGTTGCCCGTACGTTAGGTCTAGACAGTAGATGCGGATATGTCAAGTTTTAATAATAATAAAAAAAAACCTTATTGTTAACAATATTCTACAAATAAATGTTTTTTTTTTTTTTTTTTTCAATATTTGTATTATCTATTTATTTCCTACAACACATTATTACACCTTAGGTATTTCAAACACTAAAAGGCTCATTTTTTTTCCTACGTACTATATTATAATAATGCGATATGTGACGTGTTTTTCGAAAAAAAAAAAAAACCATTGCTATTATTGTTATTGTTAGGTTATAGGTAGGTGCCTGTAAATTATACCGAAAACCAGTTGAAAAAAAAAAAAAAAAAAAAAAAGGAACACCCGTCGATACGAGACTTGCCTTAACCGTGGTTAATAATGCACTATCATTATCTTTGTTGTCGTTATTGTTATTATTATACAGTACTATTATACATACTCCTGGTAGTATTGCATGATGGCTGATGATGTTTAATCATCTTTACGGGCAAACCGTACGTATTCTTTTGGTTTTTAAATAAAAAAAAATAATAATAATGTAGTAATATAAGAGTAACGACGAGTAAACGATATATTATTATTATTAGGTAAGTCAAAAAAAAAAAAAAAAAATTAAACGAAATACGTTAAAACGACTGATTTTTTAGATCATGCCGTAGAGTAATGTTCGCATTAATTAGTTTGTTGGTTTTGTTTTTTGTTTTTTTTTTTTTTTTTTGCTCATATTTTAATCAAGCGGCGTGTCATCGCGAGACGCGTATTGTTACCGCAACAGTGCATATCCCACAACAAAACGCGGTCTATAATTTTTATTTTTTTTTTTTTTTAGCAAATATAGTAAAGTTTTGCTTTTGATCCTATTAAAACGGTATACTACTATATTATAATATGTATACGAGTACGATATACTGTAAAATATAATTTTCTCTGGTACACGACCGCGTGTATACCGCCAGTATGCGGCTCCATACTGCCGCGCCAGTGCTCTTAAATATTATTATTATTTTTTTTTTATTATTATTATTATTCTATTGAATCCGAAAGGGTTAAACGTAAGAACGTACGGGGGATTTCGTAATTTAATACGAAACGCTATCCTTTGAATACATTGCCAAACTGTCCGTAGAAGTATAAACGGGCAGATTTCGTAATTAAATTAGTAGTTCTACGCGCACACCACAAACTTGTATTTAAATAATATGTTTAACGGGTTTTTTTTTTTTTTTTTTTTTTGAGGTGGGTGGGCGGCACGAATATCTTATATTATTATTATTATTATTTTCCTCCCTCGGAGAATTTCCGAAGGCATTATGAAAATTACTATTACCATCATCTGGTCGTATTATAACGATCGTAATATATTGTTTATTTCTCGGCCGGTTCTTAATGGACCGCTGAAGACGGCCCGTGATTTTTATTATTTTTTTTTTTTAATAAATATGCATATCGCGAGGAAGTGTTTTCGAGACGTTTTGTTGCCCCCCTCCACTTCCCCCCACCGGTTGGCACCGTTCAGAAACGATTTCCTTTTTGCGACCCGCCCTTTTCGAGGAGTAGATGTGAGGGGAGATGGAGATGTGGACAAGGGCGAATATAAAAACCGCATTATTCGAACATCTGACCGAAACCGACACAAAGATCAATTACGAACAGTTGGAAATATGATTTCTGGCCGCACGCACGTATTTAAATAATATGGTGGGATATCACTATGATTATACCGGACAACACAGTGTTCAAGGTTTTTTTATTGTGAGAAAAAAAAAAAAAAAAAGTAATAATAAACTACCGCCTTTTCCGATTTGATTCGACGGACGCTCCGCCGGTATTAGAGTTTCTTCTGTTCGTCAAACCCGAAATAATGTATAAGAGGTTTCATTAAAATCGATTTCCCTAGCGACGGGTACAAATGTTATAATATTATATTATTATTATTATTATTATTATAGTAAAACAAAAACGCGTACGTGTGCCCTACAAGCTGAATTCGTTCGACTCAATTGCGATTTGTAAACCATTATGTTGAAATCTACCGAAGTCACGTAACGAGTGAAAACGGTTTTCCGAGTACATTATACGTATAGAAGATTACTACGGGATTGGCGGGAATTCGGTGTCACCATAGTATACTATAGACACTTATAATAGTATATAAAGTCAGTATAAGCTTACATGCGTGGGGGGAAGGATCACAGACAAAAAAAAAAATAAATAAAAAATAAATAAATCGATATATTTTTTTTATTACTCCAAAAATAAATCCAAGTAATAATAATTGTTTTACAATACGGTTTGTACGTGAACAAATTATGAACTTTATCGATACACCACTTATTGTTGCGTATAGACGAAAGTTCAAATAATTTGACTTCTATTACAAAAAAAAAAAAAAAAAAACCGGACGTGGTGAAATATTTGAACTATATACGCGTGTGGTGTTTAGAACCGGGTCAATTCGCCCTCCCCGCCTATACCGTCTGTAATATATTTTATTCGTGAATGATGATAATAATAATAATAATAATAATAAAAAGAATACGCGTCCGCCGTGCAATATAATTTATGTGCAAGACTAAATAAACAAAGTTTCTAATTTCGTAAATGTTTTTCGTACCGACGTTTTAGCGATGATAGCGATTCCGTCCCGTTTCCTTTAAAACGCGGCGTTTTATTTCCGAGTTTCCCCCATTTCCGTTTTCCCGCTTGCACACACGGTAATACTACACAACGTTAGCGTTGCCGAGGGGGACGTCGTTTCTGCCGGTGGAAATTCATTCGGCAATGATGTCTTGTTTTCGCTCTCAACAAACAGTGTTCATCTACAACGCTGTCCGGACATCCCCTGTATGTGTATAAATATATATATATATATATATACAGTCGAGTCGCGATAACTCGAAGAACTCGACAACTCGATTTTTTTTTTAATTCCCCCTAGAAATTATAATAGCACTCAATGTATTATAAGTCTTGTTAACTCGAATATAAAATTGTGATGAATAGCTTAGTCGAAGTATATTTTTATATCTGCTATAATCTGGATATTCTGGGTATTTCGTGATAATTATTATGTATTATGTTTTATCTACTTCAGTACTGTATAATAAAGATTACTGATTATTAGCGCACACACAACAATAATAAGTATGGTTGGTTAGTATGTGTCTACACTCTACCTGTCGGGTTTGTCGTGCGTATTTTTGAATGATTTTAAACATGTCTCAAACACGAAAGTTAAACCATTTAACTATAGCTGACAAAGTCCATGTGATACAATTGGTGGAATGTTAACCGATAACGAAATCATGGGTGTAAATATATCAAATAGTGATTCCGGTAATAATGAAAATGATGAGCCTGAAACAACTTTAAATATGATTACGGCGAACCAAGCAATGTCATCGTTACAAACTGTTAGGCAATTTGTTGAATCTGTCGAAGGCGTGGATACTTCTATTTTCGAATCCATAGGCAAATTAGAAGATTTTGTCAATAAACAGCCAAAAAAACCAAAAATTAATAACAAATTATTTTTCTACTGTATCTCATGAATAATACATATTTAGTTTTTGTATGGCATTTATGTATAAACATAAATGTATTATATTTGTCATAACGTTTTTATCGTAAAATTTTAAAATTATATTTCATTACATAGGTAACTCGAAGTATTTATTATATTTTGATAAATTCGAGTTAGGTATCTCGAATAATACATATTTCGAGGTGAATTTTTATGCCCCCTTCAATTTCGAGTTATCACGACTCGACTGTATAAATATATATATATATACATACGTGTACCCACACGTGAATCAAATGAATTATTGACCGGGACACCGCGAGTGTAAAATACGCGCGGTGTTCGTCGGAACGAAAAACTGGAGGCCGGACAGATATCGTGAACGGCGGCGGCGGCACAATAATTAGGAGCCTATACCCCCGTTTTTCCCTATTGTTGTGGCGACGCACCGGGTGACGCTGGGGGAACCCATTATAATATTATCGGCAGTAGGATAAGGAAAAGAAAACGGAATAAATTTTAAAAACGACGAAATTACAATCGTATGGTCGTCGTGTGGTTGGTACCCACTGCGACCGGATGCGATCGCGGTCTACATTATACATATCCCGATTATTATAAACACATATATATATATATATATATATATATATATTATATGTATACGAACAAAGTCAAATGTCACCGCGAATTAATATCAATCGTTTTTACGATAAAAAAAAAAAAAAAAAATGATTATTTTAAAAACCGTCGAATTAAACAGGCCCCCAGCGTGCGGTCGAGCTCGGCTCCGATGGTCCGCCAGGATTTCAATAATTTGAGTCGTTTAGTCGAAATATCTCTATTTTTTTTTTTTTTTTAAACAAATTTTTTCAATTTCACAATTGGAATTGAATTGGCTGAATTGTCACGCCTACAATGATCCCGGAATATTTATATTTTTGATAGTGGGCCGGTAAAATAATGAACACGACTGACCGAAATCGCCCGATCCGACCCCGGAATTAAATAATTATTATATTATATAAATCCAACGGAGGTTCCCAGACTTTTTATAGTAACTGTCCGTTTTGAACATTTTTATTTAAAAAATTTTGGCGATCCATAATACCGATCGATGATTTTTTTTTTCTCGCTGCTCACGGCAAAAATACATATAAAAGTTACAGATATAAAGAACAGTATTTATTTATTTATGTAATAATAATGAAAAAAAAAAAATGTATTATATATTAATGTGAAAGATGTACTTGTTTTTTTTTTTTTTTTTTTTTTTTTCATCGCCGCATTGATATCCACTTGACTTATAGACAATTATTGTGCTATGGTTTTTTTTCGTTTATTCGTCGTTACGCGTGTATACGTATAATTGTATCAAAAAATACCGTTGCCGAATAAATCGCCCAATTACCAATTGCGTTATGTTTTTTTGTTTTTATTTTTATATTTTTCAAACGCGCAACTAAATATATTATTTGTAACTTTTAGACGTGGGTGTTGCGAAATAAATCCGAAACAAAACAAATATTATCTTTACCGAATATACAACGGAGATATCGAAAATGTTCCGGGGATAATAATTGCCCCATTGCCTTGCACACAATAGGATGCGCTATAAACCATTTACCACCCCCTCGATTTTCCGCAGAAGAATAGAATACGTGTGCGTATAGCGAACTTCGAGGAATAGGGCGCAAATGAGTGAGTCATCCCAATAAATAATTACGTGCGGTTTGCCCGATTCAATCCGATCCTCAATTGAGTTTTAAACCGAATTAACATTTATGTTCGTTCATTAATTTCGATGTTTAAGCGCGAGATTATTCGGTAAAATAAACTTTTTTTTTTTTTTTTTTAAGCGTTTATTTAGACACCTTCCATTCCATAGGATATATATTTAAATATTACCGAGGGAGCGCTAAGCAATTTATTTTATTTTTCTCGTCTCTTTGAGGGGCTATAAAAACTTTTTGTACATCTTAACGTCGTTGGTGGTTTTTTTTTTTATTTTTTTTACCGTTTGACAAACTGTGTAATTACAAAAAGTTGCATTTTTTTTTTTCTCACTTCGGAAAACGTGAATTTCAACATTATTATTATAATTATTATGATAAACATTGTCTCCGACTATATTTGGATTTGTAGCGCGGTCCCCTTTATTAGATCACCCCACGGGGTTACTGAACTCGATTCACCACCTGCCCCCGGTACACAATTAATATTCAACAATCCCCCGACTCTTCAGATTGCTACGATCACCGCACGCACATTATTTACACACGTGTCCCTTGTATGTTCTCATGTCTGAGTGCGATTTTAATAGGGATTCGCCAAGTCAAATATTATAATAGTAACATTTATACGTAATAACGAACCACGATCGTCCGCCGCCGTTCATAAAATATAATTATTATTGACTTAAAGATTCTAACAGATTCGAACAGCAAACGCAAAAGTCGGATACGCGTCCGTTAGTATTATAATCCAATTAGTTAGGTTATTCCGGTAAATTATAGTTACACAATTCGATTTAGCGGTCTACGTCGGATCGCCGAATACCTACTAAAATATTAATTAAAAAAAAAAATTATCTTTTCATGCGTTCAGTACGTCGTGCTTAGGGATATTTCAGTACAAAAGGGTACCGTTTATAGTGTTATACGATACTTTATAAACTAATTTATTCGCTAACAATGCATTAACTACAACATTTAACCCTCATATTCATGACATTTGTGGGTATAGCACACCGCATTGTTAACCAAAACCTAAACCGAAAATCGTTGTATGTACAAAGAACATATTATTATTATTATTATAAGTAACCTCGAACTCCAAACTGATCATATAAAACATAGTGTATTCAACCATATTATTATTCGTTTATATAATTTATATTCTTAAAATATGTTGCTTTCTGTACGTATTGTACATTATATATATATATATATATATACTTATTTATCGTACCACAATAAATACTATGAACCCCCTCCCCTGGGCCCCATTATAAAATTCACGTTTAATTCATCATCCCCATCAACAAGAATACGAACTTTGTCGGGGAAAATTCAATATAGGAGTTCTATATTATTCCCTACAAACGCATACATATAATGGACTACGGGATAGGATAATTTCTTCTAAATCGTATATCTAAGAAGAAAAAAAAAAAAATCGTTGCCGAGTGATTTTTTTTTTTTTTTCAATTTGTCAACGAATGAAAAGAAAAAGACGAACCCCATTATGCGACACGGTGTGGGAAGAGGGAACCGTCGCCTCTGGATTTGGTTATCGACCCATCGCCGGTAATGGAACGTGCGTAGCGGAAACCGAATGTCATTACTTTAAATTGGACCCTTTCGCTAAAACTCCAGCGAAAGTAGCATTATTTCTGATTGATCGATTATTATAGATCTATATGTGTATGTGTGTGTGTGTATACAGATATTAAATTACCATTGTTGTGAAAACCATATAAGGATTTTTTTTTTTTATGTTTCCAGTTTTTTGTTTTGTTTCTACAACACAAATAAACTCTAAAACATTTACCGACTGTACATATTACCATGACGCATCTATCTATAATAAAATGTACGTACACCTCTTATATTATAGAATAATTTTGTTTTTTATTGAATGCCTAACCTATTTATTACAGCCTATTTAAATATAACAACTGAATAATACGTATAATACGCATTACACTGGAATACCTATATTTAAATTATAAATATACATATTGTATTGTTATAAGTTCATTTTTTTTTTTTTTATCACCGAGTAATCGTTTTTATAGTTTTCACTGTTATGTAATAATATTTAAAAACGAAATGTTAAAAAACTTCTCTGCCCAAACGTTTGAAAACAAAAGCCGGGGGAAAAACTAATGTGCATAATGCGATTTACACAGTTTAAAGATTATAGGTCAAGTCCGTACAGCACGAAAAAAAAAAAAAAAAGAGGAGACAAATATGTTCAAATCATCAAAAACATACTTAATTGCGGTAGCAACAATGACGATTACTCGAGAAGCTTTATTTTTTTGATATTTCAAACGACTTTTGCATAAATTTAACATATTCTGTTAAAACAATATCATGGTTATTTAAATTTGTTTTAAAAAAATTACTTCCTTACGATTTTTTTGTTTTTGTAAGTCACTGATTTAATAATGCAGAACAACAACAATCGGTATTTGAAAAAATAAAAATAATAAAAATACGTGACATACTTACCAACCGTTTCAAACTATAATTGTCAATAAAAAAACAAATAAAATTGAATTTTCCCTTTGTACGAGTACCGGAGTGTCTACAAAATCCCCCGGTATACAAGCGTTAATAGCTCGCATTACAAAAGCGGTAACTAAAATTCAATAAATTCATAAAAAAAAAAAAAAAAAGAGGAAAAAAAGAAAGAAGTAGCAATAATTTCAAGTAGTACAAGAGTAGCAGCTTGTATTCATCGACTACGTATAAGGCATGCCTATATCGTTCTTGACCTCATACTGGAACGTAATCCTGATAGATATGTTGTCTATAACATGTAACTATTTCACCGTCGATGGCTAACAACGTGTAAACCAACCGACGACGTGTGCATCAACTATATATTATATTATATTATGTTATAGTCAATTGAATTCCTTATTAGACATTGTTGTTACACTCGCCGCCAAAGTCCAAAGTCATCGTCGTAGAGACTTTACAATGTCCATTTCCACGCGTGAGACGCATTCAAAACAAACGAGTTATTATAGGAAATTTCGTTGGTGTCTTTTTTTCTTTTTTTTTTGAATTTTTTGTATTTTTTTATTTATTACGCTGCCAGCATAATAAATATACTGGCGACCGTGTGATTATCGCCGGACGTGATACGTTCGAAAAATAAGCGATACCGTTACGGCGGTCAGGCCGTCGCAGCCTCGCCAATACAACATTGCGCTTTTTACCAGTTTTTGACCCGACCGAGTTCATTTTTTGAAACAACAATACACGTATGAAGGTACAGGGGAACACCGAATTCTATCGTTTTCGATTAGAACCGACAGAATTTTCAACCGCACCAAACAACGGAAATCCGCAGTGTCCGCAACGTTGTTTGCGCGCGGATAACAAAAATAATAGTATTCGGACGTACACGCTAATTCGACGGTTCGGTTGTGAATGTCGAAAAAAAAAAAAATATATAAAAACGTTCACTACTTATAGCAGCAGTTGATGCCGATTAGATGTCGACGCGAGTACGTATATTTATTTTTATATATATATATATATATACGAGTGGCCCATACCAGCCATCGTATACCGTGTATACGACAAAATAGAAAAAGCAAACGCGAGGTACGATATTGTAGTATTTTTTTTTTTTTTTTCCACGTCCATCCCTTTCGATTGAAAAACGTGACTTGTTTTATCGCAGTGCGGCGTCACCGATGTCACGGCCTTTTGCGAAATTGGATCCCCATATAAATATATATATATATATATATATATATAGTGGCGGTAGAGAGAAAGAGGATTATAAAAATATACCGGGGTGGAGGCACGTTATATATTAGCGATAAATCGAAAATTTGCCGATGGATTTTATAGGCGCGAGGATACTATACTCCCGGTGTTGTTTTACCCGGGAGACTAAAGGGGAAAAAACTTCAACGAAAACCGACTTCGTCCCGTACGACGGCGTAGGAGCGTAGAATTGTATTATTATCGGTTATTATGTATAAACTCAATAATATATATAGTTTGGAATGTTTTTTTTTTCGAAAAAAAAAAAAAAATGTTTAGATTGCGTCCGCCGTCCGTATTATTATAACAATACGCGTACGGTTTAATATAATAAAAATGATTTTTTTTTTTTTTTTCAATGATTTACATAAAAAATAATAATAATAAATATACGCTGACCCAAATTTTTATACACGAATAAATATATTATATATGCGACGTATTGACATGTTTTGCTGACGTTTCCCGAAGAATATTATTAAACAAATTATAATATAGTATGCACGTATGTACGTTATCGGCATATTACTACGGTGTAACTGGCGAGTATGATTAAATCTTTTAAGAAAATCCTTGTCGGCGGACAAGTTCTTATAATATAATACCGTATTATGTATTTTATTACATGGCAGCTGTTTGCGTGTACCCGTTTTCGGGCAGTCTTGAAGTTCTCTCGTCCGGTGCTCGTGTTTCGGTACGCGGTGACCGGCGGACAATAGAAATGAAAAAATAAAAAAAAATAAATAATAATAATAATAAATAAAAAGGGCTCTATTCTATCGGCATAAAAGACGGCGCGGGGACCTTTTATACGAAATTTAATTCTGTATCAATTGACATATTAAATGGTACGCGCGTAATCTTATAGCGTGCTGCAAAGGAGACCGGGGTTGGTTATGAAGAGTGAGCATAATTTATAAGTCGACGTGATTGGATACGAATTTAGTTTAATATAATTTCAGCGACGAGACGGGAAAGTACCGCCGAGTCGATAGAAAACAGAAAACAGAAAGAAAAAAAAAAAACCGATTTTATCGTCCGCGCGTTTAAAATATATATATATATATATATATATATATATATATATATATATATATATACATAAAAAATATATATGTTTTAAAATTTCACATTTTAGATTTTCAACGGGGGAAAAAAAAAAAATAAATAATAATATTGCAAACGAAATATATATATATCTATCGACATATTTAACGCATAATCATATTTTCAGCGGAAAGAGACATATTCGGCTATCGTTATGAGAAAAGATAAATAATACACCCCGCGGTAACTCGATTTCCCAAACCGTTTTATATCCATCATTCAAAAACGGAACGCACATTAAAAATAATAGAAATCGTTTTGCGCATATATGTATATATTGAGAAAATCTAATTAGTGTGTGCGGTTAATTTGAATGTACGACATAAGAAAAAAAAAAAAAAATTGACAAATGTAATTACGAATTATGACAAAGCGTAGTAGAATGTGTGAAAATCGTAATCACGCCAGGGGAATAATTTATTATATGCGTAATCATTTTTTTTTTTTTTTTTTTTGTATTTTTAAGAGCCGCGCGGCCACGCCGACGGATTTCAATGCTTCACAAGTGTACTCGTATTTTATGCGCTTCGTGACTTCACTCCACCCCAAGGATATATTCACTACTTCCACTAGTGGTAATTAGCGTCCCTCCCCCCTCATTGGTTTAAAAACAATTATCAGATATTTAATATTTATACGTCAACATTGCGCGTGTTATAACACATACAAATAATATACAACACGAACAGGATATAAGTTGAGTTTTTCTCTTTTTTTTATGATGCACAATCTTTTATATTATAGGTATAGCAGTGCTAAATAGTAAAACAAATACCGCGTATTATAAAAATATAATTTATAAAAGTGCGGTGCTTTTCAAATTTGTTTGTAATACGGCCCCCGAATTTAATGAAAAACTGTTACGGTCCCCTCCCCACTAGACCTAAGGTGTAGAATTTGTTTTTTTCTTAACTGTGTACTAAAATTTATTTATTGGACACATATACTAAGCGCACGGATTAAATAAATAGTAAATACATATACGTTTTTTTTTTTTTTTTTTTTATCATACCTTTGACAAAAACTTAATAATAATTTTAAACTTTAAATGTACATAAATAATAATCATAAAAAAAATGGATGGTAACTAAATAAAATTACAGTAAACAATTTTAAAATTACCATGATGGATGTGAATGTCCGGGTGATATTCGAAACAGCGATACGCGCATGTTTGCTTCCAAAGTCTGTTTGTTCTGAAAGGCATTATGATCTATTACGTTTTATTACTCGAAGATATGAAAATACAATTTCGACAATCGAATTTAATTATGACTTTTTTGATGAACGCATTTGAAAATAGGTAAAAAAAAACTATTTAAAAAATTATTTTATAATATATATATGAAAAACGCGGAAAACCCTTCGCCGAAGGGGATTCGGATTTTTATACTATCGTAATGGACGCGGCGGCGGCGGCGGTTTTCGTCATCGGTTTTTTCAATAGGCAATAGAAAAAATAGAAAAAATAGAAGAAGAAAAAAAAGATTGTGGTCGTGACAAATACGAATGTATTGTGTTTGGTGCGTAATATACACGCATCGGTCGGGGCATTCGTACGGTGCACACGTACAACAGTAATAACGATAATTTTCTCGTGTCAATGTACAACCTTCGAGACCGCGGCACAGGTTTCGAGGTGTCCGAGGACACGGCCGTCGCCGGTTCTCCGACTGGAACTGGGCTCGGCGTTTCCTGTTTGCCGCGCTACGCACCGCGCGAACCCGCAAGACGAACAAGCGTACATATATATATATATATATATATATATATATATATATATATATATATACATATATCCTCCTAGAATGGCGTAATTTCTACGCCTTTATCAATAATTATTATTGCCTATGATTGTATTATTACGTTTTCGAGCTCGCTCGCGGAAACACCGATCATAATTAAAATAATGACAATCGTAATAATACCAATATGGATTTCCGATTTACGTCCTTGACGCGCGGCGCACGACCGCCAGGGCCTAAATAAACACGATGTATTACAATAATACAAAAAAGTATCTATATACAGATATAATATATAATATTATAATATTATGTATTTATGTATTATTGTTGTTGGCGTTTTTTTACTCGGGTCCGGCGGTGTTGAGATCGCCGACACAAGTAAAACGTAACCGGATATTCCGAATAATAATTGCTCCGAAATCGAATTATCCTTAGATAAAATATCAGATAAGTCGGTTTATTTACCTAGATTACACTATGTTTGTTTGTTTGGTTTTTTAATCGTCTATTTATTACGTTGAACGTTACAGTTCAATAAATCTGTAAACGATAAGGTGTTTTTTTTTTTTAAATATTTTATCTGGTAGATAATAATTATAACAAACAGATGGATATCCGTCTAGATATAATAACAATTGAGAAATATTATCTTTGCATCGGATGGAGCACTTTTTTCAAAATTAATATTCAAACAACAAAATCTAGTATTCAAAACGAAAAGCGGAAAACAGTATACGCCCAGCAAAGTTTCAAATAAATAAAAACAATATATTATAGTATAACCTAATGCAATTCACTGATGCGTTTCATATTTATGAATAATAAATTGTACGATTTATACGTATAATAATGCAATATGAATTCAATTTAGTCAATCTGCTTTAGATACCTATACTAGCTGTTTAAAATACTTGTTAGATAACTAAAATAAAAACACATCCATTATATTATTGTTAATAACAACCACGGGGGACCGCAATACAATTTTTACTATTGAAAAACTGATTGAAACTCAACAACAGAAAATTCGTTAAAATATTTTAACTGCATATCATTATTATAACTATGTTATATATATAAAAAAATATCCAGCTACAGTATTTTTTGATTCTTTTACTCGGCCAAAAGACAGGAAAAGTAACCTAAATACCTACATTGTACTGGTATAATAATATAATAATATAATATATTTGTGTCATAAATTTCGTTATTGTACATAATACGTAAACTATATTTTTTAAACACGAAACCAACAGCAGCGACGTTGAATACGTCGCCATTTTGTCCAGCTGCAACGCCTGTAGCGATTTTTTACAAAAGAATCGCTGTTATAATAATTCACATATAGCTGCAGATATATACGGTTCGTTGAACAAGTGATGTTTATAGGATGAAATAATCAAAAATCGAAAAAAATAAAATAAAAGCAAAGAATGCAAAAAGGCGCGAAAAAAATATGTGGGAATAATATTATAGGTATTGTGCGTATAAATACTGCCATCCATTTTTTTGTGATTTTTTCCATACCAAAATTTATTATCGAGTCAAAATATAATATAGGGTGTATACTGTATATATTGTGGTGAAAAATATGATAAATTAAGACGTATATTATAGTTATTTCACAATTATTAACCTTTGAACGTTTGTTCAGTTGATATATCGTTGACAAACTATTCAAATCCAACACAAACATATTCAGATTTTTTTTTTATACAATTTGAATACATTATACGAAAAATATACAAAAAATAAAATAAAATTATAATAAATTCAACAGTATAAATGTAATATTTCACATTGGACAATAATCTATTGAACAAATGCAAATGATGACGAACGGAAGATCAGAGTAATGTATTTGACAAAAGAAATATTTTACTCTTGGCGAAAACCGCGGTCGGCAATCAATTATTATGTAAAATCATCTTCTCAAATGAAACTAATGAAAATAAACGAGACTAATTAATGTCTCGCCGTTGGCTGAAAGATAAAAAAAAAAAAAAAAATGTAATTTCGCAAAGTAACATTGAAATAATTACTAAATTAGAAGGGAAAAAAATCAATTCAACAACGCACCGACTTTCTTGTATCTATCGATTTCACATACAAAATGAAGAATAAAATAATTTAAAATATACCTTGAAATTAATTAACACTCGTATACTATATATTTACCTTAGAAAAAAAAATCTATTAAATACCATATAATTATTTGTCTGTTCCTGTTTCTATTTTTTGTATTAATATTATACATTGTCTCTATGTGTAATAAGTAAAAAAAAAAAAATTAAAAAAATATGTATAAAATTTTGTTTTTAGCAATGAATACGATTCTTTTACAAATTGACACCGTGTTCAAAAAAAATATTCTTAATAATTTTTATAACCGTCTAAATTCTCTACGCATATTACCATCTACGTGCTACATATTTATGAATCAGCACGAAATCGTCCATTCGTACTTATCGCATTTTGTTTAGTTAGTTATTGAACTATGAAAAGTTTAACTGAATTATATAAAAGGGAAACGTAGGAAAAGGCAACGTAACAAATTCGACGGGGTTTTTATATATATATATATATATATATATATTTTTTTTTCGTTACCGACAAAGGGTGTGTCGAATGAGTTTCTCATAACCCCAGAGGAATACGACTCATCCGAACACCCTTTTGCAGTATAAACTAGCAAACCTCCTGCAAACACACCCCAAATCCCATATGAAATGCATGACTGGCTTTTTTTAAGGGACGGGTTTTATTTTATGACTTTATCATCAGACTGGAGGTACCACGTTTCCGTCCGAACGCATCACACGTGAACTTATTTCTAATATTCCGTACTCCGCGGCGTGTTATTTTCGTCTTTAAGAATATTATTATTATTATTATTTTCTTTGTCCTTTTTACCGGTGTGTGTTATAGCCCTATCTATAAGATTTAACACGTAGTTTTTTGAAACATATACCTACCCGTGTAAAGATTGTAAAACGATAATGCATGTTGTCATTATTATACAACACGCGCCAACGGTTTAGTTTCGACCGGCGCGCAGCCCGTTATCATATCCATCTCGGTTGATTGCGCTTTGTTTCGCAACGACTTCATTAGTTAAATCTAGTGGGCGGAGATTGTAAAACGCGATAATACAATTTCGTTTTTGCCTGTATCGAAAGTGCATTTCGCCTCGCGTTTTACGAACGCGCGATAATAGCGAATTAATAGCGATAGTGTATGTAAAAACACACGTCCGACGTTTGAAAATCATTAGGAGAAAGTGTTATTCGATGTGTTCTGGTCCGAGAACAATTACGTTATAAATCGATTTGATTTAGGTTTGGTTAGGACGATTTTGTTTGTCTCCGTTAACGTCGGCGCCGTTTCTTATATCTCACAATAAATTACGATAAACGTGTACCGGCTCCGGGGGCGGGAAAATGGGAAAACTAACAGTTTAATGTAAAACAATAACGGCGATAGCGACGCGCCGTCGTCGATACGCGGCCACGGAAACCGAGCCACGGCTCCTCGTTGAATAACCGGGCCGTCCGCGATCCAAACCGTTTGTGAATCCGTCCCGGAGAGTGGATCACCTTGAACCTGTAGGTCGGATAATAATAATAATAATATTATTATTATTATTATTACTATACGCTGCGCACATAATATTATCTCGGCCATGTGTATACGTACGTGCGCGCACGTGCTGGACCACCTCTCCAGTACGACGGCCACCTCCGCGCGACGGTCGCCGCACGTTTATATTATTTCCCGCGGACTTGCCGGGGCTCGTTTCCGCCGCCGCCGCCGCCGCCTCTTTCACAGGTTGGTAGAGTTACGGGCGTGTGCGCCTTTTTCGTCACTATCCCGCGTACCCGCGTTTACCCGCCCGAACCGTCCCGAGAGAGTCGGCGTCCCGACCGTAAACCCGAAAGCCGCCACCGCGGGTATACCTAAAGCATTGGGGGCGACAAAAAAAAAAAAAGAAAAAAAAACGCTTCGGTTTTGCACTCGTTTTTGTACGTGATAATTTTTTTTTTTTTTTTTTCCCCACAAACACCGTCACAAGATTGCCAGCCGAACCGGATAGACTCTAATTTAAAAACCGCTATAATTTTCGGCGTGTTTCCCGGGGATCCGGGGCTCCTTAAAAACCCGTCTAAAGGTAACGATAACGATAATGTATAATTAACGCGCGATGCTCTCGTACGGATTTTATTACGATTCCCTCTATATGAACACGCAAGTGGTATCAGGTATATTACAAATGTATGCAACGATTACGCGTCGTCGTAATCACTTGTATGAAAAACAACGCGCATTGTCGACCGGGGCGAACTACTTTGATGCTCGGGGAAATTAACAATTCGCCCGTGTATATTTTAATTGCGCCCCCGCCGCGCAGACTTTCGAGTATCCGCTCCGTCGGATAGTACGGGGGACAAAAAAAAAAAAAATAATAATAATAATAAAAAAAATAAAAAAAAAAAAATAAAAAATTCGTAATGCTATCGGCGGACGTATATATATATATATAACTACGGTTTTATGCTAACGATAACGTTTTCGTTGCAAAGGCTGTGCGTGTTTTATATTACGGTATCCGCGACTCGTACATATATATATATATAAAAACTAAACGATCGCCATAACCATCATACGCCTATATATAGACGAAATGAAAAAAAAAAAAAAAATAATAAAAAAATAAACTAATTTACATTTCGTATAATACACACGGTAGGCGTGCGCGTATATAAATACGTACATTTTCCCCGGGTGTAGTAACTCTTGTCATTTTTTTCAACGCAGCGTACCTCTCGAAGAGTAGTTACCGTATTGTATTTTTTTTTTTTTTTTATAATTTTAATTTTTTATTCTTTTTTTTTTTTTCAAATATATCGCGTTCGGTTTATAAGTGCCGCGGGTTATATTATTTGTACCGGCGCGTTGAATAATTAATTACTAACGCGCAGCAGTTGGCGTACACACAAAACAATGTCCGGCGCGTCATATAAATAATTCGCAGTACTATTAAGCGCGGCGATTCGATTATTACAATTAAAAAAAAAAAAAAAAAAAAAAAACGGTCATTACTCTCTGCTCGTTTATATTTCTTTTTTAACTTCCTCTTCTGTATCGTCCGGATTGTGAGCGTTTTCGACTTGTACGCGGCAACAAAACACAAACTATTGCGCGGCGTACCTACGTGAATTTACGGACATTAACCAACCGCCTCATATTATGTAATATTATTACTCGTACCGAACCAATAGTATTAATAATATGTAATAATAACACTCGAGTATTTTATTAAATCGATATTATTATTTATTTATTCATTTTTTCGTTTGTTTGTTTTAAATACCGAAGACGTACGCGAAGACACGTATGCGATTGAATCGTGTTAGAGCGATAGTGTAAACTATTCCATATCGTATATTACGATCTACATCGTTAAGACTATATCGATAATGATGTATATTTATAGTATAATGGACACTCCGTTCAATCACGAGAAATGTGTTCGGATTCGATGTACACATCGCTCATCCTATATTGATTCACCACACAGTATATGGTATAGGTACCGCGTCGACATAACATTTACACTCGTCGATATTATTAATTGTCCGTGCTTCAAAATATTTTTACTAACGGTCCGATCTTATGTTTTGTGTTTCCTCAGGTCGTTACACTATTGCAGCGAGGAAGACACGCCCAAATCGTGCTGCGGCCTGTTGACGTTACCAGACGCCACCAGCACCGTGTCCATCAGGTGGTTCATCGGTATCGTGTTCATTGCCGGAATCTGTTCGGCTCTTGTGGGCACAGTCTTGGGCGCTACCAGAACTTCCGGTAGGGAACATCTCACGGTCGCCTTACTCATGATAGGTAAGTCCGGTAAAGTTTAATCGAATCGCTTAAATACACGCGGCCCCATCGCGTCTGGGCGTCTCGTAAAAAAATTATTTCCAATATAAAGATAAGATAAGATAACGTGATTTTTAAATGTGTATAGGCGTATAGCACGTTCAATGTACGATATGTCGACATTTATAGTTAATGCGTTCGGTAAAGTCCGCGTAACCCGTACCGGATGAAAATAATAATTGTAAATGTAAACCGTTCTCATTGCCGGATCATAAATTTAATTGAATAATTTAAACGCAGTTTATCATTTCCGTTTCGGAGATATACGTATTGTTTCTTTTCGGCCGTACGTACGTACGGTTGTGTGGCAAATCTAATGGGTTCCGATGCATATCAGCTCACCCGCAATGGTATGTCTATTACATAACATGACGTCTATACGTATACGAGATAATCACGCACACGTGATGGCGAAACGTACGCATAATACGGTCATTTTTATATGTTTTAAACATAAATTCGAACCATTTGTTTCCGGCACCGACAGAAACGTTTAAACCATTTACACCGATTAAAATATTCAGTACGTATACGATCCGATTTCGAGTGAAATATGAGTAGTAGGAGGTATACCCGTACGGATAACATTTGGTTACATAACGCAATTGGTATCGTGCGCCGCCTATTCGACAGGATTATTTTTAATAAGAGTGTTATTTATTCTTTTTTTTCCCCCCCCCCTTCCGAATAATGCCGTCAAAGAACATAATAATAATAATAATAAAATCAAAATTGAAAATTTTACTCCGTCGCTTTGTTTGATGATGCCAAAACGGCTGTGCTTGTATACAAGGCACACGTGTGATTTTAGATTTTTCCATTTGGTTCGAACAACGACTTGCACAGCGCATCGTACTATATATATACCGGCAGTTCAATTATAGTGTTACTCTCATTCTCTCGATACATTTTCATTACTGCCGTGACGTTCGTTATGTGACGAATGCAACATGAAAATCCCCTATATATATATATATATTCTCATCTTTTGTTCAATTGAGATTTTATAAATTACAAATTTAGATTTCACCATAACGGCAATAATAATATAATATGCTATATATATATATATATAATATTATACTCGTAGCTGTACAATAACATGAATGTTACTCGATAACGGGGCTCGTAAGTTCATACTGCATTTGCATGTTTTTTTTTATTTTTATTTTTTCCTACATAGGAAAACATGCTAAGTGAAGTAACAAAACCGTTACATAGTTTAATAGCGCATATTTTTTTTTTTCATATTTTGGGCATTCTGGCATATTTGGTCATCTATAGTAGATTTTTTTTGGATTATTAGCGCGTATTTCGTATAAGTCGCGGAAATTATTTCTAATTTACATTCCCGAATATTTTTACATAATCTCAGTGTTTGTTGTTTCGGTTTATTTTTATTTTTATACGACTTTTGTGTGGGTTTTATGAATTTTACAGTTTGCAAAAAATTAAAAATAAGTAATGATGAGAAAGCTTTGAAGACAAGTAAAATTATTATAATTTTCAAATACAAATCTAAAGAAACATAACCTTTAAAAAATAAATTGAAATTGTTTTAAATAAAAATGATTATTTTCATCGTATTTTTTTTTTTAGAATTTTAGTGTATATATTTCCGGTATTTAGTGTGTGAACGTACGATCTCTCTGGTCATCACTGTTTTATTTAGTGAAATATATTATTGTTATTACTATTCCAATCTGGGCGTTTCGCTGGGGTTTTCGTACACAGACGGCCGCTATTATTATTCTCAGTCGAAACATTACGTCCGTGCACGTGACATTTTATATTGATTATAGTATGTTTCTAGTGACAGTGCCGTGGGGGGTTTGGCCCGGTAAATGATTTCCCCTTTGCGCGCGGCATGGGGTGGTTTCTATTAATGATATTGCCATGTACACGGGATTGCTCGTCATTAATCGGATTATACCCGCTATCAATCGGCCAAAGCGTATATAAGATCCGACGATCATTTGGCGCGGATTATATATAATATACCGCAAGTTTACAATTATTTCATGGTCGTAGACAGATCAAAAGGGGTGAGTGAATCTCCGCATCGGTGCGGATACGTTGTCGTCCCGTAATATACATATCGTATATGTGTAAACGCCTACCGAACATATATCGGAAGGTAAAAAAGCAAATCGAATTATACGAAACCGCGAGTAGTATTTATTTTTATTTGTAATTTTAGGGGGGGCAGAGAGAGAGTATATATTTCGTATACTTGTTTTAAACGGATATATGAAAATATTTTAAGGCGAATCTAACCACAAAATCTAATCAAATCCCAGAAACGACTATAATTGTGTATACCGGTACATGTCTTGTTTGCATAGATCGGTAGGTAGTAATGAAAATTTGATTTGTTCCCCCCCCATTTAATACGAATAAAAAAAGATTTAATAGCCACGTAGTAAACCTGCAATAGTTTTCAAAGTATGTCGTTAAAGTCCAATGTACATTTCCATTTAAGAATTTATAATATTTATTTATAGAATAAATGTTTTAAACTTTTAATGTTCATAAATTATTTACAAACAAACGCACCGATGAAAGATTTATGTACAATATACTAGATTGCATGCCGTTGCATTCATATAAATTATTTTCTACTTTTAGTAGTACCCTTAGTAGTATCTTGTACAATATAGTATTAAAATTGTAATTATAAATTACAGTTTATCAACGAAGTCGGTAAAAAAAAAATAAAAAAATAGTGTCTGTTTTCCGTAGAATGTAATGATACTGTCAATAAAACATAATTTTTTAATTAAACTTTAATGATTTATTAATATTTTTAATTATTGTAATAAGTGGAACTTTTAATATTGTATATTTTATAATTAATTAGTTTCAGTGATATTTTGGTTTTTTTTTTTTCTCAATATTTTCTGATTCACCGAGAAGATATATTATATTTTAAGGATAATTAAATTATTTATTTATACAAGTTCAAAATGTCTCCGGCACAGCGGCGTTAGGGCTGAACCTGCGAAGTGTGTCTCACTCTGTATAGCTGTTTCAGAGTGTAGGGAATATTGGGGGAAAAAAACTAATTTATTTTAAAATATACCGTCACGGACGGTGATATAATAAAACTATAGAACGCACGTATAGGAGTGTAGGTGATGAATATATAGAGTTCGTATAGATATGAGTATTTTTAAAGGGCAACAATTAGTGTAACCCGTTGAAGAAAAATACAATTTTTTTAGCGCACATTCGGTCGGTGTCTCTTTGATACCTACACGGTAAATTCGCGCCCAATCACGTTAACGATATTTTAAGGTATGGTAACGGTTAACCTCATCAGTGATCGGTTTGAGTGGTGCACACGATACAAGCGATCTGATTAATTAATTTGCTATCTTTAAATAGGTCACACTAAACGTTGCTCTTTAAAATGCTCTTTATCGGTTTATGCGTATGGCCAATTAATATGTGTAACAGAAGTTAAGTGAAAAAGTACTAGGGTGTATGCAAGGAGGGGACATGGGGGTTCGATGTTTGATCTCTCCGTCGTATTTTAATTTTAAGCGAAATACTATTAAATATTGTTGTATTTCACGTATATATTGCTTGAAAGTTAAAATATCGAGAAAAAAACCTACGTACAAACGCAAATAATGACCAGTAAGTTTAATAATAATAAATCAATTAATAAAAAAAACATGAAGACATATGATAATTGCAATATATAATAAGACATGCCGAAATATCTGCGGTGATTGTATGTGTGTGTGTGTGTGGGGGGGGGTGAGTGAGAATTAATCCTCGGATTGGACTACCGCCACCGTCTCTAAACCCCCCCCCTCCCGAGGCCGACTCTTTGAAAAACCGCTGAAAAAGTATACCTATATATATTTATAATCGGCTCATCGGTTCGTCGGATTGGGCCTTAGAATAATAATAATAATAATAATAATAATAATAATAATAATAATAATAATAATAATAATAATTACAACACGACAATTCGGCGGGGTGAAATTACGTACGTGCTATTGACTTACGCGGCGGCGGTAGAATTTATCGGCCGCTATACGGTTTCTGCACGAAACAAATAACATAAAAAAAAAAAAAAAATAAATAAATAAATAAATAAGAAAAAAATACCCACGTGTCGGATGAGAAACCGTACAAAGGAGAGAACACAAACGGCACGGACGATAATAGCACAGCTTGTGTTGTACTCGTCACCTTGTGCCCATATATATATATATATATATATGTATCTCGAGCCTTATACACCACGTCGTCGGATTCACGGGTAGTAGTGAAATCCAGTTCACGGTCAAAGGACGAAAACGTACTTGGCGGGTAGGGTGGCGGGTCGCCTGTAATCCGCGCACCCGTTGAAACGCGTATAATAATAATTGTTATTGTAACAGTATATACTATTGTCACTCGACCGAAACGATATTATTACATTAAAATAATAGATTAAATTTAAAAAAAAAAAAAACAGGACTTCGCACCGTGGGCGGGCCCGCCGTTGTAGATGAGGAGTTACGATATAGAAGGTAATTCAATTTATATCTGTACGCAACGGTATAAGTACATTGGCAATGAAAAATGATTCCGACAGAAATTTAGTTAATCGGGTTTTTCGAATTCTGTAATTTTAATGATTTTCATCAAAATGTACACTATTTAAAGCTTGACGAATAAACAAAATTATAACATTATTCTCAATTTTTTTGCTTTTTTGCCATAAAGTATACAACTTATTATAATAGACCTTGTAGCTAATTTTTCGGGCATAACCGTTTTGTTCAATTAATTCGAGAGATAAAACCTTTTTATAGTTTATAAAAGGCCAGAATGTTTTGAACATTTCAAGTCCGTACGAATTATTTTTAACCGAGTAACAACAATAAGAAAAAAAACATCGAAAATAATGAAACCATTGCTGTATGTCTTTCGAAAATCGAAAAACCACATTTTTAATGCACCGACAAGATTCAAAAATGGTTTTAGAAACGGTACTTATACCGCTGCATTCGAAAAGCGTAACAGGATGTTTACGGACAGACAAAAACAAAAAAAAAAAAAAAAAACCACACACACATCATAGTAAAACCAATATATTCTTTGATTCGCTCAGTACCCAATAGAAAGAAAAAAAAAAAAGGAAAACCCGGACTGTTATATACGGGATATCCCGCGAATGTGATATACCCGTCGCGGCATCTCCAGATATAACGAAAACACTGAAATTCTGGTTTTTAATTCGTGGTTTTAGTAATAAAAAAAAGAAAAATCGTACAATATTCAATTGAAATCAAATTAACCACTCGTAGTGTGAACGCGACCGAACCGTCAAACATCCTTTGGACACGTTCAGTAGGTGGTATAATATCCCCGGAGCACCGTACCGTATAGTACTCCAGGATATCGGGGGGGGGGGCGGTTAGTTTTTTCTTTTTTTTCTTTTAGAGGAGCGCGGACGTACGGATCCGAGAACTTTTTAGGGCACACCTCGTGAACGCGTTTACAAGGACGCAGAGGGTAAAAAAAAAAAAAAATACAATATACATAATTCGTGTGTGTGTGTGTGTGTTCCACGCATGAAGAGAACCGAGCACGTGACCGCCGCTGCGCGGACAGGAATTACGGAAGATTTACTTTCTCGGGACGCGCATGACGGCCTACGACCTACCCCACCCCACCCCCCACCGACGGGTGTATACGCGTAATTATAATACACGCACATGGATACATACGTGTAAAATACATTATAAGTGCGCGCACGCGTGTGTGTCTGGCGAGTAAACGTAAGAAGTCGTTAGAAGAAGTCGTAAGAAGTCGTATATCTGCGGCCGGGGGACGGAAGTTAAACGCGCCCGTCGACATTTCCGACGACCGTATCTGTCCCCGGAACCGTATAGTGCCGGTGGTTCCCGACTGACGGCCCGTGGACACTCGTCTCAAATGGTCCGCGATGCCGACCAGTTTAGTTCACGATTATCAATTTTTTAATTGAAACATTTAAAAATTAAAACAAAAATATTAGCGGAATTGTTTTTCATATTATTTACGGTTTAGTAGTGTACGCGGTTTTACCATCATAATTTTAGTGGCCGACAGCCAGATGATAAACATACGCGGCCGTTAAAAATTTGTATACGGATGTATAAGTTTGAAGATCTTATTCGCACGTTAATTAAATACCAAAATTTGAATTCGTATCGCCCTTTTTACTACATTAGTCCGTTTTCAATCAATAAGTTGAAATATTTTCCAGAATGTACACTGTATTTCTGATTTTATTATACACACATAAATTATAAACTGTAAAAGTATAAAGAAATAAGTTGTATAATGGTGGTGGGGGGGAGATGATAATAAATAAGTCGTGTCTGTGGTCTAGTGTTGAGTTGGGAACCACTGGTATAGTGTGAGACTTGTGTTATTATAAAAGACAAAGCTCGTAAATGGGACTGGGATCTCGATGCACATTTGTCCATTTTCGAGTCGTTTTCTTAATTTTTTTTTGTAGAGGACTCTAGGGTTTTTGGGACAATTTTGAAATTTTTGAATAGAAAACTCGAATTTGAAATTGAATTTTAAGATTATTACACCCAAACGTGATATAAATATATAAATATAACCAACTAGTAGGTTGTATTATCGGACAATAGTCATTTCAATACCAAGATATCAAGTGAATCACTAAATTTTCCGTTTAATAATATGCGTGAGCAATAAAATGGAAAAACGCTTTTAGAATTGTTTTTTTTTCCAGATTAAAAGAAGATGCGCAAGTCTGTCTGAACAACTTTTTTACCACAAGTTTTTTGTGCCTATTTTGGAATTTATAGAGCATTGTTTTGGAAAACATTTTTTTAAAAATGACCACGAAACATGATTGCGATTTCCCGACGTTTCGGGCACGGTTCGAGAGACGTAAAACCATTTTCCCGTAAAAATAATTTAAAAGTTTGGGTCGAAATTGTACTTATATAGAACGATTATATAAAAAATAATTTTCCTACAGCCCCGTACACGATATAACATGGTATAGATGACACGACGAATGCCGATAAATCGTTTTATCTCTTTGACAGTTTGGATATTTATTTGTTCTGTGTTGGACATTTTATACAAATAATTGACGGAATAATCGTTGGCAAATGCTCCCGCGGTGATAATACCTATTGTATTATTTTCCATTAAATTACATATTATTATTTCGTCTGTTTGTTCGCGACCGAAGGGACATTGGACATTGGACATTTAAACGTTTGACTTTTCATGAATTAATGTAAAATTGACTAATCGTGTGTATATATATATACAGGATGATCAACTAACTGTTAACTCATCATCTCGGAAAGTATTTTTGGTAATTTTTTTTTTTTTTTAATTAATTTGATATTGAAATATCTCGTCAACGGGTTGACGAACATTACACATTTCAACACGAAAATTTCTTATGACTATAAGTTAAAATATTTATGGAATTTTTTTTAAAAATATATGTCACCGTTTTAAAATCCAAAAGTGGTTTCACCCTCGCAAAATAAGAGTGATAACAAATAACGGTAATACAATACTTAAACGCTATTCGTATCTTAAATCGTCAACAACAAAAATTAATACTTTTCGAGACAATGAATGTGTTACAGTTAGTTGATCACCCTGTATAAACGGTACGAGTACACAATAATGTACAGCGTTAGAAATATGTTATAGCAACCGTATAAATGTACGATAACAGTTTAATAAATAATGCATGATGATGACAAATAATCAAAGTCCGTATTACAAATTTATTTCTGTTATTTCTGAACAAATAATAGAAAAAAAAAAAAAAAAACATAAAAATGTTAAGTAAATAAAAACATTGCCGTTATGTTTTATTATATTGTATTATATCTACTATAATACTGCTACTATTAAGTCGTACTATTGTTATATCTTTGACTTCTAAATCTAAATCGAAAAAAATAACCGTTGAATTATTTATTTTTACGCGTTTATCGTTTGGGCGTTGCAGAGAATTTGTAATAAGCTTAAATAAAAGGTATATAATAATAATAATAATAATAATAATAAAATATTATATATTCTTTATATTTTAAAATCGTTTTGTCATACCAACGCGTAGACTATTACAAGACGTATAATATTTTACGATTATTACGACATATTATTAATGCGTAAAAACTTCAATGTTGGAAGCCAATTTTTTTATTTTTTTTTTTTTTACTTATATACATATTAAATAATCTGCAAATTTCCTCAATTGATTTCTTAAACAACTATATTATCTTCTACACCTAACAACAGCAATTACTACTATACAGTATACGTTTATATAAATAATATTGCTGTCGTCAAACCTTGAGTTGCTTCATTAATTTATTCGAGTTTTATATAATATATACAGACTTGTAAAATATTCGAATACGTATTCTAAATACATTAAAAAAAATATATCTGTATTTGTCTGATGTATATAAAATATATATTTGTATAAAACCAATAATAGGTATAACCACCGACGCATAAACGATATGAAAACCAATAAAAGTTGTTTTTCGTTTAAACCTAGTGGATAATAATGTTAAATACTAATTTATATTTTGTAAGTATTTAAATTAGAAATCTACAAGTAGCTGTTTTTGTAATATTCATATATCTATATATATACCGTAGGAAGTTAATTAGGTACGATTAAAAATATGCTAACGGTCTTGGGTAAACGAGCGAAATAAAAACAAATATAGGAATATCACGGTAGAAATGCAATGCGTTTCGATATGCCCTTGTATTATATTATAATTCAACAAATAACAATTAATTATACCTACTGCTATTATATCGTCTGCGGTAAGCTCATCATCTATAATTATTGTAATGCGGTGCGTTCATTATTATTTATATATACACAAAATAACGTTGGCGATTTTACTTAAAAAAAAAAAAAAATCGTTATACATAACGAAAGATATTTATCGCGTGAATTACAAAATATAAATGCGATATATATATATATATGTGCGCGTGTGTGTATTTTAATTTGTATACGTTTGTTTTTCGTTCTCAACTCGAATAATAATTGCGTAAACTACACAAATGTGCATGGCCTAACCCACGAGTATAATATAGTGTAGGGTTAGTGTAAATTTCTAAATTAATAAATTAACAAATAAATGCGTTTCGTTACGATATCGGATCGTTACGAAACGCTGCATAAACATAGTTTGAAATTACCGAATGTAAAGAAAAATTACGATTATATTCATATTATTATTTTATATACAACGACAATGCATCATATAATATATTTTATAAAGACGTTTCTACTGGCCTTATATTATATTGTCTTGAAATTTACGACTGTGTTTTAACAGTACATTTTATTTTGTTTTTACTTTAAAAGTACTAAATGTTCAAAACGTTATAAAACTTTAACCATAAATAATTTAATTCTATGCAATTTTTATTACATATAAATCACTTTATTTTGTATTATTTCGTTTAAAAAATCGCTCTAATAATTTACCACAACAATCACAATCGGGGATTTAAATTGAATTTGTTTTTACAGGAAATCGACACGAGTCTACTGTAGGTATAAAATCAAACTTGGGTGTATAGTTGTATAATATAACTTTCGTCTATCCTAAAAGATATTTGTAATATCTGCATTAAATACAGTAAACGTCGTTTAAAAAAATAAAAAAAAATACAAATACAAACGAATGCCGTGAAAAAATTCAATAAAAATCAACTTTCATAATTTATTATTTATCGTAAATTTCGAACGTAAAATGTTCTAAAAAAAAAAAAAAATAATAAATTAAATATACATTAAATAATATGTCTAATAATTTTCAATATTGTAAACGTTATCATATTTCTTTTGTGTGCAATTTATACCACTACTCGAGAAATTATATTTCAATAAAATGTACCTAGGTAAAATGCAACTCTGCGGTCTTGTCTTTCAACTGGAACCGCCGTGCAGCAATTGTTTTATTCAACAACGGTATTATATATCAACTCTATTCTCTGTCTCTCTCTCTCTCTATCGATTATTTAATATTATACTTATTTTATGTATATACACGCCCGAAAGGATATTAAAGATTTATCGGATCGGTATTTACATTCGCGGAAAATGCGCTTTGAATCGAGAATTTTAACAAAAACCGTCCCGTTATCTATCATCGGCAGTATCATTAGTATTGGTACCGTCGGTTGAGAAATCGTTCTTATACGGCGGGACGGTCTGCAAGGACGACGGGAGGGCCGAAATATTTTTGCGACCCATTAACTACTACTAACTACATAAGTACGCTCGAGCCGAAGACGACGACGACGACGACTACTACTCCGGCGGCCTCTAATAAATAACCGAACGCCGACACTGTTCAAAATATTTTAACGACCAAGAAGATTAACATAAAACGTTATAGTAAAATGCGTAACCGCTGTTTAGACTGCTGTTGAACAACGCACGCGTACAACCGGTAATAATTATCAAAGAGAATAATATTATAACCTCAACATTATGCGTAGCACGGCCGCGATGTTCCGCCGGAGTTTATAATATCCGTCGCATTAGAATTACTAATAAAAACGACTTGACACAATACCTACCAACCGGTGGCGGGTCTAACCGGAAATACGCGAACGATAAATCGTCATCGCTACCACCGATAACCGATTTTTTTTTTTTTTTTTTCTCTTCTTATTTTAATGTTAAAAACAAACGAAAATATCAAATTGATTTACGTTTTGTATAATATTGAAATAATATTACGTTGGTCGGTTTCCCTCCCCCCCCACCCCGTGAACATTATCCGTAAAACCGCGGTAAACTATTTATCATATTTAACACACTCGCGGCTTCGTCGATGTAGATATAGAAAAAAAAAAGAAACAGCGACACAAAATTGTAATTTTTTTTTTTTTATTTAATAAAGACGTTTAGTACGATTAGATTTTGTATAAATTCGTACGTCCAACTGCTGGTCCGATACGGAGAAATTCTTTTACTGATAGAAATCTACACTATTCCCGGGTGACGTGTGACAGGCTGTGGTTTTTATTGTGAACGAGGACGGTTCACACGGGGTTTTTGGCATTTTCGACACGAAAATCGAATTGCATTTGTCGATTTACGGGTTACTTTGGTGACACGGATGGGAAATCAGTAATTGTCAGATGATTTCGGTTGTCGCGGGGAATGGCAACGGGCAAACGTTCAAAGGGGAACGCTTTTCAACGACGTCTAGTATATAATATATTGTAATTTGTGTACGTTATAATATGTTATTGTCGATGTTGTCGTTATGGAATAGATAACTTTTTTTTTTTTTATTTCATCCGTATCAACAAGGCGACCCATAAATCAACAAAAAAACCATTGAATTCCCGTACCTAAAATACCAATAATCGCCATTTGGGGATTGGAATTTCGGGATGCGAAGTAGCCCGTGCCAGTATACCAGTCCTCCAACCAGCCCTATGCAAAATATCACGTCGATTGGTCGAGGACAAACAAACAATTACACACATGTATAATATTAGTATGGATATTATATTTATGTTAGCCATATAATATTATTGATTACCCGACTAATCGTTTAAGACGGTACCGCTCGTAATTCGGCTGTAAACTGGTATTGCTCGGGCAAAAAATATACTCGAGCTATATAGGCACGACCTGATTAAAGGGTTTGCCACCGGTAGTGGTTTGGATTGATTTGGCGGCGAGATAACAAAAAAAAAAAAAAAAACGTATTAATAAAAACCTATACAATTAATCTAATGCGTTCAAAATAGAATTTGTTTTTCATTTGGTAAAATATTAAACGAAAGAAATTATAATTTTCAAATGTATGATTGAACTGCATATGTTTTAAATATATAAAAATAAATTTTATTTTTATTTTACATGGAATGGTTTTCGTCAATAATATTTCCCATTGTATTCTGTGTAAGATTATATTCTAAAATATTATCTAACAATAAAAAATGTATTTACCAACTCAGCCAATCAGTCCCTGTATATACAAACCTAAGTAAGAAATCAAATTGGCACCAAAAAATATAGATAACACGCGCTGTGCAACGTTTGTTATATTTTTTCGATAGCAGAAATACAAAAAAAAAATCTGCTATTGTCCTAAAATAAAATAATTTTAAGTTTTTCAAACTCGAATAATTCATTTCATAGTAATGATGTACTAACGACGTTCAACGCGTTCCCTTTTTAAGTTCTCGTTTTATTTTTCCACGGTGAAAAATTTGATTCCTTAATAATTAGTAGTCTTATAGCTCGAATAATTTGTTTTTTTGTTTTTCGAACATTTCGCGAAAATCGCTTATACTCGACCCTAATAAATACAGAACGTAGCAATGTCCTCTTAACGGGTCAAAACATAAAATTCGTTCAGAATCTAAAACAAACGTACACGTATGTTCGGACATATTTGCGAATAGAATTAATTTTTTTTTTTTTTGGTTAAACCACGACGGCGGTATAATATTGTTGTTGGGTTATATACACATACGAACAAAAATAATGTACACTTGAATAGTTAACACCAGAATTAAATTCCTATCAATAATTCAACCCTTGCACGCCCGTGTTCAACACAAGTGCGTGTGCCTTTGACACTCTTAACAAACGACTGCAACGAAGAATAGTTCTTCGTATATAGTCAAAAGCTTCAATGTGGTGAACTGCACACTATTGAATAAATTCTCCGTACAATTATATAGTAAGTTCATTTGCATACGTATAGCGCAATTATTGAATTTTTCTCATAAGTTTTTTATTGACCGCCTCGTAAAAAAAAAAAAAAAAAATAGATATAAAATTATTTTGAAACGGATTTATATCGTTTAAAGGCTTCGGCGGTAATTTAAATTTTGGACGTTAAATCGTTTCACCTCCCCCCCCCCCCGGACAACATAGTACGATAATTATAAAATTTAAATTCCAATTAATAAATATTTCCAAAACTACGATAATTTATATATATATATACAGTAATTTCTCTCGAAATTAGTTGTAAAATATCTTCGAAGTAAGATACGTGTAGATAAGGTTACATAATATTAATAATATGATACTTTATATACATTTTTTTAAACTATTTATTGTTAGTTTAATTGTTGTTAAGTACATCGTATCCCGTAATTATTTTATCTTTTTTTCTCATCTCGGCGTGCCTATTAGTTTTTATCGTTTGTATCTTGCTTCTACGTACAGTATAACTATGTCCATATGAAAATCTAGAATCTCCGTTAAAATAGTTTCACTATAAATTGTTACCTACCATTCTAAATAATATTTCCTTCGTAAATACTACAGTGGTTATTATACGATATTAAAATGTTTGATAACTTATCAGAGAAAGACCGTGTTTGTAATTATTATTTCAATAAAGTAATACGAAATAAACATTCGAGATCATTATTTCATAATAGCCTACAATCATCAAGAAGTATAATATTATACAGTGTATATATATATATATATGCATACACAATTTTATTACACCCAGTTTTCTCTCATTATTTTTCGCTTTATCATACTTTGCATAACCTATTAAATATTATAAACGATTTATTTTCTTAAAAAAAAAAAAAAAAAACAATCTATTATAGGATTTATTCAATTGTATCAAGAGAACGTTAATTATTTTTAAATGACAAAACATTATTACCATCTCATCTAACGATATCGAATGTAAAAGAATTGAACAAAAAAAAAAAAAAATTAAATTGGTATTTGCATTGTCAAAACACACTGTTTGTGTTTAAAATACCATTAAAAAAACATATCTACTGCACGGACGCGTAAACAGCCTTATAAATAAAATACGAAAACGATAACAACATATTGTGATCATAACGCTTATTATTTAGTCTATCAAGTTAATTTCAATAAAAACAAATTTACGATTATAATTGGGATTACTAAATTTATTTTCAATACCGAAATTAAGATTTTTGTCGTATGCGCAGAAAATATTAATATAATTAATATTAAAAACAAAATCATTAACGTAAGTGAATTTTAACTACGCCAATTGATCGCTTCATTCAATTGGACGTTTTTGTTATGAATCACAAATTAACAGGCACCTTACAATTAATTGGTATAATTAGACTATAAAAAAATTCTACGCTGTCAAATAGTTATATTAGTCTAAAACATTTTTTTTTTTTTTACAAAAAACGATACCGCTTTCAAACTCGAACCACGTACAGCGTCAGTAACAAAATTAAGTAATCGGACGTACTTCGTAACATAGTGGGTAGGCCACTTCCCACTGTTCGGGAGGTATAGGGGATATGGGACGGTTTAGTTTATATACCGAAATCAACGCGTTAAAAAAAAAAAAACGATTCTGAACAGAGAAAGCTCGAAAAACTGGTATTGGTCGAGTTTTAGCCCTCGTAGCTAAGGTAACCCCCACGAAATCCCCAGACGGTCGTAGGAGACCATCTTCGTATGTTTAAGGTGCGGCGTGAAAAAATTGAAACGCTTGGTATCAAAAGTATTTTCTGATAGACAAGTAAAAAACGAACTATAGTTAAACTATAATAGTTTCTTCGTCGTGGTGATGTTTGAAGTCAGTTAGGACGCGGATATTAGGTCAAAAGAAGGTAGATTGCAATCGGAAAAGGTTACGCGCGAGTTTTGAAATAAATTATGCGATGTGTACATCAAGATTTAAAACGATTTTCGTAAAGCCGCCAAATGTCATTGTCGAGCGACAATTAGTCATACGGTGTTAACTGTACACGCCACGTCGACTCGCCCGTTGTACCTACGTGAGATTTCAAAACGACCATTCAAAAGAGATCTTCCAGATATGGCGACAACCTGGGAGGAGGTTTTGTATTGTCGACGAAACCAAACCGGGTCGAGTTTTGAAAAAAAAAAAAAAAAAACCCGGTCGACGAAAAAAAATTGTGCGCGTGCTTGCCTTCTCTGAATTACAATTGTCACCTGCACTCCCGGCCGCATTACGTTACATTGCCGTGGAAATTAAATCGGAAATATTATGCAACGCGTTTCCCCAATACGAGCCGAACGGGGTAACACGGAATATTTTACCCCGATGCATTCGGATGGAAATGGAATTTTTCACGACCTATAAAAGCCTATAGGGATACTATACAAGAGACATTGCTCGGCCTTTGTTGTCTGCATTTAAATCCATTTTTTTTTTTTTTAACAAAAGTCCAATATTTTAAGCAACTTTTTGATTAGTACGATTTCAATTCGACCTCGAATATAATACCGTACAAGTAAAAAACGAATATAATCGTAAAATCAGGTTTGTGGTTGTATTTCGGGGCGGTTTTCGCGATAGAAAAGAAAACTATGACGGCCGGTTGCTTAAGAGGAGAAAAACAGAGAAAAAGAAAGAAATCGTAAGGTTTCCACCGTTCGAGTTAGTATTTAGTTTTTAGTGTTGGGTATACAATTGTTTCGACGGTGACGGCGGAATCGGACGATGATTACGACGGAAATTAGCTATCCGCGTTCGGAATCGAGTTCGAGGACTCCGGCGGGGCTTGTGTGTGTGTTGGTTCCATCGCGGTCGCCGACCAACCGACCTTGCACGATCTCCTCGCACAGCCGCGGCGAAATATAGAAAATAATAAAAAAAAAAAATATTATCATAATCTCGGGCTCGCGTGTCCGTCGCTATTATTACGGGTCGTTTCCAAAGACGAAAACAACTTTTGAAAAGTAAAAAAAAAAAAAAAAAACAAAACGCCAAATGATACTCGCGGCTTACGGCCGCCACGCACACGTACGCGCGCGTAATAATGACACTAAATGCGCGCGTGTGTGTACAGAACAAAAAAATACAGAATAAAAAAAACGTACTCGGTCGTTAAACGGCGTCCGTGCAATATCTCCTCGGGTTTTTTTACAACTACACGCGTAATAATATATTATTTATACGTAGAGTAAAAAAAAAAAAAAAAAAGACGGCGGCGTAGGGCAAAGATATCTCTCTCTCTCTAGACTGTCCGTCTTGGACGGAATAGATTATTTTCGTGGCAGTGCGATAATATTGTTAGACGGAGATTTTTGTACGTTTGTAAGTATAAAAAAAAAAAAGTCAGGCGAAATGTGGTACACGTGTGTGTATGGGCCGCCTAAATTTTTTTTTTTTTTTTGTTCCGCGTCCGCGTCATTTCCGCAATTATCTAATTTCGCACACTGCCGGTCACGAGTGTGCCGGCCGGGCCGCCCGCGCGAGAAAAACAAACCGCGTCGGACAAACCGGCCTGAAAACCGACGGGAGCTTTTAAAATTCATCGCGGGACGGCAATAAAAAGTACATACGTTTATGTATACCTATCGTGTAGAAATGGATTTTTTTTTTTTTTTTTTTATTTTCTTTCGCTCGCGAACAGAGAAACGTTTCCGATTTTAACACGCCTAATGAATACAAATTGAGAAGAGAAAAAAAAAATATAATTGACTAGGATTCGCGAAAGCGCACTTGTATTATTTATATGTAAATTGAATTCCCGTCGAAAATACAATTTAAGCTTTCAATTATTATTACTATTATTTTTTTTATTTATTTTTTTTCTTTTTAACGAATAAAACGAACTGTTTATAATAATATATTTACTCTGCCGAGTCCGTGTATATATTTTTCACGCGCCTACGCCGTATATCGTTGTATTATACGTACACTGTGTTCGACGGAAATAAAATATTCAAATAATATAAAGAATAATTCAAACGATAAAACGGAAAATAAATGGTGTTGTAATGCAATGTTGCGATCCCCGTTAGTTTTCTCGATTATTTATCATTCGTATAAAATATAATTCAACAAACGGTTGTACTTAATTCGAATTTCATCGCGGCATCCCCCATTGCAAAATATGTATCAAAACTACTCTATGGCATTCGAGACTTTTTTTCTTTTTTTCTTTATCCGCGTAATTAATTATACGATTTATTTTAACGGGTATTATATTATTTTCTTCAACTATAATAATAATAAAAATAAAAAAAAAACTCACTATAATAAACAAACTCACCTAAATACTCATTCTCAATGGTTCATCGACTGGAAAATAAAAATCAATGAATCGAACGAAGTCCTCGTTTGTCACTTTCTCGCTCAGACCCCATAACTGCCCAGCTGTATCTATCAACAACATCATCATTACCCACTCGAATGCAGTTAAATACCATGGTCTTACTTTTGACAGGCGCCTAACCCGGTCTCTTCACCTTAAAGACAAGCGTAAGAAACTCAATTCCAGACTCTTTCTGTTAAGGCCACTCCTTCGTTCCAACCCAACCATACCCATCAAAATCATTTTATATAAAACTCTTCTTCGGCCAATATGGACTCGTAATATGGGGCTCTACCAAGACCTCAAATAAAAGAACTATACAAGCATTTCAAAACATCTGTCAGCGGATTAATCACTGGTGCACCCGGGTCTGTTTCAAATGCGACCTTAAATTCCGACCACAAATTATCTTCCATCAATGAAACTGCTGCTATCTACTGCAAACGCTTCCATGCCAAACTTCAACATATTCCCAACCAACTAATCAACGAGTTAGCTTCGCTAACACTTCCTGGTAACCCAAACAGACGCCTCAAAAGGAACTGGTGCCGTGATTTGAAAATTTAATAATCAACAAATCAACAAATTATTAATAATATTATTATGAGGTATCACAACTGTGCGATTCCTCTTCGTGGTGTTAATTGTCTGAAAATTATTATTATTGTTATTATTACTTATTGTACACACTGTACAGATTGTAATTTTTCAAATAAAGTCAAATTAAAAAAAAAAAAAACTATAATAATATGCATTTATATATTTTGTTGTAGTACGTGTTGTTTTCTCGGTGTTTGGCCAATGAAATCCTTTAAAAATAAACAAACTTTTAAACTATATACTATACGTTTTTAAATAGAAAAACGCGATTTATCCGACAAGTATCAACAATGATGTTTATGTGCGTAGATGTTTATATGTTCATGGAAAAAAAAAAAAAATCATAACTTATATTATGTACATAATAGTGACTAGTGCCCGGATTCGAATGACTTAATAATTATCGAAAAACGTTCTAAAAAATGATTAAAAATGGCACTCGAAAGAAAGAAAAAAAAAAGCAGCATTTTACCAAAATAATAATGACTTCAATAAATGACCCAACAATTTAATAAACGAAATAAACGCAAACACCGACCGACCCATTAAATAAAATGTTATTTGTTTGACTACAGGTGACGTAACACATCCGTTAATAAAGATAACATAAAGACGTTTTCGAAATCGTAAACGGAACGATTGAAAAACTGTACGGACGAAAAACATCTAAAACCCATTAAAGCGAATATTACGAAAACAAAATATTTATGGAGTTGCAATTTTGAATTGCCTACATTTAAACTACGGCCGGAAAATGCTAAAAAAAAAAAAATTCTCTAATAATGGATAGACGGCGAAAAATGCAAACTAAAGTTTTTTTTTTTTTACTTTTAAAGTATCTGTTACATGAACCACCGAATTATGCGTTCGAAAAGCATCGTCTTAATTCATGCTCCCCCTCACCCAAAAAAAAAAAAAAAATGCACTTCGCATCGAAATCCGAGTTCTAGTAACAACATAATTTATAGAAATGTGTTCTTTACCGTAATCGTATTTTTGATCAGTTATCATTGTTTTTGTACGAAAATGTATAGAATAAACATTCTCTCAACAATTATGTCACTATTAAAAAATATTATATCATCGGATATTCATTTCGTTTATTTCAATTACTCACGACGAGTTTTACGAATTTATTATAAAGTTGAGACATCCAAATGATATAAATAACACGGTAAAAAATAGCAATTTCAACTTTTTAACGTTTAATTTGGGAATGTTAAACAAAAATAACAACAATAATAATTTATCGTTGTCTTTATTATCAAAATATTCTCCGAATCGTCTGTCGGGATATTTCACGTTTAACAAGTTAAAGTTTTTTTATTCCGACCGATCGGTATGTCGACGATAAAATATTATAATTTTCATATTGAGCATACGAATAAAAACCATTTATTACGACGGTAATTATTGTTTTATAATTTTTTTGCAGTACGCGATTACGTTATCGAATGTTTTTTATACGCTATTTACGTGTAAGATTGCGAAAAAAAAAAACAAAAATCATAACGTGCGATTCTTTTAACTTCGACGTAGACACAACAATTGTTCTATTACTTGTAATTAATTATTCCCGAACGAAACCGAATATTATATACGTCGGTGTAAAAAAAAAAAAAAAAAAAAAATGTATTTATTAATTAATATATTGGTACTATTTTCACGAAAATATTCATTAATATTTTTTTATTGTATATTTATTATTATCCCTGTACTATGCGGCGAATATAATAATTATAATAATATAATTGTTAAGAGTCTGTGGCGTACTATCATTAGGTATACCGACGACGAGCTAGTCGCTTTTTTTTTTTTTTTTTTTATAAATATAAATAGAAGTTCTCTGTCCCGCTCGCATACAGACGCTGTGTTATGTATAATAATATCGTGTCTCGGACGATAGAAAATACGAACGAAAATAAAACATTATTTTATTTATTGCTGTGAAAAATGGACAAAAAAAAACCCCCGAAAAAATTCCGTAGTACCGTAACGCGAATAATAGTATATATTATCGTATTGTTGTTATTGCCGAAATGAAAATTCGAGGATCGTTTATACTCTCGAGCGCGAAATACAAAACTGAATTTAATTACACAGTCGGCGTATTAATTATGTACGCGTAATATTTTGTATGGGATTTTTAATTCGAAAACGGTTTGTAATTTCCTCTCGTTGGGTAATAAACGTCTGGTATATTATATCGCATCATGCCGCGTACTCGGATCGTTGAAAATATTACACTCTCGCGGTACAAAGACCCCCGGGCCAAATGCGTGTCCGTCCCTTAACTGCGCTTTCGTTTTAAATGTTTTTTTTTTTTTTTTATTTTTTTTTTTTTTACTCTAACATCGCCGTCCGTCGTCCCGCGGTGCCCGAGGGTTGTTATTTTTTTTCTATATCCCTCCGACGACCGCGTGCGTATACGCAACACACTAGAGACGGAAAAAAAAAAATTTAAAAAAAAATCGCCAGTCTCTCAATTACGTTCTCTCTCGTCCCTCTTCTATAATCGTTCGACGTTATAAAAGAGAGGCGGTTCGTTGACAATTGAACGGCGGGGCCGATAATTAATTTACACTTTCTCGGGACACCGCGGCGTGTCAAGTGTACACTTATATATATATATATAGCGAACGTGTTGTTTAATTTTCGAAAACCAAAAAGTTTTTAATTATAAACTCCCGCCAACGATAATATACGACCCAGAAACCGGCAGGGGTAGTGCGAGGAAGAAGCCTTTACACCGCCGCCCGGAATAAATATATTACGGTTTGTCGCAAGTCGGAAATTAACGGATCGGAAACGGACCGGTCGGGAACAACACATCGATAACGTTAATTTCAACGGGACACCGGGAGACGTCCTAGAACCGTAATTTTACGGCGGCGGCGTGCGGGGTGAACAAAAAAAAAAAAAAAAAAAAAGGTCAATCGATTCCAGCGCCTACAGCCATTAGTGATGAGAAAAATCCGGATTTTTGGATTCCGAAATTCGACGCCCTACATTTATCGTAGGGATCCGGATTTGAAAATTGCCATTTTATATTCTCTTTATTCGTTTCTCATAAAACTATTATAATTATCTTAATGCTAGTTGGTACTTTGAAATGGTTATTTTTCGATATGGCTATTAGTTTTTTAAACGCGGCGGAAAAATCTACCAAAAAATGGCAAAAACACGATTTCGTCAAACTCTAATTAGGTTATTATTTCGTTAATAATATCTTATTTTTCGCGTAATTTCATCGTTTACTACACAGTGCAAAAAATACGAAATTTATCATAATAGTCCTATATGTTACACTGAAGCTCTGCTCAGAATCATTTTATTGAAAGAAGTGATCATTTCTTTCAAATTCAATACATCCACCAAGAGTAACCTATCTTACGAGCAAAGTGCCTTCGCCAATACCGACACCAGCCGCGCAAAATGCGCCCTTTTTTTTTTTTTTCAATTAAATTTTTAAGTCTTTAAAATGTTCGATAATCGACTGATCCGATCCGATTTAGCGTGTGGATTGGTTACGACGTCGTGTAGAGTGTGCCGCAGGCTTAAAGAAACGAATAGGTCTTGAGTTCAAATCGCATTTACAATTGAAATACTATTTAAAATAAAAACAACTCGAGACATTTTTTGTATTGTTATTATTAAAAAATTGTGTAACGAACAATTATTATTTAAAACTTTTTCTGATTTAAGCAATATTTTTGAATATATTGGCCAAAGATTAAATTCGTTGAACTACGAAGAACTTGAGAAAAAAAAAACTCGATAGGGATTTTTCTTTCCGCTACTTTCTAATTATTATATTAGTTATATATTCGCTGGCCTACACGTACTTTATAGGGTGCTCTTGAAATGAGTATTAAAAATTATTATCAATTTGTAATGTAATTTATTAATTTTTTTTCTTGTATTTTCTTGTACAGGCGTCGGTGTCATTCTAGTGGCTATCAGTGGCATAGCGTGGCGGTTAACGGCGGGCCAAGAGGCGTCGTCGTGCGGCGCCGTGTTCGGGTTGGGCAGATCGCTGGACGACTCGGCCGAAGCCAACCGGCGGTTCGTGCCCAGACTGCCGCCGTCCTACGGCCGTCCGCACCATCCGTACGCGGGTAAGCGAAAAACCGCCGGCGGGAGACGGAAAAGCCTACGGTTTTTTTTAACCTCGGCAACCGCGTTCGCGCGATATTTTTTTTTTTTTTTTTTTGAACACATAATTATTAACCCCGTTCTGGTTTGCAGCGATGATGTACCCAGAGTTCGAGTACAGAGCGCCGCCGCCGTCGTACCAGGCGTCCATGCAAGAGTACCGACTGAGGCTGTTGCTGTTGGACAGACAGACGAACATGCCGCCCGTCACGGCCTCGCCGCCGCCGACGTACCGGTCGCAACCCGGCACACTGTTAAGGTATCCGTCGACATGTACAGCTGACCGATTATTATTATAAACATTTTTTTTATTTCAATAAAATACTATTGCCCGGTTGAACGTTCGGGAAATCCTATCGGGCGCGCAGACGAACGGACACGTATCGCGTACGTTTTCGTACCGCGTCCCCGAAACTAGGGATTTTTTTTGCATCCGGGAATACGAAATACCATATACCCCACCGCTATAAGATACTGAAAAATTGTATCGAAGAGATATCTGTCGGCAAACATACAATATATCGGAAATACACTCCCGCATGCGTGGATAAACCGCACCTTTTTAACTTAACTGTATAAACACCATTTACTGTTTTCTACCCGTTATGGATTTCTGTGTAGCAATTTGAGCAATTCAGATTGCCAGTAAAAATCAGTAAGAAAAAGGGCCTTATAAAATTGTCCGCACCCCGGAGGCTAATTTAGTCTCAGCCCGCCACTGCCCTAGTAACTGCTTACCCCCTGCCCCACCCATAGCTTCATTGCGACATTACGCTGGAATCGAAAACCGTTTACTATCACCGGAGTCGTGATGACCAAACGAGAAATGATCGGCCAGCTATCACGATTTATGCGCGCAGTCGATTATATCACACGTTTGACTATCGAACACGATATTATTGTTATTATATAGCGAATCGCCATGACTATATGCCGAGAAACATGCGCTTGTACCTAGGGAATCCTAAAGAACCCCTAATTACTGTCCGTTATGGTTAATCGCATTTTCCCATGTTCGTATACGTCACGCGTCACGACAAAATCTCAGGAAAACGATATTTATATATAAAATGTTCGGTGCGAAAAACCGCATCGTCTGTAGTTATAGCCTAACCCGACCCGGCCTAACGTTTTGTCTGATCCGCAGGGGCCAGAACGTCTGTTGTCGCGGCGACCCCGGCGACCTGTACCTGTACCAACCGTCGGCGCTCATCAACCACCACCAAGCGGCCGACTACAACGGCCCGCCCAGTTACCGGTCGCGGACCGGTACATTGCGGCAGGCCTGCCATCTGATCGACCCGGCGGCGATGGTGATGGGCCCGGCGGCGGTGGCGGCGGCCGGCAGCCATCACCATCACAGCCGGAACCCGTCGCAGCTGAGCGCCATGTCCGAGGCGGTGGGCGGCTGCGGCGGCGTAGGCATGGTGACGGTCGCGGACAACAAGGTGCCGCCGGTGGACGACGGTGACGACGGCGTCGGCGGCGTCGGCGGCGGTGGCGGCCTCGGCGTCGGAGGCGGCGTCGGCGGCTGCGGCGGCAGTATCATCGCGGACGACGGCGTCCGCGACATCGTCGTGGTGGACGAGAAACCGGATCACATCGGTTGCGGCCCGGTGACCATACTGCAGACAACGCCGGCCGTCAACCAACCGGGCACGGTTATCGTCACGGTGTCCAGCGCCAACAACGACGCCACCAACGTCCGGTGCAGGGAAACCGAAATGGAAATATTGGCCCATCTGTGAAACGGCCGTTTCGGCGTTTAACGGGACGACATTAATAATATTTTATTAAATATATTACGCCGTTCCAATATTATATTATAATATATCCGCACGCGCGCAAACTGAATTTTATAGCCCGTGCTGTGTAACTATTACCGTTTATCGTTAAAATTATATTATAATATAATATTATTATTATTATTATTATTAATATTTACGTTATGCTTTACTTTTTTGATTATTTGTTAATTTTTGTCGTTTTATCGAATCCATTCGCCGCTCCTCGTTTTAGTTAAGACACCGGCCCCGCTGCTGAACCAAAAACTCTATAGTCGTCCGAACGATAGTTGAACCGCGTTCGGATACGACGACGAAACGCACCAAAAATAAAAACCTAACCGTAATTATTATATACGATAACTATAAGTCGAAGAGTAAAAAAAAGAAAAAAAAAAAAGGTAACGAAATACCAGTACCGGATAAATGTATAATGATAATTTTTTTTTTTCCCCTGACAGTTACAAAAAGAATCTCGTAATCGCGTACAAATATTTAAACGAAAATTTTTTTTTAAAAATTCCCTCGAACAATAAAATGTATAATAACCATGCCCGTTTTTCCCGTTGTGATAGTGTCTTCTTCTATAATATCAAAAATTATATTATAATATAATATTATTATTGTTATTAATATTTACGTTATGCTTTAACTTTTTAATTCTTTTGGTTATTTGTTAATTTTTGTCGTTTTACCGAATCATTCGGCGCTCTTCATTTTAGTTAAGACACTGACCCCGCTGCTGAACCAAAAACTCTATAGTCGTCCGAACGATATTTCAACCAAAAATAATAATCTAACCGTAATTATTATATACGATAACTATAAGTGGAAGAGTAAAAAAAAAGAAAAAAGAAAAGATAACGAAATACCATTACCGGATTAATAACGATGATTTTTTTTTTTCCCCCGACAGTTACAAAAAAATCTCGTAATCGCGTACAAATATTTAAACGAACAATTTTGTTTAAAAATTTCCCTCGAACAATAAAATTTATAATAATCATGCCCGTTATAATGTCTTCTATAATAACAATAATATTTATACACATTTCGATTTTGTTTTAATTTTCTTGTTTTACTATTTTCCTTTATACCGCCGTCGTCTAGCGAGTGTGTTCTAATATATTTCTGTACATACTTATTAGGAAATATGTTTCGATTTTTTTTTTTTTGTTTAATCACTAAACCAAAGTGTATGTTTATTATGATAATATGTACACGGGGGTCCGTGGTGACCGGGACGGTGAGGGGGGCGGGCGGAGGGTGGCTAGATGAGACACTTGTCCTTAAAAAATAATGCCAACTTATAATTTATACAAATGATTTTTTTTGATGAATTTTTTTATCGAATGACTTTTCTTCTTTTTATTCTTTCGCTCGTATGTATTTTGCCCCTCCCCACACCCCGAAAAGTCACCAATGGGAGGCTCCCGTAATATATATATATATATATATATATATATATATATATATTGTAATTGTAATTGTATTAAATTTAACTGTACTGTTTACGGTTCGAAATCGCGACGTTACATTAAACAACGAAAATAAAATATTATATAATAATTTCTCCGCGACGATGGTCGAAAAACGCATATAAAATGATATAATAATTAATAGATAGAATAATTCGTTTTTTTTAAATTTTTTTATTTTGTTGTTTTTTTTTTTTTTTTTCGTTTTGCCGCTCACCATTATCCGTTTCAATACCGCCAGTGATAATACACAATACACGGCGATTTTATTACAAAGAAAATATTTTAATGGTTTTTAATCCAAAATTATTAGATAAATAAACACATATTATATTTATTATATATGCTTTTTTTTTAGTAATTTACTCGGCAACCAGTACCCATATTATACGATACATACAAATATATATATATATTATAATTAGATATTATTACTATTATTATTGTCAAAAATGTTTTTTTTTTTTTTTTTTTTTAATATATATATATATATATATATATATATATATATATATATATATTATACAGTTACCTCATAAATAATTAAAACTATATTTTATAAATATGATTATTGTTTTTAGCTGTACATAGTTATTATTTATTGGTGTTCATGTAAAAGGATAACGAAAAAAAAAAAAAAAAAAAAAATCCGCTATACTCCAAAGTAACAACACGCGAATAACTGCGGAGTTGTATGGATAATAAAAAAAAAAAAATAAAAAAAAAGTTCAGATAAAACTGAAAATGAAAAATTACACCGCGACCTTAGGATATATTATACTTGAATAGACTTTTATGAACTTTTTGTTAAATTATTGCATTATAATATTGTACTGTTAAGTAATACGTCATGTTTTTGTTAACCATATTCATAGTTAAGGACCCGTGAAGATTTCGGATGTAATGTATTCTGAGTAATTGTAAAAAGAATATACATATTATTGTGTTTTAATTTATGTATCGGTATGCAAATTGTACAAAGTTATTGTGATTATTATAGTGTATGTACAAACGATGTAATAAAAAGAGATTATACAATCATTATCGATTGTCCATGTTAATTTACTGTACGTGTCTATAGAGGTACCTGTCAATTGTTGTTATTTTTTTTTTTTTTAGAAAATATTATAATTTTAATTCAAAAATTACCAACCGTAATTTATATTTAAAATTGGTTCGGCAATTACGTAGGTAATCTATATATATGTATAAAAATCAATTGCCGCGTGTATGTAAGAACATCACTCGAGAACGACTCGACCGATTTGACTGATTTGTTATTGTTGTTGTTGTTGTTGTTGTGTTCGTAATTGTCAGAACAGGGTTTGTTTGAAAAGAAATCTATTGGAAAATCCACCGGAAAAGTCGGAAATTTGGACGGAATAACATTTGTTGATTTACCGTGGAAATCGAATAGTAGTAATAATATTAATAATTAATATTAATAATATTAATAATACGAAATAATACGGCCAGTTTGGTTACCATGGTGAGGTAATCGTCCTCCACAAAATACGGTTACTTGACAAAGAATTAGTTCCGTATTAACTTTAACATTTGCTCGGCATTTAGGCGCCTAACTTTTTCGTTCTACTGATCAAATCGAGTATTTGCATGTATAATAACATGCGTATTTATACGAATGCGACGTTGTGTCAAAATGTCGAGTCCATCGACTACTTTATGAGTTTTGCGGACCACAAACAAACGGATTCATTTAGTTTTATGCTCACGGAATGAAATAAAGCAATTTCAATCCGGTCGACCCTTGGGCAGGATACATTATGTAATTCATCCGAATAACAGTGAACGTTTTTTTTTTTTTTTTACTTGGGAATGTTGCTCCACGCGATCAAAGGCCCGATATCCGTGCAAGGCATCGAGGAATAAAATCTTTAAAAAAAAAAAAAAAAACTGTACGATCCTTACTGGAGCCAGTGGAGCTGGCTAAACGGTCTCGATCCCCCAGATTACCAACGATACCGATGATAATCTACCATTCCGGTTCAGACAGCTTCAAATTCCCGTAAAACTATGCATTTCGATGACCATAAATAAGGCCACAGGGCCAAACATTAAACGTCGCTGGTTTAGACCTAACCGTCCGGATGTTTTTCCCGTGGTCGATTGTACGTGTGCCGTGCGAAGGACAAAATCTATTTGTGCCGGCCCCGGAAGGTGAGACGCTTAACGCGGCCGTGCCCAGACATATAAAACCATAAAAATCCTTCGGATCGTGACCGGCGATCTGCGCCTATTTTATTGTATTATCAAAAAAAAAAAAAAACCGTAACAGACTGCTTTTTACCGTTCAAAAGCAGGATATTGTATTGCACGAGGCCGGAATAGTGTCACAAGCCGGGGTGTCAAACGTTACGGTTTTAAATTTGTACAAAAAACGATTGGAATTGGAAAACGGCAAACGAATAAATTATGAAATATCGCGAAAGCAAAAACCGAAATGCTGAACCTCGAAATTCAATTAATATCGGAACAGGACGCATAACGGAATAATTTAAAACGGTATTAACATGGTCCTAAAAATAGTAAAATTAAAATAAATTATTTCCCATTTATACGCAGTGTAAACAAATCTGTTGTTTTGCAATACAATCTTGGTCATTTTTAATCAAATTACTATATTTCCAACAAAAAAAAAAAATAAAATAAAAATTTGAGTTTTGTGTGACGATTTGTATGGTACATTAACTACTTGCGTTCTATTCATTTATTTTGACGCTAACTAAGTACTAACCTGTACTAACACTGGGCAGTATTTAAAAATACCTCAAAAGTACCATAACGTTTTAAATCACACAATTACGTAATACGGTAAAGTCCTAAAACGTTTTGAAACAAAACATCGACATTTTTTTCGAATGCAACCTCTGGCGCAAGATCCGGCCGACGGGCATGCCTCGTTCTCTCTGCCGGATTACGGGAACGTGCCGAGAGGGAAAACTTGGTTGTACGCACATAATAATACGGAGCTAATTTTTGACGAATTAAACGATTAAGTAGTGTGAAGTAGTTGACCGATTTATCGCTACGCAAAAAAAAAAAATCCTTATAATATATGAATTACAATATACATATAGATATAATATAATTGACGAATATAGAAAAATTATTTGAAAAAAATAAATAAATAAATAAATGTAGGCGATTCAATTTTGAAATACAATTAGGCCCGACAGAATAGGTTTACACGTCGTTTACTTACACAAAATCGATTATAAACTCAATTATTGTCCCGCTCAAGAAAACGATCGGTTTAGCCGACCAAGTTTCACACACAAATCATCATTTTATTTGTACGTCCCTACACAAACATGGTGTATTGCGTAGTCACGGTATAAATAATAATAACTCTAAACTTTACTTGAATTTTGATTACCGATAATTTTAAAAATCATAAATGAAAACTTAACGGAACCAGGCTTAAACCGTACGGTGATAGTTTTTTTTTACGGTATGTCGAAGAATAGTGTAGAGCTTATTTTTTCTCTTAAACCACAATTGGAATACAGAAAACTACTATAGTCCAGCTGTACACGACTGCCTTGAGCTTGTATACATTGAAATACTGGCCCCAACACAAAAAGCAACATAACGTACGTTCACAGGCCAATAGGCCAGTGTTTGGAAATTTTACGCCACGGGGCATCATAATTTAGTTTCCTCCACAAAAAAAAAAAAAAATTATTTTCGAAAAGTAACAAAGGGGCACAAACGGATTACAAAGTGATGCAACTGCGTATGGTCTTTCTCTCTCGAGTGTGTGGGGGGAGGTGTAGGTCACTGGAGTATTGGTGTCACAAGAGAAGCTTAAAAAGAAGGTAAGTAGACACTTTTGTTATCTGCATGGTGTGTATATTACGAGTATTTTATAATCGTAATATCTATAATGACGAACGATTAACGATAAAGTAATAATTATCTTGATTTACTGATCTCGTACCAAAATTAACATGCAAATGTACGCGTATATTTGTTGACCCCTCCGCCTAGCTTTAGTAGATTTTTCTTGATACAGCAAGCGACGACCGAAATAATGAAAATAAAAAACTCTATAATAATATAGGGTAAAGACACTAGTGAATGCCCAGTTTATGTCATAAAAAATAATTCATTAAAATTCTAAACATGAATATCGAAAGGGATATTTGCAAATCTCTTTCTAATGATGCAATATGTCAAATAAAAAATTTTTCGTTATGAAATATAATTATACCTATTAGAAGGAAAAAAAATTCACTAGTTTGCGCCATAAAACATTTGTTTTAAGAATTTTGATATTTGCTTTGTCTTATCGTTCTTTAAATGGTTTAGATGTAATCACGACAACCTTTAAAATGTATGATTTCTTTAAATTATTGTTAATACTAGTAGACAGGGTTGCAAAAAAAAATTTTGGTTTTACTATGCTATTATGTTTTTAATGTTTTAAACGTGTTAAAAACATTTTTTTTTTTTTTTTTTAAACCTTTTAAACAAATTTGAATTTAATTTAGTATAGTATAAAATTAATTATGTAGAAATTGTAATTATATTAAATATTTACTGAATACTTACAAACTCATTTTTATTTTTTTTATTCCGGTTGATTATTTTATTAGATATTTACTTTTCGAAAATAAAACAACGTTTGAAGTTATATTTTAACAAGTCTAACTGTTTATACATAACCAGCAACCAGTAATAGATCGAAAACTTTTCAATAGACAATCAAAAAACGCGTGCTTTAAATGTTTTAGTACAAAACCGGAGCTGCGCCGCGCTTGTGGAAAACAAAACAAAACAAAAAAAAAAAATGAATTGTGTATTGAGTGCAAAATATAGTTTACAAAAATCGCCCGTATTTATTTATACTTACCTACAAGTCTATAATATTTTCAATATCAGAACGATTGCATTCTAAATTCTAACCGCAGACGTATAAAGGATATTATGTATTTTTTTTTTTTTTCTAACACGGTATACAGGGGTACGAATACGATCGTTTACCGAACAAAACACAGCGGCAATCAGAAATCGAAATATGATCTATCCAAAGTTAATGATGACTCACGAGTCGCATGCATCACTATGGAAGTATCGAACACGGATAATATTTACCGAATCGGTATCTATAGCAACAAACGTTACAGCTAACAGCTATTGCTGGTTTGTATCAATTTCCAGCCAACGCTATATAATTTAGTAAACAAATCGAAATGTAGAACACCGACCTTTGTGGTTCGAATTCAAAATTAAGGTGTTTTATAAATTGCAGTAATATGAACGAGCACGAGGATAAAATGGATTCGTTTACTATAAAAAAACTGGTAAATATAATTCGTTTAATGTATTTTTATTTGTATTGCTAAGGTTATGGTTTTGTTCCATTATCAAAGTTTTAGTAAACGCACGGATGCGAATACATTTATTTATTTAAAACATTAATGTAAAATAGCATTAAAATAAATAAATGTAATTTTTTAAATAATATTAATCGTAATGGAAATACAATTGTTAATGGAATAGGAACTGAAAATAATCGTTTAACTACAATATCACAATGACAAATTTTAAACGCCAAATAGGTAAAAACTTTCAAATCGCCAAAAATATATTCTCCACGCCCAATAGGTATTGTATTGATTTAAAAACTATATAATTAATGACAATATTATGTGTGTGTTTTTTTAAAATTAATTTTATATATTTTAAATCTATTTATTAATTCACGACGCCAGAGTGGGGAAAAAAAAGACACTAGGCAGCTACATAATCACAAAACACCAATAACCGTGCTATAGATTATTCTGATTCTTACAAATGACAATATCTACAGCGGTAATGTCTTAATGATATGCTAGCGTGTAATCGATTAGTCGCTAATTGAAAACACTATCGGTAAAAGTGTCAGGTCTTCAAGATTATTTACAATTTAACAAGAGTTCAACTTGAACATAACATACTGATAACAATAAATTACAATAAAAGCCTCGACTTTTTTTTCATTTCTGTTTTCACTACTCACTACTAAGTTTAACTTTGACAAACAATTGTAATCAATTTTCAAGAATTTTTGAAAAGCCAAAAAAAACTATGAAAAACCTCAACAGTTTTAAAGTTACCAATAATTCGCAAAAATGTCAATGTTTTGAAAATTGTACCACATCTAGAAAGTGATAATACATACAAGTGTTTGGTGAACATATTTCTATGATTTCTTTTTCATTGAATTACAAAAAAAAAAAAAAAAGTATATAATATTAATTGAAAATAATTAAGACTGTATATTATGTAAATTATTCGTGTATTTCTGACGAATTTCCCCATTAGACAATTACGAGGAAAATTAAATATTTTACACTTCCCCAGTGCATCCGTCAACTAGAGAAAAAAGATCGAGTGAATACTTACATTTGTTAACTGCATGTGCACTCAAAAACACATTCCTCTGTGCGCCATTGCAACTTGGTGCAATGCGTGATTTTGTTTGTAAAAATAAACGGTAGATTCCGGAAAAAAAAAAAAATGGAAAAATGGAAAAAAATATAACTATATACTAATTATTATTTATTTTTTAGCAATTACTTGTGTCTTTCGGGTTATTTTATAAACCGTTGAAGCAGCGCGTCTGCGAATTGCGATGATACGAAACCAATTATCTATTATCGCGCATATAGATAATAGATAATTGTTCTATAATAGATTATAATTTGTCTATATTATACATAGAACCCTGGCAAATCATAACCCGCCGTTTTACCTATGGTGTGGTACCACTGTCTACTAAACACGGGGTGATTGCACTGTTATTTGCATAGAATTTGAAATTTTTTTTTTTTCTTTTCCCAACTGCTAACTAAATTATAGCGTTGTTCTATTCGGTGGTTATAGTCAATCAGTCGTTGCTATCGTAAACACTATGAAACTGTGAAATATGCAAAAATTGTCACGAACACAGTAATCGTATAGAAACGATATAGAGACATTGGGTTATTAAATAAATAAATGGTACTTTATGCTGGCAATAATTTATCGTTGATTTCAATTTGAAAGTAATTAGGAACCACAGATATATATTTATTTATTTTATGGATACACGGGCTGAGCCCTTTTGTACAATTATGTGTAAAAACAATAATAACAGGTACAATGAATTGCACAATAAAACCGGTAGATATTAGGATATGAATAAAAAATGATAGTAATACACAACATAATGGTAAACAGTTTACAAATGAGAAAAAAATAATAAATAAAGGTTACACGAAGCTGGTAAAAATAACGAAAGGTTACACATAAGGAGAGAGGGGTCATCAGTGGCCATCATCCGTCGTATATGCTCGTTAGCCATGTAATTGGTGATACACCATTGGTGACAAGAAGTGTCGTAGTGGAGCGAGAGGCGCGTTATGGAATTTTGAACTTTACAAAAGAAAGTAAGGCTGAGGAATAGTCTACTCTATCAGCTAACAATTCTTTCAAGAATTTTGTACCCGTGTTCCGTCTGCGCTCAGTTAAAGGGGCTAAACCATGCTGAATGACAACGAGTGTGTAGTCGTGTGGTGAACAGTCGATACCCAAAAAGTAGCTGGGTGAACCGCAAGAACCTACACTGTACCATAGTACTATGGCAGGTAACTAAATAACTAAATGAAATAAAAGCCCAAAACCTTGGGCTACTCAAGTCGCAACTTGCAAATTTGCATAATAATATATTAATTTTTACCTTTTTAAATTATTTTTAAATAAATTGTCAAAAAGGGTAACATTTTGTATACAAATATTTTACTTATTAGTATTTGTCAAATTTAAATATCTTATTGACATTGTATTAACAATGTATTATCAATTATTTTCAGGTAAATCATATTAAAGCTTGTACTTTTCTTCCATACATGAACGAAGTTGATTGGACTAATGACATCAAATCCACTATTGAAGAGTTCGTCAGTACAGATCACCAAATGCTGTTTTTGTTTTATGAAAATGATATTCTTAAAGCTACTTTTTGCATACCCGATACTCGTACGGATTCTATTATGTGGTTTCTAAAGACCTTTGACAAAAAAACCACACGTTTGGACAATTGTAATTTCTTGAAATGTGTTTCGTTTGGAAAAATAGATACGCACGTGGAGAAAACTATGTTTCTATTATTGGACTCTTTGTATTCTCCCTTTATTTTTTCTTGGTCTGCTAGTATCCTTTTTTTTTTTTTATATAGAAATTTTATTTTAAACATTTCATGTATTATTATTTGGGCTGACAATAATAAAGACTACATAGAATATAAATATTCTCCTTAACTCGTGTTCTAACAGGTGAAAAAGATCAATTTTTCGAACAATATAGGGCAGTCATACAAGAGTTATGTTCATTAAGGTATAAATTTTTAGGAATGCCTAGTATTTATATTCCAACGATAGTTGGGAAATTTGATGAAACTTTGAAAAACGTTAGTGAAGAAACCCTGAGAGTACTTGAAAGTGAGTTTTTATTGTTTTTAAAGATTATGCAAACAAAAACCTAACAAAATAGATAAACGAATCCGTATTTCAACATATTTTTTTTTATATATATATATACTAAACACTAGTTTATAATAACAAAGATTTTATTTTAAATACCTAAATACGACCTAGCTATTAAATATATTTTACAGAAATTTGAAATTTGGATAATATTTTTAAATTAAAAATAATACTGTATTGTATTTAGCAACACTTTGTTTAAAAACAATGGTGTTTACCTACATAAATATATATATGTGTATGCGTTTTAGATATTCTAAATGTCTATACTTTAGAAATTCAAAAGTGTTTAATGGACACTGAAAGAGTGCCGACACGGTGTGAATACATGATGGAACATATTGTTGATGAGATAAGTTATTGGAAAAATAGATGTAAGTTTGAGAAAAAATGAAAACGTATATTAAATATTGATAACTATTAAAATTACATCTAAACGACTATTATGTTTTATATTAATATAATATTTGATGTCATCTAAAATTCTTGTGTATTTCCATTAATATTATTTTTTTTTAGTTACAAATTTACGATTTATAACTACGCTATTAAGTTATAAGAGTGTTGATGAAATTCTCGCAATATTGAAACAACATCAATCAATCCTGGTTGGTTCATTCAATAATATTTTGGATGAAATCGAGGTTGGTAGTTATTTTTTATTACCTTATATATTAACAATTATTATTAATAATAATATTAACTATTTTTTTTTTTTTTTTTTTTTTAATAAAAAATTACCACTGGAAAAAAGTCATATAGTAGTAGATTTAAGTGTAATGATTTGTATTGTTAATTTCCTCAACGATCAACGATCAAATTATGAATAATAAATAATTGCATAGTGTTATTAGACTTTTTACTCGCGGTCTTCTTGTTATTAGACGGCCAAAGTAGAATCAAAATCCAACATCACTTATTTGCAAATATTATGGGAACCAGTTATGAGTTTATATGATGTAAAATCACCGAACGACATATTAATAAGATTACCTGATATATTTATGAAATTTATTTTTATTCTTGAAGAATCGCCTTATTATAATAAATGGTAACGTATTGTAAAAAAAAACGAATCTGATAATTTAAAATCTATTTCAATGAATACCAGGTCTGATATAAATCGTTTATATGAATATCTTGGAAATCAAATTGTGTTTATATGTCGAAAAACCATAAAAATGTCCAAACTGTTCTCTGGAAATACAGAACGTGTTTTAGACCAACTGCGTGTTTCAATTAACTGTTGCGAAAATTATATTTCACTCTACAGCAAAGTAAAAATAATTAATTTCAATTTTTTCTATTTGGTTTCATAATAATATATATATATATATATATATTTGGCAGGTAATTCAAATTTATAATTCTAAAAATGGTGGACATTGGTCAGTAGAAACTAAAGACGTGCACTTGTTTCTAGATCGGTGCAAAGATGTAAATTATATATGCAAATCGGTGGTTTTATTCAAAAGGTACTGTATGTACTATAGTTATATTAATAATACGAGAATATATGTTAAAACAAAAATGTAATTTAGATTAATGAATTGTAAAATACTGCCGGAATCTTATGATATTAAATGTTTGTCTTCTATATGTTATTAAGATTAAATGGGAATATACCGATTCCAAAACCGACATTTTCATTTACCAAAGGATTGGAATTTGAAAAAGTCATGGAATCTATAGAGCTGCGGTTCAACAAATTAATTAACAACCTGGAAAACATTCAAAATGTAATATTTAACGTAAATACTACCGATTGGTACCAACATGAACTCGAGTAAGATTTTAAAATTTAACATCAATTTCATTGTAACACACAATGTTTATAATATATAGAACTTTTTTTTAATCATACAGATTCAAGGACGAAGTAAAAGAATTATGTACGATTGTTGAACAATTGTTAAATGACACATTGAGTGTTACGTGCAATATGGAAGACGCTCTGAATGTTTTACAAAGCTTGCATTATTTCTCTAATTGGCCACAGCTGAATTCTCATTTCAAAAAAAAAACAAATGAAGTATACGCGATGCTGATCGATGATATTTCCTCTGCTATGCAATTTTATTCAGACAACAATAATTATCAAATACCATCGTTTATGGCCCAATATTCGGGCGTGTGTATCACAGCCATGACTGAATACAAACGAATTACAACGCTTAAAAATGTAAATAACCAATAAGTACAAAAATATTATTATTATTATTATTAATACTATAAATTAAATTTTAATTTACGATACAGCGTTTTATAAACGATATCGTACTGTTTAAATAAATATTCAAATACATTCTAAAATGACTAATATAACTGCCTAGTACATATAACTCTGTTTACGCGTCAATTCTTATCAGAGTTTATTGAACATTATAAAAATACCCGACTTTTATTTGTAAATTTTAGATGATATCTGAACGTCCTTGGTTATTACCGTGTATAAATATTAAAAAACTCCACAAAATGTACACAAACTATACCATTACTTATCAAGAACTAATAAACAATACCTTTGAGCTGTGGAATAATCGATTAAATAAAAACTATGATAAAATACTCGAAAAAAATATTTTAGTTGGGAATCAAAATGATCAGTTCTGGCATTTAACAAATAATTTAGACAGGTAGTCGAAAATATATTTTATATATAAAATATATATATATATATATATAAAATAGTGTTTTCTACCAACTGTATCCATTTTTTAAATTTATTTTTAGCGACACGTTTAATCAAGTAACAGAAATTGAGTATTGGTCGCTAATCGGCTTTAAAAGTATATTAATGGCAAACACCATTGTCGCAAACGGAACAAAAATAAAGAAATTGCACCGAAATACATCGAAAATAGTTAATGATTATAATACTCTTATAGCTGGCAAGTACATTTGAGAATAATCAAAATATAGTATCATATTAATGCCATTTTATATATAAACTATTATCTAATTAAAAATGGTTCATTAAATTTGTTTAAATTTACTTGCCTATTAATATTTATAAAGTGTTTTTTCGGCACGAGCTTTTAATTCAATTCTGCTGTGCATAACTAGATACAATTTTTGTACTTATTTAAATGTTCGTAATTCATTGCAAATGTTTACGTCACACAGGTTTATCCGAACAAGAAATGTTATTATTCAGTGAAGCGATAGGGTTATGCAATACAATAATATCACCAATGATCCAACGTTATACTTGGAAACATCTAGACATTGATAATTATCTAGTTCATTGTTTTGAAGAATTAGAATCAGTTCAGTAAATTAATATATACATTTATTATTATGAATGAATAAATTATACTGACATTTCAAAAATTTTAGGTTCAAAATTTTGTAGACGATTATAAATATTGTAATATAGAAATAGTAAATATCTGTGAAAATATAGCAAATTCAACACTTTTTAAAATAAACCAAGTGCAGATTTTAAAGTTGAAAGATATCCGAACACAAATTGAACAAATCAAGTATGAGTATTTTTTTATCTTTCTTTTTCTTTTTCTTGTTTTTTTTTTTGACATAATTTACAGTTATTAATGTAATTTTAGAGGTATAAAGGTATAAATCAGATAATATAAATATATTAAAAATATTTTAAAGAACCATTTTCTTTTCATCATTCTAAACTAATACACATCATTAGATTTGACAGATTCTGTTAAACCAATAAATGTTTTATATATATATATATATATATATATATATATCATCTACTCACTGTCAACAACAATATAATCTAAATGGATTAAATTTGTTATGCGCTTTTGTTGTTACCATAACTGGTTTTTTGTATATATTGTTAAACTAACAATAAAACCATGATTTTTGTATTTCAGAAGTAATATGATTATGAACATTTTCGATAATTACAATTTAATTATAAAATACATAATGGTCATATATGAAGGATTTAAAAAGAATATTGATAATGTATACAAAAAAAACTTCCTGTAAATTATATTATCATATATTTTAAATAACATTAATTTTTGGTTATTTTTAGATTATTGTCTATTGGACACTTTATATAGAAAAAATAGATAGTTTAATTTGCAAATCATTAATTTTTAACTGCCAATGTTCATTAAAAAATATTTTAGAATTAAGTGTTGGTGATGGGTCTGGTCCAATACCAGCAATATTAGTTCACGTGAACCTAAAAGACAATAAGGTAAACTAAATAAAAATTAAAATAAAATAAAAATGAATGGAAATGAATGCTTAAATTTTCTAAATAGATAATATATTCATCGAGTTTATCAGAAATGTTAGCTTTTTCTGCAAACTTCTTATCAGATATATTATTGAGTATAAAATTACTACCTAGATTGGGTTATTCATTAAAATTATCAAAAACTAATTTGATTTCGTATGAAGATGAAATTTCTAGAGATTGGGTATGTACCAAACTGCAGGAAAAGAATAATATAGGTAAAATAATTTTTATTTTTTTTTTTTACATTTGTATAATTTATTTATTTTATTTTATTTATTTTTAGCGACTATAAATGCCTTAAGACGACTAAGGCGTTACATGCATAGGTTTTTAGTATTTAAAGACATATGGTCCATGAATAAGACATTATTTTTTGAAAAATATAAGACTTTTACTTCTTCCGCTAGACATTTTAACCAAGATATGGCTCAGTAATATATAATTATTTTTTCGTTAACTAGGTTTATCCGAATAGTATCATAATACAGAAATTAATTTTATGTTATAGGTATTCAATTTATAAACATAAAATATCTCGCATTAAACCAGTGACCCAAGTTGCTCATTTTTTAGTGCAAACGAGTATATTAAAAGATGAAATTATTAGGCACTGTAATGAGTGGCGAGAACAATTTTCAATCCTTCTTCTTGAGATGACATCAAATCTTATTGAAGGGTTTTATCAATATGCACAAACCAACAGTCTTCAGTACATTAAAGTTAAATAAGCTTTGTAAATAAAATATTGAATATATTTGTGTCTTGTTTTAGAGTGATGACACCACCAAAAACGTTAATTGAAATGACTTTATTCATTGAACTACGAAAAAAAAGTGTTTCGGAATATCATAGTAAAGCTGAAGAATTTACACTAATTTCTGATAATGTCAAAGTATTAGGTACTAACAATTTATTAAAACAGTATTTCAGTGCAATGAATATTAAATAATAGTTAATATACAGAAAACGTGTATTAATTATCTTTTAGAAATGAATAATATTCAAATACCAGAAGCTATGAAAATTAAATACGAAAAGTTGTTTAAAGTTTGGAGTGTATATAAGAATACCCTCGAAGATGCTGAAATAATGTTAAAAACAAAACAAAATGAGTTTATGAACGCATTATTGAGAAAACAAACCGATATAAAGATAAAAGCTAGAGACCTATTGCAATTATTTCAAGAAACTGCTCCAATCTCTACGGAATGTAACTCAAATGGTAAATTTAAAACTATTTAAATATTCTACGATATTATGTTTGTACAGTGATATTATTTAAGTAATATAATAGGTTAGAAAATGTATAAATGATGTTCTAAATAAATAACATAAACAATTTAAACAATTTAAACACTTTTATATTTTTAAGTATTTAGGTAAATGTTTTATATTAAATTTCTTTTAAGATGCTTTAAATTATACTGATCAAGTAAAGAATAAATTAGATATATTAAAAACCGAAGAAGAACAATTAAACGACGACCTTGCTGTATTTGAAATCAAATATATTTATTCAGTTGATATTGATAAACTTCAAAAAGTAAGTAATATTATAAAAAGATAAATATTTTCAAGATTAGTTATGTGCTCTTAATTTACTATACTACTGACTAAATAATTTTAAAATATACAATATTATTTAAAGGAAATCGTAGTTTTACACTCTGTGTGGATACTAGTCAATACATGGGATGGTATGTGGGAAAACTATAAAACCAAACAATTTTGGGATGTACAAGTTTCTGATATAAAGGTCACTGTGGATACATTTTTCAACAAATTTAATATTTTGGTTGATGGTTTGAGAAATAAAAAATGGGAAGTAATAGAATCGACTTTAAATAGCATGAATGCGTTTTGTAATTTATTGCCTGTGATTGAAAATTTAAAAAATCCAGCCATGAAAATTAGACATTGGGATGAAATAAAAAATATAATAAATGAGTATGTCAGTATTTCAGAATAATTTTAAATCATGTACTGTACTTTAACCAATTTTAAAAAAATAATCATCTATTACATAGAAAATTCGATGAAAAGGGTACTGATTTTACATTAGAAAAATTAGTGGAAATTAAAATTCAGAATTATAGTGAACAAATAAGTGATGTTTCAAAAAAATCAACTATGGAACTCAGTTTAGAAAATGTAAAATATTTTTGTAAATAAATTTATACATAAAAATAAATTATAAATACATGTTTCTTTTTCATTATAAGTCAATAATAAATATTAAAAAGAAATGGTCCAGTATAAATTTACATTTTGAAAAATATAAAGATAAAGACATTTACTATGTGCAAGTTAATGATGACATTTTTCAATTGTTGGAAAATCATTTGGTGCAACTATCTGTGATTAAAACATCCAGGTAGGTACTTAGTAAAAATGTATATTTCATTCAATGATTTTTGCTAATTATATGATAATGTTTCTAGAAATATTTCTGTTTTTCTAAATGAAACAGATTTTTTAGAAAAATCCTTAGGTCTGGTCATGGAAGTCTTGGAAATTATACTTTCAGTTCAACGTCAATATATTTATTTGGAAGCAAGTGTATACTATATACCTAATACAACTGATTACTTGATGATTTTTTTTATTCAATTATTTAGAATATATTTTTTACGGATAATATACGACAACGAATGCCAATCGAAAGTATTGACTATGATATTTTAACTGAAGAATGGAAAGAAATATCGACACAATTGTACAAAGAAAACAATTTATTTAATTCATGCAATTCCAAAGGTACACATTTTTTTCATTTTGTATCAGAGGGTAGATCTGTGTACAAATGTTAGGCAACCTTATGGAATATCTATGGTAATCATGGTATTCTGGAACCTGATGTACACGATATCTGTTAATGATTTACCCTCTGCATTGTATTATAACTCAACTAAAATGTATATTTTTTTAAAGCTTTGTTTAAACATTTAAACACAATGAATTATCGCCTAGAAGTTATTCAAAGAGCCTTAGAAACATATATTGAATCAAAACGACACGTATTCCCTAGATTTTATTTTATTTCAAATTGTGAATTATTGGAAATATTAGGAAACTCGTGTAATCCTGATTCTATTCAACCTCATTTAAAAAAACTTTTTAATAATATTCATAAAATAAAAATCCATGTAAGTTATCAGTGTATCACTAGAGACTATACTTTTATTTTATTATAACTATTGCACTTACACTTATTTTTTTTTGTTATGTGTGTATTGTATTTACTTTAATAATGAATGATACGTAACTTACATTTAGACTAATAATAATCAGCAAAATGAAATTCAAGGCATGTTTTCTAAAGACGGGGAATATATAGAATGGAATCAACCAATTCTATGTGATGGATCAGCTGAAGTTTGGCTCAGTTCTATTGGTAAATAAACATCTACTGATATTTGTAAAATGGTTTACGATTGTCTTATACTTAATACAAAATTGTAGAAACTGCAATGCGTGAATCTTTGAAAGAAATATTAAAACAAGTAAAAGTAGCATTAATGAAGAATTTAAAAACTCGCGAAAAATGGATAAGAGAGTGGCCGGGCCAGCTATGTATTACTGCATCGCAGGTAAACAATAATAAATAATGCATCTAAGCTGAATAAAATGTTTATCATGAAAATATAAATAATCAAACATAATTTAGATTTATTGGACAACAGAATGTACCCGTGCATTAGTACAATCAAAACATTTCAAACATAAATATCCTTTAAAAAAAATACTTAAAAAACAAAAGAATATTTTAATAAAGCTCTCGAAAGTCATTCAGAGCGATTTATCTAAAACAGATAGATTGAAAGTTAAATCATTAATTGTAATAGAAATACACGCCAGAGATGTAATTGAAATGTTATATAAATCCAGTAAGTATTAAGATATTTTTGTCTACTTGACAAATGTCAGTTAAAATTACACGTATTATCTAGACTGTATGGATATGTCTGCATTTGAATGGACATCTCAGCTACGGTTTTACTGTGATAAAAAATCAAACGATCTCGTTATAAAACAAACCAACACTAAACAACACTACGGATACGAGTATTTGGGAAATTCAGGAAGATTAGTTATAACTCCATTAACTGATAGATGTTTTATAACATTAACTACAGCATTACACATGTGCCACGGTGGAAATCTAAAAGGTTCAATGTACACCGGGAAAACTGAAACTATAAAAGATTTAGGAAAACATTTGGCACAATATGTCGTTGTTATAAATTGTTCTAAAAATCTAGATTATAAAAGCATGAGTCGTGTCTGTTTAGGTATAAATATTCATTATATTTTTTGTTTACTTAAAAGTATTATCAATATATAATTCATGTGTTTTTTTTTTTTTTTTTAAAGGACTTGCACAACAGGGAGCTTGGAGTTGTTTTGACAACATTCATCTGTTAAAAATTGAAATTTTATCATCTATAACACAACAAATATTGTCAATATTTTCAGCTTTGGCTGCTAATTTAAAAACTTTGGTAATCGAAAAAAGGAATATAACATTAGTTACAACTTGTGGAATATTTACTACTACACACTCTAGTTATGAAAATAGTTCAAACTTACCTGACAACTTTAAATCAATGTTTCGCACTGTATCTATGATAGTTCCAGACAATAAACTCATTGCAGAATCAATTCTGTTTGGGGAAGGATTTAAAGATCCTAGGAATTTAGCTAATAAAATAATTATATTATTTTCACTTTGCAAACAACTACTTAGTAAACACAATTTTTATGAATATGGACTTCGGAGTTTAATCGAATTGATCAAATATGCTGGAAAATGTAAACGGGAAAATTCAAAAATAACAGACGATGAGGTATAATTTTGAATGTAATTGCTGACAATTTCGTCATTAATTATCGTAAATGTTTTACTTAATATGTTCAGGTTGTTTTATTGGCAATTCATAAAATGTGTATTGCAAATATGACTAAGGAAGATTTACCAGTATTTATGGACATTATAAATAATATATTTGTTGATATTACTCTACCAGAAACTAAAAATAATGTATTAATAGACGCAATACAACGAACCATGTTAAAAAATAATTATCAGCCATCTGATACTGCAGTATTAAAAATCGTCCAATTGTATGAAGTCATACATTTTAGACGATCTGTGATAATAATAGGACATACTGGAAAAGCTAAGAGCACTGCATGGAAAACTCTGAGAGATGCATTAGTATTATTAACAAGAGAGCACGTCAATAATTTTGTACCAGTAATAGTAAGTCATAAAATAGGTTTTAAATAACAAAATATTCACTGTAAACCACAGATAGTCAGTCATTTATAAAATGCAATATTGATTATATATAATCAATGATATTATGTATATGAAAAAAAAAAATTATAATATCACTATAAATCATTTGGTTTGTGGGGGTGGACAGGAATGTCTGATCGCAAATTCTAGTCATTTTTAAAAATTCTAGTTGATCCATTGAAGGAATCATTTTTTGATTTTCCTTATAGTTTTCTTAATTATTGGAAAAACGGGAAAATAAAGGTTTTTGTTATTTTCGATTTTGTTAGGTTAGAAATAATCGTAGAGACCAGACATTTACATCAAATACTAATATTAACCATGTCTAGTCATGGTAACATTTTCAAAACATTCTGGCAATGTTTGAGCTATTTATTAAAGTTTATCAGAATTAGAATTTATGATTGATAACATTTAATTTGTTCGTTTTATATTAAAATTTTAGTCAATTTTCTTGATATTTTTTCTATTTTTCAGTTGTAAGCCTAGTATTCGATTGTTTAGAATAGATTTATCAATTATAATTTTTTTTTTTCTCTGAAAGAAAGCCCTTTATATTATAATAAATAAATACATATTAATATTCCTAAACAATCTACAGTTTTGATTCAATTACGTCTATAATAAAACTAAATTGACATATAAATATAATTTCAAATCCAAAACAAGAAAATTGATAACATTAAATATTACAATATTAAATGTTTATGTGTGTACAATTTTTTTAGGATTATGTTTTGAACCCAAAAACGGTAACTATAGAAGAATTATATGGTAAATATAATCAAGGTACACATGAATGGACAGATGGAATTTTATCATCAATTGTACGCAAAATATGTATAGGTGAATATTTTTGTTAATGTATTGGATTATATTAAAATAATTAATTAAGACAAATTAAAAGATGTTTATCGATGTCAAATTTCGTACTACCCTAGGTTATCTATTTATCTAAATAACAATGGTATCATCCATGATCTATTAAATATTCAAAGGTGAGAAGCAGATCTAGATCTACTTGTTCGCGATACTTATCTTTAATTAGCTTAAATTGGGATTATAAGCTTATAATCCCAAGCTAGGTTGGGTTAGACTAGGTGAGCTAGTCTCTTAGGTTTCTTTAAATCGTTGAATTTTTAAATAATTTGAAAATTACGTTTTTAAAGTAGAAAAAAAGTAACCTGTGATTAAATACCTAATTATAACGTTCACTACCCCAAAAATTATTTTTTGAAACAAAAACCATCATTATAAAACTCTCTTATTCCATTCATTACCTCCTGAAGATTATTAAAATTATTTTCTCAATTTTACACTACGTATTAGTTTTTAATTAACGTATGTATAAAATATACTCAATATAAACAGATACCGGATTAGACCAAAAATGGGTGATATTTGATGGACCGATTGACAGTAGTTGGGTTGAAAATATGAGTTCTGCAATGGATGATAATAATATTTTAAGTTTGACAAACGGGGAACATATTTCAATACCGAAACAAGTAATAATCGTTTTAGAATGTTATTGCATTTTATAATCTAAAAGTAATAATTTAAATTAAATGTATTTCATTATTATACTATTCTAGGTATCATTTCTATTTGAAGTAGAAAATTTAGAAGTAGCGTCGCCGGCAATTGTTTCTAGATGTGGTATAGTCTATAATAATGATAATGATTTCGGCTGGCAATTATATATTGATTCGTGGTTAAATAATTGCAAATTCAAACTGTTTAAAGATACGGTAAGATTAATTACTACGTGCTATGGTGTTCCTTTTAAATTGTATTAAAGTGAAAATTAAATGTTTAGATGAAATTTCATTTTGAACGCTATATAGATGATTTGATGACTTTTAAAAGATTAAACTGTATTGAAATAGTTTCTTTAACTGACCTGAATTGTATAATATCATTCTGCAAACTGTTGGAATGCTGTACATTTCATGACTTGGCTGATAAAATTCCTATTGGACTAAATGATAGTCAATACAAATTTCTTATTAAAATTTGGTTTATTTTTTGGTGCGTATTAATGCAAAATTAACTGAACAAATTATACATAAGAAATTTCATTTTAAACAGTATGATTTGGACAATATGTGGTTGTGTGAATGATGATGGGAAAAAAAAAATTGACGTTTATATAAGAGGACTAGAAAATATTTTTCCTACTAGAGATACTGTTTACCATTACTACGTAGATAATAATTGCTGTAAATTCAAACATTGGGATGAAAAACTATCATTGAATACATGGAAATATAATACACAGTATGAATTTAAAAACAATTCTAAATACTCGTTGGAATAAAATTGTTTATGTCTTTTTAGAACACAATTTTCCAATATAATTGTTCCAACGATTGATACTATTCGTCACAATTATCTTATACAATTATACATGAGTAAAAAACAACCAATTATGTTAGTTGGTTCTAGAGGGTGTGGCAAAACATTTAATGTGAAAAATGCACTTGAAACTATGAACAAAAAGGTTTTCTCTTTTTTGAACATAACTATGACAGCTCAAACTACATCGAATGATGTCCAAGAGATGATTGAAGAAAAGTTGGAGAAACGCACTAAAGAACTATATATCCCACTAACTGGTATTTGTTGGAAACAAATATATACATTATACATGCACCAATATGTTTACACCAGTGTATATTTGTTTAAATGTAAATGATTACATTTTAGGAAAAACAATGGTTACTTTTTTGGACGATATGCATATGCCTATAAAAGAACCATGTGGAACACAATCTTCCTTGGAATTGATAAGACACTGGGTTAGTTACGGATTCTGGTATGACAAAAAAAAACAATGCCCAAAATATGTAAAAAACATGCTGCTCATATGTGCTATGGCCGTGGTTGATAACGTTGAAAAGCCTATTAGTGATCGGATAATGAGTTGTTTTAGTGTTATTAACATAAAACATCCTGATGAAAAGAATATTTTTGTAATCTTCAAGACTATACTCAATCAACATTTAACAGAATTCGATGAATCTGTGTTTGAACTTGGTAAAATCTTAACCGTATAACAGCGCACATAGATTAGCAACCCAAACTTTCACATTAGCATTCCTATTTTAATTAGCTCAATGTGTTCAAATTTTAATAGTGATTGTGTTTTATCAATTTTTAGTTTTAAAAAAAAAAATGATTACTGAATTATGATTTTATAAATAGGTACCTACTTCTGCACATAATTTGTAAAACCTATTAATATCTCGAAAAATAATTTAGTACCTCACACTAGAGGAGTTGTATGCGCAAATTAATAACATTATCTCGGGGAACGGAGTATGTAGTTGGTTTTTTTTTTTTTTTAATTTCAAAACTGAAATGGTTATACTAAAAGTTGAACCCTATTAGATCTAAACCAAGATGTAATGTAAGCACAAAGTTTGCTGATATATATTTAAATTATTCCTAGTCCAAGTGATAAAACTTAACCTAGTTATAAATTAGTGTTTTGGAAAATCAATCTGTTTCGTAAGAATTCATCTTTGTTTGAAGTGTAATGTTTTTATATCTAAACAGAAAAAAATATATCTTTATGCGCTTATGGTAAAACATTTATTGGTACCTATTATAGTATGTTATTTTTAATACATAAAACAATTTATTTTGTTACTGTAGGAAATGGATTGACCTCAATGACGATAAGTCTTTATAAACATTTGGTTTTCAACATGGCTCCATCTCCAACGAAAATGCATTATTTATTTAGTTTGAGAGATATATCTAAAGTAACGATAATATACAATAGTTTTAATAATTGTATAGAACTATAATAGTTTTTTTTTTTTTTTTGTTATTTCTAGGTCTTCCAAGGTTTACTGCGTAGTAATATCAAATATCAAAATTTTAAAGTACCTATGTTGCGACTTTGGTGTCATGAAGTATTTCGCGTGTTTTATGATAGACTCGTAGATGAAAAGTATAAAAAATACATTTAAATCGTAACACTTAATTAAATCTCCGTTGTATTGTTTGTACTTTGTAGTGATCAAACACAATTCTTAAACCATATAAATCATCTACTCCAAGACAATTATAATTTAACATATCACAATTTGTGTAAATCCGAAAAAAATCCAATATTTTTTAATTTTCTAAACGAACACATGTTATACGAAGAAGTAGCTGATGAGGAGTACTTAAGAAAGTTTATCGAAAGTAACATTAAAGAATACAATTCCAACTCCAAGTTTGTGCCGGTGGAAATATTACTGTTTAGTCATTATATCGAACATATCTGCCGTATTGTTAGAGTCATATCTCAGCCAATGGGTCACATACTCCTTATAGGCATTGGTATGGTTTTTCATATTTGTTTTATCTAGTATCTAGGTATTTTAAAGTAGAAACATTTATTTTTTACTCTAAAAATATAATATCTACACTGTCCGATTGTCGTGTTGCTTTCAAATAATTCTGTGACTACCCTTATATGAGTAAACTCTACGCACAACAATTGTAAATTATTGATTCAGTTTTATTTATTTTAAGACAAATTGTATTTTATTTTTTTAAATTTAATTTATGCTTTGTTATCAGTAGATGAATTGCATACGCAATTCTTTAATTATCAAAAGGCTAACATGTTAGACAATAACTATATATTTTGTTTTCCAAATATTATTTATAAATATTTTTAGGCGGGTCGGGTAGATCATCACTAGCAAAAATAGCCTCATGGTTATGCAAATATTGTATTTTTACGATTGAACCATCGAAATCGTACGGAACATCAGAATTTAAAGAAGACCTACAACTAATTTATTCCGAGACGGGGATAGAAAATCATCCAACGTCAGTTTTGTTTAACAATACCCAAATAGTTAATGATTATTTTCTGAAAATTATTAACAATATTTTGAGTACCGGAGAAGTGACAAGTTTATTCACGGAAAATGAATTTGACGAAGTATAATTATTAAACCGAGATTATAATATCGGTACTTATACATTCTAAATTTCAATTTCAATTATGGATATTTTAGATTCAAAAGTCTTTAACATTAACCACTAATAATTTGAATGAAATGGAATCAACCGAAGCATTTAAATCGTGTTTTATAAATCAAGTTAAAAACAACCTGCACTTAATTCTATCTTTCAGCCCTATAGAAAACTCATTTAGGTGTGTATGATAAAAGTTTTAACACTCATTTTTCCCCCTCTCTTTTTCAATGTAACACTTGATTTTTTTTTTAACGATAATTCTATAAAGAAAATAAATTACGTATATTACGTACCTATTATATTTTATATTAATTTTATTTATTTCAGAATATTAATTATTGTGCTGCTTAGCATAGCTTTGTATAGTTATAACTAAATATCTAAATTATTTTTTTTAAATTTATATTTAAAAATAGAAAACGATTGCAGCAATATCCTTCATTGATAAAGTTCACTACAATCGACTGGTTTTTGGATTGGCCAAAAGAAGCTTTATTAGAAGTAGCAATAACTTCACTCGGTGATATTGACATTTCAGCAACAATTACTGGAGAACCCGGAGTAAGTTTTTGAATTTGCATAGAATTATACAATAGGTACTTACTTACAGCGTTAACGCTAATTTATCATAATTACTAATTAATATATATTTTTTTAATTTTTTTTTTTATTTACCTTTTAAATAAAGACGGTTTTCTTATGATATGATGGTTTGTATTGTCCTTATAAGTTTATTTTGAGTTTAGTTGCATGGTGGGTAGATGATCTAAATAATAAGTCAAAGTTTTAAGTTATTTTACAAAATTAGATCCGCCCAAATATAGTGTCAAAAGTTTGTAACTATTACATTTACTAAGACTCACTTTTTTTAAAATGTGCAATTTGAAGCACTCTCTAAGTAATTAGGGTTAACCGTTAATTTCTCCAGCCCAAAGTTAGAGCCCATTATATATGTATGCAGTACACTTTAAATAAATTAGTAAATCAGTGATAACATAAATACTGTGGCATAACATAGATTTATTTACATTTTAATTTTTGCCAAGTTATCAGATATATATAGTGCATATTTTACAATTTAAAATATTGTTTTTTTATAATAATTATAATTTTGCAGGCACTTGGTATAGAAAAAGAAAGCATAAATCAGGTAAATTTCAGAACTTATCATAATCATAGTTTCGCTGAGTAGTAGAAATAATAATTTAGCACACAACATAATATATTAGAAATACATAATTTATAGGATGAATTGAAAAGGTCTCTATCGTTTATGTTTGGCTTTATTCATCAGTCTGTAATTGAGTATTCCAACAATGTTAAATTTGGATCCAAAAATTTCAATAATGTAACACCTTCTGTTTATTTCGAAATGATATCTAGATACAAAACGTAAATATTTGTTTTGAATTAAATATAACTAATTTAAATGGTACCTAATCAAATTTAACAAACTTTGACAGAATACTTCAAGAAAAGCGTATTCAAAAACAAATTAGATCGATTAAATTAAGGCATGGCTTACAAAAAATCAATGATACTATTCTCAAAATAAATGATATGACAATGGAATTAGAAAAAGTCACTGAACTTATTACCAAGTATACTAAGGAATGTGAAGAAATATTTACTGTTATTTCTAAAAATATTAAAGAAATTGACAAACAAACAAAAGAATATGACACTATTAGTATGAAAATACAAAAAGATGAGTTAAGATGTCAAGAAATATACGATTTAGCTTTAGCCGAATTAAAACTTACATTGCCTGGATTAGAAGATGCTATTTCTGTAAGAAATTAATTAATTTAAAGTATTTCAAAAAATAAAAAAGAATTAACAAATATGTTAACCTATTAATTAATTTTAGAATATATGTGCTCTCAATAAAAAAGACCTCTCTGAAATCAAAAACTTGTCTATACCTCCGGAAGGAGTGAAATTAGTTTTAGAAGCTGTTATGATATTAAAACAAGCCGATCCAAGTTGGGCTGAAGCTAAAAGACAATTAGAAGATCCATGTTTTCTAAATCAGGTGAATTATTTATGATCAATTAATATATCAATAATTTTAATTTCACAATTATTGCAGTTTAAAGATTTTAACAAAGACCACATAACAGATGATGTTCTTAAACAAATTGACTTAATTATAAAAAATCCGGAATTTGATCTGGAAAAAATTGGTGTTCAGTCAATAGCTGCAAAATATTTTGGAGCATGGGTTATTTCTATAGAGAAATATGCTAAAATGTTAAGGTAAGATAAAAAAATTATATAGATTAATGCATTAATATATTCATTCAAATATATTTCTCTGCGTGTATATTTTAAAATTAGAACTATAGCTCCAAAACAAGCATCATCAGATTTAGCAATGACGATAGTTAAAGAAGAACAAAACGCCCTAAAAAAAATAGAAGAAAATCTTTCAGTAAATCAAAATTGTCTAGAAAAACAAAAACTTGAATTTGATGGAAAAAAATTGAAAAAAGAACATTTTATTACAAAAGTAAGGTGACATGATTACATTACACTTTATATATTTATCAATGAGTATTATTACATTAACAGGCCGAAGAATTAAAAAACAGCTTAGAAAAAGCAACAAAACTAATAGATGGGTTGTCCAAAGAAAGAAACAAATGGAACAAAACAGTAAATCAAATTGACATGGAATTTGATTATTTACTAGGAGATTGTGTTCTTAGTACTGCATTTGTATCATATATGGGACCATTTGGGCTAAAGTGTAGAGAATATCTTATGAGTTTATGGTTAACATTTATGAGAGAAAACGGGATTCAATACAATCCCAACTTTGAAGTAACTTTATTTCTAACAGATCCGGGAACAATCAGAAATTGGAATATTCATGGGTTGTCCAACGACAGATTTAATATAGAAAATGGTGTTATAATTACCCACAGTTATCGGTATCCATTCATAATAGACCCTCAAACTCTAGCTTGGAAATGGATAAAAAATATTGAATTTGATAATGGATTAATAATTATTGACAATAGGTCAATAAATAATGCGCACAATTTAGAAATAGCTTTAAAAAACGGATACCCAACATTAGTGCAAGTCGATTTTGGCGCTCTTGACCCATTTATCATATCAATATTATCCAAGTCAATTATGAAACAAAGTAAGTTGATTACAGTAAATTATTATTTAATTAACAATGAACAATATTAACATATACCTACGTATTATTTATTGATATAGGAGACAAAACGTTTATACAAATTTGTAAAAAACTACTACCGTTTAATGAAAATTTCAGAATTTTTATTACAACAAAATTAAAAAGTTCCCATCATTTACCTGAAATATTAGCACAAACAACGGTAGTAGATTTTGCTATTCAAGAGGAAGGCTTTGAAGAACAATTATTAAAAACTTTAGTTAATATAGAAAATCCTAGCTTGGAAGAACTCAAAGAAAAAACAATTGTTGATATTGAAAAGGATAAAAAATGTCTTGTTGAAGTACAAGATGAATTACTTAAGTTATTGGACGAAAGTGAATGTTCATTATTGGAAAATGAACAGCTATTTCAGAAATTAAAATCTTCGAAAACAAAATGTAGTATCATTAAAGAACAACTTCAAAGCTCTTTGACTAATCAAGCGGAAATTTATATAGCTCGAGAGGTATAATTTTATTAATTAATATATTTATATATATATATATTTTTTTTTTCTATAGAAATTGTATAAAATAAATATCGTTTAGTGTAATTTGGATAAATTATGTGTTTTTTAGCAAAATATATTATAAACTAGTAATGATATATCAAAAATGTTAAGTGACGTAAGCATAATATTAACCGCAAGTTCTAGAATTTTAAAAATACCAAAACAAATTTCCTTTCGTATTAACAAATGTATAGTACAATTATATTCTACCGCTATTATGAGGTATATTTTTAACTCGAATACTAAACAAAAAATAAATATATAAATTAAAAGTTTCGATTAAATAATTATATTTTCACTTTATAAACGTGATATTTAGTTTAAATGTTTAAAATAACGTTACTTTGCGAGTCCGCAAAAATAAAAGTCATTTTTATTGTTCGAACAATTGACGACAATTTCCGTTTTATACGATTTTCTTCAAATGTAATAAGACAGAAATCACGTTTAATTGTATAACAATATGACAACATACGAGGTGCGACAATAAAATAACGAGACTTTTTGAATAAAAGTTGTTTATTTTAAAAATGTTATAATTTAATGATTATCACCTTCAAAGTACCTTCCCTCAGTATCAATATACTGTTGCATACGTCGCTGCCATTCTTGAAAACAGTGTTGCCAATTGCTTTCATTCAGCCCTTTTAGAAGTTCTGCCGTTTTCATTTTTACGTCATCAACTGTTTGAAAATGGGAAAAGAAATAAGAAGAAGTCACAAGGAGCAAGGTCTGGCGAGTACGGGGGATGTTGAAGTACAGAAATTTTTTTTCAGTTAAAAAACGTTGAATTGAAAATGCACTGTGAGCTGGAGCATTGTCTTGGTGAAGAACCCAGCCATTTTTCCATAGATCTGGTCGCTTCTTTCTGACACGTTCTCTTAATTTAATTAATACCTCTTTATAATAATATTGATTAATTAATTTTGTCGATTTTTTCAACGTTTTCGTTTGTTGAAGACGTGGTAGGACGTCCAGAACGATCATCGTCTTCGACGTCTTCCCTTCCACTACAAAACCGTTTGTGCCATTCAAAAACACGAGCTCTTGATAAACATTCTTCACCATAAACTTCACATAACATACGAAACGATTCCGCGGCAGTTTTTTTTTAATTTTACAAGAAATTTAATGTTAACACATGTTGTTCGATTTTTATATCTAACATTTTTCGGCAGTATAGTCGAACTCGCACTAATAACAAGGCTACTAACGTATAAGAAAATGAATCGATGCCATCAGTGTTCATAGTACTTTTAGATAAGTGTTTTCTAATCATATTTCAATAATCGTTTTATAGATAACGTTAATAGTTTAGGTTTTATTCAAAAAGTCTCGTTATTTTATTGTCGCACCTCGTATATAGTTACCCATACCGTTCCCTATCGACGCCTACAAAGAACAATGCGTTTTATTTTATTTTTAATTTTTTTTTTTTTTTTTAATCTTGTTTTAATCGAGAGTATTGAACTACTGAATACGCATCTCCTAATAGTTGTTATGAATAAAAAAAAAAAATAAAAGTAATTTTGTAGGGTATTTTGTACACATTGTGGCCGTGCAATCGGAGGCGCCGCCCGAAACAAATAATATTATAGTAATAATGACTTTACAGACTTACAATTGGAGGGTGTCAGCCGGTGTTCACGGTGCAATTATTTTCAATTGCCATCACCACGGGCTTGCTCGCATACAAATACACGATAGATTTTGATGTTATAATTATTAAATAATCGATATCGATAGTGTACATACCGGTAATTATTGTTTTATTTAGGGCTACAGACCGTGTGCCAAGCGTGCTTCTACGCTGTACTTTATTCTCAACAACCTGGATAAAATCAACCCGATGTATCGGTACTCGTTGGATTACTATATTGCGCTGTTCGAAAATTCTATTAAAAAGAGCAGCGCCGCGGAACAACTCTGCGACAGAGTGAAACATTTGAACGAACATCATACATATGCGGTGTACGAAAACGTCTGCCGTGGATTATTTGAACAACATCAGTTGCCATTTGCGTTCCAAATATCCATTAAAATATTGTTTATAGAAAACAAAATAAACGCCGATGAGCTGGAATTTCTATTAAACGGTGTAGTAGAACCGAAAAGGAATAATCGTGTTACGGCGCAATGTCCAAGTAATATATAAACTATTCTGCCGATCTGCCAACGATCATCGTACAAATATAGTATTAATACATTTTTTTTTTTTTTTATATTATCTTATTTATAAGATTGGTTACCGATAACATGTTGGAACAAAATTTTGGCATTGAGCAATTTGCCAATTTTCGATGAACTAGACAAATCATTTGAACAATTTCCCAACGAGTGGTACATATGGTATACAGCTCCAGAACCGGAAAATCTAAAACTTATCGGTACATTTCAATAATTCATTTTTTTTTTTTTATTATTATTATTATTTATGCAAATCTATTGTAATTAATCGCAATTAATTGGTTTCGTATAGGTCAATGGGAAAACAAATGTAATTTATTCCAGCGCATATTACTTGTACGCAGTTTACGATTAGATCGATTATCATTTCTTATTAAAAATTTTATATCGATACACCTTGGATCTCAATTTTCCAAGACACCGACTTTTAATATCAAGAATATTCAAAATGATAAAAATGCTGTGTTATTTATTTTACCACCGGGTGTTGATCCGACAAATATGTTAATGAATATGGCTGCGAACAGCAATAAAAAAGACAAGTTTCGATTTTTATCTTTAGGCAACGGCCTGGAATCAATTGCTACTAAGTAATTAGTTTTAAGTGTATTAAAAATATTTCGTATCAGTACTTAGTCACGTATTTATAATTTAAAAATAGCCTAATTCGAACGGGACAAAGAGAAGGTCATTGGGTATTTCTTGCAAATTGTCACCTCTTATTATCGTGGATGCCGCAGTTGGAACAAATAGTTGAAACGATGCAAGATGGCAACAGCCATCCAGATTTTAGATTATGGTTCAGTTCTAAGCCACAGCTAAAATTTCCAATAACATTATTACAAACTGCTTTAAAAATATCATTTGAACAACCTAAGGTCAATACATAAATTTAAATACAATATACATATTTATTAACTGTAATAACATTAATATATTTAAGTGATGATTTTATTATTAGAATCTCAAATCTAGTTTACTACATATATATCAAAATATTAACGAAGAACAATTTTCTCAACACCAATCGAGCCATTACAAAAAAATACTATTTAACTTGTGTTGTTTTCATTCTGTACTTGTCGAAAGAAAACGATTAAAAAATCTCGGATGGAACAACATATATGATTTTAGTGATACTGATTTTGAGGTAAAATATTTTAACAGTTAATTGTTATTTATGAATAATTTTTTATTTTGTTTTTTAAATCATGTAAAACGTAAATTTTCTGTAATATTTTATCATCTGTTTTCATGCCTTAAATGAAATGTATACATTTAGGGATCAAATAAAGTTTTATCTTACTATCTTGACGAATATGAAGAAATTCCATGGATTGCATTAAAATACTTGATAGGAAATATTTTTTACGGCGGAGTCATGATTGATATTTGGGATAAAAGGCTATTAAACATTTATGTAAATCAATTTTTCAATGAAAATTCTCTTACATCGCCATTGTACAAGTAAATTATAATCCAATCAAATGTAATGTTATTCGTGTAATTATTTTAATTAAATATTTTTAAGGTTAGTAAATACCCAAGTTCCAGAAAATGAATCTTTACAAGCATACAAAGACTTTATAACAGCATTACCAAATGAAGATTTAGTTCAAATGTTTGGTCAACATCCAAACACTAATGTCATTTATTTAACAAAAGAAAATCGTTTATTATTCAAAACACTAAGACATTTACAAGATCAATTTAATGCACCGCCAGATGATAATGACAAAGAAAATAGAGTACTAATTCAATTATCTCAAATTCTTCAAAATTTGCCTTCATTAATTAATCTTGAACATATCACAATTAGTACGAATGAATTGGATTTTGTAGTATTTCATGAGGTAAATTTTACCATCTGGAATAAAAAAATAAAAATATTTTTATGTATTATGATCTGTAAAAAACCTCATCGTCAGATTAATTTGTTTGAGTATAAAATTTTGTATAATATAAAAAAAAATAAAATAAAAAACAAAACATAATTTCAATTTCAGATAACGTGTTATAATAATTTACTAGAGAAGATGAAAATTACACTGACGACATTAGAAAAAGGAATCGCTGGTCTAATTGTAATAACTCCGAACCTCGAAAACATGTTTCATGCTATTTACAAAGGCAATGTACCAGACCAATGGTTAAAAAGTATAATGTCATCCATACTTATATTGTAGTGTATATTTTAGTCTGTGACAGAAAGCAATAAAACTTTTTAAAAGTTTTTATTAATTTTGTTAATTACTAATAATTATTACAATATTACTTTAAGCATATCCATCGTCAATGAATTTGGCTGCGTGGATGCAGAATTTAATCGAACGCGTAAAATATTTTAATACTTGGGCTAATACAAATCAACAACCGGTGTCAATTTGGTTGGGTGCCTTTGTAAATCCTTCTCGTTTCTTAACCAGTATACTCCAAGTACAAAACTATTATTGCGATATTTTAAATTGTATAATGTATTTAAACTAAATTACAGAAAGAATCGAAAAACTCTTCAATGCAAATAGATTTACTGAACTGGCAGTTTATACCTATTGCGACGCCTTTGAACGACTTGACGATACTGTCAAATGTACACATTTTTCATTTATTTGATTTTTTTTTTTTTTTGGAATTTACATTAAATATATTTCCATGTTTGTTTTTTTTTTGTAGAAAGGAGTATACGTACATAATTTATATTTGGAAGGTGCTGGTTGGGACGAAAAAAATATGTGCCTATGTGAACCATCGCCATTAACGCCAATAGCTAAGTTGCCTGTCATAAATTTTATACCAGTGGAAGGAAAACCAAGACTCAGAGGTCCATATTTTACTATAAACATAATATATTGAAATTAATGGCAATTGTTGAATTTAATTTGAAACTCTATTTTATAGATTTGTACCCTAGTCCGGTATATTATTGTCCGGAGAGAAGCAACGGAATACATAATAGTGATTCATGCGTATTCGTATTAAATTTAAAAAGTGGGTCACGGCATCCAGATCATTGGATAAAACGAGCCACAGCCGTATTATTGAATTTAGAAAACTAAATTGCTACCCTTTTTTTTTTTATTTTATTACATTTATTTATATTACACGTAAATTTTAATACACCTACAATATTTTATTACTACTTTGAACTAAAGCCGATAAGTGCAAATTATGAATTATATAAATAAATAGCTGTCTCTGGTCACCGGATCCGTGTATTCTACCCTTGGTCCGTTCCCTGCTGACCAATTTAGGCACGAACGTGTACAGAACAACGTTTTTATCCCACGCTGTCTCTGTTCCCGAGTCAAGAAACTCATCTTAGCATTCCTTTTCTTCGCTGCCCGCCACCTTAGAGCGGATCTTGATTTCATCACGTGTACCCCAGATGGGTCTCTGCACGCGTCTGAATTACTCGAATAGGTTTCCATCAAAGGTTCCCTCACATAACAACCGTGCGGCGTATTTTGTACGATTTTCCAGGCGGTGTCCAACGTGTTACGAACCGTACAGCCCGTTTTTAGAAACCGAAACATAATGAGAAGAAGTTGGGAAGAGTTGGTGCTTGTCTTTGGCGGTCCTGAGGATTCACATGAGAAATAGAAAAATTTTAGGTAATTTATTATATTTATATTTATTTTAACATTTAGAAAATAATACAAATAATTTTGTCTTGCCACTCTAATTTCCCTTAATTTGTAAAGTAGTTGGTAAATTTGTTTCGAATCATATCAGCATCACGTACGTGACGGCCAGTATAGGTTGAACTGAGAAAACGTGTTGAAAACGACACAAAATATTAGTTTTCGGAATAAATTGGCATCCGTTGTGTCGACCTTGGGCATTTGTTTAAAAAGTAAGAACAAATAAATAATTGAAACGCAATTGAAACCTAACCTAACGCATAGGTTTCCCTCGGCTACCATCGCGCGGTTTATTTCGAAAGTGACGAAAATAAAATAATTTAAAATCTAACGGACATAGGTTCACCGGCGCCCTCGGGATTTAGTGTTTTGAAAAAATCGTAAAAATGAAAAATGAGCATAGGAACTCGCAGTAATTTGAACGCCGCAATCCCCTCGAGTTTTACCCCGTTCGCGCGAAAACTGTCTCGTCGTTAATGTTCCGTAATACTTCGACGGCCGAACTTCTCGTAAGATAATAATAAAATTACTCTATTAATCCATTAGAAAACGCCAACTGCGGTCTTGCCGGAGAAAAAAAAAAAAAAGCCCACGAGAAACGTTCGTATGACGCTAATGTTGTACCGCGGTAAACCCGTCGCCGAATCAATGTATCCCGGGCGTCGTGTTTGGAAATGCCGTAATCTTTACGATTTTTTTATCTTGGCGCTTTGCATAGTGTATCTTCGTAATTGAAATCATCCCTCACTCTAACATAGTTATGTAAAGCACATATTGGCTTTTACAATAGTTTCAGCAAAGTCAATCTTTACATCTAACGGTCTATGTAGTATTCGCCACTTACTACACATAATCCCAAATGCGCATTCTACATAATATCGACGTTCACCGATAATTAAACATTTTTTTTTTTTTTTTTTCATACGATAACATTTTGCCACCATAAGGTCTCATTAAATTTTCTGTCATACCAAACGCTTCGTCAGCTACAATTACATATGGGACTTTTGTATCTTCGTTACAAATTTTTTTATTTTTTATTTTGTTATAATTTTGTAATATTTTTCAGTAAATAAAAAATGTAATAAAAATTTAGACAAACTTACCTTAATGTCACGATAAGTTTTTCTTGAGGTGAAATGGTAGTATCTTATTGCATTTTCATCAGCTTCAATGGAGTCTTTAATTATCTCCAATAGATCATCGAACGATGTAATTGACATTTGAAAGTAATTGAAATTTACAAAAAATTTATAAAAAAACATTTTTCATTGTGCTCTCTAAGTTTAGGATACAAAGTGATATAATGACTATCAGATAGCCTCGTTTTTAAAATAAGAAGGACCCAATATTTTCTTTCTCTCATTTCTCTACGTATTCTCATCCTTCGGTGGACGGCCCCAAAAACATACAGCATCTATCACGTCCATTCTGGCTTGTACTATACATCTTTTTTAAATATAATTTTTGACTAGAACATTTCTGTACAACGCGCGTGACACGCAGCCATCTGAACGGTAAACGCGCGCGTCCGTGTGAACCTAACCTAAGACGTGTTTTTATCTGCTCTGTCGTAGTTTTTCCCGCCTAAAATTTTTTATTCGTGTAATAATTGTCAACTAAATTTACCAAGAAAACAAGAATTAACAACAAACAAAATATCGAAATTGAATAGATCGATTACGGCAAGTTTCGCCAGACTAACTTAACCTAACCTACTCTCTTTTTTTTTTTTTTTTGGCTTTTTGTACGGGCAATACATCCGCCTCCCGGAACCGCTGTAAAGCACTACTTCGGGAAGCGGATCGCTATCATTTATTCAACGAAAAACAATTTTCAATTAAATACACATGTTGAAGTTCCCCTGCGGGCGGGATGGGCTCACATTCGGTTATATAATCGCGTTATGGACAGCAGTCGGTTCGAGGCCCGCTTGCTGACAGGTTACATTCTTAGAAGGAGGAGGTGCGTTCTTCACGTCTTCCGCGGCTGGCTTCCTGCTTCTCCGGTCCGCGGCATCCTCGGTCGGAGGCAGCAGCCGCTTCCCTTCTTAGCCCACTTGTCCGCAGTTTGCGGCGAGGTGTCCCTCACCGTTGCACTGGTAGCGGCGTCGTTGCCGTGCCGGGTTCTTACACTCGGCAGCGTAGTCATGGGCAGATATTCGATCACATCCGTTGGGGAGTTGGGTGCTTGACATGATGAAAAAATTTGTTTAAAAAGTTTTGATTATATTCTACAATTGTATATTATAAGTGAAGTGGAGAAATTAATACCTTCTGGGGAGTTTGATAACGTTCTGGAGGAGGACCAAAGCCCCCCCCCCCCCAATATGGGTAGGTGGATGTCCCGCGATTCCTAAAATACCAACTATAGTAATACTATCAAGTATTAGGTATATAATTACATATTGAATACTTTCTGTGTTGATTTTGAATAGCTACAAAAAAAAAAAAAAAAAATAAGAACTTTTTATCAACTTAACTCGATTAGCAAAAAGTTAATATTTGTTTTTTTTTTTTTAACTTTTTTGTTTATTCAACTTAATTCGATGGAGTTTATTATTTTCTAATTAATTTGCCCGAATTGGGTAGGTTTGGTTAGGTAAGTGGCGGCTCGGAGAAGTTATAATGAATCACGTGATTCACAAACATTTTAATAAATGGGTGGGCGCCCTGTGGTTGTAAAATGAAATTTGAACAATTTTTAAAGGTTGATAATTAAATTGTAAATAATGTAATACACTTGCACGCATATAAATGTGTATACAACGTAAGTGTAAGTCGTACAGTAGGTTAAAACGTGGTAGAGTCAAATTAATTGTTTTGGTGAAAATAATGTTATGTTGTCAAAAAACTAATTTTATATTATTCACTGGATTTTAACAATTTGCATTAAATTATTAGAATTAATATCACTAAAAAAAAAAAAAAAAAAAAATAGTTATCTTGAAATTTCCAAAAACTATGTAAAACTCGTAAAATGTAAAATATACATTTCATTAATTTTGTTTTTAACTATAATTCAACAAATAAATGTCACTAAATTGGAATTTTTATTATAGACTGCTGTTGAAAAAAAAAATCGCATATAGATAATAATATATTGATTTGTTTTCATGACTTCTATGACCCTATTATTTACCACTATGAATTCACTACTCGGAATGTAGTGAGAAAAATGTTTCGAGGTGGGTGGTGTACAAATATGATACGTGAGTCAAGGGAAAAAAAGTCCACATCGCATTCACTCACATTCGGTACATCGTATCTATACCTACGCGTGCAAACGGAATTGTAAAATTTAGTCTTTCGTTTCCTGTCGTATAAAATGTAAAATAATGGTAATTATCTGTTGTTTTCGGTACGTACCCAACATGCGATTGAAAAAAAAAAAAAAAAAAAAATGATTTCCTTTTCCATCAATATTAGTTCTAACCTAATAATGTATCTGCACACACGCACATTATACACTTATATTAAAATACATTTCATTTTTTTTTTAAATCGATTTGATCGACATATTGTTGTCTTATTATATATATACATGTAAACATAAAATACCCAATAATGTATTTTCTATTTTATCGGGATACAAGGTGGGAAATTGTGTGAAAGTATTGTATTGTAAGCGGGGCCGGATTTAAGGGTGGGGTGGGGCAGGCCGGCCCCACGAAATAAAGTACATTCGCTATTGAACAGTAAAAGTTTCTTCGCAAATTTAAACAACAATTTACTGTTCAACATTTTTGATCCGATATGGGCCCTGGGACCCCCACAACTATGAATCCAGGACTGATTATAAGTATAACACCTGTCTATATTATACCAAAATGTATTTCATATTAAAATGTTTAAAAAATAATAATATTATATTTTTTTCTCTATATTATTACATTTATACTAAAAGTTTATGCATATCCGGATATTCGATAAACAACACGTTATGGCTATAATTATATTCTGTAAGCAACATTACTATATTTTTTACAACAGTTACAAACAAAATAATTTCGTCATTAGGAGGAGGAGGGGGGATAAAGGCTGATTTGTCAGTGCAGAAAAATAAACACGCAAATGCATTAAATTACAGCCGTGTTAACAATAAGTAGCTTATAATTTTGTATATTATAAATTTATAACAATCATAAAACATTCAACAAGATTTTTCCAATGAATAGTTTCTTGAGACGTTGAATGTAGCCTAAACTACCCATAGATTACAAAAGGGTTGACAAATACTTAACATAAATCATAAAAAAAAAACAAATGATAGTTGTCATTGTACAAATTGATCTCAGTTCAGTGATTGTATACTGTATAAGTAAGATTTTGTATTTCTTATGTGTATTAGATAATTATAAATGGTTTATGTATATATATATATATTTTTTTTTTTTGTTAATAAATAAAAAACGTCAAAGTATTTTCTTAAAAACTCATAAAAATTAAGTAATTGTATACCAATATATTGTGTTGGGTAAATCCAAACAATAAGTTAAACATTTCAAAGTATTTGTTTAAGTAATATCAAAAAAAACATAAAGGTTTATAATAATAATAATAATAAAAAATGTAAAATTTATTTACACTTACATGTTTTCATCACAGAATTTTGACTAAATTATTTATATCCTATTACAACTTTGACAACTGTTATAGGAAATTCTTTGATCAACAACCGCTCAACATAATATACAACATGATAGTCTACAACTAATTTTGTTTTTACAATAAATCGTATTAAGTAACATTTATTCAAAAAACAGTTGATCCTTCATCAGTCTCGACTTTTGAATAACTCATCGTATTTGGACGCCTTCGGTGGTGGTTAGTACTTCGCCGACCTTCAATTACAAGTGCAATAATCTATAATATGAAAAATAAATACTACATAAGGCATTTGTTTATAAATTGTCTCAATAAGTTAACATTTAAACCAAAGAATGAAACTATTAAATAATTGTACGCTTACTTTCTTTTTATTGTATAATGCTAGATAAAATAGCATTGAAAGTAGAGTCATAATGCTAAAGTAGAAAAGAAAATGAGTCTCTTCTGGTCCAGCAAATACATTCTTTTGACTAAGTATAGGTGGAGTTTCTTTAGATTCTGTAAAGTCATCATTTTTTTTATTTTGCAAATCTCACAATATAAATTAAAATAAATATAACTAAAATAATAATCAATAATATAAGCAAATACGGTCTTGATTTTACTACTCGGCCATACTTGAAAATGATAATTTATACAACTATAATAAATACATTTTATTTAAAAATAAACTTAATTCACCTGTCTGTATGGCCTCATAATCCTCCTTAGGATTATCATTAAAAAGTTCTGTAAAAAAAAGAAAAAAAAGTAAATTATGATTAATAATGGTTACATATTACATTTAATAAGGATATAAATGCTTACTATCGACGCTTTTAGGTTCAGTAGCAAGTTCGCTATATTTATCCACTTGGTCATCTATACTTTCATTATCTTTATTAATTGTATCTGATGGTTCTTTATCACTAATGGAAATTTCATTTTTTGTACTTTGACCACTTTCCTAAAAAGTATTTTCTTTAAATTATCACATTGCCTACTTTATATATTTAATAAATTTATATTCAAAAAAGTTATAGAATTAAATTTATTTTAAAATATATCAAAACAACATATACCTATATGAATTTGTAATTGGCTTAAACATTTAAACATTTTTATACAAGTACTAATTATTTTGCATATGTGTGATATTGATGAAACAATAGTACCTATATTATATTTTAAGGCCAAGGATTGCGTATAGTAATTATTGTATGTTTTCCAATCAATGCATAAGATGTAATTTCGAAAGAAATATTATGATACTGAGTAACTAGGGAACGATAGTATTTTGATATCTAAGCAATGATTTATTAACGGTAAAAGTGCTTAAAACAAATATTTAACCTTTATTTAATTCAAAGTTTTAAATTAAATAATACACTTTGTGAATAATATTTAAGATTTTAAATAATAATTATTCAAAAATCAAATTGTTGGTTACTATTCCCAATAATAAATTAAAAATAACTCTGACGAAATAATGTTATACAAATTAATCAAATATTTTTATTATGTTATTATAACAATGTTAACTTTGAATAACCCAAATAGTAACAAATTATTTTATAGTTTTTAATCAAATTTTATGAATTTCGACATATTACTAATACTTTTATATTGTATGTGTTAAACTATTGAGTTATAAGTAGGCATTTATAAATAACAACTATGAAAATTGAATGAAAAAGAAAATATATTATTTACCTACCTAATAAGAATTCTTTAAAAAGCATAATTCAATTATACAAATATCTAATATCTGTTGAATTATAAGAACATTTCATCGTGTATTGACAATAAAATAGGAATAAAATAAACCTAAATATCTAAATCAGTTTTATTTAAATGAATAGGATTAACATAAAAAAAAAAAAATATATATTTTAGTATAAAATTTGTGTTTAACTTGGTTATAATTGTAATTGGATATTCATATAAATAGTAAAACATTTAATTTACTTTTCTCTATCAATTGTAACTAACCAAACCGGTAAATTAAAATTTAAAACTGCTTATAATGAATGCGAACCATTAAATATTTATTAATTTTTAGTAGTAGTATCTAAATAGTACTCACAGGTGGTATGGCTTTAGGATTAGTTTCGGGAAGATCGTCGGGTTTATTCTGTTCTTCAGGCTTAAGCAATGTACCAAGAGGCTCCGGAATACTTTTAGATATATTGTTGTCAGTACTTTCTATTGCTAAACAATAAATTAGATGAATTGTAAATAGATTGTATATTGTACATTATGCATTATGCATACTCACATTGTTTCTGTGTAGAGTTATTCAACAGTAAGACTTCTACATTTAAAAAATGACAGAGGCGGCTCAAATTAGATAGGGAATAGTAAGCACTACAAACTATTTGCCATTTGTTTAAATCGTCTAAAGGGTCCATGAGTAATTTCAACGGTGGGGATATTTTGGCTACGTTCTTCCAAACGTTGTACACAAGTAAACTATTACTCGTATTGTTTGTAGTTTGTGTTATTGTATTGTTTACATCTAAAATACTTATACCGCTGTTTTCTAGTTCAATTGTCACGTTGTAAATAACCGTGCACAGGCACGGCACAGGGTTGTCGGGTTCTAAATTTTTGAAACCGGTATCGTCCAACACCGAGTGGTCGCAAATTTTGTCGAGGTGTTGATCGTTAAAATACTTTACCAGACCTAATTTGTCTTGGGTTTCGGACAGTAGTTGGGCGACGGACAATTCCACGGGCAATGCGCGACTAAGTCGCATGGTGAATACGAAGAGGCCGGTGAAAATTAATTGGAATTCGGCTGAACACATATTTAAGCAGTACGAATGCACACGACTTTACATTATTGCAGCAATTGTTTAAAACCGACGGACGCACACCGCATTGCACACGACTCGAATATAGAAATATTACATAAACGACTTTAGGCACCAAAGTCGACGGTTTACGTTAATCGCCTAATACTACCCGTAACGCTAATTAATATTATTCGAAAAGTAAACAACCAAGCATTTATCACCAGACATTACATTAATACACTATTGAAATACACAATTCGATGTAAGCAAGTGCGCGCGGTATCACACATTTGTAACTTGAATTTCCCACTGAAGTTAGTAGTCGGCAATTACAATGTGAATACGCTGTTTTTCTTGTTTCTAGGTTTGCACATGTAAATATAACCTTAAATTTATTCAAAATGATAACGATGATAAACGCAAATTGTAAACATTGGAGATTGACACTTCGTAGGTAAATAATATATTTTGTACAATTAGTCCGGTACGACTATTGAGTCGTTTATTTTTTTATTTCAATAATTGTCGATAATTAAATTTAAAATATGGTGAAGCGTAAAAACGAAGTAGCTCTTACCAAAAGCGACCATAATAAAGCAGTCCGAGAAAAATATATGAAAACTGACAAAGTAAGTTTTTAAGTTTTATAATTCAGTTTTTATATTATTTTATTTCTGTCTAGAATGCGCGAATATCTAGTCTTTTAATGCCAATTATGGCGCTGGAAGGCCACGAAGGCGATATATTTGCAACGAAATTTCATCCTGAGGGAGAATACTTGGCTTCATCTGGGTTCGATAGAAAAATTTGTATGCACACAATGTCTTTATTTTATATTAATTGTGTTCCTTTTACCTAATTACTTATTAAATTTAAATATTTCTAGTTATATGGAGTGTATATGGCGAGTGTGAAAACTTGGGTGTCCTCGCCGGTCATTCGGGAGCTGTTTTGGATATGAAATTTTCAACAGACGGATCGTTGATTTATACAAGTAGTACCGATATGACAGTATCCTTTTGGGATATTTATAAAAACCAAAGAGTGAAGAAACTTAAAGGTAATTCATATTAACTGGTTGTTGATGTGATAATAAATAGGAAACTAATTTTCATAGTATTATTATTGAATAATATCTCTATGACATATCTAATAGTTGAATTGCATTATTTTGATGTAATATACTCCGTATGGAATACATTATAGGTAGTCCTATTTGTTTATTAATTATTGCACAAATTATTGAAATTTCTATTTTTACTCATAATTAAAATTACTCATACATGCTATATTGGTAATATATTATGAAATACAAAATTTATCTGCATAAAAAAAAAAAAACCATTTTCCCTTGTTTCTAGCTATTCAATTTATAATTACCTTTTTTTATATCTTTTTAAAATATTGCATCATAACTATTTGTGCATTCAAAAGTATGAGCTCGTAAACTTCAAAAATTATTATGTAAAAATAACGCAGTTCTAATGATTTTGGACACTTGATATTTGCAGAATCATAAAAGATTACTGGACTGAACGTATAACAGTAATTTTTGTAAAGGGGGACATATTATATTCGGCGTTTAAGCCAGCAATGTGTTATGACAATATTATACCTAATGAAATTTAACTAATGGTAATCAACAGATTATAAATTATAATAATAATGCTTATAAAAATAGAAAAATAAAATCAATTGTATTGAATAATGGTTACAATAAATGTATTATAAATATGCTATATAATTACAGTAACACGTCTAAGCTCTTGACCCGTTCCATTGCCTTTGGTGTTTTTCATAAATCCCCTTTCATGATAATAAGTTTATGGTTTATTCTTTGTTGCCACAGTAAACAATAATTTTGTTCCTTCACATGTTTACAGTATTTTATATATAGTTTTAAAAAATTGTATACACAATGCACGTGCAAATCGTATTATAATTTTTTTTTTTTATTACTTAGTTTTTTATTTCCACAATCTGTTTCATAATTTGAACAATAAGTGAAATTGATGAATTTGGTGTTTTTTGACATGAAGGACGGATTAAAGATACCTTCCAGTGAAGGCACTTTTACAGTTAAAAAAAAAAAATGTTAGAACAATGTTAAGAAGTATTAGAAGAGAAAATATAATAAGAATAGCAAAAAGTAGATATCGGAAGAAGAACAAGGATATTAGATTGGCCTAGACTAGTAGGTCCCTACACCACCGCCTTTTCAACCTTTTTTGTGGGTTGCCGGGTAAATTTATAGACGCAAGATCCTTGATTAGAGGATTATTATGGTTTTGTAGGTTGAAGTTAAAACGTCTGTAGAAGGTCTTTGCTACATCTTTGACAGGAGAGATGGCTAGGTCATTATGTAATGTATGATTAGATACATAAAAGGGTGCTTTGGTTATAGTACGGAGGACTTTGGACTGAAAACGCTGGTTACGGTTGACATTTGTAGGTTTAGTGGAGCCCCATAATTGGATTCCGTACGTCCAAATTGGTTTTAAGAAGAGTTTGTATATTAGTACTTTAATAGATAATTTGGTATGGTGGGAAGTAAGGAGTGAACGGAGAAGACGAAAACAATCATTTAGGGTTAAGAGCTTGTTACATAAATGCGGAGCCCAGGTGAGACGTTGATCAATGGTGATGCCTAGGTAGCGAATGCTTGGTGCGACAGGCAGTATTTGTTCATTAAGGATGATAGGTGGACATTTTCCCTTCCTAAGAGTGAAGGTGCAATGTATGGATTTGGATTCATTAATTTTTAATTAATTATAATTCATTTTTTATTATAATTATATAAATATATTTAAACATTTATTTTGCTATTAGGACATACGGGATTTGTGAATTCTTGTGACTCAGCAAGACGTGGACCACAAATGATCACTAGTGCTTCAGACGATTGCACTATAAAAGTGTGGGATCCTAGAAAGCGAGGAGGTGATGCAGTTACTACTTTCAATAATAATTATCAAGTGATGTCTGTTTGTTTTAATGATACTGCTGATCAAGTCATTACTGGTGGTCTAGATAATGAAATAAAAGTATTATTATTTAATATTACGATTTTGTTGGTAAATTTTTGTTTGATTTGATTGATTCTGTTCACCAGATTTGGGATTTACGTAAAAATGCATTACTTCACCGTTTACCTGGCCATACAGATACAGTGACTGGACTCGAATTATCACCCGATGGCTGTTTTTTACTGTCCAATGCAATGGATAATAGCTTAAGAATATGGGACATCAGACCATATGCACCAGCTGATAGGTGTTTGAAAGTTTTTTCCGGCCACACACATAATTTTGAAAAGGTTCTGATATTTTAAAAATAATGTGTATGTTTTACTTGTGTGATTTTATAATAATTATGTATTTTTTTTTTTATTTGGTGCTGATAGAATTTATTGCGATGTGCATGGTCACCAGATGGTTCAAAAGTGTCTGCGGGTTCAGCTGATAGATTTGTATATATCTGGGATGCTAATACTCGGAGAATATTGTATAAGTTACCAGGTCATAATGGTAGTGTAAATGATGTAGATTTCCATCCAAAAGAGCGTATAAGTAAGGGAATTACTTAAATAGTATGTAGTTTTATGGGTATATCTGTTAACTGTAAGGAATAACATTAAATGTATTTTAAATTAAAATATTAATGCATTGTTGGTGTTATACTGTTTTAATTTAATAATTAAATTTTTTTTTTAAAAAAATAGTTAATAATATTTACTACGGAATATTATTTTCAGTTACTTCTTTAGCCAAAATGGCCTTTGTGATGATCAATGATTTCATTGCCATTGAGAATAGATTGTATTGCTGAAACTATCTTGTGAAAAATATAAAATATACTTAGTTTCCTTTTGGAGACTGACAATGTATAACAACATTATGCATACCAATGTTTTATAAATTATAATTTAACTGTACTCTATTCCATTTAAGTTGAGCCATTCGACCGATGAAATCCAGTTGTCGCCGTGCAGTCTCTTCCACAAACGTTGCTAACTAGGTATCGAACATTGGGAAACCACACCATGTATATGTAGTGAACAATATTATTTCAGCATTCTCACCATACTTTACGCGTATACTTGTTTTTCATTCCGTGTGATTGTATTAATTACGTTTCTGAAAATATCTGTATACACAACGGTGACAACAAGGACTAATGTTGATTGCCGATCATTGGCAAATAATTACAGAGCATCAACGAAGGGATTAGACAGTTGCGGCTACTCGGTACGCATGCACGGAAATGGGTCAACTTAAATGGAATACAATATTACAATACAATAGTATACAATATTCTTTTTTGAATTCTTGATAACTTTGGTTGTAGAAATAATTTTCAGGATATATATTTAAAAATAAAAACACCAGTATTACCTTCCTGTGCTTGCTTTTCAGAAATAGTGAATACGTTTTGTTTTTACTGTACAATTTACAAATTTATATGGTAAATTTACAGTGTATAAATACTGTATAGTGTATCATATTATTTACTATTAACACATTTTTTATTGAAATATAATATTACAATTAGAATAATTATTAAACTTTTTTAATTTTGTTTTTATTGTTTTTTTTAGTTATGTCTGGATCCAGTGATAAAGTTGTATACCTTGGCGAATTTGAATAAGTTCATTGAAATTTATCTGACACTATTGTAATTTTAAACTATAATTTTTATATTAATGCTTTTACATTACTACTTTGTATTTATTTTAATTAAAATTATAAATTCATGATTTAACAGAATGTATATTAAGTTTATATTTGTTTATGTTTGTATTCACATGAGGGGAGAGTGTATAAACCTGGAATACAAATGTGAAATCTATAAAAACCTGGACAATACAAATACTTTTTGTGGCCAGGGGATTTTAATAAAAAGCCCATTGCATACACTGAAAATTTCATAGCACCTAATATATTAGAGCCATTAATTATATCCACAAGGAAAACTACGTTTAATTATTTTTGTTATGAGTATTCAAAATATCCTTCTAAACTTGCCGGAGTTGGACAAACGGAATTTTGTTTTAAATATTACTGTTGACAAAATCAATAAAGAAAATAATTGAATGGCCATACATTATTATAACAAAAATTTACTTGGATCATTTTGACTGTAGGTGCATGCAAAAATTGTAATTCCTTTAATTTTACAATGTAGGTAGTTACGGTGTAGGTATAATATCAATATATTGCATCTTTGATATAAAAATATATTATATTTAACAACGACTATTTACGGACATGAATTAATGCAAATTATCCGTGTCTCTAGTCCTTGAACATTATAAAATAATATGTTATAATTTAAGGTTTTACAAAAAAGAATAAATAATAAATATTTGTAACACAACACAGGTACCTATATCACAACAATAATTTAACTCGATAATAGTAAATTAAATAAAGAACTTTCTTATGCCTAAGCGAACCGGCATAATTAAGTTATTGCGAACAGTAGCATCCATCTTTGGTGTTCTCTTTGATCCACGACAAATATTTAGACACTCTAGTATACACTCCTGGATAGCCTGGACGCGCGCACCCGTGTCCCCAACTCACGATTCCTAGAAATGTGCACAGCAACATATATTATGCCGATCAGTTATTATTATTGTTTTTTTATTATTTATTTTTATAACAATCTATACTAAAAAAAAAAAAATTACAATAAGTATAATGTATGATTATAAAAATTAAATGCAATGGTCCGGGTAATGGAAGAAACCTCATTAATATTGTTATTTTTTAATTTTTGGTATTCGTTATACAATAAGTATTATTGTAAAACATATAGTGAAATACTATAATGTTTATAGCCAATTGTAAGTATTTGCAATCTACGTATCTGTTATTTATACACTAAAAACTGATGAAATAATATATAAAAATATAAATATATATAAAAATATATTGATGTTAATGGCTTAGGGCAGAGGGGTTCCTAAACTATTCACGATCAACCAGTTTTCGAATATTTTTTTTTTTTAATTTTGGCGATCCATTACATACTAATGACCTGGATTTTTATCAACAATAACTTTACGAAATTCTTGTCAAAAATAAATTTATTGATATGTCATATAACTGTATTTAAATATTTAATATGATAAGAAATTACTGTCTAATTCAAATTTTCTTCTGTATAAAAAAAACAAAAAATATTTCAAAATTAAACGCGACCCATCTTGGGGTAGCAACCCACAGTTTAGGTTCACTTTGGCTTAGGGTATCCAAAAAAAAAAAAATAATAATAATAATAATTATTGAAAATTTTAATTTTAATTAGAATAATACAAATTTTGGTGTAAAATGAATATATTTTTTTTCTCACACAGAATTAAAGTATTAACAATTTTATTAAAATCTGCAAAAATCTTTTAAACGAAAAAAAAAAACCATTACAAACCCAAACGCATTAAATCCAATCTGTGGTACGTATTTGTGTTTTCGATTGTGTCAATTACCTATCTGTTTTACAATTTGCATATCTATAAAGACTCTATCATATATTATATGTATGATTGGAATGATCTCATAATATTTATACTCGTAGAGTTGTATTCACATAGACATAAAACAAAACAAAAAAAAAATGTCTATATTATACTTAAAAAAATAGGTAGGTCTAATCTCCACTGCCATTGTATCACCACAATAGTTTTTAAATTGGTTTTTATGATAATCTAATTTTTATTTCGAGTAAAAACTCGAAATTACCTCACGGGTCATAAACTGGAAGGAAATGATGACATCGGATTTTCCGGTGAAAAGTTATTATTATTTTTTTTTTTTTTTTTAAACAAATGAAATGATAATTTTTTTTTAGCATAATAAACGTGGAACGTTTAAACCTTCACTCGTGTATATTTATGTATTACAATAATATACCTATCTACTAGGTAAGTAGTAAAAGATATTTTATCTTTTATAACGTTACACATTCATTCTACATAATTATGTAGATCGCCTACACCTAACCGCAAGCCCGTGGGCCCAGCTGATACTTTATTATGTGGCTTGTACAAAATACACAAAGCCGATGGCTTCTACCTTGTGTGATTTATAATATTATATAGTGTACTTACAAGCAACTTTGTATGGAATTATTCATCCGGGATGGCACTCTCGTTGACATTGATTTATGGGAAACCCACATGACCCGATGAATATGTTTAAAATTCAAAATGGTATTTTAGAGAAGAGAAGGAAAAAAAACAACGCGAAAGTTACCGATTTCATATGTTTACCGTTGGGATTGCTCACGAGCAGTGTTTTAGATAGTGCAAGACGATACATTTCAAAATATCTAGATAAATATAATAAATACCTAAATTACTGCTAAAATAATATTTTCTAGATGAAGATAAAAAGATACATTGAATTGTAATTATCCAGACAAAGATAAATAATCAGTGATTCTTTATCTAGATAAAAAAATTAATAATTTTGTTCTTTACTGTAGATTTTAGATAAAGGTTGTGTAATTGATGAAATATTATATATTTTATCTATTAGTCGAATAATATACACCAGTTGATTTTAGATTACCAATATTTGCTATACAATTAAATTAAAGTAATTTAATATAATTGCAACGGTTTACTGGTATCAGTGATTTTTAAAATAATAATTTGTTTGTGTATAAATTGAATATTTTAGAATCAGAATGCATTTAAATACATTTGAAAACATAGAATTTTATCTAAACGATGAAATTAGGTATCTATCTCGGATAATTAATTTCTCATTTATCGTAGATAAGATCAATGATCAAAATATATCTATCTATAGGTAATTAATATCTAGATGAAACACAACACTGCTCATAAGTAGGAACTATAGTTTCGAATATTATTGATTATTTCCGGGGCTAATATTCAAAAGAAAAACTACACGTTTGGATGTTAATTTTGAAACAAGTTTTACACGATAAATAAACAACGAACGGTTTAGAGACATTTTAGTTTCTAATGCATTTCCAAATGTATTCTCTAATTTACCGATTAGTCGATTAAGATAATAATTTTCAAGTACTACACCGGCTAGTCGTTGCCGTTATAGATATGCGTTACAATTATAAAATACTCTTACTGTACATGTATAGATTTAGTGGTGCGCAGAGGAATTTGAAGAGCACGCAATTAGCTTTACTTTTGAATAGCCTTATTTTGTTGAAACATCTCCGCGACACCGATACACCCACCGGTAATCCACATCTCCCGGTTAAGGTGCGTTATCGTATTTATCTACTTATATTTAGTTGAAACATTTGCGTATATTTTCGCGAAAATTCGGAGGGAGGCGGAGGTTTGAACTTCCAAAATCACCACCACGGGTTGGCGATCGACTAAATATCGCGCATTGTTAATACGTAAATGTATCGTTAATATAAATCGTAGCTATGTGGTCAGGGGCTTGACACGACGGACAAATGATTGAAAAATTTGTTTGAAAAGTTTTGATTGTTTTCTACAATTGTGTGTTACAAGTGTGGCGGAAAGATTAAAACCTTCCGGGGGGGGGGGCTAGATAACGTACTGGGCGGCCCATAACCCCCGTCCACCCGCCAATATCCGTCGCTGATATAAATGAGGCGAATATACCTCGGGGAAATCCGAAAAGTATTTTAGGAATTGATGGAATGTACGAAAAATATCCATTCCGTAACGCATTTCTCCGGGCGCCCGGTAACAGAAACGCAACGCTTGCGGTCGGATCTTTGTTCGAATGAAATACGGACATTTTTTTTTTTTTTTTTTTTTTTACGCAAAATACGCACCGATGATTTCGTACCGGTTGCCGGCCATCAGCCTCATGAGCGGTCCGCCGCTGTCGCCCTGACAGGAGTCCTTGCCGCCCGTCTCGTGTCCCGCGCAAATCATGTTGTCCGTGATCAGACCGCCCGTGTAGTTGGTCTTGGCGCAGTCCTCGTTGCTGACGATCGGCACGTCCACGTGCCGCAGATGACACGAAGCCTTGCCGTTCTCGTACAGCGTGCCCCAGCCGGCCGCTTTTGCCACGCCGTTCTCGTACGAGTCTCCTGTACCGCAACACGACCAACACCATTACAATAACGCCCGTCATACCGTCCGTGTATATTATACAGGGCGTTTAACAAACGCGTTTTAAACATATCCGCCTTTTTTTTTTTTTTAGCGTCCCGGACGATACGCACACCTTTCGAGATTTCATTCGGGATTCCCCCCCCCTCCCAATTAATGTTTACGTATTTTATAAAACGCGAATCTCCGCGAACAGCAACAGATTTTCGATCGTCGGTTAGGTTAGGTGGCCCACTATAATCCCGTGTATTTAGCCAACGGTTATCGTTAATCGATTTATTGTCTATGGGTTCAGTTAATTTTCGTCACGATTGTCAATAATAATTAAGGTCGATAACCGTGCTTTCGTTTTCGTTTGTATTTCCGATAATGATAACGCTTTCTTTCTTTTTTTACAGAGAACAAAAAAAAGTGCGTGCATAATAGCGTTGTAATATTATTATTTTTCAAACTTTTATTACTGATATATACAAAACTATAAACAAATTGTACAATAAGCGTGTTTGAGGAATTACAATATATATATATATATATTGTTGTTGGCTTGGTTGACATGACCCGGCACCAACACTTACGGACTAGAGAGGGTCAGAGTTATTTTTCGGTCACGGTTCCAATTACGCTTTCAGCTTCCAGGTGGATTTCTTGGGATTAATTCAGTGTTTAGAGCGAGGGTTAGAGCGGTTTGCAGGACGGGCACGGAATAGTTTATACGACATTTCGGCTGCTTCTCGAACAGTATGAATTTTTAACTACGAATGTAAGGTGTGATCCGGATACGTAAGGTCAGGTACCTTTAGTAGGGCTTCACAAAGGAGACAGCGAGGCACAAGATTGGTTTAGTACCCTGAAAGCTCACCTTTAGAGCAAGAGATGTGTGTGCAGTCACTCTATTGTATTTATATGTTATATTTATATTTATTTTATAGTTTATAGTCTTTTCTCTTGTTTAAAGTTTTATATATGTTTATTTAAAAGTTTTCACCAATTAATAATAATATGCCATATGAAAAAAAAAAAAGCCTCCAGGTGGATTTCCTAGGATTAATTCAGTGTTTAGAGCGAGGGTTAGAGCGGTTTGCAGGACGGGCACGGAATAGTTTATACGACATTTCGGCTGCTTCTCGAACAGTATGAATTTTTAACTACGAATGTAAGATGTGATCCGGATACGTAAGGTCAGAGCACACGGCAATCATTCGCAACGAGGTCGATTGGAATGTTTGGATTTTGTAGATATTAGATTATTTTGCTGTTCCCCACAGTTGGACGACCGTTTTTTTTTTTTTTGTATAGTATTGTAATATAAATAAACACGCACGCGTACACCGGGCACGGACCGTTTCATAAAATGAAAAACGTCTGGAAAACGTGAACAAGTCCAAGGGGCGTTCAAAACTTTCGGCAACACCGTTTAAAGTCAAAATTAATTGCGATTTTAACCATTTGTAACCGGTCGATGTCCAGCGTTGTGTAGCTATGACCGGTATATAATAATAATAATAATAATAATATACCGTTTTATGCCCACGGGAGTTGGCCCGCCGACACCCGTTGAATACGAAATCCAACTGCGATAATAGTATAATAACCTATCGTTAATTCTGTTTTAACCGCGGCCGTCTGAAATAATAATACGCGCGGGTACAATATAATTTTACCGCCGAACGGTAGTCGCGTTCAACCGGTCCTCTATAATTCGGTATACCCACCTAGCAATATGAATAATAATATTATTATTATTATTATTATTATTATTATTATTGTAGTTAGCAGATGCCTATACAGGGCGTTCGCCGACCGCAAGACCCCCGGAATGGATTTACTTTTTTTTTTTTTTTATGGGAAATTTAAGACCTGGACGAGTAGTGCAAGCGGCTGTCAAATGATTTTGTCATGCACCCCACCCCATCAAAAATCAACAAAAAATTAATCAGTTTTATCCCTCCCTAACCTTCCCCCCGATATAACTGGCTTTTTAACAACTTAACAACTACTAATAAAATTTACATACATTTTTGTTATTATAATTATTGAAGAGAAATGTCCCCCTCTTGATAAAAACCGATTTCGAAATGTCACATCGCCCGTTGATTTTTTTCATCTTTTTTGTTTGAATAATAATAAATATAACCACTATCACTTATGAAATTTCTAACGGCATCTGCGTATAATGTTCAACAACAAAACTATATATATATATATATATATATTTTTATGAATTTTAACGCGGAAATTTTAATTTTTTTTTTTTTTATTTGTTCACCGTCAGAGTTCGATTGGTTTCGCGACACCGGCGATTGCCGTTTGAAAATCAAAAGACGATTAGGGGCGCTAGTGATTTATTTCACTCTCCCGGTTGCTTAGCCGTAATGAGGTTGGGGCGGGGAAATATGAACGGACAATCACTTACAATTTAGAACCGATTGTTATTTTGTGAATTTGCCGATACGCGAAAATTGCGGATAAAGCTTATATATATATATATATATATATTTACCGCGGGCGTCTTGCGGCTGATTGATTGCCCTGTATACCTGTGCATTGGTATTTGGAATTTGACTTGCAGGCGTCTGGCGATACCGAATACTTTAACGTCAGGTCGAACACGTGCCGACGATGTCTTATTATTTATTCATAAATATATAGTGTGCGCTTAACCGCAATACGCGGCCGGATAATATAATAATAATTAGTAGGCACACCTACTAACATGACGCACATGTGCCGTCAGTGCGTTTTTTTTTTTGTTTTAACTTTTATTGAGAAAAAGACAATCTGTAATTAAAGTTACAAATAAGATTTTATGCGGAATATACAAGACTGGGATAACGTGAAAAAAAAGAAGCCGCCCAACGGCGACACTCCATAACCTGAACAGTCATTAGGGATTAATTTCTGTTTAGATCCCTGCATCATTTCCTCTTTAGTCTACGGGGTGGGCTGCCTGGGACGGCATCGGAATAGAGAACGGAAATTAAGGGGTTCTTATGATTTTCCAGTCGAGCACGGAATCGTTTATATAAGATTTCCGCAGTTTCGTCAACTGTGTTAATTACTAAGTCAGTGTGTAGTGTACGGTTGGCAACATAGGCTGGTGTATTTGTGATAATACGAAGAGTTATGGACTGGAAGGTTTGAATTTTGTTTGTGTTTGATTTTTTTGGCAGCATCCCAGAGTTGGATGCCGCAAGTCCAAATTGGCATTAAGAGGGTTTTATAGAGTAGGATTTTTGTTTTTAAGCTGGGACTAGAATGTTTACCAAGTAGGTAGTAGAGTGAGTTTAAAAGGGTTCTTTTGTTTTTTTATGTGGTGAGCCCAGGTTAGCCGTTTGTCTAGGATTAGACCTAAGTAGCGAGAGTTAGAGGATTTCGGTATGTTTTTATTATTTAATGTAACAGAAGGGACTGAAGCATTTTTTTAAGCTAGTTTAAATAAACGTCTACATTTATGTCGCTCAGTTAAAATATTTCGCCTCTTAGTTGACAGTATTTTTAAAGACTGGGCGACACGCAATTTTTAAAAGAAGTATTTTTATTCCGTGTGAAAAAATAAAAAAAATAATAATTAGCAATGATTACAATAAACTACATACTATAATTGACTATTTATTTTGAGAAAAAATGTTTTTGACGCCCCGTGAAAATTCCTTAAAAAATGCACTGCACGCCATATAGACAGTGCTACAGTGTATTACATAGAAATTATTATTACGGGCGTTTCTAATGATAATAGCGAATTTTACTACGCCTTGAAGGTACGGTTTCCTAGGCGCGACATGTCGCAGCGTCCAGAGACCACAACGACATGTCGCGACGCGCATTTTAAATGGAGCGGTTTCCTAGGCGCGACATGTCGCAGCGACTTGTTTGTTTTGTCACAACCATGGAATATATTTTCGGTATAGCTACTAATTCGTCCGAGAACACACGCGAATACTGCGTCATATTCGTATATTAAATCTGTAAGTTTAAATTAATTTAGACCGTTATTATTAATAGCAACATTCTAATTTTTCTGTTAGACGAAGAGAATGAAGACGTTACTTTTTTTTTTCTGATCTAGAACCGACAAAAAGAAATCCACCCGATAAAATATTTAATAATCGTTCTAGCGAGGGATTTTTCGAAATATTAATCCACAGACATTTAAAAATCAATTTGTTTCCATATATCATCTTTTATAATTTTCATCAGCGGATATTCTACAAAACAGGATTGTTATGTATTCTTTGTACGAGAATTGCATGTCCCGATGGAGAAAATATTAATTTTGCGGTCATTTCGTCATGTGGTCGTCAGGCCCTGTCGCGTCTTGCAAACCAGTCGTATAAACAGACATTGACGAATTGTCGCAGCGACGTGTCATCGCGACATGTCGCGCCTTTGGAAACCGTCCCCGGCGGACACCAGCAAAATAAACGACCGAACCGACTGAAAAAATCGATTCCGCCGCCCATCGCGCTCCCCGGTGGTTGACTTTTCTGTTATCTACGGAGTGTTGTGTACCAAATTACAATTTGTATTTTAAAAAATATTCATATTAAAAATCGTATAAAATCTAAATTTAAATCTACAGATTTGCGACCGATATCATCTTATTGTAAATATCCGTAGCTATCCTCTGAGTATGTTTCACAAAAAAAAACTAATTATTGACCGTCTGAGGGTCCTATTAGCGCGGAAAAGCGTACGGTGGTAGAAACTGAAATATTAAGAACGGGGGGTGTGGTATGCAAATTTTTTCGTCGAAAAAATCAACCCCCCCCCCCCGAATGTAGCCAAAAATACACGAGGGAGAAAGAGAAGGTTTTTACGAATTCAGCTATATCATTTTTATAACTCTGTGGTCAAAATTTCGTGACTTTTCGTGATTATTGTATACGGGCCATATGGTTATTATATATTTTATATTTTTTTGAACTTAATCCGCATAATACATATACAACGCAAAATATTACGCACGGCTTAGGGGAGTTAAAAAATATACGTTATCCGCAATGATACGAAAGTATTTGAAATTAATTGCAAATTGTTATTTCTATATCATTATATGTACATTCGCCTCCTTTTAGTATATAGCTACTGACTTCGTACCACTTATGGGACTCTATACCGAAGCAATTAGATATCAATTATTATTGTATAGGCACAATCAGTGGTGGATTTAAGGGGTAGGCGAGAGAGCCATCCCTCCCCCCCCGTTGATCTAATGTCTAGGTTAAAAAATTAGTGACGTGAAATTTAGAAGTAACAAAATTGAGAGGTCTTTTACAACTTTGAAAAGATTGAAATCGTATTTGAGAACGACGATGGGAGAAAATTATTTGAATGGGCTAGCATTATCAATTATATACATAATGAAACTATTGTAAAACCGGAAGATGTAATAGATTTGTTCGCTAAACGCTCTCCCAGGCGTTTACAATATTGTTATAAATGTTATATTTCTGACTATTTACAATGTTCTTATGTTAGGTACAAATATTATTAATTTTCAAATTTTAAATTTGACTAAATTATAACTATAGATTTTAAATAACATAATAACGCGTTTTCATTTTATTAACGTATGGTTTTAACACTATAAATTGAATAACTTTGGCCCCCTCCCTATATTCTACTATATTATACTTATTATAGTAAAAAAAAAAAAAAAAAAAAACGAATATCGAACATAAAAATCATATTTAGCACCGAGAACTACGGGTATATCCGTGTACGTTAATTATTAATATCCCCATCAGTCATAACGGAACATTGAATAAAACGTACGTCATTATTTTTTATTATATATTCCGAGTAGGAAAAAAAAAAAAATCAAAAAAATCCTCGGTCCAGACAAATCAAACGGGATTTAATTAAAAATGTTTAATGAAAACGGTATATTTCTACGTATTATACACATTTTTTTTTTTTTTTTTGCCCGTCGTGTACACATCAAAAACATCAAAGTATTTATATATCGATGCGATTATGTCGCCACGGATACGGACGCGGACAGAATTGAATTTTATAATTAAAACAACCGTTCCTGTTTAGTCTGTGCATAAACTCTCAACACGATATTTACTTTTGACGTTTAAATTAAACATCGAAAACGTCGATGCGCTACCGTAATGTAAGCAATGTATAGAAATCAAACGGGTTTATCGATGGGTTTGTCGTTACAAACACACACACAAAATGGAAAATAAAAAAAACATAACCGTTTTAATTATTATTATAAGTGTTTGAATTGGAAACGAATTAAAAGAGGGACGCAAAAGTATAAATATATATAAAAAAATAAAAATATTACAGTAACCATAAAAATAAAATAAAAATACGGGACACTTAAGTTTCCCGTATTAAACTAAATATAATCATATTAAAAAAAAAAACACATATTAAATGTGTATTGTATAATAGTTTTGAAATACAAATAAAATATTAATATGTACACAAAAATGCAGAAAAAAATGTATATTGATAATGATGGTTAAGTAAATTTCTTCTCCTGCTATTTGTGTGTACTTTTGTGCTGAACTAATTGCGTCGAGTAACTTAGTTTCTTTTAATAAAATATTATAAAACCCATTACAAGAATAGTTTTTAAAATGTGTTTTCACAATGATAATTGATTTGATAGTTTCAACCAAAAGAAAAAAAAAAAAACGATTTTTTTCGTCTGTCCACAACACATTAATGGTTGAAAAATCCGTTCTACTGCAGCATTTGTACCCAGCATTGCCAAAGAATATTCTACGATTATTGATATATTAGTTAAGTTCTAAATTAACAGTTAGAGGAAAAACGGGACAAAAATTGAAATATGAGATAAGCCCGTATAATACGGGACGTATTAGGTCACCCTAATGTTACTGGAACATTTTAACGGCTGTTTTTTATGTAATATTAAAAGGGGTACGCAGAAATATTTTGATAAAAAAAAAGAGGTAAACCTCCTCCCTAATTTGGAAATTAACTACCGAGCCGACAATTCAAAGGCAATTTAATTTGAAGTAGGCAAAACGAATAATTTCACAATTTGTTCGGAATTTTATTGGTTAGGTACGTGATTAAAATATACAAGTATACTGTTATTACCGTCGAATTTATGATTTACCAAACGAAAAAGTGACGGGCGAAAACACATTTTTCCGACGTTGACAAATTCGATATTTGGCATATTTTTAAATCCCAGCCCTCCGTCGATTTTTCTTGGCACCGGCTGCGGTGTAGTCATTATTTTTTATTAAATATTCCGATGTCGCGGCGGGTGTAGGAGGAAAAAAGGGTTATGCAAATTTCATAATCCATTATTTCATAATAATCCCCATACTCCATATTCTTAAATCCGTTCCTGATTACATTATTAGTACCTATACATTTATTTTATGTAAGGATTAGAGTAATTTAATAAATGTCAAAAATAATACTACTTAAGTATAAAAAAAATTAAATAATTAATAATAATACCAATAAAAAAATTATTAAAACTTAAACAATTTATGTTCGAAAATAATTATTTTTCAACTCCATTCTTCTGTTCACGGGAATAAAGCTTTTGAATGTATCAATTACTTCGTCAATATTTATATTATATGTTATTTCTTGCACAAAGAATATAGTAAGTAGACCATTCAAGCGATTCTGTGTCATGGCACTGCGTAATTTGGTTTTCACAATATTAAGCTTGGAAAATGTTCGTCCACACGAACAGCTCGTTATTGGTATAACCATAAACGCTTTAGTGCTTTGACAACATTACCATCGTAGATATTAGACTATTGATAATATTGTTTTTTTTTCTCGATAATTTTTAGCTTATTTATTATACTATTTTATAAAATAGATTATTAGTATAATAAAAAAAATCCACGAGTCACAGGAGGTGCCAATCCCCTCTCACCTGCCTACCACTATACTTAAATCATAACGGCCCTTTTTTTTTTTTTTTTTTTGTTATCTCGCCGACCGAATTTTCGTTTTATTATCTAATATGTCCGTTTTTATAAGTAGTACTCGTATACATGTACGCATTCCTCGTGAAATGATTTCGTTTCTATATTATATTGAATATAAAGTTTCTAAAATGTGATTTTCCGGTAGAATTCGGATATATTATGTATAGTATTCGACATGTATAGACAATGCAGGATAACTGTCTCGCGTAAATAGGATTTTTTATTTTTTTATTTTTTTTTTTTTTGTCAGTCCCTCGGGTTTTCGTTTTAGACAGTTCTGTCTGTCTCTGTGCATTTATATATAAATGTAAACGAGTATATACCAATCTTTATATAAATACTGATGAAAATGAATTCCCGCGGGTATATATATATATATATATATATATATATATATATATAACGTAAGTCGAATCAATATAATTATATATATACATACGAGATGACGTATTTTTAACCGGACGACGGTTTTATCATGTTTTAAAACTATTTAAAAAAAAAAAAATTGAATTTTTATCCTGCGGTCACTCGCCGGGTCTATACCCGATCTGGTTCGTTTATTATAATTCGTAATATTTTCGACTTTATAGTGTCCATACCGCTCGTGATTGTGGTAAATTGGAAAAAAAAAAAAAAAACGTTTCATTCCAATCCCTGCCGACCATCGAATCGACTGTCGACGGCAGCGAAATTATTAAATATCATTTTTATTAAACGGACGTGATACGGCCGGTCTGTGTTTATAACTAGGTTTTTTTTTTTTTCAAAGTTTTAATCACAATTTTAATATGATTATTTCTTGCTTGGAAATTGAAGTATCGAAAAACTCATCAACGTATACAAGGCAGATAATGCGTTGCTTTTAGGCTATACGTTTTACAATAGGTCGCTATTCACTTGAAATAATAAAACCAACAGAACGAAATCGGTCCTGCTGAATGCGAAAAATATAATTAAAACCGCCAAAATACCGGAGAGAGGGGGTCATTTGTGCTTGGAGAGGGCTGCCCGCCCCCCCGTTTGTACTTCTCCACGGTGAAGTTTCTTTGATCCTCTCCTCTTTCAAAAATCGCGTATGCACACGACACCGCGTCAGAGTACCGTCGGAAATTAATTACCAAACGGTGTTAGCAGAACAAAAATTAAAAAAAAAATAAATAATAATAATTAACCGACGATTATTAGATTTTTCAAAACTGCGCGTTTGGTTAATTCGCTCGCCGAATAACTATTTTAATTCGTTAATCCGCCGCGGACGTGCAAAACGGATTGATGTACATATATCAATGTAAGACAAACGTAAGATAATTATAATTATTAGTGTTTTGCACGTCCGTAAAAACGGGCGCCCGCCAAATAATATAATAATAATTGCACACGTACTTTGGTCGGTCGGCAAACAGATGGGCCGCGTGGTGGCGGTCATCGGTACGCGGTCGTTGAGTCGGAGCAGAGCCAAATCGTTATGGAAGTTGAGATAGCTGAACTCGCCCAAGATGGTCCTCAGGACGAAACGGGTTTCCGGTTTCCTGGTGGCGTTGCAGTAATCGTGTTCGCCAAAGGTGATTTTGACCAACGGCCAAAAGAATCTACGCACACGACACACGACGCGTGTTTAATATGAAAATTATACGAGCGGTTGTAAGAAAAAAAAAAAAAAACGACGGTTTTAAGCCGGTAAGCAAGGACCGACGAACCGCCCGAATTTCCCGCAACCATCTCCGACCACGTACGTGGACACGGAGGGTTTGGACCCGGGGCGTAATTTCATATTTTCCCACGGGATACAAAACCAACTGCGATACCAAAGAGGCTCGCCGTAGCACGTCAACGACGAAATTAACACATTTTTTTCCGTATAAAACTCTATTTTTATAACTCTATTAAAACATAAAATTAAAATTATGGTATAATTCAAAAACCTATTTTGATTAATTTAAAAATTTATTGTTTATTTTATATTATAACCTATGTCTTTCTGACATTGATAACAAAACGGGCATTAACGAAATCGGTGATAATCGCTAAAATATTGCGATCAAACTACAAATACACTATTCGTATTATTACAAAAATGATCGTTTTATATTATAAATTGCATGCAATTATCTACAATCTACACATTTCAAGTGTGTTAATGAAAATTCAAGGGATGCATTTATAACATACCCTTGCATCCCAAGAATGACGCCACTGGATTGGACAGATACTACTTGCTCCTTGTTCCCAGTATAGAACCTCTCTTTTTATACTACTTATATTAATTTTATATAGGTATGTTATAATAATTTAACTCGTACTCGCAAAAACCCGTGCACGCGAAACTGACAAAAAAAAATATTTCCCCGGGGGTTACCTCATAATATGTGTTATTGCTCGAAAATATCAATCACGAACCTAGACAAATACAGAGATTTGCATACAGTTTAAAAACAAACAATTTTTGCATTCGTAATATTATCGAAATATCGGACGTCATTTGGAAACATTGACCCAGTCCCATTTTTATTATAGGTGTTTTATCTCTGGAATCACATTGTATAGTGCAGTTTTAAATTTGACAAAACGAAAAAAAAAAGGCGAATACCTGAAGAAATAAGGCCCCCAGCTGAAATTCGGTATTTCGTACACTACCAACATTGAACATGTTAAAACTCGCAACGATTTCCTTATAACTCGTTAACCACTGAAATAGCATCATTGCACCATTTTGCGTTTATAAATTTTTACTATATGTACAACGTAACACGCTGTACCTACACGTTTTTCAAGAACAATTGAAGTCATCGTGATAAATACCCGCGAAAACGTGACGCGTTATATTTGTCAATTTATTCGTCAAATTTATCGCTACGTATTCGAGTTGATCATTTCCTTTAGAAGTTTATTAGAAAATCCGAAATTCGTATTGAATTTCATTACCATTACCCCTTGACACAATGTGCGGCCGTTAGCACGTATCTGTCGTTGATCAACGAACCGCCGCAGTAGAACTGATTGAAATACGACAGCCGGACCATCCAGGGATATTCGTGCACTCCAGACGGGTCGCCGCCCACGATTTTCGTGTCGAAATTCGGTGATCCGCAACCTGTTGTTTTTTTTTTCACACAAAAAAAAGTGATCGCATTAATATAAAAAAAATTTTAAAAAAAAAATCCGATCTACGGAGGCGATTCATTTATCGGAACCGCCAGCGATTATATGTATAATGTATATTGTAATAGAAAACTGTCAAAGCTGGAAACCAACCAGTCAAAAAGTTAGAATGAAGTCAATATGAAGTTTCTTCTGTTAGTAATTTAAATTCCTAATAACTTTCTAGCTTAACGCGGTTATTTAGGACACGGACATAAAGTATATTGTATACTAACGCGTCCAAACGAAGAGACCGTAGATAATCTGTTTTCCAGTTGGTTTAGTAATGTTTTCAAAATCTATATTTTAATTGTAAAATATTCAAATACGATAATAATATTGATAATTTTACGATATATAAATAAATAACACGATACGCAGATAACTGATAAGTTATCAAGGATAAGAACTAGTAAAAGAATTTCCTAAAGAAATTCAAAAGTTATATGTAATATATAATACTAGCGTCCCTAGGTGCTTATACGTAGTAAGGCTTTTTAGTACGGAGGGGATGTTGTTCTATGAAATTTATAAAGTTTAATAATTATCTTCTGTAATTTCAAAATAATAAACTTTAGAAACTTGTAATTAATGTTTTAGATTCTGGGTGTAGCGAGGGAATTTAACTACGACGCGTGGGTAATTTTTTCTCTCAAAATCTAATTTAACTTCTAACTTGTGTTTTTACACGAAGATTTCGATTCAATCCGATTTTGGTTTTAAGCAATCCGGGCATTTATTTTTTATTCCGTTCCGAAAACTGAATATTTTTCTAAACATTTTGCTATTCGCCACACAATAGTTTGTCGGATGAATGTCCGATATAGTAAGAACAGTTTAAAATTTGGACTTTTCGGAGATTGAGGGAATGATAATAAATGCCATATTACCCGAGTGTTTAGATAAGGTAGAACATTGGAAAAATCGTTAATAACTGCACGATTAAATTTTGTTTTAAAAATAAAAACCAAAATCAAAATTTATACCCGAAATTGTCGTACGATTCCATACTGCTGATAATCGCCGATTGTTCACGATAAAATAAACGCCCCGTAGTATAGTTAGTTTTAAATCCAATCCAATTTTGTTTGAAAACAACTACGTATTGTAGTTAATTATTATATATTGTTTCACTCGAAATATTTTTTCGCTCATTCATACGTGAATATTGTGCCCATTTATCATCAAGTCCACGACTTTTAAAGTAACCTTCGCGCACGACTAGACGGTGTTACAACCATGCACGAAGAATCCAAAAAAAAAAAAAAATGTATATAATTATATTTGTATTCTAAAGACGGTTTATAATTATATTTTGAACATCGGATTTGAGTGGTCCTACTTTTTTTCCAAGGAACTTCGACAATTACGTTTTATTTTTAATCTTAAAAATCGCCTGAGATACGGCCGTCTTAAGTTTATCAAAAAAAATATAATTATTTTCACTATTTTTCAAAAATGTTATTACATTCAATGACATTAAAATAAGTTCATCGAGCTGTATTATTATATAAATTCGATTAAGTAGTATTCGTTTTGTACCGCTACAAACGAGACAAATATAATGTAATATTATTTTATTTTTTTAATACAAAACCTTATTAAAAACGTTAATACAAAATTACATCGTAAAATTAACAATTTTCAAAAAAAAAAACTCTACTTTACAGCGATGGCATTTCTCATTAAAACCGTGAAAAACAAAGAACGAAAAAACCGCGTTTTCTTTTGATCATAAAGATGTAGAGGTGTACGGTACACATTTGTCTCGTTCGCATCACCAACCATTCGCGCGGTTTAATATTATTTTTGTAATTATTATATTTTTTTTTTTATCGAGTCACCGATATTGGTCGACGGTTTTGAAGAACGTCGTCCGGGTGTTAATAAAATGTCGCGATCAAAGGAAAAATGACCCGTGTACATTATATAATACTTATGTATATATTTCCTCGGTGGGGAAAATGCGATTTTTTTTTGATTTCTTTGAGCACGTTTACAAATCGAATATACCGGGCGGGGTAAAAAAAAAAAAAAATAAAATAAAAATCGTTACGTAATGCGCGTTCAAACAAATCAAAATCCCCGCGGTCAAGTGTATCGATCGGCTTGTCTGGCGGAATAATAACCTCGGACACGAGTCCCCGGCAGTCAGAAATTTTCGGTAAAAATATATTCCGGGAGACCGTACGTGACGGATAAGATCGGTGGATTTCGGTCCGGTGCTCAATAACTTTCGAATTTACGGACCGACGGTTTTCGGCGGCGATTTCGATAATATTTTATATGTATAAAAGCAAATAATACGAATAATAATATATCGTCCGTCTGTCGGTATAATAACACGGACCCTATAATATATATATATATATATTTATTATTATATCATATCGCGTGCTCGTGCGAAGCATATCAAACGCCGGCGAAATATATTTCGGTTTATATTATACGTATATATTTGTACGCGGACCAACGGTCAAACCAATCAAAATGCAAATTTTAAAACGGACAGAAAATATATATTGGAGTGTATTTTTGTTTATCGGGCGTGTGGCGGCGGCGTCTTGAATACAGACGGAGAATTTATACAGGAGGGTAAAATCACTAACGGAAATCACTGGCGAACGTATAAAAAATAACGTTCGGTATATCGCGGAAATCTCGGGCGATCCTACGGAAAATCGTCGATAATCTCACGGGGAATCTTTGGCGATCGTCGGGAAATCGTATGCGGTTTGCCCACCGGATTTATACATTTATAAAACATAGTAATTTATACCAATCTAAATGTATTCGATTGTTTCTGTTCTCAAATAGTATTGGACTTTATACTTTAAACTTTATTAAAACCTTTGATCTGACTGTCTCGTATTTTCCCGATTCTATAATCACATCGTCTTATAGGTATATATTACGGTGAAATTCATAACAATTTAAACTTTTAATTAAAAAGTTGATTTTGCCGTGGTTTTGTATTGTTCGCACGTTTGCTAAGTTGGCAAACACGATTCCGACTTGATCGGCGGTTACGGACTATAACCTAATAAATCATTTAAGCCGTAAATTCTCCCGATTCTCCGATCATCTCCTATATTATTGCGGTTTTAATTTACAATATTCAATTAAAAATTCGATTTAAACAAACAATTAATAATCGTATAATAAATACGATAATACTCGTTTCAATAGAAGATATTGTAAAAATAGTCGAGATGACATATAGAATTAAGACGTATTATTTATTATATCCGGTATAAAATATTATTTTTAAAATTTGACTACGCGTTTAAGATGTTTTTTTTTTTTTGAAAAATTATTATTCTTAACCTCGTCGTTATAAATATCTACCGACTACTCTTCCGACACAGAAACAGTCCATTCGAAACCTTCAAAATGGTTATTTATATCGAAATTAAAGGGCACGGTTATTTTCTAAAACGCGTTACGAGTCCATATGCTACAATTGAATGATATATTATTTATTCGGTGGGTATAGGTATAACTCACTGCAATCGCAATCTTGGTCGTTTTTGTTGAGAGTCTCCGTAAATATCTGCGGCGTAGGCGTGCGGAACCCCAAGCCGGAGAATATGTTTTTCACAGCATGACCCTGTAAAATGTACACGCGAAATTTATTAATTCGTTTGTGCGGCATAGGCAGGCAGGCCAGTGGTGGCGCAAACTTTTCGGCTTTTTGAAGCGAATTGCGTCTATATTTACTGTTAAATTCCAATCGTTATTGTTATTGGTATTGTTGTCGGTTTAGACGTAACAAAACTAAAATGACTACGACACATTGGATATGAACACGGTTACATATATACAAATTATAATATATTTGTGTTGCGGTCTCATGATAATACACCCGCCCATTTCAGACATGAAGCGATAACATAACAAAGGCCCGGAACTCGATGACTTAAAAAAAACTCGAACAAAAAAAATGCACAAAATTACATAAAAATTTCTTATTTTAATGATTATTCAAATAAATTAATGGACATTTAAATTTAATAAATATATATATGTATATATATATTACATAGGTAAACTACATCGATAAACTATTAATTTTTTAGTATAATTTCTTCTTTAATTGAGTTTGTTGTTGTTTTTTTTTAAAAATTACCTAAAAAACAAAAAAAAAAAAAAAAAATGCCAATGTAGAACTTCGGTATTAATAAGAAAATGTTTCCCTGGACTATCTAATTCCAATGTACAACATTTGCAACGTAACGTCCTTCGACGTCAATCAATTCGTCAATAGACACCCACATTTTTTTTATTCTCTACAATTTGGATTTTACATACTGAATTTTCTAAAATGTATAATGACGTGTAGTAATATGTTCTCTCCGGTAGTATAAAAATGCATTAAATGACTAAAAAATGACCATACGGTTCAAAATTCCCTAAAAATACAAACTAGTGCAACATAAAAATGATGCACCATCACCTTCTACATTTCATGAAACAAATTTCTATGTATATGCACAACGTATTAGAGTAAAAGAATGCAAATGCATCAAGTTCCGGGCCCTAAACATAACTAATGAAAATTGAGTATTCTTATTTTTTTTTTATTACAAAATTCAATAATTCGTTAACTTTTTGAAAATAATAATTTTTGTATCTCCGTGGTTTTTTTTATGTAAAATGCAATTATATAAATATATATTATATGTATATTGTATACGTATTGTATAGTTAGCTTTTCATAAGGTTAATTTAAATCTATTTTTACAGTTTTTATGCTTCCACCATAAATTAAATTAGAATTTAGTTTTTTGTGCACCCTGAACAATTAAAAAAAATACGATGGAGATATACATAGTTCTTGCACTATATACCCATTAGTTTTATTCTGAACTCTATTCGTTTTTACAAAAAAGCGTACACTTTTTTGCACGGGTAGAGCAAGTGTATTGTTACTAGTGCACCCGGAACTTGATGCATTTGCATTTTTTTTCTAATGCTTCTAATTCGAGACTCGTCTTAATAGAAATTTGACTTATGTCACGCAGAACTCAATGGCACAAATTTAATTTTGTATTTTTCCGGTAATTCTTGGTTGAAATGTCATTTGTCTAGCGAATTTGATGCATTTTATGTAACAATTTATTGGGAGTTGCATTTAAAAAAAAAACCAACAACAAGTAAATTACCAACGTTTAATTACCGAACCATCTGAGAAGTCATGTTTTAATCGCGACCTATAGCCCATCAGGCATGCAAATTGTCTGCAAATGTTCCTTTACGAAAACTACAGAATGAAACGTTTAAAAATGTATTGGAGACACATACGAATAAAATAATTCCCGACGAACGAACTTTAAGAATAAGTTACGTTTTTCAAAGTTACTATCGATGAAATTAGATCTTACTACTATTCAGGTCGTAATTTTTTAATGTTATCGAGTCATTTGAACACTGTTTTAAGGTGCGTTTTTTTAATTTTCAAAGATTTTGAATCATCGAGTTCCGGGCCCTAATTATTTATTACCTATACAATATATAGAGACGCTTAACTAAAACATACGCATCATTCTTGTACTCGTATCTATTCTTAACCTATTCTGTATCAAAAGAGTACATTTTTTTTTTGTTTTTTTTTTTTCTACATATAGCTATTGTATTATATATATATATATATATGTATTATATATATTGTATATATTGTATGTATAGTGAAGGTACTTGCCTGTTGCGTCGCGGACGCTATTAATACGAGCAGAACGCCCGCGAGAAACGAACCTCGGCGACTCGGTGTCATGACTGCGACCCGACGGTTGCGGTTATACGAGCATTGAGTTTAACGGTATATCGTTAAGGCATCGTGCCGTGTATACGTACGAGTATAAGTACAATTGTACATATATATATATATATTATATTATATTGAGATAGTGTGTATATTATACAGTGTTTTTACACACATGCACACGCACACATGTGCTCGGACACAACAAACGAGAATCCGCTTTTCTGTGGATGCCAATTTCACATCGCCCCCTTCCCGTCCTGTACTATTAAAACGTGTTCGGCTTGCATAATGCGCGTGGTTAACGGCCGCCCTTCTCCCCTCCCCCCGTAATCGACGACACGGACGTATAAAAAAAAAAATATACGTATATTATTTCGTACGAGAAATTCCAGAAAAAACGATCCGGCGGAAGTATAATGCTGTCGGACTACATCGCGAGAACAAACACAATAATTATCCGGGCAAAAAAAAATTATTAGAATGTTAGAAAACAACTCGGTTTTATTTCTTTTAATAAACATTTTTGTTTTTTTTTTTTTCATTAACTCGACCTATAAGTCGAGTTAATGAAAAAAAAGTTAAAATTTAAATTATTTACGAATTTTTCGCAAACAAAACTACCGTGTTTTTCACATATTTGCATTTATTTTATCGACGATAATTACGGATTTTTACTCGAATATCATTAATACGCGACAAGCCGGGCAAGCGGCCCACGGGACGCCCACACGAGTATTGCTTAGTAAAGTCTATAAAATGTCTAAATATTATAGATTACGAATTAAGTTTATGAGTGAAGTAAATGCAATTTTTAAAAAGTAACTTTTATCTTGACCGAGTTACCGAAATCCATTTGTATTTTCAAAGTAACTTGAACTTTGCTTAGTTACATTTCGTTTTAGGATAAATCAATTTAAACCAGTCATACGAATTGATCAACTTGCCCAGCTATGATGACTATACAACAATATTATATTATTAGACGACTTACACGGACTTCAGATGCTGTACAATAATTATATTCGTAAAATTGAGAGTCCCGCGTATGGATAGGCCGTCTTCTGAAATCATATGTTTGCCCTCGCCCCGAATCGAATAAAAAATTCAGATCTCAAATTTTTAACTATTATATATATAAATATTTTTTATTTCTACTGTTTGTAAAACTCAAATATCGAATTGAGTACCTATTATTAAGTATCGCGATCGTATTTATAACAATTTTTTTGTCCAGCGTGTCTGTTCAGAAACAAATATATAGGCACATAACAATTTTTTGTATATTATAATAGTTGAGTTTTAAGTATTTACGTAACTGAAAGTTGAGTACTTTTCTACTAAGTAATTTATTTCACGTGCAATTGAACAAATAAATACATATTTACCTCCATGAGTCATCAATATCAATAATATTATTAAGTATTATTTAAGTTATAATTTAATATTTGTATATTTATTACTTAGTTATAAGCACGCACGATACTACGATTATCGACAACTCTGAATTTATAACGTTACTTTAATATCGGTACTATGCTCGACTATATATTTAATCGGGACTCTAGTCATACTCGACTATTAGACACATTGAGACTCGATAATTGTGTTTGACTGCTTGACACGGTCGTAAATAAGACATTTAGGGATTACCGAATACTTAAGAACGACACATGGTCAAAAGCTTTACAGGCTGAACGGCTGATTGCTTCACCTCGTAACCAAAGGAAAGTAAGCGCATCGATAAAAAAAAAAAAAAAAAAGAAGGAAACGGATTGGATGTCACCCCTCGTGTGGATCGACAGATACCATCACCAAAACGCGTCTACGCTCCAGGAAAAGTTTCCTGAACATTTGTGAACCGCCGAGAGTTATTTCTACTACCGCAGGAGTGGGCACAACAATCTGGCAGAGAGAAATCTCCCTTCAGGAGCTTGATTCAAATAAGAAAGACTCCCAACTGAGTACGGCATCCCATTATTTACTACGGACCGCAAGCAGCTACTCAAAGGTCATGCAATAAGACGGAGAAAATATATCATAAAATTCTGTTACGAAGAGGAAATTCATATGATTGTCGAAATATCCGATCGGATATTTATATACGATGGTAAAATTTATATTCGATTTGTCAAATTTAAAATAATTTTCTCGTATCCGGATAATGCACAATATATAAATACGGATGAGAAGACGCTATATTTTATATTCCGGACCGACGAGATGTAGTGGTACTCATTTTAGATTTAACTCCCGTCTTAAGAGATCTCATTTTCCATCCTCTATTCCAGTCACCAGACATTTTTTATTACGGTGAGGTAAAACCGGGTAACATATTATCCCAGTGGGGCATTCGTGTTTGGCTACTCGCTCCCCCATTGATTTTTTCAAACCATATTTTCAGGAAAGTATCAGTAAAAATTGTTTGGGTATGTACAGGGTGCGGCAGAGCCGACTGACGAGTTTTGATGGGCTATAAATAACGAACAGTAAAACTTAGAGAGAAGATTTTTGTTTTAATTTAAATCAGTATTCAATCCCATTTTTAAAAATTATTTTTTGAAAAATATATCTCCAAGATAGCGGCCGTCAGCATTGATACACTGTTGTAGACGATCTCTCATATGATTTTCGGCACATTTCGACTGGTATGGCCTCGACTTCTGCGGTGATTTTCTATTGAATTTCTTCTATGGTATGTGGGCGATGTCTGAAAACCTTATCTTTAAGGAAGCCCCAGAGGAAAAAATCACACATGTTTAAATCTGGGAACCGTACTGGCCAGCAAGAAGAAGAATTCTCCTCAAAAAACAGTCTGAGATTTCCAAAGCTACAGCGTGTTTCCGGGCTGAGCGTCTCGGTGACTGCTCAATTGACTCTCTAACCAACTGCACATTTCACGGGGGTTCTTACCGTTCTGGGTGCTCCGTGTCCAAGTCTACTTAGGGTACTTGCAGTTTCTTCCAAATGCCGTATCCACAATTTGATAGTGTTAGCAAAACGAACAGATTCAGCACGTGAAATGCCGAAGTGTATACGAAAAGCCCTTTGTGTAGCGATCACAGAATGATTATTTTCGTTAATACGCACGCTCGACGAAACCACGATGTACACCTGTCCAGACCATGGTTACGAATAAAAACGACATTACCGTACAATTCAAAATATACCACTTATTAAGGCATGCTCTTATCTTATCAAAGGCTAATGACCTCAGTAAACTCGTCAGTCGGCTCTGCCGCACCCTGTATACGCAATTTATCTAAATAAACACTAACAAATAAATAAAATGCTCAATTTAAAAATAATTTTCAGACCGAATTGAACTGGGGCAATGGAGGGGAATAATTAAATATCGGATTGGCACTGGTCCACCTTTGCCCCAGTGTAGCGCCGCCCCTGCTCTATTCCCATATCGTCCACTAACCGCCGACAAAATGCTCCATTATATCGCATTGGCAGACTGGCAAACGAGAACATCACATTTCTTTTTTTTTGAATTTAATTTCATGTCTATTGGCTTATTGAGTGTGAGTTTAGTTATAGTTTTACTATTGTCTTCTTTGTGTTGTTCTTATCGGGCTTTGGTCCGTACAATATTGAAAAAACGTTCTTTTTTTTGTTGTAAATTATTATTTTATCGAAACGTAAATATTTACACATCACGAAATACGAAAATACAAAGTCGAATAAATAACAGTAATAATAATAATAATAAAATAATTTAAAGACGCGTAACATTAAAATATCGACAATATCGTAGGTATGGGCATAATTATTTTGGTATACACAATAAATATTACTGCCACGTAGTTTTTGTTTTTTTTTTCTCGTATGTACGTTTTCCAAATGATTGCTGTGCTATCGGATGCAAGCGCACGTGTCCCGCATGTTTTTCTGTATCCATTCGAGGTACTTGGTGACTCTGGTATAGACGCCGGGGTAGCCTGGCCGTCCGCAGCCGACTCCCCACGAGACTATGCCTGTAAAACCAACGGAATTAAACGAAACCGCCGACAAATTTTATTTTATTTTATTTTTTTTTTGGCCGCGTTTTTACGATTCGCACGCGTTTTGAAACGAAAATTTGACACCGCGTAATCTGTCGCCTTGTCGCACTTAACGCGCACCGGCGAAATAGGTAAATTAAAAATTTGAAGGGGAGAAAAAAAAAAAAAACCAATTATTTATATATATATATATATATATACGTAATAGGTAGCCGAACGACGAAAAGAAATAATATTACGCGATGCCAAATTGTGTAGTTATACCAGCGCCAGATTCGTGAAATTTTTTTTTTTCTATAAATTTCACCGAACGTAACGATAATAAAAAAAAAACGGTTTTATCCGTTTATTCGCATCGGGCGTGTATTTTTTTTAATTATTTTTTTTTTTTTTTTTTTATATATAAGCACGTGCACACGGATATAATAATAATGACGTACCGGTTATACCCGACAAAAATTATATGACTCACCGACTATTTCCAATTTATCGTCGACTTCGCTGTTTACTAACAAAGGTCCTCCGCTGTCCCCCTGCAACAGGATAATACGAATTAATTTTTTTTATCCGCATAATCGGCGCGCGGAGTCGCGGTTTCGCCTATAGGTACCCATAGACACCTATAGCCACTTTAAGCGGCCTGCCGTCCATTCGAAAGTTTACCGTACGCCGTGCGATCCCGAATAAATTACGGATTCGGCGGTTTCTTATTATTGGGTATATTAAAAATAAAAAAAAAATATGAGAAATAATCACAGTGCGCAGCGACGGTAATACATTCGTTGGGCGTGATTGCTGCTCTGGGGATTTCGTTTGAATAACATAATTAGACCGGTCATCGGAACATACCATCGCGATGAGAATTGCAACCGACCGATCGAAAAAAAACAAAAAAAAAAAATAAATAAATAAAAACAAACGGGTACAGTAATCTTAAATATATTATGATATAGATTATGTCTATTTATCGTTGCACGTCGATTATACAATTAATAATCAATCTATTCCTTCCTTTAATTTAACCTAACCTAAATTAGAGATTCTATTTCTTTTCCCCTACGCTCAGTGGCGTATTTCGGTTTTTTCCGCCTATGGGTACGTTCCGATTCGCCGCCTTCCCCTCCCATGCCACCTAAAATTATTTATAAAACATATTTGAATATACAATCCGTTATATTTACTTATATACAAAAAAAGATTCATTATTAATGAAAATTAAATTGCGCGTAATATCTTTTTTTGTAATTTAAAAATTAATTATACTTAAAATTTTTTATTTTTTTTTCTACTTTTTTCCCCAGCAAGATGATAAAATTGTCCGGCTCTAAAATGTTGCGGCTTTATGCTCAGGCCTATAGAGCCTGTGACTAAATACACCTCTGCCTATACTTGTTAACACTTTTAGCGGATACCTCTGGAGCTTAATTTTGGACATTTCCGTTGTTTTTTAGGTTAGATTCAAAATGGATTTAATGCGATAAATGTAAAATTAAATTAATATATGAATTTTGTCGTCTTGTTGTTATACATGTGGAGGTTTGTGTCCGTGCTTTTTAAACAATTCGATTTTCAACCCCCTGCCCTTATCGTTTTTATGCTCAAATTTCATAATTTTTTCGTTTTTTTTTTCGAAAGTATAGTTGTAGTTAATAATATTGTATTATTTATAGTATTCAGTTATTTACTGTTTTACAAAGAATATTTCGGCGGTACAAAATAGGAGGGCGGGAAATTTGATTCTGGTGACGGAGCTCCGCTGCTTTTTTTTAATGTATTTATGTCGTACTATATATTATGTTACCCTCAAGCCCGTTTTTTTTTTTTTTTTAATATAAATAATTTATAATGGCAGAGTGGGTGCAAACAATAGTGATTGAATTCCAAACCATTACAACACCGCGTGTACGAACCTGACAGGAGTCTTGGATTCCCTTTCCCGCGCAGATCATATTGGGCGTGATCCTCTGTGGCCGATATTTCGAAGCCCTGCATTGCGCCAACGACAATATCGGCACTTGCACTTCTTGGACAACGTCGGCCAGATTTCCGCCTTCGGAAAGTCGGCCCCAACCCACCACCGTTCCCGTTTTTCCGGACGGTTCTTGAGCTATATATATAGAGAAAAAAAAACACGGTACAAATAAGTACGGTTAGGTTAGGTACGAGCCAACAGCGACGATTTTGTCGGTTTACAAATATTTCCTAGTTGAAAAATAATTAGAACATAATTTTTTTATACTATGTACGTGCCGGGTTGCTTGAAACTATACAACACCGACTGTTTGGTTCTGTAAAATCAAATGTCGTTCTGAAAGCGTTCTAACCAATATCAAATAAGAAGCTTATTGAATCGATAAGTAAAAAAACGTAATTCAATTTGCTTGTTATTCTGCGGGCGTTTTTCTGTGCCGTGACTATACTTAGTTTTTTTTTCTCTCTTTCAAAACCATAAATGCAAATATAAAATGTCAGTATTATTTTATCTGATAACCGAATAAACGGTTATAACCATAGGATAGGACATTCCTATTTGAATAATGAAATACTTTTATGAAATTGCAATCTGTTCGACAATTGTAATTTTACAGAATCGATAAATAATGAAACAAACGGTTTACAGGACGCGTTGTTTTTCATACAACCCGGCCTATATATAGCCAGTGCTCGAATTATGAAATGGAGGTTGCAGGGGCACGGAGATCTTTTACTATTTTTTTTTTATGTTCCCTCACTGATAACCCGTCTTTTTATCTTTAATATATTTTGTTTAAAATGTAATATTTATCGTCCAGTCGTTATTATTATTATTAAATTTTCTGTATTGTATCATTTTTGTCTCGTGTGATAATTAAGTAAGGCAGTGATACCCAATCTTTTTAGGCGGTGGTGCCCTTTTTTGGAAATATTAAGCGGCGGTGCCCAACTGTTAAAACCACGAAGAAATTTAAACTTAAAACGCTTATAGAAAATAAAAAAAAATAACAACATAATCCTTAATTTATTTATACCATTCGGTACAACGTTATAATGAACCTCGTCCAACATTTTTGTGCATTTTTACGGGGAACATAAAACCCAAAAATAACCCGGATAGTGCTGAATTAAAAAAAAAATACCCAATCGAAATCAACATAAACCGTTACATTTTATATTGGCTCTTTTTCCGTTATTTTTCTCTCCAATTTTAAAGAAATGCGTATAAAATAAAAAAATACACAAACTAGACAAAACGTTCACTAGAAACCACTTATGTGGTGATGTTGATGATTGGTGTACATGATTTCACGTTTTCAAGTTTGGGAACCGCCGCAGTAAGGGATTTGACCAACGTCTAAACGTTTTAATATATTTAAAAATTGTAAATAATTAACGACGATGGAATTACGTTTGAAAAATGGTGTGGGGGGGGGGATTTAGGCGGATTTCAAATAAACGCGAAAAATTAATTATTTAAAAAAAAAAAAAAAAAAAAAAACAATTCCATCGACGAATCGGGAATTTATGTATATATACGTACACGACGACGGCAAGCATATCGGACGCACCGATTTCGAAAACGACACCGACTTGCGTAACCGCAAAAGAGCCACGTCGTGGTTGTACGAGTTCACGTCGAAATTCCGATGGCGCACGATCGAAGACACCATTCTGGTGATAGTTTCTCCGTCCGACGCCGTGCTCTGGTCGTGGTCGCCGAATATCACACGGATGCGAGATTTTTTTAACCTGTGGGGCACGTAAAAACACGTATATAATTAGATGTTTTCCGGAAAAACTTAATATACCGATAAAACGCCGGTTATTTAACATATCTGTTCGATACGCTAATATCCGCAGTCCGGCACCGCGGAGTTTAAAGATCATATTATGATAATAATATTATAAAAAAAAAAACGTTATTTCTCTGTACGTTGTATTGTTGTTAATCGGCTGTTAACCGTGTACATATAGTGGTTATAGATACTATTATCATAACACGCTCGCGTATAGTTATTATTATTATTATTATTATTACTGTAAAATTTAATATTAAAAAACGAAAACTAGTATTTATTTAAACTTTCTCCTGCAAGTCCTCGACAATTAACCTACCTATGGTATGAAAAAAAAAAAAAAAATAAAAATAAAAAATCGAAACCACGGCATCGCGGATCGTGCGATGTATTGACGCACCGTGTCTCTCTATATCATATTATTATTATTTTTTTTTTATTCGAACAACGGACATACGAGGTAAACGTTTGATAATGCGTTAATGCCGTTATTCTACACCGGCGCGGAGGTTAGTAATTTTTTTTTTTTTTTTTAAATTTTATTTTATTTCCCGCGAATATCTGCGAAAACGGAAAACGTTTTCCCCTATAGGATTTCTGCTGTACTAATATTTCAGTGGCGATGGTACGCAGCAGTTTGGGAACCGCTGTAATCGCAATATTAGCACTAAAAGTATTATAACCGAATAGAAAAAAAAAAAGAAAAAAAATCAACGTTATATTATGTGTTCGCCGCAGAGAACGATCGGCGTTCGTCTAAACGGTTTCGTGAATAATTTCGCAATGGAAAGTTATTTTATATATTAAATATTGTATACCTACGGTAATTCGCGCGCGAGTACCTACCTATGTGTACGTGCACGTACATTTCTATCGGACGACCAATAATACTCCATGCTGGGGCATAGCTAAATTTAGGACGAAATCTCTCAATGACAATGAATTAAAATAATGACAATGCACGAATGAATAGAATCGTATACATACGTATATGTGTATAAATATATATATATATAACGTCGAAACGTATAATTCGAGTGTTATGAGAGGTTTACATATTATTATTATTATTATTTTTTTTTTTTTGATTTAAATATATATATATATATTTGGTTTTTACGCGTTTTTAAGTTTTATTTATCATTCGAGTATCGGAGGTGTTAATCAACGACAACGACGACACAAAGGCGTTTCGAGGAGTTTGATTTTTTCGAGACGATAACGTTTTTTTTTATTAGGTTCGTCGAATCGGTGTCATAGGTACAATCTTTTTCGTGTTTGTTTTTTTTTTTTTTTTTTTTTTAACGGATTTTATCGTATATTTGAATATTAAAAAAAAAATCAAAATGCGACATAATTCTTAACTTATAACAATAATAACTAATAGAAATAACTCGAAAAGAACCAAAATATTTTGGAAATTATACTAGAAAGTCGTAACGTAAGTTATTACTTATTGAGTTAAAACAACAACAACAATAAAAAATACGAGTTAATAAGGGAAATGCCAAAAGTTTAATCTCTCTAAAGCACCAAAATTATGTATAGATCCAAAGCGCCTATATGAAATTTTTGATCGGGACGATGATGTAGAGGTACTTATAACCAAAGCTGTACAATACCTAGTTAAAAAATCATAAGTTATTTATTTTGACAACTTTAAAAAAAAAAAAGAATGTTAGAGAACAACTTAGTTAACTTCCCAGTTAATTCGTTTAATTAATAATTTTAAATCGCATAGTTATTCTGTTAATATTCATGTTATTTACTATACTATTTTGTAACTAGAATATCGTTGACATATAAAAGTCTATAAAAGTCTTAATGTTCGAGTACAAAATACGTTTATGAGTATTAGTAAAGGGCAATTTTAAAAAAAAAGTAATTTTTGACTTCATTCGCGTTACTATTTCCGCGAATGTCCGTAACGTTGCAACTCATTTACTCGAATTTTCATTTATGTTTAAAAATTACCTTAAACTTAGCTTAGTTATTTTTTTTTTTTTTTTTTAAGGAATAACCTGATTTACGATTTAGAAATAACAAGTTAAAACAATTGGTCGACTTGGCTTTGTACTTACTTCCGGACACAGTGGGCCGCGGTGAGCACGTAATCGCTGTTGATGAGCGACCCGCCACAATGGAAGTGGCCTTCGTACACGAGCCTCGCCACCCATGGGTACCTGTTAATCCCGGTGGGACGGCCGCCCACGATCCGGATCTCTTGATTAGGTATTCCGCAATCTGAAAAAAAAAATAAACGGAACGGAAAAATGTCGGCGAATACCAATACGTATACGTATAATATTATAATGTTATACACCGGTGAAACAACGCGTTGAATTGTAACGAAAAAAAAAAAAAATTGTTTTAGAGATTAATACTCGATAATAAAAGAGACAATCAAAGAAATATAAAAATAAATATATATATATGCAATACAAATAAATAATTTGAAAAAACGCGTAGAAAATGTACTACATACTATTACATTCAACTTTTTTTCTTTTCTTTTTTTTTGACCAGTAAGTACGACTTATACGATGAACGTGTAAAATTGTCAAACGTTTCTGCTCGGCCTAAACAATTTTATTCACAAAAAAACCAAATAAAAACTAAACAATTTCACATGCCTATAAATTGCTCTGAAATTTTTAGAATATTTTTAAGATTTGTCCACGTCTAGAAACGGATAGTGTTTAAAAAAAAAAAACCCCAAAATTGTCGTAGAACTTCCCGTTTTTCCTGCGTTGTTTCCCAATTACTAAGAAAAAACTACGACAATAAAACCGAAAAATAACCGACTCAATGCATTCCAAAATACTTTACCTTTCAAAAAAAAAAAAAAAAATGCTTTAATTGAAAATCGGAGTAAGATTTCCAGTAGAAAAGTTGTCTACAGACGAACAAAATAAAAAACACAAATAATATTTGATTTATTTGGAAATCCAATCAGAATTACTCAGAATGTAAACAAAATTATAATAATAATATTATTGTTTCGTCTTTGTTGTTCTATTACTTGATTTTTTTTGTATAAATCGAAAACGGACGTATTTTCACACACCTGTATTAGTACTCCATGCTTTGTTTTATTTTTTTCTTCTTTTTCTACACATTTTTCATTTATACGTATTGCGTAAATATTTTATTTTTACATTTATTCGATTGTTCAAAAATAAATATACTACTATGTGTCGTTGTCGCGCCCGTCTCGTCGAATCGTCACGAACGGCCAGTAAATCGTTTTATGCCCGAGGAAAAAAAACGAGGCGGATAACGTCAAGGAGTTCTGCAGTTCCGCTCGGCGGGAGTTTGGTTTTTTTTTTAATTACAATCGGTATTTGAAAGTGTCGTTTTACTTAAAACCGATTGTGTTTTTTTCGTTTTTTTTTTTCTCGTAGGGAAGGAACGACGTTATATTAATCGTCTTAGGAAATAGCTATTATAGAGTCGTCGGACACGGTCGATTTGTTAAACGCTCCATGAATTTATTATTTTAGTCCGCGTATTTTGTATTTATTCGTTTCCAAACTAGTAATGTATTTGAGTAAAAGTATCTAAACAGAAATATTCGAATACTTTTTCAGTATTCCATGACGCATTTTAAATATTTCTACAAAGTAACTTGGTATTGTATTTTCTTTGAAAAGTGTTTGTATTTGAAATCGAGTACTTATATTATAAATACACTCGTATAATGATTAAAAAAATTGAAGGGAATCGCATGACGTTACACCGTGTTAAAAGTTAAATTACACTATAGTATTAAAAAAAAGTGGTGTGCAAAAAAATAACCTTAACCTCATATAAACGACTTGATCTATAAGTCGTTAATATGCAAAAAAAATTATTTAAAAGTATTGATATATACATTAAAAAATCGTATATTAAAAAAAAAACCCCCGGATTTCGGATTCTAATTTGAATTTTATACGCGTAGTGAAATCCCTAATATGAATACAATAAATTTACGATACAATTCAAATCTAATCCGATTTATGTCAGCTCACTATAGTTCTTTAGTATCATATGAAAATGTAGCACACTAGCGCGTGGCGAATTTTACTAGCTAAAAATTGTTTAAAACTATATTATAGAGTACGAAATATTTTATCCAGTGCGAAAACTTTATTGTAGATTTCGTGATTTCGTTGTATTATTACTAGGTTCTCGACAAGCGAAACACAGTGGCTTTATAAATCGGGATTATATCTATTTTTTTTCAGTTTCATCATAGACTATAAATAAATCGTCTTAACAAGTAGATAACGTTATTAAAGACATATCTGATGAAAAATCAGCTTATGTACACAGTTTTCGATCTGTGTACCTGCAGTAAATTTTTCCAGGTCAAAGAACAACGTCGAAACGTCCAGTTTTTCGCCGTCCATTCCTTAATAAACGGGTGGAAAAAATAACAGAGCCAGATTTTTTTTTTTTTAAAACATTTTTTTTATACGCCTTTTAACTAATTTAAGTTTGGGGTGCGAATGTTAATTTACTATTTTCGCCCTGCGTCATTGCTCAAGACGGTTGTTGCAGTTCGATTTAAATCATATATATATATATACATGTTATGGTGTGAATAATACAATAAATGTCCGTAACAAACCGGATTCAGTAACAGCCTGGCTCTATACTTGGCATAATTATATACGTGCAAAACGGTCTGCAATTGCGTAATAATTGGTAATAATTTTATTGTATACTCACTGCAAGTGCAATTGGACACCGGTAACTTTTCCTCCGGTTCGTAGCTGACCGAACCGAATATGTCGTCGAAGAATATTCGCTTGTCGTCCTGTCTGTCCGGTCTGGCCGACGACGATAACGATATTGTCGTGTCGTAACCGCTGTCGTCCCGCTGCAGCAGACGCAATAACGCATTATAAACACGTGTCACAACAACAACAACAATAACACAAATTATTATTATTATTATTATACGACGAGAGTCCCCGTAATATATCGTAGGCGATTTGATTTTGATTTTGATTGTTTTTCCCCGTCGTTTTCGTTTTTCTTTCATTCCCGACTACTTTTACCACCGCAGAAAGTAAACGCCGCCGCCGCCGCCGCCGCCGCCGTGCGGTCTCTCGAACCAGTTATATAAAAACCGATAAAGAGAGAACGCGCGTTCGTATATTATAACAATAATAATATAGAGCTGCGGCACCGGCGTGCAACAACAACAACAACACCAACAACAACAACAACAACAACAACACAACAATAATATTACAAGCAAATAAAAAATAATATAATAAACAGCGGACGTATCGGAATGTCCGGTGACGATTTCTCGGACGCGTCCGCGGACCCGGGAACGTTTCTCTAATTTGTAAAAGAGCCGAAAAACCAATCCCGGATATAATGATAATAATAATAATTATTGTCGTCGGTAAATAAAAATAAAAAAAAAAGCGATAGAGCAACGTCAACAATACGAGTACGTGCGTATGCGCTTTGGGCACTTACCGCGGCGGTGGTGCTCGGCGGCGCGACGACGGTCGTCTCGTCCGGCGGCGTTCGGCCGGCGGCCGGTGCCGTCACCGCGAACAACGCGCACAAGTGCAGCAGCAGCAGCTGGTGCGGCCGCATAGTGGACGGTAGCCGGGCACCATAAACGCGGCGACCGCGCCGTCAGCGTACGTTTATGCGCGCGGTCGCGGGACTCCGGCGCGGCTTGTACGGACACGGGACCCTTGGGCAGACGGGCCGCGGTCGGTCGGCGTAAGAAACGTACTGTCGTACTTCCGCGGCGGCTGCGGGTCCGGTTGCGATTACCGACGGCTAGCGACTTGTAAGCGTACACTAAGACGAATTCAATAATATCCGCACGCCGGTGTTTACGCGACTGGTGTACACGGCGGCGGAAAGAAAGTGCACCCGCCAGCGGACCGGACGCGAGTAAAAGCGGACACCCGCGTGCAGGAGGCATACCGCTCGCGCGGCGGCTGTACCGGTAGCGGCGGCACGCGCGTCCGTAACGTCGCCGGCCACTCTCACTTTCTTGCGGACGCCGCCGTCACGCCGCCCGCAGACGACCTTGACGCCCCGCCATCCGACTGTCGGCAATATTATACGGACACCGGTCGAGTTTTCGCCGCCCGGTTTTTCTTTCGCCGGACCCGGCGGCCGCCGGCGGCCGGGCCGACGTCGCGCGTCATCGCGTTTCCCGAGCATGTTACGTTTTCGTCTCTAAAACTTTTTGCACAACGAGTACGAATAATATTATTTACTCTGCCCGCAAAACCGGCCGAGTACAACTGGTCGGAAAACTTAGTCGACATGTTTACTGTTTGCGACTTTAAACACAACGAATTAGTTTTAGTTTAAATTATGAACTTTGCGAGAACTTTCCGACATTCGGTGACGACTACAGTGTTGTTTGGCTATCATAACGAACAAAATACGTATACTATACCAATGATTATACCGACCGACCGTCGGTTTAAACTTCTGAAAACATGTTCGAATTCGATTCATGAAGTTTATTTGAAAACGATTTGTCCACTTTTTCGAAATTGAACACTTATATCCTTCAATATTTGATTCACCGCCCGATTCTACACAAGCGCGCGGTCAGTTTACAGCACTTCTTTCTTTTCCGAAATTGATTAGAGGAATTTTATATGGGGTCGCATTTGTATTGGCAATACAACTTCCTCGTGGTTTAAGTTGTAATCCTACTAAAGAGCATAAACGTTCCAAGAGATTAGAAGATTCTATAAATTATAAAAAAAAAAAAAAAAAAAAAGGAAAAAGGAAGAAGAAATCGAGTTATTTTTAGTTTATAATGCGGTGTTGTTGCGTGTCATTGTTCCTAGGATTTTGAGAGTTACACAAGGCTGAACTCGATGTTTCCTGTCAGAATATTTATTTAAACTAGCGATGGAAAAAATCCGGATTTTGGTGTTTAAAACTGTGACTTTATGTTATTTAATTCATTTCTTATAAAACTATTATTGTTATCTTATTGTCAATAGCATTAAATACGTTTTTGCAACTCAAAACATTTCACAAATAGAAATTTATTTTAATAAAAACAAGTACAATAAAAAAAAATCACACTCTAATTTACATAATATATTACTAGCTGATCCGGTTATACGTTGTTTTATTCATAGAAATTGTTTATGATAGCATGCCTTGAAATTAATAAAATGATTTAACTAATTTTACAATGTAAACAAATTTACCTAAGGATTTGATTTTAAGATTTAAAAAATAAACATTTATCTGTACGGTCAAACCCAAATTTTGGAATTTAAAATTGGAAATACAAAATTTCGGAATTTTAAACTTGAAAAATAAATGTTTGGATTTCAAAATCAGATTTATGTCACATCACCAATTTAAACTACAAACATGTTCCGAGTCTAAAACATTTATTTTACAAAAGTATTACAAGTCCAAATTGATAAAGTATTGAGTGGTATGAAGTTTGCCGAGTTGGTGCTCGTTCACCACTGCGAGTTTCCGTTGTACAGAAACGCGTGGAATTTAATTTAGGTTTTTTCTTCTGGTTTGTTTTAGTGGTCTTAAAACCAAGTCCGCTTCGAGTAACCGTCCCGTTATACCAACGCTACGTGGTCAGCGGATTTCGACGTCTAATTCAAAATAACGTCTCAGGTCGAGACTTTTTCGGTATTCGGCCGATTGAAAATGCGCTTCTTCGGATTTCGATTGAAGTTAGAATTCCGTATGGAAATATTCTAATCTAAGTCGGGGGAGGCGGAAATAAGATGGTCGCAGCCGAGGATCGCCGGGCCTCCAAAAGTAAAATTGGCCCCGGAAAAACATTCTAAAATATTAAGATAACGCACCAATTACAACATATTTTCTAAAAGATTCAAGTTCAGCCAGCTTCGGAAATGTATTGTACCACCGAATAATATAAGCATAGGTATAATGTATACGTATATACGGTATATTTTATTTTTAAAAATTACAAAAAATGAAAATGATTATTATTTAAAGATATCGCTTTCGAAATACATTCCTCCGGACGATACGCAATGGTCCCAGCGATCTTGCCATTTTTTTGAAAGTCCGTTGAAACTGTTCCAAAGTTATAGCTTTAAGTTCTGTTGCCGTATTCGCTTTAATTTCCTCTACATCTTGAAATCGTTGTCCTTTGAACGCAGATTTTAGTCTCGTATCCATGAACCCACGTCTCGTCACCTGTGATAATGTTTTTTATGCAATTAACATCAGCAGAACGATTTTTAAGGTATTGAAAAATCGCTAAACGATTTTCCTTTTGCTTCAAAGTTAACAATCGCGGAACGAATTTGGCAGCTACTTTCCATCTGTAAATTTTCGGTTTAAATTTCATGACAAGTTCCAATCGAGATTTCCGCTTCATTTGCTAACTCACGAACGGTTAATTTGCACTTTTTCGCTGATTTTCGCCACAACATTATCGATGCCAGATGTCGTCCAGAACGTGGATCATCTTCAGTTGACTGTCGACCGTTCTTGAAACGCTTAAACCACTCGACAGTCGGGGAACGAATTAAGGAATTATCTCCAAAAGCAGTTTTAATCATTGCGTACGTCTCCGTTGCATTTTCGCCATGTTTCGAGCAAAACTTGATGCACACACGTCGTTCGTTAATTTCGGACATGTCAAAAACGGCGCCAGGAACAAACTCAATGAATTTAACCACGTGTAATATTAAATTGAGAAAAGATAGAAAGACTTCGGGTTTTGTAAAAAATATTCACTAATACGCGGGGAATAAATCTATATATATATATATATATATATAATTTAAAACGTTATCATGCGTAGATTAGTTGTAATGACATTTGTCCCGGTACTTTTTGAACAGACCTCGTATAATAATGGGTACGAGCGTATGAAAAGAATTTTTTTATTGTAAATTTAGGATCCTCGGCATAGATACTCTCGGGTGTCCGCCTCTGAAATTGCATTAATCCAATCCCGCAGCTTCTCGATATAATAACTGTGCGGAATTGTGAACAATTTCTCATTACGTTTAATATAGTGAGCGTACGTGCAAAGTCTTATATGAATATCACGTTTTTATTATTATTATTATTTTAGCAGAAAGGTAGTAATATTATCTCAACGCCCGTCACGAACAAGGTCGGCCGGTTTCCATCAGCGCTCTGTTCGACTCCTATAAACTCCCGGATTCGTTTCAATATTGTAATACTATTAACCACTTTCAATTTTTTATTCTCTCGTGCGTGTTATTGTAAGACATTTCTCATTTTTTTTTTTTTTTTTTATTTTTTTTTTTATTATTCCTCAGTAATACTATAACGCGTCAAGGTTTATATATTGTTATTTTTAGAACGTCTACGATACAAATAATATAATAATATTATACCGTATTGCCGCGGGTGTACAAAGAGTTTTTGACTTTGCCCGATTTACAAATACGGTTAGAAAAACAAAAAAAAAAAACCAATCGTTCTGTCTTTCTACGATCTTTCGGCTCATCTTCTTCCAGTTCTGCCGTCTACGCGATCGTAACATTATTATCCTAATTGTTGTATTTGTGATGTATTGCATTAAACTTCTCCGTTTTGTTACTCCGTCAAAAAATCGAATTTTATTAAATTTCTCGAATTAACGGCCAATACCCGTTCCTCGGGGTTTGGGAATATTGGAAAACGAAGAACGCCTCCGCGAGTCCATATCGTATTATTATACGTAACCCCGTGGCAATTATTTTACTGGTTTATAGAGAAGCGTTTTTTTATTATTATTATTTGTGTACCTACGCACGACACGTGTGTACGTATAATATTATTATATTGAAACACGTGGACGAAATCGTATCTCTGACCACTGTGTTATATAGACGCATTAGAAAGTATTACGACGACGCTTTAAACCGAATATTCTTTCTACTATATTTGTTATTGGCCAATACGCAATATTATGCAGTTGTCCGGAGCGAACAAATTCAAAATGTCAATCGATTGATAAAATAATAACAACAATAGCCTCGACAATGATTCCTATACCTACGGTATTATTTATTAGTTTATTACTATACGGCCGGGAAAGCGGCGTTCGCGAAAAACTTGTTGAAAATCCCATTGGTATTATATACGATTATTTTATCTAAATATGACTTTGGAATATCGAAACGAAAATGTGCACGCTTAAAAAAAAAAAAACGGTTATTTTTTTTTTTTTTTCTAATGGTAGCGCAAATTTTAATAATTCAAATATACGATAAACAAAAACTATCGGATATATCCAATTATAGTTGCGTTTAGTTTATCATCTTCCTGCAACAAATAGCTAAATTATTATTATTCAACGTCTATACATTTTCGTTTCCCGTCGAGTTAATTGAAAAATCGATTTCATTAAAATTTTTCCAATAATTCCGTGGTCGTGATATGATCATTTTAACGATTATTCAATCGTATAACCGTAAACACTATAGAAAATATAACGGCCACGACCGATTCTCGAATATTCCCGACTATAATTGAACAAAATAAACAGATTTTACTATTTTTTTTTTTTTTACTATTAAAGCGTCCCGGCGAAAATTGCAATTTTCATTAATCGAATTGATGTTCAGCCATTAAATAAAATACATATTGTTGTAGGCAGGCGCTGAGGCGTGTTTAATGAATAAAACACACTACGAAATTGATGCGTGACACTAAATTAAAAACCGTACAGCAATAATCGAATCTTTACGAATCTTTTCCAAAAGTTCAAATAAACTAGAGAGTGGTCGATGGGCGATAAAATACGCCACTCCATAGCATAACATAACGACGTCAAGTTACCAACGGCAGCTCTCCACTTGTGAAATCAAATACTTGCAGTCCACCGATACCGTTCCGTCTGAAATTCGAAAACCACTCCGTAGTGGTGATCTTGCACCGTCCAACGTAATATCATCCTACTATCGTTTCAAACGGTTTCCAAATTGTACTACTTCTAAGTAGCTCTAAACACAATATACCGGACCTTTTGAACGAATATTAAAAAAAAAAAAAAAAAAAAAGTTACTTTATTACTATCGTAAAATCTATCTCTACGCTATAAATATATTTTTAAAGGCGCACACGTGTGTATTGTATCTTGAAATTCGACTGTGGTTCGAGCGTTCATATTATATTTTCTAGTGAATACTTTTTGTTTTGTTCTGCAACAACGCAATATGTATTATTAACTATATAAATTCGGTGTATTCCGAGCGTTTCCGAAATTGAATTTTCGACGGTAAGAGCCTCGCCGTAGCACTGTTATTATTGTTAAAGTTTGAATTGAATTGTTCGCAAGTTATTTTACTTATATATATGTGTGTAGTAAATAAAACTAATAATAATCCATGCCCGCGCAGTATATGAAAGTTTTAATGCGTTCTGTAAAACAAAATATACAGCCGGTCGCGTTAAATAGTTTTCTGGAGCGCGGACGGACGTTGAATTTCGATCGAATTTACAGCCCCGGAAATTCGCTAAGGTCCGCCGCCGCAACGGACGCGCGGCCGCTCGACGCACAATCATTTTTTTTTTTTTTTTTTTTTTTAATTGTATTATTACTATTAGCGAACATAAACAAAATATATAAATAAATAGCGCGCGCGTACGACAATAATAAGAAACAACGATTTAATAACGCGAAAACCAACAGTTTGCGAGAGTCGCGCGCAAACATAAACTATTATTATTCACGCCCCCGTAAACTTTTTATAAATTTTAATATCGCGATGCGAATCGTAATCCGACCGTTTCGGGAACCGTCGAAAACAATACAAAAAAAAAAAAAAAAAAAACGAATATACGGGCACGGAATAAAATTATATTGTATTCGAACTAGCGATGTGATCCCCGGAAAATGAGGAAAATCCGAATTTAGAATTTCGGATTTTAAAATCATCCAAATTTCGCATTTCACGTTGCGGATGAAAATATAATTTATAAGAACTAAAAATCGTTGGCGCGTTCACGTTCTTGGCGTGTTCAAATTATAATGACTTTGTTGTAAATAATGCGCATAGTTTTGCAATCCGAATTTAGAACGAAATTCGGGCTTTACAATCCGGAATCCGGAATTACAATTAATACCAGATTTCTCATTTTGGGTTCTAAAAATCCGAAATATTCCCATCACTAATTCAATTCTTATTTTATAATATTAATTTTATTCAACGGTATTTTATTATGTTCGACGTCCCGTCTCCGTATCTACGGGTAAAATTAAGTAAAGTTGAATTTCGGCCCCTTTCATTTTATCCGATCGAGCTGACGTATTTCACGCAGCTTTAGTTTAGCCGACAGTACAGTCTGATGGCAAAAAAAAAAAAAAAAACCATTTGCGAAATTAACATAATTCGTTTTAAGATTAAAATCCGTTATTAAATTAAAAAATATATATTTACATTAGTTGGACAATTTAACGAAAACGTGTCCGCGTAAAACCAACAGAAATTACTTTAAAATCGGTTTTAATGATAAAACACAAATTGTCGAGGAGAACATTTCGAAAACGACTTCCAATTATCTAAATTATCTCAAAAACGCGTATTTTACATGATTAATAAATAAAATCGAAATAAATGTAAAATATATTATAATATATACGCAATACAAATAAATAAAAAGTACGTGATAAGGGAAACCCGGAGTATTAAAAAAGATATTTTATAATATTCTAAAATATTTTTTCGCCCTTTATTGTTCCGTGTTACAAACTTGTACAAATATAATAACAATTTTTGGTAAAATTTGTTTTATGAAACTCTATGATGGGGATGCTAATGTAACGGACCCGGTGACAGTTTTTTTTTTTTTTTTTTTTTTTTTTTTTTTTTTTTTTTTTTTTTTTTTTTTTTTTTTTTTTTTTTTAAATCGAAACCGGTCGTATTTACACGCAATCTATACAATAATATTCCAGGCTTTGTCGGTTTCTTTTTTTTTATTTATTTTTATTGCATATAATATAATCGGAACATTTGTTTATAATTATTAGTTGTTTTTGTAGTTAGAATATATTGTTGTCTTAACGTCTTATCGTACACCCGATATAAGTATTATATTTTTTTGTTTTTGCGTTGCGCACCTATAGCTATATAAATTAATATTAATTATTTACGATATGTGGTTGGAAAAAAAAAAAAAAAATGAAAATAGAAAGTAAATAATACGCACATAATTTTTACTGTAATAGTATAATGTATACACGGTGTACACGCGGTCGTTTGTTTTTATATGCTCGTTCGCCAATATCCACGATCGTAACCTTATTGCGGGTCCGTATGAAAAAAAAAAAAATAATAATAATAATAATAATTACGTTCGACAAAAAATTATTATATCTTTTAGATTGCGAGCGTAGGAATAAAATTTATTTATTTATTGGTTTTACTAGGATGTGTTTTTACTATTTTTCTTCTTCTAAACAAACGTTATTTTTCTTTTTTTGTTTCTCCGTTTGTTAACGGTCGATTCCACCCGGAAATCTCGCTCCGATTATCACCGTACAGGTTTTCGGTAGAAATTTTTTTTTTAAGTCTGCATTGGGGAGATCATTTTATTTTTCTTCTAAACATTTCGGAAATAACGCAGGAAAAACAGAAATATTTTTGTTTTTTGGAATTCAGTTGAAAATAAACGAGCACCAGCTTTTACCGAATACTTTTATCAGAGCACTTTGATGAAGACGTGGTGCAATTTTCGGATTATTTAAACGTTTTTCGAGCGTTTTAAAATCGTCGAGATTGTTTTTAAACAATGTTGATAAAAAATTGTTATTCATTTTGTACAGTTATCATATTAGAGTTAGAGTTTTCAATTTAAATTTATCAAAACGAGTTTAACCGACCTCAGAACCGATATTCGTTTAAAATAAATTACCCACCTATATACCCTACCCTTTTGACTTCCCATCTACAACAGTGGTCCGCCGACGTGGCCGCGAATTATGTCAGCGGGTGGAGCGATCGCCCGGCAAGCGAGAGACCTATTTGCTGGCTGTTCGATTCCCGTTCCATCCGCTTGATTTTTTGCACGTATTTTTCGATTTATCATTTATTTCCTTAACAATGGTGTACGTAATAACCGCGGGAAGCAAAGCATTTGATTCGCATTTCTTTTTCTTTTCTTTTTTAATATAACGACGAACACGCCATTATAGTATAGTAATTTAATGCGATTACATCTTTAGGAATGCATTTTTTTTTTTTTTTTTTTTTTTTGTCTTTAAAATAATATACAAAATATTATTTCCTCGTAATATCTCGCAGAGGTTTATATTTTTAACAAAAAAATCAACGTTTATAAATTCTATACACAATAATCCTATTACGGATTTCCCATACAAAACGTTACCTATATAACAACGTCAGCGCTCCTTTTCTTTTTTTTTTTTTTTATTATTATTATTGATATCGCGTCGAAACACGGAAGTACGTATTTTTATAATAACGTTTTTATTTCCTCGAGTATTGTTGTATTAAGTACATTATTCGTTATTCGCAACGAGGGCTTAGGTATAAGTCGTATACGTCGTTATTGCGTGGCCCCTCGCAGTTGCAGCCGTCGCTATCATTTATAACGGCCAATCGTGTTCGCGTAAAACAAACGAAAAACCCATATAAAATCGGTTTCGTTTGCAGACAAAAAAAAAAAAATTAAAAAAAATACCAATTATACAATTTGTAGAGAACAACGAATTTTCGAATACGATTTGCAATTTTCTAAACATTCAATCGGGCCCGTACTGCAGGTCCACCGGGCAAATGTACGATTGCGCCCTCGATAGGAATAAGAATCCGCGAGAACAATTAAATATACTATTTATTTTTCTCGGTCATATTTTAGATTTCGAGTATTATGCGTGTGCTTTTCTTCTTCAGTAGAAACTTGTTGTTAGGTTGGTTGCACCGGCGAGGTCATTTATTGATTTTCCTCGTAGGTTTCTTTACAACGGGGAGACTAACGTCGGAAAAGACGGGAATATTTATTACGCAATTATGGTTTCAGCTGTTATTTTGTTGTAATTCAGTGGAATATAACCGTGAAGCCCTATTATACTTGTATTAGCGATTTAGAGACGGGGTGGAATTTTCAAAATTGAGTCTATGACGTTTTTTGAGTTATTGTCGAGGTTTATTTTTGGTTTTATCCGGATAAAATGCGTTTTATGTTTAAATTTACGTTAAAATCCATTAGAAACACGAACAATTGTAATTTATTATTAGAGTTACGAATTGATATATAATTTGAATTGATCATGATTACCCGAACGTAGCTTGGCATCATTTTTCGTTTGTAATTTTTTATTCTAATTTCCTAACTTCTCACCCAGTGAACACATATTTTTGAATTTTCACGATTGTGCAAAATAGCAAAATATCGTATCTGTAGAAAGTATTCAATATTTAAAATGGGAACATGCCTACTTTAAAGGACTAGAGTTACAGTATAGAATATAATAGCGACACAACTCGAATTGTTTAATTAAAACGAAGTAGAAAATATTTACTTGAATAGCATTTGATTATAATTAGGGATGGGATTTTAATGCAATTGCATCATTTTTTTTCGGTGTTTCGATACGTAGGTCCGTAAATAGCAATTGTGTTTTGGGTGATACTGATTACATATTAATGTAATTTTTTATTTTGCATATTTGTGCATATTTTGACAAATTTAACCTAAATTACATTATTAGGGTATTTGATGATTTAATGGCATTTTCTTAGTTTATCGAGTATTTTGTACAATTTGTTAATACGGTGAACATAAATTTGCGATTATTGAGTGGCCTACATCAAATGTACATCTGCACAAAGAGCGGCCAGCAAAAAAAAAAAAAGTTAAAATATTAAAATGTATTTTTAAAATTATTATTTTAGAATAAATAATTATGAAGTAATTAATTCAGACGATGTGTCCACCAAATGACGTAAAATACTATTTAAAAACCAAAAGAACACTTGTAATACATTTTTTTTTTACCGTTTAAGCTGCATAAATTAATAGTCATTTTTATAGTGCATTTTTTGAGTTTTTTAAGGTATTTTTGCGATTTTTTAGAGTATTTAAATCCCAGCTACTAATTATAATATTATATAGTTATTGAGCTATACAATTAATGTCCTATAGATACCTATAACGAAATAATGAAACAAAAAAATATTTGATAATATTGAAAACGGTTTTAAATATATTTAGACCAAGACCATTTATGTAATAATACTCACAGTTTTGCTATTGGTTTAAAGTTATAATAATATATTTATTCGTATGCATTTGTTTTATATAAAATATAACGAGAATTAAACGTATACAATTTTTACTTGAATTATTTTAAATTTGTGTTTTTTTTTTAGAGATGCTATTAGTATATTGTCCTATAATATAATACAGTTTAGCTATAAAAAAATGCTACTAAAACAAATAAATAAAAAACCGAATCTCGGGGCTTTTACCGTTAATGTAATAAATATTTTTCACGCTACATTTATTATTATTATGTCGGATGGATAGGTAATACAATGGTCGTAAACCTGTAGATTACATTCGCTTCGGTGAGTTCTACTTGTAAAATTAATTCTAAAACAAAGTAACGACCCTCGCTGATGAATTATTTATTTTATTGTACACAGTGCACAGGTCCTTTTCGAGATAAACGTGATTTTCGTACATTTCGACGTGACTTTTCGGGACGTCAATACAAGTATAACAGTCGTATGCATTTTTCACGAAGAAACCACTTAGGTTTACAACAAAAACTTTTAACGGCGGACGCGTTGTAAGTATATTAAATTTATAGTTCAAAAGCTGGTATAGACGTGAGCTATCAGCGGTTAATGTATATATTCAAAACTAACTTACAATTTACAAACAACTTCTCTTGGCGTTCAACATTAAGAGGACGGCATTTGCCGTCTCCGTCGATCTAACGGTGGGGCAATATAGCAAAACTGTATTTTCGTGCTCAGAATATAAGCTGTGGCGTTCGAGTTGAAATTCTAGTGTAAACACAAATAACAACATTTGACGAGGAGCAAATATACGGTGGAACTACATACGTAATTCTCTTTGTCTAAAAAATTATCACACAAAAATGCTATATATAGCCGTGTTAGGTTTTTTTTTGTTTGAGAATTTTGTCGAAAAAATCTCTCAGAAATGTTCTCCACTTTAAATGTCGTTATCCGTGTTCAAATTCTCGTTTTAACCTAAACGCCACAATTAAAAAGGACCTAACCTTACCTAACCGCCCAAGCCTCAAAGTTTTCCAAAAAAAAAATTGGAAAAAAATATTTTAATGATAATTTGTATTTTATTGTGATTTACGAAAACAAAAAAAGTACTCTAAAAAAATGTTTATTTTTATGTTTCGAAAATTTTGTCAAAACGCTCATAAAAATATGTAATTTTTTTTCAAGTCACTTTGGTAGTGACTCGATTGCTCTATCATATTATTAAAATAAGGATTTTTAAATCCGAAATCCGGATTTCCAATAGATGTCGGATTTCAAATTTTGGAAACTAAAAATCCGGATTCTCTAACTTTGGCAAATTAAGATTTGCCACCACTAGTACTATACATGAATGTGTCTTTTTTTTATCTCTTTGGACGGTGGATTGAATTTCGCACGCATTTTACGATTTTCGATAAACTTGGCCCTTATTAGCAGGCTTTAAAAAAAATTTAATTAATAAATATAATTTTTAATGAATCGTGCGTTTCATTTGCTTGTACTCGTGTTCCTGCTGGGCCAACAAAAAAATTATAGTCATATAAATCGGAAAATATTAACGCGGAAAAAAAACAAAAAAAAAAATTGCGCCTACGGCTCTTAGATTTATTTCAACAAAAAAAAATTACGCAACTTGTTCCGGATTATATTTGAACGTACCTAATATGAATTAAATCTACTGACCTCGACGTATAGGTCGTTTATTAATTAAGTAAAAATAGGATTATTGTATTTTTTTAATTGGTTTTTTACAAATATATAAATACATTATTTTGCACATTGATACGGAAGTAGGTAGCTGTGAATATGTGTCGTTGACGATAGTTATTTTTTTCTCTCGCAGTTCTGCACTTCAACTAATTAATTGGTGTCGGCTATAAATAAAATACTAACCGATTCACAGCAGTCGTGTTCTTGCACTGTTGGTCTCCAACACAGAAGCACCCGAGGTCGTTTATATACTATAAAAAAATTATAACCAGAAATTTTTTATTTTGTAAATATTATAATGACATGCGTTTGGAAAGTTTCGATTTAAAAAAAAAAAAAAAAAACCAATATTGTCAGGAAGTCGGAATTATGTTTTCAAATATTTTTTCTATTACTTTTGTCATGGCCGTTCATCCGAGTTAATTTTTTTCTACTCCATAGGTATTAGTAATACGACAGTGCATATAGGTATGGATTATATTTTTATGTAAAAAGGTCACCAGAACGAACGCAATATTTGAAATATTCCTGACCTCACAGCAAAAACGCTTGTATACTCGTATTCATCGACGATGCGATACGGACTTGTATCGAGATATGTTTTTTATGATTATATATAATATGAAATGAAAAAAATTACGTAATCTTACTGCAATCAATAAAAATGCTAATGATCCCATAGATCGATTTCACCGCGATACGAACGCACAAAGATAGTAGATCTATATATATATGTATAATATATTTTTATTAGTTATGGGACGTTCCGAATAGTCGGCACAGATGCAGCGATGAGAAAATTCTCCTCTCCAACGCCTATATAGATAAGATAAGCTAATTAAATGGCCGCACGCTGGGCTACGATGAACTCTAAACAAAAGAGCCGAGTAAAAAAAAAAAACAAAAAAAACATTTAACATCTTATAACGACGTACTCGTATATAAAATAATATTTGAATCGAATGCGACGGATGATGACCCGTCGTCCGAGCGAACCGTTAGGGCTCAAAAGAGAAAATCACAAAATTGTATGCATACAGAATTATACCTACCCACACAGAAATGGCTTGTCTAAATTATATAAACGTATTGTGTTCATTTACTTACATACAATATACCGATTGAGTCAAGTTAAACGGAGGGAGTGTGAAATTAACTATATTGATCGAGTTACGAGTCGAATAATCGATTGAATTTGAACGAATATTGCGGGAATAGCGAGAAAAAAAAAGGAAAAAAAAAATTTGTACGAACGACCGTCAATGTTCGACATGCGTCCGTTGCAGTTGATCCAATTGCGGCTGCAGGACGATTATGAAAATTAACATACATATTAAATGCGTAAAAAGTCGACGATGAAAAAGATATTTGTTAACAGCGGGAGTTAAAAAACAGTTTTAAATTTAGTTAATGGTCAGCGGGTCCGATATTGTAATAAAATACATTTTGTTATTATTTTATCAATTTATAAATTACACTTAATGTACAATAACAACAATATATAAATATTATAGTAATATGTATATTATAATATGTACAGGTCGGATTTAATCAAATAATATAATACATATGATTGTGTATTCGATTAGTTTTTTTTTTTTTTTACAACTCTAAAATTTTACTACATCGGCGTTAATCTATATATATTAATATAATATAATGCGTATTATGCTATTTTAATTTTAATATTAAATTATTGTTTGTTGGGTATACAGCTCATCCTGTGTGCGGTTGACTAGACTTTATGTAATTTATTTACATGTATTGAATAACAATTTATTAATAATAATATTTAACTTAATTTATATGCTTAGCAATAATAATAATAATGATGTTCGGTGGTTAATTCGCGATTATATAAACTAATAACATGAAATATACATACGAGTATTATCTTTGTACATAATAATAATAATAATTTGAAGTGATGTGACATATAGGTACATAAAATAATATAATCCAAAAAAAAACGTGTGACGGGTGAGGTAAAATTATGATATATGGTTTTTTGTTCATTTTTTTTAGGAACTCTCGGCCCCGCAGATGCATTCGTCTTCCGTGTGATCCATGATCCATTCCAAATAGTTGGCGACCCTGGTGTACACTCCCGGATAGTTTTCCCTGGCGCACCCCTTACCCCACGACACTATGCCTATAAAAATATAAATATTTATTACAATTACAATAATAATATATTAATTATAACTTTGTTATTCAAATTACCGCACCTAACGAATTCGATCGAAGGGTGTAACGATTTGGACGCGCAATGCGCAGCGGAATGCGAAACGGATACAGAGCGGCTACACGTGAATAGAGACCGACGGGTAAAAGGCCAAAGACGAGACCCGGAAAACGTTGGTCGGGCGGACTTAAAAAAAATCCCCAGAGAAAAACGGAAGCCACCGCGATCGGGACGAGTGTATTTAGAGATAGAGATAGATGGAAGATAGTCTATGTTAATAGGTAAGGCTCTTAAAGAGCTGTCAAGGTAGGAAAACTACATTATTATTATTATTCAATCATTTTTTAAATTCATAAACATTTTTCGGTAATGCGCTTTTTTAAAATGATATACCATTAATATTTTTGTTTTCTATTATACAATACGAGTATAAGAAGATTTTTTTAATTTATTTTTTCCTTCTTTCTTCTGCCGAAAAATCGGTATATGAATACCATTGTTTGCTTACCGATTACTTCCAGAGCGTCGGACGAATCAGCTTGTCTGTGCATCGGTCCGCCGCTGTCACCCTGCGGAAAATATTAGAAACATTTTTTTTTTTTTTCAAACAGCTTTGATAATTAAACGTGTTATAATTAGGGCTTGGGATTTAATGCACTTAAAATGTACTAAATATGCATTTATTTTATTTTTTACACAACATTTGGTGGATTCGATGTACCTACCTACTTTTATAGTTATACTCAAATGTACACAAATGATTAAATAAATACACATTGGTATCTATCTATAGTTACAGATTAGTGGTGTAAAAATACGATACAATAATACCTAGTAAAAACTCTCAAAATAATATATTTATTTATTTTACTAACAAATTTTGAAATTGTATATTACGAACCATCAAATATGGACTAAAAAAAAAATGGTCAAATTAGAAAATATGTTTTTAAAATTACAAAATTACTAAATATGCACTATAAACTTTTGATACTTTTCTTGTAGTGTTGCGAAATTATTTTTTAACTTACTTAGCCTACCCTAACCTAATCAAATAGCCTGCAAAAACCATGCAAATAGAACAACTCCCGAGCCCTAAGTTATAATTTGTATAATATAATATAACAAGTAAATTATATGTACCTGGCAAGCATCCGACATGCCTTCTTTATACCCGGCGCATATCATGTTGCCGGTGATCTTTTCGGGCAAATAGCCCATTTCCTTGCAGTCTTCGTTGGATATGATGGGCACGTCGACTTTTTGCAAGATGTTGGACGATTTTTTCCGTTCTCCCAATCGGCCCCATCCGATCACCGTGCCTTTTTCGCCTTCGTACGACGAGTGCGCTGCTTGGAAGAAAACAAAAACAAAAAAAAAAACAAGGATAAATAACGTTATTTCATCTCGCTCGTGATAACAGCTTACCGGACTTGGGCAGGCAGGCGACGCGTACCCACGGGTTTTCGATGTGCACGGAGTCGCGAAGTTCAATGATGGCGATGTCGTTGTCGAACGTGCTCAACTTGAAATTGGGGTGCCGGTGGATTTTGGCCACGGGGTGCACCGACTTGCGGCCGGTTTCGACCTTCCGGTCGTGTTCTCCGATGGTGACGGTGAGATCTTTGGGGTTAAAACTTGAAGAAAAAAAAAAATGACATATAAACGCAAATGTCAAACTGTATAGATATACCATTGAAAAGATCCGAGGGGTAAAAAATTGCGAATCGAAGAAGGTTTTCAGTAAAAATCGATAAAAGTATCGAAATTTTGTTTGTCTTTTCTATTAGATTCTGAGCGTGACGAAGAAGATATTCGTTATTCGATTTACAAAGATGCGTTTTTTCTCTCTCGGATAACACTTTTCCAGTTAGTAAAAATGCTCCGATTTTTTCATATCATACCACAAAAAATGCGAATTTTTCCCCCGGTGTTACACTTTTAATGATACTTTTTGTTCGAAATTTAAATCCTGTAGGAAATTGTAAAAATCACGGTATTTCAAAACACGATTAACCGAACTCCCCTCAAAATGGTATAAGAATCGTTAACAATGATTTATTATTTATTACTAAAGCTTACAACTATAGTTATGAGCTTTTATTATAATATATTGTGTCGTTCACTTACTTAGCAATAAAATTCATCAACGCTATTTCTGAAGTGTCAAGATTCAATATTTATTGCAAAAGTAAAACTATAAATATGTATTAAACATTTTTTTTTTATTTATTTAAATCTATACAATAAGTTTATATATGAATTATAACGCAAAAAATTCATTATTAAACAAATCATAATTCATAATCAAATACATAAATGAAAAAAATTATAGTTTGCTATATTATTTTGAAAGTCATTAAAAATCTTAAAAACTAAATAATGGTCTGTTCTTTTTTTTTTTTTGTTATCTAGATAAAAATAAGATAATCGTGTCTAATATTTAGATAAATATGTTTTAATGTTATCTTTATTTAGATAAATTGTATAGTTATCCGTGCAACAACGCCTGTAACGTACAGCACGAGTATATTGTAATATTGTACTCACTTTTCGACACAATGAGCGGCGGTGAGCACGTGCATTTTGGTGATCAGCGTGCCGCCGCAGTAAAACTGCCCTCGTCTGGACAACGTGGCCGCCCAGCCGAATTCGTTTTCCCGTGTGTCTTTGCCGTTGACGATTTTCGCGAAAGCCGATCTCCGTTCCGCCGGCTGGGCCCCGCACGGTTTTTCTATACACAGGACATACCGGTAACGCGATTAAAATACGCGTGATTTTTTTTTTTTTTACCATTTCAATTCATATTGATCCCTATGTAATCTAATACGGATTTAAAACACACGTTATATAAATTATTTGCGATATTTTCGAAGAGGACGCCGCCCCCCCAATAACTCGTTTGTCGTCTGCGAGACGTGACGGATTTGCGTTCGGCCGAAACGATTTCGTAGCCGTTCGTTTCGATACGTTTTGGAGTAAATCGATATATTATATTTATAGGTAAGCACTATAAATAAAAAATTGAAAAATTCGGGAGGTTTTTGAACAGGTAACTCGTACACAGGTGAAATATACACACTTATTAGTTGTACACTCTTATTTGCTTTTATTTTTGATGTTAAAATATTGAAGATGCAACTATTATTATTTATACATTATACACAGTAGTGTAATAACACTAGTTTGTTTAATTTTAATATTTTCGTCTGTGGGTGCGAAATTATACTTTTACCCCTTCAGAAGATTCGTAGTGCGCCCAACTGCACCCTCAGCCCTAAATGCCACCACCGAATATGATATACAGGCGTTTGAACGGCGAAAGAATTCGGGAATGGGAATTAATATAATAGATATTCGCGCATTTTTATCGGAATTTTCTATACTTGTGTTGGCGGTATCGGTATTGTACGGACGACGAGATAAAATTATTCACCGTGAGATTCTAATAATATAGAAATTATAATACGTATTGTGTGGTGTTTTATATTCTCCGTGTTTTAATAGTTTCCTTGAAACCCGTATATTATGGACCCCATACACGGTCAATCAAGACTGACAATCATCAGTCGTTCGATTATTTTATTTTTATAGCCAACACAATTTTTACTATTGAAAGTGTAGCGTTACGTGTTGTTGTCATTCAAAATTTATTGAAAAAAAAAAAAAAAAAAAATATTTTTGTATATGTTAAATTTAAAATTAAACTTTGCATTAAAATGAATGAAGAGGGTATTATTATTGGTATTGCGCCAAAATTCATCATTATTTAATTTATTTGCCATTTTTCGACGAAGGTATAAAATGTACAAAAGACAAAACGACACACAATTCGACTTGATTGACTGACGAATTGTACATTCATAGACATGTACAATGGTCAATCATGAATGACAATCATCTTGATTGACGATAAAAATTCAAACATGTTCGAATTGCATCAGTAATGAAATTTGATTGTCAGTCATTATCATTCACGTACATACACCATCAGTCTTGACTGTCAATCACGTTGATTGTCCTTAATGAACGATTTTTTACGATTATTACGTATTACTGTGTATATATAATTATAAAAGTAATATATTTAATCGTCGTCGATCCGGCCAATACGCTGCAGCACGAATGGAAAACTGCGGCGTTCGGAATATCATTTTATAATCGTCTGCTATTATTTCCGGAATATAAAAAATAAAATACGATTGTTAGTAAGTTATTACTGCTTACTTATTATTATCAAACTGCTAAACTTCCGAAATCCGCAGTGTACAAATATATACATAATATGATTGTTAGTAAGTTATTACTGCTTACTTATTATTATGAAACTGCTAAACTTCTGAAATCCGCAGTGTACGTATATATATATATATAGTCATTCTCAAAAAAAACGAGCGAATTTCCATTTCCGAAAATGAAATATTACACCGTGACGGATAGCGATTTATTATAATAATTCCCGGTTCGGTTCCGAGATTAACGGAATACAGTTATAGGTACTTCGAGTCCGCCCGAGGAGGGATTTTGAAAAAAAAAAAAATAATAATAATAATAATAATTTTTATATTATAAAAGAAAATATAAAATCCCGAAAACGTTACGTTAGGAATCCTGGCGTCTATTATTTTTTTTTTTTTTTTTTTTTTTTTATTCGGACGGAAAACCGTAGAAATAACACTGCGCTTTGAAAATCGACGGTTTTAAAACTTTGTATCGTTCGACAAATTACCCATAACCGCATAAGGATGATAAGGTGGTGATTTAATGAATTTACATGTTTTTTCTTTATTTTACCACACCTTATAAGAAAAATAGTTCGGCCAACCATTACTCTTATTTATAGTTCAAATACGAAATCGTATTTTCCATATTATGCATATTTAACGAGTTTAGGGCATATAAATGCATGTTTTTGTGATTTTTTCCGTCAATCTGGTCTAAATTGGTCTAAATGTTTTTGTTTATAAATAATAATATAGTATTTTATAGTTTCGATGGAACTATTATATTTTTAGTCGGATATTTAATTTAAACTGTCACCCGATAATAAAATCATTATTCTTCCGATATCTACAAATCCGCAATCAGCATATTAATTCGTATGCAATTTAATAGTTTAAATACCTATAGCTCAAACGATATATAACCTAATGTGCCCCTAATATTTCCCCCCTTTTTTTTTCAGGCGATACAGAACAACTGGAAGATAAAGTATATATATAAAGAATTTTTTTTTTATAAATACATTCTTATAGAGTATTTTTATTTTGCATATTTTGGACTTTTTCAGCGAATATTTTACACATATTTTGCCTGTTTTTAGTGCATATATGTACGCATATTTAACACTTTTTTAGTGTACTGAATTCACAGTCCTGGTGATAAGCATAGGTCCTTTACTATAGAACAGTGGTGAACAACTACGGCCCAGTATGAAAGTATCAAATAAAAAAAAAAATAAAAATAAAAAAACTCATATAGTATAGTTTAATAATTATTAATTTGTATAGTAATAATTGAACAAATTAATACATTTAAAAAAAAAATATTTTTATACTTGATATTTTTTTTTTCGTTTATATTTTATAATAATCAAGACTTGATAAATAATTAGATTTATAATTGTATCGTAAGATGTACAATAAAAAAATGTAATTAAATATTATGATTAAAATACCTATACCTAAAATTCTATTTTATTTTTGGGAAAATTTAAAATTCCTGGCCCGCCAAGAAAATATTGTTTTTTTATGGTCCTCAGTAAACAAAAGGTTGGTCACCACCGATATAGACGGTTCGACGAGGGAAATACGCGGGTTTTGTAGAAACGTTGCATTTTTTTTTTTTTTTCTTAACGCATCACCGTCGGTATACTCGGAGAAAATCGCATGATCTCCTCAAAAAAAAAAATGTTAAAGACAAATATAAACATATGTATATTTATAGGGGTATACCGTACTTTCCAATATATTTCGGATGTAACAATAATGTAATAATAAATACGAAAATAAAAAAATTCATAACGATTTTAAGGCGGAATAGGAAATCGACAAAAAACACTTGTTTCCCCGGCAATTAGATTTTCGGCGATACTAGCCACTTACACCTTGTACTGGTTGGTCATTTCCGCTGCGGTCGTCACTTTCGAATGCGTATTATTAAGTAAGTATCTATCCATATATATATATATATATATATATATATATAATATTATAGATTACGAAATAAATACAAATAAATAAACCGTATCACGTAAGCAAGGTCGGTTTATTTTTGTACGTACATATATATATACCTATATGCCCGTAATATTATTATAAACAAATTTAAAAAAAAAAAAAAAAAAAAAAAAACATAAACAAGAGTCGTTTGCGTGGCTCGTGCAGTAACGTGTTTTTTTTTTTTTTTTTTCCTCGTTAAACGAAACAATTTAAATAAACGCGGGTGGATGCCCGGAATACTATTATTATAATATTTTGCGCGTACGAGAAAAGACAACTCGAAATGAGTCGTTTGAAAATTAAATTTATTTATTAAAATATTCCAGAATACTAATACATGATATTTTTTTAAATTTTTTTTATTATTAGTTATTATCTATTTACTACGTACAAGTGTATCGACGGACAGCCGCCCGCTGCAGGTGCAGCCGCGGTGGCCAAGTTTGTTTTGTTTTGTTTTTTTTTTTCATACGTAAATCACGTCCGAGAAACTATATTACGGCCATTCATATTTAAATATAATGGATTTTTTTTTGTTTTATTTTTTTTTTTTTGTGTAGAATATCGTCTATCTTATACGCCGATCAAAGAAAGTTCCCGTGTATGTTTAGTGTGTTTGCAGTGTACACAGACCACGGACCTAATATTAATTTATGGTCCGCACTTCGAAAAGTCGCCTCAGTACCGACGTTGTTATAGAAGGAGACGAATGTTTATCACCTAAACTGTACACGCGCTGTATTTTATTACTACGATAATGTTTCGTTATCTTTGTTGTCAAACTTCCTCTCTCGTTATTAATTCGAGTACATAATACAATAAATACTGTCATACTAGCTGACCCGGCAATGTTTATCTATTGCTAGATATTGCTGATACTAGATCATTTATGTATTATTGTCCTGTCCATGTCACTAGTTAAAAAAAAAAAATAAAATAAAATTTAAAAAAATAGGTGAAAATTGGGTGTAGTCCACCTTTGGCAGACTAAAAGTGTTCCACATAATCATTTCAACCGTTAATCAACAAAAATAATTTAAGTCACAATTGAATTAAGCCAGAATTTCACGTAAAACAAATATTTTTTTAATTTATTAATTTTTCTACATAATGCTTCATGATATACGACATTTTTTTGTTTTGTTTTCTGGCACGTAATCAAACAAAGCTGATGGTTTTACGGATTTTCACTTATTACCATAGATACCCGCACATCATAGGGATTGCACTACAATAATTAATAACAGTTATATTTTCATCCGTGTTACTAAGGTAACCCATAAATCAACAAAAAAAAATTCGATTTTTGTACAAAAAATACCTTAAAACCGAATTTTAGGGGATAGTATTCAATAGGGGGCGGAGTTCAATAGCTATAAACCTTCTCCGGAGAACGCGAAACATTTCGCAAAAAACCGCGTAAAAATCGTTCCAGTAGTTTTTGTGTCTATTAATCGTATAAAGACAAACATCCATTTTTATATATATATATATATATTTATAGAAGATAAGTTTTTTATATCTATATATCTTTTTTTATCAATATTGCCCCTACTCCTTTTCCCAAGGACTTTATCTCTCCCTGCTATCAGTATACGAATATTTCGAGAGCATAGTTAACAAAAAGTATCCACCAGTCATTTTTGTTTATTTTTTAAGACTTTTCAAACTTCCCTGCATATCACCAATACACCAATAATAATCTACACCCGCTCCCCTCGAGAGCACATTATTCGCACCACTGACGCGTCCATTTCTTTATAAGACTTATCAGTGGTGTGCCTGGGAAAATTCCCATATGGTAGGGAGAAATATTAAATATCTAACTATGAAATTATTAAAAAAAAAAAATAGAACAATAATAGTAATAATAATAATCCAATAACAATCCCTTATCAGCTAGATATTCAACGAGGAAAACGCAAGTATACGAATACACGGTTTAATAATAGTAAAATGCGAATTTATAATACAAAATCCATATTTGATGTTTTACTTGTCTATATCAATATGATGTCGTCAACTTGAATATTTCCGTGTATATGAAAAACATTTTTTTTTTTTTTTTTAAACAAAGTTTTTTCCTATAGTCCAAAATTATATTTTGAACGGTCGATGATTGAAGAATGATAACAAACATTGAACATTCGTTATGAACAAAGTAAAAACTCGATTTTATCAATGTAGTTTCTCGTAACGAGTATATTATTAGGCGTACTGTAGTATTTATGAATAATGATTAAATATTTTGAAAGTTTCGATAAATTACGCGGATGTTCCTAATTATAATCCAAAAGAGTGTTACAATAATGATTATTACGGAAATAGGAAGTGCACTTTGATTAATTATTATTATTGTTATTATTACTGTTTCTCCGGTTACTCAATCGGAAACGTTCAATCTTCACTATATATTATAATATAGTTGTAATCCTTTACGTACGTACGTATAAAAATTTACGTCTATAATAACGGACAAATTATCGAAAATAACATTAGTATATACAAAATGAATATTATACGTTGAAATGTCGGTAAACTTTTAGATTCGAAGCGAATTCTTTTTTTCTTTTCTTATTTTTCCCCTCGTATATATTATATTTTATGTTAACCGAATGCAGATTCCCCGGTACCTCGTTATTTATTATAAAAAAAAATATAACGAGAAATATTATACGCTTTTCAAATCGGCTTATAAACGGGGAAAAGAAAAAATAAAATTATTAAAAGTTAAGTAATACATTATTATTATTATTGTGTAGTCAGCCCGCATAAATTATAATACTATTATATATAAAAAAAAAAAAAAAAAAACGCGCATAAAAATAAATAACGAATTTTTTTCGTAAGTTTATAATGACGTCGTACTCTATTATATTATATTTGTATAGAAAAAAAGTTTAACGTTATAACAAAAATCAATATTTATAATAATTTCGCCGGGTGTAAAAGAAAAATGGATTTTTCAAAAAAAAAAAATTAAATTGCCGGTAAATGATTAAAATCTAAAAGAACGAAAATTGTTATAGAGATTTTGTACTCAATAAAATATCAAATATCAAAAAAAAAAAAAAAAAAACTAAACGCATATAATTATTTTTTTCGTTTCTGCCGTTCTGTTACCCGACGAGGCACTTGGTAATTGGGCCACAACTTTTTATTTCTATACCAAAAAGGTATACGGTAATTGGATTTCTATTTTAAACGATTTTTTTATTATTGAACACGGTAATTGGGCATACAAAACAAAAAAAAAAAAAATAGAAAATGAACTAAAATAAATACTTCGTTTGCGGCCCGATTGCCGAGCGCCTTATTTTATTAGATCGAAACCTGGCGTATTTAAACACAACGCGAAATAGCTGTAGCAATATTCCAGGCTATGTTTCGTTTTTTTTTCTAAATATATTTATTAATTATTTGTATTGCGTAATTATATGGAAAAACTACCGTAGTAAACCATCTATTTTGTACGGAATTATAAAATATATTTACTATGGGCACTGCGGTGTGTTTAGGCGCCTATTGAGAAAAAAAAAAACGGGCGAGGTTGGTGGGTTATTAAGGTGCAAAATTATTATTACATAGGCGGTATACGCGACCAACAGGATAACGGACAGGCGGATAATTTTTCGAAAAAATTATATATATATTTTTTTTATTAGGTTAAGGTTAACCTTAACGCCGGGTTAACCGTTCGGGTCGATCAAACTGCGCGATGTGTACGAAATTCGATTTTGAACGCTCATTCGATATTATTATACTATACATTTACCGTAATAATTATAATTAACAATATAATATGAAACATAACATAATCTATTATGTGTTATAACATTTGATAATTCGCTGGCGTGTCCGGTAATATCGATAATTTTCACGATTTACTTCGTTATTATTATTATTATATAACTTCGGCGTGCCATTTAGGAGATTTATAAAAATGCTGCTTTTGTCCCTTGTGCCGATAGTAATGCTTACTCGCTCTCGCTCTCTCTGGGTTTGCGTATCGTGAAAATGACAAACTTTATCATATCATATTATATAGTCGTCGTATATTGTTATTCTACGGGATTCGCAGCGCGACGGTTCGCCGCGAACTCCGACGAAAATGGCCAATTAAGAAAAAAAAAAAAAAAAAATAACCGAAATGAAATAAAACGACAACATTAAGACGAGGACGTCGTTGTGTTTGTTAAGAGTATTTACGCACAGCGACTGTAGATAGACCAACACATAGTATAGTACACGTTTTACGTATATATATATATATATAGTTGCTAAAGTAGACAAATATAATAATAATAATAATAATTATTATTGTCTGTAGTAACCATTAGCGAAAGAATATTGGCGTCCCCGCGACTGCCGCACAAACGTATATACGGCCCGGGAAACGGGAAAAATATATATCAATAATCGTGTTGGATTTCGGGTTGTTTACCGTACGAATTGGGTTTCGTCGCGGTCGTCGGAAAACAACGATGGACGTATTTTCTGCGCGCCGGAGGCTTTTATTTTGATAGCCCGCGAGGGCATACTACGACCGCCGGATTCGATAGAATTGATAATAATATAAAATAATACGAAATTGTATCAATAATGCGAAACGTTAGTTAACGTATAAATAATGGCGCCCGCGGCCGTTTGTGGACTCGCCGTAATGCACTTCGACGGGATAGTCCCGTGTAAATTCTCCTTAAAAACGAAAAAAAAAAAAAAAAAATATTTTGCTAATTGAAAACAGTGTAAACGGCGTTTTGACGTGGCGGGGCCGATCAAAAGCAGTGGCGACCCGCGCCAATGGGCGTGAACGCCGTTGCCATAACTCAAACCGATATGATTTTTATTTTTTTTTCCCCATCTATGGTGTAGAAAATAGCAATAACGCAGTAAATCAATATAGTAGGCGATTGTCTACGTCAGAGGTTTCCAACCCGTGGTACGCGAAGAAATTTTTATTACTATTTGCATTCAATATTATTTAGTTTAGTTTAGTTTATTTGATATTGGTTAATTTTATAAAATTATTATTTTATCAAAACAATGAAGAATGGTTATCTAGATTAGCCTACTTGGCTGATATTTTTGATTAGTTCAACATTTTAAATATGGGCATAAATATGACAATATTCACCGTTTATGATAAAATAAATTCTTTCAAAAGAAAATTGGATCTATATCAATCGCAATTAAAAAATAAAAAAAATACATTTCTGCATTTCCTAATCTTTCCTCGTTTATTGATGAAAATAAACTCTCTCTGAAGGAAGATTTAAATGCTGACATCTTGGAACATTCGGAAGCACTGAAGATGAATTTTTCAAAATATTTTTTCTGAAGACTATTCAAAGAAAAATCGGATTAGAAACCCATTTTTGTATGAATCTTCAGACAAAGAAGTTCCAGAAGACGTGGAAGACAAAGAATCGTTCATTGATATATGGTCAGTGACAGCTCAATGAAAGACGCATTTAAAGACGAAACATTGGTTTCATTTTGGATGTCAACAAAAATAGAATACTCATCTCATTTCAAGCAAGCATTACAATGTTTAACTCCATTTGTCACTATTTATTTGTGTGAGAGTGAATTTTCTGAATTGCTGTATTTGAAAAATAAGTACAAAAGTAGGCTCGATATTCAAAGTGACTTAATAGTGAAAATTAGTTCCATTCAGCTTGATATTGATGTCCTTGTACAAAATAAACAACAACAGATATCACATTAATTTTATTATTATTTTTTTTTTTTTATTATTAATTTGAAAATTGTAATTTAAAATTTTAATATTTAGATTTAACTAAAAATTAAGATTTTTTTTTATATTCATAAATAACAAATAATAAAAATGTAAAGAAATGCATGATAAAAATATACACTAAAAAAAATTTGACTCTTAATTTAGTTTTAGAATTGACGTGGTACGCGTATTGATTATAAAAGTGTCTGGTGGTACTCGGTGATAAAAAAGGTTGGGAACCCGGGAGTTTACCGTGACCGGGGGGCAAGCATATGCCGGTTTGATTTTCAAGGGGAGTTTGCCATCGTAGACAATATTATAGACTCAATGTTTTTCGCGGGTGAAAACCATCGGGGACGATTTCGATCCCTCGTTACCGGTGCGATACGTTTCGATTCAAAGCGGTTAATTTAAATTCGCACAGATGTTATTAATACGTACGTTTATTCGATAATTATATAATATATATATATATATATATTTACCGCACGAAGCGCAATATCTGCTCGGCCGTCCGCGGGCCGGTACGTGTTTTTGCGCGTAGCCAAACAAATGATCCTGAAAACAACACACGGGCATTATTAATTGTACGACTAAGGCAACAGGTTGTTTTTATCAGTAAATCGATTTGATATGTTTCCCCTCGCGTGTATTATTGGCCGGCCATAATAATACTAATAAACGCAGCGGCGGCCGCCAAGGCCGGCGATATTTATTACGGTCCTGTTGCACGGCAAACGGAACACGGTTACGAAAAAAAAAAAAATAAAAATAAAAATAAAATAAAACCCGACAGAAATATTGGAATATACGATTAATCGACGATATTCGTTTGTTTTTTTTTTTTTTTTGTTTTTGTCGTTTTGTTTTCGGGTATATATATATATTATATAGTCGGTGATTCGCCTTAGTTTGGAAAGCGGACTCGTGTACCGTATGTCCGGCGTGCGCGGCGGCAGACGGTCGGTGACCTGGCCGCGGTTCTTGTTGTTTTTTTTTTTTTTTTTTTACACCCCCCCCCCCCCATCCGCCCCAGACGCACGGTGTCGAAAAACGGATAAGCTAAAGTCAAAGATTACTATAAGAATGTCATATAAGAATAATGGAAAAATCGTAAGACCAATCGTTAAATACTGACCCAGGTGATTGCGCCGGAGACTTGAACGGCGAGGCACGCCAACAACGTGACGGCGGCGACCGTTGCGGTCGTTGTCGGGCGTAGCAGCATCGCGCGACGTGCCGGTGAATACGATAACGGGCGAATGGGGTTATTCGGATACACGGCGATTACAAGTCGGCAAACCGGCCGGACAAAGTCGAATATATTTATATATATATATTTGTTTTAAAAAAAAAAAGACAATATAATTAAAACGTTTTGTGCGGTTGCCGTCGTCGTCGCGGTGTATACACTGCCGGTGTAGGTTTGCCGTACGCGAATCGTGTTTGTCGGCGGCGGCGGCGGCGGATTACGTGACGAGAGGACGAGACGAAGCGGACCACGGGCGCCCAGGATCGGCGACACCGGCGTTTTATACGGCTCGCGGTTGACCGCCGCCGCCGCCGCCGCGCACGGCTGTCAAAACGCGTACGCGCGCCGGAGAACCGCAGCCTTGAACGGCGGCGGCGGCGATGGCGATGGCGGCGGCGGCGGCGTCGGCCGTACACGGTGTAAGGTTACCACCGCGCCGGTTGTAATAATATTGTTACGGGGTACACTAGGTGCATGTACATTATCATAACGATAAATGTATTATTATTATTATTATTATTATTATTGGCCGTGCACGGTGCACGGTCGTTGCGGGAATATTATGCGAGCGTTATTGTTATCTAACGCGGTCGTATAAACGACGAATATTACAAATGATGGCGGCGCTAGGTTACCGGAGCGTTTATAGGTCAAGCGGCACGTGCCCAGCGGCGGCCGCTACCGCCGAGAGATCCTCCGCGGCCGAGTGCACCGGCGGCGGCCGCGATAGTTCCCCCGACCCACACGCCCCTCTGCCGGCGGATCCAGTCGTTTTTTTTTTTTTTTTTTTTCTTATTCGCATAATTTCAAAGCATTTTTTCACGTGATTCTGACCGGCGGCGGGTCTTGTGGGGTTTTACGATAATGTTTATTTTCCCGTAAAACACGGAAGACTTAAACAAACGATACACCCACACGTCGTACACAGCGAATTTTGTCCGGTCGGTACTCTGGAGAGAGGTCGTTTTGTCGATACGCCTATTAGTTTTTTAACGGGGCAGAAAAAAAAAAAAAAACTACCAAAATACGACGGATAAAACGGCAAAACCACGATTTCGTCAAACTCCAGGTCTAATATTTCTTCAAAATTTAATGTTGATTTTCGGCATCAATGAAAAAACACTATTTCGCTCAGAATCGTTTTTTCTTTGCAATTTACCGTAGCGCACAGATATGAATTAAATTCCTATCTATATACTACCCACGGTGCGTAACACAAACGCCTTTTTATCCCCTTACAATTATAATCACGTTTATCAGATCACGTTACTAGATCAATAAAAATACAATGTAGAAAACATCACCTGGTGAACTCGTGGTCTTAATCCCAACGCGTTTAGAATTGGTTTTATCATGTTCGTAAATATACTCGTATCAAATAAAACAAACAGAAATCTATAATTTCATAGTTTGGTTAAACGTATACGTTTTGAGCGGATCAAAGAATTGTATTAAGAAGTCCTAAACACGCCATTGGCGCCCCTCACCACGAATTTAACCAGATCGTCACGACTAAATCGACCGCGGAATATAATGTGTATAAGCAATAAACAATTCCGAAATTCGTTAAAGTCGACCGGCACCACACCGACTCCAAAAGACTTATATAGCCGTCGTATTTTTTTTTTTTTTTTTTTATAGAAGTCTACCGTAATTTTCAAATTTGTACGGCGAATTTCCCCAGTTTGTGTCCGTCGCACGCGGTATACATTTTTGAATAAACGGACCGGCGGTTCCCAAATTGTGCATTCAGGGCCGTTCCGGGGGCACCGCGGCCCATACAATAATAAATATATTTATTTACAATAACCTAACATAAGCGAAAAACGTATTTGGTTTTACTTTGATGCGCTATTTTTTTTTCTCGTCTGCAAATAACTTTTCGACCAGAAATCTAATTCCGACCGGAATTCCGCAGAAGGGGCCGTAAACAAAATAATCGTGAAATGTTCACCGCCAGATACTTATGTCTTATACTTTCTAAACGCGGTGCAATTTTCCATATATTCCGGAGGTTTTTAAGGCTATTTAAAGTGTTAAAGTTATTTGAAATTTTCGAATATTTTTGGTTTTACACGAATAAAAATCATTTTTGGCCCCCAAAAACGTACCAAGGACCAAGATTTATTATACGTGGTACTGAGTGGTAAAAAAAAATAAAAAAATTAAGCGTTATGTCATTATGTCAATAAATTATAGACCACAACGGTAAGACGCATTTAAGAGGAGATACAGGAAAGTTGCAGGAAGTGAGGTACACAAAAGTTCACAATAATTATTATGTTTATACAGGGTGATTCACGGATATCTGACTATTGTCAGGTAATAACTTTTGTTCTGTTCAATATTTTCTCGTGTTAATTACTATAGAGCAACACGCTCTATAGCTATGATAATTCTCATGTTTTATATTTTATTCATTTTATAACATCCGTAAGACCAAGAAGGAATTCATATAACTAACAGCTCGAAAAGGATGCATTAATACTTGCGTTGAACTAAAATGGCTAGCAGAGGATCGGGAGGAATGGAAGTCTAAGTTCTAAACCGACTTAAACGATTGGACATGAAAAAAAAAAAAAATAAAAATCTATAATGAAAAAAGAGTAATTATATTGCAAACACGACCGAATCAGTAAGCTGCTGCAACAAAGGCATGCTTACTGGGGATGGGGGGAGTTGATGGTGTCATATCTCCCTCTTATTTATATTTTTTTTTTTTTCAACAAATCAATTATGCTTTACGGATTTCCTGTAATAACAATATTTTCTTTTTGATGTTGGCTTTTTATTAATGGTTATTATTATCATTGTTGGCCGTCCATATAATGATGTGCCAATTACTCCAGAATAGGTGCACAATGCCAATGGCAAAAGATCCCGGAAGAAATAATTTGATTCTTTATCGTTTGATTATTATTTTGTTCTTTAAACGTGAATAAATAAATGAATATATTTTACGAAATGCTATTATTATTATCTATGAATTGCATAAAGATCGTCTGAAGGAGTTAACTGTACCGAATTCTACCTGAAAACGTATTTAATGAATTTACACTTACACGTATGTAGTTATATTCAGATAACCTCTTCCCGCTCTATATGGAAAGTGCTGAGGCGTCTGATAAAACCAAATTGCCTTAAAAAATATCCTAATTCCGCTCCTCCCGTCACCCCCCCAACTGCTTGAAGAATCATCATTCCCTCGGAATAATCCCTCGACGAACCCTTCGACCACCCGGTTTTACGTTTTACACTTTGACCGGCCGTTGCCCATTTCCTACGTCCGCCGTCGTTATTTTACACATCAAAACTCCCGCGGATAAGACCGCACGCAAAGTTTAATTTTAAACCGAATCAATTGAGCCGGCGTTATATTACTATAGTGTCTGGAGAATATCTGGAAAATTATAACGTCTGAACACCAAACTGCGTTGCCCGAATAATACAATATGATACGACGCATATAAAAAACGTATACGACGGCGTTTTATAATATGAAATTATTATTATAATATTATTATTATTATATTAAACGTTACGCGGCAGACTTTCATCTTGTTCGTCGACCGTACGAATTAATTATTATTGTTAACGAATAAAATTGCAACATTTGCAGTATCGCAAAACCGTTGCGCTTTTACCCGACACCGCGGAATACCGAGCCGCGGTTTTATAGGTCGTCGAGTGTAAATAATTTAACGTGTGAACACGTGCCCTGTGTTATCGAAATTGTGTAGCTGACGTTTCCGGACGGTCGTGGAGTTTCAATTGCATCGGAAAACGTCTTGAAAATACGTATTGACTACTGCGGCGGTTTTCGTACGTTTCGACTCGCGTCCACGGCCCGTCCTGGGGGTAGGTCGACCGGGACATTTGTGCTAAACCCCGCGTTTGCGTCGCCCGAAAACTAGCCGAGTAGTCAAATCGATAACAAATATATATACCGTAGAGTTTAGGAAATTGGAACATACCTATGTGTTTGTAACAAGACAAATAGTACTGATTTGGATATTTAACGACTCAATATAGAGGTAATAATCAATTGACAACATTTATATTTGATAGGCTGCAATAATCCGTATTAAATATATGTGTTATAGATAAAAAAAAAAAATAATAAAAGGACCGGCCAAAACGACATATTCCAGGGCTCCGCAAAAACTATGGCTGGCCATTTCTTTTTACTATACATTTTTTGCGACCCATGTTAGCTATGTTAGCCACAACAATTTTGAAAAAAAAAAAGAAGAAAAAAAAGCTAAAATTGCTTAATGTATTGTTATAATTAAATAAATACAAATTTAAATTCGAATAAGTAATATTTAATTGTTATTATTGGTAATGTTACGAAAAAAAAAAAAAAAAAATGAATGCGATATTTGGGATTGTTTTCGCATGGTAAAGTCGATTTAAAACACTGTAATCCGCAAATAATGTTTGGTTTGAACATTATTTCTATTTCTTTTTAACATTTTTGATCTGATATCGTACCGCGTACAATTTTTTAAACCGTATTCCATTTATTCATTTAGTTTACCAAGTGAAATTTGTATACCTATTAGAATTTTATATCATACATTTTTTTTAATTTTAAAACGAAATTCACGTGACTCAAAATTCGGTTTCGACCTACTAGTCGACCACTGAACTAAACGGCATCTAAAAAGCAAAAAGAAGTGGCCTGGAAGACAAAAAAAGAAATACGTCTCGTATTTTCCACAAACACCGATTTTTCCTAATTGGATATAATCTGATTTTCAAGCGATACTAAAAGCCATACACAGGACGCCGTTCACTAGGTCTACGATATTGATTTAAGGATATAGACACGATAAAAACTACAATATATTTTTTTTTTTTTTTAACTTTAAGGCGAATAGTTACTGTTTTATTATTATTATCATCATCGCAAAATACACTAAATATTAATATATGTACCTAACATATTATGCGAAACACTATTACAATATGTATTATATGTTTAAAATGTGTTAAAGACATTGAAGTTATATGTAGAATTTTAACTAGTTTTCACACAACACGTCAATATATAGTTTAGTATCTATTCCGGCACGGACAAGTAGGCAGAGAAACATTTTTTTTACTGTGAGCATTCCGCACTATTTTAGTAAAAATAATACTAAAAGGCCGAACATATTTCACATCGAGGTGAGGCCAGTTGAATAGGTTAGGTTAGGTTGGTGGTTTAGTTTATGTACTGAAAGTAACGATAAATCATCGCGATCAAAAACCAATTTTGAGAGAAATTGGTAAACGGGTAAGGTTATAGTCGTTAACGTTTTTTTCCCCTCGTAGCACAAGGTAATTCAAATATAAAAACAATGTATCGTCACTTGTTGTTAGTTATTATTTAATTTTTTTAGAAATACTATTGGGAATCTAGGAAATTTGTTCACATAAAATAGTATCACCGGTCGAAAAATCCGCATCGACTCGGAGCATTTTTACTGATCGAAAATGTGTTTTCCAAGAGAGAGAGAGAAAATAACACATCGTAGCAATACTATAATAGCTTGTGAAATGTGCTAAAAGAAATGTGGGCTCCGCTACGTGTGGAATCTAAAGTATTTGGATAAAAAACTATTTAAATTATTTCATCATTCAATATGTAAATTAGTTTACCGTTTAAACAGTTTAAAATCCAAACAGCTTGTAACGTTTTATCATAAATGTATGCACATTTATTTATACTTGACTTTTATTTTGTGTACATTTTTTTATATAATAATATTTTATTTATATACACTCGTATACAATATGTTGGTAAATAAATATTACTCAATTTGAATTTTTCTGTTGTACGTGTAGGCTTGGTTTTACGATGTTATGCAACTTAATATAATTATTATAAGCTGATAAATGGTTATAATTTATAATATACAGCATGGTAGTAATCCGATTATAATTTCCCATGATATACACCTAGGTTAGGTTAAATATATTTAAAATCATGTAAGGTGAAAACGTAGGTAAAACTTGTTTGATATTGTTTTTTTGGTATAAAATGTAAATTTAAAAAAAAAAAAACTCGTTGATATATCTATAGAAAGTGAAATAAAAAAAAAAAAAAAAATGATGCACATACCATGGGCCACTGTTGTAGGCGGAAAGATGGGAATGTGGGATATACAGAGGAATTTAATTTATTTCTGTATGCAACGATAACGGAAAACGATTCCGGGCCAAGTTCAGCCGATCGTGTATCGAAATGCCGTATAAACTTTACGATTTTCATCAAAATTCACACTTTAAACGTTTATTAAAAAATTATTATTTTATTATTTACAAATGTTTTTATTTTTTACCGTTAGTACAACTTATTATAAACCTTGCTGTACATTTCTGTTGGGCCAAAAATATTTTATTCGCATTATTCTGAAAATAGTACGCGAAATGCCGTAATTTGTATGATTTTTTTTTTTTTTAAATTAGCATTTTAAACGCATATATACAAAAAATGTATTAAAATACGCTCAACTTTTTTCTTCGTCACCGTTAAGTACAAATTAATTGTCGTGTTATCCATTCGGCCATAACGGTTTTATTCAATTAATTTGAAAAATAACTTAAAATTCCTATGAATGTTCTGTGCAAATCTCAGGTCTATACGATTATTATTTGTAACCGAGTTACAACAAATAGAAAAAAATATCAAAAATAATATCATTTATATTACTGTAAATTTTCTCGTTTTCCCTACGTTTTTTTTTCTCAGTTTTTATCCAATTGTTAAGAAAACTACAACGAAAATAATAATAATAATAAAAAAAAAAAGTAATAAATAAATACGCTTGAAAATCGGAGCAGGATGTCTGGTAGAAAAATTCCGTCTACAGACGAGAGAAAAAAAAACACATAGTAGTAAAACCAATACGTTTTTTACGCTTCGCCAAGATTCTAAAAAAAAACCTCACTAAACTTTTCCAATACCTTTAATACGATATGTAGTAAAAAGATTCATGTGCGCGCGATATTTCACCCATATACACGACTTGGGACATGGCTTTTGGGATTTACTTATCACGAAATCGGTACAGTCTACTGAATCCGTACTGACAACCGAACACGGGATTTCAAATGTAATTTTGTACTTACAGGCCGAAATGTAATATTAGCCTGTAGACCGCACAAGTTAAATAATGCGTCCCAAGAGCTTTGCTTCCTATTATTTATTTATTTATTTATTTATTATTTTTGTTTCTTCAATGTACTCGTCTATACCTTGAATCTCGCGTTCTCATGTTTCATTTATATTTTTCACTGCTTCAATTTATTGGTCGCGGACACCTACGCTGCCTGTAGATTTATTTCCGGACGACAAGACATTCGTATCGAAATACTATATGGTGAGATGCGTGTTTGATACAAAAAAAAAAAAAATAAATAAATAAATAAATAAAAAATCCAATAACGACCGTCGAAATGAATTTTCAGATGTTTTTCAACCGTACATAGTTTTGATATCCCGATATGGTTTCCACCCCCCTAACCCACCCATTATAAATAACATCGTTTGACATTGCGGTTATATTGACTTTACAATATATCATTTTTGTGGCAATCGCAATTTTTTTTTTTCCGTCCTTTTAATTCTTTGATGTTTCAAGTAGGTAGGAGGTATGTCTTGTTTCTCTACATTTTTTTTTTTTTTCCATAATAAAACTCATTTAATTTCGTAATAATATTATATTTTAAATATACGTATATGAAGTATATATACAGTTCAATAATAATATTTTACTCTAAAGTACGTACATAAATATATATATTTTTTTTGTATGGCCACGTGTAGAAAAAATTAATTAAAATCGAAATTTTTAATTTATTTACGATATTTGTATTTTATTTACCTAGAATAGATTATATTAAAAAATTTAATTATATTGAAAAGTATTTTGTTTTTGTAAAAAATATTTAACTTTGTTGTGGATTATAAAAAAGGTAGCGTACCAATGTATGTTCGATATAATTCTCTAACTTTCCCTCAATAGGATTTTGTAATGTCCAGCTGCCCATATTTGCCCGGTTTTTATAAATCAATTCTTTTGAAAATTACAAAGTTGAAGCCTTCTACGATTTTGCTCAGTGCAAGTATAATATTGTGATGGAGCAATCGAGTAACACCACCAAAGTAACTTGAACGAAAAAATTCCACATTTTTATGAGCGAATTCGATAAACGACGGAGAAAATGCAATAGAACAAAAAATCGTTTAGATAATATTTTCTGAAGCCACAATAAAGTGCAAATTAAAATATAATTTTTTTTTTTTTTTTTTTTGTTTATTTGGACAACTGTGCACCGGCGTAATCATTTGAAGTTTTACGTCTATATTTGATTAAAATTTAATACCCACCGTGAGACAGGGACGTTTGAAGAGTAAAACCCGAAACGATGTACGTATATATATATATATATAAATGGAATTACGTGGATGGCGGTAAATAGCGATTGATTAGATAGAATTCTTCTTCGTCTTCTCGTAAGTACACATACGGCGTTTGCGTCTTGCGCAATTCTTTGCGGTGTTCGGAAATTGTATATACGGATGCAGGGGATATTTTCCGGACTTTGGCAGTAATTCCCGTATGGCCAGGTTAATCTCGTTTTGATTCGAAATCCCCTATATATATATATATATATATATATATATATATATATATATATATTATATCTATATTATATAATATATCGCTGATTCGATAATACCTCTGCCGCGGGGCGGGCCTAGCGGAAACTACGGACACCGGACGGACTCGGTGTAGTTTTGATTAAAAACATTGCCGATATAAGTACCCACTACTGCCTATATATTTAATGAAATTCGAGATTTAATAATAATAATAATAATAATAATACCCTCGGCACAATGGAAAACGCCGTAAAGCGACCGTTATCATCTATTCGTTGTACGCACGTAGTCCGGAAATTGATGCATTTGCATTTTTCTTCTTTTTTTTTTTTCTATTTCTTTTGCTCAAGTACGTTGCGCACATATATATATATATGTATATATGTATAGAGACATTTGTTTTGTGCGACGTAGAAACTGATGGTACCGTTTTTATTTTGCGTTTTTTGCGAATATCGGACCAAAAACTAAATAATTATTGTCATATATTATTAATAGAAAAAAGAAAAAATGAATCGAGAACAGTAAGATTCAACATTTAATAACTGACCCATTTAAAAAGTCACTTTTTAATTACAATTTATTTAATATATTTTTTTTTTTTTTTAATTTTGATGTCCACAGACTAATTTGAATAATCGTTAAAATAAATAATTTGAATATCATTTTTTTAACATTTTTACGTTATTTTATGTGTTCGTTCAATTTGTTTAGGTCATCAAGTTCCGGGCACTAATTATAAGTATAGTCCGGATTTATTTATTCTCTTAAAAAACCTACAAATATTCTCATTAAAGTCTTTTAAAGATTAGAAAAATTTTGCAAAAATAATCAATGATCATAATCAATATATGCTTCAACATGCAATTTATTTGTATTATGTATTTATTTATTTTTTACAACATTCCTTAAATAATTAATTTAGTGAGGTATACACATGCATAATGGAATAATTGCATTATAGTAACAGTAGAAATTTAAAACGACAATATATATATATATATATATTTATTAAAACATATAAAACAATATTCCTTCGATATATTTCAATTATAGTAAAGGTATATAATAGTTCAATTAAAGGTATGACTACACTAAATAATATCACTGAGTGTTTAATTTTTTTTTTTATCAAATTCATATTAAAAAAATGAGACTTTAAAATAAAAAAAGAGGTTGGTTGGTTTTTTTTTCAAAAAATATAACATAAAAATATAGTAGTATATTTTTTTTCTTCTTAATTTACAAAATATTGCAAAATATGCTAAATAAGCTAAATATTCACCAACCCATGAAATATTCTGAAATATTGATTATGAAAAAAAAAATAAAAATTGTTTACTTTTATAAGATTGCATACACTGAGTAACGATATGTAAAAACATACGAGTATATCCGGACTATTATAAGAAATTCGAAAGAAAAAAAAATGTTCGATCGATTGTTATAAACAGAAAGCTGGGAAATCAATTGGTATGATTATTATTATTTTTTTTTATTTTATCGAAACGTCTTTTATCTTTAAACATTTTTTTTTTTTTTTTAAAGGTATCATTTCTATAGTTTAGCCGGTGGTACCTATAAAAATCGTTTTCTGAAATTAATAAGTTTTGAAAAAAAAAAATCATTGTAAAAATGTCGTAGAAAATTACCGTGAGATCTTTAAAATTAAAGAATCAATATTGGTTAATAACTCAAAAATTGGTCTTAATTGTATTTTTACATATACATTGCAACTTGAGAGACATCTATCGAATAATAGAAAATAGCATTTTATGATAAATGTGTATTTACTTTTACACCTCGATTGTATTCATTGGAATAAGCGAATTGATTTTGTTATTAAATCTACAATTTTTTTTTTTTGGTTTTAGCGTATTCTCAGCGTAGAAACGAAACTATTAGTTTTACTAAGCTGAACGCATTTTCGGTTAGTAAAATTGCTCCGGATTATTCGTGCCGTACAACATTTCAACGACGCAGAGTATTCGCCCGGCCATACTTTGTTCGAAAATATTTTCTACATTCAGTTTTTCTAAAAAAATTAATAAAAAATTATTATAATGATCGCGATTTTTTTTTTTTTTTTTTTGATTTCTGGGTTACTTTACGCTTGGCTTCGATAGAAGAAGAAAAAAAACCGACTATGTTATAATACTATAAAACCTTACTAGTTTACCGAATACGGCTCAGAATCGTTTTTTTTTTTTTTTTTTTTTTTATTGCAATGATTTAACGTTGTAAACTGAATTAGGTACTCTGTTTACCATTATTAAAAATGGTAAAATTGCATACGAGTTATTATATTTTTCGAGAAACCCAGAAAATGTAATATTATAATTTCGAAAGCAATTTATTTTACAGTTTCGCGCGAATTTTGTAATAATGTTTTTGCAGCAGTGGATTTAAATTATAAAATAATATTAAACCGTTATTACATTATTCGTTTATGGTATACGCGAAACGCCATAACCGAAAGCGGGCCGAAACGGCGGCGTTATTAGTCATAAATAATATTGTATACACTTATACAGCAACAATTATTTGTTGCTTTGCCGGTGTAACTGTTGCGTTAACGTATTCGATGTTCCACAAACAAGTGGAAATAATTATAACGTCGTATTATTGTATTATTATACAATATAACGCAGCGGTGAGTGTACTTAATAGTGTACGTATTTTAATCGTACGGACTGGCGGATAATAAATTCGAACTCGACTTTCATTTCCGCGGACGATAATTTGCGCAAAATCAGACGCGTAAAATGTCTCGGAATATTTCATTTTGACTGGGTGGGTGTGAGTAAATGAAAAATGATTACAACTTATTTTCGAACTTAAAACGACTATAGTAACGTACAGCGGACTAGAGCAAATGCTCATACTTGGCGGGCCCTGCCCGTAGCTTTCTATGAACTTCTTAACAACAAATCGAAAACGTTAACAATTATAGTTAAAATTTTAGCAAGATAGTTTTTCTTATGCAAAGCGTGTGCGCGCATTGTTTCGTATTAAACGGAAACCGTTAATAAACAAGCGCATATTTCGTACAGTTATCTAATAGAATTATGATTATTTACTATTGTTTATTCGTTTTGTATTTAAACAATTCCAACGAGACATATCAATTAGGCTACTAAGTTAATACATATTTTCGTGAAATCCGTACACGAACAATGATTGGAAAAAGAAAAATCATAAAAACATTCGACGGTTGTTAACGTGTTCTTTGCTTGACACGTCGCACACACGTCTGTTTTTCGTTTGACGAAACGATGCGAGTTTCGTATTTCACAGTTTTATTTCAAAATAGTATGGGCATTTTAACGGCCATGAATACAAAATACAAATACGATTTGAATGAAATATTAATATTTTATAGTTATTGATTAACGCGCAAGCCAATTATCCGAGCGGAAAATGTATTATATTCAAAGTTTAAAGCGAACCGAATATTACAATAAATGTGTTAGTCAGCGACTAACGAACGATTTCGCGTTTCAAGTATTTCGCACTCGCAATGTCACAAACCCGGGATAATAATTATTATTTTATAAACAAGCGCATTCGTTTTATTCATTATACATTCGCGTATACGCTTCGTTTGGCAATATTATAATAAGCTAAGTTTGTTAATTATTTATATTTATACGTAGGGACCGCCTTAAATATTTATGTAGACTTACATAAAGTCCTCGAAAAACACCCGGTTTATTGAATTACTGTAGTTGGGATTTATATAATCGTATAAAACATCTGCTGGAAAACAACATTGGCAAAAATTAATATATTTTACCCTTCTTTGTGTGTGTGTGTGTGTGTAAATTATTGTGGGTATTACGAAAAAACACTGCGACCGGTGTCGGGTTATGCGTTTTTTACCCGTCGATTTTTCCAACACTGATCTTATCGTATAACGATATTATTCCGTGACGGTCTCGTTTACAGGGGGCGCACCGGGACGAAATTTCGGTCCGGGAAATCCTCAATACGACCGTGAGCCATTTTTTCATCTCGAAATTACTTTAGGTATGAGGCAAGCGGTTCTCATAATGTGCTTCTCGGAGCCCTGGGGCTCGTCGAGAGCAATCTTGGGGCTCCGCGGACACATCTCTGGATTTGTAACAAATCAATATAGAATAATATATTAAGTTTATAGTGTATATTTAAATTTAATTTTGCGCTTAGCCTGTTTCTCGACGCGAAAATAGATAGTTTCGCTTTGTTAAAAGAATATTTTGAACCAGTTAATGGAAATATCGAAGAATTTGAAGAAATGTACGATGAATGGTACAACATTTAAACGAAATAATGTCTTTGTTAAAAAATAAAAAAAATATTGTCCTGTGAGTGAATATATATATCACTGTAACAAAATAATTGTGTTGGAAATCCATTTTTAATAAAAAAAAAATAAACAAAACGAAATCTCTGTAACAGAGTGCGAACAAGTTTATTGAAATTACCACCGATCCATCGTTAAAAACTTTGTTCGACGACATATTATTAACAGACTTTTGGCAAAAAACCCGTACGAATACTTATTCTTTTTTCAACAATGTATCTTTGTGAAACTGGATTTTCGTCATATACTCATCGACGAAGACAGAATACTGTAATACATTAGATGCCGAAGCAGACATGCACATTTAACATTCATCTATAAAGCCAAACTTTAAAATACTGATAAATGAAAAAATATCGATATCATTGTACACATTCAAATTTATGTATTTCTAAATAATATTCTTATTATATAATATTTTGTTAACTTAAATATTTATATATTTTTTTTAACAATTAAACAAAATATTATGTTTTATACGCATTATAAAGTTACAAAATAAAAACTGTAATTCGTTCATTACATCATTTTTTATGAGTTGTGGTTTGAAATTAACATTCTTGGTTTTTGAAGCTCCGTGAATTTTTTTTTAGCCATATAAGGGCTCCACGAACAAAAATGTTCGAGAACCGCTGTATTAGGCAATAGAACGATTCAATATAAAATCGATTAACAACCCAAGTCGCAGAAGATATTTTGTGCTGTTTTTAATTTATAACCACGACCCTCTTGGACGGTTCTTGACAGGCCTCATGGGGGCGGGAGGGTGATCGTATTTTGCATATTATATTTACACATGTCACTTTAGTGCTTACGGTACAATACTCATTAAAATGACTAAATTTATACACATAAATACAGACCGAGGGGGACGATCCACGTAATGCCTCCCCCCCATTGATCCGCCAGTGGCGTTCATTAATTTTAATGTCTAGAATAAAAAAAAAAAAATGTAGGATATTGCTCATGGATGAGCCACTGTTGTAGGTTGGGAGTTGGGAAGGTAGGATATAGAGGGAAATTTAATTTATATCCGTACACTCCGGTAAATAATTGGTTGACGAAAAAACGATTCTGACCGAATGTTAAAAAAAACGTTGTTTCTTGACAATTGTATTAATTTGTAACTGCATTTTCGTACGGTTTTATGAAGCCAAAAAATATTATTTTATATAGTGGCGAAAATAAATTTTAACCCCCCCCCCCGACGATCACGTCGGTTATTTAATTATCAAAAAAGTGACACGTTACTACGCGACTGTATACAATAATTTCGTATGTGATACGAGTAATAAATATTTTTTACTGATATTAATAAGACGTGCAGGTAATTGCGATCTGTAATTTTCGGCGTACGCCTACACACGGAAAGGCGATAATGTACCGAGAGGACAAAACAATTATCACAAACATATTTAGCTGTTGGAATAATGCGAAGGGCAAGGGCACGATATTCTAAGAACATTATCGCGCAGTAAACAATATAATGATACGTTTAGAATCATTTCGAAACTATTCATTCGTTTCTTCTTATTAATTAAAAAAAAAAAAAAATTAAAAAAAAAACACCGTCGTCGTACGTCATGGTTATCAAACTGCATCCTGTACCTATGACGATTACTCTGAGTCATATGTACTATTATATTGAAATTTAATAATTAACACCGTTTCCGTTTTGGAACCTACGACTGTCCTAAAAGGTAGTTCGAATTAATGGAATACGAACAAAAATTAGTTTATAGCTCGCCTCAAGGGCGGATCCAGGAGAGAGGGGAAAGTTAACAAAAATTACTTAATTTACATAATATGATCAGTTTTTAATGTTTGTTCAACGGTTTGATGCGTATAAAGTAATTTGAATAATATTACCAAAAAAAAAAAAAAAAAACGAAAATATAATTATACGGCCAATCTAAATATTATCTGTATCCGTGCACCACGGTATTTAAATTTAAAACCCCAAATAAGCACAACTGGAGTCAAAAGTTTAAGAGAAAAAATAATTGTCGTTATAGTTGTAGCCCCTCTTTAAATATTCCTATTCTACGATCTGGACAATAATCTTTACCACCACTTAACTATTTATGGTTATTAGTTGGATTGTAAGGAAGTGGTTCTCTCCATACTCCCCTCCCCCACCAAACTTTTTTTTTTTCGTAAAAATATCTTGCTAATATTTGTAATGTTTTATTTGATCCGTCATTTTTATTGTGTATTGTTAACGCATATTTATCGATTGTTTAATGCTAGAAAATCTCATCACCGACGAAATCGCGAATCATGATTTTATTAGCGGTGAATATCAGCAAATATTGAGATTATTAGTGTAAAATGAGAGGGTCAAAGCCAACAAATTAAATAACAATTTTTTCGGACGTCATAATGGCTCTTTTGTGTACGAAAACTACTAAGGCCACAATAATAAATAATGCCACTTGTCGAAGTATAAATTATTACTAATAAATGATAATTGGTAAAACATGAATCAAGGCGGTATCTCGGCACGGTAAGTGATAACATTAGTTTCAAATAATGAATGATAAATTGATTTAAATGATAAAAACACGATTGACAGTAGAACCACGTTAGACCGTATAATAATGTTCTAATGACGTACTTTTATTGCCATGACCGCACTACCCCAACCCCGTCGGTCACTGTGGCGCAACTATGCGGGTGCTAGGGGGTACTGAAGCACTTCCAAGTTCCACGTCTTTGTAATTTCAAATATCTATCGTTTCAACAATGTAATTTTATTTTTTAAGATTTTATTATCAGTTATTTTTTTTTCTTATCTTGCCTACAGATTATAATTTATATTATGTTATTACTATTATAGTGAATAAGTAACATAATATCGTTGTGTCGAGATTATTGGATGATAATCATACCTTACATTTTAGAAAAATTCTGTAATATTTTATGATTTCAGGACATAATAAATTTAAACACAGAGTTCTTAAAAGCAGAAATGCTTGTAGCAAAAAACAGTACAAATGATATAAAAAAAAAAAATGCTAAACAAAAAATTATTTCTAAACTTGTACATGTTAATGCAGGTTGGATTATCCATACCTGTCAGTTCTGCAACATGCGAACGAAGTTTCAACCTCCATGTTACAGCAGTGTTTTACTAATTTAAGTATCATAAATATTGAGAGAGACCTATATTAAACACATTTGCAAATATCGATAGAAAATTATGTTTGACACTTCAAAATGTAATGTAATAAAAAAAAATAATTAAAATCTGTTAAATTTTCTTCTCCAAAAATAGTATTGTGAATATAATAATAATAATAATAATTTAATCTAAATACTGGCAATATGTAATGTTGATTCGTAATTGTAGTACCCCCAAGATTTGAACTCTAGTTGCGCCACTGGTCGGCCCTATATGTTCTGTATACTAGTCAAAGGTCAAATGATGTTGCACATAGAATGTGTAGCTGCCGACACCTGCGAGCATAAACCCGGTTCGAATATCGCTGTAACCTTAAACCATCGACCGTTTTGATAAAAACTGATAGAAAAAAAAAAAAAAATAATAATAATAAAGGTTACTATCGAACATACTGATAAGAATTATGTGCATTAGCCCGCAGTGAACGGGCGAATTCAAATGCATAAAATAAACTATATAAAAATACGTTGATACACGACCAATGCGAGGGTGCCATGGGCTCACCCGCTGCCCCTCGCCCGCCAATGGCTACTTGACTGCGACCACAGTACAACTGGTACGCGCCAGCACATTGGCCGAAGCACGGACCAATCGTAAATTTCGGTTATGTCACTGCGACCGACCTGAAATAGCACACAATTTTTGTATACTCGGCAGAGAAATCCTGTCCGCCCCCCCCCCCCCCGAAAACACGGTCTGGCCCGGGCCGGTAAAACCGTACGAACGTTATGCGACGTTTTCGGGTTCTATCCGCCGGCAATTTTAAAATATTATATCGTGCGCCAGTTGTGTGCCCTCGGCCGCGGCGCTCGACAGCAGCGCGTAAAAACGAACCGCGTAGGTGCGCGCACGTAAAATCAATAACTCGCGGCGACGGTGGCGCGCGGCCGGCACACACTGGCGTTCAAGGGCGACGTTCCCGCCCGGTCTCTCGCCGGGAAAAATCTAAACGCCGCCGCCGCCCCTATACGCTACGATCGAATAGCAAACGGAAACCCCTGTAAACGTTTACGCGCCGATTCGCGTACCGTCTAAAATATCAGACTCGTCATCGACAATCCTATTCCCCCCCCCCCGCAGCTGTGCAATTGCCAATTATCACGGGCGCCAATAATAGGGGAAATTTCAACGGAGTGTACAGCAAAACAACGAAAAAGTTACCTGAGAGTTGATCTCGTTGTATCGCGATACGGGCGAACATGGCAAGCGATCATCGTTTCCACAGCGAATATCCAATGCGGTTGAAACACCGTCCAAACGTTTTCGATAATATTGTTATTTGTCGTTGAAATATTAGCAATTATATAACGTGTACTTATATAATCGATTCTACACACAGGTGCCGATCGAATACGATTGTTTTTAATGCGCAAATTAACAATTATTATTGTCCGATTGCGGTCCTGTGGTCCTGTGTATATTTATTTCATTTTTTACCATTAAAATACTCGTCGAAATTTAAATATATAATCAAAACGATTCTAGACAAATGAAAATTCTTTTCAATTTACCAATGAGCACATTGGTGTTGCAATATATTATTTTCATTAGACAATTATTATTTCAAACGGTCGCCACTGTGTATAACAATGTAATTTCGTCGACAATATCATATGCGACCAAAAAAAGAAATGAAAAAGATCCATTCAATATGGTTTTGGATAGTAGAAATCGTCCTGGTCGTGTACCCACATAGCACCACGAATTCATACGGTGTTCTTCAAACATACCGAATATTTAATAAACAGTTAAGCGCTATAAAGAATTTTTTTAAAATATACGAATTTGAATTAGTATTTTTTGTTTTTTGTTTTTTTTTTTTTTTTTTAAAACGTCTCGTGTATAATTTATTCGTTATAAGTTATGACGAATGGACCACGTTCGTGTAATTGTTACCATCATAAGCGCGCATAATTGCACATTTCCAGTAATTGACTATACAGTCATGTAATTGATACCATAAACGATATTATAGACGTTATACGTATTAAAACGCTTAGATTTTTTTGACAATTTCCTTAAAAATGGTGTTTTATCCATACGGTTAGGGGTGAATCGAACAAAACGACTGTTTTCTATAAATCCATTCCGGTAATAACGAACAACATACACTAAAATAACTGCGCGTTATAATAAATAACAATAATGAAATAAGAAAACATAATTTTCAACATTTTTACTTTTATGACGACAACACAATAATGTCTCTAAACATGCTAAGCGTATTATAAAAACGATTATAATGCGCAAGGGCGCTCGTAGGGTCGTTTTTATAAAATTAAACTATAACACACAATTTATACTGCAATTATTTCGTTTGTATTTTTTTCTAGCCATCTGATGATGACAACTACAAACATGATACAATTAACAACGTACAGTGCTTATGTATAAACTTAAGTAAAAAAAACTGGATAATAGCACATTTTATTATTTATAAGGGGAGGACATGCCCCTCTATAGTACTCCCGTGGCGATTGGCGCCCATGACCATGGGTATTTTGATGTAAGGATTTAATGTTTTAAAAAAATTCATGTTTAACATTTTTTTTTTTTTTTTTAACACTTTATCGGAAAATCTCGCACGAAGCTCCCCTTTCTGCCTCCTTCGCCCCGTGCGCTCGCTTATAGTTTCTACTTAAAATAAAAAAAATTATAATATTTTCGAATTTTCTACGTGTTTAAATTTCATTAAAAATTATTCATATACGACGGAAAAATAATCGCTTTTAAACAAATATAATAAAATACGATTACTAATTCTCGATAAGTATTGTTCTGTTCTGTTATATTTCTATTCAATTATATTTATCACATTTGAACATTAAATTATTGAATGTCGTGAAACCTACAGGTTTTGTGTTTAATTGTTGTTTTACCGGTCAAATTTTACTAGAAATGCATTTTTTTTTTGTTGTTGTTGTGCGAAATTGCATACAAAACGAAATTTTTATATACGTATTTTACAAAAAACCAAATATAAACTTATTCGGTTGTAGAACAGATTTTAAGTTCGTATCCGCTATATATAGAAGACACAGATAATAATATGCGATTTTTTATAGTTTTTATCATCCTTAATAATGAGTTTATTTACGAAAATTCGGATATATCGGTGTGGATTTGTTTTAATCATTATTCAAACGCGACACATAACTTACTCGAACGACGAGCGCCGGTTTTTTTTTTTATTACAATCGAAGGAGAGTATTTTAAAATTTAAAATATATTTTATCATTTATTGTTCATTATAAACACAATGCCTACGGAATCCCACGTCAAAATTATTAATTGAAGCGTAGGTAGGCAGGAAGTTAGATAGGTAAGACGATCGGCCTCCTGCAGAGTGCGTATTATTTATCTATGCGGTCGACCTCTAAAAATGTGTTTCGTTTAACGTGAAATTCTCTAACCCAACGAAAATTTGAACATTTTTTTTTTTTTTAAATTGTATACGTATATAAAAAAAAAAACAACATGCAAAACAAATGAATACGATCGATTAATTGAACAAACTTATACTACACAGAACACAAAACTATTTGTAGTAGAGAGATACGTTAAGATGATGTTATTGAGTTTAAAATCATTTACAGGTCATCGTTAACATTATTGACGACAATAGAAATATTTACGCTTAAAAATAGGAGGATTAATTTATCCATTCGTGTTTACCTATTATTCGACATATTCGAATAATTTTGATATTTTTTTGTCAATCTTCGAAGCGTATTATGGTTTTTTTTTTTTTTTTTTTATTGGTTTACGAGTTTAGCGGATTACAGAGCATAATTGAGAGATATCACGACACGAGAATAATATTGTGGTACGAGCGAACTTTGTAAGCGTACAGCGACGTTTATTGTTCGACGGATAATTATTTTATGGAAAATATTCAATATGGTTGAACGTCGTCGGTACATTTTTAATAAATTGTTATTTGTACCATTAAAAATTATTGATGAGATATTACATTTTTTTTTTTTTTTTTTTTTTGTACTTGTATAATATAATCTACACAGGTACTGATCGAATACAATTATTTATTATGTATTAATTGACGATTATTATTATCCGATAATAATATGGTCCTGAGATCGTATTTTTATTTTTTATTGAAATTCTCGCCGAAATTAAAACATATATATATAAATATATAAAAAAAAAAAAAAAAAAATGATTCTAAATAAGTAAAAATTCTTTTCAATTTACCAATGTGCCCAATGTAATATTTTGTAATTTTTTTTGGTTCACTATCTATATATAATAAAGACTGTTAGCATTACACAATACAATTATATCAATTTACTTATATATAGATATCAGTACATCATACATATTATTATACGAAAACTAAGATAAGGACGCACCAAACCGAGATCCGGGAAATATAATATTAATATGAACAAAAATAGATATTATATACCTATTATCGTAGTACCTACTATAGTACTATCTACCTTCACCACGCTATGAGAGTAAGACCGCGCACAGTCCGAGGCAATCCATTTATATATTTAAAACTATTTTCTTCGATAATTTTCAGAATATTTCGGGAATTTTTTTATACTATACGGGCCATATACTATCCATGTCGATGGACCCTCGGAGGGCCGGAGTTGGCCCGTGGGCCGTACTTTGCCCATCACTGATCTATATGATCCATAATAAAACAAACTTGCCGATATTACGAGGGCGGGCTGATGAGGAATTTCTCTTAACTATTTTTTTTCATTTCCGATATGATTTGTCGTTTGTGGAGCGTTTAATAGCTGATTTTATTAGTTTAGTGTGCGCTGAGTCACGATCGCGTAATATTTTTAGTTTATTTGTAATAATGGGCTTCTCCGGGGACGTGCGGTTCAAACAGCGCGCTGTAATTGAATTTCTTGTCGCAGAAAATGATAAACCCGTCGGTATTCGTAGATGTTTGCTCTCGGTCTATGGTATCGAAACTCTCGACATCACTTGTGTATGGACGTTTTGAAGATACAGAGTTCGATTCTGACGGGAAAATCAAAGCTGATGTCAAGCGGCGGTTTGCCGGTCAAGATGAGTAATTATTATTTTTTTTTTTTTTTTTTTTTTTTTTGGACGGCATTACAAAACTTGCTGAGCGTTGGCAAAAACGCGTTGACTTAGGAGGAAGTCGTGTTGAAAAATAATGCAACGCAAATAAATATAATTTAATTTGCTGCACGTGTGTTTTTATTTCATTAATTTATGTTCGCTAGTTTTTCTACAATACGTAAAAAAGCATTCCTTACCCTGGTAATATTTAAATATTACTATACCCAACGACTTGGGCGATTATACAGGGTGCGGCAGAGCCAACTGACGAGTTTAACGAGGTCATTAGCCTGTGATAAGATAAGAGCGGGCCTTAATTAGTGGTATATTTTGAATTGTACGGTAATGCCGTTTTTATTCGTAACCATGGTCTGGACAGGTGTACATCGTGGTTTTGGTCGGGCGTGCGTATTACGATAATAATCATTCTGTGATGGCTACACAAAGGGCTTTTCGTATACACTTCGGCGGCATTTCACGTGCTGAATCTGTTCGTTCTGCTAACACTATCAAATTGTGGATACGGCATTCGGAAGAGTACCCTAAGTAGACTTGGACACGGAGCACCCAGAACGGTAATGTCCATGTACCCCCGTGAAATGTGCAGTTGGTTAGAGAGTCAATTGAGCGGTCACCGAGACGCTCAGCCCGGAAATACGCTGTAGCTTTGTGGTGATCGGGCCCGTACTTTTTTGAGGACGAGAACAGGACCGGCACTGTCACGTCCGCTCGTTATGTTGTGATGTTGGAAACTTATCTGCAGCATAAGTCGGAGGAAATGGCTGAAGAACATGATTTGGGAGATGTATGGTTTCAGCAAGACGGAGCTACAGCGCACACAGCTAGAATTTCACTTGCTGTCTTGCGACAAATGTTCCCTGATCGTCTATAACAGTGTATCAACGCTGACGGCCGCCATCTTGGAGATATAATTTTCAAAAAATAATTTTTATAAATGGGATTGAATACTGATTTAAATAAAAAAAAAAAAACCTTTTCTCTAAGTTTTACTGTTCGTTATTTATAGCCCATCAAAACTCGTCAGTCGGCTCTGCCGCGCCCTGTAGTATACCGCCGTTAACTTTAACGAACAATCCTCCTGTTAGAATTGTACGTTATTCCTTCTTGTCGATTAATGGCTCTATTGGCGGCGGATACATATTTTTATTGTCAGTGATTTAAGCGATCGTATATCATAAATCGATGATGCATCATCGCATACGGCGTGTAACCGAAATTGCCGTATATTTAACGAAATTACCGTACACTCGAAAACTGTGTTCGGGCCGGGCCGACTTGGGACAACTAGTTTTGCTTTGATGTCTGTGACGCATATGGAAATTGCTTTCGGTGTGGGCTCAGACAGATCCCATATCGTATTAAAATTAGAATATTGTCAAATGTTAACTGGTACCGGCGACACACGCTGCGAGGGAATAGCTAAGGGCCCGAAGTCTTATATATATATATAAGTTTTAACTATAACAAACTACTAAGCAAGGACGTGTTTACACATTGAAACTTATAGTATGTCGTTGCAAAGTAAGAAGCGAGATTTGTCAAAGGCGTTGTCTTTGAAATATAACGATGGTTCGACGTGCGTTAGGGAAACTTAAAAATAAAAAAACGTTCAATGATATCGTGGAATTCTCTACAATTATCTGGACCGGACTGGACGAAATAAAAAACAATTGTATTTTTACTGTACGTTTTTAATTTTTTTTAATTTTTTTCCGTGTATATTTTATGAATGTACTACGCACCTACCACCTACCGACCTACTGTTAATACTGCTGCCCGATATTAATTATACATTTCCAAGCATCCCGGTCCCATTGAATAATCCCGTGTACGCGCATCCGCTTGTTTATATAAGTTTTGGAACACCTAATGAAGGATGCGAATGCACGAGAACGACCGGTATAATTTAGGCACGTCGTCGCTTTCAGTAAACAAAACTAAATTATACTCTATATCCACAGTGCGTATATCTACCAAACTTTCCCGGGAATATTGAAGGGGCCATTCTACTCTTTAAATGTCGTTATCCGTGCCCGCACTCAAATTTCAGCTTAAACGCCACGGTTTACTTAAGATGACGCAAATGCCGGCGGTGGCTATCTAACGAAGCCAATCTCACTGCTAATGTATGTTTTTTGCGTACTTTCGATAGTACGAGGTAGCGTTCTAATGGACTCGGAACAAAAATCACTTCACCCAATTCATGACGACGGTGAACGTTTACTATATGTTTTCGATTATATCTATTCCATAGACAATCCGTTTATACATTAAACTTCAACAACACAATGTATTTATTTTTTTCGATCTTAATAACAAAAAAATTATATCAAACAAAAATCTCTCTCAAGAAACATAATAAATGTCGTCGTATATCGAAAAAAGCGATTCTTTTACTGTACCCGCCTCGTGGCGTCACACATAATCGAATAAATCTCAATTATAACGGAGTGAAACGGGAATCAGTGACGTATTCGGAAATTTCCACGGCAATAGAACAAGAAAGACAAGATTTAGCAGAATTAATAATCACGAATTGAATCGTAGAATCTTCATCCGTCCTGACCCGACGATAAAAGTGATTTTTTAAAACCGGATTCAATAATGCCAAAATTTCTATTCAACGAATCGTGCTTTTTCATATGATTCGCCTGAAATATGTATGAACATTTAGCGATGAAAAACGATTTAATAATAAATACTCATAAACCTTGTATTTTTAAGCCGTGATCCAAAAAAAAAAAATTGGAAAACGATATTTTAATGATAATTTGTACTTTTTTGTGACTTAAGAAAAAAAAAAAAGTATTCTATAAAATTAAAATATTTATTTAGCCAAGTTTCGAAAATTTTATTAAAACGATTTTTTATTCTATTGCATTATCTCCATCGTCTATCGAATTCGCTCATAAAAATATGCAATTTTTTTTTTTCAAGTCACTTTGGCGGTGACTCGATTGCTCAATCACATTATTAAACTTGCACTGAACCAAATCGTAGAGGGCTTCAACCTTGTAATTTTTGTTTGCTTTTAAATCCAATATTTTTAAGTATAAATCACGACGCGTTAATACTAATTCTATTATATTTTACAAATATTTATGAAAAACCTGGCGAATATGGGCAGCTGGAAATTACAAAATCCTATTGAGGGGAAGTTAGAGAATTATATCTAACCATACATCGGTACGTTACTTTTTTTTTAAAATCCACAACAAAATGAAATATTTGTTTACGAAAACAAAGTATTTTTCAGTATAATTAAATCGTTGAACATAATCCATTCTAGGTAAATAAAAATACAAATTTCAGTGAATTGATTTTTTTTTTTCTACCTTAAAGTTACCTTTTCAATGGTACCGAATTTGTCGACAAAACACTTGATTTTCTTCGAACAAACGTCGGGAAAAAATGAATATAATTTTACGAATATACAATAATACTGTCAATAGTTGTTTTATTGCAAACATCGCAATATTGCCGGTGGGAAGTTTATTGCGCAATACACACTATTATTGTACGTTTGCGTACGATACGGTGCGTACTCGCATTAGTGTCGTCGGTTCGATTGTGTCTGAACACGGTATTTCCGTGATATATTGAATATTGCTCGTATTGTAAATACGATTTAATGACGTCAACCATAATGGAAAAAAAAGTATTCGTATCGAATGTATTCAATTGTATCGGCAATTACCTGGGCGCTTTGGACAGTAGAACGGTAGTAAAAAAAAAAAAAAAAACCAAGAGTATCTACACTACATACAGATACATCGGTACGTGTATATGTCTTGTTTTTACTAAATATAGTTGACATAAGAATGTCGATGTCAATTTGGTATTAGATACGAGGATACGAGGATTAAACTGTAGGTAACTTTTTTAACACGTCTAAAAAATAAACACGTTTCAAAGACAGGAATAATTTATTTATTTTTCAAAGACAGCAATTATTTTTATTGAGTATACATTTTTCTAAATTTTTAAATGGAAGACGCGGTGACACTAATCGTTCAGAGATAGGATCGAGAGGCGGTAAATCAGATGGAAATGGAGGATAACAAAAACCGTCAATCGTAGCAAAACGGGGGAACTTTGTTACTGAGCAGAGTTTTATAACAAGTATTGCACACGCTCATATTATGGGAATCTAAGTCTGGGTATTTTTCGAGCAAAAATCTACGGCTCTCTGGGGAACGTGCTTCATATCTTTCTCGGACCAAAGGCGATCGCAAACAGCGCAGGAAACACCGAATTCGTTTTGGATAAAACGAAAATTGAATTCGTTATCAGCGACGGGAAATTCGTCAATACAGACAATTTCGCGGCGGCGGTTCGGTTATCGGAATGACGATTTTGAGCGTGTTCTTTAAACGAGCGTCGCGGTAACGTTCTCGGTGTCGGACAAATTAACAGAATGACCCCCAGCCGTAAGACATATACATGTCAAAAAAAAAAAACAAAAAAAAAAACATAAAAATAATACAGACGTCTGTGCCACGCAACGGAACCTTAACGACGCGGCCCGATAGCCAGAGAATATTGAGCAATAATATCGAGACGTTTAGGTGCAACGAATATTGTACAAAATATTGACGCATTTACTGTTGATCGTGCTGGGGCCGTTTAAAAATCACTATATACAATTTGTTCGGGCGATTATATTTCACCGGTCAGTAGAATGGCGGTAGCGCGGCCGGAGATAACCACCGGCTCAAAGTTACCGCCGCGGCCTGTTTTCGAGTTCACTCGTTCGCTCGTTGCCGTTTTCAAGACTGCGTCGGCGGCCACACAACTTGCGTTGTTTCTCGTTCCGAGTACAACACGCGTCCGGGTCGCCTGTCGGTGGTCGCCGCCGTGCCCACCCGTAACACGTTCTTATTGTTATTGTTTTATTTATATTTTGTCTGAACAAGTGTTCGGTACAGGTGTACCGGGGTCAAGCCGTCACCGGGCGTATAAGAAAATCGCCGATCGGCGATTTGTCATTTCGGCCATTACGTCCGTTCGGTCCACTGCCAACACCGCACAAACACAATTAATTAACGCGCCGTTAGACGAAACGTATAAACCTGCGTAGAACAGCATTTGCCGCGTTTGAAAGCAACCGATTCCGATATTAATTTGCGGTATTATTACCGATGTGTTTCGCGTGCTCGGGCCCGCTGCGCGATGATGTTCGGCTCCGCACGCCGCCGCCGACGGAAATACCGTATCGGTTTAATGCGGCACGGGCAATAATCGAATACCGGCCTCCGGTCGTCGATTGCGGGCGCGCGTTCTTTTGCCCATATAATAATAATAATAATAATACGTATAACCCGAACGCGGGAGATTTGCGAAAACGATCGCGGTCCAGCGGTTTTAGGTCGGTTGTTTGCGACAACCGTGCGGTGCCCCCCCCTCCCCCCCGGGACGCCGAAGGGACGAATCCCATTTACACGGCCGACGGTCGTAATAAGACTCGCGTAGGTCGCGCCGCGCCGATTTAATATGTATCGCGGCATCCCGGTACCGTGTACGCCGTCCCGCGGTGTTTCGGTCGCCCGCCCGCCCGCCGGAGAACTATTTGATTACCGCCCGGGAATCGGTCGAGTTATTTGATTGTGAGCACCCGCCCGCCGGCCCGCCGCATCCGATTGTTTCGCGTCGTACGCATTAATAATATCACTACGGCGCGTTTGTGTCGCCGCGACCGCGTAACGGATCCGCTCGCGAATACGTAATATTACAATAATTAAAGGCCGGCCGTTCTCGTGGCGTTCCGCGTCTTTCATTAGGTGTTCCGAAACCCGCAGGAACAAGTGGCGGCGTACGCACGATTTCCCAATGGGCCCGGGGGTTTTATTTATTTATTAGACATGTGCAATCTATACACGTACACAAATCGCATTAAGTATATGTAAAGTGAGTGTAAATATAGCGGGCAGATTCGGCATTAAGATGTCGCCCATCGGTGATACTTAGCGCCGGAATGATTAATAGAATATATTTTATCTACGACTCGAGAGAGAGAAACAAGAGAGATAATGAGAGCAAGAAAAAAAAGGAGAAAACACATCGAATGGGCTGAATGAGAGCTGAAAATTAATAATTAATCACAGTTGTCGCGTGTTTGAAAAACATTGCAGGTCAGTAGGTGCACTCTTAGTTCTGACTGACGAACTAAACATAAAATATATACAAAAAAAAAAAAAAACCCCACATAATATTTAGGGTATTAAAAAAAAAAAAATGGACAAATGGACAGTAAAATACAATTTTATTTTCTCCAGTCTGGACAATTCCACGTTGAACGTTTTTTTTTTTTTTAAAGGTTCTCTATCGAATCATCATTATATCAGAAAATGCCTTTGACGAATCTCCGCTCCCTTACTTTGCAATGATATTACGTTCTTATTAAGTTACAATGTGTATGCGAAGCCAGTGTTTAAACTGCGTGTACACCACAGTTAGATAAATATAAAAATCGTATCGACATAATAAAGTAATAATAGTAACGTCATTAATGGACAACGGTGGTTAATTACACTTTTTACGAACGAATATAGTGTATTTTTTTTTATGAAAACGCGTCCTCGCCTACTAGTTTGTTACAGTTGAAACTTATATGTGAATACGGCTAATGGGGAGAGGCTTAGTTAGCCCCTTAGTTCCCCCCCTTCCGAATACGCCACTGGGAACATGTTTCTAAATCCGAATCGAGAAATGAAGTGGATTTAATTTAAACGAAATTTTATTTTGCGCGGAATTACACGTTTCGGGGTTTTACCCTTAAAATACACGAATTCGTATTATCTCGAATTTTATTTTTTATTTTTCGTATTGAAGCTATTTTGCACCACGTATCGTTTGCAATCTGTGTTATTTTCACTGGACTTTTTATATCGACATATAATACGGTGTAATAAATATATCGGGTCGAGCTCTGTTATCCAGAATCGTTATTAAAAACGCTCAAAACTTTTTTTATGTTAATCTTTTTAATGGTTTTTTTTTTTTTTTTTTTTTTTTATACAGCACTCAACTATATCACATATGGGTAATAACAACCGTTGTTTTTCATCCCAATCACCGACGAAACCCATAAATCAATCAAAATAATTCGATTTTCGTGCCGAAAACACCAATAACCCCGTGTCAACTTCCCTTAATTTATCAAAATACCATAAAATCTATGTTATTCAGGGATAACATTCTGTAAGTTGAAGAATTTTTAGAATAATTTCAGAGGCGTTCCAGAGATTAACCCCTACATACAAACAATCAAATTTTACCTCTTTATAATATTATTGGTATGTACGTTGAAATACCAAACCCGACATAATATTTAAGATGTAAAATCAAATGCATTTTTAGAGTTCCTGTACAGGAGGCTCTGTTGTGGATACGTTGTCCGTCCGTCTCCGTTTATCATTTAGAACCTTTTAATTTCAACACGAAATATTATAAATATATTAACACATAATAATATTATCCAAATCGATAAGTTTTCTATAAAAAAAAAAAAAACATATATTATTAAAAACATTTTTTTTTTTTTTTATTAATTCTACCCAATACAGATTTGTGTTATTTATAAATTCTTCCGCAGTATACCGAACCCTCGGTGCAAGGGTCCGATTCGAATGCTCGACTAATTTCTTTTTTTAGACTCTGAGCGCAGCGAGTAACGTATTGGTTGTGTTGAATGTGAAATATGTGCCTTCTTTTTTTTTTTAAGTTGTCTGTAAACAATATTTTTACCGTGAAATTCGCTCTGATCACCGACATCAGAAGTGGTTTCCGGTAGAAAATGTTATCTAGTCGGTGCACTGGGTGATTATTATATCATTATATCATTCCTTGTAGTTTTCTTGATATTTGGAAAAAACGAGATCATATTTGCAATAACGGTTTTTTGTTATTTTCAATTTGATTTTCTTAATTGTAGTACTGATTTTGTGTTATTAATAGCCATTTGAAAATATCTAGTTTTTATTTGATTTTATATGAATAAAATATTTCATTGGCACGGCAAAAATGTTAGAAAATTGCATACAACATTCGTGGGAAGTCGTACACGATTTATAAGCGTTTAAAGTGCACATTTTGATGAAAATCATACCCTAAATGTACGTATTTATTAACGAATGCAATTTGTTTGGCTCTAAAACAACGCTGAAAAATACGCGACGAAAACCACGGGCGGTTGTAATTGAAAGTTTGTTTTAAATTCACATGATAATTGTTCTACAATTTATATTCATCAGCATAAAATTTAACCGGGCGTATATAAACAGATGTAAAAATTGAGTTTTCAATTCTCCGTGTCCTACGTTGCCGATTTATTTTGTTAGACATTTTTAAATATTTATATTTTTTTTTATACGTTTTATATTTTTTGTTCAATATATACGAGGCCTGTGCAAAAAGTTCCCAAATTTTTCAATTTTTTATTCATAGTGCTTCCCTACAAGCTATTGAGACTTATCACCCTCGAAGGGAGACTTATTCTCCCTCTTGGTTTATACACTTTTGCCAACTACGTTACCATTGTCGAAAGCAATCCTAGAAAGCAGTTTCTGGAATTGCTCGTACCTCCGTTAGCGAATTTTCTTTTATTTCGTCTATCGTAGAAAATCGTTGTCCTTTTAACGGAGATTTTAGTTTTGAAAATATAAAAAAAATTTGCTGGTGCCAAGTCGGGAGAATATGATGTCATGTGATTTTTCACGCAAAAATCTCGAATTAACAGGGAAGTGTATGCCGAAGCATTGACGTGATTTTGAGTTTAATCATGAGTTTTTCTTCCACACTTCAGGCCTTTTCCTCCGCACTTTTTCTCGAAAACGTTTGTATACTTCTAGATAGTACCATGTCGACGGACGTCCTGAACTTGGGTGGTCATCAACTGATTCCCGACCGTCTTTAAAACGTTTAAACCAGTCGGAACAACGAGTACGTCTTAAACACTGATCACTGAAGGCATTTTGCAACATTTTATGAGTATCAGTAAAAGATTTACAAAATATAACATAAAATTTAATATTAATACGTTGTTCGTGAATGTTATTCATTTTAAAAATCGTACAATACACACGACTCGTGTGAACTTTGAACGCGCACAGTTAATGATTAGATAGCAAAAAACATTTGAGACTTAATTGAAAAGATAACTGCTTATCTCTATTTTACCTTAATCTAATATCATTTACGATACTATAGTTTTTCTATTTTTAGGAAATATAGTTCGGGAACTTTTTGAACAGACCTCGTATATTATTATATTATCCATCACGAGACGTTGGGATTTGATTAAAAGTTTTCAACAGCAGCGTTCGGTAACCATTAAAGTTTGGTATATGTACCAACCTTGTACAGAACCAAAAGTGTCCAAGTTTTCCTACGTACGCGTATAGCCGGATATACGTTTTATAGTAAAAATCAATTTTCGAGCTTTATTTCGGTTTAACAACTCTATTTGAACTCTGAACATTATTTCCATGTTAGTCCGTACAGATTATACAGACTATTTTAAAACTAAACCGAAATCGGTGCAAATAAATTTTAATTTATATAATATATATATCTATATTACCGGAGAAAGTCAAACGGTGTGGGCAAGTGGGAAAGACACAGACCCATTTATTGTTTTTTTTTGAAAATATGATATTTTTAATTTTACTTGATAAGTGCAGTGTCCCCACGTGACATCCTCTATGACGAGTAAATTACCCATGTCAATCGTCATATCTTTAATACTAATCTAACCGTTAAATTTATAATATAAATGTGAACTTTTAACGCGCGCAGTTGATGGGGTTAGGTTAGGCAGCAACAAACATTTGAGATTTAATCGAAAAGATAGCTGCTTATCTCTACTTTATTCTAATCGAATAACATTTACGATACTATAAATTTTCTATTTTTAGGAATTATAGTCGGGGAATTATATTGAACGGACCTCGTATATCGTTATTATAAACTAATACAAATGTATTGGAAGTTACGTTTAGACAGCCATAACACGTGCGATTGTATTTTAATTTGATAAATAAAATTAAAAAAAAAAAAAAAAAAACCGTTAAAATTACAAATTGTGCGGCGGTAGTAGTAATCGAATTCTAGTTAGAATTATAGCCGGGGGGGGGGGACCTTATTGAACGGACCTCGCGCGTACCGTAAGTCCGTTCAATAATTTTCGTTCTAAACGTTCGTCCGGTCACCCAGCGCGTTCGGCGAATGATTATCGTTATAATAACGTTAGGAATAATAAAAAAATATATTAAAAAAAAATATATCAAAAAAAAAAAAAATATATATATTGTCGCCGCGGCGGTGGGGCTGGGGGGGGGGCGGCGGCCATGCGACCGTACAATCGTTCCCCTGACCCACTTTCTATAAGTGCGCGCGCGCGTAAAACTTCGGACTGCGTAATTTTTACACCCGAGCCATAAGTAATGCGCGCGCGCGCGCGCGGCGCCCGCGATAATAACCGCAACGTTATCATAAAATTATGCCCACGCCAATACTAATAAAACGCTATTATTATCACGTATACCTACTACGTGCACGGTATTGCACACATTGCATTGATATTTGCGTTGTCGTTGTTTTTTCACTCGTCGGGCGGTTGTAATTAAAAGTTTGTTGTAAATTCACACGATAATTGTTCTATATTCATCAGCATAAAATTTCTAACCGGGCTCATATAAACAGATGTAAAAATCCAATTTTCAATTCTCCGTGTCCTACGTTACCGATATTGTTTTTTTTTTTTTTTTTGTTAGTAATTTTTAAATATTTATATTTTTTGTTCAATATATATATATATATATATATACGAGGCCTGTGCAAAATGTTCCCGAGTTTATCAATTTTTTATTTATAGTGCTTACCTACAAGCTATTGAGACTTAACCACCCTCGAAATATTCTCCCTCTTGGTTTATACGCTTTTGCCAACGACGTTACCATTGTCGAAAGCAATCCTAGAAAGCAGTTTCTGGAATTACTCGGTTAGCGAATTTTCTGTTATTTCGTCTATCGTAGAAAATCGTTGTCCTTTTAACGGAGATTTTAGTTTTGGAAATAAAAAAAAAAGTCTGCTGGTGCCATGTCGGGAGAATATAGTGTCATGTAATTTTTCACGCAAAAATCTCGAATTAACAGGGAAGTGTGTGCCGCCGGAGCATTGTCGTGATGGAGAAATCATTAGTTTTTCTTCCACGCTTCAGGCCTTTTCCTCCGCACTTTTTCTCGAAAACGTTTGTATACTTCTAGATAGTACCATCGGTCAACAGTTTGTCCTGCAGGTAGAAATTCGTGTTGAATAACTCCCAGGTTGTCAAAAAAAAAAAAAAAAAAAAATCATTAGCAGGACTTTGACGTTTGATCTGACCTGACGAGCATTTTTCGGTCTTGGAGAAAATTTACCAACCCACTGTGATGATTGGACTTTTGTCTCGATATCATAGCCATAGGACTGCGTAATTTTTATACCCGAGCATAAGTAATGCGCGCCCGCGATAATAACCGCAACGTTATCATAACATTATGCCCACGCCAATATAATAAAAACGCTATTATTATCACGTATACCCACACGCGATATTGCACACATTGTATAAATTCACACCGTAATATTTTGTGTTGTCGTTTTTTCTCTCGTGTTATAATCCGCGCGGTCGCGGGGCGAAACGCATAAATAAATAATAATCGTCGGATAAAACGGCGACGGCCCCGGTTCGGCAATAATAAGACGACTTACGGCCGGGGTCACACGACCGCTGGAAGAACGGACGTTAAGTTATAATGGACGTCACTGCCCTAGTCACACGAACGTAGAACGTCAGTGATTGAATTCACATCTTACAAGATGGACGATTTGGACACCGCGATTTTTGTATACTCCGCTATAAGAGTTTTACGAAAAAAAAAAAAAAACTGCGCGAATCGAAAATGGTCGTGGGGCTCATTCAACAAAAAAATGAACCATTTTTTTTAAATGGTGCATTTTACCACCTTTATTACTTGCTAAGAGCTGACAATGAGATTATTTCCAATTATTTTCGCATGTCACAAAGCACATTTGACGAGCTATTCAACAAAAATCAATCAAAAATAACGCGTCAGGATACAGTTATGAGATCTGCGACACCAGCAGAAGAGATTTTATACAGACAAAATTCAGCAATTGAACGATTTTCACGACTAATGTGCGTCAAAACAGCGTTCATGTGACTCAGTCAATAATATCTAATAATAAACTACGACGTCCGATAGTCACTATTAACGTCCATCGTAGCATGTATCGGACGTCGTCCGGACGGTAAATCCGTCGGACGTCAAGTGTGTGACCGTCACGAATGACAGGGTGCAGCAAAGCTGACTGGCGAGTTTAACGAGTTAATTAGCCTGTGATAAGATAAGAGCAGGCCTTAATAAGTGGTATATTTTGAATTGTACGGTAATGCCGTTTTTATTCGTAACCATGATCTGGACAGGTGGTTAGAGAGTCAATTGAGCAGTCACCAAGACGCTCAGCTCGGAAATACGCTGTAGCTTTGGGAATCTCAGACCGTTCTTTGAGAAGAATTTTTCACGAAGAATTATCATGGCTGAAGAACATGATTTGGGAGATGTGTGGTTTCAGCAAGACGGAGCTACAGCGCACACAGCTAGAATTTCACTTGCTGTCTTGCGACAAATGTTCCCTGGGCGGTTAGTCCCTCTGAGAGGAGACATAGGCTGGCCAGCACGGTCCCCAGATTTAAGCATGTGTGATTTTTTCCTCTGGGGCTACCTTAAGGATAAGGTTTTCAGACGTCGCTCACATACCATAGAAGAAATTAAAGAGAAAATCACCTGTCTACAACAGTGTATCAATGCTGACGGCCGCCATCTTGGAGATATAATTTTCAAAAAACGGGATTGAATACTGATTTAAATATAAAAAAAAAACCTTTTCTCTAAGTTTAACTGTTCGTTATTTATAGCCCATCAAAACTCGTCGGTCGGCACCCTGTATAATCATATAGTTCAACAACGGACGTTATGACGTCCGTCGTAACGTACGTCAATAAAACGCTCGTGTGACCCCAGCCTAATAATACGACGACCTTTTTTTTTTTTTTCTTTTTTGGTGGTATCGCGACCTACGAGGGGAACTTTACCCGTCAGGGCCAATCATCCCCTCGTAGACGAATCGTTTATTCAGCCAAACTACAATTGTATTACAAGTGATAAATAAGTACCCGTTTACCCCTACGGGCGGGACGGGCTCACAGTGATTGTACAGTAGCGTTTCGTGCAGCATTAGGGCCGAGACCCGCATGGTTCTGGGCGGCCCTCCGGCGTTGGCGCTCCTCTTCCGCCCTCGTCGACAGGACCTCCTTGACGAACGACGACGGCGACCTACCGCAATGACCGCCGCCGCCGCGTATCCATAAAAATTCTCCGTCAACATTGTCTTAACGCCGTGATAATATTCATACGTAATATTGACGTACGTCAGTCGTCGATGGGAAGCCGCACCATCCGGGAGGGCCGAAGTTCCCGGTCCGGAAACGGGAAGTTTTCCGGATGGCCCAACGGTTTTACGGACCACCGATAGAACGTTCAATACACTGTTACGAACCCCTGATCGTATTTTGTTATAGTTTACGGTATGGGGTTACCAGGCGATCGACAGAAATTCGTTCGACAGGCCTTTGGGGGTTCTTTGCTGCAATAGCGCATTGGACTGTATCGACTTGACACGGCCCGGTTCCCACCGTGGGGTAATTAGTCGGGTGTTAACAGAACCTTCGTTTATTTGCACATTTATTATTTCGTTAACATTGCAATTTACTTAATACTTCAAATACAGTCGTATAATTTTTACTTATTCGTGTGTGTTCGCGATATATTTTACATTTGTTGTGGATTCTTTTAATAAGTTCATTACAACATGTACACATATAAAACGTATTGTTCACACGAAATATTGAACATGTTCAACATTAAATTGTAATTTAAGGAAAATAAAAAAACAAGACAATTTATTAATACGGCAAGAGTCACAGTTACACCACTGTCAGTGGCGTGCACACGAATCCGGTATTGGAGGGGCACGGGGATGTAATTATCCGGCATAACGAAAATCGATTATGTTTTCACCTGACACTTAATGATTTATCGCATATCAGTTGTCCCCACAGCACATGTTTCTGCCGACAAATTTTCATGTCAACGGGCACATTACAAACTACTTATTATGCTAATGACCGGAGGTTTAAAGTCATGTTAAAGTATATATATATAAATAAAAGATTTAAAAAAAGCCAATGGGGCATACATCCCCTATCATCCTCCCCCTTGCGTACGCCATTGACTACTGTAACAAATACAACCAGTGCCAAATATAACGGCGGCACATATCGATTTTTACTGATGACCTTAATATTTTTTTTTTTTTTGCTTGTCAAATTTTCCTGTTTATATTATTTTAAGTGTACACGAATATTTAAAATAGTGCCCCATGGTATTGCAAAAGCTTGGCACCTATGAACATGTATATAAGTCACTACTATATCTAAAGCTTAATATTTTCTAGTACGACCCTTTAAATTACATTGATTTTAACAATTAAAATCATTCTATGTGTTAATTTTGTTTGGGAAAAGTGTTGGAAAATCTACGACAACAAAAATCGTCAATTAAAGTACCAACGGATGGTGTACTTAAGTACGGCGAGAAAAAAAAAATTGCGGATATATTTTTTTTTTTTTTGTTGGGGGAATACAAACGTGGTCTCTGGATAGACTTCAATATCCCGACCTGAATTTGGTGCCTATTCCGATCCTATTTGCCACCACTGTCTGTCCAACAGACGGCATAGAAAAAGACTACCGCAGACTGTATGAAACTCGCTTGATTTTGGTTTTAGAGTAAAATGGCACCGGTTATAAAACTGATAAAAGAGGACAATATTCCGGAGGGCGAGACCATGCGTTTTGTCTCCCATTATTCTAAATATAATGTTCAATATACACCGTTTAGAAAAAAAAAAAACGATTATTTCATCATTTTTCGAATAATCTGTAACTTTTCAACAAATTAATTTTAAAAACAAACTGAACGCATCGTCCTGCCTGGTTTGGCGTCCTTTTAATAATAATTTAATATAACCATCGGGTGATAAATCCGACGACACGACGATTAGGTTAAGTGGATTTTTCAAAATTATATACAATCCAATTCGGAGACAAATTTTTTCCCCAAGCTTAATTTTTTAAAACCATAGTTTACGGTGTCATTTTTGTATAGCATTATACTATAAAACTAGAAGGTATTTTATCCCTGGATTAGCCTTTATTATGGTTAGACAAATTTTTAGCAGAAATACCTGAACATTTAACGCGTGGTTCGTCATAAGTTGTCCTTACTAGTTAAAAAAAAAAAATAAGTTGAGCGTAATGTAGCAGTTTTTTTTTTTTTTTATTTATATGCGTTTAAAGTTGTAATTTTGATGGAAATCGTAAAAATTATGGCGTTTCAACGCGTGATTTTTACTGGGCTTCGTTCAGAATCGTTTTTCGAAAGCAATGATTTATGGTCGCGTACCGTTGCAAATTAAATTCTACTAAATTCGTATTTTTTTTTTGCAATATTATCCGTTTTACCACTCGGCAATTCAATTTGGAAACGTATGACATATACAAATTAACGTATGTATTTTGTTTCTATATTGAACAATAGAAATTCCCGACGCCTACCTATCGTATTTTAGCGTCGGGGGGAACTTGTCCCGCGGCAGCGATTGCCTCACCACCCCTAAAATCTCCCGTTGTTGCAGCGCCCCCGGCGGGGTTTGCGGTATAAACGTCCCTGACCCGATATTCATCGGGCAAACACGTGTCCCAAAGTCTGGCGGTCGTATGTTCGTATTATTATTATTATATTATTAATTTAGTCGTGTATATTTTGTTGTATAGCTCTATAAAATTAACAACACAGGACGCTTTCAATCACGGACGTCAAAGTGCTCCAGCACAATACGTATATATATATATACCTATATATAAATATATATGCGCATAGTGATTTTAGTGATACGAGAGGAGATTATTCTCACAAATTTTGTGAATTGTGAATTGTTTAACGTATTGTATATATATACTGGTCCTATATTCGGATTTTCTAAACATTCTGATGACCGACAACTGTTATCCGGATAATTGAAATGGCAAAATACTTGAATATTCGAGAATATCCGTAATATTCGGATATTAACAGTATATTCGGACCATTGTACACTCAAAGGTTTTGAAATATTTATTTTTATTGTGACTCATGGGATAAATTTGACGAGGCTCTGAATTTTACGAATCGCAATGTGATTATACAATTACAATAGTAGTAGTTATAAACGATATATCGTAAGCGTAGTGTCCGTAGTCAACGTTTAAGTCCAATCGTTTTCGTTTGTATTGTTTTATCTCAATTATTAATATACCTAATATATATATATATATGTATATATAGTTTGTTAGTAGTTAGCACGATTTGTGTGGATATAATACTTCTTTTAATACGTGAGTAACCACCATATGTAACCCAAATATTTTTGATTCCATTTTTTAATTATCGATTAACAAAGATATCTAAGTAGTTAATATATAGGTACGTATATTACGTGTACAACTATAATACTCGAACAATCACGGATATTCGGATATATCCGGATTGCGGATATCGGAGTTAATTTTTATCCGGATTTTAAAATATCCAAGTATTCGGATAGTTTCAACACTAGAAATATTGATAATATTATACTTTAATTGAATTATAATAATTGAGTTGTATACTGTGCCTTAAACCCGAAATGGACGTGAATTTGTTTGAGGAAACGGTTCCTTAACCGTATCCTCTAATCATATTCATCTTTTAACCCTTTCGTCATTTGCTCATTTTTCTCCAATTAAATATTTTCCTGGCATGTTGGGTGTCAGAACACTCAGAAAGCTCAAGACTTTCATATTTTTGGGGTTTCGATAAAAAAAGGGTGTTTACACACTTTTTTCTTTAAATCCTAAAGTATTGTGGTGAGATGAATATTTCTTATTGAAAAATAAATTAGGTCGGTTTGTGCTTCGACGCATGTTAATACGGTCTCTCTAAATTGAAATCCCTAGAAGTTATGAGCAATCGAAAATTTCAGTGAAAGGGTTAAAATATTCAAATTCCTCTTTCGACACTGATTTTGTTTATCCTAAAGTATTCTAGTAAGACGAATATTTCTTATTGTAAAATAATTTGGGTAGGATTGTGCTTCGATACATGGTAAGACGATCTCTCTCAATTGAAATCCCTAGAAGTTATGAGCAATCGAAAATATGAGTGAAAGGGTTTAAATGTTCAAATTCCACTTTTAACCCTTACGTCATTTTTTCATTTTTGTCCAATTTCCTGGGGGTTAAACGGAAAGATATACAAAACCAAAGTGCGGCAAATTTGGATTTTGCCTGTGATGCTGTCTGGAGCCGGCCCTGTACATAGGTAATAATAGTGTTGGAACTACCCGGATCCTGGGATATTTTAATATCCGGATAAAAATGAATTTGGATATCCATAATCCGAATACATCCGGATGTCCGTACGTACTATTCGGATATCTGTAAGTACTATTTCCGGTGTTATGCGTAATATACGTACCCGTATATTTACTACTCGGATATCTCTATTAATCGGTAATTCATAAATGCAATAAAGAATATTTGTGTATAAATGGTTACTTACGTATTAAAATAAGTATTGGATCCGCAAAATATATATATTATTGGGTATACTTAAACGCAAAACAAGAAATATATGCTAGGTGTTGGCTGCGGACACTGCGATTGCGATACCTCGTTTATAATTGCTATTATTGTAATCGTATAATCACTTTGCAATACGTACGATTCAGAGGCCCGTAAAAGTTATCTCGTGGGGGGGGGGGAGGTGACAATAAAAATAAATATTATTCACAAATTTTGAATGTTTTTAGAAAACCGAATACTATAAATATATCCGAATATTACGGATATTCGAGTGTGTTCGGATGTTGCCATTTCCATTTATCCGGATATCCGAATATTTAGACAAATCCTAGTATGTACATTATCATATATATATATATATAATATACGACCCAACACTAATTGAGGCACGAGTGGAGATTTATTGATATTATTCTCGAGCAGTGAGCTACGGTCGCGCAAAATCGCCGCAAAATCACCGCAAAATCATCGCAAAATCACCGCAAAATCACCGCAAAATCACCGCACAGTCACCGCAAATCCCGGTAATATTGTAATATCGGCCGTCGCCCGGGGGGGTTAGGTTAGAGTGCGCAACATACTTTTAATGTTTTATCAAAATGATAATATTGTTTTAACGGTTTTCCGGAATACTCGGCCGGCGTAATAAACGAAATTTATAGTAACGCGGGCGCATATAGCTAGGCGTAAAACACGCGGAAATAATAATATGTTATAATAATAATAATAATAATAACAGTAATAATTGTAATAATATTGTCACAGCGGAGCAGTAATTAATATCCTCCCGGTACGCTTGGTTTCGATACGCCGATAATACAGCGGGGCCGTGATGGTATATAAATCAGTGATGTGACATAAATCCGGATTGTCCGATTATCCAATAAATCAGCAATATCGGATTTTTAATTCCGGAAAATGTACGTTTCGAATTCCAAAATCAAAAATTGTGTATTTTTATGGGTAATACAACGTTTGCCGGGTCGGTTAGTTATATATGTATTATGCATATTAGAGTGTAATATGTAATACGATTTTTTTTGTTATACTTGTTTTTAAAAATGAATTTCCATTTGTGATATTTTTTTTGTATATTTATATAAGAAATATACAATCTATCTAAAAATCACAATAAGTATATGTGAAGTAAGAAATATAGCAGATTCAGGATTTAGATGCCATCTATTAATGATATTTAGCACGCGAAAAGATTAATAGAATATATTTAATCTATGACTCGAGAGAGAATCAAGGGAGAGTTGAGAACAAGAAAAAAAGGAGAAAAAAAAATTGAATGGGCTAATTAGATCAGAAGGTTTCTACACCATCTCCTTTTTAGTCGACAGCGAGGAACGCCGGACAGTGTTAAGGTATTTAATTTTCTGATGAGTGGGCTTTCGTGATTAGAAAGACGTGACAAGAATCGCCTATAAAAAACTGAGGATTCTTCTACGATTGTTTCGATATGCATGCCATTGTGGAGGGTTAGGTTAAGTTAGAAATGTAAGTTGATTTTACAGAGTGTGATATTCTGGTAGGCATGGATTTTGTTTAGATTCGTTTTTTTTTTTTAGCCGAAATGGGTTTTAATAGTGACTTCTAGATTAGTAATTTTTAAGTGTTCGAGAGCGATCATTTAGGATTAATCTTTTTGACCATATATACTGTTTCCAGGTTAATCTCTTATAAAAGGTTATGCCTAAATATTTAACTGTATCGAATAATGTATTACTGTTCACCGAAACAGGTGGGCAGAATCCATGTTTTACAGTTTGATTTGTGATTATTTAATGCTTTTAACAATAAGATGATAACAATAATAGATAATTATGAGAAATTAATTGAAGAATAATTTGGATTCAGATAAAAATCCGGATTTACAACAAATGTCGAACTTCGGCAACTCCGGATTTTTCCCGTCACCAATACAAATACGGAATGGAAAACGATCGTACGCGGTGTCCTCGATGGCAATCTCGAAAAATATCTTGTAAACTATGTTTCGGTCACGTCGTACTTTGATTTTTGAACGCGGCCTTTGCCGAGTTTCGGCGACGGCGGTGTATATTTAAGGGCAACAAAATGCGGGGTAGTAACTATAGACTGTATAGACCCTACATATTGGAAAATACGCTTCTTTGTCGTTTGATTACTCTATACAAACTGTACCGACAAAACTATGTCCCGTCGGATGGACACAAAACCTATAGCTGCTGCGAATATTCGGTAATCATCATTTGTTTTGTTTTGTTTTTTACTATTTAATGCAAGAGGCTCAAAAAACGGTTAAGCACTCGTCGTTGCATATACTCCGTTTAAAAATTGTGATCGTATTTTACTTGTATTGAATCATAAACTAATAACTCGTAAGCACAAGTCATAATTCGTCGAGTTCTAAATCTAGATAAATAATTATTGTTATTGCTCACCAACCAAATAATTGGAATACCAATTAACGATGCTACCGAGTCACAACTCGCAAGTGTCAGTATTATACGGTTTTTTTTTTTTTTTACATATAACATGTTAAAAGTATAATATTATTGTTTAAATTAATAATAAGAACACATACGTGATATTTTATTAAAAAAGTGTACTTTATTGTTAACTCGAAATAGGTAACACCTATTTATCAATTTTTTTTTGTTCAAATGATTCGTCGACTGAAGAAATGCACGAAAAATCATCGTGTCTTTCTTTATGGATGATAACCTCGACTGAGGACAGGCTAATCTACGTGCCTGCGTTCTTTATGCCAATTTACTAGTAATCAATGAGACTATTTTCGTAATTGTTTTTCGTATCTGTGGTATTCACCATCACGTCATGACGCCATAATAATATCATATACTTTTACTTTGGAAAATTACCTTATGAACATTTAATTTTTTTTGGCGACACGCCGGTTGAGCACCACGGATCTCGACAATATTTTCGGGTCAATTGGTTTTACCTATGATGTGTGTGCGGTTTTTTTTTTTTTCTGTCCGTAAATCACTTTTACATCAGACATCTTGTTCTGATTATCAAGCATAGCATCTATTCTGAAAACATTTTTTATTTTTTTTCGTTGTAACATTTGCACAGAATATTATTACGAGACCTTTCCGGGCGTGGACAAATTTTCGGCAGAAATACGCTTGAACGTTTTACACGAGATTCTTCTTCACAAGCCGTATAGTGGTACAAAAAAAAAAAAAAAATCGAGCGTTTTAAGTTTTACATTTAAACGGAAAACATAAAAATGCCGCGGCATTTGAAATAATATTAGGGACGATTGAAATGGAAATTTGTTGAAATTTTTAAAATGGAAACTGTGCAAATGGATTGGAACCGTTAAATAAGAACGATTTTCATCGGCAATGTCATTATTTATCGTAAAAATTATTATCTATGCGCGGTATTACAATTCGTTGCCGCGGTTGTGTCAGTCTATATTATTGTTCAATGAAAACTCACGCGTCGTATTATTTTAATAAACACGACAATTGTTGTACTCTCGTATTCAAGAGACTTTTTTTTTTTTTTAAGTCGCACACGTGTGCCCATAACTTATAAATCATCATACAATACAGGTACCTCTCTACGTTAACAGATTAATTGATTTCAAGGCACGCGGTATTTGTACATTATGTAACAGTAATACTACGAGCATGTTAAATAGTATGAATACTATTCAGTACTATTCAGTACGTATACATGGTCTTGACCTATGGAGACGAATACTGTACGAACATTGAACAATTAAATAGATTACTTAAAACTAATCGTAAGCATCTGCCCCATTAGAAACTATTTAGGTTAGATCCCGGGTTTCCTTGTTTATATTTTTCGCGTTTGCGTACCGTACAATAATATTATATTCTTTGTCGTATTTTTCTCGAATAATTACCAACGATATTATATTGTAAACCGGGTCACGGTGTTATTATTATTATGGTTTTTTTTTTTTTTTTTTTTTACTAGTAATTGAAATATTATGTTAAAATGTTAGCTACTACTGTTAATTATTACGCTCGTTGACAAGCGTATCATATTTACAATTTCGGTAAAAATACGAGTGTATATATATAAAAATAAAAAAAAAAAACAAAAAAAACTTATTAGAACGAATCGTGTTAAACCCTTTGTAAAAATACTATACCTACGTTACCACGGCATTTATTGATACAACGACTATTGTACGATTGTATATAATTAATTAATGTGCCTATATTAATATAAAAAACAATCTGGACGTACACCGGACCGTGGGTAGTTGAGAAGCTTGGAGGGTTATAAGCGTTTTTAGTTTTTTTACTAACCGAAAAAGTGTTTTTCGAGGAAAACCAGTACCAAGGACCACGGAGGGTAAACTGTTGTGAATTTCGAAAAATATTTCAAATAGAGAAAATTACCGGCTAGAAATTGCGTAGCTTTAAATGCACTGCGTTGAAAAAAAAATCCGAGCAACCGAAAAAGTGTTATCAAAGCAATTGTTTGGAAAAAACAATATTGGGAATTTCGAAAAATTGCCGTTAATAACCGACAAAAAAAATCTGCACTCTTTAAGGTATAGCAGAATATTAAAAAAAAAAAAAAAAAAACTATAATAATATTATAAAAATTAATGTATGAAAGTACCGATAAAAATGTGTTTTTTTTTTTTTAACCAGAATACAAAATATAACAACGCGAAAATTGAAGTCATATAAAAAACTATCACGGAAATGTATATTATGATTCTGGAGTAAATTACATGGTTTTTTTTTTCAAATTCTATGCGGAGCGGGGGGCTTATGGTTTTAAAATATCGTTTATTTATTTTTTTGTAAACACTTTTTCTACCAGAAGACTTCACCCGATCTATACACTCCTAATACTGTTTCCAGTAGCAAATTTTGTCTAGTTGGTACTTTAAAAATGTCGTTTTTTTACCTGTTTGTTTTTTAACGCGGCAGTAAATACTACCAAAAATTGACGACAAAACGGCAAAAACACGATTTCGTCAAATTCGAGTTTTATTATTATTTTTTTTTTTTTTTTATATTTTTTATGTTGATTTCTGGGTTACCAATTGGAATCGATGAAAAAAAACACTTTTAATACTACTTCGCTCAAAACCGTTTTTTGTTTGCAATTTATCGTAGCATACAGGTATAAATTAGATTCCTATTTATATCATTACCTTCCCAACTTCCCACCCACATCAGTGGCCCACCCATAGTGCGAAGTATGTACGTTTTATTTTTTTGTTTTTTTCTATTCGACAAACGCGCAAACGCGCCGTGTACTCAATGGATTTCGCTGAAGTATATTTTTTTTGGTCGCGAATTTATAACATCACACAAAATGCCATGAAGGAATATATTGATTAAAAACCCCAGCGAGTTGCCGCGGCCTCCCGAGCGCTGCGTCTCTCCCCTCAACACGGGTGGCGCCCAACCCTATCGCCGAGTACCGCGGCCGTTACGGCAAACCAAATGGATGGGTAGTATACTAGTGTAGAGTAGTGACATGAAATAAACCCGGATTTAGATTTTAAAATTCGAATATTTATGTGTCGAATTCCAAAATCCGAAATTTTTGTACTTTTATGAATAAAACAACGGTTGACGGGTCGGCTAGTAATATATATATTAAATATATTAGAGTGTAATATGTAATATGTATGATTTTTATTTTTTTTTGTTTAAAATAAATATCTATTTGGAATATGTTTTCAATTTGAAAAGCGTATTTAATGCAATTAACAATAAGACAACAATAATAGTAGATAATTATGAGAAATGAATTTGAGAAAATATATTCACAATTTTAACAACCGAAATTCGGATTCGGTTAAAAATCCGGATTTACAATAAATTTCGGAGTCCCATTCACCAACATGAGTGGGAAATAGATTAAATTTTTAGATAAGTCAAGAATTTATTTATCTTCTACCAGTCGTTTTGTTCTCCCATGCGGCCTGTGTAACCTATTAGAAAACGACAAAGATTGTCGACATTTTTGTGTCGGTTTTGTTCAACAAACCGACATATTTCAACAATGTTACAAACAAAAAACGATTCTGAGCAAAGTTCAGTTGAGCACGTTTTGAGAGATTTTAATTGAACAATTGTATTCATTTTGTTAAGCACAAAATCAATTACAATTTGCCGAATTTGTACGTAGGTCAAAGTGTTTACCGGGAAACGGACCGTTCATATTTATACCGCAGTCCTGCGGTTAGTAATGTTCAAAGCGAATGAGATTGTCGTTGTCTCCAATAATAACGTGTACATCATCCCCTATTTTTTTTTTTTTTTCATACAAATTCGTACTACGCATTTGTTCGGGTATATTTATATGATACAATGACTGGGGGGGCTACACTCCCCACAACCACTTTTCACTAGTTCCATTCCAAACCCTTTCAGACCCAATGATACCATATGACGTGAGGAGATTTAACATTTTTTTTTATATTTTTACAAACAGCTCAATGATTCCATATGAAATCAATTCGTATAGTAAATGTTATGCCCTTTCTATTGGTGTTACTGTTTCTGTGATTACGCGATCCGTTATAATATTATTATCCGTTGTTATCAAATACTATTCAAACATTTCACCGTGAACAACATATTCAATTCTTTGTTCAATTTTTGGTAAGTAATTTGTATTTTATTGTTTTATTTTATTTTATTATTTTTATACTTACATTTTCTGATGTAAAATACATAAATTGTTCTAAAAATGTCATTAGTAATTTTGTATTATAATTACTTTTAGTGTTACGTGACTTATACCAAATGATTCCATTTGGCATCTTTGGGTCTATAAATGCATAAATTACACTACCTACTTGTTTTCATTAATTTTTTTAGTACATTTTTACTGTCGTTCTAAATTAATGTTTTCCAAAGGGTTTGCCGTGAAAATTTATTGGTGTGCCGTGATTACTTGAATTTTTTATTTAAAAAAATTTAATTATGTAAAAAAAAAAAAATAATAATCTACATATTAAACTAAATATCTAAATTTTAAATTCTAAATCTAAATAAGTTCAATTTTAGTATGAAGCGTGTACTTGATACTGGTTGCGTTATAGTCCAATTCGAGGAGAAATTGACGATAAACATACTCGCATTTCTTAATCAACTAATAGAAGTCGTTCACGTTTTTTATTTTTAATATTAGTTAGTACGGAAAAACTAAGTTCGCAAAGATATGTTGTAGGAAATGGTAACAATGTATTCATTGCTTTTTCTGTAATTTTCATGATTTCTATTAGTGGCCTGAAATTACCTAAAATTATTTATTTATTTTTAATTTAGGCTAAATCTCGGCACCAGTTTTTTTTAGCCTTCTTGGAGATTACCTGGGATGGTGTTTGAATTAAGGGCAAGTATTAGAGGATTTCGATGGTCTGCTAAGCGTGCGTGAAAGAGTTTGTAGGATGAAATGGCTACTTAGGTGACTGATGGTATATTTAAATCTGTATGTAGGGTATGATTTGAGACATAGAAGGGTGCTTTGGTAATAATTCGTAATAAAATAGATTGAAGATTGTATTTTATAGATATTGATTTTTTTGTTGTGCCCAATAATTGAATCCCGTAAGACCAAATTGGTTTTAGGAGAGTTTTGTTTTTTAGGGTAAGATTGGAGTGTTTTCCTAGAAGATGGTGAAGAGATTTGCGTCTGGTGTTCAGCAAAAGTCTTTTTTACTTGACATGTTCGGCCCAGGTTAGACGTTTGATTAATATTAATCCTAAATAACGGCCATTGGAAGTCGGTGGTATAATTTTGTTGGATAGTGTGATCGGGGGAAGTACCTTTTTTTTTTTTATCGTAGAAGTAATATGAATGTGGTGAAATTATTATAAATGTTTTTATCGTCGGGAAGACTGGAGAGTTGCCAGCGAGCCCTAGCGCGTAGTTTTTGCGTGATTAGCTCGCGACTGTGACCTGGAACTGTTTGAGAGTTTTATTAGTGTTTTTGAAGCACAAACGATGATTTCTCCATGCTGCTGATTGGATAAGTTTGGTAAATTTTTGAACAGCGTTTTCGATATAATTTAAGGGTTTTTAAGCGGGTGTTTAAGTTTATGATTTGATAAAATTTTTCCCAGTTCATAATGCCGTTGATAAGACTTTCTCTGTTAGACCGGAAAGCCGATTGAGTATTTAGAGTTAAGAAGCCTGGGGAGTGATCCGAACATGGACCTAGAAGATTTTTTATTAGATGATTTATGATATTTGGGATTTTTGTGACAAATATATCTAAAATATCGGGACGATTTCGTGGTGATGTTGGCCAGTAGGTTGGATTTGGAGGAGCAAGGATGGTATATTCTTTATTCCTCGTAACTTGAAGTAATGAGTCCCCTTTTCGGGTTTGAAGAATGGCAGCCCCATGTTTGATTTTTTGCATTCAGGTCACCGCCTACAATAGAATACTGACTATATGAGTTGAAAGAGGTATTATATTGGGTGGGTGTGATTTTGTGTTTGTGTGGGCAATACAGAGCTGCGATGGATAATACGTGGTTTATTTTAATGTTTACTATTGCTGCTTGTAGGTAATTTTCATTTACATTAGGGTATGGTGTGAATTGAAGTGATGATTTAATAATAATCGCAGTGCCTGTGTGAGAAGTTTTATCAGGATGATTAGAGGGAAAAATAATGTTTCTGGGGATTGGAAATTTTGTATTAGGAGTAAAATGTGTTACGGATATCGGTGCGATGTCAATTCATTTTTCTTATAAAGTTGTAATTAATGCGTTTTTGTGGTTGGCATTCCATAGTAGGATGACTAATGATTGTGATATGAATGAATTATTTGGCATCCTGAGTGAGAAGGCGATCAAAAACTGTGCCGTGGAGGAATTTTAGTGGGTTTATTATTAGTGCTTTAAAATCATTTAGAAAATTTGTCAGTGAGTTTTCGTTAGATTGATTTAGTGAATTTGGATTTTGGTTAGATGTAGTTGATTCGGGTGGTTGCTGCTGGGTAACTTTACAGTAAAATGTTGAAGGTCCTTGTAGATTTGACAGCCTTTATAGTTTGAAGGGTGGTCTCCTTTGCAGATAGCACATTTGGCGTGTGATGTATTTGATTTACTGCAACTGATGGCTAGATGGTTTTCTCCACAGCGGATGCATCTTGGTTGGTATGAGCAGTACCTTTTTGAGTGGCCGTAGTCCTGACAGTTTAGGCACTGTAAAATGTCTGCGTTTAGGAGGTTCTTCTACCTTAACCTATGTTTAGAGTAATGTTGTAAGGGTGAATATTTCCTTATTTATTGTTACTGGTTCGAGATAAACAAAAAAAAAATTGAGTTTGTTTTTTGTTTCGGGTTGAAGAACATTTTCTAACTCGACCGACTGAGAATCCTTTATCTTCTATTGCTACACCGATATCTGTGGTTGGTGTAGACGGGTGGAGGTTTCGAATGACTACGCGAAAAAATTTGTCCTCTTGAGGCTGGTATGTATGGTATTGTGCAATATTATTTTTAAGAAAATAAATAACCGTACAGTTATGTTCGGATTTGGATGTTTGAAGTTTTAAATCATTTGTAGATGATTTGAATTGAAGATTATCGGAGCCTATTCAATTTATTAGTTTGTTGCGGAATGTAACAATATCAAGTATACCACGAATAATTATTGGTAGCGGAGGTTTTGCTTTTGTTACAGTGGTATCGGGGTTGTCGTTTTCGTTCCTACCAGATTTTTTTGTGTGATCAACATCTATAGTGTTTTTGTTTATTGCTAGCGGGGAAAATCTGTTTACGGTTGTAAACATTGGTTTTTTTTTTTTTTTGTATTCTGGAATATCAGTCGATGACAAATTGCGTTTAGATGTTTTTCTTGTAGGCGTTGTATAATTATCGTCAGTATTTTCCAATTCAGTTGATAAATAAAATATGTCGCTTGATGTACTAAATGAGCGATTATCTCACTAGTTATTTTGAGTGTTCGATAATCTAGTTTTTAATTGGTTTAATTTGATATTGGAACCAGTTGATTGTTTCTGCTTCATTATGTTATCTGTTGTTGATTGCGTTGTGGACTAATGACCGCGCGTCGGCTGATAGCCAGGCCATAGCGTCTCAGAGGTACGCACTTATATTATGTGGTTGTTTAATAAGTTTTTAAATTTTTTTATTAGTAAGTGTGAGATTTTTACAATTATTTTTATATAGTAGTTTGTCACTTGTTGTGGTTTTTTTTACTGTACATGAAAGTATAAAGTAAGAAAAGAAATAATTTAATTTATACCAAAAGCATATTAATATACGGAGGACAGTTTATCGCATGTACGTTGCGGATGACGTTCGTATCGAGACTAATAAAATCTTTTCTTTTTTTTCTTTGTAGTTTGTCGATAACCGTAATCAATAACTGCATTTAAAATGTGTACGTATAAGCACAGAATAGATGATATCAGAATTGTCACTTCTTCCATGTTTTTGGAGTTCAGTCTTTTATCAGTTAGACTTGATAACAATACACATACACAATCACAGAATTGATGAAATTCCATATATTGTGTGTACACAACATAGTCTTAAATCGTATCTCGCTATCTTTATGAGTTGTGTTTTTTAAATATTAAATTATAATAAATGTGCACATTTATGATGAAAACGGGCGGAGTGCGATGTGCCGTTGAGGGGTGTAATAACGCCATGACTATAAAAAAATCTTTGATGTACCATCGGTTTTCTATGCAAAAAGATCGGCGAGTAAAACACTTCTTACAGAATAAATGAAAACTATTGTACTAATTATTATATTACTAGACATCACATGTGCGAGTAAAATTATTCTTTATAATTATTATTATGATTTTGATCGACAAATCATGGTTGATAATAAATATATATGATATGACGGGGACTCCAATAAAATGGCCGTCCAATTTTTTTTTTTTTTTTTGATAACCATGTTCATAGCCTAACGTTGATAACCATGTTTCCCGTGTATTTCGTTATCAGTGACAATTCCGATATCATCTAATCCGTACAAATACATATTTATCAGTGCACGTTTAACAATTCCGTACTGCAGGCAGCAAATATAATTATTTATTATGAGTTGATACTTAGTATTATAAAGCTGTTGAAAACTGTATAATAAATATATATTGTGAAGGAATATTTTAAATTAATTGTATGGAAATCAAACAATTGGAAAAAAAACAAATAATATTTTTTTTATTATAATTTTTTCCTTGATTATCTTTATATTATAAAATATAAGGAAAACAAGAAAATTACTTACCACTTGTTTTTAATGTTTTCTGGCATAATTGACAAGTGGCTGTACCGTTATTATTTTTCGTAAAATTTTTCCATACTATACTGCGACCCGTCGTTTCGTTGACAGTGACCAAGACGTAAGTGGTTAAATCACGATTGTTGATCACAACGAATTAACAAAAAAAAATCATCAAGTTTAAAAGTATCAGTTGAGACTTAAGTCGCAATTAACATTTCGCATCACAAATCACAATAATAAACAATTAACAAACCGCACGAACGAATATCGAATATCAACGGACGACGATTGACAAATGACAAAATTAATTACAATATATTATAATTAATATTTGATTTTGGTTTTTGACCGTTGTCCGTTGTAAAATATTATAATAAGCAGTATGATTCCTCTATCTGAAATCTGTTATCAGTTAATCAGTGATAATCAATAGAAAAATAATCAAAAATGTTTATACTATATAAAATAAAACATCGAAGCTTAACCTCGGCGTTTTTTTCGATGTATCGAAGGTTAAACATCGATGGTAAAACATCGATATATCAATCAAAAACATCGATGTTTTTTGCCCATCCCTAACTGCTGCACGCTCCCAATTTCGGACTACGCGCTTTGTGTCGAGGATCGCTAAAAAAAAAAAAAAAAAAAATGGTGCCCGACGTTTCATCGGAATGGATATGAAGACGAGCGAGTATTATAACTGTATTCGGCATATTTGTACGAATCGTGCACATAATATTATTATAATATACGTATACAATTATTATTATTATCATTGTTTATGAGAAAGATGCAGGGATGCGTTTCTGATAATCCGATTGTACGAATATAGAGCAGATTTTACATAATAATAATAATAATAATAATATTATGAATTTAGTGTGAAACGTGTACCCCGTTCGGCTTCTTTGACAGGAATACGAGTACGGTTCCATCGTATAAAGATGAAAGGAGCCGTTATATAAATTATTATTATTATTAACAGGGAATTTAATTGAATATTGTTGTACGGGTCTATACGTTTTAAGCAATACGGAAATAACGCAAAACAGAATTATGTGTCCCGTGTGTAGTAGTGCATATTGAATTTTCACGAAATTCCAAATAATCCGGTTATTGTTGTACGTTAATAATTATAATACCTTGATATTTTGCAATTTCGCAATTTATTATCAAATTATTCACTCGGTCCGTATTTCGTACTACGTCGAACGGTCGAGATCTCAGTACAATAATATTGTTGCCGTGCTTTCCTGCTAAAACGTTCAGCCACAAAAATACTTCCACTATAAAGTATTTATTAAAATATATATATAAATAAAAAAAAACCCGAATAACAAGCGCGATAAAAACAAAAAACCAAAATAAAATCTGTACTGTATTGCGTTAATTCAAACGTGTCAACAAAATTAAAATTCAAATCTAAACAGTTAGATATAATAGGTAGGTAGCTGGTACTTATATTGCTATTTGTTTGTCATTGCTATATTTTTTTTTTTTTTTTACAAATCAAGAACAAACCGGAAGAAGAAGACCTAGAATATGGAATATATACCGGAAATGTCGAAGCACAGTTAAGATTGGAAAGCTATCGAAAACTAAAGGATCTGAATTGTGACAGAAAAACACGAAGAGCTACGATCAACCGAAAGATTCGGAAAACAAGGAAAAGACAAAACAAAAAAAAAAAATTAAAATCATCTCTAACCGAAACACCAAATCCGGCAAACAATTTTTATTCGAACATACGTATTCGTTCATAGATCCCGAGCAAAATCCAAAACATTTTTTTCCCCCCGGTTGAATACTGTAATAATTGTGTTCGCCGGGTGCGACGAATTGGACTGTACATTCATAAGTTTTTTATTTTTTTTAACCATATAGTTTCGAGAACGCCTAACCGTGTTTAAATATCAGTCGGTAGGTGTTTAATTTGGGTACGAACAAACCCCTTTCGGTTGCGTCGACTTTATTACATTTTTATTTTTTTTTTACAATTACGGCGTAGTGACAAATTAAATATTGTCACGTTTACGCGTACATCCGAAACACGACCCGCGCGTTATTATTATCACGATTGTCTCAGTACAATAATATTGTTGCCGTGTTTTCCTGCTAAAACGTTTAGCCATAAAAATATTTCCACTATAAAATATTTATTAAAAAATGTTATATATATAAATAAAAAAAATCCCGAATAACCTGCGCGATAAAAACAAAAAAACCAAAAGAAATCTGTACTGTATTGCGTTAATTCAAACGTGTCGACAAAATCAAAATTCAAATCTAAACAGTCAGATATAATAGGTAGGTAGCTGGTACTTATATTGCTATTTGTTTGGCATTGCTATAATTTTTTTTTTTTTACAAATCAAGAACAAACCGGAAGAAGAAGACCTAGAATATGGATATATAACGGAAATATCGAAGGACAGTTAGGAGTGGAAAGCTATCGAAAACTGAAGGATCTGAATTGTGACAGAGAAACACAAAGAGCTACAATTGTACTATAAATAAATAAATCATCTCTAACCGAAACACCAAACCCGGCAAACAATTTTTATTCGAACATACGTATTCGTTCATAGATCCCGAGCAGTATCCAAAACATTTTTTTTCCCCCGTTTGAATACTGTAATAATTGTATTCGCCGGGTGCGACGAATTGGACTGTATACATACATAAGTTTTTTATTTTTTTTTAACCATATAGTTTCGAGAACGCCTAACCGTATTTATATATCAGTCAGTAGGTGGTTCAATTTGAGTACGAACAAACGCCTTTCGGTTGCGTCGACTTTATTACATTTTTACATTTTTTTTTTTTTTTTTACAATTACGGCGTAGTGACAAATTAAATATTGTCTCGTTTACGCGTAGTACACCCGAAACCCGACCCGCGCGTTATTATTATCGCGATTGTCGGGTTTTGTAAACGTAATTTAAATTGTAATACCGTACAGCAGGTGTCGAAACGCATAATATTTTAATTAACTTTTCGAAACGTCGGGGCATAACGCAATTTCCGAGAGACGCGCATTTTATAATTGCACGGGAAAAACTAATCATATTTGTCGCGTATACGTATGGCCACCTATAATTATATTTGATCGACTAATTGAATTATCCGTGGCGTGTGTGTGTTCAATGATCATCTATTGTTGTGAGTGCGCTATTCAAATAGTCGCGGAACTGAACACTCGAGGTTCCCACTCGAGACCGCCATATTCCTGCGTTAGTTTACGATACGAACCAAAACGAAATCGATACGGGCTGAGGCAAAATTGGAAATACACGACCGTCAAAGAATTAATACGTTTATCATCTAAATAACGCACTTGGCCGGCGGAAATATTCCAAATAAATATTTTATACGTCCGCGTCCGCGTCGGGAACCGGCAAATACCGATAATATAGCTAATAATATTTGTGCGATTGGTAAAACTGTAAAACATTTCCGATAAATTTCCTACGTTTATCGTTGTTTATTATTCGGGAACGGATTTTTATGCGTTTCGAACGATAAGAATAAAATACGCTTTTATACGTACGCTATATAAATTAATCGAAATATTATTTATTTTTTTTTGAATTGTAGTATATTATGCGTAAATATTCCTTTTTTTTTTATGTAAAATATTTCATACAAATATTTAAAAAATGAAATATTCCCCTGATGCCATAATTTGTATATTGAATTTTCAAACACAACTCGGAACAATCGAATAATCGTCGATATTCTACACACAATATGGGAAATTAATTAAACAAATTAAAAATAAAAACTTTTTGACTAATAAATATGCGATAACGTTGACAATACGTCACTATATTATAAAAAAAAAAAACATATATACGAGGTATGACAATAAAATAACGAGACTTTTTGAATAAAAGTTGTTTATTTTAAAAATGTTATAATTTAATGATTATCACCTTCAAAGTACCTTCCCTTAGCATCAATATACTGTTGCATACGTCGCTGCCATTCTTGAAAACAGTGTTGCCAACTGCTTTCATTCAGCCCTTTTAGAAGTTCTGCCGTTTTCATTTTTACGTCATCAACTGTTTGAAAATGGGAAAAGAAATAAGAAGAAGTCACAAGGAGCAAGGTCTGGCGAGTACGGAGGATGTTGAAGTACAGAAATTTTTTTTCAGTTAAAAAACGTTGAATTGAAAATGCACTGTGAGCTGGAGCATTGTCTTGGTGAAGAACCCAGCCATTTTTCCATAGATCTGGTCGCTTCTTTCTGACACGTTCTCTTAATTTAATTAATACCTCTTTATAATAATATTGATTAATTAATTTTGTCGATTTTTTCAACGTTTTCGTTTATTGAAGACGTGGTAGGACGTCCAGAACGATCATCGTCTTCGACGTCTTCCCTTCCACTACAAAACCGTTTGTGCCATTCAAAAACACGAGCTCTTGATAAACATTCTTCACCATAAACCTCACATAACATACGAAACGATTCCGCGGCAGTTTTTTTTAATTTAACAAGAAATTTAATGTTAACACATGTTGTTCGATTTTTATATCTAACATTTGTCGGCAGTATAGTCGAACTCGCACTAATAACAAGGCTACTAACGTATAAGAAAATGAATCGATGCCATCAGTGTTCATAGTACTTTTAGATAAGTGTTTTCTAATCATATTTCAATAATCGTTTTATAGATAACGTAAATAGTTTAGGTTATATACAAAACGTCTCGTTATTTTATTGTCACACCTCGTAAACTTTTATGAAATAATTTGAGGAAAATAATATTTTTATCTTATGAACGTACAACGTAATTAACATATTGTATTCTTTCATGTTTTAGAAGATTCATAGATTTATACTGTTGTCATATATGGAAAAGAGGGGGTGCAAAATTATACCTTGGCATACATTTCAGGAAAAGCAAGTCCCCTCTACCCCCCCACAAATACGCTACTGCCATTCTTTTGGCCATATATAGAGAATAAAATTGCCTAATAATTACACCTAGTTAGTAATTATGCAGTGGCGTAGCCAGGACTCCTTAATTTGGGGGCCAAAAAAAAAAACCCCCATGTATGTCCATTAGCGTGTGTTATATTTAAAAAATATACTACGCGTTTAATCATCGACGAAACATAGAATAATGTACTGTAGGTATAAAGTATTATGCAGGGTGGGGCGTGGATACTTCCTTATGCGAAACTCTAGCAACTGAGAGGTTTTTAATAGAAGAGCATTGGTTTATGGCTTGTTCGTAAACGGGACTTATTTATTATTTACTTATTTATAATACAATTGAAGTTTTGCTGAATAAACGATGCGCCTTCGGGGGAAGGATTGGCCCTGAAGTGTAAAGTTCCCCCCCGTATGTCGCGATACCACCAAAAAAAAAAAAAAAGGTATTATACAGAGTGTAATTAAACAGGTTAAGTTAGGTTCAACACCTACTAACTGATATATAAATACGGTTAGGAGTTCTCGAAACTATATGATAAAAAAAAAAAAATTATGAATGTACAGTTCAATTCGTCGCACCCGGCGAATACAATTATTACAGTATTCAACCGGGAAAAAAAATGTTTAAGATTTTGCTCGGGATCTATGTCGAAATACGTATGTTCGAATAAAAATTGTATGCCGGATTTGGTGTTTTGGTTAAAGATGATTTATTTATTTATAATACAATTGTAGTTTTACTAAATAAACGATGCGCCTACGGGGGAATGATTGGCTCTGAATTGTAGAGTTCCCCCCCCCCGTAGGTCGCGATACCACCAAAAAAAAAAAAAAGGTATTATACAAAGTGGGGCGTGGTTACTTTCTTATCTGAAACTCTCGCAACTGAGCGGCTATTAATAGTAGAGCGTTGGTTTATGGCTTGTTCGAAAGCAATTTATCTAGGGTTTTTGTTATAACTAGTTCAGTGTCAACAATGCAGTGGACAAAGCAAGAGCACGCGTTCGCCGTGGAGGCCTACTTTTCTTTCAGCCGTTCGATCATCGCAACTCGGCGTGCTTTCAGAGAAACCATTTCAATATCGCACCTGCGGGTCGTGTGCCTGATCGGAAATCGATTTGTTTGTGGGCGGACACGTTCAAGGATACCGGTAGTGTGTAGTAGAAACACAATGGACCTTTCAGAACCGTCGGGTCGCCCGAAAACATCGAAAGGGTAAGGGCGGCGATTTTGAAAGCCCCTAGGCGATTGGCACACAAACATTCGGCTGCTTTAGGGATGTCCAGTCGCACAGTGAGACGAATTCTTGACGAGGAACTTAATTTTCACCCGTACAAATTTTCAGTGGTGATAACGAGAATATGGTGGATGAGAAAGCATGGCCATGTGATTTTTCACGCAAAAATCTCGAATTAACAAGAAAATGTGTGCAAGAGCATTGTCTTAATGGAGAAACCATGAGTTTTTCTTCCTTACTTCAGGCCTTTTGCTCCGCATTTTTTCTCGAAGACGTTTTAATATTTCTAGATAGTACCATCGGTTAAAAGTTTGTCCTGCATGTAGAAATTCGTGATGAATAACTCCCAGGTTGTCAAACAAAATCGTTAGCAGGACTTTGACGTTTATTCTGACCTGACGAGCATTTTTTGATCTTGGAGAAAATTTAATTTTTCTATTTTTAGGAATTATGGTTCAGGAACTTTTTGAACAGACCTCGTATATTATTATATTATCCATCACGAGACGTTGGGATTTGATTAAAAGTTTTCAACAGCAGTGTTCGGTAACTATTAAAGTTTGGTATATGTACCAACCTTGTACAGAATCAAAAGTGTCCAAGTTTTCCTACGTACTTGTATAACCGGATATTTGTTTTATAGTAAAAATCAATTTTCGAGTTTTATTTCGGTTTAATAACTTTATTTGAACTCTGAACATTATTTCCATGTTAGTCCGTACAGATTATACAGACTATTTTAAAACTAACCCGAAACGGTTTGAATAAATTTTAATTTGAGGTCATAATATAATATATATCTTTATTACCGGAGAAACTCAAACGGTGGGGTTGGGGGAAGACACAGACACATTTTTTGTTTTTTTTTTTTGATAATATGATATTTTTAGTTTTACTTGATATGTGCAGTGTCCTCCATAACATTCTCTATTACGAGTAAAATACCCATGTCAATCGTCAAATCTTTAATACTAATCTAACCATTAAATTTATGATATAAAAATACATGTTTTTTTTTTCTGCAAATTGAGATTGAATATTTCAAAAAATCATTATTTAGGAATATATATTTATATTTGTCAAGTATTCTACGAAAAAGTCCTTAATTGTTTTCATACTTTAAAACCCCCACTTAACTGATGAATTTTCGTTTTGATATTCTCTATTACATGATTTTAAAGTACAATTTTTAAAAAAAAAAAAAAAAAAAATTAAAAAATAGGAATAGAATTGTACGAGTATTTTGTATTGTACATCGGCGTATTTTTTAACAACAGTCAATATAGTTCAGTTTTTTTTTCTTTTTCTTTTAATAAGTTGAAGTGTATTATTATTGGTACTTTTTAAATTATCGACTGGAATACTGTCCAATGGGGAAAAGTTCAAAAAACGAATGAAAAGTTTAAATTCCTCTGCGGAAATTGCATGGCGCACGATAAAATAAGCTACTGCATTAGTTTATTAAAAAATATTTATATATATATATTTATTCATAAATTATAACGCCGGGAACTGTTAATGTTATTCGTTTTTTTTTTTTTTTTGATTTTTCAAAAACTTTACCAAACATTATTATAATATAACGATTCCGACATTAGCCATTGGGTAGGGAAATAGGAATATTGACTACGATACGAGCGGAAGACATTTAATAATATTAAATAAGTACGCGTGTTTTACGTATATGTCTGATTCTCCAAAATGTATAAAGAAAATGCAAAACAAATTTTAAATACAAATTTTACCGTTAGCTTCTATACAGTCGAACAAACAGATTTCTATGAGCATAAACAGCGTCGAGACGCATATCAGTAAGATGTATCTCAGTTCTGATAGTAGACAGGATGGAGTTTATCTGGATTATTATACAAAAAAATATACAACTAAAAGTAAAACAATACGGTCGGGTATGAAATATGCTCCTCGACCATAGGTAAACCATTTCAATTTTTTATAGACACGTTTCGGTAGTATTATCCAGGCTCTAGGTAATATTACCGAAATGGTAATTATTGTTTTTTTGTCTCGGATAACCTAACCACTAGAAAATAATATCGAAATTTTCGTCTAGATAAAAAAAATAACAAAAAAAAACCATTATCTAGATGAGTCCCAACACCGTGGGCAGGCGGATAGGGGTAAGTATATGTGTCGTGTGCGGTGTGAATTATTTACAGCAATAGCGAATCCATTATATACGTGTAAGTGTGTTACGTCATTGTAACATAAAAAATAAAATAAAATTTCGGCGGTGACGGCACATTTTTCAATTCGGAAAATATTGTTAAAACGGCCGGCGGACGGTTGTAATAATACAAATGGAGTAAAATTTCGAGTGCGATTTTTCCGTACGCTCGCATTGTTCGGCGGACGTGACGTATATATATTGCTTTTCTTCTCCGGAAATTTATTATCGTTATTATTTTTCTAGGTTTTTTTTTTTTATTTTTTTTCAATGAAAAATCGGCAACCTGTCCACGGACGATTTTCAAAGGCCCGGACAAAATATATTATACCGGGTGTCGCCGCTCGAATTCTGATTTTTGAACACGCATATAAGTTCAACAAATATATTCGTATTTCGATTACATTTGTATTTTATTACTTTTTTCGACAGGTTTTAAAATTCCAATCGTTTTATAGATGCTGTACACCTAGACATTTCGACCATTCGGCTCTTTTTATTTTCATCGACCACGCGGTTTTCAATATTTCTTTTAGTTTCTCGCGTATAACTAAATACCGTATAATAGCGTTTCGAAATGCTCTCATCTTGTTTCCCGGTAAGTTTCGTTTATCGAAAACACTATTGCGTTTCAGTAGGCGGCGTAGCACCCGAGGTGGTGGGCTTGGAGGCCCAAAACCCTCCCCTCGGCTAGTGTAATAGTATTCGAAATTTCGATAGCGGTTTGGTATAAATTTTTATTTTTACGTTTTACCCTCGAACAAATTCCGAGTGCGTCGCTGTTAATGTTTTTCACAGGCACATTGTTCGCGGGACACACCCTGTACGGTAACAACAACGGGCCGCGAAATGTTGTTCGTTACTTAAAAAGGCGTAAAAAAAAACCCCCCGAAAAAACGAAAACGCGCGCACAAAGAAAATCGTTTAGAAGAATTATTACGAGAGGAAATATTACGAAGTGTGCCTATTTACTATAGACACTTACACATAAACACTCTACGGTACGTTTTGTGAATAGGTTTTTTTTTATTTTCAACGGGCGCGCCCTTTCTTTATCAGGCTCTTTATATTCCAGACCTTTATTGTTGCCAGAGTTTGAATTCAAACCTTTATTTATTTTTTTCTTCCGTTTTACCATAGCTGAAATTAACAAAAAAAAAAATAATAATAACAATAATGTTCTTTAGATTGAAAGTACAAATAATAACCATTGAATTGCGGAGGTGTTATTTTTTGTTCCTTTCGGGGGCGCGCCGCGTATGTCTGCGACCGAAAGATTATTACGAAAATACGACGACACAGTTTGAGAAATATAAAACCGAATCGAATTGACGCGCCCGTTCCCTTCGATGGAATTCGTTGATTTTAAAATCGTCGCTTCCCTCGTGCCCCATATTTCCCAGAAGTCGTACGATATATATATATATTTTTTTTTTTCCACTATATTTGTTACAGTTAAATTGTTAATGAAAGCACAAACAATACAACGCCGAGGTACGTTTTTTACGGTACAACGAAGTCGTAATAAATGTAATTTTTTTATCAACAATATCAGTCACAAAATAAGTTTTGATTAAAAAATATATTTGCTTTCTCGTTATGTTTCTTCTGAGTTTCGGTATTTTTTTTTTCGACAACCTGGGAGTTATTCATCACGAATTTCTACCTGCAGGACAAACTGTTAACCGATGATACTATCGAGAAATATTAAAACGTCTTCGAGAAAAAATGCGGAGTAAAAGGCCTGAAATAAGGAAGAAAAACTCATGGTTTCTCCATTAAGACAATGCTCTTGCACACACTTTCCTGTTAATTCGAGATTTTTGCGTGAAAAATCACATGGCCGTGCTTTCTCATCCACCATATTCTCGTTATCACCACTGAAAATTTGTACGGGTGAAAATTAAGTTCCTCGTGAAGAATTCGTCTCACTGTGCGACTGGACATCCCTAAAGCAGCCGAATGTTTGTGTGCCGATCGCCTAGGGGATTTCAAAATCACCGCCCTTACCCTTTCGATGTTTTCGGGCGTCCCGCCGGTTCTGGAAGGTCCATTGTGTTTCTTCCGCACACTACCGGTATCCCTGAACGTGTCCGCCCACAAAAAAAACGATTTCCGCTTAGGCACACGACCCGCAGGTGCGATATTGAAATGGTTTCTCTGAAAGCACGCCGAGTTGCGATGATCGAACGGCTGAAAGAAAAGTAGGCCTCCACGGCGAACGCGTGCTCTTGCTTTGTCCACTGCATTGTTGACACTGAACTAGTTATAACAAAAACCTTAGATTACGTGCTTTCGAACAAGCCATAAACCAACGCTCTACTATTAATAGCCGCTGAGTTGCGAGAGTTTCAAATAAGGAAGTAACCACGCCCCACTTTGTATAATACCTAAGTTTTTATTATTTTTTTTTTTTTATCATATAGTTTCAAGAACGCCTAACCGTATTTATATATCAGTTAAACCTAACTTAACCTGTTTAATTACACTTTGTATAATAACTTTTTTTTTTTTTTGGTGGTATCGCGACCTACAGGGGGGAAACTACACGTCAGGGCAATCCGTCCCCCGTAGGCGCATCGTTTATTCAGTAAAACTACAACTGTATTATAAATAAATAAATCATCTCTAACCAAAACACCAAATCCGGCATACAATTTTTATTCGAACATACGTATTTCTACATTGATCCCGAGCAGAATCTTAAACATTTTTTTTCCCCTGGTTGAATACCGTAATAATTGTATTCGCCGGGTGCGACGAATTGAACTGTACATTCATAATTTTTTTTTTTTTATCATATAGTTTCGAGAACGCATAACCGTAATTATATATCAGTAGGTGTTTAATTATACTCTGTATAATACCTTTTTTTTTTTTTTTGTTGGTTTTGCGACCTGGGGGGAACTCTACCCTTCGGGGCCAATCCTTCCCCCGTAGGCGCATCGTTTATTCAGCATAACTACAATTGTATTATAAATAAATAAATAATAAATAAGACCCGTTTTCGAACAAACCATAAACCAATGCTCTTCTATTAATAACCGCTCAGTTGCGAGAGTTTCGCATAAGAAAGTAACCACGCCCCACCCTGCATAATACTTTATACCTACAGTACATTATTCTATGTTTCGTCGATGATTAAACGCGTAGTATATTTTTTAAATATAACACACGCTAATGGACAAACATGTGGTCTTTTTTTGCTCCTAATTAAGAAGTCCTGGCTACGCCACTGCATAATTACTAACTAGGTGTAATTATTAGGCAATTTTATTCTCTATATATGATCAAAAGAAGGGCAGTAGCGTGGGGAGACAGGGGGCACTTGCTTTCCTTGTAATTTGTTGTCAAGGTATAATTTTGCCCCCTCTCTCCTTCCATATATGACAACAGTCATATATGAATCTTCTAAAATAAAGAAAGAATACAATACGTTAATTACGTTGTACGTTCATAAGATAAAAATATTATTTTCCTCAAATTATTTCATAAAAGTTTATATATGTTTCACGTTCCTCGTGTTTTATAATATAGTGACGTATTGTCAACGTGATCGCATATTTATTAGTCAAAAAGTTTTTATTTTTAATTTGTTTAAATTAATTTCCCATATTGTTTGTAGAATATCGACGATTATTCGATTGTTCCGTGTTGTGTTTGAAAATTCAATATACAAATTATGGGGTACGACTGAAACCTATGTTTTTTTTTGCAGTGGTGCCCTAGCATCAGGGGAATATTTCATTTTTTAAATATTTGTATGAAATATATTACATTAAAAAAAAAAAAAAAAATAGAAAAAAGAAAAGGAATATTTACGCATAATATATTACAATGCAAAAAAAAAATAATAATATTTCGATGAAATTATATAGCGTACATATAAAAGCGTATTTTATTCTTAGCGTTTGAAACGCATAAAAATCCGTTCCCGAATGATAAACAACGTTAAACGTAGGAAATTTATTGGAAATGTTTTACAGTTTTACCAATCGTACAAATATTATTAGCTATATTATCGGTATTTGCCGGTTCCCGAGGCGGACGCGGACGTATAAAATATTTATTTTATATATTTCCGCCTGCGAAGTGTGTTATTAGATAATAAATTTATTAATTCTTTGACATTTCGTTTGTGTAAATACACATAACATTTCACGAGCGCGTTACATTTATACGTCCGTTTGGTAAATTATGGCGGCAAAAAAAAATAATAATACTATACGAAAAACGGTTATATTTGTCAACTATATTATATTGTATATAGAGTTTATTATTTGAAAACCATTCGATATTTTACAGTTGTACGAATATTGGAAGTAAAAGATAGCGATCGCATCGCATTATACGATTGCGGGTTTTATTCGATATTTATGTTGGGTACTTCACAAATCTAATAACCAGACGTAATTTCAGGAAAATATTTTCCGGACTTACAATATATTATGCTCGATTCTTATAGCAGAGCCCAGCCGCTATAATATTTTACTTATTATGCTCTCGACGGGCATTTTTACAATCGCGGTTAGCAGTGCCGGATTCAAATGGGTGAATTTCGGAATCTCGCCAGGATTTGAATTAAAAAATTGTTCCAGTTTTATACATAATTCACAATAATATAATTGAAAAAGGCCGACCAAGGCAGCAATAATATTACAAGAATGTAAATAGATTAATACAATTAAGGCCCCTTATGTTTTCTGCACCCCATCCCCACAAGGCGTTGATTAGTAGACTGGAGTAGACTAGATTTGTGTTTTTAATAAAAATCCATTTTCATTAATTCGGTCGAAAATCAAAAACCCGAACCATATTATCTATTTTACATCGTTTTAGAATATCAATATCATCCAGTATAAAAATACTAATACTTACAATTCTTTAATCAAATTCCATTTTTGCCGAATTTAAAAAGCTCTCCGAACTATACAGCCGAATAAATAATAAAAAAAATTAATCAAATATGAAAAAAAAAAAAATATTTCTTGTGGAATTGTATTCCATATACAAGATATAAGTTTTATTTGATGGTATATTGCAATAAACGGTACAAATCGACGAAAATCAAAATAATTACAAAAAAAAGTCAGATAAACTGTGTGTAGTCTCAACCCTACTATAGGGTAATTTAGTTTATATATTGGAAGCAACGATAAAAAGAAAACTGGCGAAGTAATAGTATTAATCGTGTTATTTTTCTTTTGAGGCCAAGGTAACCCAGAAACCAACAAAATAAAATCAATGTATCGGTTATTTTAATTTTCAAGAAAAACTGTCGGGTAGCTACTACTTATTGTTTTCAAATAAAATTAACGACGGGCTTAAAATTCGCATCGTTAATGGTACAGTGTGAACGATTTGGCGGCATTTTCACAAACCAAAATGGTGTTTTTCGAAAAAAAACAAAAAAGAATCTAGGGGTGATCAGCTGAGAGAAGATATTAAAAAAAAAAAACCGTTTCGAGCGATAAATATTGGCGGATAGAATTTGTTCATATTTTTAAGGCGCTCCGTGAATGATTCGAAGCATTTAAATCGTCATTAAAAAAAAAAAAAAAAAAAACATACAATTTTTGTAAAAAGTATTGTGAATAATAAATTATGTTATTTGTCGTGTAAATTATATAAACAAATCTTTAAACATTAAATAAATCATAATCGAAAACCATTGATTATTATAATTATTGTTGTGAATAATCGCGAGGAACTATACGTTCGAAAATGTGACGTAGCGTACATGTATGCACTGTAACCACTGATTTCACTTAAAATCAAAGGGAAAAAAGAAAATCAATCGATCAAGAAAAATACACTCTTTTTTTTTTGTTGTTTTTATTTGAAAATTTACAATCTGTATTATCAAAACACAAACAGAAAGATATGATAAGGGAGACCTTCCAGTGATAGAAACCTTCAGATTTAAATTAAACCTAATTTATAGATTTTTTTTTTTTATTATTGTTTATTACAAAAGATTCCGACACCAGCGCCTTTTAAGGCGACGAGGAGGGTTTTCAGGTAGTGCAAGTGAGGATATAAGAGGATTTTGATGTTGCTGTAATTTTTTACGAAATTTAATGTAATACTGTTTGGTAAGTTGCTTAACAGTTTGGATTATTAAGTCCTTGTGGAGTGCATTATTTGTGACATACAATGGAGCAGAGGTTATGAGACGGAGGGATAGGGATTGGAATGCTTGAATGGTTTGTAATTGAGACGGTTTGGCGCTTCCCCGGATTTGTGAGCCATAAGTCCAAATAGGCCTTAAAAGAGATTTGTATATTGTTAATTTCGCGTTTATAGAAAGTTTGGGCTTTATTATTGGGCGGAGTATGTGTAGTATGTGCGATTATTTAGCAAAATACTTTTTATAAATGATTTTCACAATTATATTATTATTTATTAAATATTCAAGTTGTAATGGTATCTGCTGTTTACTGGTATCTCCACGCTATCTAACGCTATATTACCTATCCCTACCATTATTTTCCATCGAGCGGCGGTCTTTATTTGATCTATTGTGTTATCGGTTAATCACAGCAAATGATGCACCGTGTAACACGTTCTAAAATTGCTTGCGTGCGACTGGTGTTCCCAACTGGTGGTCCGTGGACTCATCTCAGGTGGTCCGCGATGCTAAAGAAGTTTGTTCATAATTATCGATTTTTTTTTAATTAAAAAGTTTAAGAATAATTTTAAAATTGAAAAAAAATAATGAACGAAATTGTATTTTTGAGGGTTCTGCCTCCCTCCTCAAAATTATCCATGTTATGTAAATATTCTATAATCATCCTACTTGCTTATTGTATAAATTCTACAAATTGTAAATATTCATTTTTTTTTTTCTAATAAAAAAAAAAAAAACATTGTATTTCATATTATCACACAAATGAAGCGCGTGCTAATAATTCACACTAATTAAATACATATTAATCTAAACTTGTATTATTATTTTCGCATTCAATAAAAATCAATGAGTTTAAATTTGTAAAATCGTATTTCTACGTTGGTTAAATACCAACATTTGAAATTGTATTATTTTTATTTTTTCCCCTTAAAACTAAATTAGTCTGTTGTCAATAAATGAGCTAATATAATCTGTATTTCTGATTTTATTACGTACATATAAATTATAAACTATACAAGTGTAAAAGGGGGTGGTGGAGAATTTACAAAAGTATCCTGTGCCTAGTATCACGGAGGGGGGCCACGGATACGCGAGTAGCAACCAACCCATCACCGGCGGCACAATATTTTTTTTTTTTTTTTTATATAATTTAGTTCGTATAATTCGCCGTCCGTTATCGTTTCGCGTTTGTTTATTGTTGTCTTTTAGGGAAAACATCACGGCACGCATCCGTTTAACACCCACGCTACGCCGCCACTGGTCCGAACTATACGCGAGAGGTATAAGCCGGACGGAATTTTTCTAATACCCATATTATAGTTATGCCGAGAACGGTTGTTCCCTCGGCACGGACCCCGTTCCCAGGACATTTTCATAAGACGAAATTGTTGTTGTCTGCTGTAAATATCGGAAGGAAACTACTAAACTCATATACTCTCCTACTCGCCCCTTCCGTATATGTATTTGTATTTTACGCGAATATTTACGCTTTGTCGAACGGAACGTAGCAACACCACATTTTTTTTTATTATTTTTTTATTTACATTTTTCTCCGAACTCCTATAATAAGAACCCTTTGGAAAATAATAATTGCATAATATTGTACGGCGTTTGCGTTGCGCATTCTCATTTGTATTACGAGAGCGACGGGTACTCGTTACAGCGAACAAACTATGCGTACAGTTCGGTCGCGTGGAAAATAATTTAAATATTTGCTGGGCGGCCTTTGAGTGAACTCCGAAATTTCGGAATTCTTTTGATAATATATAACACTGTAACGCGACGGTTAAAATCGCGTAACACAAACAATTCAGTATAACACGTTTAAGACACTCCCGCTCGAGACGATTCGCCCTTTTTATGTTCCCAGATAAGGCGTATAAAGAATTATGTTAATATAAAATTAAAAAAAAAAAAAAAAAATTAATAAAAATAATAATAATAACTCCCACTAAGTCACTTAGTGACAATAATCGTATACCATTGGCTATCGGACGATTATGTTCACGATTAAATACGACAGTCGGGCCCGGCCAGAAAGCGAGAAAATCTCGGTGGCCATGTTATTTTATTTATATATGTTAAAATATATATGTTATATATGCAAAATGAGTACTAAGCATTAGTAGAAAATATAATCAACAAAACGTATGATACGACATTGTCCCCGAAAGTATCATTTTTTTGTAATTTGTTTTTTTTTTATATATATAAATTGTTAAAAACAAAAGCTACTCGAAAATGTGACATTATCGTTATTTTGTCACACTTTTTTAGCGGATGAAACCACTACCTACTTTTGATATTCAAATAACGACCTGTACTACGAATTCTATACATAGATGGACTTGTACTCATAAGTTTAAATGTGTTCAAATGATTGATTTTCATCAGCCCATTGCGAGATATTACGAGTAGCGCCAGAAGAGTTAATCATATATGATCAGCTAACGTAACTATTTATAGAGGAAGAAAGCGAGGAGCGAGAAGAGGATGTGATACAACACCGATTCTCCCGGTAACAAATACACTTGTCAATGAGTTAAGGAGATTAATTGCGTCTTTTGGCAATGCTGACCAAGCGTTACGTCGAAAGGGGAAATACCTTCATTCTGAAAACCATCAACAATGGCTTAACAAACAAAAAAACAATAATTTGTTGAAGTAAGTAATGGTAATAATAGTTCACATTTAAATTGTTTTTGAAATATTGGTTTTCCCGCATAACATTTTTAACTGGTCCCTAGAAGAGCGTCTAAAACGGTTCTACTGTATATTTTCATTTCCATCGCTCGTTAATATATTTTAATTTTAAAACGCGGCACACGACTGCTCCGGTTTTGAACGCGCCGGCGGAGCGTCCAAGAACGGTACGGTACGGTCGGCATCGCCGGTTTCTGTGAAACTTTCTGTAGATTCTCTAAATATCGTTTTTTTTTTTTTGTTTCGACGTAGTAACGGATGTCTTTGTAAAAATAATATGGTTTTCCGTGTTCAGGATGGATCCGAAAGAAAAACACAACTTTATTGACGAATTTTTTAGGGGGGAGGGGAGGGGCTTCGGAGAGGATTTCGTCATACTCATTTGGACGTGCTAAAGTGGAACGTTGCGTTTCTCTGCTGGCAAATAACGTTCTGTCGCCACAACGGAAAACAAAATGCTACTTTTGCTTTTCCATTTGGATTCGTCCTAAAATCGCGAAAAACACGAAACATATCCGTCACGTTAGATTACAAAGACGGTTTATGGAGAATCTACACGAATACAGACGCGCGCTCCGGGAACCAGTATTGCGGCGTAACCGTATGGACTTTGATCGCCGGGCGCGCAAATTCGAACGGTGCCCCCCCCCCCCCCCGGGCGTTTCCAACGGGCAGGGTTTTCTCGGCGGCAAAAGTGCCGTTTCGCACGTCGGATAATAAAGTTTATTTTCGGGACGTGCGCTCGAAGCGTTTCAGAGAATAAACTCATTTACAGAGAAAACCACGGGTACGGGCGAAAAGTTCAAATAACTCGAACGGCGGTACGTATATAACGTACGCGTGCTGTACACGCACGTGCGTCGTACACGCCGCCCGTAAAATTGTTACGTCAACGTCGTTCAAAATTCAAAGACTTTCCGTGTTCAAAAGTCTCGGCGAACATAAAATTATTACTGCGTGGCTCTGGTGCACCGGGGCGTAACGTAATAATAAAATATTCACCACCCGGCCGGGGCGAAATTGTAATTTTAGATTTTGAACGGAATTCGGTTTAGTTTCAGCGCACGGCTTGCGTAAAGTTTTCGCGTACGTCACGTTGTTATACCATACTCCGGTTTAAAATATATTAATCGTGGAAAATTAATTAAATTAAAACGGCGTAGTCCGGCGATTCGAGTTTCTGTTCTGTTTTAAGCAATTCGTTATGTATTACGGTAGTTAAATTTTAATTTTCCCCCGGCAAGTAACGACGTTATACGATAATTATTTTTAATATTCTGCGGCGCGGTATAGCTGTACAACGGTATTATAATGTTTCCCGAGTGTTTTGTTATGCGCAATTAAATATTACGTCAGTAGTCGAAACTGGGGGAGTATTAAAGGAGCGATTTTATTAATGTCCCCCGATCCGGATTACGAATTCATCAATACCATCACGAATGCAAAACAATTATTAGCACAGTAAAAAAAAAAAACGTTTTAGTCATATTTATAGTCGAGTCGATTGATTACAAAATGTTTGCAAACATACAAATTGTAACCAGGTGATTTTAAAATCATCACCTTCTTCTTCTCCTCCTCCTCCGTGGTTTCGGCATTTACGACCATACCCTTCGGTTTATTATTTCGATTTTCGTTTCGATGTTTAACACAATATTATGTGTTCAATTGGAACCGATTTTAACGCAAACGTGTGTGCCACTCGATCGCGTTTACGAACCAAAACAAATTTAAGATTACACGTGTGCCGCGGTAGACAATAAAATAATCTCGGATTTCGTCAACTCGCGACAAAACGAATGGTAATCGACGCCACCGCTGGATTCGGTATTTTAAAATCGCTCGATTTTTTTTTTTTTTTTATTATAATTATAAAATGTTTCAGCACACCTAGTGCTATTACAATTTTTTAGTTTTTACAATTTTATTTATTACAAATTTAAATGATTATAAATTTATTAATGACATAATTATTAATAGTGAGAGTGATATAATAATGTGTTACATATATGAATATAATAATAACGATGAGGTCTAGTATATTAATAATGATCTTCATTTTCTGATGATGAGTCTTCTGTGTCTGTTAAAAGAATGTCCTGGGGAAGTCGAGGCCGCAGACGTCTATTGAGTGTTTTTTTTCCTATACTGTAATGACGAGCACTGTCCAAGTTTTTTAGTTTGGCGTGGAAATTTTCAAATTAGGTTTTAATCCATGTATTTATCAGGGGTATTTTCGTGTCATTATGGATCTGGCGATTTCTCATGAACCAGGTTAGGTTAGGTGCTTTGAGACATATCATTAAGAATTTATTTTGTAAGATTTGTATTTTATTTATTTTAGTTATAGAGGCAGCGGACCATACAGGACAGGCATAAGTTATCAGTGGTCTGATTATTGCGGTGTAGAGAAGGAGAAAAGATTTCATTTGGAGAATTGATTTGTAATTCACTAAGGGGTAGAGAATTCTCATCCTGGCATATCCCTGAGTAAGTTTTTTGTTTATGTGGATATTCCATGTCAGTTTTTCATCGAGAAAAACTCCAAGGTATTTTACTGAGTCATCTTTTCTGTTCCATTGTATGATCTGGTTGTTTATGCTTATATTTATTAGATCGTTATATCTTTTTAATGTGAATATTTTAGCCTCGTTTTTAGTCGGATTTAGTTTCAGCTTCCATTTTTTGAACCAGGAGGTAATTTCGTTTAATAAAGATTGTAGTTTTTCGATTGATAAGTTTAATACGCTATCTTGTGTGAGTATTGTTGTGTCGTCCACAAACATTGCCAGCTGAGAGTTAGGGGATGATTGGGGATGTCATGGCAGTAAAAGTTAAATAGCGTTGGCCCCAATACTGATCCTTGTGGGACTCCAGATTTGATTTGTGTTGTAGAGATAGGTCTGTGTCTATTCTCACTTGGAATGTTCTGTCTGTTATGAAAGATGTGATGGTTTTTAACAGGTACATGGGAAGATTAAGTGCTTTCAGTTTTATTTCAAGCCCATGATGCCAGGTCACCTTATCAAAGGCTTGTGTTAAATCGAGAAAAACTGCTGTAGTATATTTTTTGTTTTCGAAACCATGCACAATTATTTCTGATATACGTTGGATCTGGTGGCATGTGGAGTGCTGTTTTTTGAAGCCAAACTGGTATTTTAGAATTATGTGTAAGAATGGTTTTATCCTATTCAGTAAAATCCTTTCGTATAGCTTTGATAGGGTTGGTAATAGGCTTATTGGTCTGTAGCTTGTTAGAGAGTTTGCTTGTTTTCCGGGTTTATGGATTGGGACTATTATGGCATGTTTCCATATAAGGGGAAAGGTACCTATACGCATGGTTGAATTAAATAAAGAGGCTAGGTATGTTAATGCTATTTTACGTAAGTCAGGTTTTTTAAAATTTTGTTTCTTATTAAGTCATGGCCGGGACTTTTCTTGCTTGCTAATTTTGATATGATTAATTGTATTTCCTTGGGGGATGTTGGCGTGTAACGCTCGATTTTAAAATTACTGCCCGGGCTACAATTATAGAAACTCCGTATGTGGAGGAGGCATCATTGTTGGCGGCCGCCGTACACCGAGTGGGCGCGAATCGTATTGATTTACCCGCCAAACACACGTTTGTATGCCACGATATAGAAACAAATATGATGAAAATATCATGCGTATTATTTTTTCAAATATTTCCCATATAAAGGCGTATTGTATTTACCGTACGATTCGTGGCGCGAACGAGTATTTCACGGATTAATCAATACAACGTATTTGACCTCTTGATCGCCGTCCGATTGCCGAGCTCCAACGTTGGTTGTTTTTCGTATAATTCATATCCGCAACGATCGTTTATTAAATTAATATCTGCAGAATTTATTCACAAAAAATAATAATTATAATAATAAATAATCTTCATTTATCGTATTCGAGTAAAAAAACATTTCCGTGATTGATTGTAAGTAATAATTCAGGTACGATTTGTATTCTTAATAAAAACATAGTACGCGCTGTTATATTTCTTGACGGATTGATTTCGTATAGATGTAATTATTTCAAACAGTTAGATTTGGCCGTAATAAATTGTCAGAGATTATTTCAAAATCGTACAATCTCGAGAGGAGAGAGAGAGAGAGTAATTAGAACAGCGAGAAGACGAATTGCCAACGGATATTTCCCGCACAAATTTAATTATATTAATAAATAACGAATTTTGAATTATTACATTTTTTTTTTTTAATTTAAAAATATTTTCTTTTTTAATTATACTTTTAATTTACATAATTTTTGCCATTTTCTGTGTACAATTCAAACATTAATATTTTTTTCCAATAGTTTTAGGTACCGTATTTAGAGAAAAAAAAAATGTTGAATGATATTACGAGAGATTGTTTTACCTTATATAACATACACGAGATTAAAATAAAAAATATTTGATATTTTTGAATTTGAGAAAATATTTGATTTTGTTTAATCGTCGGAAATTATTAATTTTTACACGCTGTTTTCTTCGATTAAAAACGGAAAAAACAATACCACAGACCATATGGTTAATATTATAAATTAAAAAAAAATATAACCCCTCCGTACTTACTACTTACATTATTGAATGCTTGTGTATTATAAAAATATCCAATAAACGTTTTTATTAGTTATTATTGTCATACGTACAGAGCTGTTATGGAAATTATTTACCGGAATATTTTCTTGATATTTCGTGTAAAACGGGGTGGAGACAAAAGACCTTTAAAAATCACACCCAGACACTGTATTGCAAAAGCGTCCCAATAACAGAAGAAAGAAAAAATAATGGTAAAATATGTATTTATGATTATTGTGTCATTCTTGTGCTTAAACATAATAATATATACGAACCGAAATCATAAAACGAGTATGGCTGAATAAATAATGTATAAAAATATTATCATAACTGAATAATATTTCGTGAATAATTTCGCGATTGATGTTCAAAAGGCAAACTAATTTACAGTTTCACTGCGTCTCGTTGCCGAAATTCTAACGAATTGTGTTGACAACAGTTGCAAACACAAAGAGAACTCGTACACCGAGTAAAATTCGTATTTGTCCATGCGATTTACTTAAATACAAACACGGCAAATTATTATGTACCCGCTCTGTAAATTATTATTCTCGTGCCGTCGGCGCTCGTAATACAAACAAACACTTTTTTTTTTCTTTTCTTATAAATAAGTCAAACACCAAATTTCTTTTTAACCGCGCAATACAACAGTCTTTCTTTTCAACGCTTTGAGACAATAGAATATTTTATGTTAATTTTATTACGAATTCAATTTTTGTTGAAAAAAAAAAAAAAATACCAAATAAGTACAGAAAAAAATCACCCCCCCCCCACCATCCCCGTGAAATTATTATTAGTATTATATATTGTCAGTATTTCAATAAAATAATAAATAATAATTCGTGCGTTATATATATATATATAATTATTTTTATGCAAATAATACGTACGAAATTTCGCAATATCCTCTCGATTATCGCGTTCTTCCGAACGGAAATATTAAAAAATATTTATCAAGTTGCATAACACAATGGCGGCTATTTTTTTTTTTTTTTTTTTTCTCGCAAAATCGCTAAAACGGATTATATCCGTACCGAGACGCGGACGCGGCCGCGATCAGAATTTAATATTTCCAGTAAACGACTATCGTTCATATTTGAAAATGCGCATTACCACCTGAGGGCATACATATATATATATATATATATATAAATATTATACGAAAAATATTATTACGATCGGCATTTTTGAATATTATATTTTATTAAATTCTCGATCGGCAAAATAGCGTAGCCGACTATATTATAATATATTTTCGAAATCATTTACATAATTGCACCGCCGTATGGATAATACAAAATATCGGCAAACGTAGGGCGTGGCCAAGATTTCTTAACGAGGGACGGCGTGTGGTGGGGGCCAAACAAAAATCCACATATTCGTCCATTATCATATTATGCAACCCGCCATAGATATTAATTCTATATTATCTATGGCGACCGCTGTTTATCAAATATAGCTGTCGATAACACATCAAATCGAAATTTGTTATCACCATTAATTGTCCACGTAGGGCTCGTGCGGTTATATCTTAATCCGTGTTTGTTATCTTTGGTTATTGGGCACGAAAAAATTATCGATCTAATTTGTCAATGTCCAATAGGTACTAAAATTACATAAATATGATACGATTAAGACTAAAAATGTAACCAATTTTTTATTATTTTTTTTTTTACATAAATACGGCTTATGGGAGGAGGGGCATGGCCCCTGTGCCCTGTGCTACGCCACTATCGGGGCCGTATGTACATACACTAATGCTCTGGATTGACCATATTCCTCCCCAAACAAAATTCTGAAACAAACTGAAATATAATTTGTTAATAATCATTAGTCAATAATGACGGTAGATGATAATAATTGTGGTTATGTTAAAACAATATTTATATTCTATTGACAAATGACGACACGTGGCCGTATTATGCAGGATTTTTTTTAAGTTACAATACATCTTGTCACTTGGCAAATTGTAGAATTTTCGAGACGGTCCCACGATGCCATTTATCGATAAAAACGTGAAAGCCGGTGCTTCCATAGGTTACCATAACGGTATACGGTATAGACGATAACCAATAACCGTTATCAATTATTTAATATAGTAATATGTATTAATATCAAATATAAAATAGAATCATATATAACAATACATTTTATAAAAAAAAACACACAGCCCCCCCCCATAAATATTTTTTAGTATATACATAATATATTTCTGGCTTAAATACGGCTGAGGCAGCTATCTAATTAAATACGAGTTTTATTAACATTTATTAAGTGTTTTTTTTTTTTTAACATCCAAAACACCCCCGGTTTGACCACGCGCCTGACAGTATCATATAATATGTGTTAGTAAAAGATAATGCCAGACAACCTACAAAAAGGTAAAAAGTCCAAGTAGAGGAGATACTCTACCGAACTCGCATCAAAGAGAGAAAAAAAATAATTTTTTATTGAAATATTACACCGGGCTCAAGCAGCGCCTGACCGTCCGTTAAATGTATCGAAATTTGGCAAACGTCCCCATATTGTTCCCCCCCTCAAAAAAAAAACAAGGCCCCGGTAACATTACAAATATTATTAACGTGTATGAGGAATTTTATTTTTTTTTTATCAGAGAATCTGAATTCTCTTGATTTTTTGTTCTTTATAGAGTTTAATAATATTCCCCGATTTTGTTTAGATTGTTTAAATCATTTTTTTTTAATGTTGCGAACATTTTTTTTTTGGAAAAAGTGACGTTTTAATTAATTTTTTTTTATATATATATATATTTAATAATTTAAAAGGTAAACACATTAAATCGAAAATATTTAAAATAAAATACACAAATGCACTAGCAACTATTTTTCTCAAATGAAAAATGTCAAATATTACCACCCGTCTGGGTCTTTGAAAGTTATTTTTAATAAATTTGATTAACCCTTGAAACCACCTAAAAATGATCAACACATTTATTTTTAAAGCCCCGGACGAGTTGATAAATTGTAGAATATTTAATTTAAAATAATAATAATAATAACAGTGCATTTATTTTATTCGTCTAGTAATTTTCGATATGATATGATATTACCTTGAAAATTATTATTTGTATATCTGTATATATAAAAAGACTTGTCCTGGGTGATTCATCATCGCCTAGCCGGAACTGCTGAAGCTATGGATATGAAATTTTCAGTAAATGTAATTATTACTATGTATAGGCGCACTAAGAAAGGATTTTTCGAAATTCGCATTTTAAAGGGTTAGTTATACCTAAGGGTACAAGGGCAGATGAAGTAAAGTCATGTCTAAAAACTTCGCATTTGTGGCCACATATCCAGAAAGTTGCACTTCATAAAAATATGAGGGTTCATGTAAAAGGTGACACATCTGCTGGGATTTTCGCTGAGATGTTACTTAAAATAGGAGACAGAAATTTCCCTTCATTGAAAGGTGAGATCACTATTCTCTCAAATTTGTGTACAGTTTTTAGCTCTTAATCAGAACTAACTTCCAGAATTTACCCAGATATAATAAATATCAAGATGAAACCCATCGAATGGTGGTGCCAGCGAGCCATCTTAACCCCAAAGAACGACAAGGCAGCTGAAATCAATGAAATTCTACTAAAGGCATTTAATGAAAAAGCTGTTGAATATAAATCTTTTGATTCGGTGATCTAATCAGATGATGCTGTCCATTACCCTTTAGAATTTCTTAATACTCTGAATCCTTCTGGTCTTCCATCACATAAACTTATCCTTAAAATTGGAGCACCTATAATGTTACTAAGAAATCTTAACCCACCTAAATTGTGTAATGGAACTAGATTGCAAGTTATAGCTCTGCACAAAAATGTAATAGAAGCTATAGTTATCACTGGGTGTGCTAGAGGAGATATAGTTTTAATCCCGAGAATAACGTTAATTCCAACTGATTATCCCTTTGAGTTTAAAAGAATACAATTCCCACTCAAAGTTTGCTTTGCTATGACTATTAATAAGTCTCAGGGACAATCATTGAGCATGGCAGGGATTGACTTGAGAGAAGAATGTTTTTCACATGGACAGTTCTATGTCGCATGTTCTAGAGTTAGCTCTGCTAGTAGTTTGGTTATTTTAGCCCCAAAAGGCAGTACCAAAAATACTGTTTATTAAGAGGTATTGAGATGAACAAAATATGTCAATATAAATATTGGTGGGTTTTTATAACACCATAAATGTATTATTACAGAAAGTTATAATTTTTTGAGTATATTTTATTTCAACGTTTTGTCGATTAGAACTGTATCTTACAATTTGTCGTCAAAATATTAAAATAATTTTTTGCTGACTTCTGATTGTTACAATACATGGGCAACCTAGGATAAACTAAAAGCCATAGTAGGCTACACAAAAAAAAACTGTACACGGGCGAAGCCGGGTTATTCAGCTAGTATATATATATATATATAAAAAACCAATTAAATAATCGGCAAATGTCTGACAAAAGACGCGATAGGGGAGTACCGTGTATTTTTTTTTTTTTGTCCGGTGTTAAAACGGTATCGGGCCCAAGACTCTTGCACTGTAATATTTATTGTGCGCTCGTACAACAATAATACAGGTATTTTTTTTCGCTTTGCCGGCCGTACCGTGAAACGGGAACAACCGGGAACAATAGAAATATCGTTCAAAAAAATAAACGTGGGATTCCGTCGAACACGGCCACAATAGGCACGCGGGTTATTTATTAGATCGGCCGATTGCGTCGCGGACGGACCGCAAAACTTTTTGCCCGTCTACCGCCGCCCGGCGGTACGGGGGCACCGCGCTAAAAGCTCGATTTAAATTATATACGTAGTGACTGCCCGTAGTTCGGGATGTTCCATCGTACAAATTGAATAATCCGATTTAACGCAACTTCACATTTCGTTATATTCGTTAAACTCCGACCGAAATTACGGGCGATGTAAATATAATTGGATTCCGCGCCGGGGTACTTATGACTGAAAGTCCCGCGCGGGCACCGTCGCAAAAAATTACTTTATACGTCCGTCCGACGATAAAATAATAATAGAATAACGCCGCGCCGCGGAGTGCCTTCCTTAATAGTAAAAACGTTTTCCGAGCGTTCTATTTATTTCGATGGTTTCTTTCTTTCTTTCTTTCTTTCTTTTCTTGCTCGCGATTATTTTAAAACGTTAGAGGCAACGCCCGTAAACACTATAACAACGCAGACTTTGTTCGCGGATAACGACGTTAGCGGCGCGTACCCAACAGTAATGGATTTCCGTGCATTTTAAATGTATTTACGCTTTTTCTCCGACACGACCCGTCATATTATTATTATTATTATTATGTTCAACCCGAGTGGAAATTTCACGAAAGTCTCGTACAATCGATTGGCCCGAACTAGTGGCGAATCAATCCATTGTACCCTCGGACACCGCCGACATGCCGGCCGGTCCAGCACTATTTTCAATTATCGTTCGGCTTTAATCGATCATTATTGCGTATTATTATTATTATTATTATTATTATTATATTGGATATGTGTTCGCGCGAGATAACTTTGCCGAATAGAAAAATTCGATTTTACCGCGTAGAGGGGTACCTGTGTACGGCGCGGACGGCTGCGGACGGCTGGTCGGTTTAATTATTTCATACCGCGCCGAAATCCCACCGCCCACACTCCGACCCCCCCCCCCGTCCCGCGTTTCGACGAATAATACTTTATAATCGTATCGCAGCCGTGTTTCCGCAAAACCGTACGCCGGCACCGTTATTAATTATGTTTAAATTAAAAAAAAAAAAAAAAGCAAAAGCAAAAAAAATTAATCAAAGAGATTAATCGATAAACCCCCGGGTCCTACTTATCAGTGAACCCCGACGCAAAGAGCCTACGTAGTCCTTAAATTACGAGTGTGCAGTATGGAATTGAGAAATATGTCGATATATTAATAAATATGCACATATAGCGCGGATTAGATGAAATCCGTTGAATGGACGTACACATTTTAAATGCAGTTATTAATTACGATTATCGACAAACTGCAAACAATAAATTGATAAAACGTTATCATATGGTAAAGATTTGGTACGGCAATATACGATAATTTTGCAGTTTTCTATTGTACGGAAAATTTCACTATCGTTATGTGCTTTTTTGTTATAAACAATTTTTAAAAAAATAAGATTTTATTATTAAACAATTATAGGCAATATTTTTTTTTTTAGTTTAAATGGTATGGAAGTAGTAAAAAGGCGGCATACGTCACTGTATCATCTCAATATACCCCCCAAAAATGTGTAGTAGGAATGTTATATAAAAAAAAATAATAAAAAATAGCGATTGCAATAAACTATCAAACAAAAACAAATATATATATATTATAATGTGTTATATGTTCGGCTGGGTTAGAAAAAAAAAAAGTTTCTCTCCAATTTTCAGATCTTTAAAATAATTCGATAGAGGTCGAGAGCATCGAATTTATCAAAAAATACTCATTTCCTAAAAACAAAAAAAAAATTTAGAAAATGTAATTGTTGACATTTTTAACGAATCACCCTTCGAAACAACCCTTACTTTTAGTTAAAAATTGGAAGTTACTTACTAGTAATTTACACTATTTTTGTATTTACAGAATATTTTAACCATTTAAGTAAATTTGTATCTCTCTGCTATTATGTGTAAAATAATAAAATTGTCTTTTTTATCTAGATACATTCCATTCAACCTCATATCTTATCAGAGATAATTTAATATCTTTGTTATCTTTATTTCTATATCTAGACTATTTCCGTGCAATTATCTGTTATTTTCATCATCTAGATAAATCTTACTCATCTGCGTCTTAACACTGCGTGCAGATAAGAGATTAGGTTTGGATAGGTATTCGATGCGGCAGACCGTACGGTCACACGCATTACGCCAAAATGGACACGACCACATATTATTGATAATTCGATTTGGTGGCTATATTCGATTACGATTCCTATATTTCCGTACCGGTATTAGTTAAACGCGTTAATTTCAAAATTATCGTTTTTCGAAAATATGTCCGATCCGCGAGATTAAACTGTAGATTATATTAGCTGGAGTTGTGGCCAACGGACCAGCATAAACCGGCGGTGACAAATACAATTTATTTCAAAAACGTGCCGGATACGGTTAACATACGAATAGGCGAATATAATAATTTAAAAAAATTAATTTAACGGTTTCATAGGTTTCATTACGAAAATGTAACAAAAGTACCAATAATCCCAGTCTTGGCATTACTTTGATTTTACAATAAATTCAACGGCGGCTCGTGGGCTTTAAAAGTTAGAGGGCGATTAAAAATGTATTCATTTTTGAAAAGCTTAATATAAAATAATGTACCCATTTAAAAGATATTTGTTAATTCAAAATTAATAAGTAACAATATTACCATACATTATAGATTATAGAAAAACAAAAATATATAAAAAAAAATAAAACTCAAATGTTTTTATATTTAAACTCTAAGCGTCTATCTTTTATTTCACTAAACATATCAATAACATTTTTGTTTAAGTCGACATCATTGGAAATCATTTCATTTTCACTACTTATCATTGCTAGAGCGTTTTTCCCATTGTGTTCCCGTAAACATGTTTTTATTCGTTTGAGTGTTGAAAAACATTTTTCCGCTTCAGATAACCTCCATAGAAGTTGTTATTAATATTATTAACAATACAAAGACTTCTGTAATAGTATTTTCTATTATATATTTAAGAGTTGAAATTACAACATTCGAAAGTCATTATGAAAATACAAACCTTCAAGTTCAGTTATTAATCTTTCTAATGTATCGCATTTTTTCTTTATTTTAGATGATTCAGAGATTTTTACCGTTGTCATACCTGTAGGGGAGGAGTAGGAAATTATACCTTTGCTCCCCTGCTCGCCCCGGAAAAATATCGGCGGAGGCAATTGTCGCTCCTTTCATCCAGAATTACGCCACCGACACACGGGACACTGATAACTTTCTTGGAGCGGTATCGGGTTCGGACCGGAATCACGTTTTCGTACGGTCTTATTTTTGTTTGTACTGTGAAAAAAAAAAAAAAAAAGAAAAAATATAGAAATCACGATGAGTTTTGTCCTCGTCGTTTTATTGCCGGTGTATTTGTCGAAAAGATCGAATTTTCGTTATCGTACCGGCGGACAGATAAAATCGCACTATATAATAAAACCTATATATATATATATATATATATATATATATATATACGTATATGTATCAATACATATAAGTCCGTCGGGGTAGAATGCGATCGTAAACGAACGTATATTGATTAAACATATATATATATACGAGCATCGGAGTCCTGATTAAGTTGAGACGTAACGCAATAGTATATTGGGTTTGAGCATATTATACCGGGCCCCCGGTCGACAGTCGTAATATAATCGAATTAAATTTATTCCACGAGAACTTTTGGAACGCACGTACACCGCCAACGCGAATTCGACCGGGCGATGACGAGGCGACCGATCTCGTATTATACAGGGTGATTTTATTTATATTTTCTATCACCGTCCAACGGTTTTCTCGACGGGATTTTAATAGTACATTTTTATTTATTCGTTTGGTTTCTGTCAAAAGTTGTAAAGTAAAAAATAAAATAAAAAATACTTAGACAAAACTTTACTGGCACTATTATCTGGTCGTACGAGTATTAACGATTAAACCGGTATTTTTTTGTTTTTTACATAAACGGAATCGTTTGTTTTAACAGTATCGTCACATTTTTACCCCTACCTCACCCAGACCCTTAAGATTCCAAATGACAATTGTTTTTCTAAACACGTTGATTCGCATAACACTTACCACGAGTTATCAAAAGTTGACAAGTATACGAAATAAATTACATTCTAAATACACACTTCTCTATAACGATTAATAAAAAAAAATCTACCGAAATTGATTATACTCGAAACATTTTGTATATTGACTATATTAAATTATATTAACTAATTGCCGAATCATGATAAAAAAAAAAAAATAAATAAAAAAAAATGCAGAGAAAAAATACACCCCGTATACAGACGAATCGGGTCGACCGAATAGAATATATCATCGTCATCGTCATCATCGTCATCGCATTATTATGCGGGATTTTTGTCAAACGCGATATCGTTTAATGAATTCAGGGTGGAATATTTTTTTATTTTATTTTTAATACAACCTAAGGCATTGACGAGGGTTCGGCGTATAATATATAACATATATCCGATTGAACGTTCTATGTAGGTTTCTATATATATATATATATATATATACATATATCAAAAAAAAAAAAAAAGAAAAATCAACCGAGCTTTCAGCGGATTACATTTTACGCGGTTTCTCGTCCCGAACGAACTTACTTTAAACTAACATGCCTCGGAAACTCCAAACTAGATTGATCGACAATATATATATATGCACGTATATACATACGTACACGCAATTTCCGGTGTCGGACTGCGGTCGGCGCGTGGGTATAATGTAATACAAAAGAAAAAGGAAAAGATAGACCGGGGGGATACGATTCTATCGTATAATATTGTCGAACACAACGGTGCCCCGGGGGAGACTAAACGTACAAACTATTCCGATTCAACGCAAAACAGTAATTATTCCGTCTTTGTCTCCGGGAGGTATAAGGGCAACGTCGGTGTACAACTCGCACAATTTAACAATAAAACGGTAATATCCGTTCCCGGGACGGTATTGTACATCGTATAACGTACGGTGGACAGTGTTTGTGCCCGTGTAGGAAAACCTCGATTCTATAATAATAGAATTGAATAACGTTAAAATACTTGTTCGGGCCCGGTAACATAAATTTGACGACAACCGCGGTAAAACTTAAATTTCTCGTCCCGCATTTTTTCAGCCTTCGGTACCGACAGACGTTTAATTACTCGGGTGCGGTTAAAAATTAGTCTTCGCCGTTCCGTTCCGTTATTATTGTGGTTGGGTCAGAAATTTGATTTTTCGTCCATTACCGTCTTGCCGCATTAATTTTTATCGTACCTGTTGTTATAGTCGTAATACTATTTCTTTGCCGCCAACTATTTGTATAAAAATCATTGGGGCGATGACTATGTATCTCCCGATTTTCCAATGTCCTGGTGTTTGTTTGAAATTAAATTTCCCCGCGTTGTTGGGTAAAATTCTATTGATTTTTAACGTTAATGGCCGCAAACAAGCGATTCATTACGTTATTTAATTTTATATTAAGCAAACACGGTCCGGCCATTAATGTAGCGGCGGCGATGCGAATTATATTTCATTTTCGGATAGATTTTAAATAGATATTAAAATTTTCAACCGCGTTAAAGATAAAATACAAAAATAATACCATCTCCATGAATATCTTTCCAGATAAGTAATCACGCTGTATATAATCCAAAAAACCGCGTTTGCCCGAGTCCGTCCACGGAAAGTATACAATGGACATCGAACACTAAGGGGTGTCGGACGGGTACTTTCGCTGCCCTCGACAGAGTACAATTTAATTTTAATAAAATGTATCAAAATTATATTCAATATTCATTTATCAGAGTGAAACAATGATTCGTTTTGATACGGTTTTATAAGTAACGACTTGTAAGTACGGAGTAAAGAACATCACGGTCGAGACAATTTTCGATTGTCGACAATAATATACGAGGTGGGACAATAAAATAACGAGACTTTTTGAATAAAAGTTGTTTATTTTAAAAAAGTTATAATTTAATGATTATCACCTTCAAAGTACCTTCCCTCAGCATCAATATACTGTTGCATACGTCGCTGCCATTCTTGAAAACAGTGTTGCCAATTGCTTTCATTCAGCCCTTTTAAAAGTTCTGCCGTTTTCATTTTTACGTCATCAACTGTTTGAAAATGGGAAAAGAAATAAGAAGAAGTCACAAGGAGCAAGGTCTGGCGAGTACGGGGGATGTTGAAGTACAGAAATTTTTTTTTCAGTTAAAAAACGTTGAATTGAAAATGCACTGTGAGCTGGAGCATTGTCTTGGTGAAGAACCCAGCCATTTTTCCATAGATCTGGTCGCTTCTTTCTGACACGTTCTCTTAATTTAATTAATACCTCTTTATAATAATATTGATTAATTAATTTTGTCGATTTTTTCAACGTTTTCGTTTGTTGAAGACGTGGTAGGACGTCCAGAACGATCATCGTCTTCGACGTCCTCCCTTCCACTACAAAACCGTTTGTGCCATTCAAAAACACGAGCTCTTGATAAACATTCTTCACCATAAACTTCACATAACATACGAAACGATTCCGCGGCAGTTTTTTTTAATTTAACAAGAAATTTAATGTTAACACATTAAATGTTGTTCGATTTTTATATCTAACATTTTTCGGCAGTATAGTCGAACTCGCACTAATAACAAGGCTACTAACGTATAAGAAAATGAATCGATACCATCAGTGTTCATAGTACTTTTAGATAAGTGTTTTCTAATCATATTTCAATAATCGTTTTATAGATAACGTTAATAGTTTAGGTTATATTTAGAAAGTCTCGTTATTTTATTGTCGCACCTCGTATACCGTGCGATAACGTTAATCGTTTTGTCGTCCCGTGCGAGTAGTTCCTGCAAAATGCCATTAATCGCCCATAAAAACGGCGACTTACGATATAAAACTTATTTTCTGGCATTTCCGTCTGGTCGTGAGGTCGGTAACGAGCGCATTTTTTTTCCACAAGAATACAAAAAAACGTTCCGTAACCCCCGGCATTTCGACTCTATAGCCAGCGACGCCCCGTGATGGATGTCGAGTGCTATTATACGATAGTTACCGCGAGGAAATCCGAAATTCGATATCGTCCGGTAAAAAACGAACATGGCGCGCGCGTCCGTTAGTTAAGACAATTTTTTCGATGGGTCCACCGCCCCCGGTGGTGTCCGCTTACCACAACCGTAACATTTATTACCTCCCCGTTACTCATTTGTGAGTGCGCAACGCGTACCGTACAGTTGGAAATCTCGTATTTTAGCAATTTATCTAAGGCAATTGTCAAATGTCGAGACGTAATTATTTTCGAATAAACGCTTGACAAAAAAAAAAAAAAAAAAAAAAAATCAATTTCCATAAATACGGTTTGAAGGGACGGGAGGGAGAGGCGTGTACACACAAAACACCTTTGGTCGCGCCACCGGTGTCCGTAATAATATTATTAATAATACATCGCATTCGGATTATCGAACACCGCGGAATACCATATACGTACTGTTGTTATGGATCACCGTGAAAACGACGATGATCTATCGACAATGGCTTATTGAAATATTATTACTGTGGACACTGCGCGATAATGATTAATCGACGATCGCGCCCTTGCGTGTATTACAATAATAATAGTAATAATAGTAATATAGGTACAAACAATGACTAACCTCAATCAAGGATATCCTCTCATCGGGATACACGATATTGCGCGGACTTGGTACGCGTTTAATAAATAATTCCCCTACGAAAATCGAAAACTTTTTTTATATACAATAATGTTATGTAAGAACTAATAAGAGGACGTCGTCGCCCGGACAAGCCTCTCGTACTAGTAGTGGTTTAAGGGGATCGCCTCTAATAGGCGAATTTAACGACATTTTTTGCGAAAACGATAATAATCTATCGAATCGCGTATATAATATATTCCGACGCAATCGAATTACATACGAAAAATAAAAAAATAAAAATTTGCCCGAGTTGCGTCCGCGACATGTTCCCAGCACGTCTCCGTTCATAATAGACCGGGGACACTGGGCAGGTTATACAAATGGTGTGGTTAAAAATATTACGGTTTTCTTCGTGCCTAGCAATTATTTAAAAACAACATTAAACTTTAAATAACTATAAATACTAAAGGTAACAATAAAGTGAGTAAATAGTAACGCGAGTGGAGTTGTGAGTAATATATAATATTGTATAAATAATATATATATAATTCAAACCACAATATGTTCTAGTAATGTACGAGGTGCGACAATAAAATAACGAGACTTTCTAAATATAACCTAAACTATTAACGTTATCTATAAAACGATTATTGAAATATGATTAGAAAACACTTATCTAAAAGTACTATGAACACTGATGGCATCGATTCATTTTCTTATACGTTAGTAGCCTTGTTATTAGTGCGAGTTCGACTATACTGCCGAAAAATGTTAGATTAAAAATCGAACAACATGTGTTAACATTAAATTTCTTGTTAAATTAAAAAAAACTGCCGCGGAATCGTTTCGTATGTTATGTGGAGTTTATGGTGAAGAATGTTTATCAAGAGCTCGTGTTTTTGAATGGCACAAACGGTTTTGTAGTGGAAGGGAGGATGTCGAAGACGATGATCGTTCTGGACGTCCTACCACGTCTTCAACAAACGAAAACGTTGAAAAAATCGACAAAATTAATTAATCAATATTATTATAAAGAGGTATTAATTAAATTAAGAGAACGTGTCAGAAAGAAGCGACCAAATCAATGGAAAAATGACTGGATTCTTCACCAAGACAATGCTCCAGCTCACAGTGCATTTTCAATTCAACGTTTCTTAACTGAAAAAAAAATTTCTGTACTTCAACATCCCCCGTACTCGCCAGACCTTGCTCCTTGTGACTTCTTCTTATTTCCTTCTTATTTCTTTTCCCATTTTCAAACAGTTGATGACGTAAAAATGAAAATGGCAGAACTTCTAAAAGGGCTGAATGAAAGCAATTGGCAACACTGTTTTCAAGAATGGCAGCGACGTATGCAACAGTATATTGATGCTGAGGGAAGGTACTTTGAAGGTGATAATCATTAAATTATAACTTTTTTAAAATAAACAACTTTTATTCAAAAAGTCTCGTTATTTTATTGTCGCACCTTCTATATCATTACATATCATGGACTATTGGTTATAAAATCACACAATCTTCGCCCAGTACTGGCCTACGTCAATGGCTTTTTGATTTGCCTGTATAAGGTCCTTTTCGGAACAAGCTCTCTGGACACCTAAGTAAGTGGGCCATGCTTTGCTCTTGGCCACATGAGAATGTCGTATTTTCTTTACACACACACACACACACACACTAGTCCCCAATTCTTCGTGTTTACTTTACAGCGGCCCACACCAGTTCTAAGTCTGTCCAGAGACCTCCAAATCTGCCATTTGTTTTCATAACCCGGCGGTAGGGTCTTATTTGGTTGTATCCATTGGTTTTCGTAATTAGTTTCAGTTTTCCATTTGTCAAGTCTAGATTCACTTGGTGTTTTATTTAGCTTAATAGTTCCTTTTAATGAACTCTAACTGACTCAAGCCAGTTTTTAGGGAGTTAAGCAATAGAGAAACCTCTACGTGGTGCACCCCAGGCAACTGTAGTATCCTAACTGATAATACAGGCTAATTCTTCAAGCTCAGGCAACAACACAAACATGGTTAAAAATATGTATAGTAGGTATTAAAAATGTATTTAATTAATTAATAGTACGTCGTATCCATGTGAAATTATTTTTGTTTTCAATTATATAAAAATGATACATTTTTGTACGCCAATTTTTGAACGAACTCAAGACGTGATATATATATTTTTCAAATTAACACGGACAATTTATTGTAGTTTGATACGATATTACAATTTAAATTTATCGAAATATGTTTAACCGAACACTTCGGATAACAATCATTTTTTGCTTGCATTGGTTCTACTTCACGCCTACAAAGAGTGGGCCACCCATAGTGCAAAGTATGTAGGGTTTCGTTTTTTTTCAAAAATATTTTCATTACCGAACGATAAACGGGTGGAAAAAATAATGATTTATTTTCTAACGATAAAATACCGATTGGAATGATCAAATACCTGTTTTTTTTTTTTTTTTTTGTAAATGCTCGTGATATTAATTAAAGTTACGATAATATCGTGTTATAATAAAAAAAAGCTTAAAAAATAAAATTAATACCGAAAATTATATACGCAGTTATATTAAAAACTCGATAATAAATTAAACAGGCTCTACGATAATACTATAATATTGTACGTTATTTATTTATGATGTAAATATATATATATATTAATATATAAATGAAAATTTAATATATCCCGAAAATAATAACGTTTATTAGTTATTTATTTATGATTAATAATTGTTATTATTTTCGGGAAATATTAAATTTTCGGCCGAAATAAAATATAACGATACTTAAAAATTATTATAAATCGCGCAACAGCTGTACGCCCCCCCAACAACGACGTAATACGACAACGTTTTTCGAATAATCGTTAACGAGCTCGCCAAAACGTTTATAATTATTATAAAACGATTGTAGTTATAGCAGGTTTTACGAACACGATAATATTCGACACGCACTTGCACTCTAAAATGAAAAAAAAAAAAATGCGAACGTCATAACACAAGCCCGGGCGAGAATATCGTACAGAGCCCGTTTTCTTATATCAATTAAAAAAATAAAATTTAAAAAAAATGCAACATATTTTAACGAAGCGTGGATTTTACGTCGTCGTCGTCGTCGGTTTTGTTTTACATAAATAATTATTACATAAAACATAATACAGTGTGTTTTTCAAAATGACTCATCCGATTTTAGTAGACTATATATAAATGTTCCTGTAGTTTGTGGTAAACGCAGCACCAACCATCTGAATGGTATCGACTGCCGATAAAGTGTACCTTGGCCGAGTGGCGTGATTTAATTAGTTGTTATCGAAATGTCGACCGAGCAACAAAAAGCGTTTTGCGTGCTCCGTTTCGAAAATTGCGTATCTATTATTACCGTGTAGAGTGATTTTCGACGAAAATTTAGCATTGAACCTACAACAGTCCGAAGTATTCGAAGATGACATAAAACCTTCCAAGGGAAGACCAAGAACTTCGAATGAAAATGTTGAAAATGAAAAAGTCCGCGGAAATCAGTTCGTCGTGCATCCAGAGGACTTGCTATTCCACAGACAACAGATTGGCGGAGACGTCTGAGATATAAGCCGTACAAAATTCAGTTGTTTGCAGGCTCTCCATGACGGCGATATGCAAAGAAGGCTTGGGTTTTGCACATCTGTTCTTGAGAAGGGCGAAGAGGTAGAACAGTTTTCCTATCGTATCATTTTCAGCGATGAGGCCACTTTTCATTTGAATGGGAAGGTGAATCGTCACAATGTGCGAATTTGGGGATTAGAAAATCCACGTGTAGATGTCGAACATGAAACGAATTCGTCCAAACTTAACGTTTTCTGCGCCGTTTCCAGTGACAAAGTGTTTGGACCAGTTTTCTTTGATGGAAACACAATAACGAGCATTTCATATCTGCATATGATTAACGATTGGCTATTCCCACAACTACAAGCCGATGGAGATGGTTTCATCTTACAACAAGATGAGGCACAACCACATTGGTCCCTAGAAGTCCGTAAATTTCTTAACGATCAGCTACCGCAGCGATGGATCGGTCGCTATAGTGCTTATGACGCTACATTTTGTTCTCGGTCCCGTTCACCGGACCTTAAAATCTGTGATTTTCTTTTCTTTTAGGTTACACAAAATGCAATGTTTATGTACCTCCCATTCCAAGTGATCTTGTTGAATTTAAAAGTCGCATTACAGACGCCACCAACAAGTTTATGAGGAATTCGAATATCGCTTAGATGTGTGTCGTGCAAGTAAGAGACGTCACGATGGAGATTTATAAATATCATACCTAAAACTTAATGTAATCGACTAACTTGTAAAAATTATCCTAACCTGATTATGTAAGTTTTACAATAAATATGATTTTTTTTGAAATCTGATGAACCATTTTAAAACACACTGTATAACGCTTACGCTTACTCGCACTGTGACGCGATATCTCAAAAACTTGCGGGTATAAAGTACGTATATAAAGTTTTTCGAGAGTGTGCACTTGCATAATATTATTCGGGGAGGACGGGCTTACCGTGCATATGACATGGCGGCCAACTTTTGGTAAATTCTCGCCGGCGATTAATAATAATTGAAACAACAACCAACAGCGGCGTACGAACCGCACGATTATGCCAGTGAAAACGTATTTCGCGTCGCCGACTAAAATATAACGTCAGTTTGTCCAATCGATTCCGGGCGATTACCGATTTTCTGTAAAACGACGTTCGAGACGAGTCCGTAGATGACAGTTTAATTAGACGCTGAGCAAAATACGAGATAATCGATCGGTTTTACTATGATGCGTGTGTGTGTGGTTTCATAATTTTCCTACAACTTTTCTTCCAAAAATAAAAAAAAATAAAAACTATAAGAGTCCGATAATCCGATTAGTAAATTAATCATAATAACATATAGACATTTGAAACATTCACTAAAAACGAATGTAACAGTTTTCTAGACGCGGTTAAATGTTCAAAATATTTTTTGACAATTTTTTAACTGTTAATAATAGTCGTTTGAAATTGTCGGGTTTTTTTTTAGTACGTATTTGGTTTGATGCGAATTCGATTTTTCGGTTTTTTTTGAATATGCTCAAAAATTCGACACAATTAATACAATTTTTTTTATAGTTTTTTTAAGTTTTAATTTTGATGAAAATCGTATGAATCACGGGCATTTCAAACGAAATGATTAACCGAACTTTGCTCACAATCGTTTTTCGTTAGCAACAGATATAAATTTAATTCTTGTCTATAACCTAACTTATCGGTTGCGTATCGACGATGTATAAAACACCTTAACCACTCGCAATGGACAGACTTTTTGTTGTTCTTTTTTTTTTTAATGTATTTAAGTATATTGCAGGTGGCCGTATATCTCCGTAAAATTGGAAAAAATGTCTCACGCTTCCCGTGAATTATAGAGAACAGAATAGGGTTAAAAATGATCATTTTAACGTATTAATGTATCACCAAAAAATGTGGAAGCAACGTTGTATCTGTCGCGCGCATTTATTTTTCCACGTTGAGTTTGAACCGATATTTGGATTTGAGCATTTTGAATATTCTGTACCACGCATATTCAAAGCATAGTTTCTAATTTCGGAATATACATCTGTTATGTGGTACAAAAATTATAAAAGTCTAACGGTCTAAAAATGAACGTATGCAATTTTTACTCCGAGCCTTCCTTTTTCAGGTGTTTACAGTTTAGTCTACGTTCTAGTCGACGGTCTTCTACTTCTAGGGCATACGTTCAGATACGCATTACATAGAAATGAACAATTTTTTAACGGTAAGAGACGGACAAGTATAGAAAAAAGAAAATACAAATCTGTAGATTAGAACTTTTATAGTCTGTACCATTTGAACCGTTACCGCCTCGGCTCTCGTTATACAGTTACTAAAAGCGATTGAGAGTAAAAACAATAATTCACATTTCACACGACATAAACGAACGCGTACGTTTTTTCACCCGAATGATAGGCGTGTAACGTTTATACAATTGCAGGCCAAACGCAGGGATTCGACTCGAACCACCCGATAAAAGAATAATATTCGTTTGGTTATTCGGGACTCGTTCAATATTCCCGGACGTCGTACGTGCCAATAAATGGAACGAATAACGAAAAAAAAATAAATAATCGCCGTTTTTTGTTCATTTTATTTTTATTTCGTTTTCGCCGCTTTCTCGAACAACACCGCCGCGTGTACAACAAAGCGAAAAACTGCACGTCCCGCCGAAAATCAAACGAGAGTGTTTTTTTTTTTCGAAACAAAAAAAAAAAAATAAAAAAAAATGTGATTGCGCGCGTTGAATATATTATTACGGTCTATTGTAAACTTTTATACGTCTTCCGAAAAGTAAACGAGCGAACGTAAACTGCATAATATTCCATAGGAAGTTCAACAACTACGCAATATAACGGTAATTTAATAAACTGCTGGCTGTTAAAAGACGTAAATAAAATATATTCGCTTTTTTATTATTATTTTCGATTCCGTATAATATAGTAACAGTATTTTTATTATTATTATTATTTTTATTTTATTATTATTTTTTTTTTTTATCGAAAACAAAAATTTCCCGGCACTATTCATAAAGGTATAATATTTTTCTCGCTTATTACGGAAAAGTCATATATTTTTATTTTCGTAAATATCGCAAGGTTCCCTATCGGTAATTGAGAATTTTATTATATTTGCATCGAGCATTTTCTCCGCTACGGGAAACGCTTTTTATTTTTATGACGTGTTCGATTGAATTACTATACGTCGTCATTCGAACGAAAAATCGTATAATATTATTTTTATGCGTTCGCGTTTTACGTGTCTTTACGTAAAACGAGGTCCTAAAGTCGTAACCGATGTTGAGATGGATATAAGTGAAATTTATCTAGATAAGAATATATAAGATAATGTCACCAAAAACCATCAAGATACTGATAAAGAATACGAATATTCAATTTATTATCTCGGATCAGATACAAGATAAGTGGAATTTATCAAGATATGGAAAAAACCAGATTTATTTTTTTTTTTTTTAATCGTCTATTATTGTCATTGTTAAGAACATTATAGTAGGGAGATTAAAATGTAAATGGTCAACATAATTCTGAATTATTCTAAATTAGAGTAACTTCGAATTAATCTCGAGGTAAAACTCCTCGTAACCAAATAATTAAAAATATAAAAAATAAAATCAAAATATTTAAATAAAATTTATTTATTATTACTCCAAAAAATATTTTACAAAATATTAAACCTATAAATATAATTCTTATATATTCAGACATAAAAAAAAAATAAAAGATATTCTTCTAAATTCAATATTAAAGCCTGAAACTAATTCTGACTCCCCTTCAGAAAAATCAAAAGGAGATGTTACGTTAGGTATTTATTAATTTCTACTATGGGTATTAAAATTTCGTTTGGTTTTTAATTTTTTTGGTATATTTTATGCAGATAGTAAACCTAAAAATTATTACTGTTTTATCTTAGATATGATAAAAAATCTATATAAGATAAAACATTAGTATCTAGATAAGTATCGAAACTGGTCGTTACAATTTTTAACTTTTTCTAGTGTACGTTGATAAGTAAGTATAATATTTGTCGAATTTAAGAAAATCGACATTGAGTTTTACAGGCGTTTCCGTAGTCCTCCCAAGTCCCAAAAAAATGGTGCCTTTAGAAATTGATCGGCAGCTAGCGTTGGCGGTCAGCTTTTTAGAGCAAACTAACGAACCGAAAAAACCAAATGTTATATTTAAATTAGTGACAGCACGGATGTCGATGAATTCCGCGCACGTGAAGAAATTGTCGTTTTACGGAATTTTCTCAATAACGGTTCTAACGATTTTTTATTAAACGTGGTAATTCCGTTTTGTTTATATTGTCCAAAATATTTATTCGTACAGATGCGTCGAAAGGCGTTGTTAATTCGATTACATACGGCGTTAGGTTAGTAATTATTAATATTTTAACTGGAACCGGTGAGATTATTAAAAATTAGAGAAAGTCACGTGAGACTGTTTTATATCGTGAGTGGTGGAGGGTTAAATTTTATTGCGTTAAAACGATTCAACCGCCAGGGGGTACGATCGCTGAATCAGAGGGACAAAACATCAACCGATTGCGCCCGGTCAGATAAACGGGTATATAATCTAAGCCGTTTTATTTTAAGATAAATAATAATTAAATCGTCTAGTGACATTTTTTTTTTTTTTTTAAATTGTAATCAATATATTTATTAGAAAAAATCGCTGTACCCTGCGTGTATCGCTACGCCCCCCGCTCCTCTACTCGTCACAGTAGTTAATTAAGGCTAGTATCGTTTTAAAGAAATTACATTTTACAGAAATTAATTACAAATCACAATTTAAAAAAAACCTTACAGATCTCTTCGGGTTTTTTTTATTTTTTTAAACGATGAATATACAAATGAAATGAATGACAATACTATTTTAAACTGTTGGCTGTTGTGGTATACAGATAGCTCTCTTGACGATATTTATACTTGGCAATCGTTACACAGATGATTTATTTAAAATTTACCGTCCGAGTTGTATAACGTTTAGCTTCATCAGATGGTTAATATACATCAAACCGATATAAATATTACAAACGTCGGTGCTTATATTACAATTCAACGCAAACGTGTAAGTATATTTTGTCTTCATTCTTTCTTCAGTCAATTGTAATGGTTAGGTAATGGTCAATTTTAGTATTTACATTTTGCCGGTAATCGACCGTTTCCCAATTGCAATTGCAATTACTAATCGATGAGCAATTCCAATGATTCAAATTGACCGAAATTCATATGATTGCAAAATACGAATTTGAAAACTTTCGTACGTCTCGCGGAAATTCGATCGCAATTCAATTAATGATGAACGCATCGATTGCAGCAGCCCAAAGTAAACAATTAATACATTGCGAAAAATGCATTATAAGTCCATCGATTTTACTCGAAAAATTATTACTTAAGTTACACTAACGCCAAATACAAAAACAAAAATTTGTGAAAATGAGCACATATTAGCCTATGTCACTCGCAATTGTATAAATATCATCAAAATCGGTTCGGCGGTTGATGTCCATTAATCACGAACAACCTAACATTCATTTTTATAAAATATATAACATTTAAAATTATATTTATATATTTTTATTTATAATATGGTTTATTAAATTTACATTTATCATGCGGTAGACTTTTAGCACTTGGTTTTACGATAGGTAATTAATAAAGGGGGGGGGGAAATGTTTATCTAGTTAAAACGTTTCTGGTCGATTATCATTATCTAGATAGTTCTAGCAATTATCTCTTGTCATTATCTAGGCATTTTAAAATCCGTTATAAAACACCGACCGACTCTTTCGGGTGTGGTGCCGAATTTCGAAATATTGAACGACATTGTTTACTGATCATATACGCGTTTCGAGTGTAAAAAAAAAAAAAAAAAAAAAAAAAAAAAAAAAAAAAAAAAAAACGGATCTCCAGCGTCTTGGAGTGTAGCGTCGTTTTTAACCCTTAAAACTATACGAAAAAAAAAATTTGCTTAGTATGCGTTAAAAATCAAAAAATACCATTGTAAATGTCTATGCGGCCCTTTTGATTCTATGACAAGTCGTCGAAGTCGATCGATACCGATACTTTCCGTCCTGCAATATAGGAAATCAAACGATTTCACTTATACGTATGTATACGCCGCTCACGGTCATGATCGGCACAAAAACCGCACGGCGATCTGATGTCGAATAATAAATGAAACAAAAAAACAAAAAAAAACAAAAACCGTACATTTAAGTACAATAATTGTTATACACGGCGAATTTTTTACTCGAGGCACCCGGGCCCCATGCCGAGTTCAAGTGCTACAGGAGGATAACCGTCGCCTTTCGATTAATTTGTTTTCTGCAGCCGATATAACTACCGAATTTTCGATTATTTTCTAATTTTTTTTTTTTTTTTTAAATTAATTAATTACTCTGAAAAATATTATATATGACTATTGTTATACATCCTTAAATTCCATTATCCGTACGCGCGCGTTTATGGGGTCAAATGTGCAGCGCGGTAACGCGTAACCGTGACACAGATGCGCCATCATCGTTTCATTATTATTTTTATCGCCGCGGCCTTGTCCGTTTCCCAATGTCATGGAGGCTGTTTATTTTTTTTGTTTTTTTTTATTCTTATCAAATTATATCTGGTTTTTTTTTTTTTTTTTTTGCAACACCAAGCTTTATACCGTGTATTAATGTCCCATTAATGCGCCGTCCCGGGCGCGTGTGTGACACTGTGCAGTTTATACAGCCGTCGTAAGCTTTCACGGTTCCCGAGGTTGGAGCCCGCGTCTTGTTTGCACAAAACGACGTGTACGCGCCTAATCTATTACGTATATATGAAATAATAATAATAATAATAATAAACCCATTTGTCGGTTTCTCGTATCGGGCGAAAAAAAAAAATAAAAAAAAACCAAACCAAACGCGTCTCGAATTTTAAACAATAATTTAAAATATATATACAATTATACACGGACAACGCGATAATGATATCGCGCCAATAACATTTTTTTTTTTTTTTTTATAACCAGAAGGAGACAAAACCGCGTTACGAAATCGTCGCTTTCCTCGATATAAAAATAATATAATATAATAATAAAAAAACACGCGCAAAGACGCGTACAGTACCCGTACCGCATGGTGGATTTATAGAAATTTTTATACCGCAAGTTGTGTAATTTTTACGAACAATCGCCATTTTATTCGAATGGAAACGTTCGCGAATTCGACATTTATTGGTTACGGTGTAAACTGTGTTTAAACAAATATCGTGGTCAAATAATTAAATCCGTACGATTAAATGGGGGAAAAAACCTGTTAAAAATGTTTTACCGGTGGTAAAAGAGAAGAACGGAAATAATTAAATTTTTTTTAAAAAAAACTTCTCCACCGCTTGAAAAAAAAAAACGTATTTTAATTCCGAATTCGTGTCAAAAGTACTTAACTCACATTAATAATATAAAAATATGTATATATATATATATTTTTTTTTTTACTTATACAGACGAGATGGAAATACAAATTAAATCGGCAATCCACCCCTTTATAACCACCACCGTACTTTACCGTATAACAACGTTTTATTAAAAAACACAACTACCGTTTTGGAAATCCATTAGTCGAATAATCGTTGACCGTAAATAATTCTATATTTTCGGTTTTGGATTAAATGTAAAAAAAACTTTCGTATCTCTATAAACTCGACGCTATATTTAGTGTCGTATTTAGAGATTTTATGCACTGGGCACATATGTAATCTGTTGCCCCCGGGAGTTTAAACATTTGTAATACATTTTCGGATTGTTATGGTCGTTACAATAATATTTTGAAATTCAATTAATAATACAAATCAATAAATGTAAATATTACAAGTATAATATACTTGACTTTCCCCCCCACGCCCGAGCTGTTTGTGCCCCTTGAAATTTGCTTCCCGGGGAAATTGTAGTATTGACAATTCGGTAAAGATGTTCAGTGTTCAGGCACAGATAAGTTTAATAATATATCTAAATAATAAAGATAAAAGATAATTGCTCCAAAATCATCTAGCTACAGGTATAGATAAAAAAAAAATTACTCATATTCATCTCTGATTAGATAATAGATATGCGGAATTGGTATAAAAATGATATATATATATATACGTATTTTTTTTAACTGTTCATTATTGAGTACACAAAAATGGAGAACAAATAATTTTATAAACGCAAAGGGTGTAGTTCACTAGACAGTAACTTTGAATTTTTAACTAAAAATAAAATAATACTGTTAGGTATTCAATATTTTCTACAATGGGTAAAACATTTAATTTCTCGTTGTTATATTTTATTTAGATAATTGCTAAAAAGATAATTATTTACTTTTTATCTTATATAAACTTCCGACAGATAGAAGACAAAATAAATATTATCTAGTTAAGTCTCAACACTGTAGATAATATTAAATTCTTTATACTATTTTACTATTTATCAAAACCATTCTAACGAGAATCGTACGAATGATTGCTATAATTGTATAACTATTATAAATATCTGATGCATGCCAGACACCCATACCTGACATCGTAATTAATATCGTAACTCGTATAATATTCAAAAAGTTACCTCTGTAGTAGACAATTGTATAGATATACAATTTTGTATTATAATTGTTTTTATAGTAATAAATTGTATTCACAATGGCGTGTGTGTGATAAAAAAAAAATATATATATATATGTATATATATTTAAGTATGTATTTTTCAATTTTTTTTTTTTTATCGCGTTTGATGGGTTGGGTTGGGCGATTGGGTGTTTCCGACCAAGTTACGAACCACCTAAATTTACTGGACTCGGCTATAGGTTTAATATTATATTACGTTTGATATATATTGTTGTTCAAAACTGTATAGAGAATTTGAAATCTGTACACAGACGTTAATGCGTAAACGGAATTTATATAATATTACCCACTGATAACATTTAATACAAGTAAATAAATGATAATTGTTAATAGTTTATAATATAATAACGGCAATAATGATATTATAAATTTATGTTTTAATGACGTTAATGTTCAAGTTTAAAGTCGAAAATCCGAGACATTGTAGCCAACTATAGTTTGTTTATTTTTTTAATCGTTTTAAGGTTACATTTTTATAAAAACCATATAAATCACAACATTTTGAAAAACGTTTAACCGTACCTAGGTCAAAATCGTTTTTCGTTAGCTATGATTTACCATTGCGTACAGATATAAATTAATTTCCTCGCTAAATCTCTACTTTCCCAATTTTCCAGCTATACCCATGATCAAGATCGTTTATTTTTCTTCTTTCCTGATCACTTACTTTATATGTTTAAAGTGTATTAATACTTTTATTATGCTCGGCTATTTGTATTATTTTATATTTTGTGTTATTCTCTTTTTCTTCCACCACGATTTATAATTACATATTATTATGTATTCATATTCTATTAATCAAATATATAAATTTACTATATTACCGTGTCATACTATTGAAAAGCCTTTTTTTTTTTTTTTTTTTTTTTTTTAGTACATTGGACTTTTTTCCCAGCCAAATTAACGGAGTTAATATTATTATATTTACTTGTCCAGCCTTGAAGAAAATCACTTACTATAGCGTGAAATGTATACGCCTGTTAAACGTTGTTTTTCGTTTTTGTTTTTGTTTTTAATAATAATAGAAATAATTCATAGACGATTTAGTAAAATGCATATTTACGCAAAATGTATATAATAATTAAAACCTGGCTTTGATAGACCATAATGATTTACGATAAAATGAAATAGGTACGCAACGTAATAGCGGGTGACATTAAAAAAAATATAAACGACAATAGTTCAATAATAATATAGCCTCGTTGTTTTGTTCATAACCTATATAATACGTTTAAAATAAGTTACAGAAAATTTAAATTAATACTAAAAAGTAATGCATGTAACGGACGAGGTACTATTAACAACGGAATGGTTTCGTTCTACACGTGACTGTTCAATGTTATATAGTAATCCATTTATTTTACTTATTGTACAATTCATACGTACAGATTTCCCGGGCCTGAAATATTAGTTTGACGGTTATATTCCATCAATAATACGGGATATGTACAATTTTGTAACGTATATTTATTTATATTTGGTTACATCAAATTTGTAACTATTATTCTTTTTTTTTTTTTTTTTTATATGCATATTTTCTCATATTTTACTGGCTTTAAGGCATATACTGGCATATATATGGCTTTAGGGTCATGTAGTCCCTAGCTCTAATTATTAGCCACGGAGGTAGGCATTGAGAGTAACCGAACCAATGTATTGGCAGTTATTTAAATTGTTTGAAAAAAATTGTCAGAAATCTAGAAAAATGTATTTCTATTGGTATATTGTAATTTATAATATACAAATACAAAATCACGAAATGAATAAATAATAGTACAATATAGTTTACCGAATATTTTTTTTTTTTTATGACCCGCCCTTAAAAAAAAACAATCCAAAAATACTTCAATGTACGTGTTAAATAATGTGCAAATGTTGTCCGTCACGTCGTTATTGCCCGTAAAAAATTTAGTATCCGGATAAAACGAAAATATACTGCGATTTTACTCGCAATCTTCTTAGATATTAACACTCGTATAATATTTATGATTTGTCGTTGGATGCGATGAACGCGGGCTGTAAAAGATTTATTTTTCGCGTCGTTAAAACGGACCGAAAGTTCTTCAATATTTTTTTTATTACCTATACCGCCGGACTCGTCGCGATGATATTTTTCATATAACTCGCGACAATTTCGTTTTTACGACCCGAAACCAATACACACGGCTATCTCGGACCGTCGAGAGTAATAATAATATTATGAACATTTTTATTATCGGAACTCGAAGGGATTTTCGAGAACGATATAAAACCGTGTGCACGGTGACGGAGTAGAAGACGAGTAAAATTTTACGGGTCGACGAGGAGCGTCATCATAACAATATACACGCGTCATAAATTGCGTCGGACGAATAATATCGTCGATTTAAACCGATTACGTCCAAAAACCGGGTCATGCACACGTGATTTATAATTTGTACGAATGTCGCGTTAGTTTAATTGCAAATAATTACTAAAAACCACTTATTATTGTTACGTAAGCATGTGCAATGTAAATAATATTACGGTTAGGTTAACAATGACAAAAAAACAAAAAATTACCATTATGCAAGGCTCTGGGCAAGTTGACGATTTCTTCTAACCCGTCAAGTTAAGTTAAAATACAAACAAAATTCAGTCAGTTAAAGGTTAATTCGTGAAAAAAAAAAAAAAAAAAAAAATGTATTTACCAAAAGATAAGTTCGTAGTATAAATAATTTCATTTCAAAATATCAGTTAGCTCGGCGGGCGGGTTCGAAAAGCGGTAAATCGGAGAAAGCCTCGATTCAGATGAATACATTCACAGATGGAATTTGTTTTCTCAAAAAAAACTCAAATCTTTGCAAGAGACCTAATCACTCGCATGCGGACACTTGAACGAGGTTTACCCGATTTACAAATAAAATTACTTCGTACCCCCGGCACGGCCTACAATTTCTTGATGCCGCTAATCGGTCTAAAAACCGAAAATATTGTTCGGAATCCGACATGTGCTTGTGGATTTATCGAATAATAATTGATCGAAAATTATGGAAATTTACAAATTCACATGAAGCAAACGCCTAAATTTATTTAACGTTTAAACGCATTAACGCGCAGCCTCGATGTTTACGATTATTATTACACATTATTGACGATGACGGACTACCGCCCGCTCATTTACGTACGTAACGCGTGTTGGTTTATTCGGTTTGTTTCCTTGGCGGGAGTTTTTTATATATATATATATCTGTTGTTGTTTTAGATTCAGCGTCTGACCTAATTTTGGTCATTTGCAAATTATTATCGACTGCGATGCATAATATTCGCAATGATATATTTTGAATTGAATTAATTCGCGAATTCGGGACGCGAGCGCGACCTAGAAACCCGACTGCTGTTATCGGCTGCATTAGCCAGGCGGAAGCTTTTAGACGGGAATGTTTACGGGCGGGCCGGCCCGTACCGGAGTACTGCCAGGAGGCGCACAAGATCACGACCTCGGCAATGGACGGCCAACACGCGCCGGCCGGCCGAGATATATTTGATATAAATACACGTGTCCGGCGTCCCGAACGATCAGTACAGTTCAGTTTACACGGCAGTCGACAATATTCCTATAAAACCGCCACCGCACTCGAAACATTCGTCGTACCGTTTAGTATTCGTGTCGCAGTTCGTATCGACTTTTGTGCGGCCACCACCGGCAAAAAAGAAAATAAAAAAAAAAAAACCCATAAGCAAAATGCTCGCCGCCGTGTGCTTGATAACCGTGACGACGCTGGTCGCCGTGTCGCACCAACGGATTCCGGTGAGCAACGACGCCTCATGTTCCGGGCATATGGCGATTTGACGATATTATTTGTATAAATTATAAACGGATGGTTTTTCTTTTTTTTTAAGGTATACGTCCCGATGAACGTAAACGCCAACGCCGCCGCCGGCGAGCTCAGTCAAACGGCGTTCGTGGACTACGTCAACTGGTGGCAAAACATCATCGGCATAATCAGCAACAACGAAGAACCGGCTTACGAGGCGCCCGTCGTGCCGATCGACCAGAGCACGTGTCAACCGTGCAGTGAGTATAAAACAAACACAAATAATAATATACAAACAAAGAGATAAAAAAAAAAAAAAAACTTCTCCTAATAGCTTGCGGGGCTTTGGGCACGAAAAACCGAATCGTGGGCGGCACCCCGGCGTACGTGCGCCAGTACCCTTGGATGGCGATGCTCACCTACAAGGGCAAATTCTATTGCGGCGCTTCGCTCATCAACCACAAATACGTTATGACGGCCGCCCATTGCGTTCACGGGTACGTATCGACAAAAATATAATAAGACAAAGTGCGGAAAATGTTTCGCAACCCTATACATTATAATAATGTATAAGAGACGGAGTTTATCCTCGCCCGCGTATCGGGAAAACGCGCGATCGAAACCGACGGCAATGTCGTCTTGCGCCGTCGTCGCTGTCAGTTCGGTCCCCCCCCCCGAGTGTTTTCTAATAAAATCATCGCCGCCGTTGTCAATTCGTATAAAAAATAATTACAATCATCGAAATAACGTTTACTCGTTGTATTCGGGAAAACTTTCCGGCAATGTTCATTTTTCATCACGAAAACGCGTGTTTTAGTTTAACATAATTATGCTCTTCGTTTTTATCCATTTAAACAATGTTAAAACAATATTGACAAAGGCCAAAGGCATTGTGCATTAAAAAAAAAAATGCACTAAACTCTAAAATTGTGTGTAGAGGCCCTTTCAGGGGTGACTGACTTGTAAAATAACCGGCGAAATATTTTTGTCTATCAGTCCCAGCCCAGCTACTGCTGACGGTAGCAGGCCCCCGCCAACGGTTTTTCGAATTACCTCCAATTTTTAGAAAAATTGATAATTATTTTTTACCTTCAAATGACCACGTTAATTATACGACTTCCAATAATCTACTTGCCCGACATCTATTTAGGGGAAAGGGTACCGCCGGTTTTACGCGTGACTAAAATGTCGGTTCTTACCGAGCAGTTTGTTATAAAAAACGAAAATATGTTTGAATTCATAAACAAGGTTACTTTGCAGCGCGGTCGTAATCCACATTTTCAATTTTATCAAATTATTTACGGAGAATAAAACTTCAACGGTAAAATCAATTACATAAAAAATGTTAATGCGGAAAATATGCTACGGCCGACGCAAAGTAAACTTGTTTAAAAAAAAACTCATGAATATTAAAACCGAACCACAGGAAGTATCTCGATTTTTGTCAGGCGTCACTAGGTGTTTTTGACGAACATTTCGTGGGGTTTGCCTTAATATTATACTCACGGTTAGTCGATTATTCGGGTTATTCACTTACCCTGCCGCCCGGTCGTTGCAGTTCGCCCAATTCGTATTTATCGGGGCGTGTACCCGGAGATTTCCCGGCGGCCTAATCCAACGCCGGTCCCCTTTTTAAACCGTTTTAAGCTTCCCCGTGCGCCGACACCCTCGTGCCGATCGCATAGACTCCCCTCGACAGCACACACGCACGGCCCCGCGTATTATCGTACACCGTACTGCGTACAAATAAAGGTTTTTATGGGTATTATCGATTGTTGCCAACAGATTCGACGGGAAAAACATCGGCGTACGACTTTTGGAACACGACCGCAGCAACAACGACGAATCGAAACACTTGGACTTCAAAGTGTCCAGAGTGATCAAGCACAAGGGGTACAGTCCGAACTCGTACAACAACGACATCGCACTGTTGAGATTGGACACCGAGGGCGTGGAATTCGGTCCAGCCACCGGTATACATCCGGTTTGCTTGCCGGTCGAAGGTAACCCCTATTGTAACGTCTAAAGGCGTTTTTTGGTGCCGATTTTACCGGGGCGTTTCGAGATTTGTTCGGTTTCAGTAGGAATAATTATTGCCGATTTATGTACGTTTGAACCGGACGTAGGATTATGTTAAAATAATCCTGAATCGTCTATCGCCTGTTAAACCGTTAGGTTTAAGTATACAATATAAATACACGCGATATCCGTGTATTGTATAAAATGAACCGTAAACGGGGCGGTCCCGAGGGCAAACGGACAGTATAGTGCGCCCTGCCCGATTTCTTTTTTAACCGTAACACTGTACGGTTTCCAACATGTTATTTGTTCCGTTCGTAAATGCCGGTCCGTCCGTCTTTTCCGCAGGGAAAAGTTTCTCCGGGTACGAGGGCGTCATCACGGGCTGGGGCGCGAAAAAACAGGGTGGCTCGTCGTCGCAGGTGTTACACGAAGTGTACGTGCCGATCATGAGCAACGACGACTGCCGCAAAACGGAATACGACGAGAAACGCATCACGAACAACATGATCTGCGCCGGGTATCCGGAAGGCCTAAAGGATTCGTGCCAAGTAATATATATACGTATAATAGTATTATACGAATTTTCACCGAAAATTAAAAAAAATTAGAAATAAGTTATTGTACCGCGTTTTTATCGAGTATAAACGTGTAGTTAAACATTTCAAAATCGTAAAATACCATAGGTAACGGCGGTCAATTAATACTCATCAATGTATTTGAATATTTTTGAGTCGATTGATTTATTTCGAAAATTGCCTATACGCGACCCCGTAAAATCGGATAGTTATTAGCGCGTATCGAATTTCGTTTGAATATCGATAATGAAAGAAGAACAAAAATTAACCGATTAAAACCGTCCGCGCTACTTATGCTGCTATCACACGAGGCAAACCGCGCAGTACCGATGACGATAAATATAAAAATTCAAAACATAAAAAAATTTGATTAATAATATTTCAGTTGATAATACACGGTTTTAAATATAATTTTTTTTTTTGTTGTTGTTGCATATTTCACATAATTTTCAAAAATATACATAGTACGAAAATCTCTCGTCGAAAAACGAATCGAAATAGTAGAGGTGCCCCTCCCTTACCCCCCCGGGTTCAATTTGGACGGTGGTTAAGAGCGTGCGGATAACATTCGTTATTACTCGGATATTATAAAATAATTCCGCTCGTGTTCGGGGGGGGGGCGGGGGCGCGTAAGTCGTAGGCGCCTCTAGCCCGTGGTCTGCGTTCGTGTGCAGTCGAAAAGTTTTAATTAATTTCGAGAAGGGAAACGCGAACAAACGCGAATAATATTATAATATCGAATTATAATATAACGCTATAGCTGAATCCGACACATTCAAACTCCTACACCCGCTCCGGGAAAACGCGATATCCTATAATACGTGCATATATATATATATATATATATATATATACGTATATACTTTTGTCAGTTACGAAAACGTTCCGGTACCTATGTTATAATATAGTCGTGTCTGGATTTAATTAAAAACCGTCACGTATAAACGCGGGTTACCCGTGTCATCGCGTAATACTATTCGTACGGCGGTGATCCGGATCATTTTCACACAGGCGTACAAAAAAAAAAAAAAAAATGAAAATAAAAACCGCATATTTTTTATTAAAAACCACTGGTTTTTGTACCGGTATAAAACCGAACCTAACGTATAAGTGAAATTCATTAACGGTTGCGGTCGAACGACGGAGAGTAGGGTTTGGCGCGATGCCAACATGTCACCCGCAGAACCGTCGCAATACATCGTCAACGGAACCGTCGGGATGTTTTCGATTTAATGCGTAAAATTAATAAATAATTTATATACTTGCACGGGATTTTCTCGAAATGACGACTTCCTCCTCGCCCACCCCCATCAACATGGCTCCACCGTTTTGTTTACACGAATTTCGAATAATTAATCTAACCGGGAACGATATTAAAAATTTGTATTAAATTCTACTATACGAGTAGACCAATAATACAGTAATGGACAGGTTCGCCGTGCTGTGAACAATCGAAACAAACCATCATGGCTTATCTAAAACCGTTGTTTGTCGTCGACGATATCAATATTATAGGTTTTTTTTTTTTGTTCTTCCTGAAAATCCGGATAAACCTAGATCGGCCAAGATGGTTACTACAGGCCAGGTTTTATCATCGAGTACCGCCGGACACTTTTATAATCAATACGCGTACCACCTCAATTCCAAAACTAAATTAGGAGTCAAATTTGTTTAGCGTATATTATTTATATTATTCATTCATTTCTTTACATTTTCATTATTTGATATTTATGAAAGTAAACAAATCTTAATGTTTAGTTAAATCTGAATATTTAAATTTTAAATTACAATTTTCAAATTAATAAAAAAAGAATCAATATCAGGCTGAATGGAACTAATTTTCACTCTTAAGTCACTTTGAGTCAATGAACGATTCTTTGTCTTCCACGTCTTCTGGAACTTATTTGTCTGAAAATTCATACAAAAATGGGTTTTTAATCCAATTTTTCTTTGAATAGTCTTCAGAAAAAATATTTTGAAAAATTCATCTTCAGTGCTTCCGAATGTTCCAAGATGTCAGCATTTAAATCTTCCTTCAGAGAGAGTTCATTTTCATCAATAAATGAGGAAAGATTAGGAAATGCAGAAATGTCTTCTTTTTTTTTTAATTGCGATTGATATAGATCCAATTTTCTAGTCCTATAGTATTGGCGACCATTATGTATAGTTTGAATGTATTATTCCTAATGCCCGACCGTTTGTTTTTTCTTCGGCGATTCGGACCAAAGTTACCTGTAAACGGGGTAACCGTGTCTCTAAAACTACAGCGTTGCACTATTATCAATAATTTAGAATTATTATTAGTTTGTCAGTTATAGCGCGCTATCGATTATTTGTCCCGCGTATGGGTTAATGTCGCCCACGAGTGGCCAAAATGTTATCCCGATTGACGGTGCCCGTACTGCTGTTCGTCCGGTACACATCTGGCGTTGCCACCGAGGGGAGGGTCCGGGATTTACCTCTTTTACAAAATTCGGCAGTACTGTTGCAAAACTCGGCGGGCGATTTGAATTTACGCGAAAATTAACGCGGCCCACAAGCCATTTGTTCGAATGTTCGAACGACGACGGTATTATAATAATATAGAATGTCCCCGGGGGGGGGGGAGGAATAATCTAGGGCCGGTTAATTATGTTAGCGATACGGTCTCGAATAACAATGTAAATGCTCCGAGTTTGTACTACTCTGTAATAATATTATAACACCGTGTACATAAACGTTTATAATAATTAGACGAGGAACAACGCGTTTACATAATGTGCAATACGTTGAATAGGTACGTGTATGAGAGAGACACAGACAATATGACCGTTTTTTCACTGTTGAAAAATGATATTAACGTTATTTTTTGCCCCGTCCGTGATAATTATGAATTATATAATCGGTTTCGAAATAGTTTTTTAAACCGAATCGGCATTGTCACGGTTCGCGAGACTGTTTTACTAATCCAAAGAGCAGGCTGGTCACTAGTTACTAATAATATTACAATACGTCTATGATCGAGTGTGCCCGGTCGAATTGATACCAATTAACGTTAAAATCGCAGGGCGACAGCGGCGGCCCGATGCACATCGCCAACAACACGGCTTATCACATTGTCGGTAAGTGCAGCCGACGACGTTGTGTTTTGTACACGGCGATTACTAAAGCTTTGTTATTGTGTTTTCGGTCGTTTGCCGCACAGGAGTGGTGTCTTGGGGAGAAGGATGCGCCCAAGCCAACCGGCCCGGCGTGTACTCGAGGGTGAACAGATACTTGAACTGGGTGGCCAACAACACTGCCGATTCCTGTCCGTGTACGAACGTTTACGCTCCGACGTCCGACACCCCGGTGGGAACGGCGGCCTATTACAAATAAGTTTAACCGGACAGTGGACTCGTCGATGGATCGATGGCTCTGTACGGAAAAGAAAAAAAAAAAAAAAAAATCCCGCACGTTTTGGATCTCACGACATTTACATTTATTATTAATCGACCCTATAAAAAAATCACCTATTATTATTATTATTATCATCATTATTTATTTATTTATTAATTTATTTATTTATTTACTCTTTATTTACATATCATTACTATTATTATTATTATTATTATTATTTATTATTTATCATTGTAATTTTTGACGATTAAACGTAAAGTTTTTATCAACAATTATTATGTATATTTTTATTCATAGAATGAGAGTTTACTATTTCTAATAATACTATTGACAACTCTACTGTCAACAGTACGATATTTTACTATTACCTCGTGAATTAAATGTATTAGGAAGTCGGCAAAAAAAAAAAAAAAAAACTACTTTATTACGACTGATCCGATGTATTATACGATGCAATTTAAAAAAAAAAAAAAAAAAAACTTACAACGAAAACTATGCGTAAAATCAGTAGTAGTAGTAGTTTATAATAGTATACCCAACGAGTATATTAAATAAGTTTATTATAACATAATAGCGCTTTTTGCATTAGAATTTACTGCCTCTATAGTTTTACGTCGAACAACTCGCTATTTAAAATTAATTAAAGCCGTAAACATTAATAATTTTATTAATGTTATTTTCGTAAATCGCAACGTTTTAATTAAATTCTATCGTGTATAATGTATAATATATGGTACAATATACATAATATACATCACCTACGCATACAAATATTTTTGGATAATAATGCGAAACGCTTTATAATGATTAAAGTTAAATTTTCGAGTTTAATCTGCCCCTTGGTCCATAATATATTTCGGGTGCGGCACTGTTGTAGATGGGAACTTGGGAAGGCGGGATACACTATTGGACGATTTAGTTCGTTTGTACACAACGGTAAATCTATACGATTGCATACGAAAAAACGATTCTGAACGAATTGTTCGGTTAAACATTATTAATAAATAAAAAAAGTTTATATTATGAATATTATTGATATTTATCGATGATAGCTAAAGAAAACCAATTTCAAAAGGGTATAAGTTATTAAATTTAAAGTAATTTGTGGTAAAGTTAAATTGAAAAATATTTTACGAAGCTATCATCGAACGTGATATTTTATATTTGGAAATTCAGAGTCGAAATCGCCTCTGAAGAAAAAAAAAACAATAATAAATCGGATTTATTAGATTTGGAACATCGTATAGCTCGACGAAAATATTATTCGGGGCACGTTCGTGGCAAAATAATGCGTGCCTATAAATTTATCTCGTTGATATACGAGATATGATAAAAATATATAATGCGTCAAAAATATTTGGAAATTCTCGGATATACTAGATAAGTCACCAAAAATAAATAATAACATAAACTTTCTTGCAGAAACATCCCACCTTGTTAATTTTCATAATTTTTACACAAATTAAAAAATGTACCGAAAAAACTGCACGAACGATTTTATCTACCAGCTAAAAAAAGTCAATTTCAATTGAAATGGTTCACGTTTATGTAAAATAAATTATAGGTCCTCGTACATAAAAAAGAAATATTATAATATCAATTGCAAAATCGTGCTGACGTCAATAAATCTCCGACGCCTTTGTAGAAATCGTTGATAAAAAAAAAATAAAAATAACATAATTTGAAAAACACACGCATCGCTTTTTATACAGAATCTAAAATCATATATTGTTTGATTTTTATTTTGAGCAAGTCCGAATTTCGCGTTACCGACGAGATCCGTCCAATTGTATAGATGATAGCAGTTATATAACTCCAACATGACTGCAATTTGTCTACCCCGATATGTACAATTTTGTATTGTAAGAGTAGACAATAAAAACCGAGGGTAGTGGTAGTAATATATCGTAGGTATATTTAATTAGATAACCCGAGGCGTATTTCGTAAAAGATTATCTGCCTACTGGTTTGATTTTTGTATCGGTAATTCGGTTAATTAAATAAGTTGTACAGTTGTACAGAATGTAGTAAAAAAAAAAAATAATAATAATAATTGTAAGAAAAAGAAAAAGAAAAAAAATTTGGCCGTAACATACGTAGGTACCAACAATAATACGCGAGACATGTCGGCGTCATTATAAGGGTACTAGACAATAGCCCTGGGAGTCTTAATATTTTCCAATTATATGGCTAGTATAACATTGTCGTATTGTAAATCTTTAAAATTACTGCAAATAATCCCGTAGAATAAACGTAAAGGGCTAAGTAACCAACGAACATTATTAACGGCAAATAAAAAAAAATGTAGGTAATAATATTATTATATAGGCTATATATTAAAAATAAATAGAGATGCGACGGTGAAAGTAAAACGCGCATTTTCCGAGCTAAAATAGCTTTTAACTTCTAATGGACTTGTTTCACGTCGAACAATATTAGTATTGATTTAAGGAAGAATTCGTTGAACAATATAAATCTATATTGCAGAGTGAAACCCAGTAGATATTATTAGAGCAGTGTTTCCCAACCGGTGGTCCGCGGCCCCATAGACTTTTTCTTCGATTTCTATTACAAATGAATTATTATTATTATTTTTTTTTTTTTAAATAGCGAAAAAAATTACGACTTATTGAGGAACCGCATAATATTATACGGTTATCTTATCGTTGTTGCTGCCATAGACCGATAAATATTTTCCACTTTTATAAGCGTGTAGGTATCAAAAGATAATAAATTACATTATTATCGCGACCGATAGTAGTATTTTCAACTACATATGTGTGTGAACAAGGATTTTCTAGTCTACTTGTAATCAAAAATAAACAGAGGAATCTTTTGGACGTAAGTGACGGCATGCGTTTAGCTATGAGCAACATTCATCCGAGAATTGAAAAACTGGTCAAAGAAATGCAGTCACAAAAATCACGCTAAGTAAACTATTTAGTATAGTAAAGTATAATTATACGTTAGTGAAGTATAGTAATAAAATGTAAAGTAAAGATTAACATTGTTCGATAAATTTTGTGTATTTTTGTTAATGAGCAAAAATAAGGTATTGCTAGTTTTCGTGAAATTGAGGTGATCCGCGACCTATAAAATATTGTCGGAGTGGTCCGTGATGGTAAAAAGTTTAGGAAACACTGTATTAGAGGAACAAAATAGTTTAGAGGCGTTTGGCATACGGTGCTACAAAATAATGTTCAGAATACGAGCTGGACCGAGCGGAAAACAAACGGAGAAGTGCCAAGTAGAAGAAAGTTGGTAAGAAAAACACTAGGGAAATGTGTAAAAAGAAGACAGTTATAATGGATTGGACATGTTAAACATGACGATCTGTTGAAATCGATCATAGAAAGGGCCCCAAATATCCGAGTTGCGGCACTGGCTACATACTATTTATTTCGTACTGCACAATGTGCGTCGAAATGCGCATAAAAATAGAAACTGGACAACACCGTGTATTAACCACGATTTGTGATAGTGCGGTTGCCCAACGAGCTATAGAAAAAATCTTATTGCATGGCATACGAAATAAATCCAAAAGTGCAAATTTTAGTAAAAAATAATAGTCCACTACACGAGTGCTATGACCCTCAATTTTAATATAGCCGGAATCATTTCGGCGGTCGATTAACCATGACCCGATGGGCAATCATACTATCTTAAATCGTAGCAGCCAGGATTTTTTATGAGGGGATGGATTAATTAAATGTTTTAATATACAACTTGTGGTGCGGGGGAGAGGTCGCACATCCTTATCACTTAACAAATTATAGGATTTTCGAGACGGTTATCATGATAAATAAAATTAAATACGAGATAGAATCATCTAATTATACATTATAACTCTAAAAAAAACCCGAAACATTATTTATTATATTTTTAACTAATATATTGCTGGCTTAATCATCTAACTACACATCATATAAAAACCTCGTATACATTACATTTGATACTAGGCTACACGCAGAGTAAGACAATAATTGCGGATAAAATGTGCAAATTTTAGTAAAAAATAATAGTCCATTATACGAGTGCTATGACCCTCAATTTTAATATAGCCGGAATCATTTCGGCGGTCGACTAACCATGACCCGTTGGACAATCATACTATCTTAAATCGTAGCAGCCAGGATTTTTTATGAGGGGATGGTTTAATTTAATGTTTTAATATACAACTTGTGGTGCGGGGGAGAGGTCGCACATCCTTATCACTTAACAAATTGCAGGATTTTCGAGACGGTCTTCATGATAAATAATATTAAATACGAGATGGAATCATCTAATTATACATTATAACTCTAAGAAAAACCCGAAAAATTTAGTATATTTTTAGCTAATATATTGCTGGCTTAAATACGGTCGGTGAGGGTTTTTTAAACGTCCAAAACACCTCTCCTAGCTACGATCCCGAATCGTGGCGTAAAATAAAACTAATAATTATAATTTGCAGATTATTCGTCGAATACATAATATATTTATTATAATTTTTTAGTACGCGTATTTTATTTATCCGGTTAAATAAATTATATATCCAATTAAAAATATCTCCGACTTTAATCAAACACACCAGTGCTCGTATTTTTTTTTTTTCACCGATTTTAATTTTCATTGAAAAGGATTTCTCACTTTATACAATTATATGTTTACCAGAGTGTATTATTATTTAAAATATGATTAATGTTTATTCTCGGAATGAATTATTCGTGTTCGTCCAATCGCTCGTCAATTTTAATTTAACTTTACGGGCGGCGCGGCGTACGCACCCCGTGCCCGTCTGTCTCGTAATTTATGCGCAAAAAACTTACCGCTATTTTTCATCGACGCCGCCCAATATTCCGTGAATTCATTTCAAGGAGCAATATACTGTAAATATTAATGAAAAAATAATAATAATAATAAAAAAAAAGAAAAAAAAAGTCGAACGCGATCAATACCTTTGTAGTCGGTATTTTTTTTAAAATATTTTCCTAGACCGAGCGCAGCGGAAGGACGCACAGTGTGACCAACATAACGTAAGACACCTCATTATCTCGGAAAGTATTAACTTTTTTCGGAATAATTGGTTTTGGAAAATTTAAAATACAATCAGTTCTAAAATGTTACGACTTCTATATTGGAAATTGCCAAAAATCAGACGAGGTCATAATACATCTTGGTGTTTGACGAGACATTCCACGATTAAGTTTGTCGTTTAACGTTTATTTAAACTAAAACTTTATCTATTTATAGGATTTTTGCCATGTACGATTATAGATTTCATATAGTGGTTTCTCCTCCAAAAATAAGTTGACGACAAAAAATGTTAACGCTTCCCGAGACAACGAGTGTCTTACGTTATGCCGATCGCCCTGTATATTGCCATTTTCTCGAATAACTCCTGCATGTAAAAATTATCCGAAATTTCATTGGGACACTTTCCAGATACGTGTAGAATCTACACTGCTATTATAAGGACGCGTGTCGTTTTTCGAAATTTGAATTCGTCGCCCATAAAACCATTGACATGCTCGTATACAGACGGCGAATCCCCTGGCATGGGTTGCCTAATATCAGTGGCGGATTTAACGGTCGTTTAATCGACAAATGCTAACGGGTCCTCTCTCCTAAATTGTGTACTGGGACCCCACCTAAATTATATAGATCATATTTTTACTTTTTTCAATTTTTACCACAAAAAAAAAATTAAAAAAATAAATTTTATATTACAAACCGCAATGTAATTTACCGCAGTATGTTCCGATACATTTTGTACGGATTTGCTCACTTCATCCGAACCCTTGAATCCGCCACTGCCTAGTGTGAACATTGTTAGAAAGAAATACCATAAGATCGCGTGATCAAATAGTTGTACACTATCGTCTCTTACGAACAATGTTCATCATCGAACCTCTTATTCTCTCTCTCTCTCTCTCTACTAGTAGTCCATTTATTATCAGGTCTATGCTTAAAACCGATCGATATTGAATTATTTATTAATGTTGGGAAATAAAAATAATTACATTAGACAGACTTCCATTAGAATATCCACAGATCCGTTACATTATCCTGATCGCATGATCAGTAATTTATTAAATGTATTATCGAACAACGTGAAAATATAAATAAATATATATATATATATATATAAATTACCATACACGTATATCGAAAACGAATCGATAAAATAATGATACAGTTTTGACAGACGGATTACTACTTTACTATTTAACAGCTTAAGCAAATCGCTAAAAATATCATAGTTAAAACTAAATCGAATTTAAACGTTCGTAATGCTTCCACACTCATACACTGTGACGTTTTTCGGTTTGCGGGCTCTTGGGTTTTTTATCGACCCAAAATGTTTCCATTTTACCTTTTCCCTAGAAAAAAAAAAAACCAACAGTTTTTGTGACAGTATTTTAATATTTTGTTTTTCTTCATTTATGTTTACCTTAACAGTTACGAGTCCCCTCGACGTCAGCGTGTACATGTTTTGTGGTAAAAGTCGTTTGGTCGTGACAGAAATATGAATTTTCCCTGGCTTAAAAAAAAAAAAAAAAAATAATAAAAAATAAAACGTTAATTTATTTCGATTCCGGACGGGTGGGTAAATATAATACGATATGAAAAAAAAAAAAAAAAAAAATGTCACATAGCCTGTCGAGATTTACCTGACTGGTGGTCTGCATCCTCGACGCCGTGTTGACGGTGTCACCGAACAGACAGTATCGTGGAACTTTCATGCCGACCACACCGGCGACAACAGGGCCCGAATGAATTCCTACATAAATAATAATTTTTTTCGATCACGCGGTTAATTAAAACGCTCGAGAATTCGCTTCGTGGTTGTTCGTAATAAGTTTTGATGTTACTGATCAGAAGGGAAAAAAACGGTTGATCGTACTCGTATTTTATACATATATAAGCGTTTGGTGTTGACATTTCGACGAAACCGCAAAAAATAAAACATTACGACGTAAGCAAATATTATAATAATTGGAATTTTCAAAAGTAGAAAAAAGTCGTGTAAAACAATAATGGAAATAAATAAGTATAGAGCAGGGGACGTACGTGTATAGGCGCGAAAATAGTAAACTATAACACCCCTCTATATGTTAAAATAACTTAAATTAGTAAAGAGGCGTCTTTAGAATATTTGTTTAAAAATGTATTAAAAAAATTTGGCTCGGTGAGTTATTGTATGAGGAATGGATTGCAAAAACCTGAAAGTGTCTTCAAAGTGGAAAAAGTGATTGCGGTCACACGGATTGTAAAGTACGGATGTAAGATGATTTTTTTTTTTTTGTTTTCTTAAAAATTCTCCAAAAATATTATAAATACATGCTGGAAATAAAATGTAAAAATAATGTACGCATATTGGTGTAAGCGATATACCTTTTGTTCCACCATTTTAACCGTCGCTGAGATAAGCAAAACATAAAAACCGATCTATCCCTCCCTCTATAGGTGTATAGGTGAATATAAGAACCGAAAGCGACAGTGTAGGTTAGAGAGCATATACAAAGAGAGTGGACCAAGTCAGCTTATCGCTATTGATTGGACCACTTCATTTTGTATCCTCGGAAGCTTCCATATCAGTGCCGACCACAATTATTCAAACCGTACCCAATACTACAGTAACGTAAAATTATTATTCAGACCAAATATATGATAAACTAAGTAATTTTGTCGGGACCGTTGATAAGGATGTGGTGACGAACCTGCTTGCGCATCAAAATTTGTTGACATCGGGTAATTGAATACAAAATCGCAGTGCACAGATGTAGATAACAGGTGGACCGATCAACGTCCACTAAGTGGTTAACCGTCACTCTCTTAGTACATAATATTTATATATATATATATATATATATAACACTATAATAGTGTAGGAGGGCGAAATTATTATTTTCGATGACGTTTTAAGCCGTCGGGACGATAATAATCGCGAAATTTATTAACAAGTTGATTGCCTTTTGGTTTTTCATTGCACCTTTTTGTCAATAGCTTTGCGAGTTAAATTTAATACGCACGTAATCGGGTCAGCCATAGAGGTAATCCTCTAGGATTTTTTTTTTTTTTGTTTTTTAATAAAAATAGATTCTAATGCTTCTCGTATGATGTTTATGATATTCCGAATCGATTTTTGTCTAAAATCAATAGAATATTAGGCGAGAGTCAAATTTAATGTTCGCAGCCCATAACAATAGGTACGGTGTGTATTGAATCCAACTGGCCGATACAGAAGATTTAAACATTTTTCTATCAAACGAAATCGCAAGGTAAGGCGGGAGAGTTAAATAAGACGCACGAGACAGCCGACTTATTAATATCACAAACACTGAACGATACCGATTTTGATCTGGATCTGAATATTGCTCTGCAGGTCTCTAATGTTTTCCGCGAATTCTAAGCTCAGGTCCGTGACGTTCCGCGCGTGCTCTCTCGTGTACTCGGGAGCTCCGCTGACGGCCATATATACTTGGTTAACGGTCTCCACCTGTTCTTGACGAAAACAAACAGACGATAATCATAATTAATTCGCCGCCCCGGTACGTGACAAATACGAAATTGAACCGAATTAAACGTGACGGCGTAACCGAGTTTTTGGATTATTGAATTAAATGGATACAAACAATAACGCGATAAACACGAACGGCGGACGCGCACAATAATTCAATTTAATAAAAAAAACATGAATTACGCGTTTGCCCTTTTTCCAAGTCAAATTCCCTGTTCTTAATAATAATGAATTTATTATAATTCATTGATATTTTGTTCAGGGCGTATTACAAGCGCATATAGATTATAATATTATTGCGAGTTTGGTCACCTTTCAGGAAAACGAAATATTTCTCAAATTGACATCGATATAAATATTTTAATATTTGTTCATATCGAATTAATATTTTTATGAAGACGAATCAAACGACATCGTCTAGATGTACGGTAACCGGATAATTATTTAGATAGTTTTCGTCCCGGGTAAGAAAAAAAAAAAAAAAAAAAAAAAAACACCACAATAATGAAACCACTGACATTCTTCGGTACACTCAGAAATGACAAAACACACAAAGTGCAAAAGGTAAAATTATTATAATTCATAAAAAAATAAAATGAATATACTGGATAGTAGGCAATTGTAAATAATCATTATGCACGTAAAAAATATATAATCATTGAATTATAATAAAACCTACGTAAAATAATTAAATTTGAACGATGAAAATCGAAACTGTGATCAAATTCCGAGTACATTAATTTGATATGTACGGCCCAAGCTCCCCCGTGCCCTCCCCAAATGCGTATCTGGCCGGTAAATATTATTATGTTTTTATCGTGACGATAGGCTTTGACCTATTGTTCCGTGGACGATTGCGTTTACCTTGTAGACGTGGAACCGGTCAGTGAGGGAATCGAAACAGCTGAACACCGTGTTCATACATTCGACGACACTCATCACCCCTTGTATTGTCGCTTGCGGCCTCAGCCCTTCGACTTCGCAGAACATGACGGACACCAAATTGAAAGCCTGTAAGTATTTGAAACGATTAATCGACCGCGTTAATCGACGGCTACGCATCGCGGTGGCAAAATATTTTATTGGCGGACGACGTGCAAAACAGAAATGGTTGGGGGGGTTGGGTTAGTATACTCGAATGAGCACTAAAAGACGTGTATTTTTACACGAAATAATTATACGTGCGGGACGGACGGTAAATCAAAACGGACGGAATAGTCGGAACGCGGCGGACCGGCGGCGGCGGCGGATAATTAAATTTATGATTACAATCAACTGCCGGGGCACGGGCGGAATGTTCTGCCCGGGGGTGTTCCCGGGGAATTCGTAAAAGGGGTCGGTCTATTAACACCGGTAATCGCGTCTCGCGTGAATAACCGAACGGGACCGGTAGAGAATTAATCGCCCGGTACGTTTCGGAACGGCCGTTTTCGGCGGGACAGCCCCGGGGGAATAATCGCGGCGGGCCGCACGCGGACCGCGGAGTAAGGTCGGCCCGTATTATAATATTACAATGCGAATAACTCGCCTTGCACGTGTTCATTGTGGTCTGTCCGTTTTGTAATTGATCCGCGACGCTTTTCGGCAACATCGAGTACAGCAGGTAATCGCCTTCCCGTTTCCATTTGTCCAATTGCTCGTAGTTGTCTTCCAGGTCTTGCGACCACTGTTCCGCCCTTTCGAACATCAGTTCCAATCTTAAAACCGCAAAATCGAAATTAATGTATTACACCCGCGGCCGCGCCGTTTAAATTAATGCGGTGACCGCGGAAAATCCATCGGGGACAAACGGACCGGAATCACACCGGACATTATTATAAATTGGCGACCGGAAAGTGACCCGGAGCACGTCCAACGGACCGATGGAAATGGATGGGATAAAACGATACCTGTACAGAAACGCAGCGTGGTAGTAAATTGACAATATAAGACGGATGATCCTCCCGGCGGAGCCAGTGGAACCCGGCAAAAAATCTCGAAGACCGTGTGTACGACGGTGCCAAGGAAAAAGAAGAAAAAGTATATTATAATATTATTTATGTCCGCAACACACGTCACGTTCGTTATAGCGAAAAACCGAAATCTGAGAAGTTTGCGTCTATCGATTATTTCGAACCAAACACAATTTATTATATTACGTTTTACGAAAATGATTGATATCGCGGAAATACCGTTATTAAACAATACGATGGTATATTATTTCGTTGGAGTATGTATAATATTCACGTGGATCGGAAATTACAAGTATATGAACATATTACATCTCGGGTCGTTATTTAGAAATTGCAAAATCATCTCGTTATTAAAAAAAAAAACCCTCTAATTTGACAGCGTCGGGTAACATAATATTATGGAATATTTTATTTGAACGGAACGAATCATCGTCCTCTCGTAAATTTTGAAGATAAAATGATTACTCCTATCTATGTTGTACCTATGTAATATTATATAAATACACTCCCCACATGGTGAAGGTTTCACGTACAGTGTATATAAATATAATATACTCGACTTTTATAAGAAACATTTTTTTTTTTATACGAATCCATAATAATAATTGACGAAAGAAGTGGGTTGGTTAGATTAAGCTAAAAAAAAAATATAATTTATTTTTAATATTATTATAACATATGCAGAATATCAAATACGATTGTACGGTAAACTGCAACAAAACAATTTTTTTTTTTTTTATCAATTTTCATTATATCGTAATATTTCGTGATAATCGCGGAAAAAGTTTCAAATGATAGAGAAAAGTAGAGGCAGTGGGCTTCAATGCCTGTAACCTGCGTTGAGACATAAATATCTAGATGATATTTTATAATTTATCTTATCTAGATGGAAATTTTGATATTTATCAGAGATGAAAAATAATTTTTTTTTTTTTTAGTAAGTATCTATAGATAAAATATACATACAAATAATTAATAAGTTAATGTTTTATGAACGATCATAGTTGGACATATTAAATACCTGACTGTACTTTTAGTTATATAATAATGAAATAATTTTATTCGACAAAGTAATTTCTAACGAGCACTAGAGCGTTGGTTTGAAATCGATAACAATATTTATTTTTATTTATTTGCATCTTTACGTAACCGTGGTTAAGTCGTGTGGCAAATTGCATTATGGACGTAGTAGAAGAACAGCGTGTACGCGTACAATTTTCGTTTAAACTAGGAAATAATTCTAGTGAAACTTTTGGACTTTTGCAGCAAGTTTTTGGAGATGATAAAGTATACCGGTCAAAGTGTTTTGAGTAGTTTAAAAGATCTAAGGAAAATAGGACATCCGTTAAAGACAATGAACGACTTGGAGAACCACGAAAACTGTGGCTCGTGTTTGTGAAATTATTCGAAACAACCGACGATTGACTATTAGAGAAGTCGCAGTATGTAATGGTTCCTGTCAAGAAATATTAACCAAAGATTAGAGAAAAAGGGCAGAAAGTTGGAAACGTGGTTTTTGAATGCTACATCATGACAACGTGTAGTGGTATACATCAATTTTTAAACGGGATTTACCCTTTTTCGATTTCCCTGCGAATTTCGTTAGTAATCGCCGGAGATCGAAAAATGTATCGGTATAATCTAGTATACATGGCGATTCATTGATCATTACCCAGGCGAAGATTTCCGTGGAGAATTTTAGACGAATTTGATTTTTGGTTTTTTTTTTTTCAATCGTTATGGAAACTATTTTCTATTTTCTACCCCTAATCCGTGTACCTTTAAACGAGTATATCACTTTGGATTTTCGAATTGTCAACCATTCGAACACGGATTCGAATTGAAAATATTTTTCTAAAAATTGCAGTTTATGTGAGCTATGGCAGTTTAAAAGTGATAAGTGGGAAGTGCACTTTTTTCGCGTTGAAATTATCAAACTAGTACGTATTTAATAAATAAAGGAACAGATCAATTATATTCCCGCAGGCAACGTGTTTATATTTGCTGAATAGAATCGAAACGATCTGTCAATTGCAACAATTTTTTCCAGTCGAATAGATTTTTTTTTTTTTTTTTGTCCCTAAAAGTGTTTTTTGGATGCTGCATCGTGACAACGTCCCGCGGCCCACCACAGCTCATTGCTCATTCGTCAGTTATAAGCCAAAAATCAAACTACCACCTTACTGACCTGACCTGTGACCATGCGGTTCATTTTGTTTCCCGAGTTGACGGTTAAAGGACGTCGTTAGGACGCGAAAATGCGGAAACGTAAAGACATTCCGTTAAGCGTTTACCAGCGGGAGTGTTTTGAAAATTGGAAAATAAGACGGCGGCGGTGTATTGGCCGCCGGGGAAATTGTATCGAAGGCGTGATAATGTGTATTCAGAACAATATTGTGTTGATAAAGTTTCAATTACACATAAACCCGGGTGTTAATTTTGAACACAGCTCAGGCATCATAGGGGGATTCGTCCGGACGACGTGATTCCGCCGGTGTTTCGCGTGACAAAATATCAATCACCGACGCCCGCCATTAAAACACCGTTATCACGGCAGTATATTTACCTAGAACAGTGTTGCCAACCGGCCAGCACGAGCTCTCGGCTCAATCCGTGTAAATTCAAATCGTTCATAAACAAACTCATGGCCTGCAGCTCGTCCAAATTGTTTACTCTGCAATCGATAATCAATTTAAAATACATAATGGGGAAAATAGCGTGTGGCACGCCTATTGTGCCGGAATCCGCAGTTTACAGAGGCCGATTGTTATTTACCCGGTGCTCGAGTAATACGAATACATACCTCCTGGCCAACACATTATTATACCGGCGGTAGATTATTTTCATATACTACATTACGGTGTGTCCGCCGTGAAAACAATGAAAACCCCGGGCAAACCGCACGCGAATGGCGATATACGTGCATAAAGCCGGGCAATATACCGGGACGGAGGGACGACGACCACCACCACACATTCGATTAAATTTAATTATTATCGGGACGCGTCCGTGTGTCCCCGGACGTTTCGGTATATATAATGGCGTTTGTAGACATCCGGCGGATACGGAATAAAACGCGAATCGGTACGGCAAACAACCGGTGATTAAGTCAATATTATCGTTTAAGGAATACGCGCGGCCGACTCGTCAAACTCGCTAAAAATAATTAATTTACAGAAAGCAAAGCAAAAAAAAAAAAAAAAAAACTGCTTCGAACGGAGTAAAACGAATTAATGCGATTTTATCCCCTAACCGACGCCCACTCCGTTCCATAATCGTTTAATTAACAAAAATATATATATACGTATATATTTATATAGCGTTTTAAAAGCTTAATGGATTTGCCAGCGGCCGCCGGAGAACACCAACGATAATAAATTATGCTCGATAGAAAAATAATATTACTGAAAATCTCGAAGGATAACTACGTTATAAAGCCGGAGACGGAGACGTGGAAAAACGGATAACGTCCGGGCAAATAATAGTTTTTTTAGAGATCGTCAAATTCGTAGTGCTAGGACGGAACCCTATGCAGGGTAAAGACTTTTGGGAATTCCCCAATATGAGGTCGCGCCAAGACGAAAAGAACGCGAAGCGTTTGGAAGTAAACCGAATCGGACGATTTTTGGCGATGGCCAGTGGAGGGTTTTTGTTGTGATTTCCAAAAAATTCGTTTCTGTAAATTATTTGTATTTATAACCCGTGCGCCGTTTAAAACGCGCTTCAGCTGACAATTTAAAAAAAAAAAAAAAATGATAATAATAATATCTATTTTGCCACAATAAAACATAGAAATGTGTAAAGAGATGAACTGTACTTAGAAATAATGTAGACGTACTCCGCTAATTTGTTATTAACAGTAATTTTTTTTTTTTTTTTTTTTAATTTTACGGTTGACAAAAAAGTACGCGGGTCGCTAAAACAAATATAAAAAAAGAAAATGAATAATAAATTGTTATTAATTTATATTTTGAAAATGTAATTATATTTTCTTGAAAGCGTAAATCCAATTAAAAACTTTAACGTTAAGTATACACAATTTGTAAACGGAATTAATTAGTTTTCTGTTATATTAACAACAAATTACAGTAAAAACTATATACGCGTACAAGACACACAAGACTTTCAAAGTTCAACGACGTTTTATAAATCTCAAATACCGACTTTATAAATGAAATGCTCGACGAAAAAACGTATAATTAACAAGTCGTTGATAGATACGTGAAGCGTTTCCCCCGATCCCTTGAGATTTTCTCATTTTAGAAAGACAGAGGTAAGTCGGGTTAGGGTTCGCCGGCGTAACAATATAATCAACACAGTTTGCCAATATTTGCTTCGCAAATGGTTTTCGGCCAACCCGATTTTTAACGAAGCCCCCACAATTATGGCGTTTTAATTTTCGCGTTAACTGGATCGATTCCGGCACAGCATTTGAACGCGGTCACTTTAATCGCGGTCCCGATCAATTGAAATCTCTACTCACACAGGACTACACAGGAACACGACCACGTCGATCTCCTTGATGTGTCTCATCTGTCCCTTGAGGAGTATACTCCGCGATCCGTAACTGCCCCGTCTGTCCAACGAGGCGGGCAACGGGCTGACGGATTTCTTTTCACCTTTGGCCGAACTGCTATTTTTCTCCGCGGGTACGATGGAAGCGTGCGTTCCGCGTAAAACCTCCAGTTCGAACGTCACCGAAGTCAAGTACATCAGCTAAAAAAAAGGTATCGAAAAGTTATTTTATTTTTAAAACAAATTCGAAATATGTACAAGTATGGGATAGTACGGCAGGAACTGCAATTGGTCGATCGCCCCCGTCCCCGTCCCCCGCATCTTGGCCTGTATCGCGTGATACTCTCTAATATGCAAAATAAATGTCCGTCTCTCCACCAGGGGGGGTAGGGGGACCCAACCTTCGGAGCTCCTTGATTTCGAAAATGCATTTTCAATTTACAATAATAATATTTCTTTATTACGGAAAATATATTCCTTACGAGTTTTTTTTTTTTATTTAAATTAATATTTATATTCGTCTTTAACATCTTAATAATTCACAACATAAAACATAATATTATCAAGTAAAGTCGGTTAGATGGCATTAACGTAACCGCAGCGTTTTTCCTTTTTTTTTTTTTGTCTTTATTAAAGTTTTTCTCGACTTGAAAGCTTTTATAGAACACTTTTCGTGCGAAATATTATTATTTATAGGTGAACTTATATTTTATACTTTGATAAAATATTGAAAACTTCGACTGTCGTTAATCATAAAATTTACTCTTTAATGAAACCGCACGAAACACTATTGTAGCGTACGCCTGTATTTAATTATATTATAATATTTAGCCGTTAACGTAATAAATTCCGATTACTTATATTTTAACGTTAGTTTTATCACTTGTTTGGACTTTTTTAGCTCGACTATGTTTCCCGATTACTTTGCTATACATTATACTTAATAACGTACAGAAATATGTATACGAGAGTATGTAATATATGGGCAATTAAATATAACTATTATGATATAACTAAAAGATATACTGACTATTTATATAAACGAAAAACGGACCAGGAGCGCACCCGATGGGGGTTTGGGGGGGCGGGCAACTTGTGATCTTAAGTCGCCCCCCCCTATTTTATATTTATTTATTCACATTTAAAGAATCGTATATGATAAAATAGGTAAAGAACCGAATCGTCTAGGTTTTTTGCCATTCCGTTGAGCCTAGGGTAATAATTGACGAATCTTTATGGGCGACCAACGATGATAAGCCATCAATAAAAATAGACGAAACAGGTCAGTTCGGTTAGATTAGGTACCACACGGTGTGTTTTTTTTTTTTTTTTTTAGTAAATAATTTAAAGACGATAATCTAAAAAATTGGATAACACCATTGACTTTCAGTCCGAACGGCTCCACGTAGTAGTTTGTCATATGTCCGCTCCATTATTGTAATTATCGGTTTCGTGATGATTTTTCGGATTCGTTCGGGTGAACGTTCGTTTTATTGGGGGCTTATACGCACAGGTTTTTTTTTTTTTTTTTTTTTTTATCCTCAAACGAGGCAATAATGTAATTTTTTTTTTTATTAAACGACGGTACCCGTTGCGTTTTGTGTCTATCCACTCGAGCGGTAGCCGCGTGGTGCTAAGTGCGTCCAAGTATTCGTTAAAAATAAAATTACAATGTAATTTTGTAGCAAATGCAAAAACAAAATCAATTTTACATCCGTAACGTAAAAAACTAAAAGTAATTAAAAAAAAACCAACAATTGTCTTAGTGATTAATCTATTGTCTAAAACCATTAGCCTAAAATGAATGACGCTCGTGGAAATATGTTTTATCATGTTGATGGATCATTTTCAACACTCCCCTTCAGACAATATTAGAACGTTTGTAATTTCGTAAAATATATTCAATTTTTTTATTTTTTTTTTTTTTTTTTTATTCGCATTTAAAGAAGAATCGTATATGATAAAAAAAAAAAAAAAAGATAAAGATAACCAAAACCGTCTAAGTTTTTTTTTTTTTTCCACTCAATCGTCGCGCATCTTTGTGGACGGGCAATCGGTGATAAGCCGCCAATAAAAACAGACGATGTTTATAGGAAATTATAGAAACGAAAAAAAAAAAATAATAGTTCAAAAGAGTGGGTGGCGATACCCTCATACTCCTTCGCCACCTCGTGAGCACGACCCCGCAGACGCGATTTCGACGCCGCCGAGCTATACGAGGTAACGAATGCATCAAAGAGCGGGCGGTTGCCGCCGATTGTAAATGTTCGAGGAAACTTCGGAAACACACACACGGCACACACACACACACACGCGACACCCACGCGATACACATGCGGCACACGCGTGTTTGACAGCAACGCAAATATCAAACCGTTTCCCGAGTGCAAACAACGTGGTTAATGGAAAATCAGAGGGTTTTACTTTTGTCTCTCTCTCTTTCTCTCACTCTCTATCTTTCTCTCTTTCCCGGAACGCGGCGAACAAACAGTTTAAAATATGTTTCGATCGAAACGTATAAGTACGGCGGCGGCGGCAGCGGCGGTCCAATTCCGTTACGTACAATTACAATATGTCGTTCCCAACAACAAGCCGGAAAATGTTAATCGTTTACAAAACCGTATACAATAATGGAAAATACGTAATAATAATATTTACTGGGCGTTCGGATCCGGAAATTCTCGACGAGCGGCGAGAGCGGTGGCCAGGGGGAAATATTGGTGGCAAATGTATAATGGGACACGTATTTGGTTTATGTAGGATTGCGTACGGAAAATGATCCCGAGTAAATACCGTGGTGTTGGCCGGGTGACCGCACCCGTGGAAATCCGTTTGTACCCGTAATGATTAATAATATCGTCTAATACGATTTTGGTCTTGACAAAAAAAAAAAAAATAATAATAATAATAATAACAAGGCAGACGCGTCCGGGATACAGCTGGCACATGATCCGACGGCTACGCCGGTCCATTTAGTATAATATCGAACACTAGACGAAAAAAAAAAATAAGAAGAAAATCACGACTAGTTCTGAACGTGTAAACGATTGCCTGTATAATTTTCAATTATTATTTCGTAGGTTCGTTTTTAAACGTGTGTAATAAACGAGACGTTTACACCGCTCGAAATATCCCGTGGCGCACTCGCATTACCTCTACGGGGTTTTCAAATATTATATAACGTCGTAGAAGGTTTTGCACCGTTTTCGTTTTTATTTTTTTATTTAAACAGTTTGAAAAAAAAAAACCACTGGGCGTAGGTCTGCGCAGTTGTATTTCAACTGGAAACGTAACAAATAACTTATATATTTCGTTCGTGACTAAAAAAATGAATATTACACGATTGTCCCCGTGGTGGTTCGTCTGGGATTTTCGATCATTTGCACAGAGCCGAAAACGCTTTATGCGCTCAAAGTTTACACTTTAAAGTTTAAACGGTTATATAAAAAAAACAACAAAATGCCTCTCTCAACGACATATGCTATCAGCAGGGACGGGATTTTATAGCAATTGCAAAATTTTTTTTATACGCATCAGAGTAAACCGAAAACGTGTGTTCCATGACTCGGAGAACTATAATTTTTAATTTTAAAAAACTTGCATATTTTACGATTTTTTTTTTTTCTAGATTTTAATGTTATTTTTGGACTTTTTCAGATATTTTTACCGGTTTTTAAATCAATATTTATCATATTTTATCTAATAATAATTCTCGCTTCGTTCAGAGTCTAAAATAATATATAGTTTATTATTTATACCCAACATTTTTTTTTTTATTTTTTTTTCCAACGCACTCGGGAGTTAATGTATTTCAATATAATTCTGTAGTTTTATATTTTGTTTGCATAAAACGTTACGTTTTTAAATATTAAACGTTTGGTACGCGATTGAAATATAATAATCCGGATTAACCGTTCGGCGTTTATAAAAATATGAATTGTGAGCTTACGGACGAATAAATTAATTTCGGATATTGTATTATGAAAAATAATAATATGACGAAATAATCGTAAAAAGCTGCGCTTTGTTTATTTTACGTGCTCTTCCGAAATTTTATATTATAATATTAGAATAAAAAAAAAAAAAAAAAACCCAATATCGTTATATTGTTTTCCCTCCGCCAAAAAAAACAAAAATAAACGATTGTTTATTTTAATTTTAATTTTAATTTTATGTTTAGTTATTCGTGCGCGTAAACGTGAACTAGATACTAGCGATGGTTTTTTGGATTCCGAAACTCGAAATCTGACATTTATTGTAAATCCAAATTTCGGATTTGAAAATCCGGATTTTTACCTGAATCCATATTTCTGTTTTTAAAATTGTGATTTAATTTTGATATTTATGATATGTAAAAATCATTAGACAGAATCTATTCTCTCTCTAAAATAATAATAATTCACTTTAAAACGATTCTATTTCGTGTATATAAAATAAAATAATTTTCACTATTTTTCGGAACCATTCCGTTTTAGAGGAACTCGTTAGTAAAAGCGTAAATAATGTGTAAGTGAGTGGTTTTCATTAAACAATATATTTAAAAATTATATTTCGAAAAATTATTATAGATAAATAGATATAGATTTATTCGATTTAATGAGGATTATTATTTTCAATATAATATTATATTCAAAAAAAAAAAAATAAATATTTTATATTGTCTCTAAAAAATCGTTTCAATAATATCCGTATAAATTATAGCTCGGGTGCAGTTTTGTCCCCAACGAGACCACGTGGCATGTTATTTTTTTTAATTTATAATTCGAAGATGATAACCCCGAAAACGGATCACTCCATTCGCTTTCAGTCCGAACGGCTCTGCGTCGTAGTTTACCAAATGTCCGCTCGATTATTGTAATTGTCACGTATCGCGATGATTCTTGAAATTCATTCGGGCGAACGTTCGTTTTATTGGGGGCTGTTGCACACGGTTTTTTTTTTTTTTAACTTACAAACGCCTCGTCCGAGTAGAAATTATAATATTATCGATTAAAAAAACCCCACCAATAATGTAATTTGTATTAAATGTCGGTACCCGTTGTGTTTTGTTCCTATCCACTCGTGCGGTAACCGCGCGTTCGTTAAAAATAAAATCGCAATGTGTTTTACTGTGTAGTCTATGTCAAACATAAAAAATAAATTTTACGTCCGAAAAGTGTAAAACTAAAAATTATATTAAAAAAAAAAAAAAACTATTGTATAAAATAATAAGCCTAAAACAAACGATGGTCGGGCGAATGTACAGTTTTATTCCATTGTGAACATTTTTTACTGTTTTGGAACATTTGTTCCACGCTTGAGACTCGACATTAAAAAAAACAATAGAACGCTGTCCGCTTTTTATCTCGAAATTTAAGCCCATATTTAAGCTCATATTAAATATGAGAAAGTTAAATTGTATTCGTTTATTTCCGGGTTACCTCGGACTATTTCGAGACCATCAGTCCCTTTCTCTCATTGGTCGTTTTATAATACAAAAAAATCAAAAAAAAAAATAAAAATACAAATTATTCAATTGCACTAATAAAATAATAACCATTGCATATCCTGCAAAATAAGACATCGATTCTTCGATTGGAATATTGAGACGGAAACAATTTTGTGATCCGCCCGCTTTTCGAAGGTATTTTAAAGTAATTGCAAAATCGAGACGGTGAGATTTCCAAAATATAATTTGAAATGGGAAATGTCTCGCGGAGCCGTCGGTTTTGTAACAAACCCGACCTAACCTGACCTAAAAAATCGATTAAAACGATTATCGTCATAATATTATGCGTAGTAGTCGGATACCCTAAGAAGTCCGACTACATGAAAAAATAAGAATAATAATAATAACTATTCATTTTCACTATCATTTTAATTATCGTACTGTACTCAAACAGATTTTTATTTTATTATTATTGCAAAGTATAGTAAAGTATTTTACGGCGGTCTTCTGGGTTAAGTAAATTAAATTAAAAAATCATCACCAAAAAAAAAAAAAAACCTAGTATTTTTACAGAATAGTATGAAAACATGTCGAAAACTGTACAAAATTCAATTTTGTGTAAGTAATAAAATATGACGAACGTGCTTTTTTTTTTATATACTAGATGACGTCATAGGGTTGACAAAAATATAAAGTTTAAAATTGTATTAAGTATAGTTGTTTTTATTTTATTTTCTCTTCGTATTAGTTCAAAAGCTAAAAGTATCGCAAGAGACATAAATGCAATTAAGGTGTATTTTGTTGGAAAACTCGTAATTTTATTTGACTTGAAGTTTGAGTTTTACGGTTTTTTTTTTTTTTTTTTAAAAGATTTTCGATGAAATATAAAATTATTAGTTTTCCACCGGCGTCTGCAGATTTTTATCACTTTGAACACGAATTCTCTAAAGATTGTGTTTGCCATTTAATATAATACAAAGTTGAAGTACTCTGTGCGAATAGACACCGTGTCTAACATAATTTGTGTGGCTGTTATTTTCTCTCTCTCGAAAAAAAATAAAATGTATATAAAAATAATACTTTCGGCAATACCGAGTTGGGACTGATTTGCAGAGTAGTAAATACAAATTAATATTTTATTTCGAGTATTATTTGTACCGAGCCTTAAAAAATGTTTAATATGTAACGTTAGGATTTACCAGGCAAATGTTAATTTTTTATAAATCTATTGTACCGATGAAAATTATTCTGTAAACTGTCGGTTCCGTATTCTATGAGTTTTGTAAAATTACAGGTCTTGGACAGATGGCGTTGCATGTATAAATCAATAAATTTCGTTATCTATGATTATTATTAACCACTTGCTCAGTTATCAGTATAAATATTATATATCCAATATTTTATCTTTATCGAATCATCTGAAACTTTCAACTGTTTCAAGTCTTGCTTAAATCGTAAAATTATTATTTTTTTTTAGTAAGTATTTTTTTTTTTTATAATGGCACACAAAAATAAAGGAGAATTCGGTGAAACCGGATAGTTGGAATAATTGACCTAGTTTTACCATAGTAAAAGTATTATTGAACTTAAAATCGAATGTTAAAATCCAAACCATAGTAATTTTCAAGGGGATCTATTCCCAAACCGCCGTTTGTTAAATAAATGAAGATTTAAAAATCGTATCACTAGATTCATATTTCGTCCGATGAGTCTTATCAGACTCTGGAATTTTTATAGTATACATATATGGAAAACTAAGGTAGTCGCAACTCACAAAATAACGTCACAGTAACATGAAAAAATAATCGCGTTTTTACGCGATAACAAAATAACAATTAAATTATAAGGTTAAACAGCTCTGCAAATCGACATATTGAGCAAAACTGAAATCGACTCTATCTATAAAACAATGTTTCCGATAAAAATGTATCAAATTTACAGAACCGATAGCCGGTTCAGTATTACAGTTTTATGCAACCCGGGCACTAATTTTCTATCTTTTTAACTGCTATAGTATATCAAATTATTTGATGTACTCACGTTGGTCCAGGTGAACGGTATGTCTCTGGGCCGTCTGAGCACAAAGTGCTCAATCACCGGATGGCCGCGCACTTCGTCGGCCGTGGCCGCGCCCCAGATGCTGAGCAGCTTCTCGCCGGCGTCCATGATGCGGATGTCCCGGTCGATGATGACGCCGAACGGGAACAGCCGGAGCAGGACGCCCACCGGAATGGACGGCAGCTGGAGCCGGTCAAACGTCTGCACTGCCGCGTACTGGTCCACGAACGCGCTGTTGTCGAAATCCAACCGGTACTTGACCAACACGTTCTGCGGACCGGCCGCTTTTGCCGCGGCCGACGAGGCCGACGAGGCCGTCAGCTGCGTGGAAACGGCCGTCGAATTCAGCTCCTCCTGGAGCACGCGTATCTTGAGTTTCGTGGCGTACACTTCATTGGCGATCTGGTCCAGTTGCCCTGCAGCGACGTAAAAGACGTAAGTCACACCGAAAAATAAACAAAGCCCCCCTCCAAAAAAAAATAGCCAACAAAAAACATTGCCAACTTTACAACTGGTACTCCTTTTTGTTTTTTGAGGTTATATGCTACCGTTTTTTCGTACTATTGATAAGTCACTGTTGTTTGGTGGTTAGGATATAATATAATACCCTATATTATAGGGTTAATTAATTTTTATATTAATTTATTTTTGTCGCGTACAACTGTAAATCATTGCGATTGCAAACGATAAACGATTCCGAGCAGAGTAATATTTTGTCAAGTGTTTCTCCCTTGTGATTCAAAAGTCATTTTTTTTTTTTTTTTTCAAAAAACGACGTATTGCCGGGAGAAAAATCCGCATCTTTCAGAGTTAAAAGTGTATTTTTACTGTTGAGAATTTCGAAAAGCGTTTCAAATAAAGTACCGTCGACCAACAATTCTGCATTTTTCAAGGTGTGACATGAACGATTCAGAGCATTTTCGTAACTAACCGAAAAAGTATTTTCCGAGAGAAAAAAAAAAGGTTGTCATAATAACGGGGCGTACGGAAAATCGCTGAGACGTAAAATTTGAAATTAATGCGCTAAATATTTACCGAGGCACTTTTTCGGTTTGTCGCTTTTTCACAACCCAACGGTCAGAGAGCTGATTTATTATATGTACACACTGCAGGGGCGAACGTGTAGTAATATACATCAAATTTTAAACGGTATTTACCCTTTTTCGATTTCCCTGCGAGCTTCGATAGTAATCGCCGAAGATCGAAAAATGTATCGGTATAATATAGTATACAGGGCGATTCATTGATCACTACCCCGGCGAAGATTTCCGTGGAGAATTTTAAACGAATTTGATTTTTGGTTTTTTTTTTCAATCGTTATGGAAACGTTTAATCTTTATTTTAACACTATTTTCAATTTTCTACCCCTAATCCGTGTACCTTTAAACGAGTATATCACTTTGGATTTTCGAATTGTCAACCATTCGAACACGGATTCGAATTGAAAATATTTTTCTAAAAATTGCAGTTTATGTGAGCTATGGCAGTTTAAAAGTGATAAGTGGGAAGTGCACTTTTTTCGCGTTGAAATTATCAAACTAGTACGTATTTAATAAATAAAGAAACAGATCAATTTGCTGAATAGAATCGAAATGATCTGTCAATTGCAACAATTTTTTCCAGTCGAATATATATATTTTTTTTTTTAGTCCCTAAAAGTTAGTTAAAAAAATGCGTCATTTATTTCTTTTACTATTTCTCGTCTCAACCATCCTATTTATTTGCTACAGATTTCCACGCTTCCCTTTTGTTGTTTAATCCCTTTAAGTCCTTTCGATTATCGTTGGCGCAACTAGACACCCGGAGACGGCCCTACAAATACAAATTGAACCTCTTCCCTCTCATTCCAAGCAATCAAAACCATTTCCATGGTAAATGAATCATATAAATAAACAAATAACATACAGTTCATAACATTAAACGCAATTAAATTGAATAAAAAAATTAATTGATAAAATGTAATCGTTATGGTAATATGATAATAGCTGGTATCTCCTTTATATTTGTTAAGTAGGACAATAATAATAAATAATAATAATATATTAAAACTACTTCGTGTTGCTCGTCCTTCGGGCGGCCACTTGCTTTTTTAGAGGTGCCAATATGAGGGGCGCGGGAGCCAAATTGTTCGCTAGTTGCGCTATAATATTTTGTACACCGTGTACTCTGGGGTTTTTGGTTTTCCCCTTCTCCGTTAAATCCTTAAAAAAAAAAAAAAAACTCATCTGCAGAATAAAGTGGATAGTGTATTAATTCGGTGAGGTTTTTCGACATTCGATATAGGTTTTACAGTAAGGATATTTCGAGTTTAAATTCAAAAGTCTGACGTAAAACCCGCAGATCCTGCCCTGCATCCCCGAAACAAAACCCTATCTACGTCACGAAATAATTTAACCAGATATTCTGACTGTATTTGAATTTGTCAATTGTGTTATAATATTTATATATGCGTGTAATTTCGTGACGAATATTATTTGAATATATTATACCGAAGCGCACGATGACGGTGATTCATTTGGTATTCCGGTTTCGCGTACCGCAATACTTGGGCGTTATGTTATAAATTGCCGGACAAAGTTTGAATGTTAATGCGCCGATAAGTTCTCGGGGAAAGTTTGTCTTATCTGCGGTGCTGTTGGTACACCGTCAACGTGCGCGGATCGCCGAAAATGACATTTCGCATAATTTCCCGAGGGCATTATCGTATCCGACGGAATATTGTACCGCGCGTCACGGCAATCGTATCCGACCGTAAAAATCGACGAGTTTTTTTTTAATTATTGAATAATAATAATAATAATAATAGTGGTAGCAATGACTAGGCGAATCGGACGGATTCGAAAAGTTACTGGGGTCGCGCGCGGGCACGTCACACGGCGAACGCGGGTTCGTTAAGTGCATTTCCGAGTGGTTGCGATTTGATTTTACCGAAGGCATTTCCGGAGTTAGCGGAAGTCTGCGGTCGGTATACAGTCGGACAGAATTATAAGAGTATGAGGCTAGTAGAATAATTTGTAATTCGACGAACGGTGAAAAGTTTAATTAGACTACCGCCGCCGTCGCCGGTGGTTGCAAATGTCAGACGCATTTGTTTTCAGACGGATACTAACAAAACCGTATTATTATTATTATTATTATTATGTGTTTGGGCGAGAGGAAGAGGAGGACTTTCGGTATTAACCTTGTTTTAATAACAATTCTCACTCATCCTCCACCTCCGCCGCCGGCGGCAACGAATTGATTTGATACGGGCCGGGAAAAGTGGCGTATAAAGTTGCGCTATCATAATAAATAGTAGTAATAATAATAATACGAGAATGTCAATTCCGCGGTCACTTTTACAATCCGCTATAATATATTCTATACGGACGCTTTTCAAACGATCGATCCGTATTCATACCCGCGGGGCAGTACAAACAGTCAAAACTCGTCTATACGAACCCCAGAGTTATTATAGACATATTTGCACCAAACGGAACACACATAACGTTATAATGGAATATTCAAATAATTATTTAGTTTCGATTAAAACCCACGCAGGCCCGCTGTGGCCTCGCATTATTTTCATAGTAAATAATGTCGTATACAGGGCCGGCTTTAGCTCTTTCAGCGCCCAATGCAAGATGTTCTTTAGTGCGCCCCTCCATCTTAAACGACATAAACATATTATATAAACGGGCAAAATAGCGTTAAGTTAAAATGCAAAAAAAAATAATAATAAAATACCCAAATTTATTTTAATTTGCCTAATGAAAATGATTTATTTTTTTTTTTTTTCTACAGATTAGTTAATTTGAGTAGCCAACGTTCGATCAAATTTAATTCTAATTTTGACGCCTCTTACGCGCCTTTTTGATTTTGGTGCCCTGTGCCGTCGCACGCGTCGAACGTTTCTAAAGCCGGCCCTTATAATATCCCGCTGGAACGGAAAGACACGGTAAACGACCTGAAAAAAACGATATGAAATTTTAGGGTGTTAAACCGAGCCCGAAAACGAGTTGTTTTGTTTTGTTTTTTTTTTTTTTAATTTTTTGCAAATTGCATTGATCAGCGACTTCGACCACCGACGGTTGTGAAAGTTTACACTCAAAATCGAACGCATACCACTGCACTAAGTACGTGCAAATATTTTAGATTTAACGAAATATTATAATTTTAATAAAATTGTATTTTTTCCGGTTTGTATAAATGCTCAATTGTGTTCGTACCTGAAAGGAAGTTTCTCCCGGCAGTACTTTGTTTGATAATGTTTTCTAGATTCCCGGCAGTTTTTTCTTAAAAAAAAATCAAACCGACGATAGATTACGACGGACACGTAGGTCTGATATTTGTCGATTTCTGAGTGACGAGAGGGGAAAAGACATGACCGAACCACACCGTGTAACATTCTCTCTCTCTCTCTCTCTCTCACTCTCTCTTTTTCTCTTTTCAGATTATTTTAGATAAAAAAATCGTGCCACGGATAAGTCAAGGGTGAAAGAATTTCTCCGTTTCGCGGTAAGGATATTTCTAGTCGGAGATATTCCTCGTGACGTGTTAGAAACGAGGGAGAGGGGCCGGATTCGAAAGAAAAAAACGCCGTCACGTGGGCAATCAAAACGTTATGATTATTATACCGTGCCGGAGACAGAATACCGAGAAATTCGTAATCAAAAGAATAATTGGAACGTTCGAATAAATCGAAAAACTGAGTGTAAATATATACGTATCGATAATGATTGAACTAATATTATGCGGGTCTTCTTTGACCGGATACGGTTTCAAAGGGAAGCCTTTCAGCGAAATGCAATTGCTTACAGTTTTCTCTCCGCCCCCGTCTAATAAAAACATCGTTATTTTTATATTGGAAATTATATTTGAAGTTTTATCGTATCCTTCTATACACGTCGGTTTTTTTTTTTTCATTTTTATTTTTTACATGTATAATATAAATTCTGAACTAATATACAGGTATTCAAAGGGAAAAATGCATAGGTTTAAATTGTCTACCGGAAATATCGGTCCGACTTCAAGGTGGGTTCAAGATGGGAAAATTTCGGATCCGAGTATCGGTGCAATTTTCCAATTAATTTCATTTGCCATTGGCGAGGATTTATTTCGACTAGTAGTATTGTTCGTACAAATAGTTTTCAATTTATATAACCTTTTAACGCATGTAACGTATAAACGATGTATTTTTAATTAAAATCACCACTGTATTATTCCAAAAAAATAACATCACAAATGCATCATAAGTTGTTTTGTTTTTTTTTTTTTTTTAATATGGAAATCTAGTTTATTTTTCTATTTGTTTTTTCGTCAAAAAAATTCTATTATAATACCGTAGTGGAATAAACGCTCACCCATAAAGTACTGCGTGAACCCGCGCCGGGTGCTCCGGTAGACGAGCACGCAACCGTTGCGGTCGACGTGCGACATGTACATGGACGGGCTCTTCATTTTCGGATAGGCGAACCGCATCTGCAGGTGCAGGTTGTCCACGTTCCGGAGGAACTCGCAAAAGTACCGGCCGGTGGCCCGGATGGGCGCGTCGTAGCCCAGGTTGCTGAAAAACCGCACGAAACACTTGCCGAAGTACCGCATGAAACCGTCGGCCGTCGGCGTCGAAGGGCCGCCGCCGCCGCCACCGCCGCCGCCGCCACCGTTGTCCTCGGCCACGACACTGGGGTCGGCCAGCAGTTCGGCCGCAGCGGCCGCCAGCTCCGGCATCAGCCCGTCCGGGTATATGTGGTGCGTGTTGAACACGTACCACTTGCACCGGGCCAACCGGACCACTTCGCGCCACGCTTCCTCGCCGTACTCCAGCTGTTTGCGCAAACAAACAAACAAACGGTTAACAATATAAAACGTTAATGTCGCGTGATTGAATTTAAAGCGAAAATCGCCAACGGAACAATAAGTATAAATGGATTTTTTGTATTTTTTAAGTTTTTGCACGGTTTTTATTTTAACCAACCGTAAAAAAATAAAACACACATTTTTACTGTTGTGCGTGGTGTTCGCACATGAAAAAAAAACGATAAATAGGGGCGATAATATTGGATATTTTTCGTTTTTTTGTTACCGTCTTACAAACAAACCAAATTTGTTAACTGTTTCAAGTTAAGTTACGCTAAAAAAAAAAAATTGAATTTTAGTAACTTTAATAAGTCGAGTTACAAATTGTCTAGAAAGTAATAAATTCAGTTTTTTTTTTTTTTTTTTTTTTAATTTTTTTATTGTTCGTAATTACAGAGCGTTTTGTACTCTAATATTTAGACTTGTATTGATTTTTTATTTTTATTAGACAAGACTCGCGTGAATTTTAGACTTTAGACGAGTTTTTGTGTACATATATATTTCCCCACCACCACCTGTAAAACTCGATTGTATTTTAATGTAATTATACCGATACGCGTACGCCAATAAAAACCATAGTGAGTACGACAATGAGTATTGCGTAATGTCGATTTCGTAATTTATTTATTGTGGATTGTGATAATAAGGAACTCCCGGGATTATTTTTTATTGCCGTGTCGAGGATGTAGGTGGTAATTACTGAACGCGATAAAACACAAAACCCAATCGTGTCCATTGGCATTTCGGTCACGCGGACCGAATCTCCAAGGGTTTTACATATACGGAATACGTTAAAAAAAAAATAAATAAATAAATAAAAAAACCATCCGAGACGTATCCTACCGGATTCGCAATTTGCATAAATAATATTAATACTAATAATATTCGGAAGCGCAATTCGTCTACACAATAGACCGGATTGTTGTCGATTACACGTCCGGAAAATATAATTATTATTTTACGCCTACACCGACAGATATAATATTATTAGACGACTGCCCTTTCCCTCAAGTTACGGCAGTGGCGGCCTGTAAAGTCCCCCACTCCCATACACGGTCAGTCATGAATGACAATCAACGTGATCGACAGTCAATATTAACGATTGATAATTACCGTATACGGTCAATCAAGACCTGACAATCTCCGGTCGTTCGATTATTTTATTTTTATAGTCAACACAATTGTTACTATTCTAAAGTGTGGCGGTTACGTGTTGTTGTCGTTCAATATTTATTGAAAAAAAAAATATTTTTATATATGTTAAACCGACGGCAAGTATATATAAGGTCGATACCAGCACCGGATTTTTCACTCGCCCAAAACTTTCTGCGACTCGCGACGATAATTCGATCTCAATGCATTGATTTTGTTTTTTTTTTTTTTTAGTAGTATTTATGTCGGCTGTTGGATCGATTTCTTTTAATTTATTAGTCAATTGTACATAGCATTCTTGTTTCGAAATTCAATTTTTGTACAAATCACTTTTAATTTTCCACGTACCAGGTAAACTACGGTATAGACTAAATAAATTCGCGCCAAAATTCTTCATTATTTGATTTATTCGCCGTTGTTTGACGAATATATAAAATTTACAAAAGACAAAAAGGGACACACATCTTCACACAATTCGACTTGATTGACTGATAAATTGTACATTCATAGACATACATGGTCAATCGTGGATGCCAATCATCTTGATCGATGATAAAAATTCAAACATGTATGAATTCCAACAGTCACGGAATTCGATTGTCAGTCATTAACATTCACGTACATACACCATCAGTCACGACTGTCAATCACGTTGATTGTCATTCATGACTTACCGTGTACGGCGGCCTATAAGGGGGGGAGCATAGGTGCCATGTCTTCCCCTTCTCTCCCCCCCACGTATACATTTACGGTCTCTTTAGTCGTTGTGCGCTGTTGTTAAATCATATACTACGAATAATCAATACATTTTTTTATTTTTATTTTTTTTTTTTTTTAGAAATCTTTAGGTGTAAAAGTCATTTACGTATTTGACAATAACGACCGCTGCTGCGCGAATAAGACGCGTGCCATTATTGACCCGCGCGAGTATTGTAAATATTATTATGAATTTGTCGGCCTAAATTACACAATTTGAGATAATTCGAAAAAATTATAAAAAAAAAAAAATCATTGCGAACGGTATTCCGAACCATTCGTACCGGACGTCTATGTGACCCTGCCGCATATCCGCCACTGCGATTCAGCGTGTATTCACTAGTCCACGTGTTAATTGTGTCGATTTCGTAATTATTTCGTATTTATTTTTTTTACAATATCGGTTTAGCAAACGTTTTTGCTGTTGGCGATTATATCGTGACCACAATAAACCGACTCGTTATAAACCGTTTATAGCGCCAAAACACGTCTGATAATATTCAACCGAACGTGACCGAGCCGAACCGAACGGACGCCTACCGCCCGTCCCACCAATCGTATTGATCGTATTACAAATACCGATTTTTCACCAAACTGCCGCCAACTGGGTAAAACAACTACGGGGACACACAGGAGAGAAATAAATTGTTCGACAAAAATCAAAACTACGAGGGATGGTGTAAATGTATTTTTTTTATTCTGCGTCTACGAAATAATCAGACTTGCTAATTCACCGACAAGTATAACTCAATTGGACAATACATAAAAAATTAACGCAATAACACACCGTTATTGTTATTTTTAGTTAATGTTTAGTTATGTTATTTTTGTATCCCGTCAACATATAGCGAAACTAAATGAAACACATAAACTATTATAATAATTATTTAAGAAAAAAATTATTTTTATCTTATCTTTTCGATATAAAAAGTAATTGCGTTCATTCTTTATTTTGGAACATTTGTACTGTTATCATACCTGGGAAGAGGGTACAATTTTTTCAGGGAAACAAGTTCTCGCCCTTGCCCCCTCTCCTACAATTATGCCACTGATTTAACCCGTGTGTTATAATAACGAACAATAAAAAACAATACGATGAGTCGCGTGCAATTCGTTTTTAAGTAACTGCGCTCTGTGTATTACTAGAAAGTAAAACAACGAGATCTAGCGGTGGATCCAGAATTAAATAACTGTTTTTAGGTCAGCCTTTTTCGAGAAGACCCGCTTTTTAGGGCCAAACATTACTAGGACCGTACGCTTTTTAAATAGTTATTTGTAATCGTTATTGAGTAACTTTTCTATTTTCATTACACAAAGTATAACATTTCAAACAAGTACATCCGAATTCCGGGGCTCAATAAAAGGTCGATTTGATCAGCGACTGTGATTTAACTGTGGATCAAATGATTTACAGAACGCGTGTAATACACAATGCATAAGTATAAAATTTAAATTTAAAATAAAAGAATAAAGTATATAAATAATATTACGAATTAATTTAGGTGCCGATGTTCTAAAAATTCGCCAATTTTGTAAAATTTGAAAATAATTTTTAATGACCGCCTTAATACGATACGGTTTTCATTAATCTACTGTCCGATATTCGTTTTGAAGTCGTTTTCACGGACGAAAATAACTTTGCGGGCAATTTTTTTTTTTTTTCGTCTGATTTTAAATATTATATAGCAGTAAAAAAAAAAAAAATAAAAAAAGTCAGTAGCCCGTAGGAAGTAAGGCATAGGGACCGCACCGGGCCCTTTAAAAGAGATATTACCGACAAATTGTATAAATTTTTTATATATACCTGTATAAAGTATTGTACGCTTTCCAATAACATTCCGTACATTTTTACGACGTTTTCTCTATGACGAACCGGCACGCTGACACTTTGACGACACACTGAAGATTGTATTTGTATTAATTTTTTAATTTTCTTTCTTTTTTTTTTTCACCAGTACATTAATAATATTGTCGTTGCGGTGTGCGGCGACCCGTGGCGCGAGGTGCACGATTCTACGATTCAAAACGTGCGGTAAATAATTAATTTACATTTGACGTAATCGACGATAATGCATGCAGCACGGCGGACAATAGTGTCCTATAAGTTAATAATATTAAAACATTATTATTTAAACGGAGGACAACAATATTATTATTAGGTACCAATAAGTATGTATTGTTGTGTTTATCGCAAACATCGACTGTAGGAATCAAATTGGGAGGAAAAATCCAGAACATTTTCAAGGGGATGGCATGGGAGGTCCATATTTTTAATATAGACAATTCCACTGAAGAAATAAAAAATCTGGTCTATACGTGTTATACAAATTACTATATAAAATTGTATATATATATATATATATATATAAGGCCAAGCCCCACACCCCTCCGCGGTTGCGCCACTGGTAGGAATGGTTTTTAACAGATTTTACAATTGTATAAACCAGGGGTTCCCAACCTTTCTATCATCGAGTACCACCGGACACTTCTATAATCAATACGCGTACCACCTCAATTCTAAAACTAAATTAGGAGTCAATTTTTTTTTTGCGTATATTTTTATTATTCATTCATTTCTTTACATTTTCATTATTTGATATTGATGAAAGTAAACAAATTTTAATCTTTAGTTAAAACTAAATATTTAAATTTTAAATTACAATTTTCAAATTAATAAAAAAAAAAAATAATAAACTTAATGTGATATTTATTGTTGTTTATTTTGTACAAGGACATCAATATCAGGCTGAATGGAACTAATTTTCATTCTTAAGTCACTTTGAATATCGAGCCTACTTCTGTACTTATTTTTCAAATACAGAAATTCAGAAAATCCACTCTCGCACAAATAAGTAGTGACAAATGGAGTTAAACATTGTAATGCTTGCTTGAAAAGAGATGGGTATTCTATTTTTGTTGACATCCAAAATGAAACCAATGTTTTGTCTTTAAATGCGTCTTTCATTGAGCTGTCACTGACCATATCAATCAACGATTATTTGTCTTCCACGTCTTCTGGAACTTATTTGTCTGAAAATTCATACAAAAATGGGGTTTTAATCCAATTTTTCTTTGAATAGTCTTCAGAAAAATAATTTGAAAAATTCATCTTCAGTGCTTCCGAATGTTCCAAGATGTCAGCATTTAAATCTTCCTTCAGAGAGAGTTCATTTTCATAAATAAATGAAGAAAGATTAGGAAATGCGGAAATGTTTTCTTCTTTTTTTTTTTTAATTGTGATTCATATAGATCCAATTTTCTTTTGAAAGAATTTATTTTATCATAAACGGTGAATATTGTCATATTTATTGAGCTTATCAAAAATATCAGCCAAGTAGGCTAATCTAGATAACAATTCTTCATTGTTGAACAAATTCTTCATTATTTTGATAAAATAATAATATTATAAAATTAGCTAATATCAAATAAACTAAACTAAACTAAATAATATTGAATGTAAATAATAATAAAAAAATTTCTTCGCTTACCACGGGTTGGGAACCTCTGGTGTAAACGGATTGTGGTTATTTAGGTTCTCCACTGATATGTCGGAATTAGAAATTCCATTATTGTTTAACCGGAAAACGTAAAAAAAAAAAAAAATGTGACTAGATTTAAAAAATCTATTTAAAGAATACCTATACCGTTTTATTAACGATAGAGTGAATTGAAATTTAAAAAAAAATTCGTGAAAAAAAGGCCGTGAAAACGGCCACCAATCCCGATGGCCGTAGCGAAATAATAATACATTTGAAAACATATTTGAATGTAGAGCGTCGGGCCACTTTTTAAAATGTAATTTCACTTCTTTTTATCTATACCTATAGGTATTTAAATCAGATTTTTGAAAATGTATAGACTGAAGTTCATTACATCGACGAGTGCTGATAATAGAGAAAAAGTCGGACTATAAAGTCGCCGTATCCAATTTTCTTAAATTCGCACGTAAATATGATAAAACATTATTTTACATCAACCGTAAGTTATAAAACTAAACGATGGAAAAACGACCGTCCACCTGTTAGTGTAAAAATCTAATTCTAATTATTTCTTCATTATATTTTATAGTGTCAGTCCTGTAATTGGTTTGCAGCAATTATCCACTCTTGTCCGTTACTCGTCTTTCCCTTCGTCTCTACGTAAATATTATCTCCTCGGTCCATCGTTATTTGTCGAGTAATTTTTACATTCCATATAATTAATACGAGCAACATGCCATGTCCCGGTACGCGTGCAATCCATTAATTTCGTCTTTTCTTGATACTATTTCCATAGAACTCGGATCTGTCAAATTTATCTCGAACGTATTTATCTTTGTAGGGTGCACAACCACATTTCAAAAGTTTCTATTCTTCTCCGTTATTCTTTACAGAAATCCGGAGTCTGCGTTTTGCTGTCATTCGCCGCGTTTATAGAAAACATTTTTTTTTTTTTTTTTTCTACCACGTATAGGCTAATATATTTTCCCGGAGTAAAAAATGGCCCCGCGTTTGATTAAACGTCACTTTAGCTCAGCACCGGTGTTCGTTTTACATTATATTTCCCTTTTTACTTCTCCTGTCGTCCGCACGATACGACACTTTTCGAATAATATATATATATATATATATATATATATATACAAAATATAAAAAAAAAACTACATATACCACCGTTTTAAATTAAAATGTGTAAAACATGCGCGTATTATACGAAGGTATAAAGTATACCGCGAATATTTTGAGTCTGTTTAAAACCGATAAACGTGTAGTACGTGCTGTTGCCGAGACCAAAATGATTATACCACCCCATGAACTTACTATATTGTATGTAAGGCAACTGGTGTTGGTACGAAAAAAAAAAATCCCCCTATCGCACAGTGGTTTAAAATCGAAAAAAGCTTGCTGAAAAGTAACTGTTCTTAAGCCATATACTATAACAGTTAAAAAAAGTATCGGGGAGGGGGGGATTATTATTCTTAAAGATCCTAGAACCCAAATCCGGTATCATTTTTAAAATAAACCTCATATTACGGATTAAGGAGAAGGTGTTTTTGAAGGGTAAATTTCACAATTTTCAAACTGAGATTGGAAAAATTAAGCGCTGAAATTTAAAAATGTTGTAAGACCAATCACTTAACGCTTAACGCTAAATGTACATCAATTTTTAAATGTCTTGTCGCATCACTAGGTCCATCGATTTCCGTATAAATTATAGATAGAAATTAATCATAAAATAGCGCAAAATTGTTTCAAATATTTAAATTGTGTATAACATGCAGGACCAGAATATATAAATTTTGTACCCCGGACTAAAAATAGCAAAATCGATGTGCATTTTGCAAAAATATAAAAATTTCACGAAACTTTTTGAAAATGAATTTAAGATAAACGAACACAGTTTATTAACATAATTATTAATGAAAAATAATTTACACTTGCCTCCGGGTAAAGAATCCATCAGTAATATAATTTTAAAAAAAAGTAAAGTAAATAATGTTTAAATCGTTAAATAATTTCTGTTTATAAGGGTTAGGTTAGAAGAATTTAATTTCGGTCTAGTTTTTACGAATATATTCCCTCGCTGTGTATGACGATAAGGTGTTCTTAAATTATAATTCTATATATATATACATATATATACGCATCATTTAGCATAGACCGTTTTTTTTTTTTTTTTTTTATTAGACCAGTGTTTCCCAACCGGTGGTCCGCGATCACATAGATTTTTTCTTCGATTTCTATTACAAATTAATTATTTCTTTTTAAATAGCGAAAAAAATTACGACTTATTGAGAAACCGTATAATATTATACGGTTATCTTATCGTTGTTGCTGCTGTAGACCGATAAGTATTTTCCACTTTTATAAGTCTGTAGGTATCAGTCACAAAAATCACACTAAGTAAATTATTTAGTATAGTAAAGTATAATTATATATTAGTGAAGTATAGTAATATTATGATGTAATGTAAAATAATAAAAATTAACATTTTTCGATAAATTTTGTGTATTCTTAATGAGCAAACAAAAGGTATTCCTAGTTTTCGTAAAATTGAGGTGGTCCGCGACCTATAAAAATATTGTCGAAGTTGTCCGTGGTGGTAAAAGTGTTGGGAAACACTGTATTAGACGAAACGCATTGTTAATTTTGTTATTATTATTATTATTATTATTAGTTAGTTTTTTCTGTACGTCTCGCAGCGTATCGATTCGAACGGCTTCTGTACGTGGAAATCTGACATTATTTTCTTTTCACCGACGACAACAATAATAATATTATACAATGAACACTATAATTGCCAATTATCGACAGTACGCCACAATAACCACCGATTCAAATACAAATTTCAACGAATCGCGATAAAATATATAGTCGATCGCAGTAAATTACGTGCGAACAAACACGCCCCGATAATATGCACAATGGACGGATTCATTTTTATTTTTCATCGCCAATTTCATTATCCTTCCTTTATTTCTTTTTTTTTTATTCATTGCGATAGTTAGTGGCCGCCGTACAATAATATTATATGACTTCGTCTCGGAAACGAATAAACCTTATATTGAAATAATGTTAAATATATTTAGTAACAAGCATTCAGGTCCATCTCATCGGGTAACAGAAATAATATAAAAACCAATTTTAAATAATAATCTACAAAAATACCGTAACAATACGCAATTAGTGCATACGTAGACGATTAGAGAGAAAAAATGATACACCATAAAATATTTACTACGGTCAATTTCTCCACGAGCGCATTAAAAACGTATCTTGAATTTTCTATAGCGAATCTGTAGAAACAAAATAAACTCTTAGTTTTGGTAAGGGAAATACCGCAGAAGATTTTCGGGCCTGTAAAAGATACGCTGAGTGGTGAGTGGTGGATAGGGACGAACGAAGAGGGTGCCTACGCTCTTGAAGAAAATCCTATTGGAAAAAAACCGCCGGGAATACCACGTTTGAGACGAGAGGACATGGTAAGGAAATACGCGGGAGCGTTAGACGGAGGTGTGGACTGGAAGATCGGATAGGGGGACACTGGAGGCGAGGCTGTATGACGGGATGGTCCTAGTGACCGAATTACATAAGAAAAAAGAATAAAAAAAATAATATGGGTAATTCAATAACTGATAAAAACTCATTTATTCTGTGTATAACCCGGACATCTACTGCAATCTACCGGACAAATCGTTTGCCGAAAATAAAAAAAAATGCCGTAGCCCTTTACATATAGGCGGAAGGGTGTTGGTCGGTTTATCTTGAACGACATAATAAAATTCAACAAATGGAGTTTCGTCTTTATTGTATATATGAGTAATATTAAATCGGGTTTTTTTTTTAAATAATATATTGACCTTTTTGAATAAAAAAAAAAAACACAAATACACGGCGCGCCCTGCAAGAAGCTATTAAAAATACACGAATATCGCCTTGAACGAAAAATAATGAGTATTCACATTTATATACGGATGACATTCGTCTGTTTGTTCGATTTAAAATCATAACTGCCGCGCTCGGATCAACGAAATAATAAATTCGATTACCGTATCAAAAATACCAAAAGTTTACAAACGACGCCAATTGTTTTTGTTTTTTTTTTCATTACAATAAAAAATAGCCTATGATATCCGCTTGGGAATCTTGTGTGGCTTGTGCAGATAGGTCCCGGTCCCCGTTACCTCCTGAAAATTTACATAGCCCTTTACCTTTTTTTTTTTTAATATTCCGGGTAGTGTAGACGTCGAATCGGTTAATTTATTCCATTGTCGACCGCTGTTATTACTAATCGAATTTAGTTGAACCGATACGTAAGGTTAGGTTAGGTTTCGCCCCAGTACTTTCGCATGCGTAACGATGTCCGAAAATGGTCACATCGCCTACGGTAACAATTTGAATAAAACAAATATCTGTGCTGTTCGGGAAATGATCGATCGCGGTGATTCGTTATGTCGTCAATGAACCCTCTGTCAATGTCCAACGACTCTCCTACGTAGGTGCGCGGATTAACTTTTGCACCCTGGGCATTACACTGATCGATTGCGTGTAACGATAGTTACAGATATTATACCGAAAACGTAGGATTTTACTTTTCGGGGGGGGGAGGGAGGAGGTTTTTCCTCGTTGTCAACATACATTTACATTTATCATTTCCCCAATTGCTTTGTCGACAACAAAATATTCGATACACGTTCTCTGATGTGAGAAATAACGATACGAGGAAAATGTACCTGCGCGTTTTCATTTGTTAGTGCGTCAGTCCGGTCGTGTGAAAATTCCATTTCTTTCGGACGCCAAGTAATTTTCCCTCTTGGACAAAAACAGTCAAGACCATTAAGGTCTGCTGACCCTACGACTGCCGCCGTTCGAAATCAAAACGATCACAGAAAAGAGTAGAACTCTCGAGAAAATAAATAAATAAACCGTTGTACGCTTTTGTTGTTGATCTTTGACGGGCAGTCGGTCACAAAGTGACTTGACTGTATTTCCAATATAGCAGCAATTAGTGTCGAAAACTTATACGAACCAGAAATAACACCATCGCGTTGTTTTAACCGTTTAGCTAGAAGCTCTTGCTTTTAATTTATCAACACATTAATAAAATATCGCGTAATGAATCGCTGCACATTAAATACTGTCTGCGAGTTTACCGATACTATTTTATTTTCACAGACAAAACCCATAACTGTCGGAGAATCAGAGCGAGAGTCCTCGGACAACAAATAAGAATTGTCTAAAACGCTCCCGGTAACTGAAAATAATGCAGAGATCGCAATTACCCGAAATAATAGGTATATAGCGAATCGGAGAAAAAACAATCGCCGGTTATAAATTGTTGCTTATTACATAATATTAAGTTAAAAATATTTCAATGGTTTCGTACGGATTTTAATTAAAAAATAATAATAATAATGTTTTATAAAAATCTCATTCGTGTTCTAAGTTTCAGCGCATTTATTTTATACTCTTGGGCCTTAAAATAGGGTATACTAAGTAGGTATAAATAGCTAGCTGCAGTTTAAAAAAATAAATACATATATATATATATATATCTAAATAATATCCTAAAAAAATTATTCAGTCGTAAGTAAATTGATTTTAAATTTAAATTTTAAGCGCGGGTACGCAATTTGAAGAGTATGTTGCGCTTGTAATCGAAATCCAGTAAGTAATTCCAAGATAAAAAATCTCTACGCGCTAAATTAAATTTTATATTTACAATATATTGTAATTTTTATTCTCGTAACAGCCTCTTTAAAAAAAAATTCCGATTTCCATTAATTAATGTATTTTCCGGATGATAAGATGATTCTATTATTTTTTTTTTCGTTCTCTCTCTCTCTCCGGGGCAATTCAATTTTTTGTAATTTATATTTTAACGGTCTAAATACAGTTTGACAAATAGGGGGCTAATGATTTTTTTATTGCGTTTTTCTCGAAAAACACTTTTAGCGCCTTAATATATATATATATATAGGTATAGATAAATTGGCCAGTTGGATCGCAAATAAGAAAATTAAGTAAAGCAAAAAAATAGAGGTTATATTTCTGTATTATTTCTCGGCGGTTTTTCTAATGCTTTACGGGAAAAATAATCACGGCAAACGGACGCGGCGGTGTAAATGTTCATTATATTCGTTCGCGTATATATAATATATAACACGCAATCGATTTCAATTATTTCCGCCCAAACCGATCAATAATACTATTATTATTTGGAGTACACCACCGTTACCGCCGAATTGTCGAAAACCGCGTTCAGCCCTTCGTATTTGGCCGGGTCCGTAGCGTTTCCTGCCGCGTGCAAAAAATAATATTACCGTATTATATTAACACTGGCCGCAAGACCCGCGAGACCGGCGTGCCAGTGATTATTATCGACCCCCGTGATATTTAACCGGAGGAGGGTAAAATTTCACTAGTGTTATTTTTGTTTACCCCGACGAGGGGCGTTTTCGTAATTATTTTACTATTACAATATATAAAGATACCAAACAAGAGTAAGGTACGCAACGTAATACAACGGCTGGGCTAGTTGTAACACATTTCAAACTACTCGTGTTATTTGTCTATTGTTATTATTATTTATATTTTAGTACGTATAAAAACGATTTTGATAACGTTTTCGTATCCTTCGAGATATTTAGAAATTAAAAAAAAAAAAAAAAGGAAGGAGGGTTGGAATGACGCGGCGTTGTCACTTTTGTAGAAATATTTTAGCCCTCCCCATACAAAAAAAAAAAAAAAATCAAATCTCCGCCTACGGTTTCCCCTACTATATATATATATATTAGAAGTATAAACACATTTGCCCTTTATTGCCATCCACCCGCGTTTGATAAACAAAAAGGGCAAAACGCGCACTTAATATTACGTACATTTCGGGGGTTATATACGAGAGCTATTTCAAAATCAATCTCCGATGTGTTACAATTCACTACATACATAATGCGTTTTGTTTGTATGTTGCTACATGTACATCATTCTCTTATAACCAAATTTCGACCTTTATCGTTCGGTATTGTTCTAATGCGAGGGTCGTCCCAAAAGTAATGCACAATTTGCTCTGAATAAATAGGTATTTATTTTAATCAAAATACAATATTATAGACACTTCGATATAATTTCCCTACTTGTCTGTACATGATTTCCATCGTTTTTGGAGTGCTTGAATGCCGCATAGAACGCCATCTTTGTTGAGCTCACGGATCCTTCGGCTCATTTCTTTACTTTATTGAAGTCGGGAAAACGGATTCCTCCAAGTAATTCCTTCAGTTTTGGAAATAAATCAAAGTCCGATGGTCTTAAACCCGTCGAATACGGTGGGTTTTTAAGGCGTTCCCGTCCATATTTCTTCAAAAGAGCGACGACTGTTGCCCGAATATGCGGCCGCGCATTATCGTGCGATATGGACACACCGTGTTGCAACATTCCCGGTCGCTTTTTACGGATTTCTGGACGCAATTTTTTTAAGAAGAATGTGTTGTAGTATTCTCCGGTTACAGCACAACTGCCAATTGGAACTCGATCAGTGACAATTATCCCAAGTTTTTCGTAAGCAAAAATCATAATCTGTTTCACTTTTTTTGCTCTTGGTGATGTTATTCCCTTCCAAATATTGCTTTGAGATTTTAATTCCTATTCAAAATCACGGATCCAAGTCTCATCTATTTCAGTTGTACGATTAATAAACGTTTCGCCATAATTTTCGTAGCGAGAAAGGAGTTCACGGCAGATGACTTTGAGTGTATCCTTTTGTTCCGGTAACAGAAAATGAGGCACCCAACGTTCTTACGTTTCTGTAGAACTTCCGTGAAAATTCGGTGAACACTTGATTTTGAAATACCAGTTTCATTTTCTAATTCTCTCACCGTTATTCATCGGTCTTCATCAAGTAGGGTTCCGAGAATAGTCGCGTTAGTGTTGTCTTGAATAACCGTAAAGAGTCGGCAAAAGCGAGGGTTGTTATCAATACTTATACGGCAGTCACGGGATCGCTGATGCCATTTTTGCACCGTACTACAATCCATAGTATCCATTCTACATACTTCATTTAACGCGGCATAAATTTCCGGCACTGTTTTACCACGAATCATTTCGATTTTAATGTATGCGCGTTACTCGAAAACAGAAATGTGAGCCGACGAATTGTTTTCACTTTCATAATCGCTCTCACGCATCATTATACTTTACTAAAACCACTAAAACTGGAATATAACGTTTTATTAGACTTCAAGCTATAAACTTATACTAAAATCAGCTGATAATATTATATTTCAAAACAGCTAAAGCGCACTGTGCATTACTTTTAGGACAATGCTTGTATTTGCCGAAATAACACGGCAAATACAATTTTATTTCCCGCCGCCCGTGAAGTGTGAAGTTTAATTCGTTTTTTACAAGCCGAAGGACATGTATTGTGTTGACAATTTAAAAACGATCGCACAGATGTGTTATAATAAAGGGGGCCAAGGGCGCAAGTCGATCATGACCGAAGACGTGGTTCACCAAGTTGACCGATTTGTTCTAGAAAAAACTGACGTTTTACGATTTCAGATTTTTCGGAATATCTCGCAATACTCTACACAGAATCGTGTCTGATAACATCAGCAATCCAAAACAAAAGACGAGGCATGTTTACCAAAGGTGTGGTACATATTCATGACAACGCGCAACCATACACTGCTGCACGCACAAAAACTTAAGTTGAAGGGTTCAAATGTGGTTTTTTCGATCGCCCCCCTACAGTTCCGATTATGCATCAAACAATTATCACTTCTTTCCGAAAATTAAATCGTGCATGCATCTCAAAATTTTGCAATTAATGAGGAACTTATGAATGCAATAAATCAATAGGTATAAACACTGACGGTGCCATACATTTAGGGCGGGTAAACAAAAACTCATCCCAAGTTACAAAAAACGTATAAAGTTAACGGAAACTATGTAGATATGTAATTTAAATGTTAATAAAACTATTTTATAGTTACAATAAAATCTGCTAATATACAGAAAGGAGTAAGACAAGGTTAGGTTAGGTCTTTATTCGATGTCTACGTTGAACAAGCGATAAGAGATATAAAACAAAATCTAGATGAGAAAAATATAGGAGTAACAATATGAGATATCCTAATATCAATGATACGATTTGTAGACGATGTAGTTTTGCTCACTACATCTGAATAAGATTTTTAAACATCACTTACTGAATCGGATAACATTAAAATCAAATTTAAATACAGTAAAAACAAAAGTAATAGTATACAGCAAACAAAATTAGCCAGATATTAATATATCCCTTAAAGGGAACAAAATAGAGCAAATAAATCAATATAAATATTTAAAAAATAATGGAAGATCAAAACAGGAAATAAAAAATAGAATAGCATAGGCAAAAAAATACTTAAGAAAATACTATTAAAATCAAAAAAAATGTACACCCTGGAACAAGGAAACGTTTGACTAAAACATATGTATGGAGTACAGCATTATATGACAGTGAAACGTGGGCATTAAACAAAACACATGAAACCACTTTATAAGCTTTAGAATTACGGTGTTGGAGGATAATGGAGAAGAGATCTTTACTAAGCCATTTAAAATGAAGATCGCGGCCATACGTTGGGACACGACGGAAAATAACTCCACAACATCATATTGGAAGGTATGATAGAAGAGAAGCGCGGACGGGGAAGGCAAAAACCGTGTTATGTATGTTAAATAATCAAAGATGCAAGAGTGAATTCATATAAACATCTCGGAGATATAGCACAAGACAGAGAATCACGGAGTGGACATTTGTCTACAACAAATGTCCGGATTGAATAGTAAAATTAGAAATTAAACTTATTTTATGCAATTAATTAGTGATTTTAATTATTTTTCTGGTTAATTCGTTTTCCCTTCGGAGGTTGATTTTGAGATATGCCGTCGTATACGTAGATATATATATATAACGTCGTATTCGTGCCCCGTCCCTCCCGTCACCGGGCAGCGTGCCCTATTTTACACGACTCACGCCCCCGCGTTACACAGCCCTCGTAAGCGGGACACGCCTACACGGTTACGTATATTTGTGCGCAAAGGCGTGGCCCTTGTGTAAATGTACGACCGGGGAGGTGGGGGGGTTACGCTTGTGCGTGCGTACCGTGCAGAAACGCCGCGGTAATCGAATTCCGTTGTGCGCCGCTGTAAGGCCCGCCGTTCCCATTGGCCCGTAACGATTGACGTCATAGCGCAGCCCGGACGGAGCGCGCGGGGGGCTCAAAAGTTTATAAAAGCGATCGCAGCACCGCGTCCGTCGACAATCGTCGCGTTACTTCTCCAGAGTCTCAACCTCACCGTACGTACGATACATGCCAACTCGCATCCCGCCGGTCAGCATCTTATCGCACGTTACTGTTGGTGTTTGTCGTTTTTGCTTATACCGACGCCGTTTCGTACGTCGTCGCCGCTTCGATTTTCCATCGGCTTTTTCGCACTTAGAATTTTTATTCTTCGTTGAATAATCGTATACATTTTAATATCGTACATATACCGAAAACTTGCCATGTCTTCATAAATATCTCAACGTTATTCGTTTCGAATTCGATTCCTGGTGGTTATCGGTACCATCGGAATCTCTTTTCGCGCGGTTTGATTCGGAATAAGAAGTTTTCCTTCTTTCTCACTGTCGTTCTCCGCCGATTGCTCCAGCGTACCATGACTTCGCCAACTTCCGAGTGATCCACTACCCATCAAATTGGAAGACAACGTCGTTCTTCGCCTGTTGACGTTCAAGTATAACAACTACTGAACAAGGTATTTATAGTTATACATTTATATTTATACATTAATATTTATACATTAATATTTATACATTAATATTTATACATTAATATTTATACATTAATATTTATACATTAATATTTATACATTAATATTTATACATTAATATTTATACATTAATATTTATACATTTATATTTATACATTTATATTTTATACATTTATATACCGACAAGAAATTTCGCTCTAATAATGTATATATTTTTCACTCAAATATTTTACCCCTAGTTTTCCGTACAATTAACGAATAGTTTTGTCCATTGTAATATTTTAACAAAAATATTTCTATCCAACAAGTTGGGAATATTAGAAAAAAATATTTCGATCCATTTAACTGTTTATAACAAATTTTCTCTCCATGATTCTCTATCTTGTGCTATATCTTCGAGATGTTTATATGAATACACTCTTGCATCTTTGATTATTTTACATACATAACACGGTCTTCGCCTTCCCCTTCCGCGCTTCCCTTCTATCATACCTTCCAATATGATGCTGTGGAGTTATTTTTTGTTTTGTCTCAACGTATGGTCTATATTATGCCATTTTCTTCATCTTAAATTGCTTAGTAAATATATCTTCTTTATTACTAAATTTAGATTTAGTAATAAATAAAATAAAAACACTAACACTTTTTTGTGTTTGTGTTTGTCTTTATTTCCGTCCATTTTATTTTCTCCATTTTTCTCGAACACCACATTTCTAAAAAAAGTGAACTATTTCGATTATTAAAGAAACAAAAGTTCTTAACTTAAGCTCAAACAATTTTTTTTTTTTTTATTATTTGATTTTATTAACATCGGCTATAAGGTCATTTAAACAAATTATATAACTAATTTTTAAAACATTTTACAAAATAAATACCTTTCCTTGTTTGGGTAGAAATAATATCTTTTGTAGGTATAAAATATTTAGATCAACTACCCTTAAATAATATTTTTAGTAGTTGAACAACAGATTAGATTCAAACTAATGTAGACACTAATCGGTCGAAATTTCTTGTATCTTTTATAGAATAAAAATATTACCTAACTTAAAACATAGAAAATTAAGTGAACGTGTTAAACTATACATGCATATATATTATATATGTATATATACAATACATTGGAGGGAAATAAACAAATCTTATTTATACAACAAAATAATAATTAATATATTATTTAGTTGTTAAAATAATGTATTTGTATTTGTATATAGAGCGAAGAGTTGCAATTAATTTAGTAACTCGATTGAGTTAATGTTGATTAAATATTACCGATTAAATCGGAAGAAAAGCTGTATAGAGTAACTAACATACCGGTATCATTTATACATTTAAACAATTAGTGTAAGAGATATCAGAAGTTGTAAATACAGAATTTTATATTAAATCGGAAGCTGTACAGAGAAATTTGCATATCGGCCATCATTTGTACATATAAAATATTAGTGGCAAAGCTAGTTCTCCGCGAACAGTTGTCTCTTGCGCACGTTTAGTCGTCGCTATGTTAATGTTCGCTCATTCTTTGCCTTTCGTATCCATTTCGTTCGTCGAATTTCATGTCAAAAACGTTGAGTAAGTGCCACGCATACGTATGTCTACTTTACACGTCTCTAAGGGCCGGAGCCCTATTCGGTAAGCCATAGTTTTTAACAAACTATAGTCTTTTTCACGAGAGAACGGGACCGTTCCGCGCATGTAGAATGAGCTCCAACCGGTTCGTCCGCCTGTGAAATCCCTTCCACGCAGTCTAAAATTATCGACAGTTACCGACAATTAACGACCTGTTTGTCGGGCTCCGGCATACGTCGTGCACGTAGTAATTTACAATTGATAATTGAATTGAAGTGTCGCGGTCGGCGAAAATAATGAGCTACGTAAATTAGTTCGTATTTCATTTTTTTTTTGTAATTAAATACAGAACGAAATAGTAAAAAAAAAACGATAAAATTCAAATTAATTTAATGCAAAATACAGTGGAGCGGAACAGGTTAAAAGCAAAGACACTTCAGTCGCTACGTATAAACAACAGCACGTTGCCGACGGCTAACGGTGAGCGACCTCTGCCACCAGAACGATGTATAAATTTTATGTTTTTGAGTAGGGGATGCGCGGTGGCGACCAGTTTCGGTCGGAAGACGGTCCCGTTCTCTCGTGAAAAAGAGTAAACACATATACTTACACAGTGTACCCCACGTTACGTTACTTCGCCCTCAGCCCGGCGCGGATTATCTTCGACCGGTAAGTTGGTGCACTCATTACCTTATCTCCCGTTCATGCTCATGCCGCCAATTAAAATAACTTGGGTTCATACATATATAGTAACTCAAACCGCAGCCATATATACACACAACAACCAAAATTGTCTTCAATGAAAACCGTCCCACCGTTAAAAGCAAAAATAACAAGGAGGGACAATTCAAACAAAAATAATACCTTTTGTCAACTTCCACTTCTAATGATTCTACGGATATCAGTTCAGCATTTAATGCCTTCATAGCAGAAATCAAATCTTTAATAAACCCCTCCTATCTCTGCTCACAACAGTAGTCACACAATTAATTAAAAACAACAATGATAATTAATCAGACTCATAACTCTCTCGTTGTCTTTCTTTGGAATTGTAATGGTATTCTAAACCAAACCAACGAACTAATTGCAATTTTACACGAAAAAAGAATCGACATTGCCCTTATAGCTAAATCTCACTTCATTAATAACTCAAGACTTAACATTCCTGGTTATCAAGTAATTACTTCTAACCACCCTGATAGCAAAACCCATGCAGGGGGTGGGTTAGGTTAGGTTAGGTTAGGTTAGGGTGGGCCGGTAGCATTTCCGCAAGGCCAGTCCCCGGCCCGTCATCGATGCCCAAAAAAAAAAAAAAAAGGTTAGGTTAGGGTAGGGTAGGGTGGTGGGGGGTGGTTAGGTTAGGTTACACCCCCACCCCACCACAACACCACCACCCCCCACCACAACACCACCACCCCGCCACCACCACCCCCCACCACAACACCACCACCCCCCACCACAACACCACCACCCCGCCACCAACACCACCACCCCCCACCACAACACCACCACCCCCCACCACAACACCACCACCCCCATTACCCCACCACCACCCGACCACCACCCCCCACCACAACACCACCACCCCCATTACCCCACCACCCGACCACCACCCCCGGCTCTGCGATATTAATTCGCACATCCATCCAATTCAATCGTCTCCCTATCTACAATAAAAACTACTTACAAGCCTGCGCAATCTCTATGAAACTAAATCATATTCCCCTCTCAATATCCGCAGTCTACTGTCCCTCAAGACATAACATTTCATTTGATCAATTTGAAAACTTTTTTAATTACCTTGGACATAACTTCATAGTTGGAGGTGACATCAATGCAAAACACCCTCTCTAGGGCTGCCGTACTAGCACCCTCGTAGTAACACCCTTCTTCAATCTATTTTCTCAGACACAATTTATATTTATTTTTCATTTATAACAGACACAATTGATTCAGCCTTAGATGTTGCGCAGGCATTTGATAGGGTGTAGCTTTCTGGCCTCCTTTATAAATTAAAAAATATCCTGCTACCCGCTTTTTACCTATTTTTTTTTTATCTTATGTCGATAACGGTCAATTTGCCATTTGATACTGCTCAAGTCTTTCTTAAATTTAAGACCCCCATAAAAGCTGGTTTCCTCAAGGGGCAATAACAGCTCCTGTTCTTTTCAACATCTTAATAGCTGATCAACCCACCTCTCCCAACATGTTTGTTGTAAAATATGACAAAGCAATCCTTTCAACTCACGAAAACCAGATCACCGCATCTAATCTACTGCAATCTCACCTTTCTCGTTTGGAAACTTGGTCTCAAAACTGGAAAGTTAAAATAAACGAAAGTAAATCCTGTCACATCATTTTTCCCCTAAACACCAAACTTGTCCACTAATTACATTCAACAATATTACAATTCCAACCTCACCATACACAAAATACCTAGGTATAAACTTTGACAAAAAACTAAACTGGGCCCACCACATCACATCAAACTTAAGTTAAATTCCCAACCCTCAAACTTTTTCTCAGCGCAAAATCAAAACATACACTCCACACTAAACTAAACTTATACAAAACCCTCCTTAAACCGATTTGGATGTACGGTATCTAAATATGAGGATCTGCTAAAAAATCAATTCTAAACAAAATACAAATATCTCAAATCAAAATATTCCATTTAATAACATAAGCACCATTCTATGTCTCTTATCAAACTCTACACTCAGAGGTAAAATTGATCACCATGCTAGAAACTGCCATCAAATCCTACTTTCATTATTATAATTTTCTCTTTGATCATCCAAATATTCTGGCAAAAAATCATACTAATCCAATGCCCGGCTACCCTCCTAAAAAATTAAAGAGAAAGTGGTGCCGCGACCTACTTCTCTAGTTTAACCTAAAACACACACCAGGAGTGTCTTCAGTGGGCGACTTTTCCATCATGTCTTCTGACAGAAACATTCTTGTTATCATTTAAGCTTATTACATAAAAAATTGTGTATAGATTGTTTAACTCAAATAATAAAAATAAAAATAAAAAAAAGTGGCGAAGTTATAAGAATTGTCAATACATAGTTTTTTTGGCCTATTCGATGTATATATTATATGCAGGAATGGACAATAACTTTGTTAACGTGTAACTTACTTTGTGTAATCGGTTACAACATATTCAAGTAACTTTAAAATATAACTTGTTACAATTTGTTTTGTAACCTGTAACAAAAGATACACGTAACCTAAGTAACATATTTCGGTAATTTCAATTATTATTTGAATTGACAATTGTTAAGAACGAATGAGGAAGACTAACCTTGATAATTTCAAATTTTGATAAGGATGGAACAATGCGCGCCAATTAAGCTATCTCCTACCATAATTGTCTTATCAATTTTCATATTTTTTATTCGTTTTATTATTTTAATTCGATATCAACTATTATATATTTAAGATATAATTCAAGTATCTTCCATTATCAGCTCCAGTCGGGCGATTTTTTTTTTGTTTGTTGGATTTACCACGCCCCAAATAGCAGCAATTTATCTTATACCGATTTCGAAAAAAAACATTCTGCATGTTCTACAGAAAAGGAACAGTTTTTCCGGTTTATAAATTTAATGTAACAGGTATCGGTACGGGTCGGTTTAAATATTTATTTATTTTAACTTGTAACTATTATATAATTAACATAATTTTTTGACTGACGACTTTTTTTTTTAAATTTATAATAATTTGTATGTAACTTGTAATTAGTTATCTAACATTAGAATAACTTGTAACTCAAATCTGGCTATATTATAAACTGTAACTTGCCTATCCCTGAATATGTATATCTGTATATATATGTATATAATTGTTAATTACAGTTGTAATATATACATATTATGTAAGCTATAGGCAAATCTAGAGAATCATCGCAGAGTTCTCTTGTCTAAAATAGGCCCACTGTAGTCCAAAAAGCCTCTTCTTAGTCATCATAAGTTTTACAGCGTTTTACAGTTCACTTGTTTAACTTTAATCGATTATAGATAAGGATTATTCCATAAATAAAAAAATATTTCATTATATTTTTCTTATCGTGATTAATATCAATTGTAAATTTGTATCCATGAGAAACTATTAAAATATAGAATTGATTTTTTATACTTAAAACTTACCTGTTTTATCTGAATTCCTGAAGTTGACCCTACCATAGAGGCTTATACGAGTCGCAGGGTGTGCCTTGGAAAACCCGAAACACCCTGAAGATTCGTCTGCATTATATAAGCGTACGACAGCTTATCGGCTGCAGAGCAATGAATCGAAACCCGACAATTTTTTAGGTGTGTAATACTCCCGTTAACACTTCATGAAGTAGCCAAGACTTTAGCCCTGCCCCCCCCCCTTAAATCTCAAACGCTATTTGCGCCTCTTTACAAATTGTATATTTTTTTTTTTTTTTAGACTGGGTATTCTGCTGTTATTATACTGTATATTACACTAATTCTACTTATCGGTTTTGATTTTTTGACGATTATAAAATACAAAATAGAATTTAAAAAAAAAAAATTTAAATGATGGTCCGTATATTTTTAAATTAATTGTTTTATTTAATTAATTAATCTTGTTACAAATTTAATATAATATACTAAAGTTATTATTTAACAAAATGTACGATGTATATATTTGATGACATTGTTAGGAATGTGGTATAAGGTATGTTTATTGTTTATGTATTTACATTACGAATTTGAGGGGATTGGTACATATTTTATATAGTTATGTTGATTACAACAAATGCTCACATCACGGTTGTAATCGTAGGAATTTTGTAGGATCCTATGTTCTTGGCCATTTCCAAATATATGATTACCTACATAAATTACTCAGCAGGAAGAAACTTTTCAATATTGAAATGATTCTTGTGATAAATTATTTGTGGTACACATATTTCAGCGTATAATTATAAAGATATATTATTCGTTTTAAATACCTAGAATCACAGAATAATAAGTATAATTCACACGAAACACGTTAAATATATTTGGTCAGTTTTGTCACAAAAATCAATAAACAATGGCAGATAACAAAAGTTATTTAAAAATAAATAAAAATTTAATTTCCACAGAATAATATAATAACTAAATCAAAGGCGAGGCTTCGCAGATTCATTTATAACATCACGGGACGAACCTTAATTTATGTAAACTGAGGGCTAATATATACAGGACTGGAAACGAGCGCTGATAACGTGGCCATAAAAAGTTATAGGTAATGCGTGGCGCGCGAGTTACTTTTTAATGGATGGGACCGTCTTAGCGGATACATTTGGAACTAATTACGCGCTAATCAAGTACCGGTTCCCAAAATGTCCGCTATGATAGTGCTGGGGCTCATAAAAAATATATAACTCGCACGTCCACCCGCATTACCCATAACTTTTTGTAGACAATCCTCCGCACCCGTCTCGCCATTCGTTTCTAGCCCAGTATCTTAGTCCGTGCTGTAATCCAACTATTATCACCCACGAGTGTCGCTTCCATAATGTTCTGCAATAAAATAGAACAAGTGCTAGCGCTCCTTGAGAATAATGGTTATAAACTTCATTTTACCAGCTAGCAGCGTGCTGCTGAAAACCGAAACGCTCCGACGGTGTGTTTCGGTAGGAAGCACTCGATGTTGGCGTTCTAGCACGTTATCTATAGTTCTCCAACCTCGAATCGTAAATCTTCACAAAATTGAAAACTAACACAAATTATTAGTTTATTTTATTATTACAATGGCTAAACAAATAAAAATAATAAGGAAATTAAATTGATTAAATTTGTAATATTGAAGTGATAATAATTACTAGCAATGGGGAGTTGTCCACCGGGATCGCTTAGTTAACTTTATCCATGTGTTAACCACAATCTCGGTATACGAATAACAGGACCTACCGGTCGGTAGACACTTGGTGTTGATAGTGAGACCAGCCGCCATTTTAATTCAGGTACTATGGTCGTGATAACAAATTTTTAAACACAATAAACAAATATACGATAACATCGCAAATCATAAATTAGATGTAATATATTTTGGTTTTTTATAAATGGTCTTACTGATTGTACCTGAAAGAAAATAAGTTGCCTATCTTATTTGTTAACATAGTTAACAATATTACCACTCGTACGATTACGTTCCGTTATCAATGAAATCTAAATATTTCGATATCCAATAACTGTCCAACCGGTTCACCTTTTAGTTAAATTTTGGAACGCTGCGTACCATCAAATTAAGATTTAACCGCTTTCGTGCACGCAAACTGCGGCGTCGGCCACCGTCGCTATGCGTCTCCATCATTGGTCGGCGAGCGCTGTAGTGGTGGACATGCGCGGACGCGACGAGTTTCGGTCGACCGAGCATTTAAATCTTTAAACTGAATATAGCTGCAACCCGAATAAAAAGGTACAATGCGTCCCGGGTTCTTCCACCTGTGATATCTAAAATGTCTATATAGAGCAGTGGTTCACAACCAGAGTGACACGAGGGGATCGTGTATAGAGGTGACACGAATTCCTCGGGGGAAAAGAATATAAATATGAGCATTTTTCCAATAAAATCGTATTAATGCAGCTGCCGTCATGCAATTGCCACCACCTTCAGAACAACGTAATAATTTTTTACACTCAACGGCATAGGTACCACAAAATTATTGTCTTTATATTAAATCTGTTTATATTTTATATCCGATAAATAAATCATTTTGACGTGCGACAATGACTCGCTTTTTTCACCATCATCCCTCGAATTCCCCAACTTTGTAAAAATCGCCACGGTCAAATTTCTCATTAATTGTTCAAATTTTATACAATTATTATAATTTTTCAATATTCTTATTATTATTTTTTCAAATTTAAAATATCAATGTTTATTCAAAAACTAAATCGAAAATAAAATGTGTAATTATTATTTTTCTGCGTACTGTATTTTTTTAAAGGGCTTATATATTTCTTCTAAAATATACAGAGTAAATTATTTAATATTTTGATGTTAGGGAGACGTAGTGATGGATTCTTGTGGATAAGGGCAACACTAATTCAGAAAGGTTGAGAACCACTGATATAGAACGTATCGTTTTCTAATAAACGATTACGTTTTTACTTTGATATAATATTCTTGTGTTACATTATAATGTGTACACAAACACAATTATTGTCACATTGCAGTGTTGCCGGTTACTTAGTCGGTTTTAAAATTTCGCCGCTCTCCTCGTGTTGTTTTTAAATTTTAACTACAGTTACTACAGACGCAACTAGTGTGGCCCATAAAAATAACCGGGACGCAATTCGTATGCAGTTTTTTGGTGGGCAAGGTATTACTAGGTAGCTAACTTACTGTTCCTTTGAGCCATCCGCCATTTACAAAGCGGCCGTTTTTGTTAATACTGTTATCATCTAGTAATGATATTTTAGAGATACAGTATAGCACGATATAATAAACGAAATATGATACAGGTATAAACGATACGCGTACACCCATCTTCTACCACCGGTCACATCACTAAAACAATATGGCGCTGGTATTTCGGCGGTTCTTATCGATTTTAAATTTACATGTTACTGTGATATTAAATAACGTTATAGCTTTAAATTAATATCAAAACCTATATAAATCATAAAACAAAAATTTTTTTAAAACTGTACCATTAACTCATTTTAGTTATTCGTCCAAAGTAAGGACTAACATATACACAGTACTGGAAACGAACAGCAAGACAGGCGTGGGGGGTCCACAAAAACATACAATACAAAATTCTAAAAAAATATAACCTAGAATCATGATACTGCTATCATACATAACTCTACTTTTTGATTCTAGAGGATTACGTATAACAGTATTAATAACAATTTTCAATTAAAACGTATAATAATAAAAAAAAAAAAAAAAAACCATTTCGAACATAACATTAACGGTAGGTATTAGTCAATTTTTCCGCGGAAAATATTTCACGAAATACTGTGGTGTATACATATATATTAGGGTGATCCTTATCTATAGAGGTAAATTTTATTCTTTTTAATTTTATACCAGCTGATTATGAATTTTGTTTTCTATATCAAAAAAAATTGAATTATGGTAAAGTTTGGGTATCATAAACAAACCACAACCTATGGCCTCAAAGGAGTTAGTTTTAATTATTTGCATGTAGTCTCTTAAATTTTTAAGTTACAATAAAATAGAGCAGTACCATTATTACAGTGCTAAATATTTACAAAATGTAACATTCCATAATGATTTTTGTAAAACTGGTGGTTTTATGTAAATTTAAGAAAAACCGGTTGAAGTTAACTTAAATTTTAGGAAAATAGTGCGGTTTTTAGTTTCTTATCTCTATTATCTTAAAATATAAATTTACATAAATATCGTATGTAATTATTGTTATAGAATATAATAGTTTCTATAAAAAAAATGTATTGCTACATTTTATTACATATACCCTATATTATGAAAAATCTGGAAAATAAAAATTTTTTACAAAATTTAAATATTTATAAAAAAAAAAAATTATGGAAAATACTTAGATAAAAAAACTAACTAATTTAAACATGAAATATCTGTTTTTTTTTTTTTTATAAAATTGCTTATTTTATATTTCTTGAAACTAAAGCTAGTTCTCGGAATATTTGAAAACAACATAGTTATAATAATAAAAAATTATTTAAAGAAATCAAAAGGCATTGGCTAGTGTACATATTTTTGTATCGGTCAATCGTTTTCGATAGAGATATGGTTAGCATTAAAAATTATTTTTTATTCCTCGTCTTTCGTTACACAATTATTGAAGTCACTTATTAATTTAACACCACATTCTGCTGCATCATTAAACATTTTTAAGTTTCTAAAAATGTTTAATCCCTTGTTATAATTACAATTTACTAATTGTAATCCTTTCGTTATGATCTTCGTCGAAAACCTCGGTTGATATGTTGAACCTTTCGAACAATTTTATTAATGAGCTACTTATGTTTTTACTTTTCATATATCATAGAAATTCTGAATAGGAACTTTATACCTTTTTACAGAAATTGTATTTAAATTGTCTACGTTTTTACGTGTAATTTTAATCTACCGTTTTAATTTTAACACTCTGGACACGTTTGAATCGAAAAGGCGAGTGATGCTATTCCATTCATTAACTATAGGTATTTACCGTGTACTATTAAAGAAAATAATATAATAATAAAATCTTATTTATAATTATTATTACTATGCGGGTTTCTATTTAAACATATTTAATTTATACTAATACTCATGTATAGTAGTAACATACTGTAAATTATGACAAAATAAGAAAAACAGTTTATATGCATTTTGCAATTTAATTCAGTAAAAACATTATATTTTCAAGGTTTTTCTTGATTTTTCACAAAAGGGTTAGTATGACAATAATAATTAAGAACCATTTTTGTATAAAACATTTGACGTTCTATAGTAATTGTTATAAATACTTTTTTGTAACATTAAAATTTAATGGGATACAAATAAAAGAAAAAAAAGAAAAATCTAACCTTTGTCCAAAAACATTAACTTCAAACGATTTGTCTTAATTTTACGGAAAATCGCTAACTTTACGAATTAAGAACTAAGAGTTATTTATTTTGAACAATTTTTAATACTATAATAATGGTTCTATATGATTTTATTTTAACTTTAAAACTGATGAGACACACAAAAACAAAATAAAAACGTACCCCTTTGAGGCCACAAGAAGGGGTTGATTTATGACACTCAAACATAAGTATTATTATTTTTCCATTGCATTGAACAAAATTCAGAACCAGCTGCCATACATTTTCATAACATGAAATTTTGGACTACCCTAATATAAATATTTGTAAATATTATTTGCAGAGGGATTATTAAAATATTTTAATTTAAATAAATGATTAATCATAAATAAACTTAAATTCAAATAAGTCGATAATTAATTAAAACAAACAAAAATAAAATTAAAAAAATTAGATTTGCAGAAAGAATCGCAGATGCACACCTGTTAGATTTTTACAACCAAACTCAACCGATAGTAGTCAATAGTAAATGAATTAATTGGATAGTATCACAGTTAAATCTGCTGTTGAAAATTATTAAATTCTCGTAAATTGTTGTGATAAAATGTGTATGGAAATAATATTTAAAACATTTACAATATTTAGATAATCAATAACTTAAAACAATAAGTATGTGCGAAATATTTACCACGAAAAATTTACACGGATCTAACATAAATAATTGTATCAATATTGTAAATTAAAAATACCTTAATAAAAAACAATTGTATGTATACCAAAAAGTCCACTGTTTCAATCATTTTTTTTGTCAGACACCAAAAACTAAACGTATGAATAAATATACAAGATAACAGTTTTTTATATGATTATAATATAAATATATAACCTAAATGGGCAGTGGTCCAACATAGATACAAAACCATTTGATTTACAGAAAATTCAATTAATTTACAATATTTTACAGGCCTTTAGGTACCTATACCCGATGAATATTTTTGTATTTGTATTCTGACTTTTAAAAAGAGCATTGTATTCTGTACAGCTTTCTAATTTGTTTTATAGCACTCTGTAGCCTGTGTTCATACCATTATGCCCAAAACCTAAATAAAATACACCAATAAAAAATGTTCATCGAAACCCACAGAAAATAATTGACGTATTCGACTTCATAATCATAAACGAATATAATATAACGTAATCTAACATTAAAAACGCCAACTTTTAATAGTTAAATGACAACAAACGAATTCTCTTAAACGCTAGACGAAAATCTCTCCTGCTTAATCGGTAAACACTCAAAACTCAACATCAAAACCAAACTGTTTTTATATAAAACTCTATTGATGCCTATTTGGACTTACGACGTCCAGTTTATGGGGAGCTGCCAAAAAATCCAATATAAATAAAATTCAATCCTTCCAATCCATAACTCTTCGCATAATTACAAATGCACCATTCTATGTTTCAAATCACACTCTACATACCGACCTAAGAGTTAACACAGTAGACGAAACTGCAAAGCTACTATATAAACGATTCCGTTCACGACTAACCACCAACCACCCTAATCCCCTAATATCAGCACTAAATTCTGACTCCATTCCTGGAAATCCTCCAGAAAAGAAGAGGTAAAAGACCTATCAACAAGACCTAAAAAGAAGATGGTGTCGCGATCTAAACCATAATTAGAAATTAAAAATAAAAAAATATATATAAAAAATTCTATAAATTAAACAAACGTCTGTTATAAAGTGTCGCTATTGGGTGGCATCTTTTTTTCACGCGTCGCATGCCAATTAATGTATTTCCGCACACATGCTTATTGTAAATTTAAATTACAGATTGTAGGTTTAAAAAATAAAAATTAAAAAAAAAAGCCAACAAAATAATACAATCAACATTTGTATACGCATTAATTGTAATTGATATAATGTATAGAATATTATTTATCGATAAAAGGTATTATAATTGTTAGATAGAAATAAATTGTATTTTCTGTATAACGAAAAATAAATTTTTTAACGAATAATAATAATTTTTATAAAAAAAAAAAAATTATAAAAAATAACTGTAATGATGGTATTAAATATTAATCGGATATTTAATAAACACAATTCAGAAAATAAATATCATATTGTTTGAAAAATAATATATTCTTTAATTATTTAAATCTATAAATATATATATATTTAAATATAAAGCTAAAATTTAATAAAACGATAAATTATTTATGGTAAAATTTGGTGTATTTATTAAATTATATAATTTTATAAAACCGTAAATAGATAATTTTTTTTTTTTTTTTTTTAATATTAACGTTCAGTGGCGTATCTGGGTAAAAAACTAGAGGATGGACAAAATAATTTATTCACCAAAACCATGAGGGGTGGTGTAAATATATTTTTATTCTATGTATACAAAATAATCAAAGACTAATTTTATAACTTAATAACTTAATTGAACAATACTCAAACAATTAACAAAAGAAATTTAATATTAGTTTTCTTGTTTTTGTAACCAGGATAATGCGATAACGTTGATATTACGTCAACAACATATTAAAAACCAGGATAAACATGAAATATATATAAAAAAATAAAAATAAATATTTTAAAATAATTTGAAGAAAATATTTTTATCTTACGAATATAAAAATTAATTATTTTAGCATTCTTTCTTTGTTTTAAAAGATTCAAAGATTTGTGGTAACTTTGCTAAGATTTCAGGCGCGGGCAAGTGTTCCACAATTACGCCACTGTTAACGATTATAATATTATATAACCAGAAAATATATTTATATGCCCTAGGAATCTATTTATTAAATATTTAAGCAGCTATTCCTTTAAAATTACCAAAAAAATGCTCTAATGAAATAAATAATTAAAAATTCTAAAAAAACAAAACTAATTCAAAAATTGTATTTTATTACTATCCGAAGAAAAAATCGTTTGTTTGTTTTTTTTTTTTTCAAATTTTGAATAATATTGTAATGTAAACGATTTAAAAATAAAAAAAATTTAAACAAATGATGAGCTGTATAATTTATTATATCGAGCAATAGATTTTAACACGCCCGAGAATTAACGACAACTGACCACTGGAATAAAACCGTAATACTCATTCCACTGTAAAATGTATAGATTTGGAACCCATTTGAGTGAAACAAACGAATAATCTTAAACACGAGTACTTACGTCATAGCTCACCTGATCGTGCGATCATAGGCGTGCGCAAGGGGCCAATCGGTCGATTCTGGACTCCCCTTGAAATTTGTCTGGGGGCTTTGCAAATTAAACGTACGATATGCGTATGATTGTAAACCAGTGGCGGCTCGCGGTTGACTGATTTGACGTGATTTATCATTGTAAACCTCTCTCCGAAGTGTAGGGTAATTTAATTTGCACACACTGTAAACGACAATCAATCACTGAAATCAAAAAAAAAAACCAGTAATTAGTATTAGTCGTACTTTTTTTTTTTTTTCTTATCCAAAAATCATTAAAAATAAAACCAATTTATAGTCGGTGTTTTCAATTTGATTTTTCGAAAAACTGTTGGGAACCTGTAAAATGTTTTCAAATAAAATCATATCGAACGCAAAATCCATATATTTTATGATATGTTGTGATCAATTTTTAAATATTTTTACTAACCAAAAAAATGATTTTCGTGAAAAAAAAAACCGAAAACAAGTTGTTTCTAGAAGTTGAACTGTTGGGTTTTTTAAAAAAATATTTGAAAAAAAATACCACCGGTCAGTATAAATATCGAAAAATATAAAAAGTTCAAACTTCAAGTTCAAGTCAGCATGAGTAAACCTTATGTGATTGATCCGAAATTCATTGTATTTAATTTTTTATTATTATTATTTAAACACACTGATAACAGGGAAAATTTTTGAAAATCTACAAAGGGAGCGTAGAATTAAAAAGGCTGTAAACCACCGACGTATAAAAACATTAATTATCTCAGGCTCGTCCTAAAATTTTACACTGCGAACGCCTATGCTCATAATGATTATATTTAAAAATATTTTATAATTCTCGATTAGTTGAAACGAAAATTTCTTAAAAATGTACAAAAAGCCAAAATATAGCGTGAAAACGCCAAAATATGCAAAATAGAATTTTAAAATTGTTCGATATGTCAGAAATCGGTTTTTGATATAATCTAGCTATTTTCTTTTTTTTTAAACTGCCCAAATTATGACAAAATAAAAGCATATTTTTCTTAAAATGTACAAATTATTAATACGCATAACGTAATTTCTCCAATATTTAAAAAAATAAATAGCAATAATAATAAATGATTTTTTTTTTTTTTTTTTTATTGACAAACTTGTAAAATTCGATAATATCCAAATATTGCGTAGATTTTGAAAATATATTTTCAGTAACCGTTAAAATTATTCGTTTGTGTTCGATTCGAACGACAATTATTTCACAATTAGGCTAATAAACTTTGTAATTGATTCTTTAATATTAATAGCAAAAAAAAAAAAAAATTCACATTTAATAAAAAAAATAAATATATTAAATAGTTAATAATAATCGCTTTAATATTAATAGACAAAAAAACAATTTCACATTTAAGTTTGAAAAAAAACACAAAAAAATATTAAATAGTTAATATTAATCAACGAACAAATATAATAATTTACATATTATTTTAAAAAAAAAAAAAAAAAAAACAACCATTAAAATCCATTTTTACAGTAATTACAAAAAAAAAATCCAAGAAAATCAATAGATGTTTTAACCAGTAGATAAATCGTTGGGAAAACAATTAATGTCGTTATATATCGTGAATAATATTATTTTAAATTGGAATCGAATAATTGTTTGTACACATTAAAATACGGTTCCGTGGCCATTACGCGAAAAAAAAATAAAAATAGGAAAAAACATCGCGAAACTCGGTTACGCCCAAAAATACCACATCGCGACCGTACCACACGACCAGCACTTAATCTGTCGACCGGGACACTAACACTCGCGGCACACGCCGCCAGAGCCCCGAACAGAAATTGCGCGAACGTGCGCCCCCCACGGTTTGCGGCCCGCGAACTCCTCGCGGATCCCAAATAATATTAACCCGGCAATATTACAGTAGTGCCGGGCGCGTTTATTGATTAAATGTAAAATGTTCATAAATAACATACTTAATTGCTCTTTATTATATGATTCTTTGAAACTTTGAAATTACAATTAAATTTCTTTGCCGGGTAATACGTTTGTTACATTTTTCGTGATATTTCTACGATAGGTTTGAATCCTCATCCACCTGAGTATTAGATATTATAAAAACGAATAAAACCTACCGGAATTTTAACACCATAATACAAAAAGGATTACAAGACAGGGTGACATTATTTTATTTTGATTCAAAATGAGATTTGGGTTTTTTTTTTTTTTTTTGTTTTTCAGTCATTTTAAAACCGTTTAATCATTTTATTCGCAATGTTTCCAAAATGTTACCTTTGTTCCGCACACTGCAAACACCAATTTAACCGCTCAAAAACATGACACGTCTCAATAAAGCAATTTTTGAATACACTCATTTTGTATATTTACAATATTTTATTACTTTATTACTGGATCAATTTGTTTGGTATTTCACCACACTCGCTATTCAATTCCTTGTATTTTTCTTTACTATCTACTGAGATAAGAGACTTTTGATAATAGAGTATAAGTAAAATTCTATAATATCGAAAGTAGCATTTGCGTCATCTAGTGATTAAAAATTGAAATAAACTTACAACGAATTTACACAATACAATTATGATATTTATTTAACGTATGCCATAATAGTCGAGAAAATCATGGTTTATGTGATGGGTCACTTTTTAAGCGACGATGCGATAATAACTCTTGATGTTTAAATAGTAACTTCCCCTGTTTTTTCAAAGCAGATTCGAAAAAGTATCAATATTATAAGATCGGGCAGTAAACAGTTACGTGCCACTCGGTTACTTTTGTAACTTGTTGCAATTCATCAGTAACAACATTTTCAATAAACTCTAAAATGTAACTCATTAAAATTTGTTTTGTAACTTCTTGTAATAAAAAATACACGTTACCTACCTTAAAGACCTGCAAGGGCTATCAATTTTCGGTCCGGTCAAATAAGTTTTTCTGAAGCCCGGCCCGGTAGGGTTGTAGGTGAGAAGTCCGGAAAAATAGGATAATATATAGATGAATTTAGTGTGTATATATTGTAGTGTATGCAACGATAAATCTTCAAAATCGAAAAAATTAATCCGAGCGAAGGTTAAACATTTTTGATAGATTTTAATTCAATATTGTATTAATTTGTAGGTCGCTATACAAAATACAAGTGAATTTCAATTTATCCTGACTTTTATGAATTTCAACATAGATTTGAACATAAAATAGTGACAAAAAATAACTTACAAAATTTTTATTTGTCTCGAATGACAAAAAAAAAAGAAAACCTCGACATCTTCGATTGGTTCTTATAATTACTCAACAAATGCCAGAAAATTATACCCCTTTTTTTAGGTTTAATAACTCACCGCGACTGCCGAAAATAAATTCCCCAACCTGAAATTGTATGCCAGTCCGTTGGATATAATATAAATATATATTTATCGTATATTTTTATTTATTGTATTGCATAGATAAAATGTTTTTTTTTACATTTATTTAATTATTATGATACTTTAATATTCGAGCGGTTTATCGTCTACCTTCTAATGAAATGATAACTATTTAAGAGCTTTTGCCGTCTTTGCAGCACTTCGTCACCTGTTCCGTTTATCTCGAACTACCTTTCTTCAGCGTTTAACTTCCAGGCTTCCTAATCTTCTTCTACTGCGACAATACATATTTTCCTGGGCTTTATTCTAGGTCTTCTTCCTTGAGATTACCATTCCATAGCTGCCCTCACTACGTCATTGAATCCGTCCATGGCCTAGCTTTGTTATTGGTGCCTCACATCCATCATATCTTCTCTATTGTATCCTCTTCGCTAGTAGTTCCCCGTTGCTCCCCAAGCTTCTCTCGGTCAGTTTGGCCGTCGTCCATGCCTAGCAACCGTGCAACCGAGAGTTAATCATGTAATAGTAACGTACGTATAATATATACGTCTTGAAATCGAGAGAAATTTGTTGTATTCAACCTAATTATACCGAATCGTGACCGTAGGTATTAACATAATAATCAACAGTCTTTGATCCAAATATTATGGGTCGACGAATTATTGGTAAGGGAGGCCTCATAGCCCGTGGTACGAGTATATAATTATAGTACGTATAAATATTCCAATATTATTCTAAATTTATATTATATTATTGTATACAGGATGGTTACACAAGAACGAAGCAAGAATACACTGAGTTGGTAAATATTAAGATTCCAGCTATTTCAAAAAATAACACTTGAAAACGGAATACAACAGTATTATTTCACTGCAAGATTTTGACTCGATCAAGAAAAAATTAAAATTAAATAATCGCAACGAGGAAATTCTTCCGACAATCTACACACTAATATTATAATACCTACAAACTATTGTCAATTAAGACAATTACGACATTTAAAATGGTCAAAAAATATTTTACTTCACGACGGGCCCCTGCCCGGGTGATCAGATATATTACGAAATTAGCAAAACAAATCGTATCTAAAAATTTCGTAAAATTTAACCAATTAAGGAATGAGACAAACATAGTTTATAAATGCTGTGTCAGACACATATGGAAAAGCAAAAGGTTATTTCGTAAAATAGTTGTCAGAGCTTTGAGAAAACGACAAGAAAGCAATGGACAATATCACGCCAAACGAGTTGGTCACGGTAACCTAGACGAACTAGTTCAGCGTAGCCAAGAACAATATAAATATTATAAGTATATGTTCGATAACAATAGAAAACCATAAAACCGTAATACTAACTTGGTTAATTTTTCATAGTACAATCATGAAAAACCAAAAAACAGATGCGGTAGTGAAACGAAATCAATTAGTTGAAAAAAAAAAAAAGTCTCGAGGACATTCACGCATAGATTCAACTATTCACGACCAGAATGATAACGATCCACTCTTACTCTTAAGAAACAATGCGATTTACACTAAAGTATATTATTCTAAACGATAGACTTTTCCTACCCATAGTAATATCTAAGACGACTTCAGTCCCCCCCATCTCCGATGCCTCTATTAAAATACAAAAAATAATATAAACTATTGAGCATTAAAAACGTATTACTAATTAAATAATAATCATAGTACATTTGCACTACTTACTTAACTAAGCACAAATAATTTTTAACACAATTAGATATTTTGCAAAATAACCACAAGAAAAAGGCTTTATACAAGATTAAAAAGTAAATTTAGAGTCATTTTACTTGTATTATAATATATAATTGTAATTTATCATATTAGCCCCCCCCCCCAACCAAATAAAAAATCCTGGTTTTCACATATATCATAGAGATACAATTAAATTAATTTTAAATTAAAAATAATACGATAGTATGATAAAAATTAAATATTTTGTCTAAGCGGTTGTACCTACACAAAATCCGTTGCTTACAATGTATGTTATATATTATGTGTAGTTTTTATTTTTAAAATTAAATTATTAAATTAATGTAAAATATAACAGAAAGGTTATAATTATAACGACACGTCGTGAATCGAACCCTGCAACACTGCAGTTTATATAAATTTATAAATTATTTAATAACTACGCAAATTCCTGCCTACCGGTCTCGTTAAATGTTCGATCTAGTGTTAAAAAAAAAATAAAAAATACTTTCAAAGTAACTATCTGAAATATAACTGTCCAATTAAATAATATGCAACGTCTGAAACTCTTGAACATAATTTAAATTAAACGCCAAAAAAAAAAAAAAAAATCGTAATACAGTATTTAGACGAGGTTTACGAATCGGGTCTTTCGGCTTTTCACGGTTCTGATACCGATCCCAATTTCTATCCTCCCGGTCCATCAAATTCTGCGCCATAAAGACAAAATTTGGATTTATCTGATGATAACGTTTCAACCGAGGTAAGCCGTTTTTTGTGAAATATTGTAATATTGTGTTTCTTTAAATCAAAATAACTCGACAATCAATTTGAAAATTGTACTTAAATACGTTGTGGTTCTTAAATAATTAACTTTAAAACGTTTTACTACTGTCAGGTTAGGTTATAGTGTTGTCATAGTAATAAATTCGTAATTTTGACAAATGAAAATATAAAAAAGTGATGTTACGGAATAGGTTTTCGTAAAATACTATGTCATTTACTGTCCATCAACGTGCAAAAGGAAAGTATTCGAATACGAATGACACAAATATTCAAAAACGTATTCTGGATACATTTGAAAAGTATTTTTTACCAAGACTGCTGGTTTACGTATTTTTATATACAAACACTAAACCAACTAGTCACCTGAACGTCTTTTTTTTTTTTTACCTCATTCGTTGCACGGTTATCTCTCTACGAATATCCAAACGAAACTGGCCAATGGTCTTCCTCTAATTCCGCCTACGTATTAGACTGCCGAGTAACACTACACTCAGGATAATATGTTTGTACTTATATTCGTCGTTCACAAATTATATATAACAAATATGCGGAAAATTAAAATGTATTTACATTGTATCCGGCCGGCACATAATGTAACAGAGTTGATACCTATTTATATTTATAATTTATACATTTTTATTTGTTGAAATATGCTTAAAAACGATAAATTACAGTATATGTGCATGTATTGCAGATATATTTATGTGCGCGTGTATAGCTGGGGTTTTTTTGGTATATTTAACGTGTATCGATTAAATAATTATAACCAATATTAGTTGTGAATTGTCGTATTTAATACAGTGTTTATTTTGTATGGTGTTTTATAGACGGACTTCACGGACGGTCACGCGGTTTCAACGCGATTTCTACGACAAGACTACGGGAGCGACGAAACTTGCGGCACAGTGCACCGTCAATCTCGCGGATAAGACACCACCACACCCGACTATTATACCTATTTATTTACTAGTAGACGACGATTTACTAACTTGCACTATTAATAGTGCACGTTTACTGTACTTGATACAATTATCGGTACCGGTCGGCAACATGAAGATTGTATGTTTATTGTCTCTTTTATTTATTATTGTTATTATAGCGATGGAATGCAATCGCTATGAATTTGACGAACATATTAATTTACTTTTAAAATATTTTGCTAATCAAATCTTTACATGTATTTTGATCTATTCCCTTATAAATTTGATGGCTCAAGAATAATTTTCAAATAACAAAAGGTAAATGGTAATATAGAATTTAAATATTAATCAATATTACAATTGTTGTAAGCCTTTATTATTATTATTATTATTATTATCTATCTTAGAAATAATTTTAGCAGAGGTACTTAGGTAGTTTATATTTAAATGTATGTAGCCGACTAATAGACGTGCGCACGGGTGTGGCTTATTTCGCTAGTTTCGGTATTCAGGCTAAAACCTGAAGATACTTCTAATTTTCAGACAGATATTACAATGGCTAATAATACTAACACTAATAATACGAATAATACTCATGATACTAACGATAATCATAATAATAGAACATGTACTGATTGCTTGTACATCAGTCTTATATTACTGTTTTTGTCAATGGGAACATTTATTGGCGCTTACGGGCTTTATAAAGCTTTTTTTCGAGATTGCCTAAAATAATATAATATAACAATATCTTTTTACGCAAAATCGGATTTAATTTTTTTTTTTTTTTTTAGAAATGATCGTAGAGAAACCTGCATATTTTTAAGATAATAAAATGCTTGGAAATCGGATATTCTGTTCACCATGGGCTACTGGTAGAAAAAAAAAACAAAAAAATGTAGTTAAACGGTTAAAAAAGTCATTTTCGTTTAAGTGGGTTAGATACAAATGCATCGTAAAAATGCATTAGATGCTGGGAGGCAGGTGGTGAAGGCGGGGGTAGAGTAAAAAATAAAATGGTAGCTACAAAAGTCAGCGCACGCCTATGAGCCGCAATATTTGATTATTTTAGTACATAGTATATCATTATAAAAAATATTGTAACACGCGTATTGATTAAATATATAACTTTTAGTGTTTAGTAGGCGGTAAAAATGTTTAGAATATTGTAGTATGATGCTTAAATATGTAAAAATAAACATACAGTTTTATCAATATCTCTCTAATTTTTAATATATTTTTTTTAACCATCAGTGTTATCGTAATCGTGACGCGATACGTGTGTAAACCGATCGACGCAACGTTCAAACACGAATTTGCAGCAAAGACTGTAAAATCTCACCACGGAAATAATTCATAGAGGATTTCGAATTGTTACGTTCTATTTCCGCATATAGAAGACGAGTGTATTACTTCAGAAAGAGTTTTTAACGATTTTTGTTTTAATAAACCAAATATCGCTCTGGACGCCGCCTTAACAATAATTTAAACAACATCGACGTGAAACCGATAATTAAACGAAAAAAAATGCACACACACACACATAATATTGTTACTGAAACGTTTTGACCGTGTTTTATTCAAGCCGTGTTTCATTATAATAAATATAATCATTATTACAGAGTTTGTAAAAACCGGCAAAATTTTTTAATGAACGTCGAATTTATTTTGAAGCGTAAACCCTTATTTACAAGTATCATAACCGAGCTATATTGTCATGGAACAAAATGAACCGATTGATTTATCTTTGAATTCAAAAATAAATCAAAACGATGACAAAAATTCACTTGATCAGCAGGTACCAAACGCCATGTTTAAGAAACAAAATTACGTATTGCACCAATTGTACCTATTATGCCGTATTTGAGATTTTTAATTTTTTTTTTTTTTATCCATTACTAATACCTATACAAACCCTAATTCGTTTTTAGTTTGACTATACGTCAAAATGTTACTTATACAAATTCAACTCAAATCGAGATCGTCTAAATTGTAGATTACAATACGAATTGTATTCCAATTTGCGTAAAACAAAAAAATTAATAAAACTAACCGCAATAATTACCAACTATAAAATAATAATATTTCAATTACCTAACGGATAAAAAAAAAAAAAACCCCCTTGTGCTTAAAAACTAAATACCTAATTAACAATGATATAATATGTATTAAAATAATACTTACTATATATATATATATATATATATATATATATATATTTAAATTAATTAAGAGGCGCTACTAAATGTATACAACTGGTCTAATAGTTTAAATTATTTTTTTATATATTATATAAATTATATATAAAATATATATATAATTATATATATATATAAAATTTGTAAATATTTAGGTAATAGATAATTTATTATTTGTAAAACATTGCAGGTAAAAACCAATAATTATTTCGCAATCAATCCCGAAGTATTGCCGTTACCGTTGGACATTAAAGAGGCGACATTGTCGATTCTCAAAAACATTTACGGTATTTCAATATATTATTTATAAAATTACAATAATTTAACATTGCGCCTGACCTAGTCTCTCCTTGTCTATGTCCTGTGTTCGAATTGGAAAAAAAAAAAGAAGAGGAACTATGCGATTAGCGTCCATTACAATTATTGCACTCAACCTAACCGTTGTTCAAACTTAATTCAATAAATAATTATTCACAAAAATAAAAACCTAACGCACAATCAATAACGCAGACTAAGTTTTTGCTTGCGTATTTATATGTTTTTATTAAATTATTAAGAAACAGGCCCGACGAGAGAGAGAGCAGCAGGAAATGTAGACTTGGGTTCCGGGCCCGGTCAAAGCAAACAAGTCCTATATTTTACTTAATATTTACTTTAATATAAAAACTATTTGTAGTTTAAATTCATATAATATCATATACCTCAACCTTAAACCTTCGTTTTGTTATACACATTTTAAAGGACGACGCTGGATGTTAGTGGTAAGTTTAATGTTTGACATTGGGAGGCGCCCAGATTAGTTTTCCCTGGGGCCCTTGATTTCTCTCCATGGCCCTGGTAAGGGAAGAGAGACGCTAAAAAAAAAAAATCCAAAAAAAAAAACAGTAGAGGAACTCTGTCCACCTGTCTAATTCGAGCACAGTCAACTATACCCTCCTCGCCACCACAACCGCCGATCGTAAAACTGAATTCTCCCGGGCCGAGCGTATTTTCAACGAGGGCTGACCAAAAACTGTTTGTTTCAGACATCAAGTACCACAGACGGCCCAACTGCGATCAGATATTTGTCGAAGACCCGACGAACCCGAAGCTTTACGTATGCAAGCTATGCGGAAAACACGTGCGCAGTAAATGGCATCATTTCCAAACGCATTACTCTAGGGACCACAAGTGCTCCGAATGCAACGCGGTTTACAGCAGGATCGATACGCTGAGGACACACGCTAAGAAACATCACAACACCGTTATACCGAGGTACTATTGTGGAATTCCCGCGAATATTTGGCACAGATCTATTGTCAAATATGTTGACCCGTTGAGTAGGTCGGCCGGGTTAATACGCGACCGCGCGTCTACGTCTGACTAATTCGTCACAGATAACCCATAAATGCATTGGCTATAGACTCCACTGCTATCTATACGCTATTTTACATTTGTCGGTTACGTTAGGTAAGAATCGTCAACGAAGATTTAATTTAAATGTTAAATATTTAGCTATGTGAAAAACTACATAGGCTGCAGGAATTACATTATTCAAAACTCAAAAATGTACAGGATATTAATGAACCACATCCACTTAATAGGTTATCTTCTTGTTAGACTATCTATGCTAATCAATAGACAATTCATTTTAATGTGCTTGGATGAGATTAGAGATTATATAGCACGTAATTATGACGATGATGATGAACAGGAAACATTATGATCATTTGGTTTCCAATAGAACATGGGCGGATATACATAACTCAATTACTAGTTCACGTGTTTGAATGCACCAAAATATTAATTCAAAAGTTCCAAGCCAGATTATACATGAAAAACACGACAACAACATTCCTGATGTTAAAATAAATTAAGATTGCATGACCGCATGGGGTACCTTGATCAATGGTAACGGGTGTGACGATCCCGCGGACCTCAGTCATTGGCGTAGGGAAAGTAGCGCTCCCATCGCCCAATACATCACCAGCTGATGTATTGCAATAGCCATCACACTGGACTAATATAGGCAGTGTGATCAAAACATCCAGGATGAGGGTTAAAACTGCAAACTGCCAGACAGAAATTGATCCAACTAAGGCTGTCTACCTCGCCAACGAGTCTGGACGAGCTTCCGTAGACAGACCTCTTCTAAGCCCTCTACTGGTTCGATAAGAGCGCTCCTTATTCTGGCAATTACCGCTTCTGGTTAACAAGCTACCGGACATTCGAATACCCTGCCCAAGTCACTAAGATGACATAGAGGTCGGTATGACGAAGGTAATGCACAGAGATTTGGCTCTCTTTCTTATTATGTCTATCCGCCACGTCTTCTCTATCCAACTAAGGCTGTCTACCTCGCCAACGAGTCTGGACGAGCTTCCGTAGACAGACCTCTTCTAAGCCCTCTACTGGTTCGATAAGAGCGCTCCTTATTCTGGCAATTACCGCTTCTGGTTAACAAGCTACCGGACATTCGAATACCCTGCCCAAGTCACTAAGATGACATAGAGGTCGGTATGACGAAGGTAATGCACAGAGATTTGGCTCCCTTTCTTAGTATGTCTATCCGCCACGTCTTCTCCCACAGAACAGGGAAAGTGCAACTGCGAAGTCACTGGAACACGTTGGCCAGCAGGATAAGGGAGACCTACACGCACGATGCGTCATTTTACAATTTTATTTATGAAATATGGACGAGCTTCCATAGACAACCCTCTACTTTTTCGATAAAAGCGCTCCTTATTCTGGCAATTACCGCTTCTGGTTAACAAGCTACCGGACATTCGAATTCCCTGCCCAAGTCACTATGATGACATAGAGGTCGGTATGACGAAGGTAATGCCCAGAGATTTGGCTCCCTTTCTTAGTATGTCTATCCGCCACGTCTTCTCCCACAGAACAGGGAAAGTGCAACTGCGAAGTCACTGGAACACGTTGGCCAGCAGGATAAGGGAGACCTACACGCACGATGCGTCATTTTACAATTTTATTTATGAAATATGGACGAGCTTCCATAGACAACTCTCTACTTTTTCGATAAAAGCGCTCCTTATTCTGGCAATTACCGCTTCTGGTTAACAAGCTACCGGACATTCGAATACCTTGCCCAAGTCACTATGATGACATAGAGGTCGGTATGACGAAGGTAATGCACAGAGATTTGGCTCCCTTTCTTAGTATGTCTATCCGCCACGTCTTCTCCCACAGAACCGGGAAAGTGCAACTGCGAAGTCACTGGAACACGTTGGCCAGCAGGATAAGGGAGACCTACACGCACGATGCGTCATTTTACAATTTTATTTATGAAATATGGACGAGCTTCCATAGACAACCCTCTACTTTTTCGATAAAAGCACTCCTTATTCTGGCAATTACCGCTTCTGGTTTACGAGCTACCGGACATTCGAATACCCTGCCCAAGTCACTATGATGTCATTGAGGTCGGTATGACGAAGGTAATGCCCAGAGATTTGGCTACCTTTCTTATTATGTCTATCCGCCACGTCTTCTCTATCCAACTAAGGCTGTCTACCTCGCCAACGAGTCTGGACGAGCTTCCGTAGACAGACCTCTTCTAAGCCCTCTACTGGTTCGATAAGAGCGCTCCTTATTCTGGCAATTACCGCTTCTGGTTAACAAGCTACCGGACATTCGAATACCCTGCCCAAGTCACTAAGATGACATAGAGGTCGGTATGACGAAGGTAATGCCCAGAGATTTGGCTCCCTTTCTTAGTATGTCTATCCGCCACGTCTTCTCCCACAGAACAGGGAAAGTGCAACTGCGAAGTCACTGGAACACGTTGGCCAGCAGGATAAGGGAGACCTACACGCACGATGCGTCAATTTTACAATTTTGTTTGATTTCATATGCTATTCGTCCTATGAGCTTTACCCTATCGACTTCTTCCTCTGTTAAGAGGTCGGAGTCACTGATGGCGAGTTGGCCTAACACAGATGCGGTCAACTGATGGGCGCATTAAAAGATACTAGATGTCCTGGAGAAAGATATTAAATGATAAACAACAAATTGAATGTAATATCCTGTGTACGTTTGGGCGTTTGAAAGCTTCCAGATACTATTTTTACGCCTAACCATAAAGACGGCCATTACACGCGGATTTTCTCGTAGGACTGAGTAATCCATTCGCCACAAACTTGTACCCGGTTAATCGATCTGTGAAAAATCTACTAGTAAAACTATTGGTATCATTTTACGACAGCCTTGATCGGTCTCTTTGACTTTTCAATCGTTTGATTGACCAAAATTTTGCCGGTTCCGTAAAGTTTACAATAATGTATTCTGTGCGGTTCATAACCGTTATAATTATAAGTTTTATAGGTTTAATTTACTTATACTAATTATAAACTACTATATATTTAAGGAATTATTTAATGTATATATTACTTCTTAAGATACTTATTACTTTTAATAGGTTAATTTTAATATTGTGTACGTAGCTACCAATATTAAGTAAGGGATTATACACCAAATTTTTAGAATATAGTATTACCCCATAATCAACCTACGTTATTGTTTATTTTATATCCCAATCTTTTTTATATATATTAAAGTTTACACATCCGTTAAGCAGACTAGTTATTTTATGTTAAATTATTTATTATGCCAACAGTATAGTCTTTGATTGTTATTATTAATTTTTTGTTTAATACATAAATGTATATAATAATATTTATATTAAGTTATATTGTGTTTAATTGTGTCACCTTAAGTTAGTATTTATCGGTATTTGTTATTATAAAAACTGTAAATATATATTAAAATTATATTATAATAAATTAAGTATAAATGTAAGTAGGTAGTTGCAGAAAAAAATAATTAATTAATATCAGGATTTTACTTTATCTTCACCCAATCAGTAGTTTTTTTTTTATTAGTAAATCCTTTGCATATTACAGACGTACATCCGCTAAAGTTGTTAGTCTCGAATTCTTGAGAGTTTTATTTGTCTTTGAAATAATATATTCATGTTAAACCAAATAAATACTAAAAAAAAACTTCTAGCAGTCCCCGCGAGTCACACTCAGTGGACCACGCATAATTAGGGTTGGTCACTTATTGTAATAGAATACCTTACTACCTATTTCAATATTTCGGTACAGTGTACTGTTCCCAATCTTTTTTATTATTAATTTTTTAATATATATATGTATATATAGTTTTATCACTTTTAATTATAAACTTTATTGTAAGTGTATTATATATATTATAGTTTATACATCCGTTAAACAGAATTGTTTTTTTATGTTAAATTATTTATTTTGCGAACAGCATAGTATAGTCTTTGATTATTATTAATTTTTTGTTCAATACATATATATATTAATAATATTTATATTAAGTTATATTGTGTTTAATTGTGTCACCTTAAGTTAGTATTTATCGGTATTTGTTATTATAAAAACTGTAAAATATATATTAAAATTATATTATAATAAATTAAGTATAAATGTAAGTAGGTAGATACGGAAAAAAAAATTAATTAATATCGGGATTTTACTTTATCTTCACCCAATCAGTAGTTTATTTTTATTAGTAAATCCTTTGCATATTGCATTGCGTACATACGCTAAAGTTGTTAGTCTCTAATTCTTGAGCAATTTATTTTTCTTTGAAACAATATATTCACGTTAAACCAAATAAATACTAAAAAAAACTTCTAGCAGTCCCCGCGAGTCACACTCAGTGGACCACGCATAATTAGGTTAGGTCACTTATTGTAATAGAATACCTTACTACCTATTTCAATATTTCAGTACCGTGTACGGTTCCCTACCTTTTTTTATTATTAATATTTTATTAATATATATATATATAGTTTTATCAATTTTAACTATTATCTTTATTATAATGGATTGTTATAGTTTATACAATTGTTAAAAAGTATAGTCTTTGATTACTATTATTAATTCTTTGTTTAATACACACATGTATTTATTAACAATATTTATATTTAGTTACATTGGTTTTAATTATATTACCTTAAATTAGTATTTATTTGTATCTGTTATTATTAAAACAGTAAAAGATATATTGAAAATGTATTCGAAAAAATTAAGTAAAAAATGTAAAATAGTTAGATGCACAAAAAATAATAATAAATATCTGGCTATTGCTTTACTCAATCAGTAGTTTATTTTTTATTAGCAAATCCTTTATACTGAGGCAAACTCGGTGAACCGTGCATAATTTGGGCCGGTCGCTTATTGCAACAGAATACCTTTAACCATTTAATATTTCACTTCATACTATGGACTTCATCAGAAGAACACCACGGTGTAGATTAACGATGATAAGCTATTAATAAAAATATAATATCAATAAAAACAGACGTATTTATAGAAAACTTGTAAAGCGTAAATGAGTTATTAAAAAAAAAAAAAAGTTTAATAGGTGGGAGGGGGTATGACACCCTCATCTCACCGGTATGGTTCATGGTATTGAAAATACCTACCAACATTATATTTTATAATAACTATTATGTAAACCCATATCTATGTGTGCACCAATATTTAAGATAGCATCTGAAATCGTGGCGTATACTCTATGTTACAATATTTATATGATTACTGTTGTGATGATTTACCGATGCAGTTTTGGATACATGCGTATGAAATTCTTAGGGCATTATAATATACCATTGAGTGTAACGTGTAGTAAGTTTCAAAGAGATGGGTACAGAGTATTTGCTAGTTTGCAAAATATCTATTGTCCGTGTAGTATAGATAAATGTGCATTTCAACAAGACAAACATTTTAATTACACAAAATTATTATATTTATAATTCGATTTATTTTAGAACAATTTATCTGTTAGCATATTGAGAAAGAAAAACCAATAACCTTCATTTGTCAACTATGAATTATATAGCTGTATACTCTTAACTTAATGTATGTACCTATTTAGAAGAAATGTATATTTGAATTGTTTTGTGTTTTGTACAAATCAAAATACACATTTAGAACTTAAAAATACTTAATACAACTATGATTGTTTAAAGTTATAAATTACAATTATTTATACACAATTTAAATAATACATAATAATAATCATGTTTGTATGGATCTATAAAAACTATGTCTAGAGACTAATATTAATCTAAATATTTTAAAACTATGAATACTATAATACTTGAAAATATACAAAAACCTAAATAAAATCGTCCAAAATATAGTCCAAATAAAATTAAAAAAATTTACAATGTCGTTAATAAATTATGTTAATAGTTATATATATATATATATATATATATATATATATAAAAATATTTTACTTTTAGTCTAATTGAGTTATAAATCCTTCAATATATAGTGACATATTAGTGATATTTTCTCTGAAATTTTGGTCGAGTTCTTTATCAATGAGACTTAACATTTTTACATTGTCTTTTACAATAATTTGTAAACAATTGAATTTTTCAAATGCTAAAAATGAATGCTTAATTGTATCAATGGATATACTTTCCCCTGTAAATCATTAATTAAATATAAATAAATATTAGTAAAACTTGATCATTAATTAGTACAAGTGTATGTTTATGTTGCAATAATCAAATTCAAATTTAGTTATTTAAATTCAAATATCAGCACTGCAGAACTAATACCTTGTATCTCCAAGGTACCTTCCCCCCCCAACAGAAGGTCTGAAATAAAAACTGTACATAACTCGATATTGACTTTATTGGGGATACGAGATATTAGTTTTGCAACGACAATATACCAAAAGCCAAATGAAAATTAATTCTTAAGTTAGATTTGATTTGATTTCAATATTTGCTGCATCGTTCCATTATTTACACACATTATAAATGCATAAAAATTTACCATTAATCAAAATTCCATCTGCCCAATTTATTTGCATTTGCTTTAAAATAGTTTGAACATGTTCGTATTCTGATACTGTATCATCTATGATGTCATAAAAACTTCCAGCACATTCAGCCATACATTCTAAATACGGCATCATAATTGATCGATAAAACTTAATTTTATTCATACTGTTTTCATCGGCATTAATCTAAATATATATTTAAAAAAAATGTTAATTGTATGCTTCATAATTAACAATGAATTGTATTCTAATTTGTGTAATTTATCAGATGGAGACACTGGAATATCCAGTGCGTTCAATATATAATATGTAATGTTGTCATCAAATTAAAAACAATTTGAACAGAACATCAACATTTTTAAAATAAAATATGAGAATTAATATTATACAAGAAGTTATCTTACATGATATTTAACATCATAGGGAACATATGGTTTATCATAATCATCATCTGAATCGCTTTCTAATTGTTTTGCTAAAATTCGGCTTTGTCTCTCCTCATCAAGTAACTATAAAATATAAATTGATTACATACAATAATTCTGCACATAGCCATGTAGAAACAATATGCTTTTTCTTAAATACCATTTCAACCATTACAATCCCTTCTGCTTCAAATTGTCTAATTACTGAATCTAAAATAGTTTCCAGGGTATCACAAGGTTTAATAAATACAAAATCAAATTGCAATAACTCAGTTAGAAATGACAAATCCCCTAACAAATCGTTCCGTGAGATATCTGCTTTAAATAATGATTTGCTCCAAAACTCTGGACCTACTAGTTTACTAAATACCATGGCTGTAAAAATATTAGTTATAAAAAATTAGCAATACATATTATGTGTTAAGGACGCAAGGGTAAAAGTATAAATATTAGAATATTAAGGTTAAAATAAGATGCTCTTGGACCGCAATTTAAGATAGTATCTTAAATAGTGCCCTGGACAGTAATCGAATACCATACTTTTTAAATTTATCTTAATAAATCCTAGAATGTACTAAACGAAACCTAAATGCTCATTAAGTGTTAAAAACTATGAAATATTGAATAAAAAAAACAATGGTAAAATATACATTTTTAAGGTTCTGAGTGTAGTGAAAATTTATTACTAAAATGTTATTTCTACTCAAAAACAATTTTTTAGTTTAAGGAGAAAAAAAATCTAGTTTTTTTGATACCAAACATAAAGAATAACAGTTTTTTTTTAATTAGTTTGAAACGTTTTTCAAAATTTCCAGACATTATTTCTGAAAATTTTTAAAAAACCTAACAACTTGACAGATAGTCTATTTACCAACAGAATTGCTTTTTAACCGAATAGTTTTAATTCCACAATTGTCTATCCTCAATGATATCAGATTAGTTAAATAACTAGTAAAATATTTGATATAACATACAAGTATCATATAGGTACTCAGTTTTAGATAAATAGTTACAAAAATAAAAAATTTATATTATTTTTTATTAAGATTAAATTGAATAAAAAGTTGATGATGAGTTAGAGATAGTGTGTATGTTAAATAGAGCAAATTGTTTGTATATTTTATTATTATTTCCATCACGTTGCCCATAACTTGACAGTTAACGTTAAAACAAATATTATTCAAGTTAGGTAATTAAATATGTTATATGTGTAAAGCACTAACAACGTCATTTCTCATTAGCCTAAACTGTGTTAATATTTATTGTATAATATTGTGGAGAATTGGAATTAAAATAATAATATTTTGAATACATAATATGATTAATCTTATATTTATTTACCAGAAATAGGAAGTTTATGATTATTTTAATAACAAGTGTAATATTCTAACTATTACCATCGTTTTATATTTTTAAATTTACCAACATTTAGTAGCAAAAACCTGAATTAGAATTATTTTTTTATTAGAGTTCTCGCTGTTTTGTATTGTCCATAATATAATTTGTTGAAATAAATCGAGAAATGTTATTGAAAAAAATGAGTTTAGTACTACAATTTTCATCTTTGTCTGATCAATGGCATTATTCCCAAAAATATTATTAAAAATATTATATGCTTCTAATACTCGTAATACATTAAGTAACTATATGTTACAAAAATATATATAATATAATAATAGTATGATATATATAAAATATATCATGTATTATTATATATGGAAATGGCAACTTTTTCCAGTTTTCCACAATAATATGTCTTTGACTATAATGTACAGGACAAATTTTAAATTGAACAAATTAATATGAATACTAACCCACCAACGATTGATGAAGATAGTGAGAAAGAAGGCTGTTTCCGTAATAAGATAATTCTATTAGACTTGGCACAGTAAGAATAGGTTTAACAATAACACCCAAATCTGTTTTTTCATAAACAACTAATTTTGGCACCAAAAGATTCAACTGAAATATTAAAAAAACAATATATATAAAAACAATTCATGACATTTCAAAACAGTTTTCATTATTATACTTACAGCGTGTTTAACAACATCTACAGAATCACCACTGAAACCTGTATCTCTACCGGCTTGAGACAATTTATCACGCAATAGAGATAATTCTAAGGCCAACTGTTCTACTGTAGTGCCATTTCTAAATTTTTTCAAAAGTAAAAAGCACACAGCATTTGTTGACATGATGGCAATTGATTTCCAACAATCTGTAATCAGAAAATCAGAATCTAAAATGTAACTGCAAAACTTAATTATTTATAAATCGAAAGAATACATATTTCTTAAAAAAAAAAAATAAAGCAATATTTATTGAATTTGTACTGTAGTGTAAATTTACGCTAATAATATTACCATAAACTATATGTTTAGCCATTCCGTCCACTGTACGTTTATATTGAGCATTTTCAGACATTATTTCCATACCATCTTTTTCTAAAACTTCATTTTCTAATTTTGTTATTTTATCAATAGATTCGTACAAATCCTAAATAAAAAGTAAAATGATGGATTAACATTTAATTTTGTAAAATTATATTAGATATATGTAATACATGTATAATGTATATATACTATATAGGTACAGTCAAAATCGCTCATAATGAATTTAAGGAGTTGATTATTTAATTTACTTTACCTAATACATCATTATAATATGATCTGAAATACAATAAAATAAAAACCAATATTATATTCTACGTTTCTATCATGTGCAAAACGATTTTACTCGATTGTGTTAAAGCTAATTTTAACTGTACATTAATCTAGTTTATAATTACAATATAATAATAACATACTCTTAACCTATATGGAACATTAAAATCTATTTTCATTATTCCATAATGAGAAAAAATAGCTTTGATAAAACTTGATATTGCCATGAAGAAGGTCTCTTTCTTTTTGGATTGGCCGAGTTGTTCTCTGACAAAGTTTCCTTCCAATAGCCGATCATAATTCATAGATACAGGAATAATCCAAGCGTCTTCAATAACTCCATTTCGGTAAGCATCCACTATAATACTCAACAAACCACCTGAAAAATAAAAACATATTTTATATTGGTAGACCAAGACAAATATTTTTATTTTTATTTTATAAGCACAAACCTTTAGGTACACAACATTTACCACTCCGGGTTCTGCCACCTTCTAAAAAGAATTCTATATGATGGCCACATTTCATACTGTTTTTAATATAACTGCTTAAAACTGACCAGTAGAGTTTATCCTGTTTTGTATCTATATGTCTTTTGATGTAAAAGGCACCCAAAAAACTTAATAGTTTACTGGAATTAAATTAAAACCAATTCATGAATATTAAAAAATATTATTAGAATTTTAGAGTTAAAAATTGTTTTTATTTTTCAAATATAGTACCTTATAAAGAAAACCCTGAGGTTATCTCCCCCAGCTACCAGAGGAGGCCTAATGTTATGCACAGTTAACACTAATCCCAAAAGTATGTAATCCATATGACTCTTGTGTAATGGTAAATAAATAACACGCAGGCCACTCTGTTCAGCTTCTCTGACTCTTTCAATTTGCTGAGGTTGAACCAAGAGACTGGTGGCGAATAATGAGATCATACGAAAAGTAAACCATCCAATTATCCTATAACAAAAAAATGACTAAATAAAATTGTCATGACTAGAAAACAATAATTTACTTGTAAACCCAGTTTTTCACGTTTGCGCTCATAACAGTTAGTATATGTTTAGTTTTTTCTTGTTGTATTTTAAACTCTTTGCTATACTTGCTATCTCTGTCTACCGTTGTAATGTCATCGGCAGAAGCATTATGTATGGCTTCATTCATTGCGTTTAACACAGCTTCATCCTCCAGAACCTTAAATTATAATTTAATGTATACTACATACATTCATCACATAATGATTATATTTAAGCGTATTCCATTTAACACGCAAAAAATATTCTCGCAGTTTATATATTAATAGGTAGATTTTGAAGGGAGAAGAAAGCAATTTACTAATTATCTTTTATGATTTTAATAGTGTATGTATATGGTAATATAGACATAACCTCTGTTTTTATTTTTGCATTACAAAATGGAATATTTTTCTTAAAATATTGAAATATTAGAATATATTATTCACATTCATCACATAATGATTATATTTAAGCGTATTCCAATTAACACGCAACAAATATTCTCGCAGTTTATGTATTAATAGGTAGATTTTGAAGGGAGGAGAAAGCAATTTACTAATTATCTTTTATGATTTTAATAGTGTATGTATATGGTAATATAGACATAACCTCCGTTTTTAATTTTGCATTACAAAATAGAATATTTTTCTTAAATTATTGAAATATTAGAATATATTATTTTAACCAGTGGTTTATTATTAATAAGTAATTAAAGTTAAGGATAAGCCCAGAACTGCAATTCAATTTTGCCAGGTATATAATATTATTTGCCTCCCGACCACACTTTTAATCTAAATTCGAAATGTTTACCTAATAATAAATCAAAATTAGAAGAAAAAAATATATATATTCCAAATACTTTAATACATAAAATTAAAATTGAATGTCGCCATTTAAATAGGAAAATATAACCTAAAAATGATGATATTATTATTATAATTATGTACCTACTTCATCAAAAATGTATTTGTACTGGTGGCTTTTCTGTCGGTAAAAAAACATTAGGTTATCAATGTAACTACCAAATATCGACTTCTTAACAAAAGAACCAACGTTGTATATGTCTAATAAATTGTTTAAGGTGAACTCGAATTTCGGGTCGTTTTTTACGGCGTGCTGGAAAAGAAAAACCGCAAAAATCAAACAAATCGCACGAGTACGTCGTCGGCGGCGGGTTACGTAAATAAAAAATTGAAAATGTGAAAATAATATCCAAATCTTACGGGTATGCAAACCGAACAACATTGTCCGACCAGAGGACGCATCGTTTTCATAGTCAGTATGTTCCATTTGACGTTTTTCATCTGGCACAAATGTTTGACGTCGAACACGTACGGCTTACGGGGTTTGGGGCCGTAGCGGAGCACCTGATGCTGGTGGTTGCAGTCGGCGTCGTTCCGCGGTGTGTTCACCGGAGCTATGTATATCTCGTCGCGCCCGCTGCTCTCCTCCGCGGTTTCCGGTCGGGCGTATTTCTTGTACAAATTTTGAAAACTATTCGACAGCACTTCCACCATTTTGTCCGGTCTAAAAACAGTGTCGGATTGTACGAATAAATAATTATACATTTATATGTTGTTGGACTGGCGCCAGTTGTGCGTAGCGCACGACGGCGCGAGGCGGGCGGGCCAGGTACGCCGATACGAAAACGCGACCGGCCCGGCCGTTACGGAATTCTAATAATGTTTAAAAAATCACCGCCGAGCGACGGACAACAATTGAATTGCCGTCGCGGTTATCACAAGAAATAATAATACGGTTAACCGTTGTCGTTCGATTTTCTATTGTTTTAATAATAATTCAATATTTTATTTGTTGTATGTTTAAATATTGACGCTCTAGAATAACGTATTGATATAATAAACGGTCGGTCTGTGTTATTAATGACTTACGAAAATAATTAATGGCCTTTGATAATGTCGATTGTTACCCGGTGGTGGCTATATTAATTCTGATAAGCCGATTTTTATTTATTTATTTTTTTCTTTTCCAATTAAATCCACGATTATTCTACGCGACGGCGATTATAAAACCGTTGTTTCGTGATTATAAAAAAAAAAAAAAAGTATATATTTAGTTGGCGGGCGTTCGGGCAAAAGAGCCAAAAGGTTATTGTAATGGTCCGAAATTATATAAAACAGGTATAGGTATTAGATTAGAAAGAAAGAAAGAGAGAAAAAAAAACCACCAAAATTCTCGGGGGGGGGGGGGGCACTTGGATTGTTTGGCCAAGTTTCTTTTAACCGGGTCAAGACGTAATAGATATCTAGGGATATTCAACAGTTTTGAATACCGAGACCGCCAATAGTGGGGAACGGGCGGTTTTATACTTTCATCTAATCCGGCCCAAAACAAAAACTACTCGACAATATAATATTATTAAATACGAAAGTCCGCGAGAAATGTATTTATAGTCCGTCTAGAAAACGTGATGTAGGTAAATAAATAAATGGCCGGCGCGCGATAACGGCATAATCAGTGGCGTATTTTTTTTTTTTTTTTTTTTCAAGAGTCCGAGAACAGTGTGTGTGTGTGTGAGTGTGTATGTGTGTGGGTCAGCTATTTTTGAAAGGTCGCTGCTCTTTTCAGGTCTAACAACAACTAGAAGATCCGTACTACGTTTAAAAGAAACTTTCCGAACGCATATATTTTTGTTTTTTTTTTTGTTAAATGCGAATAATTTTTGCCCGCGACATACGATTAGGGGTGTGCGCGCGCGGGCGGATATAATATAAGGCCTTTCGATTAAAATCACCGTGCTAGACGGTCGTTATAGGAGTGAAAATCAAAAGAAAATCAAAACCATCGCCGACGGACAAATAAATGGTGTGGGCCCGAACACGGTGTGGGGGGGAGGGTATACCTTACCATCGAGAGCAAAACGAAAAATTCGATATTTTTTTTTGTTCGCGAGTCCAGAGGAAGAAACACTTGCGGCGCAGGCAATTTGTCGAAAATCCGGCGGCGGACGGACGCGGACGATTATTTATTATTATTAAAACGACACGAGTTCAAACCGAAATGATTCACGGCAATATAACGTGACAATAAATACGTAAAAACGACGACGTTGCGACCACTACACCGTCCGAGTGTCGGATCGTTAATAATGAGAAGAAAAAAAAAAAAATTGAAAACGTTCGTCGTTTCTGGCGTGCGGCCCTGTACGCGCGCGGCGTGCGTAAAGGCGCGTCTACACCGGTGCCTAGAGTAGCGCGTAAAATAGCAAAAAATATTTCGGCCGGTCAACCGTACACTTTAAACCAATTTACTTCATATTTTTCTTATATAATAATAAAACGCATAATTTCATATGGAAGGTCGGCGCGAATATTTGTCGGCTAAAATATTGTCCTCCCCCCCCCCCTACACACGTGCTGAGCATAAGTTTAATGGATCCCCGGAATTCGGATTGAAAAATGTATCAAACGGCGGATCCGGACTAAATCCGTTTTAAAATAAATATACAATATATTCGTCGTATGACTTGATTACAAGGTATTATCAGGTAAGAAATATAAATGATATATCTCTCTCCGAAAAGCGAAAAGCTTGCGACTGGAGAAAGTGAGTTACAAAAAGTCAAAGTGATCATTATAAAATAAAAAAAAAAAAGCCGGGGGTAACGAGTATCGTGGGAGGGACACTATTGTAGGTGGGAAGTCGGTTTAAGGAAGGTAGAATATAGAGGGAAATTTAATTTACATCTGCACGCAACGATTACTCGTTGCTAACGAAAAACAATTCTGAGCAAAGTTCGTTAAAAATATGTTTTGATATATTAAAATTGAAAATTATACTAAATTTAATTAGAAAATTAATTACCAATTGTTCCGTATTTTTTCTCCGGTATATTACATAATAATGGCGAAAAACGTGAATACGTAAGCAATAACGATCGTAACGAGATGTTTTCAATGCATTTTTCAACATATTCCGGCGTTTAATTAATAGCTATTTGAAATTCTCGAGTTTACTTAATTTGTTTAATGTGCATAATAAAATTGAGAATTATTTTTATCAGTAATTTATTGTCGGTTAAGAAATGAACACTCGAGGGTCGTATGTGAGAAAATTAACCGTTTCGGAGAAGAATAGTTACAAAAAGACTGATTTTGCTCAGGTGTGGACGCGCCTTAATATTCAAAGTTAGCATGCAATAACGTTCACGTAATAAATAAGTGCGCGCTAAACGTTTTCAAAGACGTTTTTTGAAATCGGCGAAAGTATTATTTAGGTGTACGGAGATTATTATATTATTATTATGCGATAATGTACTCTACTAACTAAAAACGTCCGATAACATTAAAAAAAAAAAAACTATTTTATTTTCTTTCTTCAAAATCGATCAAAAAATAAATACCAAACACGATCGATAAAATTTTTTTATGGGTTAACTCGATTCAATACACTCTGAACCGAACGTCAGAAAATTTATCAATAAATAATTGACATAATATTCCTGCAATTTCCATGTATATGACCATAACCTGTTACCTGTATAATAAACCAGACGATATTTTTATAAAATATATTAATATATTAAATGTATTCGTATTTAATATGTTTGTATAAAAAATATAATATTAAAATACATTTGTGATAAGTGCGGACATTTTTTTCCAATATTTGAATTTCACTTTTGTCAAGTCGTAATAGGCAAACGGCAACGGTCGCGAAGTCAAATGAAAGTTATTCGCTTCGAACACAATAGGGAAAAACGGTAAAGCACTACAAGTGTTTATTGTCTGAACGATAAAGTAAGTAGTATACGGAATCATGTTTTAGGTTATCAAAATGTAATTATTATTTATTACTATACCATAATATATATGGTATAGTAATAAATGTGTTAGTTGTTATGTGGTTTTTAAAAAAAATCGTTTTTGAAGTTTATAGAAAATTGTTGACGACATATCACTGTAAAATAAATAGAATCTTTTAATAACGGTTTTCTATTATTTTGCGTTTTTGTTGTAATTTAATTAAAATGAATCCGTAGATAACTGAAATATTTTCTCATTACTTATATTAGCCTTTTCTAGACATGGTACAGTTTTCGAAATATTCTGTCGATTTTTGAGTTTTATATAGCCGTTTTGAATTTTTGTATCCGGTTTTAATTTGAATTCATTCAACTGTGTTATGGATTCACGAAATTGCTAATATTCTGATATTGTGTAGCACTAACCAATGCTAATAAAAAGTAATCAGCGTATAGAATTTTAGAAAAAAAAGAAAAACTAATCTTAAAACTAGTTGTTTTATTAATTGCACGATTTTTTTTTTATTAAATATATAACTTATTTATACTTTAAGCACTATAATATATTCCCTACGCCGTGTGCTTTAGGATGATACCACAAACGTTGAAAAGTTCAAAAAAGAAACGTAAGAAATTCAATTGTACGATAACTAGATAGGGCATGGACGAACAGAGAATGTATAAGTCGATATTTATATTTATACAATCGTCTTTTGATAAGCTTTAATGATGGAAAAACCGTCAAGTACCACAACAAAAATTGGCTATACAACGTATCCAGACATAATCTAATACAAAACCCATATGATACTGTTTTTTTTTTTTCATTTTTTTCTATTTTTTATTAATATCTGTGCCGCGGCGTCGTTTCAAAACGCGATTAACCGAATTCGCTCAGAATCGTTTTACGTAAATTAAATTCCTATCTATATCGTAGGTACATGATTTTTTTTAATATATATTCAGGTACTATGATATATGGCCACTATATCGTATGTGACATGATATTCGGATATTCGACGATCGGCAAAAATATTAACGCGACGATATTATTATCGGTTTGTCGTGAATTTAACGAGTTACCACCACATTTCGATGGGCGCAAAAATCAACAAAAAAAATGTGTACATTTTATATTTCAACAAGAGATTTGTTGTCCCGGTGTATTTAAATAATATTTAATAGGTATACCTTGTAATGTATTCGTGGCGTCGAATTGTAATCAATAAGTCCGCCTAGACGCCTAGATCACCGTAGTAGTAGTTGAACTGTTACTATTTGTAGACTATTTTTGCATGGTTGCGAAAATAAATATAGTTTGATTATCACCACACAAGTGTAGGTACGCAAAACAGGTTAATATAACAGCCGATTCAATTATTTATAGTCGACGGAAATAATAATTAAAGCAATTCAAACATAAAACCGTTCCACTTAAATTCACTGACGGTTCCAAGGTGGCAGGAGGATAAGTGGATCGCCCTCCCACCCCCCCTTGGCATGGGTTAAATTTAGTATTCTAATATGCACTGTAAACACTAAAGTAGGATGTACATGTACGCACTTGCATAAACTACCTAATATATTATTAATAACTGTTTGGAAATATAAAAACCGTTTAAAACGATTTTTATTGAACATCCCGGAAAGTATACATTTATAAATTTCGTACCGGGAGATCCAGTGACGACCGACTACTATTGAGATCCTGTTACGGATATGGAACCACGACATTTCCGAAATTATCTTTAAATGCAGTTGCTATAATATTATACTTATTAAAATACCTATAGACAGGGCCGTACTCGGACCGGTTTTCTCGGATCATTTGTCCGGAGCCCGAGCCTATAAAAAAAAAAAAAAATATTAAAAATCCTGACGGGCCCCAACCACTTTTTAGAACTTTTTTAAGGTAACAACGCAATTCAATCATTTCCATTTTTCAATTTAAGATTATTAATTTTACGTTTAATATTATTATGTAGTCATTGATTGCTGTTAGTTATGTCTTGAAGTATTTCATTTTCTCTCGATAATGTTTCAACAGCGTGTTACAAAATGTAAAAATACACAGTCGCATGAATGTAATTATGAAAACAAGATGAAACATATTAAAACAGCACACGGTCGCAAAAATATTTGATGTCAAAACCAATAATTATTAGTTTTCATGTATAATCGGACAAATTTTCCCTTTGAAAATCAAGCCTCTGGCTCTAAGGAGAATAAAGGGAATCGGGGCCCGCCAAAGCTGAATACGACCCTGTCTATAAGTACTACAATATAATAATTGACTTAAAGAGATTGGGATTCTGATAATTGTGGTATGGACCGGTCGTGTATAGGAATACCACGGTATTGTCTATATGACGATCTTCAAACAGACAAATAAAGACATTAAATATATATATATATATATATATATATATATAGGTTAAGGTAATAATAAACCGTAAATCAGAGCGAGAATGAATAGACGAGTAAAACACGATGAAAAATGATATTGTGAACAAATTATTATAATACGGTCCAAATATATCTACCGATTCCCAACGGTCGTTAAAAATTAAACAAATACCAACACGTACTTATAATATATAGGTGAGTAAATAAAATGGCGACAATTTTTTATTTTTATTTTTTTATAATGACCGCTTGATTAATCAGGCATGTACGGGTAGTAATCCGATAAAAGGACATACTGTTGTCGAACAACATTATTATTGTGGAATACCGTGACACGGTCGATACAGCAGTTTTATAGGTTGTACAGCCGCGGATATCCAAGATCGGAGAGAAAGCCGGTATAGTGTGATTATATATAGTACCTAATGACCAAAAAAAAAAAAAAATACTCAACAAAGACCGTTTTATTTTACTGTTTTTAAACCGACAAAATGTCACCCCTCTCTGCCACCCACTCCCCCGAATGCAATCGCGCGGCTCTTTTAAAACCGTTTTTTCGTTAAACTCCCAAAAACTTTTCAAAGCTGTAGAAAAAAAGCCAAGGGAGCTCATACAGCCACCGGTGAAGGGGTTTCTGTTATGCGCGGCAACTAACGGCGATTGAACGCAAAATAATCGATATTATTGTCGGGTTTTTATTATTTTTTTATTTTGACATTCCGGAATATAAACGATATTTTTCTTCGAATAATTTATAATTATAGATACGGAAATGAATTATAATTATAATTAGCATATTTATCGTTTACACACGAACGTCTCATCTTCTCCCATCGTTAATTATATGTAATTAAAAACTTCATTAGCCTAAACCGTATACGCGTATTATTATTACCATTTAATACGAGTAAAACCGCGTCATATAATAATAATAATAATAATAATTGTTATCTGCGGTTTCGTAACGTTGTTCTAATGGAATAGTGTTGTTATAATACAATACGCCACGATTTGGTGAAATCGTAATTATTTTCTGGAACGTCCGTGACGTATCCGACTCGAAAATCTGCCCGAAATGTCTATTTTAATAATAATTTAACGAATTTGGACTCGAACCTGGTGAAAAAACGAAAACGGACGGACCCGTGGGGGTGGGTGGTGGTTTAGTTTCGCCTTACCCGGACAGCGGCGGACTGCTCCCGGGGGGAGCCATGGTTTAAAAATTATAATAAAGAAAAATTAAATTTATGACAATATCTATGTAGATAAATAAACTGCACCCGTACTGTATATATTTAACTATTACGTTTGTAATACACCTGAGCAATTGAGGTTTCCGTAAAAACAGAAATGCCCCTAGGAATTGTCTCGGTCCGCCACTGTACCCACCCATCCATCACACACGAAGTAAATTAAGATAGATTAAGAAGTCCACCAGCGAACCCCTTCCTCTCGCCGATTAGAGCACCGGATATGGGACACTCTTGTAGGCGGAAAGTTTTGAAAGTATAGGTACGACGGGATAAAAGCGATAAACCAACGCAATCGAAAAACGATTCTGAACCGGAGGTATAAGTATTAGTAGTGTTCTGTTTCCTGATAGCAGTGGTTCCAATTTTTTTCATGATTATCAATTTAAAAATTTAGAAATTTAAGAACAAATTGAAATTAAAAAAAATAATAAAAAATTGAGCGAAATTGTATTTCATATTATTGTACGTAATTTGTCCATCATAATGTTTGTGACTGACAGCTAGATATACTTACGCATACGATAACAATTTATATGCAGTTATATAAGTTTGTAAAATCTCATTTTCATGTTGATTAAATACCAAAAATTGAATTTGTATCACCCTTTTTTTTTTTTTTTTTACTAAATTCGTCTGTTGTCAATAAATAAGTTCTAAAATATTTTCCACAATATAAACTGCAATTCGGATTTTATTAATAAGATATATCCGATGAATAAGTCGCGTTCCGTGACGGTGGAAAATATACGAAAGTCGTCCGTGCCTAATGTTGAATTGGGAACCACTGACCTATACCCAAAGGTATAATCACCCGAAAGAAATAATAAAACCGGTGGTGTATTGTCTTTTTTTTTTTTTTTTTCAAAGAAAACTGTCGAGAGTCTAGAAAAATATTTCAAATAAAATACCGCCGGACGGAAAATCGACATATTTTAAGATTCCGTACGAAAAAATCGGAGCATTTTTACTAACCGAAAAAGCGTTTCTCGAGGAAAAACACTCGTATAAAACTTCGCTATACACGTTGAGAATCTAAAACGTTTTACAACCTCAAATATATCATCCTAACCTAACTTGACGTGTTGACGCCATCAGTATTCCCATTCGAGGGAGTAGCCCACGGAGAGGGTGTATGGGGCAATACCGAGTAACAATTATACGAATTGTAATATATATATATTTTTTACATTTCGATTTCGACCGGGTCGTTTGGTGGACGAGTACTGCGCAGGCGGACAAAAAAAAAAATCCCAATGATAATTCTCTTGAAATTGTAATTCGCGTAATAACGTATGGGTTAGGTGCGCAACGAAATTTGAATTAATAATGACATTTCCAAACCTGAAAATCGGGATCTTCTTGTTTAAACGGTCTGCAGCATTATTTATATAATTATTCTTTATTCTATTTCTTAACGAAAATTTAAAAACATAAATATATATATATATATATATATAAAAAATATACAAATACAATGTATTAATAATACGTGTATATGCACAGGCGTTTTCGTTGGCGAATGAACGCGTCAAGAATAAATTGATCGGCAAAACGAAATCGTTAGTTTCGACGATACTGAACCGTAAACCGGTGACATACCGGGCCACGGATGACCCCCCCGGTCAAGTGTACCCTGTCACCCGTACCGGTAATTCGGGAAGGGGGCGGTGAATTTATACTGACCTACAAAAAAAAAAAAAAAAAAAAAAAAAAAAAAAAAAAAAAAAAAAAAAAAAAAAAAAAACTCTATATCCTAACAGGTTTCTAAATAAAAAAAGGCAAAATTAAATAAATAAATAACAGTGTATGTTACTTACATTTACTTTGTCTATGTAAAAATGTTTCTCGATTAAAAATAAAATTTGGCCTTCTTAAGATAACATCAACGTGTTTTATTCCGGGCTAATTTCCAGTAATGAATAACAATTTAATTAATAATTGGTAATAATAATTTTTTTTTTTCCTTTTTTATTATATAATTTACAATCTGTTACTGAATAGAACAATGAGTAAAAGTGATGTAATAGAATAATGGCTTGAAAAAAAAACACAGATTAAAGAAGCCTTTCAGTAAAGGCACTTTGACAGTAACTAATATTTTAGGTAATAATAATAAATCAAATTTCTTAATTACTTAGAAGCGAATCCGCCGTGCATAATATATTTGATAATTATTTACAGCATAACAGTTATGGTAATATCTTACAATTTTTTTTTTGAAGGCTAGAGATAATAAATGGAGCACTGGAGCGTACGAATGTCTAAAACACGAATAAACCTTCGAGTAAAAAATCACCTATTCGTTACGAACGCATAATAATGGCAAGTACGAAATATACGATTTTATATATTCGATGATACCGTGTGGAAATAGAGAAGACCCACGACGACGACGGTCGGCGAATAAAATTGGAACAGAAGAAAAACGCAGGGAAAAAAAAAATTATTCAAACGCGCGTACTGTTCGCACCGGACGAATTATTATTATTATTATTATTATTATCATTGGTCATATTTAACGCTTTTAAATTAGGACGGGTGTCCGTTGAAAATGTCGACTTCGCGATCAAACTTCATGTATTAGTAATATTTATTTAATAATTGAATAATGTACTTACATAAACAACGAAACGAACCAAGTTAATATGGTCGAGATAGCCATGGCGAATAAGCGTATCGGCCTTCGTCCAACAGAGTACATACTAAAAACAAACAGAGTGCACAGCACACGCGAACTATTTCCTACCTATGGGTACGTTATAGTTTTTACGTTCACGTAAACTAGAGGGAAAAAGGAATTTTTATTTAGAACGTGCTCTGAAATATTGAAATCGCAAGTCAAACGATGTATTATTCAATACAAATTAGGTGAACACGATATAATGTCTACAGGAAAAAAATAAAAAAAAATAAAAAACAAACACAAATATTATAAGAGGTTTTATTAGAACAAAGTGTATCATCGCCGATGACTACAAAATGTCATAATTAAATTTTTATTATTTTTGGTTTAGATATACAGTGGATTAAAAACACAAAAAATATATAACTATATATCGTATTATCGCGATTGTCGTTAACAAACTGATAAATATTACAAAACATTATGTTAAAACTAATACAAAATAATTACAGAGAAATAAACATTTTTTTTTTTTTTTTTAAAAGAATTTCCACAATTGTTTTTGACTCGGTGAATATACACGTACAAGTACAACTAAACGTACAATGTATTGATTATACAGTACTACAGTATAGCGTAGCAACTGGTGTTATACTCATGAATATGAATAACATCTGAATGTCGTATCAAACATTAACACGACAGTGCATTACATATTTTCATTTGGACTGAGGTTATATATGGCATTTGTGATACACCACACTGTGTTATGTATAAGTTCTTTTTTTTTTTTTTCTAAATATATCAAAATAGTATTTATTTTCGGTTTGAAAAACAACAAAATTATTTCAATTTAAAAATACACTTATTACAAATTCAAATTTTTTTTTCTTCTATTTTCAAATCTTTATACTTAAAGATATGAATTTAATATAAAATTCATTTTAATAATAACAATAGATTAAATTAAAAATATAATTCCATCGGAAAACATAATAAAATTAGAGTCCATCATTTTGTAAATGGATGCATAAGCTTCCATTTCAGTGAAAGTATTTGTTGCATGATCTTCATTGATCATAGTAAGCATACGAGCAAAACTTAATGATTGTATTCTCTGTTTTCGAAAAACATTAGACAAAGTTGTTTTAAACACTTTGTACCTGTTTGGAGATATCGATGTTTGTTCTATAGGGGGAAGACCATCTGCCGCATTTAAATTTTCCATTTCCACTTCTATAATGTCTTCTTCGATATCTGCCATCTCTTTCCCATCTTCAAATGAATATGGGTCACCGGCATCATTTCTCGGCTTTCTTCTAACAGGTTTTCCAGGTGAGACATTTTCATTATCAGATTCTTCGTCACTGTGTACACGTTTTTTGTTGAGTTTCTCCAACACTTTTTTAAAGTATGCAAACTGAACGAGTTCAATGGCCGCTTGAGCATCTTGTTGTTCAACATTCTTTGACAAACGAGCTTTTGCATGAGCGGTAGACAGACGAATTAATGTTTCCAAAGTTCTCGCAGTAACGGGTTGAGTCCTCGCAGCATTAGATTCAACAGCTTCTTGAGAACGTAATCTAGAATATTCCTCTGATATTACTGCAGACGCTTCTTCAGTCAACACGGGTTTAACACACTTGGCAATATGTATGTACTTTCTTATGAATTGACTACTCAATGTTTGTTCGGATTTATTTTTAGGTCCATGAAGCAACGGATCATATTTATCAAATATCCTTGTTTTAGATGGGTCATTTTCATCAATTTCCAAATTTCTAGTACTCAAAATATCCACACCCGAACCCATGGGTAAAGCTTCACCATCTTGTTCTTTCGGATCTCTATACCTGTGTATGCGTACAACGTGCTCAGATATCAAACGATCGTTTTCACTATCGGGTGTATCCAACATGACAAATAACAAATCAAACCGAGACAATAATGAATCTTGCAAACCTATATTCTCCATTGGAGTTTTATACTGGTCATACCTACCATAAACAGGATTAGCGGCCGCTAAAACAGAACACCTGGCGTTAAGTCTCGCATGTATACCGGCTTTTGAAATGGACACTCTGCCTTGTTCCATAACTTCGTGTATAGCTGTTCGATCTATATCTGACATTTTATCAAATTCATCTATACATACAACACCTCTGTCAGCAAGCACCATAGCTCCTGCTTCTAATCGCCGATCGCCAGTTTCTTGGTCTGTGGTGACCGCAGCAGTTAAACCGACTCCTGAACTCCCTCTGCCAGTAGTAGCTATAGCTCTTGGAGCCGTACACAATACGTATCTCAGTAATTGTGATTTGGCAACACTCGGGTCACCGATCAATAACAGATTAATATCACCCCGAAGACGTGTTCCGTTAGGTAACACTTTTTCGAGTCCACCTAACAAAAGGCAAAGAATGGCTTTTTTAATATAAATATGACCATGAATAGTAGGTGCTAATGATCGAGCCAATAATTCGAATATATCTCCCTTCTTTCTGGATAATTTTCTACAATGAAAAACATCTTCTCTACTAACAGAATACGTGGCATCTTTACTCAACTGCGATACATTGTTTGCGATGAGAATAGTTCTGAAATTTCCAGATGTATAATTTCCTTGTTTGGCAGGAAGGCAACGATAACTTCCGACTATTTGCACACGATCTCCTGGCTTACAACAATCAACTAAATCATTGTCACATATAATATCGATATAACGAGGTAACTGTCCAGCAGGTGATTTTTCAGGCATTTCTTGAATTGTTACAGACTGATGATCTTTGTATACAGAAAGACCATATTCGGTTTCTAAAGGATTACCATCATCATCTTTAGTCGGATATGTAGAATTAGATGGAAAGGCTGATGTCGATGTCATATCTGTATAGCGTCTATCTATAGTTTTTTTGGTAGTTTCACAAAAATGTACACTTCTCACCAATTTTGGGCGAATTAAAGAACATTTAGTAACAATACCTTCTAAACAAACAAGGTTACCCAAAAACTTACTACTCAAAGTTCTTGGTGTGACATGATGACTACCAAAACTACCTTCGAACGCAACAAAAAATTCATCATAGCAGTTAGCAAAAGTAGAATCAATATGTGCAATGTATTCTTTAAGAGCGCGTTCTAAAGCAAATTGTTCTTCAAAAGTATTCGTCAATAATGCCAGAGTTCTTTCGGGGTTTTTTTTCCGCAAATCATTGATGTCAATTAATAATCTTTGGTTATTTTCTTCGATCATATTTTTCACCTTCTTGTGGTATACATTTTGATTTTCTTCATCATCTAAAAAACTAAGATATTCCTTTTGGATATTCCGTAACTTCTGTTCAATATCATCTTCCATCATTTTGAACACTATAAAATAAATATAACAGAAAATAAGTCTTATTATGTTTATAATAAAATCAGGCAATCTTACAGAATTATTTATTGAGGGTAAGTACCGTTATTTGTCCAGTTTAAGTGAATTATTTGTCCAGTTATAGCCAAATTGTTTTCAGCATTGCATACAATGCGATATAAAAAAACTACATAAATTAAACACTAATATATTTTACTTTCGAATAGTAATACTACTCCATAGTCTAAATATTATAATACAAATAAAATAAAATGCACTAGTTTTGTTTATTATTATTATCAATAATTAAAGATCACTGAACATCAATATAATTAGACACATATTTTTAACTTAATTCATGGAATAATTATGCAGAAAAATACCAAGCAAACGCCTATTTAAAAATGTGGAATAAATCATAAATACGAAAGCGGACTTGTAGCCATTCCTGTACGAGCCAACACACCCAACTGATTGGTGTGATCTATAACAATTGAAGTTGTCCATCAGTGTATCAATACTACTATTATACTGTAGGACACTAGTATACAGCACAATCTCCCAATATTATCATTCATATCATAAGAATATTTATAGACATAAAGGAATTCAACAAATCCATCTGATGACAGTATTTTTAACGATTAGATAAACACTGAGCAAATAAAACTAGTAGAAATTAATGGTTTGGTGGTATTAAGAAATAAATAGGTATCTATTTGAGTTATACATTACTATTTTAATTAAAAATAATCTCTTAAAATGACTCAAGAATTTATATCTATTACAAATTAATAGATTCATAATTCAATAATATGCAAGGTGACTTTATTTTGAATCAATATCAGAATATTGTATTTTGAAGCTGTTGAGAGTTTATTTGATTTCTTTCAGTTAGGTATCAATCATTCAAATCTTATTGATAATATGTACTAACCATTACACAGTGTATTAAATTGAAAAATATAAATTTATACTTTTGATTTACTATGTTATATTACAGTGTAATACCAGTAAATTGATAATGATAGACCCTTCAATAAAAAATGTATCAAAAGTAGTTGAATAATTTAAAAATAATAATAATAATCTAACAGGATGTTCACTTCCAATGGGGAATCTTCCTAATTATTATCCTGTTGTGCACCGGGTAAATCATAATCACATAACTATATAAACACATTAATGTTAAACTAAGCGTAAACAAAACTAAACGTTGAAAAAAAAAATGCCTAAATTTTGGTTATAATAACATATCAGATTAAATAACCAATTGTTATGGTGGTATTTTTAATATTGCTGTAATACTGTATATTTAATAACATATTATATGTTCCATTCCCCGAAGCTTAATAAATAGGCAGTGTGTTAGCGAAACCTAGTAGTTACCAATCTGTTAATGATTTAATTCAAATCGAGTTTCTCAGTATAATATCAGTCATTATATACATATTAAAATCTCAAGTAAAATTGTATAATTATAATCAAACAAGCGGCTTCTGATTTTAAAATTCCTAAAATAATTAAAGACGATAAGATTTTTTAAACAGTCATATTCTACAAACAGATATTTTGAAACTATTGTATTAACATTAAAGAACTAAAAACAGTTTACCAAAAAATATTTAAACATAATATTATATTATTAATCTGTTGTTAGTCACACTGTGGTCGAAACGTCCGCAAATAGTTTATTTTACATCTATGCAGGGAATCTAGGGAATATTCTAAACAAGTTTGTAAGAATAAATTTAACAATAACGGTATACCTACATATCTATAAAAATAAATTACCTACCAAAATATATAATATTACTGATAATATAACTTGCATTGTATTGCACATAAAACTATAGAGAAATATAATCAATACAGTTATCAGACAAAAAAAAAAAAAATGATTGAAGAAAATCAATTTTATTGCAGTTTTTTCTCGAAAATGAATAATTATTATTATCTTATCGTCTAATATTTATTACTACCGAGAGCTATAGCAATTCTATTAAAACTGCTAATTGAAAACCCGGCAAAAATCTATCCCTGTAGTAACCAATGTAATTTGTATTTGAAAGTAAATTTTTTATTCGATGATTTGTACTTTCTACGAGTATAAATGACAGGCACCGCTAAGTCCCCCTTCCCCGCTAGTGACGTGGGAGGGCACAGGATTCTTAACCTGCACACTGTACACGATTAACAATTCTGTCTATTTGTGCATGTAATTAACTACATGGAAAATTTGCCGAGTACTTTACAACGCTATAATGCGGTCGAACGAACAGCGGTACGACTAACAAAATAAAAACCGTAGGTCGGGTACTTACGTTTTGAGAACGGATTCTAAACGGAAAATACGCAAAACTTACACTACGGCCGCGCATTAACCGGGCGATTGTCGATAAATCGTACAGAGCTCGGTTTCGGGCAAACCAAGGTGGTTATTGTTCGTATTAAACTTTTCGCGACGGCCGGTGAAAAACGGAAACAGCAAAAAAATAATACGAACGCCAGTTACGACTGCACGGGTCAGTCAACAAACACAGAACAATGATTCATTTACCGCCAAAATACATACAATGTATTGGGTTCTACTAGAGTTTAGAGGTTAGACATCCAAGCGCGGCAAAGTTTGGTAGCGAAAAAAGGAAGGTTAGGTTCACGGAACAACAACCGTTGTGGTCTACCATTACAACCGTATATATCAATTTATACTAACGTCTTTGGTTTTAACTGTGATAACAATAAACGCCTCTTATCAGAAATAAAATTGATTACAAACACAACATTTTAAATATCTCATACCATTTTAAATTTCAAAATATTTTGTAGAGTAAAATTAATAAAATTGCTTTGTTCTGTATTTATTTTTTAATACCGATGTTAAGCGATATAAACTAGTTAAATCGAATCCTACATGTTATTGTTAATATTGAGATGAAATTATTTTATTTTATTACTATTACGGGTATTGTTACCTTGTCTAATGCGGATTGTGGCTGCAACACAAATCGCGTTAAAACAAATATTAACGAAAATGACGTTTGCACGGGTTTGGCATACGATCCGCTGGATACACTAGAATCTATGGTTCTCATTAAAGGACAAAATTTTACAATCGGTACTGATAAACCAGAAATTATTGCTGACGGTGAACACCCTTCCCGAGAAGTCTACTTGGACGATTATTTTATTGATAAATATGAAGTTAGCAATTCAGAATTTAAACATTTTGTCGAGCAGACAAAATACAAAACTGAAGCAGAAATATTCGGTGACTCTTTTGTATTCCAATTATTTCTCAGTAAAAATACATTAAAATCTATAACACAAGCTGTTAAAAATGCTCCTTGGTGGGTACCAGTCAGAGGTGCCAATTGGAAGCATCCCGAAGGAAAAGATTCAAATATCAATGGTAGGTGATATTATAGCTATTTATAAATATCTTGCTAGCAATCCTTGATACATTCTTGTTTCAGATAGACAATTACATCCTGTAGTGCATGTTAGTTGGAATGATGCGACAGCATTTTGCACTTGGGCCGGAAAAAAACTACCATCCGAAGCTCAATGGGAAGTAGCTTGTAAGGGTAATCTTAAAGACAGACTCTATCCTTGGGGAAATAAACTTCTTCCCAACAATAAGCACAGGTTATTTCACATTATAGTAAAAACAGAAGATGGATTTTTCTAAGGCCGGTTCTTACAATGTTCTATAAAATATTGGTTAGCCAACATAACTTTACCTGTTTGCAAAACTAACCGATACCTTATAGGACATTGTAAGAACTGGCCTAAGAGTAGTTGGTCACAAACTGGTTTGTCTTTTCTGGTTGATATGTGTTGAACCTGACTTACATAATACACATTTGTATTGCAAATGATCTTCCAGAGATTAAGATATTTGGAGTTTAGCTCTCAAAGTTCATCAAGAGATAAAAAATTGTTCCTTTACAATAAAATCAAATATTGTGCATACTAATAATGTATAAATCTCAACATTTAAATTCAAATTAAATTTTGATATTTTATTGAGTATTAATTTCTATAACAGTTTTTGTTTTTTTATAAATCTCATCTCATAATAAATTATTATAGTACAATGTGGGTAAATATAAATTTGTTTTATTATTATGAGTTAATAGATATTAAAACTTTAATTATTTATTTTGTGGGGGAGGTACAGCCCATACTGTAAGTCACTTTGAGTAGGAGTATACTCCAAATCTTCCTCAATAAATCTACTAAATTTACAAATTAGTTTAGACATAAAGCAATAATCAAATTGTGACAAAATTTGAATAATTAAGTTAATATTAGAAAATAAATCCTATAGTTTTGACTATTTAATATTATATTTATATTGTTTTTTATTTAATTATTCTAGAACAAATATTTGGCAAGGTGAGTTTCCATTTAATAACACTGCAGATGATGGGTGGACAACCACAGCTCCTGTAAATTCATTTCCAGAAAATGGTTATGGTCTTTATAATATGGTAGGAAATGTTTGGGAATGGACAAATGATTTTTGGAATGTGCATCACGATCGGAATTTTATTGTGAATCCGGTAAATGTTATTTTAACATATTAACCAATTAAAATAATACTAAGTTATTAATAATTATTTTTATTATTTAGAGCGGTCCTTCTGATGGAAAAGAAAAAGTTAAAAAAGGAGGATCACACTTATGTCATAAAAACTATTGTTATAGATATCGATGTGCAGCACGAAGTCAAAACACACCAGACAGTTCTGCATCAAATTTAGGATTTAGATGTGCAAAAAATAGATAATAGTTTAAAAGATGTTAACTAAAAATGTTAACTACAGTGATTTATTTTTTATATTATTATTATTTTTATAAAAAAAAAAAACTAATTATTTTATATATAAAGTATAGTATTATTAAACATTTAATTCAGGGTGGATGTTTCTTCTATTAAATTGTAATATTTTTGTATATCGTAAAATATAAAAGTTAACTTGAATTAGATACTTCTACATTATTCATATTACTACAATATTTTAATGCTTCTTCAAGATTTCCTTTTTCAGTACATTCTGTATTTATAAAATCCTAAAACAAATATTTAACAACACCATTAATTAATTTCAATATCAAAAAAAACAAATTACAAATTGTAACTGCACAATTGTATTACCTGTATAACTTTAAACTGTTCAGTTGAATCTCTCAATTCACTTTCCAGACCTTGATTTACTTTAGTATATAATTGAATGAACAATATGGCATCTTCAAATCTAAAATTGAATGTAATTTTATCTTAATTGTTTAAAGTTAAAATATAAGATGAATAAATTTACCTTTCAGTTTGTAGACAATACAATAAAAAATTATCTGGCAATTTATTAAAAGCTAAATAAAACAGTAATGGTCCCAAATGTCTTGTTGACTCTAAAACCTGGTATTTTTTATTTTTGTTTACATGTTTATAGGTAGTAAATACAACACGCTGATAGTTATGATCATCAGGTTCAAATTGACAACACGCGCGATCTAATATGAACTCATAGTCACCATTTTCAAGTAGAGGCTAAAAGTTAATGAAATAGTATGAGAATTTATAATGATTATAATGAAAGTATTTACATTTTATTACCTTTAAATTTTCATCTTTAAACATCATTGGATGTCTTAATTCTCTACCCGACTGAGGGAAATATATTTGATTGACAGTATGACGTTCGTCAGCATTAGCTTTTCTCAATATTCCATTGGGTTCACGTACCACAATTATACGACTCTACTCAAACATAAAAACAATAATTCAATTATATACACTATATTTATCAAAATAAAAAATTACTTTATCGGATATGCCAAATGTAATATCTGTAAATACAAATTTAGAGCTATCATAACCAATTATATCATTGTCAACATTTAACACTTGTCCCAAATCGGTTCGTAATGGTACTATTGGTGGCATCTGAACTTTTTCATTAGCTTTTATTTTCACTTCAGCTTGTAACTATATTAAAATAATGACAACTATAGTTATACAATTATTTTTAAGTAAAATGATTTAATATAATAATAACTATACTAACTTTTTCTACTTCAGCAGTGGTCATAAATTTATAAATTGGAATGTCAGGATCCTGTCCGATAAAACGTTTTCTAAATGCTTTCTGCACATCAACATGAGTGAGTTTAAGCAATAACTCTTGTATAGGGCCAGCAAAAAACGTATTGCTCAGTTCTTTAGTAACTTCTCCTGAAATATAATACCTAAATCATGAATTATTATATCAACAAAAATATAAAACTCATTGATACAATTTAAACATAAATCTTAGATAGTTATAAATTATATTTATGAACTGTATTTTTGGCATTTATTATAATATACTAATGAAGATATATGATTGATCTCTGGTTTTTGCTACGAAAAATTACATTGTTCTTTTATATTAAGGTACATAAATTATGTTAAGAGAATACTTAATCCGAAATTTTCGGAAATTTTATTGGTACATTTATTTTTTTAATATGGATGTACTTAATCAAAATATAAATAATATATTGTTCGATTACTTATAATTAAAATATTATTAGAATAACTTACGATCATGTGACTGGTTAGAAACACTAGAAAAATTGATGCCATATATGCTTTTACCGTGTTTATAACCGTTTTTAAGCCGGTAAAATGAGGTAAATATATTTCTCGACGTCATTTGTATGCAACAATATAACTAGCACAATAATACGAATAAAAAATACTTTTGCTTGTAATTTAAAATACCAACAATTTTATTATTTTTATGTCCTACATGAAACAAAATTTTAATCTTATTTCTTATCTTCGAATAACATGTGAACTCTAGTGATAATGAAATGGAACATTAACCGTGGTATCCAAACCATGGTAACCCAAGGGGACGCTAAAGTCGTTGTTTAAATGATAAAAATCACGTTAATGAATAACAACAATTTATTGTTTATATTATAAAATAAGTAAACATTGTAAACATAAAATTTAAATTTGCATGCGTTAACCGTCACATAATGTTAGAAAAAGGACTACACCCGACACGTAAGTAGACTCGTTTCTTGTATAATATCTTTAAAATCGTAAAAACGTTTTGTCCATAATGGACGACTACATCAGGCAAGCGTTAACAATATCCGTCGCCCAAATATGCAACAATATTGGTTGGCATTCAATAACAGACTCATCGATGAACATCCTGACCGACATTCTCAACCACTATATCAGTGACTTATCGGTTACGTCGAAAAAATATGCAGAACACGCGTATGGCGACGTACCCGATATTGAAGATATAGAAAAGGCCTTTCGCCAGAAGAACATATCGCTCACCGATTTACGTAGATATTTGAAAAACACCGGTCCGGTAAAATTTCCCCACAGTGTACCGCCGTTAAACGATGTGGCGGGAAGGACTGTGTTGAACGCAATCAAACCCGGGAGTAGAGAAATTGTAACTAGACCCATTCACGTTCACGAGCATCTGCCGACTCTGAATACAGAATCTATCAAAGAAGAGGAACAAATCACTGATACTGAGCAAATTCAAAACGAAACAGTGCATATTAAACAAGAATTTGATGAAGTAATTTTACATAAACGTTTAAGAGAAATTTCTAGCGTAGTGATGACATCTAGTGGTTTTTTGTCTCCGTCTAGAGAAGGTAGATTGGCGGACTCTAAATTATTGCCATTCCCAGAAATAAAAATTGAACCTCTTGAATCGCCTCAGTTGTCTGAAATTGCAACTTGTACAGAAGAAGAACCTCCTCAGAAAATTACAATAAGCATTAAGAAAGATAAATCAAAAAAGTTGAAAGCAAACGTAAAAAACAAGCTTAAAAATTCAAAAAAAACTTTACTATTACAGTCAAAAGAACAAAAGCCAAAAGTTGTAAAAATTAAAAAACCCAAGGAAGAAAAAATGCTTGTTTCAAACGAACCTCCTGAGTTAGAATCCAATATAAATGAAATTAATGCTGTACCTGTAACTGAAAGTATACCGGTCTCGAGAAAAGTTACTTCTGCACTTCACATTAATAAAACAAAAATGGAAGAAGTTCTACCCAAATTTTCATTTTTTGGTCCTTTACCCCCAGCTTCTGATTTAGTACAAACTACATTTTCTCAGCCAATTATTCCAGAAATTGTTCCGCCAGAGAAGGTCAAAGAACCAGCCAGTCCAATATTCAAAATCGAAAATGAAGATATTAGTCGCAAAGGTCAAAAAAAGAAGAAAAAGGACAAAAAGAAAGAAAAAAAAGAAAAGAAAAAGCAAAAAGATAAACTAAAGCAAAAAGAAAATGAGAAAAAAAAGGAAAAGGAGAAAGAAATGGCTAGGAGAAAGGAAAAAGAAAAGGTTAAGGATAAACTTAAATCTACTAATAAAGTGCCAAAAATTAAATTTAGATTTGGGAATCGAGAGACAACCATTACAAAAGTATTGCCTGTTGAAAAGCCACCAGAAGAAAATGTGTCCATAATTCCAAAAACTGAACCTATGGAAATAATTGAATCAATACCAGACATCCCAATTGATATATTACGTAACATTAAATCACCTCCAAGAGTTCCTATTCAAAAGATTAAAACTAAAATTGTTATGAAAACTGTACTGCCAACTCCAGCTCCTGCCATTGAAACTTCTCCTCCTGCATTTTATTTTGACGAAGCTGGAAATCAAGTATGGATCTGTCCGATGTGCACTAAACCAGATGACGGAAGCCCAATGATTGGTTGTGATGGATGTGATGTATGGTATCATTGGGTGTGTGTTGGTATCCAGTGTCCTCCGGACTGCGCTGTCTGGTATTGTCCAAGGTGTTTGGCAAGACGTGCACAACCAATTAAAGGCAAAAGAGGTAGACCGCGTAAATCTAAATATTAGTTTTTAACAATATAATATGTAGACATACTTGTGCACACAAAATATATATTAGTTTTTTTTTTTTTTCTACAAATCATATTGTGATTATAGTAATAATTCATATTTCTCTCTACTTGCAATTAGCATTTATTTTAAACTAGATGATTAGCAATTATACATTTTACTTTATTTTTTTAAAAAAATAATTATGTATTTTCCAATTATGTTTGTTTCCATCCATAACTTTTAGTACATTTTTTCATAACAATATATTTTTTGAAAATTTTTATTGTCTAAATACCTATTGTATAATTTTAGTTTTAGATTTTGACTGAGAAATAATATATGGACACTGTTTTACAAATAATATACAGTGGGAAATACATTGATATTCTGAAATTAAATATAGAATAATAATTCCACAATAATTGATCAAAATTCAGATTGTTAAATAAATACAAAATTACTAAATAAGTACACAGATATTGTATAATAATTTACATTAAATATTACTATTATTCAACATTCTAGATGTAAGTTGATCTCAAGAATAATAAATGAACAAAATATTTGATGTATCTACCTATTTTTTTTTTCTCTATGTTTAATAAAGTAAATTTATTTCTCAATGTAAATAACCAAACTATTTAGTAGTATTTATACACAATAGACTGATGGAAATATATAGAGGTACACTTATTATATAAAACCATTATTTCATTTTACTTAAAACAAATACTATAATCTAAAATGGTTAGATGGCCTTTCTGTCTTGTTTGAGTCCGAGGAACAAAATTCATTAGTTAAAATATCTTGAGTTACTACTGCGCTAAGTAGTTACACAGGTACCCACTTAATAAAATAAAATAATTCACATAATTTATGTTTTTTAATTTTAAATTTAAGATTATCTTATTTATTAATTTTGTATTGTTGTCAAAATCACAATTCTATGGTAACATTTCTTAAAAATTGAATGACATTCACTTAAATGAGAAATTGTTTTTATCAGTGGCAAATATGTATATAGAACAAGTGGCGAATGTGTATATATCATATGTGAAAACAATAAAATATATAATTCATTTTTACTTTTTAATGATATATTATAAACCGTACTGCTTATTTTTAATAAAATAAAATTACTCATTCTTATTTTAAGTTAAGTTAAATCAAAAAATGTATTTATTATTTTATTTATTTAGTTTTTTTTTTATACTTTGTAATACTTATTTTATTAAGATTCTATTAATAGTAATTATAAAAATTTAGACTACTTTTCTGTATTCACTATACTTTCTTTATTACAATAAAAGCAAATAAATATGCTGAAATGTGTTGGTTTTTTTTTACTTGTGATTGACCTACTACTATGTAATATGTTTTCTTTTTATTTGTAAAAAGATAATTAAATTATTTTTAAGAGTTCGGGTTTGGAACTTCCAAATTGGAATTGAGGCTCAGAAGTTACATTATTAATGCAGACGACAAGTTCAAGTACGGTAAGTGAATAAACTACCGTAGACTAAGGTAACTTTAGCCGGATTTTAAGGTGTCCTGAACTTTTGTGTTAAGTTTGACAAGGTAAAAATTAACCAAATCACATATAAATTAATTTCCTATAAATGCGAAGACCTGTGTAAATGATTGTTTACCCTTACAATTTTTGTTTGAAATTATGGGCAAGAGTTAGGGACTATCTTGAGGAATCTTTGGCCCAGAGGTGGAATTTTGTATTTTTCCCAAAATTAGGGAACGTTTATTTTTCGTTGCATGAAATGTTGATAAAACAAATAAACGAATATTAATAGTATGTCAACTATAGAAACGATAAATGCGAAACAGCTGTAGGCAATTGTACTCAGTCTCGCAACAACTGACGGGTACCAGGTAACTACTTAGTGTTAAGTGGTAAACCACTTAGCGTGATAGCAAGTCAAATATTGATAACAACCTTTGGAATGAAGTTGGCCCGCTGGACACATTTACCCTAGACAACGTAATCAATTAGAGGGGATCAACAAATAAAAACCGTTGTGAGGTCAAGTTGATAAATAATCCATGAATATTATTTATTTATTTTTTAAAACTGGTTTTATTGCAAATTTGTTCATATTTATCTTTGGACGTTTCCCGCCAAGTCCCAACGAATTCGATTATTTTATCTAAGTTTTACGGATACCAAAATTGGCCGATGGCGTTTCAGGCATAAAAGCCGAAACGTCACCCGGTCAGGGCAGGAGCAATAAGTAAAATAATCGTTTTTATTTTAGTTTTTTTATTAAGACATCACGTTCGGCACATTCTCGTACTTTTGTCGTTAATTCTAATAGCTTTGAATTTTAAATTGTGGCTGAAAATATTTGTAATTCGTCTAGACACGTGCTAATGATAAAGTTCAGATAAACGTTATTCCCGTATTATATAGAACTTTAAATGGATTTATTTTCCGTCGGAGAAAGTATTTTTACTAAATAAATTACGGAAATTTCCCCGTTTCCGATTAGTGGAAGTTCCGTTTGAGAGAGGTAAACAATTTCATTACTGTTGTTCGAACCGGGACTGTTGAGATATCAGGAGGATTCCGTCTTAAAGAGAGGTTTTACTGGCCATACATCTCGTATTTCATCTTTGTGTCCCGTTGTCCCGACAAAATTTATACGGGGCGCATTTTGTCCCGTGTTTTTTCAAGTCTGTCCCATATTAATCCCGTTTTCCCATTTGCTGTTAATTTATGATTTAACTTGACTTATATGAGCAATCGTAGAATATTCTTTGGCAATGCCGGGTGTACAAATAGCTGCAGTTGAACGGATTTTTTCAACTATTAATGTGTTGTGGACAGACGGAAAAAATCGTTGTGAAAACCCATTTTACAAAGAAAAAAACTATTCTTGTAATGAGTTTTATAATATTTTATTAAAATAAACCAAGTTACTCGGTGCCATTAGTTCAGCACGAAAGTACACAGAAATGACAAACGAAGGAATTTACCAGCCGCCGTCGTCACAATAAATTGTTTGTATTTAAAAACGTAATTATACGGCGCACATTTAATTTGGTTTTTTTTTTATATATATTATTATATTTAGTTGGGTGACTAACTAAGTGTCCCGTATTTTTAAATCGTTTTGACGGTCATCCCCTAGTATATACCAGTATTCCAAATCAATGGTAATACGTATTAGATTAAGGAAAACGATCAGATTACGATATTATTGTTTAAATAGCAATAACGATGCAAATATAATACGTGTGTACGCGAACAAAGTAATATTTGACCAATGGCAGAAATGCATAGAATAAAATCGTTTAAAACAGTAAGCAAAACGACAATCGTACGACACGCAATATTATGATGGTGCGGATTTTGGTACAGACATTTTTCACCGTTCTTGGCCCAGAATCGTTTTCCGATGCCAATCGATTTACCGTTGCGTACGGATACATATATTAGTAATTCTCCTACCTTTTTTTACTTCTGATATTGTGTTGTTTATCGGCAGCGATAAATCGATAAATCCATCGGTGTGTATAAGTATGTGGAGGTGTACGTTGAGGTTGGACTCTGTAGGTTAAACCAACACCTCTTTATACTTGGATAAAATTAGATACGCATTTTTTTTTTTTTTTCTCCTGGTCATCGTAAATCAAGTGTCAAAAATCACGCGTGAAACGTTTTTTTACCCGAACCGTTATTATTTTTCTTGGCCAATAATAATAATAAATAAGTATGGGCATAAAAAAAAAAAAAAAATTAAACCAAAACGACGGCCTTCGCGCGCGCGCACATCTCGCCGCCGCAGTTTCCCTCGTATTTTCGAAAGAACAAAAAAAAAAAAACCATAATCTTATCGAAGCATATCATAAAAACCCGAAATATAAGACGGATTTTGACACAATCCCTCCGAAATAACTGAAAAAATGTTAAAAATAAATAACCCGACATACAAATTTAACAGTTATTACCGAATTTCCCGTGAGATTTACAAATAAAATAGATTTATATCTATGTACATATTAGTGATTGGGAAAAAAACGGATTTTTATCTGAATCCAAATTTCGGTTTTTAAAATCGTGATTTTATATTCTTTAATTCATTTCTCGTAGAACTATTATTACAGCGTCAAATATGTGTAAAACATTAAATACGTTTTTACGATTCGAAAAATATCACAAATAGAAATTTATTTTTAAAAACAAGTACAACAAAAAAAAAAAATCATACATATTACACTTTAATTTATATAATCCCCTATCCCTCGGCCAACTTTATAATCTAATCTTTTTATCGGTGTCGATCAGCGAGTGGGTGAGTGGTATTTGGCTTTTATCTATATATACAAAAAAAAATATCTGTCTGCATAAGATTAATATACTCAAAAACTAGTGGAGCGATTTTTACGCGGGTTTTTTTTTTTTTTTTTTACAAAATGTTCCGCATTGTCCGGAAAAGGTTTATAGCTACTGAAATCCACTGTCTATTCGGTTTTTAGTACAAAAAAATCTAATTATTTTCGTTGATTTATAGGCTACCTTAGTACCTACATTTTTTTTGGTAACTAAGCAACGAGACAGTTTCCCTAGCACCGTATTAATGTATAGGATGTAATATGCCAGATACCTTCGCTGAACTGTACTCAACAACTTCCCAAAGTTTCACGGTGATCGGATGAATAGTGTAGGAATGCATAAAGGACAAACAAACATACATTCGCTTTTAAAAATATAGACAGAAGATTACTAGCTGACCCGGCAAACGTTGTTTTAGTTATAAAAATACAACATTTAGGATGATGGAATTCGAAGCATAAATTTTCGGATTTTTTAAAATACTAAATCCGGATTTACTGGATTTTCGGATAATCCGAGATTTATGTCACATCACTAGTACATTTTAATAAACATATTTTTAACGGGCCCGGGTCTACAAAAAAAAAATAATAAAAAATCCTGACGGGCCAAATAAAACTTTTAAAAACTAATTTTTCAATAAACTGAATTTTTTTTTTTTCACGCATTTGTCAAGTGTATATTTTTCGAATTTTAGTGCATAAGTGCATATTTATTTTTGCGTTTTTAAGTGCAAGAACATATGAGCCCCGGTAATCAAGTATGATATTTATGATCGTTTTTACATCTCTGCGTTTTTCGCCCATTTTATCCTGCGTTCGCCCCTCGAGTTTCGCGTTAATAAATATATTGTTGAACCTCGCCCCCTCCTCATCTCCCTCCCCGGGCATACACACCACTTTTTATCGGCGAGTGATAAAACACGGTTAAATCGTTGGTCACCGATAATTCAGTTTTGTCGGCGCCCAATAACGACGAGTTTTATTACAGTCCCCGAAATCGGTAAAAACGGTAAAACACAATCGCGGAGAGATGACGCGGAAAATACGCTCGTCGGATTTAAACGTCGTAATTTTACCGGTTATTTTTTCGAGGGGGAGGGTGTCAGTTTAACACAGCCCTTCCACCCACCCGTTACTTATTTCTGAATACGCCACAGGTGTCCGTACCGGTGTATATAGATATATAAATCTCATAAAATTTATGTAATTGTCAAATTTCGAGGCATGATTGTTGTTTTTTTATTTATTAATTACTTCAACTGCAAATGTTATTAGCCTACGTTAACTTAATATTTCTGTTTAAACCGCCCGAAAGCTTTTATTGTAACAATCAAAGATCTTTAACAATTTATTATCAAAGCTGTATACAAATACTTGTAATGTATTAATATACAAAAATAAAAAATAAACATGTGTGGAGGAGTCTTACTTTCAGTAGAGCGGCCCTGGTCTTAGTCTAAGATCAAATACAAGGTGGGGCGTGGTTACTTCCTTATCTGAAACTCTCGAAACTGACCGGTTATTAATCGTAGAGCGTTGGTTTATGGCTTGTTCAAAAGAACGTTATCTAAGGTTTTTGTTATAACTAGTTCGGTGTCAACAATACAGTGGACAAAGCAAGAGCACGCGATCGCCGTGGAGGCCTACTTTTCTTTCAGCCGTCCGATCATCGCAACTCGGCGTGCTTTCAGAAACCATTTCAATATCGCACCTGCGGGTCGTGTGCCTGATCGGAAATCGATTTGTTTGTGGGCGGACACGTTCAGGGATACCGGTAGTGTGCAGAAGAAACACAATAGACCTTCCAGAACCGTCAGGACACCAGAAAACATCGAAAGGGCAAGGGCGGCGATTTTGAAATCCCCTAAGCGATCTGCACACAAACATACGGCTGCTTCTGGGATGTCTAGTCGCACAGTGAGACGAATTCTTCACGAGGAACTCAATTTCCACCCATACAAATTGGCAGTAGTGCAACAACTTAATCCACGCGATTATGTTGCGCGAAAAAATGCATGTGGAAGCCTTCCTCGAAAACCTGCCTCAGGACGCCCTTGTTTTCTTTAGTGACGAAACACATTTCCATATTTCAGGATGTGTGAACAAACAAAACATGCGGTATTAGAGCCTCACTAACCCGAGAGAACTTCATGAGCAGCCTCTGCATACAGAACGTGTGACTGTTTGGTGTGCAATATCCAGAATCGGCATTATTGGCCCATGGTTCTTTGAAGAGAACGAAAGAGCAGTTACGGTCAATTCTGAACGTTATGTCAGCATGATTATGGATTTTTTTCTGCCCAAACTTAAAGAAGGTCAATGGATATCTTGCGTGAACACTTCGCCGAACGGCTCATCTCTCTTAGAGGCGATCTTCAGTGGCCAGTACGATCACCAGATTTAGCCCCGTGTGATTTTTTCCTGTGGGGCTACCTTAAATCGTTGGTATACACGGATCGTCCAAAGATCCTTCGTCATCTCAAAAACAATATTTGTGCTGCTATTGCCGACATAAGCACACATATGCTGGAAAAAGTGGACAGAAATTTTAAATTCCAACTATCTCAGTGCATTGACGAGAACGGTGGCCACCTTCGAGATGTAGTATTTAAAACCAAATAAAATAAAACTTTAAATGTACCCCTATATACAGAAAAAATATTTGAAAATGTAAAAAAATCCAGATTTAGAATTTTAGAATCCGAAAATTAATGTTTCGAATTCCAAAATCCGAAATGGTGAATTTTTATAAATCAAACAAAGCTTGCCGGGTCAGGTAGTAACATATTATTTAAATTAGAGTGCATTATGAACGATTTTTTTTAAAATAAATTTATATTTGTGACATTTTTTGAATTGTAAAAATGTATTTAATGCTAATCAGATAATAACAACAGTATTATGAGAAATTAATTAAAAAAATATAAAATCACAATTTTAATAACAGACATTTTGATTCAGATAAAAATCCGGATTTTTCTCTTCACTAACCTATACAGAAACGTTCGAGAATAATAATAATAATATTATTAGAAGGTATTGTTATTCCTTCCATTAAACATGTTGTCGTCGTCGTTTTTTTTTTTTTGGTGTTCGGGTGACGCTAAATATTTCGACCTGATGACCTCGCGGGTTCTTCTTTATACCGAAAATACACGTTTAGAGATAAATTTCAACATTTTTTTTTAATCTTTTATAATAAATATCGTTTTCTTTTACTCGAACGCCCGTACGTATCGTAACCCTATAAAAATGTAAACATTAGAGTACAAAATATACGTTTTTGATGAGCGTGCTTATTAAGCCGGTTAAGAATAATTAAAAAAAAAAAAAGTAACTCTTAACTTGACTTATGTTATTAGTAATCCGATTATATTTTTAACATTAACTTTTACGTGGCTTAGGTTTTTTTCCTATGATAACTTTATTTAAACCTGTTTAACAAAATCGGTTTACTTGGCAAGTTTCAATAATTACTTACGTTTTGTTTTTGTTTTTAATGCCAGATTCGTATATTTTTACTAACTAGTATTTTTTTCACGAATCGCAATTCTGACAAAAAAATACAATGTTAGGTTAGGTTAGGTGATATTTCTAAAGATATTTAAAAGTAATTAAATTCGACTATTATGCAATTATAATAGCCTACGACCTTTTTTTTTTTTAATATTGTCCGTTTAGACAATTTTTTGTTGTTGTTGTTTTAATCAGCTTTTCGAATTTTAATAGCCTCGAACAGTTTTTGAAATAGGAATAAAATCATATTTACACGAGATCACCTCAAAATTATACGACTGTTCGGAACTCGCGTTGTAAATAAACTATTCCTTATCACTAGGGCTGGGAAATTGTTGCATTTGCATGTTTTTTATGGACTGAAATTCATTGCACAACACTACGAGAAAAATATCAAACGTTTATAATGCATATTTAACGATTTTGTAATGAAGTGTTAATACGGAGAAACAGCAATCTACAAATTAATGTATAAAATAAACTTAATGGCAACTTTTGTAAAATTCACAAACATTATGTTATCATGACCCGTATTTAAATGTATTTAAATATTAATGGCTTATGACAGCCATGTTTGCTGATGACACGGCAATAATGACAATAAACGAAGACCAGCAGACTGCGACTGATTGGCTTCAAAGGTCCATCAACGACGTTTTCAACTGGACGAAACGATTGAAGATTAAAATTAACGGCGAAAAATCGGTGCGCGTAAATTACACATTGCGTAAACCCGTATATAAGCCGGTATTGCTAGATCAGCAGATTATCCATCGCACAGTGTGACTCGGCAAAATATCTAGGAACTCACCTGGACTCTCGGTTCAACTCTCGGAAGCACCATGTTAGACAAAACAAACTGCAAATTAAAAAGAAAATGCGACTATATTGCAACTATATTGGCTGGTCGGAAGACATTCCGAACTAGACCTCACAAGCAAACGCCTCTTGTACGTAATGATAGTGAAACCAATATGAACTTGTGGAATTCAACTGTGAGGTTGTGCCAGCAAGTCCAATAATGCGATTATACCACGTTGCCAGAACATCGCTCTCCGTACCATTGGCTCAGCTTACCGGTATGACAGAAACGACATTATCCACCGAGATATGATGATCACCCTTGTCCGGGACGAGATTACCAAGCTTGCCCGCAAACACAAGAAAAGGCTGGATCAACATACCAATCCAGCAGCAATTCAACTACTAGACTCTAGGCATTAGGGGCGTCTCAAACGCCCAAGACCATACGATTACATGGGACTACATAAGACTAGTACAGGGTGGGGCGTGGTTACTTCCTTATTTTAAAAATTCATAACACAAAAAGTATTGGCAATATTGATTTAATTATTTTTTTCGGTGTATAGGAGTACATTTAAAGTTTTATTTTATTTGGTTTTAAATACTACAACTCCAAGGTGGCCACCGTTCTCGTCAATTCACTGAGACAAGCCGGTATTGCTAGATCAACAGATTATCCATCGCACAGTGTGACTCGGCAAAATATCTAGGAATGCACCTGGCCTCTCGGTTCAATTGGAAGCACCACGTTAGACAGAACAAACTGCAAATTAAGAAGAAAATGCGACAACTCTATTGGCTAAAAAGGCCCGGAGGCTATTATAATTGCATAATAGTCGAATTTATTATAAACTCTCGAGTTAGAATAGAAAACATTGTATTTTTTGTCAGAATTGCGATTCGTGAAAAAAAATAGTAGTAACACCATAAACCCAAAATACGTAACCGAAATTCATCGGTTATTAATTGCACGCGCTCCGATTGAAATGTTACTAAAAAATAATAACGTTACTTTGATTATTATTTACTCTATGGCCATAATAATATTTCCTCGGGATGCAAACCGATCCATCGGCAAAATCCACCGTTTACAACGGTCGGGTTAATAATTTCAACAATTCTACCTCGGAGTGTATATGTACACGTTTATAGTTAACCGGATGGCAGGCCGCTACTGCGGCGGCGGCCGTGTTTTTGTATATAATAGCCGAGGCCGCGGTTTATAGGTAAACTCAAAGAGAAAAAAAAAGAAAAAAAAAAAAAACTATAGTATTATTATTACTTGGCGGAGAGAGGCGCAACGTTACATTATAGTCTTGTGTGTACACACTTTTTTTTTTTTTTTGTGAGTTTTGACCCGGTCGCCCGGCCGTTCGCGCATCGTCTCTCGCCATTCGTGCGCGGTAATCGCGGCGAATTTAGGTGTACCATCAGGCACACCGAATTACAACAATATTTCTGTACCGTAGAAACGGATCGTTTATTTTTACACGTCGAAAAACATGTACAAGTAATAATAGTAATAATAATAGTAATAATAATATAATGGACGCGGCGCGCATTAACGACTTGTTACTGCGTACGTACATATAACAATACCTATTTAATTATACTTAAAATATTTATAAAAATATATCAATATTTCATTATAACTTATAGGTATTAGGATACATAATATATTTCGTATACGCATTGCGTTGTGCAATCCGTTCAATATAGTCTTTGGAAACGATATTATCGCGGTACTGCCTGCGGTTGCGCGCTGTACACACCGCAATATTATCGGTACACGGGGGGATACATTTATAAATAATTAATAACTCGGAAAACGCACGGCCCGGACGGTCAGTAGGGGCACAGCGGGGCCGAGGGATAGGGCACCTGTCCGGGGAACGCGTAGTTGTCCGCGTTGATCACCCAGCACGTCGCTTTGTATTTCTCCTTGCCGCCCGCTCTGGGCGCCCGGTACGACGTGGACTGCTGCTGGTTGCGCCGGTAATCGTAGCCCGCCGACTGTTGCCGCCTGGACTCCGGCAACGGCAGCCCGAAAAGTTCCTCCCAGATGGGCGCCCCGTAGACGGCGACCAAAACGGCGAACGCCAACGCCACTCGTAACCACGTGCGGACGGACATGATGTCCCGTATATATATATAATCTTGGAAAACACGCGAACTTTATTAATATTACCTATAATATTATTATATTAATAAATAATAACGGTCGAGTATTTATATTTATATATTATCAACGGGACGGATTACGGTGGCTGCTGCTGCTACTGGTTTTGGCGAAAAAAAAAAAAAAATTCGACGCGCACTAAACTCGGTCCATTGCGCGCGAATTTCGACCGCGTCCGCCAGAGTAATAATAACGCGATGATAACGCGGAGATTTTCACACTGACCGAAAAAATGTTCCGGGCGGCGCCGTTCGTTCCTGCTGTCCGCTTCGACACGGTCTGCGTTTTATAAGCGGACGCCCGCCGACTATGAACGCGTAAACGCCGCCGTACACCTGGACCCGGCCTGCCCTACCGTATAACAACCGTTTGGCCGCCGCGGCGCGGCAGGCCTTGGGATCCCCCGCCGGCTTGGCCCGCCGGTAATCGCGCGCGCCCGACGATTATTGCGCGCGTAAGGATATAGGAGAGAGAATGATCAAAACAAAAACAAAAAAAAAAAATGTAATAGTTACGGTTTTTTAATACGATAATCACCAAAAACGGTGCACGTTAACTAGTTAAAAAGTTAACTTTTTTTTTGCAACCGCCTAAACTTAACTATAGTTAATTGATTTGTGTCGTCAACTCGGCTTGTTCAAGTTAAACGTCGAGTTAATAGTTGAAGACGAATTCCATTTCAATATCGACTGTTTTAGTACTATACGTTTCATATTATCTTCCGCACCATAATAGAATTCCTATTTATTTCGTTTAAATTAATGATAATATGCTGGTTGATGCTTTGTGCCTGTATAAAAAAAAAAGAAATAGTAATACATTATTGAGTATTAGCTGGTAGTTCAAATATTGAATAATCGTAATGTTGATTTTCAATAGTGCACAAATAAAAAATGATGACTTAACTTTGTATTAATCATGTCGAGTTAATATTTCATTTCCATTTTTCCACTGAAGACATTTTTGTTTATTTAACTTAATTATATTCTTTAACGAGCCCAATTTCGATAACGATTATATTAAATAGGTTAAGCAGTGAGGTTTATAGATACGCTGTATTTGTATGTGTACAGGACTCGAGGTTTTCGCACAAATACTGGAAATCCTATGACCCCTCGAGCTGAATGAGATCCAAGACAGGCCCAGATTTAGGCGAGTGCCTTGGTGACTAGTCACTTGGCCTCCATTTTTGAGAGGTCTCATTTTGATTCATTATATTTACTATATTTTATTATAGACCAATGTCGTTTTAGGACAAGATTTTTGTAGTGATTAAAATCGAAATTATAAAAAAAAAAAGTGATAATTTATCAGCGCAGAAACGCATTAAAACTTGTTTGACTCAAGAAAAATTAGACAATTCGATATTGCTTACTGTTGAACACGGCATAAGTAAAAATGTATCCTATGACGACGTCATTAATGAATTTGTAGCAAAGAAACGGAGAAAAAAAAATCCACGTTCTTATAAATTTTAATAGAGTTTTTGAAATAAAATATACATTTTTTTTTAAAAATTTTAAATATCGGTCTCTTGATGATCAAGGTCTTGAAATCTATAAACCAGGCCCTGACATTAAAAATTCCCAAGAACAGTCGGATCCGCGGATTTGGGATTACTGCAGTAACACGTGTTCAAAAATTAAAAATTGCATTATCATAGTTAATGAGTAATAATATCATAGTATTTGTATAATTATAGAAGGGCACGGAGTTGTTTCATTTGCATGTTTTTCGTGAGCTACAAGATTTATTGCTAAGTAAACTAGAAATACATTTGACAACACTACAAGAAAAATAACAAACGTTTATAGTGCATATTTAGCACTATAAAAAATAATAATCGAAATTTACTAAATACCTACGTGTATTTATTTTATCTTTTTTGTACTTTTGAGTAGAACTATAAAGGTTAGATCTATCGATCCGCTAAATGTCTTGTAAAAAAAAAAAAAAAAAAAAACATAAAATAAACGCACGTTTTCAAAACACATAAGTACAATTTTAAGCGGTCAAGTCCATGCATGTTTCGCACTTTTTTTAAGACCATTAAAAATTTTCAAGCCTTACTTATCACGTATACTCACGACCTTCTTCAGTTCACTATTTAAGTTTTTTTTGGGGGGAGGAGGGGTAAAAGTAGGGAGAAAATCCGATTCCGAACAGCCGTCAGCACGGCAGAACCGTACATTGAACACCCGTTGTCTTCGTCGATATTATCGATAGTATTTATTTTTTTTTTCTTTCGTTTTCCGACTCATATTTAAAATAATTATGTGCCTAATACATATATATATATATATACAAGAGTGCATGCATGTATACCACCTACTACATATACTCACGATGGCCCGAGTAAATCGCATACAAGGTGATTCACTATAACCATGAGACATCGATTATTATTTCCGAAACCAGGATAGCTACGGCCGCGGCAGCACACGGCCAGACCATAACTCCCACCGAATTAGATAAGAATAAAAAAAAAATAATAATAATAATAATAATATATTATATTATATTATATTTTGTTCGATTAATGAAATAATTCTGTTTGTTAACTGACCTATATATATCAATACACGTACGTAGAAAATAATATATTCTTATCGCTTTTCCGTATGGCGTTTCATTTCTGTTTTCGTCGACATACGCATGTTAACATAAATAGGTATGTTTTTTATTATATATATATATATATATATAGTAATTTTTATGCATCTTCTATAAAAAACGGGTACCCGTTTACTGCGAATAAAATGAATACTGTAGTTAATGTATTAAGGTTCAATAAAAACAAAAAATAATAATAATAATAATAATAAGGTTAGTGCAGTGTCCATTGAGTGATGATAGTAAATTGGCCTATTATATGTACCCGAGTTATAGTTAAAATTGAATCAAAACCCGAAGATTAATAACAATATAATTATCATTGAGGCGGTGGAAAAAAAAAATTTGAGAAAGTAAGAAAAACAAAAAAAAAAAAACGAACGTGCAATAAATCAAATTAATTCCCGTAATTGCCCGCCTAATCATTTACCGACTGTGTACGGCCATTATTGCTCTGTTATTAAAGTCTACGACATATTCGTAATGATAGTCAAGTTTATTAAATCATTTTTTTCTACGCGTACTTTACGGTTCGTCGTTGCGTTTAGTTTTTACCTTTTTTAGTGTTTTCTCGAAGACGACAAAATCAAAATTTATATAAAAAAAAAAACTTTAAATTTCCGGATTTCCGGCGTGTGCCGGCAATATAAAAAATGCATTCAAGTTACCTGTTCGTCATCAAAACTGTTGCGCGTTATAAATCAGTTTTAAATCTGCGAAATGGCAAAGGACGAAATGTCCGAGTAATATTTTTACCACAATCATTTCGCTCTGTCCCCTACGCGGGGGCCCAACGATTTTGTCTCTTATTTTATACTTATCGTTAACTCGTACAACGATTTAAAATTAAATAAACTAGACGAACGTATTAAAACAAAACAAAAACAATATATTTTACGATATTTTTTATCCGCATAATAAATCGATTCTTTTTTTTAGACAAAAAGCAAAATAATTATGTCCGTCATCCATCGTTTCCTACGACTTTTAAACGAAATTTGGTTATGAAAGAATTACAAGTTAACTAATTTTTAATATATAAGTACACCGTATTATAATAATATATCAGCAGTGGCGTACCGTATAAATAACGCCTCTTAAATCGTATCAAGTAACATATAAACGTGAAACGGTTTTGATAAAAATATTTTAGATTGTTGAATTATAAAAATACGAGAACAAGTAAAAGCACCGAAAATTATCATCTTGACTTAAACTATTAAACTATTAATATATTGTTTTTTTTAATTTTATTTTATTATTAGTTTTAAACTAATAATAAAATAAAATACTCGTCCCAAGTTATTATACACCTTCAATCTGAGATTATTTTAATATTAGACATCAGCTTTTAGAACATTTTTAACTAAATTTTCGTTGAATTTTTATAGCAAATTATACCTAACCACCGTTCTATAATCAGCCGCGGTACATCACAATAGTTCAGCGCAAAATTAAACTTTCAAGTCGATTATGTCGAATTATTTTGCTTTTTGTCTAAAAAAACAAGCGATTTATTATGCGGATAAAAAATATTGTAAAATATCGTATTATTGTTTTTTTTTTTTTTTTGTTTTATGTATAGGTTTTGAAATTTCTAATATTATACAAACAAATTATAAGAACTTTGAGTATTTATTTACGCGTAGTAATTAAATATTGATGAAATCAGTATCTAATATGTATTTCAGTCGAGTTTCGAGGGAAATCTATTCTAATACAAGTTGACACATTCGGATCCGGGTTTTAAATTCCCATTGCCGGGTTAGGCACGGCAAACATATTCTGCGATTTATTCGCGATTACTATTCTGTTATAATTTATCGTCCCCTCTAATTGAAAAATCCTGGACGACATGCCACTGCAAAATGAATAACGTCTGTCGGTAATTATTATATTATGTTCGACGCGTACCTATATTTAGGCGTCTGATATGAGTGCTATGACCTGCTTATATCTGTATACATTTTCATTATGTTGAGATATTAAACCGATTTACGTAAAAAAAAAAAAAAAATCAAACCTGTAAATATCATTAATAACACTGTAGGTGTATGATACGATTTAAAAGTTTATGAACAGTTATGTTTAAAATGTTTAAATCTAACCGATTTTTCACCGGTACTAAAATTAAATTTTACTAGGTATTTTTTTTTCTCTTTACGTTATTATAATTATATGCGGAGGAGTTGTTTTTCTTTTTTTACATTCATTTGTTATATATATGTGTGTGTGTGTATGATGTAATAAATACAAATTATAACTAATGCGCATCATTATTGTAATGCGGATTGTTGAACTCCACGAAAACGATAAAAAAAGAATTACCTAATATATTAATATGGCTATATATACGCTCGTACGGTTCAATAATCTGTTTATAAGGTATTTAAGCATCTTAAGTACATATTTAACATTATATTATAATATTGTATAGATGATCTGTCTACTTTAGAATACAATAGATTATAGACACATAATCGGGAAATCCAACAAATATTTTTGAATCGCAAATAGATTAGGTACCCTGCAGACACCTTATAGCAGTGGCGTAAAGATCTGTTTTTTTTTTCTTCGAATATTCGTTACATACAAAACAAAAATATATCAAGTTCCATCACATTATCACTTTGTTCGTATGTTATTAACACGTTCAGCTCCGCTAGTTCTTATCTGTTATTCACCGCGCGCAAAACAAAATCCAACTGCATACAGGGGTTTATAAATATGTACTGAATGGCCACACAAATAATTGAAATTGTTGATCAATAGCCGAATATTTTATTTAAAGTCAAAAAACCCATACGTTTATGACGACTACGCGTCGTCATCAGCTAGGTATTACCAATAACGTTTGACGACGCATAATTGTCATCGGTAATGAACGTGTTAATTAATATTACCTAGATGACGGGGGACATGGATCCCTCAACTGGCCGTATTTTCAAAAAAAAAAAAAAAACATATTTTCATATTTTATCGACTAAGTATAATATATTTTAAATGTAATAAAGGGAAAAAACGAAATTAAACGAAGAAAATAAACGACGTTAACGTGCATGGGCGTAACGAGGATATGGCAGGGTGAGGGGGAATTTGCCCCTCTGTACCTAACATTGGCATTGTTACAATTTCAAAATTATAATACAAATTAGAGTACTTATAAAAAATAATTTGTAATTTTGGGTTTGTTTGTTTGGTTATTCCGTTGAGAAATCCTGGCTACGCCACTGATATCTATCAGTTAGGTTAGTATTTTTGGCTGTGAATCTAACGTAGGTGTCGCGCGAAACCGACATTTGTATTCAAGAGTTGAATTTTATTCAACATTTTTATGATTCACCTCCCCTCCCCTCTCCCCATTAAAAAAAAGTTCCTAGCTACGCCACCGCCTTATATAGTCATTTATGTATTGAATTATTTTTGATGCCATCTCTATGGCTCGTATATTGAATTCAAGTGTAAATAAGTTATTTTGTTTTAGTCGAAATAGCGGTTTTGAAACCCGGAAAACGATGAAACCTACCAATTTTTGAACCCGGAAAAAATTAAACCCATTTTCGTATATTATAATATCAGATACCCGGAAACCACCTGTAGCTATACATTATTATGCACAAATAAAGTTGAAGTCTAATTCATAATTGGGATTTGTATTCTATATTCATGCCAAAACACACAACAACACTTACACCTATTACCTCAACCAGTGTACTTACTCGTACACTCTCGGGTATAGTTCGCTTTAGAAAATTTGACTTTCGGGGAGATTAATATTTATGAAATATTTCTTGCGTTAATTAAAACGACACAACTAATATCAAATAAAAATTATCACTACTTATCAATACTATTGTGGTTATAGGTATAATGATATTATAGAAATAAACTAGATATAGGTACATAATATGATTTTTATCTATAGGTTTTAACCATCAATTTTAATTTTGCTACTGATTAAAATTATTATAATTATGACCATGTCAGTTTTAAAATTGGAAAATCAAATTGTTATTCGTAATAATCGTAATATGACAATGATAATAGTATTAATAATTGTAGCTTTTTTTATATATTTAAAAAATTCTAGGTCTGTTTTTTTTTTTTTTTGTACAACCTTGCTGATCGGCGTTTTAACTTAATACAAGATTGCCCGATTACATGTTACGTCTAACCTACGACGCCACGATTTTCAAACCTACCTTGAGGCTATTTTTAATGAATGTATATATATATATTTGATCCTAAAATAATATATTTTAATTTGGAACATATAAATGATAAGAGGTACGCAATTAATTAAAATATAAAATAACACCTATACAATTGTGTTTGGAAAAAAAAACATAATCATACGAATTAATTTTTTTTTTAAAATAAGGGTTTATAGATATATTTGCTTTTTAATTTTTTCGTAATGATATATAAACTCTATTGTAAGTACCTTTTTATTTCCTTTTGATATTCGATACATATGCTACTCGTGCTTATATATTTCTTTAAATAAATAAACCGTATACTGCCTACAATAGTTTTTTAATCGTGTGAACACTGCAGGTCTATGTGATAGAATGTACTATGTAAATTCCGGGGTAAACGACCGAAAAAAAAAAAAATCTTCTGGTAGAACTCATCTTTTTGTCGTTTAATTTAAAAAACATCTTTATTTTCTATAAAATGACTGTTGTAACTAAGTATTCGAAAAGTAGACAAAAAAATGACAAATGTTATAACATTAAATTCTAAATACATCGCGGTCATTGAGAATATAATAAATACAGGTATGCGTGTGTAAGACAAGTTTAAACAAAAACGAACGCCGTCTGTTTTTTTGGTACCTATAAGTACCAACCTATTTGTTATAAATGCGCGTAGGATAAAAACGAAAAAAAAAAAATAAAAAATTTCAGTTTTTACATTAGACGTAAAAATAGCTATACTTGTACTAAATTATAATTTTTACACCTATATATAATACCTATATTAAATCACGTGTTTTAATGTTATTTGATATATTTCTGCGGTGCACTTTGGTAAATATCTCCTAATTTAACTAATTTAACAGTTTTTGTTTTTAATTTAATAATGTTAATTTAAAAAAAAAAAAAAAACCCAACATAACCGCACGTTTAAAAACGTTTTGAGATTAATAACTTACCTAAACATTGTATTATTTTTATAGCAAAAAATAAAGAACAATAGAGTCGCGTACTTATAGGTATTCTATAAATACAACAAAATACGCGTATAAATCATTACCAATAATAATGTGACTATAAAAATAAACAGGAAATATTTACGTATACCGAGAGTCAACAACAATGTAATTTTAATAATTCACAACAGTAGTATTTGTTTTTTTTTTTTTTTTTTTACTATAACCCACAGTCGTTGCAGCACATAAAAACAGACGGAAGAATACTCTTCAAGGATATCTACCTATCATATATTATTTAGTACGAAACATATAAAGTATGTATGTATTTCTTTATTTATATTTATTTTTTAGTATTAGTACTAAATACAGTATAAATATTTTTTTTCTATTAAAATTACTATATATATATAAATGTGAAAATGAGAATGTTTGATGCTAATGATATCGGGAACCACTCGTCCGATCGTCGCGATTTTTTTTTTTTTTTTTTTAAATGCAAGAGTACATCGCAGAGATGGTTCTTAGCGTAATTTTAATTCTTTTAGTCAGTAAACAATTGTTGAGTAGTGTTGCATTTAAATGGTCAAAAATATTGGCACGGGCGGGACAGCTAGTATAATACATGGTGCTGTCGTTAAAACGAAGCTCGTATTTTTAAAAGTCGTCTGTGTAAATACGACACCATGTATTGCGTTGTATTTAATTTCGTATAGGAGTTGATGATAAAACTTAGACACACGTGTATTGTATACCTCTATCGGTCTCGTAAAGAATACTTATGTATTTTGTTATTCGGAATTCGTGCGCGAACTACACATTTAGAATATAATATTCGTTTTCCTGCTAAAACGGATGGACGCGGATTATTTCAACGATTGAAAATAATCGTAATACGCAATACGTGTGTACGACGGGCCAAATTGTTACTCATATATATTAATCAGATTCCAATTCGATTGTCGATGAATTATGTGGTCTCCCCACAAGGTTCCAGAACCACTCCGTGGTGTTCACAACGTTTACCACAGTTCCCACGATACGATTACCAACGGTTTTCTGCAAGAAACATCCCGGGAAATTTGTGGTTTATAAGAAATTTATAAGAAACTTGTACGCCGATTTCCGTTAATGATTTACTGTCTGTACTTGGAGAGTAATTTAGATGGCGTCCCAGTACACAATTTAGAAGAGAATTTCAGCACTTGCCGACTAAACGTCCGTTAAGGCCCCCCCCCCCGCCATACACGATCAGTCATGATTGACCATGCATGTCTATGAATGTACAATTTATCAGTGAATCAAGTCGAATCGTGTCTTTTTGTCTTTTGTAAATTTTATATCTCCGTCAAAAAATGGCAAATAAATTAAATAATGAAGAATTTTGGCGCGAATTTATACGTCTATACCAGGGGCGGCCAAACTTTTTTTGGTCACGATCTACTAAAAATATACTTCACCTTTGAGGATCGACTTTTATAGAAAATTATTTTATTATTGAATAACTGTAATTATTAAGAAACATACTTGCATAAAGTGCATATAAACATACAATAAGTATTATAAACTAATTACTAATTACTAAAAATAATATAATAATAAATAATAATTTCTAAAATCTAATTAGATAAGTTTAATTAACATATTATTTTGTTGATCTGGGCATTGTTGAAGTGTGACATTGCATGTCGTTGACCAATTGGTCGTAATCTGGCGAATAGTTGCTAACTGCTAATCGAAGACACTGCTCCAAATGGTCATCAGAGAGCGTAGATCGGAATTCTGTTTTTATCATTTTCATGTGAGAAAATGCTGTTTCGCACAAATATGTAGCATAAAATTTAAAATATTTCGCACTGTAAATCGTTTATAGCTGATACAATTTCTGATTTATTTTTAAAGTTTTCAAATAAAGCATCTGCGCCTTCTAAAAAACATTGTTTTACTATTTCACCGGTTTGAAATGATTTTTTATTCTTAGCTAAAACATGACTAATTCGAAATGAAGCAATTGTTGCTGATTTGGATTTTAAAACTGGTTTAGTAAAAATCAATTGTTGTTTATCAATTTCAAGTTTTAATTTTTCTAATTGCTTTTTACGTACTTCAGTTTTAGGAGGGAAATCTATATGAAATTTTGAATGCGTAGTTCTAAAATGTCTTTCTAGATTACCTTTTTTTGTTGTGGATATTGTTATTTGACATATCAAACATATGCACTTGTCTTTCAACATTGTAAAAAAAAATCCATTTCCCATTCTTGATGAAAATGATAAGTTTTTTGTTTCTTATGTGCACTCATAGTTATAAATTTTAAATACAACAGACACCAACAGAACACAGTGAAATGAACATTCGTGACCGATAAACATTTGACACACGAAACCAGATTAAAATTAAACAGATAAAACTTATCGACAATTCAATAATAATTCGTGCGCGTGTCCCTAAAAATAAATTCTAACATGATCGACTTAGAAATTGTCCGCGATCGACCGTTTGGCCGCCCCTGGTCTATACCGTAGTTTGCCTGGTATGTGGAAAATTAAAATTACAAATTTGTACAAAAATAGAATTTCGAAACAACGTAACGCCACACTTTCAATAGTAACAATTGTGTTGACTATAAAAATAAAATAATCGACTGACTGAAGGTTGTCAGTCTTGATTGACCGTATATGGGGGCCTTTAAATCCGCCACTGGAGCATGGGTCGTCATTACCTCTTTTTTTTTTTTTGGTTGAATCGGCAATACATCAGCCTCCCGGAACCGCCGTAAGGCTCTACTTCGGGAGGCGGATCGCCATCATTTATTAATGAAATTCGATACAATTAATAGGTAAAAATCCCGTTTTCCCCTAAGGCGGGGCGGGCTCACATAACAATTAGAAATTCGTGCCCTACGGTGGTAATGGGCAGTAGCCGGGCCGAAGCCCACTTGCTGCCCTCACAAAAACGCAGGGGCGGACACTCCCGGCCGGCGGTCTAGCGATCTTAAGATATGCGATTGAAGAAGGCGCACGCCGGCGACGTCGAGGGCTTGGCCGCTGCCGTTCTGCCGACTCCTCCGCGATGACGGCCTCAGCGAAGTCGACCACGGCTTCCCAATGGTCAGGGTACTCCAACGTGAGCGACATCGAGTCGCCCGGTTCCTCCGGACCAGGCAGGCGCTCCACGTCCCCGTCAAACGCCTCGCAGCGCATCAGGGTGGGTTGTCATTGCCTACAACACATTCCGGGCTATGTTTTTTTTTTCTACATTATTTTAATTTTTTTTGTTTTACATATATATATATATTACATTTATTTTCTTGTGATTTGTATTTGTATGTTATATAATTATAACCAATTAAAATATAATAATACACAATATTCAGAGATGGGCTAGTTACAGTGTTACAGTGCGTATAGTGGAACTAATTGTGACCTAATTTTAGGTTCCAGGCTAAAATCACATTAACCAAAATACATTTGTATTTTCAGTATTACTATCTTTGTATTTTTTATGATTTCATTAGATTCAAAATCTGGTGTGTGACCTGCGGTCTGGCCCTAGTCCGGGGCCAATAAACATTTAAAATAAAGATAAATAAACACCAATAATAATTCTACCCGGCCATAGACTTATTAAAGACCAACACTCTTAATAATTATAAATTGCACATAGAGATTATGGACAATTTTAATTGCCTGATATATATTGTATATGTGGCTCATTTAATAAGAATTTTTTTTTTTTTTTATATCATTTCATTAGCATATAAATTATTACACGCGTAAAAAATATCTATCAAGGATAAAAATACCGATATCTATTTAGCAATATAATATTAAATCTATTCAGGATATCCTGTATATAGGTATGCCTAATGGCATATAGCGGAATAATAAAGATAAAAAAAATCAGTATTTGATATTTCCAATGCCGACCTACATTAATTTAACGAAAAAAAAAACAAACCTATGATAAACATATTATTATTATTTATTTATTTATTTTTTTTTTTGTATAAACTTTAGTGTATTTTATACATAGATGATACGGAAAATATTATAATAATGTTAATCAATTATTTTTTTAAATACAACCAATAAGTTTAATCGGTTGTACATTATTTGAATGTCGATCCTGTTGTGCATAAACTTTGCGGTCACTGTTTTGGGACGCGGTCTTCCTGGCCGTAGCACGAGCCATTATTTTGTGATTTTTAATTTTAACTCGCCAGTAACGCCATAAACTGCATTGGATTGCGTTGATAAATTCTCAGCGCGAAAAATTAATAGGTCGTAGGCACACCATAAAAAAAAAAAATAAAAAAAAATCGACTTGCCCATAATGTCTAGTCCGATATAGTATATGACGCGACACATAGGTGCACAGGTACTGCAAATAACATTGACGTCGTCTTAAGGAAGCAAACAAGCAATTAAGATAAGAACACGAGATTAGAGAAATATATTCGTCATGATACTCGTATAGATATTATATTTTGTAGCTATAATAATAGTAGTAACTCACCGTATAATAGGTACTATAATGTGTTTTTTTTTTTTTTTTTTTTTTTTTTTTTTTTTTATATGGGTGTACTGAACGTGTCTTGAATATTTTAACCGGGTTATTATAGTTAACGCGTGATTTTTGTGAATAATTTCGATTAGAAGTCTTCTAAATCTTTAGATTTAAAACAGATATTTCCAAGAGTAACATTTACGTATATATACAGGTCGTTAAAAATCAATAAAAACCATAGGTTGTCGTGTGAAAATCAAATGACAGTAATTCACCGCCAAACCAATCCACGGCTGGATACAAAAGTGGGGTAAGTAATGTAAAATTTACAAATCGCGCATAGGTATATAGGCGGTATCTTGAACTGTTTAAACAAAGATAATTCCGAAATAAAAGTTATTTTTTAGGCACATACTATTTTCGATGTGTCTCGCGGAAGATTGATCACCTTGTATATACACGTCGGCCTTGGTTGAATACAATTGCGTTATTTCGTTTAAGGTTAAGTTCAGACCCGTAAACTGGGCCGATGTCGGCAGGTTTCCCGGTGCGCCTGACCGAATTAGGCGTCCAAAAGGGAATATTTAACATCTTAAAATAAAAATCCACAATACTAAAAAAGGAAAAGAAAATAAGCCGATCCAAATTTTCGGTTGACACCATCAAACAGTAAGCAGGACCGTACTCAGCTCAAACTAAATCTCCCGGGCGCCCCTTATTTTCCTAAGGGTTAGGCCTGATGCTCAAAGGAAAAGTTTCGCTGATTATACACGAAAACTAATAATAATAATTAAATGGCATCAGATATTGTTGCAATCGTACCGTTTTTAATATGTTTTATCTTGTTTTCATAATTGCGTTTTACTGTATTTTTAAATACTGTAGTACGTTGTTAAAACATTTTTGAGAGAAAATTAAATACTAATAACTAATAGCAATAAATATGAAACGTAAAATTGATAACAGAAAGGATTAAATTGCGTCGTTACATTCTAAAAGTTCTAAAGAGTGGTTGGGGCCCGTCACCTAAGTACAAGTCGTGGCCCATCGTGATTTTCATTTTTTTTTTTTTTTTTTTTATAAACCCGGACCCCTTAAAAAAGGCACAAGATTAAATTCAGGCTTCGAACGAAATTGTCGACTTTTCCCGATTCTTAGAAAATGCAAGAAAAACAGGTATCCCACCACTTTTATCGACGTCAGCATTGGGGTCTTCAGGTATGAAAATTTCAATTATTTCTTAAAATTAAGAAAACTACAAGGAATTTTAATGGACGACCTTACTGAAGTACAGATTGAATTCAATACTCAAAAAAAAAAAAAAATCCCATGTGAAGTTTTTAATCGGTGCAAGCCTTGATGTAAAAAAAAAATCTAAAGTACCATCCAAAAATCGCAACGAAGTGGTACCAAGAGCCAAGACAATGCATTGACAATACCGACCGCCTGAGAGAGTTAATTATCGACTCTGGTTAGGTTCCGGTACGTAATTTTCGAACATTCCTTAAAATTAGAAAATTTCAATGAATTTTAATAAATGACAGTAACTCGGTTATTTTTCAACGCACACGTTTGAGATCTTCAATAGCTTATGGTAGGACTCTTGGGAGCACTTCATATTAAATGTATCCCCCCTAGCCTTAGATTTAGTGACAGGAGAATCGTTTCAACGTCAACAAATTGGGCTTGGGCCACCAAGTCCCTTCCATAGTTGGACATCAATAAATTCCTTCCGATGGTTTTACGGTGTTGATTAGATAGATTACTACGGAAAAAAATCCGTTGGATGGGATTACAATTTTTATTGTAGGCGTGGATACTTTTAATATGAAATGCTTCCAACGGGGTCCTACATAAACTATTGAAGATCTCAGCCGTGTACATTGAAAAAATAACCGAGTTATAGAAATTCCTTAAAATTGTTTAATTTAAGGAATACTCGAAAATGACATGTTGGGAGACCACGACGTCGTTTTTGCGCCCGGTATATAAATGATGTGCAATAACATTCCTGTTTTTAATTTTTCCCCTCATTTTTTACGTTCCGGTGCAATATTTTCCCGGACAGTGTAATAATTAATAATTTTATTATACCGTAGTAGCGTTTTAATTAAAAAATAATAACGCTAGGTGTGCACATCTACAGAAAATATAGTTTTGCGTCACTGCGAAGGCATTTCTTTTTAATTGTAGACTAAATATCCAGCACGTGCACCGTCGTCGAATCTATTTTGATTCAATATTATTCGAATAATCTCTGCTGTTAAATTTAATAACTATTTAAGAAACCCGTTTTATGTTTCGTCGTATTTTTAATGTCTTCCGTGAAGATTTCTCTACAGATAAATTTAAACTACGACTCTTGGTCGACCAGAATTACTCGCACGATAAATAATAATAATAATAAGCGGCAGTCGTGGTGCGCTGCTACACTTTTATGGATAGCTAGAAATATTGTATTGTATTATTTAGGCGTAATATATAACATCACCTATACCTACTTATATATATTTATAGAGTTAATTTCGTCAATGTTCGGGAGAGAGGAACATTTTACACGCCCACCGTCGGCGTCCAGAGTAATCGATATTATAACGTTCGTTTATCAGAGGACAAACGTTATTCATAAACAATTTCAAATACTTTTCGATTTCCACTTTTCGTTTGACGAGAAATGAAACAATTGTACTAACAACATTGCTCTGGCGCCCTGTACTTGCCCAGCATTGTCGAATTGTAGTTTTTACGGCACGCAGTGTTTAGTTTCTCGATATAATTGTCATTATTTTTTGTTTCTTTTTAAATCTTGTCCATTGAGTATCTGCAGTTTAGAGAATTTGCTTTTGACTTTATAGTGGCATTGAATAAATATTTAATCAACGATAGTAGGCAGGCAATTTAAAGTTTACCGATATGTTAGACCGATACAAGAAACGTGTATAAACCACAAATACAGATAGATAATAAATTACGGTAGTATAAACCATGGACCACCCCTAAACTGTCCTTGATAGGTCGTAGTGAAGTTTAACTTATTTATCCCGGAAAATACATTTTTTTTTTCTTCACAATCTGTTACATAAAAATATCATACTAAAAGTTAGTGGGATTTAATATTATACCTGTATACTAACTTTACACACATAATTACAGAAGCCTTCCTGAAGTGGAATTCAACAGGAGTATTATTTATACATTATATTCAATTTGGTATTCGGTAAGATAATATTGCCTAATTTGTTTGCAAGCTCAACTAACCTAACCAATCATTTATGAAACTCATATAATTATTTTATTTCAATAAGAATTATGTCCATAGATAGTCACACAAATTAATAATTAGTAAAATATATATAAATGGATTTTAAGAAGTCGAGCGTACTATACAGTTTTGAAATAAACTATTTACGATTTGAGACCACTGATTATTAGTTTATATTGTATAAATCAATCAACGTAATCAATGGTGTGAGTGAATTGTTGTTTTAAAAAGAATACTATACATAAAAAAGATGTGTTGAAAATATCATTACCGTTATCTCCTAATTAATATTTTCTAATTTAAATATACAATTAATTAGGTATTGCTCACAATAAATGATTATTTAAAACAAATTAATAGTTTACAATATAACTTTTTAATAAAAATAAATAAAATATACAAGTTAACACATACCAACTTTAAAAACCATTATCTTTCATTGAGGTTTTTGTATTTAAATACTATATAGAGATCAACTTAATATAATTTTTTTTTTCCCTTGAAAGTTTAATCAAAATAATCGTTTTTGTATGATATAAGCAACAACACATAAAAAAAATGCAATAGCAAACAAAATAATAATTTTATCAGTTGTTTCTCGTTGTCCATATTTATTTAAAAGTTTTCCCGATTGGGTTAACGCACCTTTAGCATGTTTGATCTCACTATTTATGTTAGACACAGTTGAAGACGATTTTACTGCAATAATAATAATAAATTAAAATATTAACTGTTGATAAAGTTAAATAATTAAGTATATAAGTATGTCTTACAAAGTGTATCAAGAGTATCCAAACTTTGCTGAGAAGTGCTTGCTAATTGTCTACTGACCGATAAAAGTTGATTGGTAACAGTTGACGATTGCTTCAATAAATTTTCCTTATCAATTTTTAATCTTAAATCAAATATACAAATAATGATAAACATTTTAGCAGAAATACAATATAACTGTTTAATAAATATAGAATTATTTTATTTTAAACGATATACGCAAGAATAAATATATTTGTGTGACTATGTCACATTTACATTCCATTAAAATATTTATGAACATTTTTCAAACCATTGTTTCTATAAAATAATCTTAAGGTGACACCGCTATATAAGTGTTTTACTCAAATTTATTTTGCAACAATGACTAAAATTTCCAACTAAATAAAAAGCTCATAAATTATTAAAACTTAATTATAATTTGTCACTACTTTGTACGGACAGTTAAAATATTGTAGTGAGTAATTTTCCATCTCATAATCTCAATAAAAATTTAGGTAATGAGACTAACATGGAAATTAAATTTGTTTATATACTTAAATTAATAGATAGGTATTACAATTGATTATAAATACTAGTATTTATTGTTATTACTTACTTATGCCGTACTTGCTCATCATTGCTGGTACCTAATAATTGTTCACTAGATTTTTTGTGAATTCTTGCCATACAATCCACATTGGCTTTTCTGAATGAAGCAATGTTACTATAAGTACAAACAATTACAATAATTAATAATTTCTATAAAGCAGTATTTTAAAAAACATGTACAATAAAACCATTATTTACACAGACACTTTTTAATAATTGAAATATCTTAAAAACAGATTTTTATTATTTCATTTCAATTTAAAATAAAATAGGCGTTGTATTTAAGGTCTATTGCACGAATCAACCCAAGTGTGAATATTTTAATCGGGTCTCTGATTGTGTGTATCCACTGTAAACCAACTGATACGGATTGAATACACAAAGAGGGACAGGTTTAAAATAGCTAGGTGTACACTTGGACATTTAAATTGAATTACTTTTGATTACCTTGTTAAATATTCCCTCTGATTGCGGGTTTCTTCTACAACTTCTGATCTTTCAAGTGGAGTTTCGGCTTCACGAGCGTATAGTTCTAAGTTTTCTATTAAATTTCTAAATATATTAATTTGCTTCCTACCGTCGGCATTCAACTGTGTCAATGTTTCTATGGGTCCATCGCACGAATATATATCCTATATTTATATATGAATTCAATTAGTTTACGCATAGGTATATAATATTGTCATAAATGTATTACCTGTATTATAGATTTCAACGTTATGTTTGTGTTAACAATGCATTCTCTGACGGTACTTAATTCTCGGATCATTTTCGAATATTATCGGCAATCAAAATGGCGCAGCGTTTACAATTATTAAAGTTAAAATAACAGTAAACTCGCCCTGAAATATTCATCGCACCACAATAACAAATTTTATCACAACAATATAATAATACACAGACGTGAATGATATGAAAACAACTGACGAATATTTGATAAGAATACATGTGACAATTAGTGCCTACTCCGTGGTCTTATCAATAATAATTGGATCCGAACACGACTCAATAGTCTCGTTCGATGAGAACGTAATATTTTTCTTTAATTACGAGTAATTACAAACTAAGAGTTGCTCAAATGCAGTTTTTAGCAATAAAATACATATCTGAACACTTAAAATGTAGAATATAAGAATGTTACTTTACATCACATTTATATATGTTAAAATCCAAGCGTACTCGATAAAGATTGTTATCACATTAATTGCACGTATAGAATTGGGATTAATGGGATTACGCACGACCGAATAATATTTCGCTATTAAAAACTCACAGGTATTTGGTAATAAAACAATGCGACAATAGATTAAAAGGTTTTAATTATTTATTTATTTATTTATTTATTTATTACTTAAGCAGAGTAAAATGAAAACTTACAATTATTAATTTACTGACTAAAAAAAAATAATAATAATAACATAACGCATGCACATTTTGGTGTACACACAGAACATACAAATGATAGTGAAATTACTTTGTTAATTTCCCAAAAATGAGTTTATTTTTTATATATACGCAAAATAACCAATGCACCAATATAAAAATGTGTGAGCAACACATTTCCTTATTAATTCACACAAAAAATAAATAAAAATATATATATATATAGGTGTATATATATATATATATATATATATATATAGGTATTAATATTAAAACTATTATTGCTTTTATTGTTGATGTTCATACTAAAATTCATATAAGAAATGAATAGGGAGTTTGTGAAAATATTTATAAAACTGAACAAAAAAAAAAAAAAAAAAAAAGTAATAATAATAATATGAGGAAAAAGCTTAAAGCAATATTATTTTTGAACTAACGAGGAACATTAACACACAAAAAATTGATATATACCTATAATATAAAATTTAAAATGTATACAAATATACATTTTGTAAAACACAAAGACTAGTTATCTAGTTGTAATAACTTACAGCTAAAGTAAAATGCTAAACAAATTAACTTTTGTACATTTAACATAATAAATAATCATTTTAAAAAATGGATAGTCCCTTTTTAAATTATAATTATTTTATTATATTTTAAGAATATTAACATAATATAAATGTAATAGAACTGCTGTTAGCTGTTGAGTTAACTGTAAGTGGTCTTCAGTTAGGGTAACTGAAATATTTTTCAGAGATCATTTTCATATTCTTGTTTAATATTAAAATTGTTTTCAACTTTCACTATGCCATTGGCTAATCCATCACATGTTCGGATTGTTACACTGTTTGCCGAATTATACTTTGATGCATTGTCAACTTCAGAGAAATTTCTTTTTTTTGACATTAATTTGCGTATTACTCTTTCATCTTCTGCGGTTCTCTCCCGACGAAATGGAAACACCATTGGATAAATTTGCTCGATTGCTTGATAAACATTTGTTACACTCGGTGCAGTCACAGTTATACTGCCTGTAGAAAATATTTTCAGTGTAGCTTTTAATTCTTTGATCTTAAAAGTAACACCAGGATGCAACTCGGGTTCATACTGAGCAATTGATTTATATTTTTCCGAAAACTGTATGACTTTGATCGGAAATGGCAGTGAACATGATCCAAGAACATTGACAATCCTATAACTGCTAAATTTAACATTGTGATAACCAAGTTTTTGAATGATTCTAGCTATACGTCTGGAAGCAATTTTAGCGCGAGTTTCAGACGTAGAACCAGTGCAAGCAATTTTCCCACTTGACCAAATAGTAGCTGTGGCATTTGGATTACGTAATTTCATTGTTAGCATTCCATTTTCACGTCTGTATTCTATATTGTTACCGTTCAGAGCTAAATACCGTAGGTTTAAGTGCGATTTTACACTGAAGTTTGTCACTACATTACTTATAGAAATATTTAGACTATGATTATCAGTCAAACAGTTTTGAACTGGGGTAGTTGTTAGAGCATTGTCATTAGATTGCTGATGAAACTCAGACTTATAGTAGATCATATTGGAATTAGAATTCAATGTTGATGAAGAAATTGAGTTGTTTAAGTCTGTTCCGTTTTTTTGGTGAACTATAGAAGTCATCCTTGAAAACTCCTGAGTAATTAAATAATAAAGTATATTAATTAATTACAATTTTGCTCCCATCAATTGTTAACTCAAATATTGCACTCACGACCAAGTATTTAATGTAATATTCTTTAGTTGAACAACATCAACTATTGGCATTAATGATGGTAAATTTGTGTATTGATGATTTGACTGAATATTTTTGATATTAGTGTCACTGCCCGTAGTTTTAGAGTATAAATTGTGTTGATACTTAACTAACCAAGAATCAATTGATGGAATAGCATTAATTTTTTCCACTTTTTTACAAATTTTTTTTTCGTTTTCTGAAACATTAAAATGTTTAACAGTTATTAGACTACGACAATTATATATATAATTTTTTTGTTCCAGTAATAATAAATAATATAAATTGTACATAAAAAAATACTTTAAATGATAGTATATATTGTAATAAAACATACAACAATAAGAAATATGCCACAGTGCTCCAGGGCCATGTTTTCTAGCCAAATACATATAAAGTGTAATACATGAATGTAATTAACGACAAAGTTACTTAATATTTTTAAATAACTATGAATTTTAGTATACACAATCTATTATTTACTCACATAAAAATATATTTTTTACTTCTTTGTAATGCATAGAATGTATGTATAGTGTTTGATTAAATGTACATTTAAATATATAACCTATCACCATACATATAATAAAAAAAAGGACATTTTAAATAAATATAAAAAATTAATTGTATTTTATACATAAATCACAATGAGATTGTTATGATTTTAAATCTTTGTCTATATACAATAAACCATAAAATCATAATTTAACAATTTAACTATTAATTATTAACCAGTGACTATCAGTGGAATTTAAAAAAAAATAATAAACTTTAAGGATTACAGTGAATTAAATATTTTAATTATTGAATATAAAAAACGAAACCATCTGAATAAACAATTTAAATTTAATGATGTATTAAAAATATAAAATGTATGAAATATAAAGTTAATTATTAACTTAACTTATTATTTTACTTTAATAGAATTTCAGTATTTGTTTCATATAACATTATTGATCAAAGATAAAATGTGTCTCTCATAGATTGTACATAACTTGCAAATTAAGTGCCTGCATTAATATGTTAGTTATGAAAAATAAAACTTAACCGTAAGTACTTAGTAGGAGGTGCTATAACATTAATCAGTGCTCGGAATTGGGGGAAAAAATTAGGACGGATGTTGGTTTTAGTTTTGAAACTATTATCCCATAACAGATAAATGTAACAGTAATGTGAGGGGGCCTTTGTCAACCACACACCCCACACACAAAATGAATTAAATAATTAAATTAATTTCGCAATGAAAGTTGTCTAAAATACCTTGTTATTAATAACACTATTTCAGCACCTCTATTAAATCCATCTTGTTAAACAGAAAAAAACACAAAGTATTAATCGCACTATAGTCAAAACAACCACAATTTTTTTTTACATCTTTAATAAATCTGTCATTGATACTAAATATACTTTTAAAAAATTGTATTGAAAATAATATAATAATATTTTAAATAAATATAATTATATATATATATATATATATAGATTAAACTAAGATAGATGTGAAGTAAAATATTATCCATTTGATGTTATAAGGAGGTAAATTTTTATAACAGTTTTCATTTATTTTATAAATTAAATTAAAACAAAATTTTTATTTATGAAAATTATAACACAGTCGAAAAGACAACAGTGGGACTAACAACTTTATATACACTGGTGTAGGGTTAACAAAAAGAAAAGAAATGAGAACATTAAGTTCAGAGGTAGAAATCTCAGGGTATGGAAAATTTAAAATCTTACGACACATTCCTGGTTTGTGAAGACATACAAACAAAAGTTATATGTAACGCTTTCGATATTTTTTCCCCCATATCCAAAAGCCAGAGAACAATTATATTTTTATATTGGATAACAATAATAATTAATAATTGTTTTGTACAAATAAAGACATCTAATTCTTACAGTTTTTGGGTTAATTAAATGAAGCTGTACGCTAAAATCGATGAAAATATAAAAGCGGAATGTCCACCTTTGTCTCTTCCGATTCCCACCAATTCGAGCATTGACATTGATAGTAAATAATTGTATTTCTATTATAAATTTAACTTTGAGTATAAATCTAGAGACGGGCCTCCGAATAAGTGAGTAGAGGTTATTAGAGGAGATATAAGTGTATGTAGAGTAATGAAATAAATGGTGATAAATAGGGAGATGCGAAAGAAGAAAGTCAAAAAAGCAAAAGAATTAAATGGAATAATAAAATCGCTGATTTTATGCATCAAAATTTATTCCACAAGAACTTGATATTGTCATACTAAGATAAAAACATAGATAATTATTGGGAAATCATTTAAAATTTAATAGGTAGGTATTAATAGATTAAATTTTAATAAGCATTAAAATAAAATAAAAATATGTATTTAAATGAATACATATACCAAACTATGTTTCCATACCTACCTACACTGTGATATGTATACACAAACATTTATTTCAATTTTAATTTTAAAAAAAAACGCAACATTTATATTATTATAATTTACTTCGAATTGCCCCCCTTATTGCGACTATAGAGTATAGATGCACGATCGTAAAGCAAATTAAAAAAAAAAAAAAAATAGGCATTATCTATTTGTAATTGTTCATTGCAAAACCATGCGTAATCATTACAAGTATAAAATCGATTGACTAATGAAAATGTAAAATAAAAATTACCTCGGTTTATTAGACGAATTAGTTGTTCAAAGGTGTAATGTGAAAAATTACACTTGGAATCGTACTGGCACTGTCCGGTAGTTATAAATCGTCGACAAGGTTGCTTCTGCCGTTCCTCGAGAAATAACGCTACCGGGTCTATAATAATACTTTAACTCTTACAATGTTTGCATTCGTGAATTTTGTTTATGTTTTCTATACCTTTAAACGATGAATAGTAATTTTTTCTATTCTTGTTGTGAGTGTTGCTTTTCAGATGAAGATTTCGACTTGATAAATTGTCTGCAAATGTTATATTACAGTATTCGCATAATATTTTCTTCACCATTTTCAACCGTATCTCAAAAATCCAAGTATCCCAAATTCATAAAACATCTTAAAGACTTTTAGAAAAATGTGCACATAGAATTCTAACAATAAAGTGTCCTGGTTTTTTTTTATTTTAAACATCCAGAAAAAAAAATATATTATCAGCCAGGCATTAAATCAAGACACAAAATAATAAGATAACAACAGTGTTGCCATGTAACATAATGCAAATTTTACAGTGAAATGAATAGACAATTCCGTATTCGTTTACATATTCTTTGGATTAGTTTAAATTATCACTGGATTTATATATTTTGAAAAATGCGCAAGTCAAGATTTTTTAAACAACCAAGATGCGAAATTATCTACGAACCCGCCTATCGATCAATACGAAACCGGAATGCGACGACTTCAGTGATTCGTTTGCACATTATTTCCGAAGGAATAAATCGAAAATCGTTTTACGGTTCCAGAATAACCGAGAAACGGGACGAGCGAGCGATCTGGACAAATGTTTAATTTTTCGACGTATATAAAAAATATAAACTTATTGCCCGTAACGTTATACGAACGTTTTTATACAAATTTTTTTTTTTACCTCGATTCTTCTACGGACGACACCGAGCAATACGAGTTTGATCGACGAGTATTTAAAAATGGAAACATTTTTATGTGTAGTAGAGAAAACTGTCGACATTTTCCAAATGATTCGTTGTTGTTTGTTGTTATTTATTATTATTAAACGTTCGAATCACAGAAAAGCAATGGCGTTGGAATATTTCCAAATTATTTTTCTACCGTTTTCCTCTTTCTTTCCATTATCGGTATCAAAACTATTGAACGATAACGAATATTTTTATTATTTATTTTTGTAAATATTGTCGCAGATAACGAAAATATTGTTATCACAAACTTGGCATAATCGTTTACCATGAACGATAAACATTACGATCAATATTAACGTAAATATTACTAATTGGCAATTAGGGTTAATTGCAACTGTTTTGCTGTTTTAGTATCTTAGTATATTTTAATTACACCTTCGACACAATACTGATACATAATACATATAATTATCGTAGAATATACAGTTTTACTCGCTACTCGTACTTGCAATATTCTATTGTATACGTTGAACTATTGAACACACATTGTAAATCATACCAGTTCTTGATAAATCGATTATTTATTTTTACTAAGTGTTTTCTGGTACGGCGATGGACGGTAGACCGTGTAATGCTTGACGTTTTTATTGCATTTAAAAAATGACACAATATTTATTTGTGTTGAGTATTTTGGCGTTGACTCATATGTATGTCTATTGTTCTCTTGGAGATAGTTTTCCTTCGTACAGGAACTGCGTTTTAGAATGTATAGAAAAACGATGCGACAAAGGTTTGAATTAATCAATAACAATTTGAAATAAAAAATAAATAAAATGTGAACATGGTAGATGCAGTAAATATTTTAGTACGTTTGAAATGATTATTTAGACGGCGTAAGATACAAGAGAAGTTGCTGTATCGCAGTTTTAGACGTTTTCAAATGGAAATGTTCAGAAAACTGCAAATACGATTGCATGTGGCCGATGGTTGAAGGTTTAGTGGACCGTAACTGGCCAGTTCCACAGTTTCACGGAAAGGTCGTATAGTAGTACTATTTGTATTATAATTTTAATTTAAAATATGAATTATTATTGCATTTTAGTGGCCATTTAAAAGACTACTTGGACTACAAGAACCAGCGTCTGTTGCATTTTCATTGTTGAATTTATTGACAAATGTAGTGATGTTTAATCGTTTTAAAGAACAAATACGTTTCACATTGCCATCGTGTAACATTTGGTTCCTATATACATTGGTAAATTTTATTTTATTTATTAATATTAATCACATGTTTTGATTAAATAAATGTCTATAAAATATTTTTTTTAAAAATGACTGCAGTATCAATGAAGTTATATTACGAGATATTTAAAATGTTTAATATGTTATAAAATTATTCAATGATAAATCTGAATAATAATGCTACATTTTAATCAATACGCAAATATTCAATGCACATTTAAGTATTTATTTGCAATAAACCTTGTACTCCTGTATAATATTTTATATTAAACATATTTCTTTTAGAAAACTAGTTCCCATCATTTGTAATGGCCAAACATAAAAAGGAGACTAGTAATTATTATTACCGTAATACGAATATTATATTTATTACCTAAATAATTAAATGAACACTAAAATATTTTCTAATTCTAGATTGTAATAGTTGCATGTCAATATAAATTTTATTTCATCAAATCTACAGTAAGTTACATTGTTTTTAAACAGTCACCTTAACCGTATTCAAATATTGATTAAATAGTCACCTCAATGTTACATGCAAATTATTCGGAAAATATATTTTTAATTTTTATATAATATTATATTTATATATTAGGTAATTAGAAATTAATGTCTAAAAAAAAAAAAAAAAAAAATGATAGCACATACTACACTAACAACAATTAAATTTTAAATGCACCAGACTTGAAATTTTATATAAAATAAGATTGATATGCCTAGTTTGTACAAGTAAATATTAATGTATCAGAATTTAACTATTGTCTCATATTTTACAATATAATTTTATATTCGATTAAATATTGATTTTAGGTATCAGCCAATTGTTGGATTTGGTCGGCTGTATTTCATGGCCGGGATACTATGTTTACTGAATTGATGGATTATATTAGTGCATATGCTATGGTTTTATTTGCATTTTATACAATAGGTCATAGAATTTTATTGTACAGTAATACAATTGTGAAGAATACATTTATGGTGATCTGTTCCCTTGCGTTCATCTATCATTCATTGTACCTTCTTACTACAGAATATGATTATAAGTACAATATGACTACAAATCTTCTTGTTGGTATGTAATAGAAATGATTTTCGTACTTGTAAGTGTTTAAAAAAAAATTATAAATTTAGGCGCTGTGACAGGCACTGCCATGCTTATATGGGCTGTGTTAAATCGTCGAAGAATGGGTCATGGTAAATATTTGGTATTTTATGTGCTTGGCATGACTTTGGCTTCATTACTAGAATTAGCAGATTTCCCACCACTACTTTGGACATTCGATGCACATTCACTCTGGCATTTAGCAACTGCCCCGAATGCATATTTCATGTACAAGTAAGGCAATACAAATATTTAGCAATTTAAAAAGCGCATATAAAATTATATAATTTAGTCAAAAATATTATTATTTTCAAGTTAGTTGGTTTTTACTTAACTTATTAAAACAAAACAAATAATATTTTTGTACTTAAATTTTGTGCTATTAATATTCAAATTACATGCATATTAATATTAAAATTATTTATTTATTAATTATCCTTAAGTACTATTTTTAATAAATATACTTAAATTAATATTAACATAAAATTCATAGTAATTAAATTATTCGAAAATCAAATTTTCTATGTTTCACAATATATAAAATACCAACTTATTCCAATAGCATTTCCTTAATTAGAAAATGTATTTTAATATTGTTTGAATCCATTTTTAGGTTTGCTATTGAAGACTGTAAACATCAGCGTCGGATGCTGCTAAAATGACAGTTTCTTGCACTGGGGATACCTCAGATACAAGATGAATAAGACTTGAACAATTTATTTATTTTCCTTGACATACTAATCTTAACATGACTATTTTAGTTTTAAATATTTTACTTTCTGAATAGAGTTTGCCATACAATATGAATGAATACAACATAATAACTAGACTATTTAAGTACTTGGTTTATTTGTATATGAATCTACATCATAAGTTGTTAGGAAGAACTTGAGGGCTCGAGTTCAGATTTAATGTATAAAGTAAACTAACTATTATATGAACAAATACAATTTTCGCAGAAAAGAAGTTTAAGTTGTGCGAGGTATAATTTTACTATATTTCCCATTGGATAGACACTAAATAGGGATAGTGTTGGTCTCCTGTGAACCCTTAAATATTCCTTAACCATGACATGCTAGAAATATACACATGATATTATAAGATTATTTTTAATTATTAATAAAAAAAAAACATGGTTTTTATGTTTATTGAGTAATCAATACATATACGGTATAATTATATAAACTATATTTAAAACTATTTATAGTTATATTTTTATGAGTCTCACTACAGTTACTCAATTATTGTGATATAATGTAACCAATCCATTACTAATGGATTACATATTTAAATCTCCTTGTTTGTTTCATTGCCAAATGTTTTATTTTTTTTATTTTAGTTTTGCTAACTTTGTTTTTGATACATTTTATGTACCTATACTATTAATTTATTGTTTTAATTCTTTTTTTATCAATGATTTGTTTTATATTCGTTGTTAAAGAACAATTGAATTTCTGTTAATTTATTTATATTAGAATCTCAAAAAAGATTTACTTTACTACATAGTCTGTTTAGATTTATATTGTTAACTAATTGTGAAAATGTACCATTTGTGAAAAATAAAATTATTTTGTACTATGGACAATGTTTTATTAAAGTTTATTAAATTCATTATTTATCTATTAAAAAAAATTATAGTGCTAAGGATTTTGCAATAATGTATCGTCCTTTTGATAATACTGGTGTATATTAACTTAATGTAATTTTAATACATTTTTTATTGTTTGGTAAAACAAATTTTGTCATCTCTGAAATAAAATTAAAGAAAGCTTCTTCTAATTGTAAGTTTGCTAGACATGTTTTAGAAAATAATTACAGTATTGATTTGGATATAGATGATGACTTAGGGATTTTGAACGGTCAATACAACATTTACATTAATTCTGTATTGGAGGAGATTCATATTTATAACGGGGTTAAAGAAAATAATTTTAAAACCATCTTGAATGTACAGACAAATTTTAAACATAATTATCTTTACCACTATTTTTTAGATAATAAATAAAACATCTTAAATCTGTGTCATCGCATCTCTTTACAATTGATGTGTTTTGTATTTCTGTTTTAACAAAAATTATGTATTTTTATTTACATATCATACATACATAATAGGCATGCGGCTTATAGGATACCTACACAATTCTTTCATAGTAAGTCCATAAAAGTAAATATTAGAGTGCAAAATACGTTTATGGCATTAATAGTTTTTAAAAACAAACTTTTAACTTTACTTAATTACTTTAATTAATTTAAATTTTAAAATTAACTTTAACTTAGCTTAAATTTTTTATTTTTATTTTAAGATTGCTTAACTTAAACTAGTTTTACAAATCGGTTAACTTGCCCAGCTTTTGTGTATTGCGTCGAACTAAGAAATTAAAAAATCATCTCGTTAGCCGCATTCAATAAGACTCCGCAGTCTGCATTATATTATGTAAAGTTGTATTAAACTTTATGAGTGTATTTACTCCTCTAGAAATAGTTTTATGAATAAAAAAACACATAGTGTAAATTAATTTTTTCCTTGCTCTGTGTACAATCCCAAATTAGTTTTTCACAATATAAATGTTAAAACGTATTCGAGTTTAACACAAACGGGTGTATTTAACATAATTTATTAAAAACCATCGGCTGGGTTCATTGCTAAAGTCTAACGTACTTAGTCTGTTGCACATTTACAACATTTATTCCCAATTTTTTATTTTATATTTTTTATATAGACGCAATGTGCAAACAGAACGGGAAAAACGAACTCGAAACGGATCGATCATACATGGCTGTTACGTATAAAATATGTCACGTGTAAATATTTGATCGAGAGAAATTCGAAAACCGCACGATAAAATAGATATTTGTTTGCCAAACCCTGTATACAAATCCGTAGTCAAAGTCAATAAATTATCCGTAGACACAAATAATATACTGTAACGTACCTAGACTTAGATTCTAATTATATTATACAAATAATCTACAATAAATCTGCATACATTTATCGAATATTATATATATATATATATATATATATATATATATATATATATATATATATATATATATATATATGTGTGGATCGTTAAAAATGGGCTAATTTAAACACATTTTTTTTTTTACAAATATATTATGTCGATTTTTATACGCAAACGATCCGGAATATATTAGACGTGGATTGTTGTGCGCACATACTTAAAATAAATAAATTATTTAAAAGTAAGTCAATTCCAATGATATTAGACTACCGGATCAGTCTGCAATAGTTTTTAATGGTTAATGGTGAAAACCACAATTTAAAAAAAAATACCCACGTTGATGATTTTGCATCGTTTAATAACTGTATTCAGAGAAGGAAAAAAAAATATTCGACGAATAAAGAAGAAAGCGTAAACATCATCGTTAGAGCCTATCAAAAAAGTCGAAACCTAATTGAACCGGTCCATTGACTTTGTTGGAATATAGCACTGTGACTTTACTAGAAGATTTCTAAAACAAGACGAACAAATAAAGTACTTCAATAGATAAAGTAAAAGAAATAACTAATTCCAGTATTTGCTTTAGTTAAAATATTTAAACGCTTATAAACAAAAAAAACCACTAATTATATTACGTTCAACTTTTTTTTTTTTTTTTTACGACCACTAAGTGTAACTTAACAACTTATGTACAATTTTCAAACCGTTTAGTGCGCTTTTATTTACATAAAACCAAATAAAAACTAAAAAAAAAAACCACGAAAACATCAAATGCCTATAAATAAGTAAAACATCGACAAAATGTTTAGAAAATTTGCACACGCCTAGTAACGGCCAATATTAATTTTCTGTCGCGACCGCAGAAAACGTCTCTGCGAGATTATTTTCAACCGAATTACAAGGAAAAAAAATATAAAAAAAAATAGGATAAGAAACGGGGAGTATTATTGCCGTAAATTTTCTCGTTTATTCAACGTTTCCCCTCCCCCCCTATTATTACGTAAGCTACAACGATAATCGAAAAAATGACCCATTTCTAAAATGCACCGACTAGCTTTTAAGTGATACACTTGAAAAATCGGGGCCAGTTTTCTGGCAGAGGAATGTTTTACACGGACGGTAAAAAAAAGCACACCGTATCATAGCTTCGTTGAGGTTCGCTCAGAATCTAAATGTACGTCGCATAAACCGTAATATGTCCGGTACATGCTTAGTAAAACAGTATAAACACAATTAGTTGTAAATATATATATATATATATAAAAAAATAACTATTTTTAAATGTGGAAAAAAGTAGGTAATTTGCATTTCGACATTTGCGTCGTCGATCCCCGAAATTGTAGCAGGAAATGAAAGTCTCGACCTTGGGGGAAAAAGTTACCTATTATATATATATATATATATATAAATGTATACTTTTTTTTTTTTTTTTTTTATCATCTTATGTATGCGTACGATCTGGGTCAAGGGCGATACCTCGGCGAGCGAATCAAAAAGCGTTTATTTTCCCGGCTACGAGTTATAAAAGTTTTTTTTTTTTTCATTTAATGTCCATCCTTGGACACTATTACGGTTGTATATGCGATATCGCGCGAACGAACTATAGAATTTTTTTTAATCGTCTAATACAATAATATATTGTATAGGCACTGCGGTGTACTCGTATTGTGCTCGCCGTCACCCGATGAAATGACACGGGGGGTTTTTTTTCCCCCACCAGCAGAGCGATAAAAAAAAATGGAAAATGAAAATTTAAAAGACACTCTCGGCAGTTATCTTTTGTAGAACCCGCGCAAACTTAAATGAACTCAGCTCCCGTGGACCGTGGCCGGCCATCCGAGAATCGGGAAATTCCCCGTGGGCCGGCGCTCGTGTCCAGCAACATTATGTTATAATAATGCTAGTATACAGATTAATACTATTATTAACTATAGAATAATAGAGTTCATAGATTAATACTATTATTAACTATAGAATATTAGAGTATATAGAATATTTATAGGCAATCATTGGCCTTCGCTGTCACAATTTGTGTTCCGTCATATTACCAGTGAGGTATTTAGAGATTTGATGCCCTGGGTACATAAACAATCTGTTGTCCCCTATGTTTAAGCATGTATGTTTAACACCTATTTATATTTTTTTCTTTCTCGCCGTGGTCATTAAAAATATAATATGTTGTGGTTCAAAAATAATACAAACCAATAAAAGTAAATATTAAAACAGCAAAACACACTCGACGGGTTTTCCGAGTTGTTTACGGCCCTTGAAGTTCGCTACCCCGGGGCAATTTCCCCCTCTCGCCACTCCCCTAAATACGCCACTGGTAAATGCACTTGCGCTTTTCAAACCAGACATGTAAACACACGTCCGTGTATAACTTCGAGTCGACGATGTCTCGGTTGTGTCCGGAATTTAATTAATTTTTTCATATATTGAAACAATTCGTTTAATAATATAATAGCTATCGGCAATTTTTCATTCAAAAGAGTATAATTTAAACAAATTTGATTAGTAATCATGTAGAAATTATTATATAACGCGTGCGCTTATATTATTAGTAAAAAAATAAAACAAAAATTAACAATATAGTTTACAGTTGAATGTGCTAAAAGTATGCGAAAATTTAACGCCCTCCGTAATTTTACCGAAACCGAACTTGCTGTGGGCTGTTTATTTTGTTAAATGAAAAAAAAAAAAAAAAGTCTAACGCCGTCACTTCAATGAGTCTGAACTTGAATAAAAAAAAACAATTAAATCATGATTTACACATTGTATTTAATCTGGTTTATTACGCCAGTAAAAAGATATGTCACTTTTATCGTTTATTTGTATTGATCAAATGTATTATTATTAATAATAATTTCGTTACACTAAGGTATAGAGGTACCTGTTTATACGAAATAAAAATGACAACAAAATTTGTATTATATTGTGGTACCATAGCTACAGCTATACTATAAACCGAATACCTATATTATAATATATTATTTATCAAATTGTAAGAAAAAAACACTATAAAATGAATATATTATAATAATCATATGCGTTAATTGAGTAAAAATAAAAATAACTATTTCCATATTGAATACCTACCTGGGATACAGTGGCACAACTGCGGAGGTGCTCGATAGCACTTCCAATTTTCAATTCAGCACCTCCAAGTCCATTTCAAATAGTTCAAACTGTTTAATGGGATGTATTGTAAACAAGTTATTTAAAATACAAAATACATATGACATTAAAAGAATAAAGAAATATGTCTTGACCTTTACAAATTAATGCAAGTCGCGTTAACGGTCCTCGTGAGTTCAGCAACACGCGTACGTAGTTTTACCACGATGAGAAAAAATTGGCTAAGTAGCGGCATGCGTCCACAGTAGCGTTTCAACCGACATAAGTGACGTATAGACATTGAATTAGAAGACGATTTGGCTAACGAAATTGATACCGAAAAAATATTAAATCGATTCGCAGGGGTTTATGATAGAAAGTCAATAATCTTACAATTCAATACGAAGTGTTATAGTGTTTGAACATAAAATAAAATTCGTGGAGCATTTCTTTGGAGTATGGCAATTTTAACAATATACGAACTGTAACTGGATATTTATGCAATTTAAGGTTCGGTAGGTGTGATGGCTTGACCCTCCTCCCCGTGTCTATGCGAACGTCAAATTGTAGCACCCCCAAGATCGACCGGTCTAGTCGCGCCACCGCTAGGGTACACGGGCCCCCTATGTATTATAAAATGGAATTTAACGGTTTCTATACTTTATATTATATCTCGCACAATCGTAGATAATAATAAATTCCAATTAAAAAAAAAATCTATTATCGGAAATAATTAGTACCTACATAAAATGCGGATTATAAAATGTCTAATAAGAACCGAAAGTGTTTATGTTGCCATAAACGGAACTGCCGATACAGGATATGAGTATGCTCACGTGAGTATGCAGTATACCCTGAACGCGTAAAAAGGAACTAAATTTCACTATAATTTTTTTTTTAATTCGTTTCAATTTTCAATTAATTTATATTAACCTTGCGGGTGACATAAAATGTACCATGCGCATTAATCATAGAACGCTTGTTCGTTTGGTACGACTCTGCAATAATCCAACGGGTATAATATGTTTCGAATTATTTAATACCGGAATACCGGTAATAAATAATAACGTAATTAATATAGCACTCTGAAATTGTGATTTACCGACTACCAGACCTTCCTAAGGTTTGTTTTACGTGTACGATCCACAAGACTCTTGTAAGGTTTTGTACATTATGACTTTTTTTTTATTTTTTATATATATTTATTAGGTACGTCTGATATTTGATTTCTGAACGAGGGAACTGAAGGTACATAACCGTGTGTAATTATTGTACTATTATATTCGTATACACTTGTATAGTCTGGGCCGTACTCTGTCCGGGGGGGGGCCGTGGCCCCCAAGTCTATTTTTAAGGGACCCGGCTGGATATGTTTCAATAGCTTACTACAGAATTTAAAAATACGATTGTAATCGTCAAGACACGATAAAACATATTAAAAAAGCACGGTGGTTGAAATACTTGATGTCAAAACCGTTTAATTATTATTAGTTTTCGTGTATAATTAGACAAATTTTTCCTATGAAAATCAGGTCTAACTCTAAGGAAAATAAGGGAGGTGGGCCGGGAAATTTAATTTGTCCGGGGCCCACCAAAGCCGAGTTTGGCCCTGTGTATAGTGTACCAAACCGCGCTCAACTAACATATTTGTATTTTTCAATATCATATTATATAATAGGTATCAAAGTCCATATATTTTATTAAAATTATTTATTTAATTATTATTACCATTGTAATAATTATTATAGACTAGCTGTCCCGCACGGCCCTGCCCGTGCCAGTATCGAACAAAAAGAATATTAACTAAGTATTATAACCATTTTTATTTAGTTAAAAAATTGTATATACGTTTGGCTAAACGGACCTGAGTCTTAGAGAGACCACTAGTCTAAATGTCAAGTTCATACACTTTTGTCGTTGTCGAGATATACCGATCAGTGAGTGAGTAATTTGACTGTTATATATTTAATATCTTTTTCGTAAGATTTTATTATTTTTTTTTCAATTCCTTCTGTGTTAATATTATTATACTTAAAATAGTTTACTATTAGGTATAGGTAGACAAATACAAGCGACTTACGAGTACACCCGACATTAGTTATGCGCGGACGCAACGCGAAAAACATATTAATCTAAAATCAGTAAAACCACTCGTACAAAATTGAATAATACATAACAGAAAAAAAAGAAAAAAATATTATACCTATTAATAATCAATGAACCATAGTTTTGTATTATACCTATATAGGTACCCGCGTTAAAAGCAAATTAATGTATTTAAAAAGAATAAGAAAAGAAATCAATTACCACAATATTACAGAATATTCGTTAGATATTTTTCTTTTAATTATTATTGTGGCGAGTGTAGTCGCTAAGGTATAGATATCATTTTACATTTCATCGGTACTTTTTTTTTTTTTTCTATTTATATACTTTTATTGTACCCTTCTTATAATCTACTAAATTTATCGCACCAATATTAAACGATACGAGTATACATACTAGTATTATTATTGTTATTCTATTTTTTTTTTTTTTTTAGGTTATAATATAGTAATAAATAGTAATAAATTATACGTATTATTATCGAATGTCGACCAAGGATAAAATGATAAAAATGACCTTTTCGCAAATTCACTGCGGAATGCGACTTACCCTGTGACAGATGTGCTCGTGTATATGTGAACTATAGAGATTCGTACAATGCCAGGTTGACAAAACAATACCCTCTGACCTCCTCCCGAGGCCGTGCTCAAGAGGAAACACTGCCCGCAATCGTTTATTATTATAGTTATTATACGATATTATTATTATTATTATCATCATCATCATTTATTAAAACTGATGCCCAATTAATACGATACCGCAGCCTTGTGGTAATATATATATATATATATATATATATATATATATATATATATATATATATATAATACATACGATTATTGTTATTATTATTATTATCACCATCGTCGCGTACGCGTAATATTCTTTTTTTTTCAGTTTTTATCAATTTAATATTACTAACCAGCAATAATTTATACATTATTTATCCGTTTGTAGGTAGGTATGCCTATCTGTATATAAGATATCAGTGAAACAAATTTTCTAAAACATAAAAATTGTTTACAAAAATGTATTTATCCTCCAGCTACACATTAAAGGCAATATATTTTTTCGACCCTATAATATCAAATAGAAATTATATTATTTTACCTTTGTCGTTAAAACAATGCTATAATTGTATTTTTAACCGAATTATCGTTTTTGGTTTTTGGAAAAATAGTTATTACATTATTACATTAAAAATGTCGTTTTATTCTTAAATTGCATAAATTTACATTTCCATCATACGAGTACGTATGTATATATTTGTACTTTAAATTGCCTCTGTTGCCTCTGTGTAAGCTATGCCACTGTTATCCTCATTGATAAATGTCGACATAATTTTTTGCTATAGATATTTTTTACCGACGATTTTTTACTCTAATGGTGAACTACGTACGGTTATTACTGGCTGCGGAGTATACAGGCGTATAGGCGGTTCCATTAATATCATATTTTATATATTGCCTATATTTTATTATCGTAACGAAATTTAAACCAACGGTTTAAAAAAAAAAAAAAAATGTTAATGGAATTTAGTGTACTAAATCTAAATCATCGTAATTTAAAAAATCTGTGGCGAAAATTCTGCCGGATAATAAATAATAACTCTATTAATATATTACAATATAAGCTACCGATATCATTTGTTACGTAAAATTGATTCTACTCCGATATTATCCAGGATTTTAACCTCGTATAATGTATCCTATAATTTTTTGAAACAATATAAACGTATAGAGATAAATAATAGAACAACGGTTAGTAGGTATTAGTTTTTAAATAGAATTTAAAACGTATAAATATATTTTCACTAGGTATATTTGCTATATTTCGCTATCATAATAAACCATTCCCCCCTCCTCTATTTTATAACCGACAGCAGTGGAGGATTCTAAAATGTAACCTACTTCTTATGTACAACACGTAAAGGTTTACAGATTTTTTGTATATTATTAAGATCTATATACCTTATTCTCCGTCGAAAATATAGGAAACGTGATTGGCAAACAAAAATGTCCAACATCTTTATTATACACTGTAAAATACACATTGTTACTCGGGGTACTTATATTTATAGGTAATAATAAATAATTATTAGCTATAGAAACGAGAGTTCCATTTTAAATATAATAAATCTCATCAAACACGAAAGTGATGCATTAAAAATTTTATTATATTTATTTTAATAAATATTTGGCGGATGCCTTCTATATAAAATATTATTTTTTAATTAAGTGAACGAACAAAATTTATACGCAAAATATAAATTAACTAAACTTTTTTTAGTATCAATTGATTTTCATTCTCCCACGAATAAACATTTTAGTGTGGGTATAGTGGATTTAAAATATATATTATTATTTTATGTAATAGTGTACTACATACACTTATGTATTCAATCGTAAAAAAATTAACAAAGATCTATAGATTGATTGTGTAGTATTTCTTAGTTATAAATTTATAATTTATATTTCTGATTTTTAGTGGATCGAGGATTATATTATGATATTAGTTTTACAGCAGAAAATATATTCACAAACATTGTAAAATTTAAAACAAAAACATACACACTGTAGGGTAAAATCAGTATTTACCAGTATTTTTCGTTATATACCTATACGCTCAAAATTGAAAAATTAAATAAAATACCAAAGAAGAAGTAGTAATAAAAAGATTAAATTGCTGCTACTCGAGAACGACCAGGAAAAAAAAAGTTTTAAAAATAAAGTGACCAAATTAGATTATAGAATATGAATTTGATGGACAAGCGGTATGCCAGTGACGCGACCAATAAAAAAAAATGTATAATATAATATTAAAAATATTTCGTTAGCGTTTACTATTACCGACTAATAATTATTCGCTGCGATCCAAACGTGACGGCTGGGCCACCTCGTTCATCATGACTTTAAAACATTCGGGCGTGACATAGAAAAAAAAAAAAAAAAAATATTTATAATTTTTTAATATATTTTTCGGATTTTTTATACGCCCTTTGCTAAACAGTATCATAAATATAATTTCAGATGACCTAGATGAAAACGTTTGCCGTGTTAAACCTTACCATCGGGGAGACCCAACACTATACACACTGTAGACCCGGGCGAATCTAACAAAAAACAAATATCACGTCTATGTAGGCATACTGCAAATATAGTATTTGTAATCTTAAGCATACAACTGCTTTATCTTAAAAACTATGTAGTCGCATTATGCATATGACTTAATCAAACACAGTTGTATACAGATTGTTATGTGTACCTACACTATCAAGCGATTAAAAATTATTTCGTGTAAATATATATTTAACAATCTATATTGCAAACGCGAAAGTCACAATTGGCCACTATTTCGGGGATGTTTTACCGATATTCGTACTATTATATTTTGTCGTAACGTTATATTGTAATAATTTGTTATAAAATATCATTACGATTATTAGCAATAAATAATTACTTATCTGTCTGTGTTTCCCTCATTGGTTTTATCATTTTACTATTCGTGTAATATAATACTTATAACATACGTAAGTAACGTACTAGTTGAACAATGATAGGTAATTTTTTAAATATTTTTCTCTTCTATCCGCGAACAATCCGTTTCTACAACTTTCTAATTTTATTTATCAAAACATGTTTAATCGAATTTTTGCACAGAATCGGTTTTCGTTTGGAATGATTCATCGTTGCGCAGAGATATAATTGCAATTACCCCACCTTCCCAATTTCCCACCGACAACAGTGACCTTACCCGTGGTGCGATGTATGTCGGGGTTTTTTTTCCCTATAGATAACTAAAAATTTGGTTTACGAAAATGAATAACTTTTAATAAGATAATATTAGCGTGATTAAAAAGTTATTATTCCGTTATAATACGGTTTACTTTTTAAATTATCTGAAAAGATTGATGTGGAGGTCGGTTGTTTTTACAATGCTATGTTATTTTTTATGTCGCAGGACGCGGATAATACGTTGGAAAATTAATTTTCGTATTTTTTGGTAGTTTTCCAAAACATTGCGAAACCTCAGAAAGCCGAGAGTACGTAGAAAAACAACAAAATTAAAATTGTAATCTTGAGTTTCACTAGAATATTATTTTTGTCGGCGAACACAATGGTATGTCATTGCTTTAAATTTGATACAATAATAACAAATTCCTAATACCTCCTGTGATTTACTAAAAACATTAGCCCACTCGATGTGCGAGTTTCTTATCCATAAAATAATTGTATTTTATATATATATATAACTACATCATATATATTTTTGGTCGTTGTATAGCGTTTGGGATAAATTCGTAAAGAAAATGAGATTTGATCGTCAAACAACATTATATAGAAATAAAAAAAAAAAAAACGTTCATGCCGTTGGGTTTGCTCACGGTTCCATTGTTATACCGTCTTCTTTGAACCAGATAGAAGTTGAATTGGAAAATGAGGTGACAACACCATGGACTTTTTTTTTTTTTGTTCTTTATTAGGTTTTTTAATATAGGATATATGTTTGGCCAGAGGGTTTTTCGACAAAACTCGACATGAAATTCTGCAATGAAAACGTTACGGATAATTTGACCCGACGACCTTTAATAGTTAGTTACATTTGGCCACCAAGTACGTTGGACGCTAGGATAATGGCTTATATTTGTTTATTAGAAACTTAACGTTTTGACAATAAATGACCACAGACTTAAAAAGTATTAAAAAAAACAAAAATTGTTATTACACAAAAATATAATAAAATAAATTATAAAAATTACACTTATGAAATACCTATATAAATATATATATTTTATAAATAAAAATTAAAAATTATAAAGAAAAAACATAGTGCGGAGTATTATAATAATTGGTCGAGTGTATTTAAAACTAGATACAAAGAGTTACAATAGATTTATTTCAGAGATATTGATTTTTGAAATAAATTTAAATAAACCTTCTCTTAATTCTAATTTAGGCATGTTTTAGAAAATAATCGTAGCGTCGATTTCGGTACAAATAAAACAACTTAAAGAATTTCGAATAGTCCAAATACCATTAACATTAGTTCTGCGTTAGAAAAATTGCATATTTATATTGAGGTAAAGGAAATACATTTTGAACATATTTTAAATGTACAGCAAGATAATAAATAAAACGTTTTAAATCTATGTCATTTCATTTCTTTTTAGAATCTCATTTATTAAAACGTATTTACTCTCTACGTGGAAAAAAAAAATGGTAATATTTTCTACATGTACTTTTCGTTTCGTTTCTATATCCAGTATCTTTTAATTTTTTTTCGCCTTTGTTATACCTACCCGGTGATGATTTTTTTAAATCGATTGTAATTACACAAAACGCACACGATTGTTGTAATTTCGCCCGTCGCACCGAGTACGGTTTTCATAATGAAAAAAATACATTTTAACTAGTTGTCCGTGTAACAGGTTGGACGTATATATTATTTATAATATTAATTTTCATTTTTTAACGGCGATTTTGTCTCTCCTCCTACTTTTTTTCAATTAATACGGACCGTGGCAGTTTTAAACGGTTTGAGAATTGTGTTTATATCTTAGATGTTAATAATATTATTAATATACGCGAGTTTATTTTGTAGGTATACTCATATTTAATTTTTTATAGCCTCCTATAGCTAGAAAACATCGTAAAATTTTAAAAGTATTGTAAATTATAAACTTACACTCGATGATTTTACTAACATAGTGTATGTACGTACATCGTTAATTCTGTACATCATTATAATAACAAATCGTTATGTAACTGCACATTAAAAATAACATTTTGTAATTTTAATTTCGCACATAGGTTTTAATTAGTACGATGATGTACGGATTTTATTGCACTGCGAATTTATTAGTTCAACGGTTTAGTAGAATCTCGAAAGTCATAAAACCGTTACTTATGCGCGAAAGGTAGTTAAAAAATATTAAAAAAACGTAACGGTTCTTACGCGATCGAAAACAGTGTTTTTATCTTTATTTTTATTATTACGTACACCTATTGATATAAATTACGTGGGTGCGCAGGCTTATGCAGCGGGTATGGCTATTAATTTTTTCGACCACAAAAAATCAAGCCTAATAACCTAACCTTAACAGAAAATGAAAACTTATTTGAATACACTACGATAAACAAAAACTCTTGGAAATATTACAATTATTCGTCCGAGGAATAGGCCGTTTTTGGTCCATTTTTCGGTACCTACCGGCCTAACAAAAAAAAAATTTTCGGTATGACTATAGTCCAACAAGCCCCGCGCCATTAATCGTATTGCGCACAGATATAATTTCTATAAATACGAATATTTTCGACGCATTCCCCGCAGTAGGTTTGCCCGACAAATCGTTTTTTAAATTAATAGTTATTAGTTTCATATTGTGCCCAATGAACAAATATTATATTTTCGTTCTGATGCGAACATCCAAACTTCCATATACATTCTAGTATACATTTCCAGGGAGGTTAAATAGAAAATGATGCATGCGGTATTAGGCGAGTAGTAACGACTTATTCATTAAAAACGCATCATAAATAAGCGATTCCGTTTGGGTATTATGGATACACTGTCGTATTGAAAAGTAGTAAGTTTACAACTGTATTGTGTAATTTATTTTAACGGTAATAAAAAATAAAAATAAAAATAAAAAAAACATTTCCAGATGAATAAACTCTATATTAATGACCGGTTTCGAATTTTTACGGAAATAATAAAATACACAACATTGCATTTTTTACCAAAACATAACAAATCAAATTAAATTTATGAACGTGTGTAGTCTTTACACCCTCCACCCCCCCACCACCGTGCGAGTAATACGGAAAAGAAAAAATCTTAGAATTTGATTTTTTTTATTTATTTTTTGCGGTATATCCTGTTCATACGTAGGTAAGTACGCTATAGCAGTACCACACAATCGATAGTAAATAAAATATAATTGATAATGAGTCGATGAAACGGTGTGTAGAAACACGCATGCGGTTTTTTTTCTTCTTCTTCTATTAAACAATATGATAATCAAAAGTCTTTTTCGTTGTGTGATAATATAATGATAATAATGATTTAATTTCGAATCGCCCGTGGTACGTAATTTTATGAATTTAATACGCAATAATATCGTATTCGCGGTATTAAAACGCCCAAATAAATGCCTGATAATTATGCTGTAGATTTAGTACAATAATTATTACTACAATCTATTTCGTCCGTGTTTTATACGCATTGCGCATTGCATTATTGTGTACCTGGTATAATTATACCAATGATCAACAGATTTGTATTAATCAGAACGAATATATAAACGTACGGTTTGTTATAATATCGGTTTAAGGCAGTGGCGCGGCTAGGATTTTTCCGAGGGGACCTCTACCCGTTGTTTGTTCGTGAACACGCCACTGGTGGTGTCCACACTGTCTGGCGTTCGATAGACTGAAAAACGCGTATCATAATATCATTTGGTTAGAAATTTCATATGAGCAACATATGTAATCGTCAAATTTTGAGGCATAATTATTTTTGAATATATGATTTAAAAAAAAAAAAAAAATACAATTTCCATAAATACGGTTCGAGGGGATTGTCCAGATATCCGAAACACTCTTCTTGGTTGCGCCACTGGTTTAAGGTTATATATTACAATATATTACAATTTTCTATTTAGATAGTCTTAAATCCGTATATAGTTTCAGTGACATACACGGGGGGAGAAGGCTTATGAGAGGACTTTAGTCCACTTGCATTGGCTGTACTAAAATACAGAAAGAAAAAGCTGTTCGGTATTGAAAACGCATCACTAATAATAGTAATATTATCAATGTCCTTGCCAACTCGATTATAGTATAAGCACAATAGCATCAAGAAAATGTCATTATTTATAACAGATATATTATTTTGTTCGTATTATACAATTTATATTTACTATGTTTAGCTTTCACCCAGCCACAATTGGAAAATCCTGGGTACTACCTGTCACTGTATAGTGCTAATTGTAAAATATATCAAAAGACAGTAAATATTATTTTACGAATAGGAACTATGCATTACGACGATCGCGGGAATTTATATTTAATAGCCAGGGAAAAAAAATCGATTCCGGAGCTTGCGTACTTGCAGGTATAATTATTATCGCGTTATTATAGAGAGTGATCAATCCTCCCGTACGACACTCATTCTCTCGGAAAGTAGGATGTCAGAGCGTTCAAATTTTTTTCTTTTTTTAATGTTTTACGTGAACGTGTTTTTTTTTTTTTCAAAAAAATCTCTCGGTTATACAATAAATCGCGCCAACGTCCCCCGGGACTATATTCCAATCTATACGAAAGTATAATGTGAAAGTAATGTGAACATTTTTAACGCGATAAATTTTCATTTTTTTCAAACTTTTCGTTAAAAATCCCTATACGCGACCCTTTAAATAATGGTATGTTATATTTATACAACGTATACCATATTATACATAATATTAATGATATTTCGCGATACTGTTCGAGCGAAAAAAATTCGTTTCCAACGGAAATCGCGGGGCGTTTCGACAACCACCAGACTCCGGTTCGGAATCGTTTTTATTTATTTTTTTTATCGTTTTTTTTGTTTTTTTAGCCGACGGTTAATCGTCGCGTGTATATAAATTAAATTCCTCCTCACTGTACAATAACAAACTATTCTACAATACCGTTTCACGTTTAATATAATAATATTATTATTTTAACCGCACCGGGGCAGTGTAAATAATAATATAATTCAGAAATAAAATACGCGCACAGCGCCCGGCGGCGGTAGTGGCGATTTTTAAAACTACTATTACTACTACTACTACTACTACTACTACTACTACTACTAATATTACTACTACTACTACTAATATTACTACTACAACTACTAATATTACTACTACTACTACTACTACTACTAATATTACTACTACTACTACTACTAATACTATATACTATTATAGGTACGACGACGACGACGACAGCGATGGCGGCCAACACCGCGTGCGCGCTCTACGGCCGGAGAGAACTTTCCCCCGGGCCGCGACCGCGTGGATACGAACCGCGCGCGCGGCTCGCATTAAACGTCGCGCACGCTCCCTGGCTCCTCGTCGTTTCCTCCGCACGGATCGCGCGTCTCCCCCGGTGGCATACGTTCGCTGCTCTTCGGACCGCGTTTCTTCGCGCGCCGTTACTGCCGACGCTCGAGTAAAATATCAAAATAAAAACAACAAAATCAACACTTCTATCCCCGGCACCCACAGCCACCGCCGGCTAATACCTTTTTACATATCCCGTCGCGTAGGTTCCGCCGTTTTCCCGTTTCACATTTAGTGTTTCGTTTCGTATTTTTTTTTTTTTCTCCCGTTATTTTCGCGGGTCGACATCGATCCGGGTTAGTTTCGAATACCCACCTGGACGACGGGCCCGGTATCCGCCGCTTGACCTCTCGCACTCGCGTTTCACAATAATATACAAAACCGCCGGTTATATTCGTCGGAGTTCGGACCGAATTGTCGTGTTTTTTTTTTTTTTTTTTTTCGTATTTTAATTTGGCATTGAATTTTCGAATCAGAACGTTCTTGTATTTTGTGTTTTTTTTTTTTTTTTTTTTTTTTTTTTTTTTTTTTTAAATTTTTGCCTCTCGTCCGTTATTATAATTATTATTATCGGTCAGTGTGTGCGCAGCCTATACAATAATATCGACGTACATATTTTAAACATGAGTCGTTCGCCTTCCACGAGGATCATCGTTAAGGTAAGACGATCGCCTTACTGTAAATTCTACACAGTACCGAAAAGTACACCTGTAAATAAAGTGCCGAGCTTGTTTTAGTCTTTGAGTCTAAATAATATTCCTAATTAGTTTTATTGTATTTACGCGACGGTGTACTAAACATTTTGGTATCTATTGTAAAATGTTCCCGGGAGTTAAATATTTTCTATTTTTTTTTTTTTTTCTTTTTTTAAGAATAAATTAACGAATTATTAGTTTTAAATTATATATGTACCGCATAAATATTTGTAATAATATACGATCAATGCATACTCGTGATGTATACATCGTCCGTGTCCCTGGACCGTAATTTAGGGGAGAATCACCTGTTACGATTTTTATGTAAGTATATTGTATATATTCATATATATTGTTTAAAAAAAAAAAAAAAAAAACAATCGAATCAAACATTCAATTACATTTTAGTGAGCTAATAATTCATACGTACCGACAGACTACATATGTACATACTCGATTTAAAATTAAGATTTTAATAAAATCCGCGGGGCGAGGGGCAATCGCTCCTTTTCCCCTCGAATGTGCCCTCACATTTTAACCTCAAACACCATAAATTTATATATAAAAAAAAAAAAAAAACCAAACAAATTCCTGTTAAAGATATTTACCAAGCCGTTGAATTCCGATTGCACCGATATCGATTTTAACCCGTATATTCGTCGGTAGGTATCGAGAATTTATTATTTAATCGTATTGTATAGATAGTATTGCAATATTTATGTATTCTAGAATTTGATTTTAATTGTTTATTGTCAATTTTTAAACCATCCCCTGAAGATAATCACTGTACGTGCATATACGTGTCTGATACAGGACGCAGGAAAACATTTCGGTGGCGAGCGGCGGCGGCGGGGGGGGGGGTGTAGTGTTGAAAAATATTTAAAATGTTCATAAATAATATACTTAATTACTCTTTAGGTACTCGTGTATACACATATACATATATAGTAAACTATTTTATTTGTAAGTCTCGTGGGAAACTTTGAAATAATTATTAAATTTGTAGGTCAGATAATTTATTTTTTTAAATTTTCCTGATGTTTTGGGAGGAGGTGGTGGTTTGACTCCCGAAACCCACCCTTGCGTTCGTCCCTTGTGTCTGATACCGTAAATCATAATAATTTATACACAGCTGTATAGGATGGGTATTTTTTTCGCATAAAATATTATCTGAAACGAGTAGACGAGTAGTTCAGGTGCATTTTATTTTATATTCTAATCGTTCAATTCCAGAGTTTTAATTTTAATATTATGCACTCCGTTAATGTTTTTTTTTTTAAACTAACAAAACAAATTTAAAACGAGTTGATCTTGCCAGAGTGGTTTTTTTTCTTCTCATAACAAGAAATGATAAATTTATTTGAAAATCTAGTTTACTACATACAAAAAAATATGCTAATCCCTAATTCCATATTGATGTTTATTACGATTATATTTATTCTGTATTCTGAATTCTGGATGTAATATCGTGTCGACTGCCGTTTTCATAAAAATGTTATTAACTATTTTTACATGATCGCGAATAAACAACTCTGTGTAAACAACATATTTTGTATGATGCGTAGCGTATGTCAAAGAATACAACACAATAGTTTTTTTTTCTATATAAATAATAAACAAAAGTTCTAGTAAAAATGTTCCCTTATTTTATTTTTGCCACTTGCCGGATTTAGGAGACTCGCTTCATTCAACTCACGCATGGAATTGTTCGAAGACTTGTACGAAAAATGTATCGGTTTAAAATTGTTAATTCGGAATATCCATATACATTTCGAAAGTTTAAATTACGCGGTTTCGTATATTTCCCAATGTAAATCCAAATTTCTATATGAATTTGAAATTATTTTCTACCTCCTAAAAAATTTATTCCTAGGTACTTGGAACAAAAAATAAAAATAAAATCGTAACTCCGTGTAGGTTAATATGTTATATCGATAGAAATTTAAAACATTTTACGTTTTACTTTTATCAAAACCCATATTATTAATTTCTCATTAATAGTTATTTATAAATACTTCTTTTATATCCATTATGTATATTTGGTAAGTATTTACGATTAAATTCTAAAATAGAATTTCATAACTATGGTTATTAGATTACAGTTTAACGATTTACAATCGACAATTGGTAATTATTAAGCAATTTTATGTAATTTTATAAAATGTCTATAAAAATGAAGATTTTACAAATTTATCTATAAAAACGATTGCAAAACAAAAATAATAATCTAACCGATCATGATATATGTAAATTAATACGAATATCGAAATATTAAATTTTTTCCAAATATTATTTCGTTTTCTTTTTTTTTTTCCCTTTTTCTTTTCATTCGACTTAAAATATTCATTCTGTTCGTTTGACGTTTGATTAAAAATATTAGTATTTTTTTTTTATTATTATTTCACATTAATAAAACGTTAAAAATAATATTACATTATTATCTTAACCATATTATATGAGTGGTATTTTTTTTTTACTAATTACGATTCCGTATAATATATTACGGTTTACTTATCCAATTATTTTTAATAAAATATAAAAAAGCATACTTACCGATGCATCCGATCGTTTTTTTTTTCACTGTTGTCATATTAATCGTGTTTTATTTTATTATACGACGGAATATAATATATTATAGGAACGCTCGGTAATTTTTAAATTACAAGTATATTTATCTATTATAATTGTTTTAACGGAGTACACACGTCGCTCGTGAATTATTAATAAATTATTTTCATTTATTTATAATATTCAAACGGTTAAGATTTGATTTATCGTATATACTTTCAATTTTATAATAAGCACTAATAAAATTCGACCGTGACGTCCCGGCGCACAGGCCATCCTACGTGACCACCGGCCTCTATCCACTGACCTATCACCGTCGGCTACTATTCAAGACGCAAATCGCCAAGATTCGTTATTTGAAAAAAAAATAAATAAATAAATAAATACATTTTCAACGTCTGATATATATTTTTAACTATATAACGACATCACTATGGATATTAAAAAAAAAAACATATCGAATTAATTAATCGTGACCGACCGAACATTCGTTTTATTCTATCCAAGACTAGTATAATTTATTTATTTATTTTTATCTGTTGTCTAGAAAATATTACCCGAGACAATTTTACTAACTACAAACAAACGCCAACTTTATTAATAGTTATATATATTTTTTTGTTTTTTGATTCGTTCAAGTTTAGTTTAGTACTGCAATTACATATTGGGTGTTTACAATTCAATCGATAAAATATAATATTATATTATTACTTAATGAAATTAAATAATATTACGAAATAATTATAGGCAGTGTAACACCGTATTGCCGTTATTATATTATGTTGCTATACAATAAATCACCATACGCAGTATAATTTAATAATTATTCTATACATATATAATATTAGGGAAATTATTAACTCATAAATCAAATAGGTACAGTTATATTCAAGGTGTTTACTTTCAAAAGAATATGACGTTTTTTTTTCCTTTGTATATATTTTTTTTTACGTTGTGCATAAACACTAAAACAACACTCGTTTAATTATTATCTTACGGGAAATGTTCGTTTTTCATATAATTCGAATGTAAACAAAAGAATATATATATATAATTTTTTTTTTTAGCAAAATCTCAAAATGTTACGAACACAATAATTGTATATTCCCTTGGCGTTCTCGGTATACTCTTTTCGAGTAGTTTTCGAGAACAATGATGATATCAAATACGCGTACAAAGGTGTTCCAAAAGGGCAGAGTAGTAAAAAAAAAAAAATAATAACCTCATTCCATCAAACGTTTGTATGGTAATTAATCATACGACTATATGATATCAAAATGAAAACCCGTATAAGTGCGTATAAACTGAACTTCGCTTTTTCCGAATTCGTCGATAATGTTTATTCAATTTAAAAAACAGAAAAAGAAAAGAAAATATCGAATACTTTTGCGCGGCTCTACGGTTCACCCAAAACAGTGTATACAGTTTGTTCAAAGTGAAAACGGTTGTAATTATTGGTAATTGATTTAGCGAGTACGCAAGACCCGTGTTTTTTATTACGAGTTTCAGCAAAATCTGAACTTCGAACGCTTATAATAATAAAAAATTCGCCTATGGATTTTCGATATTTTTATATATGGTTAATTTACGATGAACCTCTTGTATAATGTTGAGATGCCTAACAAATTTAACCAACAATAAAACCAAATAAAAGCTAAAAATCCTTGAAAAATGTCAAATGGCTAAAACATTGCCAGAATGTTTTGAACACTTTACCATGTCTAGAAATGGCTAATATAAGTGTTTAATGAAATTACCAAGTGCTATTTTCACGATTACTTTAATGCGAATCACAATAAAATCGAAAATATAGAAAACCGACCAGAGTGCAACGAAATAATCTCTCTTGTCGTTGTTGTGACTGGAGGTAAGTTTTCCGACAAAACACACACACCACATAGTAAAACCAACGATTCTCAGCCAAGTACGATTTATCTCGTCTTGAAATGCGGTGATTTTATGATTACCGTAATAATTTAAACCCGCTTATAAAAAATTACAACTCGTGGCGAATTTTCGTGCATTTCTGTCGGGCCAAACAAATATTGTGTTCACATGAATCGGAAAATAGTACACAAAATGCCGTGATTTTTACAACGACGTATCGTTTAGATGGCGTGGGATATAATAATTGCGTAGAATATTAACACGTTCGTGTACGATATTAAAATAATGAAATCGCGGCTTCTGGAAACCTGGAAAACCCAGAAAAGTCAAGTAAAACCCTAGAATGTTCGGGAAATTCGTACGGAATTCTGGAATTATAATTCTAAACTTTAATCTCTATTTCTGTATATTATAACTTGGATTAATAATATTATTATCGTATCTACGAAAAGTTAATTGTAAAATTGATAAAAACATATTTTTTTTTTCTTTTCATATTGATATTACATTATTCGGCGTTTAAATGTAATTTAATGGTACTGTATTTGCCGTCCTATTGTCCTATATGGGTGTGGTGGCGGTGGCGGGGGGAGGGGGGTTGTGTTAAATGAAAAAAAAAAAAAAATGAAAGTACCTAACACGTATTGTTCCGTTTGCTCGGGCAAACACCGAAAAGACACACGGGAGAGGTCCAGGGTAAACATTGAAAAACGAAATCGTCGACGGCGTAACGCGGGCGAGGCGGTGGAACGACGCGCACGACACGTACGGTCGCGTTGGTCGCAAGTTATACCGGACGCGTACGGTGTGGCCTCTCGTTTCTATTCCCGTCCCTTTTGTGTTCGCGCGGCCTTTCGCTTGGCACGCACCGGGAGGGACGTTCGACAATAATACAATTATTATTGTTACTATTATACAGCAATGCCGACCAGAGGCAGCACCAGGTATTTTCGCAGGTGGACGCGGAAATGTTGAAAACTTGATATCTCCCGAACAAACGTGACGGATATGCACGTATGTATATATATATATACAGGGTGGGGCGTGGTTACTTCCTTATTTTAAAAATGCATAACACCAAAAACTATTGGCAATATTGATTTATTATTTTTTCTGTGTATAGGGGTACATTTAAAGTTTTATTTTATTTGGTTTTAAATACTACATCTCGAAGATGGCCACCGTTCTCGTCAATGCACTGAGATAGTCGGAATTCGAAATTTCTGTCCACTTTTTCCAGTATATATGTGCTTATATCGGCAATAGCAGCACAAATATTGTTTTTGAGATGACGAAGGATCTCTGGACGATCCGTGTATACCAACGATTTAAGGTAGCCCCACAGGAAAAAATCACATGGGGCTAAATCTGGTGATCGTACTGGCCACTGAAGATCGCCTCTATGAGAGATGAGCCGTTCGGCGAAGTGTTCACGCAAGATATCCATTGACCTTCTTTAAGTTTGGCAGAAAAAAATCCACAATCATGCTGACATAACGTTCAGAATTGACCGTAACTGCTCTTTCGTTCTCTTCAAAGAACCATGGGCCAATAATGCCGATTCTGGATATTGCACACCAAACAGTCACACGTTCTGTATGCAGAGGCTGCTCATGAAGTTCTCTCGGGTTAGTGGGGCTCCAATATCGCATGTTTTGTTTGTTCACACATCCTGAAATATGGAAACGTGCCTCGTCACTAAATAAAACAAGGGCGTCCTGGAGGCAGGTTTTCGAGGAAGGCTTCACATGAATTTTTTCGCGCAACATAATCGCGTGGATTAAGTTGTTGCACTACTGCCAATTTGTATGGGTGGAAATTGAGTTCCTCATGAAGAATTCGCCTCACTGTGCGACTAGACATCTCTAAAGCAGCCGAATGTTTGTATGCAGATCGTCTATGGGATTTCAAAATCGTCACCCTTACCTTTTCGATGTTTTTTGGCGTCTCGACGGTTCTGGAAGGTCCATTGAGTTTCTTCTGCACACTACCGGTATCCCTAAACGTGTCCGCCCACAAACAAATCGATTTCCGATCAGGCACACTACCCGCAGGTGCAATATTGAAATGGTTTCTGAAAGCACGCCGAGTTGCGATTCAGACATCGGACGTCTGAAAGAAAAGTATGCCTCCACGGCGAACGCGCGCTCTTGTTTTTGTCCACTGCATTGTTGACACTGAACTAGTTACAACAAAAACTTTAGATAACGTGCTTTCGAACAAGCCATTAACCAACGCTCTACTATTATTAGCCGCTCAGTTGCAAGAGTAACAGATAAGGAAGTAACCACGCCCCACCCTGTATGTATAAACAAATATATGTACGTACAGTTGTACCACGTACCGACACGGAGATCTTTTGTTTAACGATCGCAAAACGTCACACGAGTCCGTTTTATTCCGCAGCTATGTATCGTTTCGTTTTGCCATTGTGTAACGCCGTGCACGTTATATTCCGTACGGTGCCCCACACGCGATATTGTCGGTACGCGCACGCGCGCGTTATATTCAATTGCGGAGAAACGGCACAGATTTGTACAGTACAGTATAACCGAAACGTTTTGTAGATAATCGAATAATTTATATTATTACCTACGTCGTGTAGATAGATGGCAAAAAAAAACCGTCCGAGGAAGATCACGATCGCAGTACACGAGTCAGATCATACGGAAGACTCAATAATGCCACGCATATCAACAGTTGAAGACGAAGGCTAGCGACAGGGAACCATGGCAATCAGGCAATCATTACATTGAAGACGATAGAGTCAGATGATACACGTAGTAAACGACAGATTATCGTATACCGTGTGTAGATTACGGGTTATCGGGCGACGATTTTAACAAAAAAACAAAAGAAAAAAAAAACCGTTCGGATTTAGTTGGCGGTTAAAGTGCGGGGGAAAATGTCGAGGGAGAGTCAATACTGTGTGGGTTAAGTGTGGTGTATTTTATCGTACTGTACAAAGTAGGTATATCTAAACTATTAGTTAAAATGAAAAAATAATTTGTTTTCTGAAATTCCGTAAAACAATAGTATAGCAATAAATTAGGAATATAGTATTAAAGTTGCGTACGCCGAATAATATTAATGGTATCGATGTATGTCCTCCATATGTTTGGTACGCCACGAATGGCTTGTATCACAAACTACTTGTCATTTCATAATTTTTTTTCCTTCCGATAAAATTCGTACACAACCTAACCTAACCTAACGTATGACTTCAATATTATTTTAAACAAGATGACTTAAATACACTTTAGTGACAACAACTATAAAACATTCCCTCGGAATTTGACGACTAATATTAAAACTAAGAGGAAGGATAATATCACCTTGAATGAAAAATAGGACACGCCACTAAATTGTATTCAACTATTTCGTGTTATATTCGATTTCACACTATTTTTATTCAAACAAAATATGCGGCGTCTGAACAATAAGAGTGTAAATGGGCCGCTTCTTCGAATGGTTATTTTAAAACGATAGTTTGTGACACACAAAAAAACAAAAAAAATTAGTATATATTTCATTTTTAGTCAGAATCCAATGAAGCTGGTAATCATTTTCCGGACAATCCGGTCTCCGGAGTGATATACTTTATGATTGGGTTACAAATATTAAAATAGCTAATAGTATCTGTTACCGAACGAATTTCAATATTCATTTGCGTTCCGTTTTCGTAAATCAATATTATATTCTGTGCTATGTGCAGTGTACTACTCGTCGTGTCCTATTTAAATAAATAAAATGTTCGAACCATACGAAATTTTACGAAAAATGTCGAAACAGTAGACGGTGATGAAGATGTTAATTATAATAATGAAAATCGAAATTGATAAGCCACTGCAAAACTTGTGCGAATTATTGTGTAATCTGTCGTTACTCTATATTACTTAAATGTAATTTACATCGTAATGCGTATGACACTAACTATTAGCATTAGCTTATAGATATTTGCTGGGGTAAGCCGTGTTCGCCAGCCCGTCGGAAGACAAATAATAATTGATATTTATGTAATTAACGTTTCGACGGTATACACCATCGCTTACCAGACGTGTCTAAAACATCGGTAGTTACGTTAAAAATAATATAAAGAATTATTTTTTTTTGTAGTTTGTATTCAATTTTCGGGTACTAATCACTATATGGGTATGCGAGCCGGTAATTGTGTATTTTCTCGGGCCGAAATCCCTCTCCAACCGGCCCCCGGCCCATCTAAAAATATTCAAGTTGCACACATAATTCGTTAGTGAACGCGATTATTGTGACGACGCACATTACTTATTGTTTTATATTACTTATATTTGAATTAGTATGACAATCAATGTTAAAAAAATAAGCGCACGTTTACCATAAGTTTTCAAATAGATTGACTTATATCAACTGCATATTGATGTTGTTGAAATAATGAATTTAGAAGAAGAAAAAAAAAAAACTAGAAAAATTAAATTTCCATTTTAAATTAAAAATATTTAATTTTAAACGTGCAATAATAATAATATTATAGTTTTCGTTTTACACGTTTTCACATACAATTTCACCATATTCTTGTGCCTGTTTGTTTTTACCGTTTTGTTACATTTTGTTATAATTAATATCTCGCGTTCGTTGAGCCCTTTAATGTAGTCATTATATTTAAAAATAACGAACGATTTATTTATTTAATTATTTATTTATTTATATATATATAAAGCAAAGACTATTTTCAATAAGTATATTTCAAACTTTTTTTTTTAGATAATAAGTGTTTCCACTACGCTTAGTTGAGACCTGAGTGAAATTTCCATATAATGAGATCCTATATAATCATAAACGTCTTAGCTACGCGGTATCTATGTATATTAATTAAATAAAAAATACGAACAACGCACGCTCGTTATATTCGTTAACGAGTTAAAAAAAAAAAAGTGTCGAAAAAGTTAAAAATTATTATTTTATACAACACCTTTCTAATATTCAATTTTTGATTAAAAAATGATAAGACTTGAACAGACCTTGATATAAATAAACGACGATGGTGTTTATCTTGGGCGTTTCTATATAATGAAGGAGTTTATATATATATATATATTATTTCAATAACGATGACTTTTACACGCAATTTGTAATATTTCACACGGTTTTCGGATTGACAAGACGTGCCACAGGTGCGCCAAGTTTAGAAATACGAGTAGGTGAAAAATGCTCGACGTCTATCATCAATTCTCCGCAGTATGGTATCACAAAACGAATCGTACAACCACAATTTCGACTCATTTTATTTTCTCGTTGAATAATTGTAGTTGTGTAACAGTTACAACGCATAAACGGCCTGTCCAATATTATCGTGTTGCTATGTGGCGGATTGAGGCAAGTGTTATTGGGAGTGCAGACATAATTTAATCTGACCGGCCACCTAAATTTTAACTACCGCCCACCACTGTTATAGGTTAGAAAAAAAAAACACAAAAACAAACAATAATTGAGATATTAAATGCATAATATAATATTAATAACCTAACTTCATTTGTTTATGTGCAAGTGGCGAACTAGACTTTGATTATTATCGATAAGTAGCCCGTGCCCAACGTCCCGTACTCCATGCTATAACATAAACATGACGTTACCGGATTTACCATTTCGTATTTGCATTTTAAGCAATCCTATCAGATCATTTTTTATCAATTTTGTCTTTATCATCAATTATCTTAGCTGCTAATGCAGCAGTATCACCCAATAATAGTTATAACCACGACTGTAATATTCGATTAGCATAATACTATCATAGTCCATATGCTATTTGTTGACGTTTATTGTCCAAACAATTTATCGTACAAAAACACACCCACCACCCCTGTGCACCTCGTGTAAGTACGATCAAGCCGTCCCTCCGGTGTTGCACATAGTGTCAAAATGTTTAGAAAAATAATTATTGTTTCGAATCCGTGTCGAAAAGGTGTGGACCCGTTTAAATTCGAAATGTTAATATTCATTTAAGGTATAATGAGTGCTTGTAAACGTCGTTTGAAAGTGGTGTTCAAACAATGTATTATTATCCGATTATATAAACTTATATAATCAAGATGTTCAAATTATTTTCCTACAAAGACGAAACATCTAACTTTTTCAATTTATGAAAAAGAATCTGACCCGAGATTATGCAATATTATTACGCTTATTGCTATACAGAATAACGAAAAGTGTATTTTATTTAGGTTTATTTTTTTTTTAACCTAACGATTAAATTAGGATAATTTATTTATTAAATTTGTGGTCTAGCGTGGTATAGGAGCAACTTAATGTTTTACTACTACAGATTTTTAATTTGATACGGAATAAAAATTAAGAAAAAAATAGTTCTATAATATACTTGTCAAAGGCTAAGCAGATAAAATCACTCTGATTTTATATTTACAGTTTACACTTACCACGCGTGCATGCTTATTGTATTACAAACATTATTAAATCAACCAAATTAATTAATTAAATATTTTATATAATTTAAAAAAAAAAAAACAATTTCTTTTTTATCAAATATTGCATTTTTGAAATATTATTGTGTATTTATCGATAATTAATAATACTTTTACTATTTCGCTTTAAGATTTTTATAATCAACGCCGGATTAACCTTTAAGCAAATCAAGCAGTGCTTAAGGCCCTCGAAAAAACTCGAGCCCGTACAATGGCCGGTATTTTTTTAAATTTTTTTTGAGAAAATTTAAAATCTGTATATTTACACACTAAGAAAGTTTTACTATAAAATGACCGGTATTAATAATAATAGTAATAATAAATTAGCCGAACGCAACTACCCTTCTCCTCTGTACAAACTGTACGACACAATATTGTACAGTTCAATATTAAATGTGACTGAGAATTTTCTAAATGTTAAAAGGCCATTACGTGTATATCTTTGTCTTAAGTGTACTAACTGTACTGTCGGTGAATGATCTTTTACCCGATTTGAAATTATTAAAAAGCGTATAACGACGACCTTCACGATCACACGAGAATCTGCAAAATTTTGAAATTTTGAGCGCCGGGAGTGAATTTGTAATATCTCTAGACTTGGACGATGTTATCTGATCTTTTTTAAATGCAAAAGCTAGACAAAAAGCGTTATGTATAGATGAAGAGGATAAAAAAGTTGACAGTTTTAACGACGACAGTGACTAATTGTATAATATATATAAATGTAGTTTTGTAATTACCTTCTATAATTTTAAAACGTATTAGACAAATCAAATGTTTTCTATTCGACATGCTTATATATTAAATATTATTTATATTCATAAATAAAATTATAAAACATGATATTTTTGTTTTTAGTTTGTAATTGAGAGACACGGCTGAGATACAGGACAGGCGTAAATCTTTTTCATTTTCTCTCTCTCTCTCTCTCTCTTTATGGGCAATTAGGCCCATCTGGCTAATTTGCTTAAGGCCTGCGAAACACTTAATCCGGCATAATATTATAATTCGCGTGAAGTATTGATATGTACGCTACTGGAATTGAATAGAAATATTCAGTTTCAGTTTTCTTGGTTTTAATACGTACGTTTGAAAATCAAACACAAACTACGATATTATTAATACTGTTTTCGCATTTATCTCATTCGGTTTTAAAATTATAATATATTTTTATTTAGTTCATTATTTTGTTACGGAGAAGTCGTGGATATAAAATCCGTCCACGTTTATCCACAGACGTGTGTTTATTATTTAAGCCATTTTTTCGTACTTCCCAGTAAATCATTAATGTAAACCGGCCGTGTTTACACTGGGTGGGTTATGATAAATATAATATTGTACACGCTGTTGTAACTCGTAAATTATTTTTTTGTTGTGTAGATGCATTAGACCACATATATATATGTATGAAATAAAGAAAAAAAAATCATTTTATACTCGAAAGTATACCGAAAATGATGGTACTTATAACGTGGTAGGTATTCATTTTTTTTTTTTTTTTTTTTTATCGACAAGAGTTCGTCTGTTTCAGAATTTTCATCCCGTTAACCATCAACGCGTTCGCAATAAAAGCTAAAAAAAAAAAAAAAAAAATATATATACCTAGCGACAATGGTATTATTGAAATTGATATCCGTGTGACATTCACGTACTTCATTTTTTATTTTTTTTTTTGTTTTTTTTTTTTTTCAATGAAATTAGGTTTAGGTTTTCGGTAGAATAACTTCGACATATTTTACCGCACTATTAAATTATTATCACTCAGACAAATAGCCCTTAATCATAACAGTAATCGCGATTATATTTAATCGAAGTTATATAGTTCATTTTATTTTACGTAGTATCGTACTATTATCGACTGTCGAGAAAATAATAATAAAAGACTTAGTATATAGTCAGATGTATATGTATTGTATTTATCAATTGGCACGGGACTTGATGCATTTGCATTTTTTTTTTTTTTTTGCTCTAATACGTTCCGCATATTTGTTTCGTGGAACGTAGAACCTGATGGTACCGTTTTTATTTAGCGTTTTTAGAGAGTTTTGGGCCACACGGTCATTTTTTTGCATTTTTATACTTCCGGAGGAAATATAATGCATTGTAATTATTTTTTTTTTTAGAAAATTCAGTAAATAAAACCCAAAATGTTTATCGTATTCAATATTCTTTAATCTCCTATATAATCGTACGCCATTGTACCTAAGCTATTAATAATTATTGTAAAATATTATTAATAGTAAAAAGAATAAATCAAGAACGGTATACAAGTAAGATTCAACGTTTAATTACCGACCCATCTCAAAAGTCACATTTTAACTACGATTTATTAATATATATATTTTTTTAAATTTAAATGTCCACTAATTTATTTGAATAGTCATTAAAATAGGAATTTTTAATGTCATTTTTAAACATTTTTATGCGTTTTTTCCGGGAATTTTTTCAAGTTTTTTAGGTCATCAAGTTCCGAACCCTATTAATAGTTATTCGAATTTAAATCGTTAAATTTAAGAAAACTCTAATATGGATTGATAGCCTTTCTCAGCGATCGACAACACGTCGACAAATTGGTTCATAAAACTTTTACTCTTGAACAGGGACGGTCAGGAATGGAATGGGAATTATTATTCCCCACGACCTCATTTCCCTTCAGTATTTTATAATAATATATATTTATAAATATTTAGATAATATATAATTATTTATATAATAATGTAATTAATAATAGTTGTTATTTGATCGCCGCATCTCTTGGAAAAAAAAAAAAATGATTTTTAAGTAACATTATATAATACAATTAAAAGATACTTCAATATTTTTTTTTTATAAAACACCTTTAAATAAAAAAAAAAAAAAAAAAAAACGCATACTGTTGTTATACTTACTTGAATTATTATACAACCATTAACCGCGCTGTTATAATTAAAAATATCTCTCGTAATTAAATATTGTCACGATAAAATTGAATGGGCTGATACGTAAAAATAAAATTAAGAGCGACGACATTATCTGTGTGTACGCCCCGGACGCGATGAATTTTACTCGGAATGCAACTAGGAAACGTGTAAAGTTTAAAGTAACTGCGGCGTCTTTTGATAATTATTTATAATATAAAATATACAGTTTAATTCGAATTCCCGTCTTTATAAATTATTGTTTGCTCCCAGCAAATGCGCATACTGTAGTCGTGTAATATATTCGTATATGTATGTCGGCACAATCAATACTTACAATTAAAATAGAAAATATATTATAGTTGAAAATTAGGGATACAGATAAACCTCTAGATAGATTGGTATACTACACTCGTAATACTGCCGGGCGACTAAGGATTATTGGATTTTAGATTGTGAGCAAAGCGAAAGAGTTATTAGTTTTACAAAGATGTGTGTTTGTTTTTCGGAAATCACTTTCTCGGCCATGGGGGGAGGATATATTGGGGGTTATAACACCTCATAGAAATTTCTTCGATGTATACTTTTAGATTCTGAGCGGTCTTGTGGTTTTACAATGATGTTTATTTATTATTATTATTTTTTTTTTCTGTTAACACTTTTTCTACCAGAAGACTTCATCCGATCTATATACACTCCTTAACTGTTTCCGATAGAAAATATTGTCTAGTTGGTACTTAAAACAGGACATTTTTCAATATACCTATTAATTTTTTAACGTGGAAGATAAAACTACCAACAAGTGACGACAAAACGGCAAAAACACGATTTCGTCAAACTCTAGTTTTATTATTTATATTTATTTTTTTTGGTTGCCAAGGCAACAATAAAAACACGACTAATAATACTTAGCTCAGAATCGTTTTTCGTTTGCAATTTATCGTTGCATACAGATATAAATTAAATGTCTACTACATACTACGTTTCCAACTTCCCATCTACAACAGTGACTCATCCATGATGCGATGTATGTACATTTTTTTTTTTAAGATGATGTAACCAGTGAAAATAACATCCTGTTAGGAGTGACAATTTCAAATGTACCCCTGAAATATTTTCCTGGCTACGCCACTGTAATCTCGGTTAGTACAAATGTTCCGATTTTCCCATGGCATACCTTGAAAATGCAACCATTGATTAATAATACTTTGTTTAAAAACAATTTCGGAATTATCACTACATTTTCCAGAACATTATAAAAAAATAATCTGACGACAAATGTTATCCTCCGCTCAGAATCGTTTTTTGGATTGCAATGATTTATCGTTGCTTTCAAAACCTAACCTTACCTTCCAAACTAAATGGGTACCATATTTTTATTTTATTTTATTTTATTTTTTGGTATATAAAAATCAAAAACCGTAAAAATCGAATAGATACTGTTTTAAAAAATAATTTTTTCTACAAAAAAATTGTCTTTTTTTTTACAATTGTTGTAAATCTGAAAAAAAAAAACGAATTTAATTGATATTTCTGTTTGATTGATTATATAAAACATCCAATATAAAATAATATTCGAAATATAAATTAACAACATTGAAGTAATAACAAAAAAGACTACATTTTATCTGTACGTAATATTAATAATATTTTTCACGTTCCACCGTGTATGTTATGGGTAAAAAATAATTTTAAATATATTTCACGGTCAACTATTTTAACTATTTTAGAAAACGCATTTATTCAAACAAACATAATTATCAGTTTCAATCCTGTATACAAAATATAATTATTTATTAACAATAAGTTCCGGAATACAGAATATGATTGAATATAATTATAATAATTATTTGTAATTAATTTATAACACATACGGTTCGAAATTAAATTTTTTAATAATATTAAAACATTTTTCACACATATTTAAAATTCGATAAAAACGACTTCGAGTCCAATTATTCAAATCCCTCGCACTTCCTCGTTCACAACGTCATATTTTGCTTCGTGCCATCAAATCGTTTAAGTACTATTATAGCCCACTGTAAACTTTTTTACTTTTATAAAACATAGATAAAAAAAAACTCCTCCGGAAAAATAAACCAAAACTAAAATAAGTTAATTTGGCATTTTATGTGCGTTACTCGTTGTAAAAATAAATATATCAGTATTAATAAAGTTTATTTGAAAATAGCGGTTGTCCGTGACAACCGTTAAATTAGTTTTTTTCCATAGAGCATACGGAACAAGACCGTGTTTTTTTTTACCCCATGTAATCGAGTGAAACCGGAAATCGATAAAATTATTATAACAAGTACGAAACGGTCGTAGGTATATCTAAGATAAAAATTCGAGTGTACGGCGTGCAACGATAGAAATTGAAAAAAAAAAAATCCATCTTCCGGGTGTTGTCTGCCTATAGTATATTGAAAATGTCAAATTCCTGGGCGCCATAGAATGTGATTGTAGGTCGCACACGCGCCAACACTTCCGCATATAATATTCGTTGCATAAAAATTAATTAATAAAAAAAATACAGCTGATGTTGAGCAGCGATAGCGCGGAAACGAAAACGGGTCCGTGTAAAAATGTTTGTCGAAAAAAGTATTTCCTTATATTTATAAGCCGTAGTCAAACGGTAAACATTCACTATACGCGAACTCCACTCGTGAAATTATATTTACGACCTTTGTTCATACACGGCTAAAACCCGTATATTAATTTTTAATATATATATATATATATATATATATATGCGAAACCCATGTGGGTTTTTTCAGTGTCGATTTTTCGTGAGGTTTTGCGTTGTACCTTGAACTTGTAAAACGTTCAAATTCAGTATTACAATCGTCAAAATACCATTCGCTTTCGATATATAACAAGCGTGCAACTACACTTCGGCACCCGCAAAATAAATAAAATGTGAAATTTGAGAAACATACATGCGTATACATTTTTTTTTTCCCCTTATCTATTTTTACTCCTAACCCATGGTTATTTTATTGCCCGTTATAAAAGTATATCCCGGGCTATTGCCATCTGTGTTATTATCATTTTTGAAGAAAAAAAAAAAAATTGATAACACTGTTACTCGGAGGGACGAGGGGTCAAGGAGCGACCGCCCCTCCTCCTACCCCGGATTTTATTAAAATCTTAATTTTAAATCGAGTATGTACGTATGTAGTCTGTCGGTACGTACGAATTATTAGCGCAATAAAATGTAATTGTATGTTTGATTCGATTGGTTTTTTTTACCCAATATATATATACGATATGCAATACGCAAAAATCGTAACAGGCGATTTTCAAATTTTAAGAACCCCTTAACAACGGATAGTTTGATTGCGCGAGCTGTTGTAATCACGATTTTTCTGATTTCGGTGACTACAAAGTAAAACAAGCCGAACTATTTCAATTTATTCTCAAACCACCCGCGATATTATAGGATTTCACGGCCATGTTTTACTGAGTTGGGTGTTTTATTATAAATGTAATATCGCGCGATTTTGTTCCGGGGATGTGGCGATGGGAGGGGTTGTTGAAATAAATGTACTTATTTATTATATTTATATTATTGTTGGATTCATACAAGTGTTATCAACATTATCCGCCGCGGTACAGCGTCAATCCATTATGAAGTCGACGTTTATATTATTTTACAATAATAAACAATCAATTACCAGTACAATAGGTGAACATGACGTTTAATTAAATTAAACGAACGAGAGAGTGAGAGAGAGAGAGAGAGAGAGTGATAATATAATTATTACAAAATAATTGTCAAATAAGTGGCCCGACGGTTGTATTATTATTATTATTATTATTCGTATACAGAAGGAGTGTCGTTTCACAATGTAAATAACTCGTACAAACGTGGCCCGGTTGTCCCGCAAACCTTTTTTTTTCTTTTTTTTTTTTCCTGTCTTTAGACTAAAACCATATTAGTTTTCTATATTAGAATTAATGTCAAGCCGGTTAACGCTAACTGTGCCGAGCTGCGCTTAATCCCAATCAATCCGAATCGACAAAAACGATAACAATCCGTAAAATCCGACAGGATTGTCGTCATATAATTGTTATTGTATAATATTAAAATTTATATTAAACAAATTCATTAAATCAGTCGTTGCGGGCGAAATTAACAACAACAACAAAAAAAAAAAATAATAATAATTGTACAACCGGATAACATTAATCGTCTTGCGGCGTGATTGTGTTTTTGTGTTTCTTTTTAGCTGGCCACATTCAACTGTACAATGTTTTTACACGGTAATATCATCAATATTTTTACAGTGCCCGTATACAATTGATATTTTCGCAATCGGGATCCAACGGCCTAGATTCGGTAGTGTTTGTTTTGATGTTTTCCGTAAAGTGTGGAGAAAGCGGAGAAATACGGCTCTAATTTTTGGAGGAAAACGGTCGGCTACGGTCGAAAACGTACGTACCCCGGGTGCCTTTTACTATACTTATATGTCGTGCAGTATTACGTGTACGTTGTAGAAAATCAATACGGTACAGAATTGTCCTATTGTGTTGTTAGTTACCCGAAAATTATCCGGAAAATTGCATATAATTAATTGTAATATTAAAGCAGGCGAATACAATGCCGAATACAAAGCCGTTCGGGTGGTTCGAGGTGTAGGTGATTATGTGTGCGTATAATTTACCGCTGGTGTTCGTTAACCAATTTAATATTATATTCCCTGTCGGCGAATAATTCAAAGTCGGTTTTACGGGCGTGTGTCCCCCCCCCACTTCCCCGTATTGAGAATATTTTAGTCCTAAGATACGACTGGGAAATACTCGATGCTAATTTATTTATCTCGTACACAAGAGTTCACGATCGCTATAACAGTATCTAACCTTTGTCGTTGGTTTTTCTTCTTCTTCTTCTTCGGATGTCTGCCTCGCCGATATTATAGCGTTTTCAATATAGACAATAATGTCTATAATTCCTATAGTGTTACAGTTGGCGAACTCCCGTACACGAAACGTACGAAATCCGCCATCTAATTTGGCCAACCACGTAATAGTTCGTATTAGAATTTTTAATTTTTTTTTTTTTTTTATCGTTTTATCACCCTACCACTAAATATTACAGTATTAGAGAGTTCGGCCTCGGCGTCCGTTGACGAGCGATTCAAATAGAATCCAATATCGAAATTGTTAAAATTATATCTATAAATATAATTTCTATACTCATTACTTACTTATTCTGCAGGAACGTTTATTATTATGTTTTTAAATCTGGTGGAGTCAATCACGCCACTGGTCGTGTTGTTCAGAATCAATAAAATTAAAATATTTTACGGTTATCCTTCAAACACAAACGCAGAAAGAACAAATAAAACAGTAAAAGCGTGGTAAAACAAACGCGAAATTATTTATTTAATATATATATATATATATATGTATATTTACAAAATATATGCATTCGATTCGTACCGTATAGAAGTATGATACTCTATAATTCGAACAATTATAAAGAGTAAAAACCAATAGTGCAAGACAAACATGACAAACACTCGAAATTATTACAAATAACGTTGGGATATATTTTTGAACATTTTTACGACGCAATCGCCAATATTACGTATTATTAAAGTGTGTATTAATTTATATAATTGTTTAGTTTACATGAACAAATTCGATTAACTTCAAATAACCGTTGTTTATCTTTTTTTTTTTTTGAATATAAAGTACACATTCGTTATCAAAATAAAATGTCATCATGTTTAATCTTGTCTTCTCGTCCCGTCCTTAACCTATTTCTGTGTTTAAGTTGACAACTTTTTTCTTTTTTTTTTTTATCTCGTACAATTTCGTTGGAAAAATTAAAATTATCAATCAAATTATGCGTACCTATTTATTCGACAAACAATAATTTACTGTTATATCAGCGATACATATTGTGATATTAATTACTTTTAAATACGTTATTTTCGACGGGAAATTAAATATTTAATACGAATACGGGTAACACCGTCAACCTGGGTACCTCCCCTGTCACTAATATTAAGAATTATTAAATATTTTGGAGGAATAAACAAAATGAAACAAATACATCAAAGTAAGTCGCTATAAAAACAACTTAATATGATGAACCACGTATGCAATTTTGGAGTTTATTTTTTGAGAACCCAAAAGAAAAGAAATCCTCAAAAAACCAAATATAAAACTTGTAATTACCTGAATTACAAAAAAAAAAAAAAAAAAAATACAATAAAATCGAAAATAATCGAAACCTAAATATTTTCTCTATTTTTACGTTTTCCCCCATTATTAAGAAAAATACAAGATCGATCAAAAATTAATGTCTAAAAATGCACTAATTAGACAAAATTGTCTACTAGAAATCACCGTCTGAAGAAAACGATTGGAATAAAAAAGAAAAACAAGAAAACAATAAGCGTACGTCATAGTAAAACCAATACATTCCTTTCTACGCTCAGAATTAAAAAAAAAAAAAAAAACCATTTGCATATTTAAAATAATTTTAATTCAATATCGTATTTTCAATCGATATAGGTACATTTATGTTAAAATAATATTTATTTGTAACCAAAGAATGTAATTAGAAAACGAATCCGCGTAAAAATACCACAAAAGTACACCTACTGATATAATAAAAAAAATTGTAATTAATACATTTTTTTTTTTTTGTATACACTGATGACAATTGATGACGTACAAAATTAAAAATCGCCAAAACGTTTTACTAAATTGCGATTGCGATATGCCGTCATATTTGTTGTTGGTTTGTCGTCAAGTCGATATTATAATTATAAAAAGAAAAAAAGAAAGTACAACTACTTATTTTAAAGGTCGTATTTTTTTTTACTTTTTAATTTTCTTTCAAAAGTCATTGTATTAATACGATGTAGTATAGGTTAGCTATACTGCAGCTCTTAGTGGCCATGTTATTTTTCTTAAAAAAATGGTATTACGAATAAGCAATTGGTAAATTTTATAAAACCTGTTAACACGTATTATTATAAACGGTAACTAATAGCAACGCATTATCGTATTCTGTGCAGTTACAACTATAGCAGCACTCAAGCGTAGCTATAGGAACCTATTATTATTCAGAAATGTAAAAAATATATAGTTTTTTTTTTCGTCCCATTTAATTTGCACGTCACGAACATCACGCACATTAATATTATTTTACCATATACGTACACGTTTTTGCACAGTTAGTTAAGAAATTATCCGAAAAAAAAAAATGAAAATGTATATATTTTTGTATTTTTTTTTTTTTTTTTTAAACATTTTCATGGTACGAAACATGCATATATTATTATTATTATTACGTACCTTCTGTAATATTCGACCGGATATTTTTATAGTACCCGCCGACGAACGTCAGTTGTCATACTACTTATACTATATGAATTTTATTTAACGTTTTATTTAATTATATTAATTGACTAGTTGTGTTGTGATACTGATTTTTTTCAGGGTGAGAGGGTTAAAGCTCTTTTAAATTCAATATTCCGAATTTCGTACGTCCAGGTGGAATGGAATCCGAGAGTTACTAGTGTCCATAACTCACAAGTTTTAGCACTTACCGACGACGGACCGATAGATCATCGGGTACATTCGATCGAGCCAGAGCTTTGAAATTCGGAACATTGACATCGTGTATTTAGGGTTATAATTACGAGAAAAATGAAAACTCGATAAAACTCCAACTTTGGACGGTGAAGAGAGGGGTAGTGAATCAATGTCTGTATTTTACGAGCGTTTGCCAATTTCAACGGATACCGGGTGATATTATTATATCGACGTCGAATGTATAATGTTAAACAAAAGTAGTGATATCCCCCAATCCTATCACCAAAAAAATATAAACGCGAAAAAGGGACCAAGTCCAGTAAGGGGAAGAAAAATAAAAAGTTTGTCAGCTTGGCCGAAAAAAGTAGTCGATGTTAAAGTGTTAGACGCCAAGTTAAAACTGTTAAAATAATATCTTGCTCGTTTTTACTACATTTTCGACTTGACAAGTGTTATTTGTAATTTAATATTATTTAAATGTTATGTATTTCAATGTGTACATTCAACAGTTGTATTTATTATAAATAATATCAGTCGACAATTTAACGGTAAGCATAGTAAGCGAGATATTTTTTCAAAACTTCTCCTATTCACTGAATCTGGTCCCATTTTCACATTTAAGTTTATTTGGCGGGTTGATTATACCCACAATAATATTATATACGGTAATTATTTCAGAATTTTGTTTGAAAAATTTTTAAAATCGACTTCCGAGTATTACAGACCGAAATATTACAACATCTAATATTATATAAATGTTTTTCTCTGTAGCAATTTGCCGCAACCGAATATATAATAGTAGGCTGAATATTTTATAGTAGGCTTTAAAACCAAAAAAAAAAAAATTTATATATACGGTAGTTGAATATTAAACAGTTGCCTCGAGATTTAGTAATTTTTTATTCCTACATAGGTTTTGTTCATAACATGATAAATAATACTGGTAGATTTGATTTTTAATAATATTGTACAAATTCTTTATGGGGGTGGAGGGGGGGGTTTAGTTATAAAATATAAATAAATAACGATTTGTTCGGATCAGATTTACTATAATTGCAAAACGTGTTTGAGCGTACTTGATGGTTTTAACGTTTATATAAAACTGTACGCCACTCGACCTAGACTGGTAGCCGTAAAACGTAATTGTCCTTGTTGGCTTTTTTGGATTTTTAAGGCTCGTATGTTCGTAACGATGTGGGTTCAAGGATCGTCTCCGCTGCTGTGTAGTTTAGTAGTACTCGTACACTAGGCCGACCACTGTACGTCGTGACTCTGAAATATGATCGTGTTATTGCCGAAACAAGTGGTTTTTTTGTTATTTGTTTTATTTTTTTTTTTTTTTTTACTTTTAGAAGGTAACTGTTGGCATGTATACGGTCCCAACTTACGTAGACTTTCATTTCTGTAAAAAAAAAATATAATAAAAAAAAAAAAAACACATCGGTATAAAAACCTTGTTCAAACATATCGGTATATATAATAGTTGAGATAATATTATTTTTTACTGTTTGTTTAATGAAATCTATAGAAGTCGTTTAAAAGCATAATATCTCGAGGTCGAAATTCGAAAAAAAAAAATGAATGGATTATTTATATATAATGAGGAATCATCATTTATACGATATTTTCCGCAAAATTCGCATCGTACGACTATGAACAATTTGAAACACTTTTACTAATCGAAAAATTGTATACTGAGGGAAAAATCTAGGAGGTGAACCGTTGAGAATTTCCGAAAAAAAATGTTTCGAGTAGAGTTTCCACTGGGTGGAAATTCCGCATCTTATTGTAAGGTGCAGCGCAAGAAAATCACAGGATTTTCCGAGTAAAAACAGTACAGATCTTAGTAAAAATAATTGAGTAAAAGTAAAATCAGAATCCGAAAGTACGGAAATTTATGTCTTTCAAAATTAATCATATAGTCTGAACATGAGGGTAAATCACTAGTTAACAGAAATCAGTGTACAAATTTATGTACGGTAATCATTAGGGCTAGGAATTTGTAGCATTTGCGTTTTTTTTCTTAGTACTTCAGCACATAGCTTATCAAAAACAAAATTCGATTCATACATCACAGAGTTCAAATATACAAATGTTTGTTGCATTTTCTAATGATTTTCGTGAAGTAATGCATTATCAGTACTTTAATGTCAGTATATTAGCTTTTTTTTTGTTTTTATTCATTCAATTTCATTAATTTATTCGTCGAATTAAAGTAAAATTGTCTTCATTAATGACGTTATTAATAGATACGGTTATTTAGTGGAACTTTGTGTACATGGCGAAATATTATCAATTTAAAAAAATAATTATTCATTTATTGTATCACGTAGATATCAAATTGTACTTGGGTGTACTGAGAATTAATTTTTTCGAAATGTGTTCATTAGCGAGTCATTTGTCAGTATTAAAAATAATTTTCAATTAGATTTTTACATTTTTAGGTGTTTTCATTGTTTAAAAAGCATTTTTAATTTTTTTTTTTTTTGTTTTGTTTTCCCGTAACATTATTGGTAACTTTTTAATGCTTTTTCTGTAGGTATTTTAGCGCATAATTTTCGTAGCCCTGGGAATCACGGTTGCTTTCGGTAAATCCGTATAGGAAAACTTCGAGTATCTTACGGGAAATGTCGGTATTCATTGGGAAATCATAGTGTTCCGAATTCGGGCGCACTCAATGTATACGCAATTTGAAATTAATTTCAATTGATCGATCAAACTATAATATATATTTTATTCGTTTTGAGTAGACGCACACAGTAATTATTGAAAAAAAAAAACATTGTATGATTTACTTTATACGGAAATTATTTACGGATCGTAAATGTCAGTCGAGCCAGTACAGGCGGCACTACGAAATTAATAATACGCAATTCAAAATTATATAGCACGACCGCGGTGTTTATTTTTTAATTTCTATGCGATTACTATTATTTTATTTATTTTTTTTTATGATCATTTCGACGATAATTACTTAATGCTGATTGAATAATTCGTAATTAATAATTGTGCGTCGTCAATATAATTTATTTAGTTTCTCGAATAACTCAGTGGCACGTTTTACTCGTACAGTAATTTATAATAATTCGATCGTTCATCGCAGTTCTGCGTGGTCGATATTTTATAATTGTGAAAAGTGTTTGGCACAGAAGTAAAAAAAAAAATATATATATATAGTGTTAATTTAGAAAACGTGTATTCGGTTTGGACAGTGGTTATCTGTGGTTCTAAATAAAACCACGTAACGCGATACGAAATTAAAAATAAAAATAAAAAAAATTATTATTATTTTTATTATTATTCAAAACGCCAACTGTCGAGTGCACTTGTAATACGATCCGATCATCGAGTATTATTTATTTCCGTTGTCGTTATTGTTGTCGTCTTGATTTATGTATTTCGGTATGTCCGAATCGGTACAAAAGCAATTCCAATTGTCCGTCCGATTTCGTACCAGACGTGTCTACAAATAAATCTATTTTTTTATATTATCTAGGTACGGCTACAACTCGTGGTTTTTTTTTTATTTATTATTTCTGTAATTAGTCACCGTGTGTGTGATAACGATACGATTGTAACGTTTCAATAATTTATATGAACAGCTATAACGTTAGATTATGGCCTTCGTTTATTTATTCTATATAATATGTTTGCCCGGGCACTTAGTTTTACCGCAGTGAAAAATGTGTCCTGTAAAATTTTAACCTGACCTAATTGCAAATATTGGTTATGAATTTCAAACGACTTGTTACATTTGTCACGCGCGAACATTTTTTTAAATTTTATTTTTATTTAAACGTCAAATTATTTACAGCTTTTATTTATATAAATACATATTAAACGGCCCGTGCATAATGACGGGGGAATTTATTCGATAAACTTAACCATAAACCGTATTTGGCCGTTGGATTTTCGTGGCGAGGTCATTTTTATCGATATATATATATATATATACGAGACCTGTTCAAAAAGTTCCCGAATTTTTCAATTTTTTATTCATAGTGCTTACCTACAAGCTATTGTGACTTATCACCCTCGAAGTATTCTCCCTCTTGGTTTATACGCTTTTGTCAATGACGTTTCTATTGTTGAAAGCAATCCTGGAAAGCAGTTTCTGGAATTGCTCGTAGCGTAATGGAGGTTAGCGAATTTTCTTTTATTTCGTCTATCGTAGAAAATCATTGTCCTTTTAACGGAGATTTTAGTTTTGGAAATAAAAAAAAAAGTCTGCTGGTGCCGCTAAGTCGGGAGAGTATGGTGGATGAGGAAGCACGGTCATGTGATTTTTCACGTAAAAAAACAGGGAAGTGTGTGCCGCCGGAGCATTGTCGTGATGGAGAAACCATAAGTTTTTCTTCCACACTTCAGGCCTTTTCCTCCACACTTTTTCTCGAAGACGTTTTAATATTTCTAGATAGTACCATCGGTTAACAGTTTGTTCTGTAGGTAGAAATTCGTGATGAATAACTCCCAGGTTGTCAAAAAAAAAAAACCGTTAGCAGGACTTTGACGTTTGATCTGACTTGACGAGCTTTTTTTGGTTTTGGAGAAAATTTACCAACCCACTGCGATGATTGGACTTTTGTCTCAATATCATAACCATAGACCCACGTCTCATCACCCGTTATAATTTGCTCCATGGACATACTCGTATCATCATTTGCGCGATCTAACAATTCTTGACAGATTGTTACGCGGTTGTCTTTCTGATCATGCGACATCAACCGAGGGACAAATTTTACTGCAACACGGTGCATTTCAAGTTTTTCTACCAGGATTTCATGATATGAACCAACCAATATGTTACAATCTTCCGCAATTTCTCGAACAGTTAAACGGTCTATTAGACCGCACAATTTCATTTACTTTTGTCAAATGAGCATCGTCTGTCGATGTCGACGGACGTCCTGAACTTGGGTCGTCATCAACTGATTCCCGACCGTCTTTAAAACGTTTAAACCAGTCGTAACACCCCGAGTACGTCCTAAACACTGATCACCATGAGCATTTTGCAACATTTCATGAGTCTCCGTAAAAGATTTACAAAGTTTAACACGAAATTTAATATTAATATGTTGTTCGTGAATGTTATTCATCTTAAAAATCGCACAATACACACGACTCGTCTACTTTGGACGCGCACAGTTAACGGTTAGATAGTAATAAACATTTGAGATTTAATTGAAAAGATAGGGGCTTGAAGGTAGGGGTGGCCTATAGCTTGATTGAAGCTCTATTTTATTTTAATCTAATAACATTTATGATACTATAAATTTTCTATTTTTAGGAATTATAACTTCGGTAACTTTTTGAACAGACCTTGTATACGAGGCGACGGAGTATTCATAAGGCCCGGGACAGTTTTTTTTTTTGTTTTGGCCCACCTATACCGAAAACTTACTGGACGAAGTATCAAAAATTGCATTTAGACGATTTATACGGTTACTATTGTTTTAATGATTTTTTTACAATAAACGAGTATATATTTATTACTTCTTTGCAGCTTTTAATTCTGATCGTAGTCAATATTTTTAACCAATTCCGCTCCAATGTTTAGGACGGATGCTAGACCGTATTTAAAGGCGGCGAAATATTTAAGCAATATTAGTTTAAACAATTTAATGAAAAAAATAATGTTCATCGTGGTCGTGCAGCTTAATGGGGACCACCGCGAGATGGTTTCTAGACGGATTCGCTATATCGGACGGGTCATCAGTTCGCCGCCGGGAGTTGGATGACTCCTATATAAATTATATTGACAATATTACGAATATTAAATGTGCCGCAGAAAATATTGAAGAATATTAAGATAAAATAAGTGTGATGTTGATAATTATGCTTTAAATGTATGCCCTGGGGCGCCAAAATGTCAATTACAGCCCCGGACGAACGGTACAGTTATTTTGAGGTTTCTCCGGTAACTGTGGATTTTAAATGGTGTGTCAATATTGTTTTCAACGCAGAGAAGCACATATCCTACTACTAACTATTGTTTCAACTCTCTTTATTTCCTATAAGTCATATAAAACATGTACAAGTACTTAGTATACTAGGTAATAACTAATAAACTTTAATAATTACTTGTATTTATATGAATTTAAAATACAAACAATTACTACATTATAAAAACATGTAATTTTTCTCTCAAAATGTTTCATTTACAATAGTGTTTAAATCTATTTTAACATTTTAATTTTAATACAATATTACTACATTGGTACTTTTCTTGTTTTTTATAGTGACAAATTCATCAACGACATTGTCAAATGAAATCGTTATATCTTTTTCTATTGTTAATACAGTCATTACCGGTGTGACGACATTGACCTATCGTTGATCTTAGATAATTTTTTATTGTTTTCAGCTTGCTCTGAAGCTTTTTTCACATGTAGCTGTAGTTATAGGAACTGTTAAAAATACTCGTAGTGCCACCACTAAATTCAGATACAAATGTTGTAAAAGAGTACTGACGAACATGCTTTTGAATGATCTAACCGAGTTGCATTCCTAAATGTTGTCGTTAATAATGGAGCCTGATATTTGAAACTATCGATTTAAAAATCAAAACTCTGCAGTATTTAGATCTCGATCACACTTCAATGCCGAAGTCATTAACCCAGAGTTTTATATGTTTTAGTGTTTTATAACCTAATAATAATTACAATATAGTAAGTTGTTAAAACAAATATATACATTTTTTTCAAATATTACGTGAAAAAATTATTACATAAGTAGTATTGAAATTTGCGCCCCTCTTAGAAATGCGCTCCTGGGCGTACGTATAATATAATATATAAGGCACACGAGCCGGGCCTTTTGCCATAGTATACTACCAATACGATTGTTATTTGACGAGTTATTTATCGTTGATAAATTTATCGATGTTAGAGTGTTGGTGGCGAGTGCATTTTGTCGGATCTTTAGGGGGAAAAAAAAAACCGGAAACCGTTCGACTTTCGAACGCGTTCCTTGACAGGGATATAGGACACATGCGTTTATTGAACAGAGAGCGGGTAAACTGCACATTCTGCACCCGAAAACACACACACACACACGTATTATTTTTTTGTGCGAGTAGGTATTTTATTATATAATACAATATGGTATATTTATTCTGTATACCTCCTACAACAGCTGCTCCTCGAATACGCACGTTTTCCGCCGACGGATCTCGCGGGACCGTTGGGCGTGTTTCGACGACTCGTGTTATTATTTTAACATTTCATATTTATATTCTTTTTTTTTTATTTATAACCAACCATTGTAAAATTATTCTTTACCTCTCTCTCTGACGTAGGCGCGAAAAAAGTTCGAGATTTTCGGAGGTTTGGGGAGTCCTAAGCTCAGGTTCATACCAGAACCTTTCATGAGGCTTTCCGGTATTACAAAACCCCTAAAAAAAAAAAAAACCTTCTCGATACATTCGAACGAGTATTACACATAATACTTAAATTATAAATATTTATTATATTATAAATAATATATTATTAATATATAAAATTATATATTATATATCATAATATATAATATATAAATTCATTCAAATACATTTTATTTTTTAAATAAGGTAATATGTTTTCAATTTTAAAATCGATCGATTATTTGATTTGATTTTACAATATAGATATGGAGACGGGAGCGTTTTGGTGTAAAATCTTTAGGTTTTTTTTGGCGAGAGGAGGGGGGGGGTGGCTAAGGGGCCCCTCTATTTGTGCCAATGGTCTCTGGTCGGTCAATGTAACGACGTGAAACAAAACGGTTCACTAATTAGAACGTTATTATCGCGTTAATAAAAAAAAAATGTAACACGGGCTGGAATTATCCAGGAATTAATCTAACCTAACCTAACCATCCCGTACAGGTACATTAAAATACTCGATTTTGAACATTGTGCATGTATGTGTCCGCGCGTTTCGCCTGTTCAAAATTGAAACGAGCATTTCCATACGGATTTGTTCATTATATTATTGTTATTACCCAGTGTTGTTCTACAACCAACGTTAAGGCGTCCGCACAATAATAATCAGCCTACAATATTGAAAGTTTTTTTTTTTTTGTTTTCCTACAAAGTATTGTATACAAATTACAAATCAAGTGTGTAACGCGCGGTCTATCCATTGTAAATATTATAGTCGAGGTGTATGTGTGTTTTTTTTTTTTACATGTAAATGCAGTCTTATGAGACTGAAAAAAATGAGGACAATTCACCACAGAGTTCACAAGTAAACTAGTAAACAAGTAAAGAGTTTTTCTTTCTTTTTTTTCCATATTCGAGAAAAATTTCATGGGAATATTGCGCTTATATAGTATATTATTTTGGAAATTTCGAGAAAAAAATATTTTAATGTTTAAATTACTAATATTAAAGGTACCTGAAAAAAAAAAAAATAAATAAAAATATTTTTTGAATCATCATTACGCGATAGTACTATCAAGTCGCCGTATTAAAACTTCGTAAGAATAGTCATACCTCACTGCAACTAAAATACACTAGAGAAAATATTGTTCTTTTTTTTTATGTTTTAATATGTTGTTTTATATCCCTACTGTTACTAGTATAATGCGATTATCCCATTGTGTATACTCCACATGAATAATTATTTAAGGAGTAAATTGCATGTATTGATTGTTTTTTCAAATTTTCAAGAGTATACAAGGTTACAATATTTGTAGGTTTTTTTTTTTTTTTTTTTTAGAGAATATTAGCATCGTATTAAGAGAATTTAAATCCGGATTTATAATTATGAGTCTTGTATGCCGTCAACGTCATCGTTCGCTATGGATAAAAAAAAATAAAAAAAATAAAAAAACCGTCTTGATACCGCTGTATAATTGTCGCTTATAAAAATAATTCGCGCGACTCGGCGACTAATAAAATGTACGGTCGTGTCGTATCCTATCGGCCGCCATACGGCAGTGAGAATAAATTGACGGCATTTTTATGTTATATATTTTCACGGACGACAATCATATTATATCGATCCCCGAAGGTTTCCTCCGCCATTTCCTAGCCGAAGGTTTTTTTTGTTTTTTTTATCTCTCTTTCTCTCCCTTTCGGATACCTGTAGACCTTTACCGCCCGCGTGCCGTAGCGCGCGTGTGGAACGGCATTGTGCACGCTCCGTGCGATATTTTTTTCTTGTTGAAATAATACCGGCTTGGACGACGTCTGACATAATAATAATAACGATCGAGACACCTGTTTGCGTTTACCTCGTCAAAAAACCCGAAAATAATCAATAGCAAATATCATATATTCCGTAAGTATTGAGAAAACGATACCCAATCGAATCGACATTTAAACGTAACGTTTTATTTCCGCCGGTTTTTTCTCCGTTTATCGCGTAAAACCGGACATAAAAATAACATTCGGCGATCGGCTAAAACGACCAACACCGATTAGAAACTTTTTGAAAAAGCTGGGGAAAAAAAACCGTTTAGACACTGCGGATTTTCGATTATAATTCTAATAATTATAACCTACATTACGTTAGAATTGGTACTAATAAAAATTAAATAAGTCATAACTAACTCTGGGGTGATTTATTAATACACATATAAAATAATATTTATTTGAATTGTGTAAAAGCCGACGTTATTGTAAATGGGAAAATTGGCAAGGGGGTAATTTAATTTTTATCTGTACGCAACGCCGAATCATTGCAAACGAAAAACGATTACAATATGAACGATGTGCAATTAAACGTGTTTTGATAAATTTAAATTGAAAATTCAAATAATTTGTAATTACAATTGTTTCTGGTTTTTTTTTTTTTTTTTTTTTTTTTTTTTTTTTTAACGAATTTCAACGCCGATAAAAACGAGTTACAAAAAGCTGCACCAACGTACAAATAAAAAAAACTCGACAAAGTTCAAATAGCAATAAATACTTCGAAAAAAGTCAGCAAGTATTGAAAATCGTACCACAGCTAAAAGGTGTTAATATAGGTATTCTGTGTACAATTTAGGCCTCTAGAATTATTGATTTATGACCATAAAAATCACAAAATCGAAATTGTTTAACAGGAACAATTTATTGCGTGAATAAATTCCGTTCTTCCTGGTTTTGTCAAGAAAAGTACTAGGAAAATTAAAAAAAAAAAATGCTCCGACTATACAAATGAAAGATATGAACTGATCGAAAAATATTTAAAGTTTCGTTCATACCGCACTTGTTTTAATCGTACACGAATAATTACACGTATAACATATGTATCATTTGTATCGTTGATGATGATTGTAGGATGTACGTTGAAATTAAAGATAATATTCCTTTTGGAACACCCGACGTGGTCGTTCAGAGGATATATATATATATATATATATATATATACAAATACTTCATAAATTACATAATAATTCATTTACAGTATCGTATAGTAAAATTAATACACTTACTTGCCACGCTCAGAATCTAAAAGTCACTCGAATACTTTATACGCCGTTGTTCTGGAAGTTTGTCGTTATAGGAAAAACTTTATGTAATTTATTAAACGTTTCGCGAGATTCGTCTTCGGTTGGACGTTGATAAAATTTTAATGCGTCGCACCACACCTGGTGCAAAAGATTCAATATTACAAAAAACTAATTTTAACGCATAAGAATGATTAATATTAATATTTAATTATATTTTAACAAATTTTCGCCGAGTTGCTCCGAGTTGGACTATCTCAACGGCGCACAACTGTCAAAGATTAAACAAATTTACTAAACTTCAATATATATTCGCTTCCGCGATTTCTGCGCATTATATCGAATCAAATAGTCTATTCTATTGAAATGTAATAAAAAAAAAAATTGTAATTATTTATATATAGACTTAATTATATAATTAAAAAACAAATGTGTAACATTTCAAAGATTAAATCAATGTCAAAATTGTTTTCGTAACGTTTTAAAATATTAATAGTTTTATCATTTATTTATTTCTGTTTTTTAAACAGTGCCATAGGCACTCAAAACTTTTAAATTAAAAATGTGTATATAGTTAAAATATCTGTATTGTTCCATTTGACTCTACCGAGTTTTTTTTTGTTTTTTTTTTTCATACAGTTACCCCGAACATTTCAAACAATTTGCTGTTGTTTTCGTTTAAAAACAACGTTTATATAAAATTAAATTCATTTTAAGATGTCGTCTACATTTGAACGAGAGTCCCGTTGCGAGTGGAAAATAAAAACTACCTACATACTTTTAGTCAGAATATTTACGGTGACCTATATTTAAAAATAAATCGAATAAATTAATGTAAAATGTTCTCGAACAGCTAAATTACGATGCTGCAGAAATAGGTGGTTTAATTGCCACTTGGACACAGCACGTTAATAACGATTATTGTTATTGCCCGCTATAAAACCGAAAATTCCACACGAATTTCCGATTACTTCGACGATCGTTTGAATATTCGTATATTATTAATAATAATCGAGACGACGTAATTAAAACTGACACGTTACTTAAAAAATTGTATTATTTAAAAAAAAAAAAAATTGAAATATTTTATAATATGCCTGAGCGGATGTCTGGTTTTTTCCGCCTTTTTTTAAATTTTTTTTTTTTTTTACTTACGAGAGACAAATAGAAGCGAAACGCGCATTTTGTGCGATATACTTTTCAATGTGCCGGCGTATTGTTATCCACCTCGGACCAATCAATCACGGTGCCAACAAAAGGACACTACCGTTTTTTACCATTTATTATTCGTTTTCAATTCTGATTAAGGCCTGAGAAAAAAAAAAATGTTAAAAATTCCTCTCGCTATATTGACTATTGACGACCGATAGGTAGGTATTAAAGGTTTTGCGAGCCCGCGGGAAAACCTATCGTATATAGAATTTACCAGAGAGCTTGTATAATAAAATAGTGGCCGATCGAATAATGCGTTCCGATTGGTCGACCCGTTATCTATAGCCATTGGCTACCATTTTCTAGGATACTATACAATGATATGATTATCATTTCTATTTCAATGTTTTTCCCAACGAATAACGTAATTTTTCATGGAAAAAAAAAAAATAATAATAATAACAATAACAACACTATTGGCATAGTGCATAGCATTATTACAATGCATTACAGTACAATAATAAATAATAATTTTGCCACTGATAAGAAAGTCTCCAGGCCGCACTGTCCGTGTATACGTAAAACGGCAGTCCATTTAATAGTGTGATAAGCTGAGGTTAGCCTCTTACTGTATTGACTCTATAAAATTTACTAAATTCGCACACGTTTTTCGCAAACTGTACGTTGTGAGTACAGTTAGTAACAAAAGCTTTTACTGTGTTATGACGATCACGATGACGACAACGTTACTAAATTAATTTAAGTACGAACAAAAACGGTTTTTTAAACGTATTTTATTCTCTGTTTACGTCGCCGCCGCTCGTATAAACCTACGCGTTTGTTTGACAAAATTAAAAATAAAAAAAAAAAATACTTTTTAACGAGTACCCATTCCAGAGGTATATTAAATTTTCGAAACTACTGAGATTTTTTTTGTTTTTTTTGTTTATTTTTTTTTGAATTTCTGTTGTAATCGTTTTGATTATACATAATTTGCATAAGGTACAATCGTCACGAAAACATTCGTTTGATTTTCGATTTTAGTGATGATAAAATTCGCTTTATTTTACGACGACCGACTTATTTCGTTGTAGTTTATTTTATCTTTATTATATTTTATAGACAAATTGTTATTCAATATTATTCAAACCAAGTGCGTACGTTTAGAAAAAACAAAAAAAAAAAGGTATACACTATTAACCTTTCAACGCGTGATTATTTTTTTTTTTTACTTTATACAAAGGAAGTACGCTTTTTATTCGCGTATAAGGAAATTTAACGGTGCTTACAATTTGTGGTGGTCGATTACTATATAGGAGTTTTCTATTGATAGAAACGCGTATTATAACTTCAGATACGCTACGTTTGCGTTGACGGCCCTCCGACAAAGGGTTAAAATAATAATATAATCGATATTTTTTTTTTTTTTTTTTCGTTTTCACTTTATTTCCCGTATAGATGTACACCAAGAGGATATTGCGAACTGCGGGTAGTACTTTCGATATTTTCCATGATCCGCTCGTGCGCAAGGTGTAAAACGTAAAATATAATCGCTGATATAACGCCGCGCGTCCCGTCACATCTACGAAATGAAAAAGTCGAGTGAAAAAAAAAAAAAAAAAAAACCAGTATCGAACGAAATATTATTATTACGAACTTTTATGCCGGGTACCGTTAGCTATATTCAGACACGCACACCGGCTGAAAGAAGCTTATAAAATGCGTATAAGGTACACGCCAATAACTGTCGATAATCCTTAGTACTCGAAAAATAATCGTACCTATCGTAATACACGTTATATTAGTTCGGGCGGTATGTTTTATTCGAAATTGCAGAAAATCGAACGTAATAAAAGAAAGAAGAAGAAGAAGAAAAAAAAAATAATACGATTTTGAAGAAAATCGTCGAATCCCGCCGGACGTGATAATTATTATAGCTGCACTATTATCGTAGCGATCGTACCATCTGCGACGGCGAGTTCAGTCGAACATTTCTATTAACATATTTTTTTCTTTTGTACGTATAAGAAGCGAAACATTATCAAACACACGTGTTTCATGTACTGAATTTTCCAAAAAAAAAATATATAATAAAAATGCAAATATATTCCCTCGGATAGTATAGAAATGCATTAAACGACCCCGTACGGGTTCTTTAAAAAAAAAATAAATGTCGTACTTTTAGGTTAGCTTGTTCTATATTCGAAGAAATGAATTTCTATGTATACCATATGTGCAAACGTATTAGTACAAAAGAAAAAAAAAATGCAAATGCATCAAACAAAATACATCTACATCGGTTTATTATATAAAGCCTTTTTTCCTTGAGGGATTATTTTGCAAAAAACATTTCTGTCTAATTGTGTAGTACTGAAATCCCTATGAAATCGAATTATTATAGAGAAAAATATTATCCGTGAAGTGCTTTCAAATTTCTATATACACACCGTGCCATCTCATTGTTACTTTTTTTGTTGTCAGATAGGTGATGTTAATCTAGACTTGGAGAGGACGCAGAGACGAACCGATGTGTACGTACATATCCAAAATAATTTTTCGCATATTTTACCGTAATACTCTTAATTTTGTTGCTGTTGTTGTTGTATAGAACGCAATCGGCGGTATGCTATTTTGACCAGCGGGCAGACGATCACCTCTTTTTAGATTCTTAAAAACGATTTCGAAAATATACTCGTTTTTCCTACTTGATAAATGTAGACAAACTACAAAGCTAGGCACTAACTAGTTAGAAAGTTAAAGTAACTTTCTAACTTAACTGGTAGTTGGTTCATAAAAACGTTCTAACTCGACTAGTTGAATTGAATGCATGCAATTATCTAATCTGTCGCATTAAAAACAAAAAAAAGTAACTAGTAATTTATGTAACTATTGCAAAAATTACCCAATATTCCATAACGCTGATGATTTATTAACTTTAACTAGTTGAAAAAAAAAAAAAAAAGGAATAACTTGCCCAGCTTTGGTAAATTATAAATACGAATATATCGTTGAATTCGTTTCTAACAATAAAAGCAAAACGTTAAGGCATAGTTTATGCATTTTTATTAGTTGCTGCCGTTTTATAGTTTCACGTAAAACAATTTTAAAATAAATAGTATGGGTACTATTTTTTATCAATTTTACTATATCGTTTCAGTGGACTTTGTATCATCCGATCCAACTGAGCGTATTGAATTTCATTGTATTTCCTTTGCCGTACGATAATTATTTTATTATTATTTTTTTTTTTAAATAACAGCTTTTTCGTAGTAAAAACCGTATTTTTTTTTTTATTTTTTTTGTTTAATTAGTTTAATCTACCGACGCGATGATAATTAACTGACCTACGCGTCTGTGAATTGCGTAGCTCTTAAAAATCGTAGGCACCCGTTATAGCACGTTAGCTTTTAAATGATTTACGATTTATTCGAATTAGATTTAATAGTGGAACCGTTATGTAATGCACGAGTACCTATTTCGAATTACACAACAAAAGTAGGATATTACGAAACAAAATATTTTAACATACATCCATCAATTGAAATGGCATTCGTAATTAGTAAAAAATAATGCCGTATTAAAATATATAAAAATAAAAAAACGTTATGCAATCTCTAATTGTAATAGTATATCGGGCGAAGCGATAAATGTATTTAGTTTTACTATGACGTGTGCTTTGATATTTGATTTTGTGAACACACTTTTTGAACAGATGTCGTCCTCCGATCATCGACAATCGGACCTGGGAGTTTCCGCTGGTGAATCTGGTGTTGATTTTCCCAGTAGTAGTTTTCTTTTTAATAATACGACGAAGACCCGGTAAAGAACTTCGGGATATTTACGCGAATAACCGTTTCTGTTGATTTCGATTTCGTTTTCGCGTTGCAATCCAGTGAAAATAACCGTAGAGACCAGATATTTCCAACGTGTACGTTCACTTTTGTAGACGCGATACAATACCTATCGAAATAATCGCCGGCTTTTTTGAAATCGTTTACTTTTGGAAATTTTGTTTCGGTTCGCAAATTTGATATACTTGTTCATGATTTTTATAGTAAGGCAATATAGTAATATAGATAGGTATGGAAAATGATATTGGTTTTAAACCGCATTTAACCAAATCTATATCCAAAACCTATCCATACCTATCCAGCGAAACGACAAAAGAGAGGATTTAAATTTGTTTGTGTTTTGTCGATATATTTCCGTATGAAGGAATAGTCGGAGAACACAGACATTTTTTTATTTTTTTTATTTTATTATTATTTTCGATTTGCCCAGTCTGTTACGATATAATACCTACATAAAAATCAATTTTTTTTTTTTTTGCATTTTAGCAGGAATAAAATACATAATTCAAATTCGAATGCCATCGAGGGTTGAATTTCTTTTTCGAATCAAGGCTAAGGGTTTTGCGCGGTGTAGCGCATCTTTATGTAGGTTATATTCTACACAACAAGCGTATAAAATATCTATTCACGGAGAGGCGGGGATGAGAATGAGAGTTTGTGTTTGCATAGTTTTTTTTTTTTTTTTTTTTTTATTATTATTTTTTTTATTACAAACACGTGACTCGGCGCGGTTTGAAATTAAACACCGCGACACGGCGATACCGGAATGTTATAATCGCGCGTTTTGACCGTGTACAAATGTAGATTTTTTTATTAAAATGCTATCAAATCATCGTTCGCGCGTAACGGCAAACGGCGATCCGGGGGGGCATAATGCGAAATAATCAAAACGTCGTCCGTTTTAAACTCTTATTTGCGTTTGCCCGCTACCGGGGCACCGACGAAAATCAATGCATTTTGATTGCGATTAAAATGTTGCCAACATCGCGTAACGTTTCGGCCGTAAGTAAACTCTTCTTACCCGAATTAAAAAAAAAAAAATGTTTTTACCCATTATTTTGTCCCAATACATTTTACGAATTCACATCAGCAATATACAACGGTAATCGCGTAACAAAATACAAAACAAAAACCGAAGAAATTATTAGTATTGCTGACTTTATAATTAAATTGTCGTCAACTCAGTAATTTAAATTTCCAAGTTTGGATAGGTGTTACGCCCCGTCAGACAGATCTACAGTAATATTATAGGTTTTTTTTTTTTTTTTTTTTATATATATATATATGATGAACGTTGTGAGTAAATGTTTTATTATGATGTGTGTTTTTAAAATTTTTTTTTTTCAAATCTAGAAATTTCGACCACAAATCTTGCTTCGATCTACTTCGATATACTTTATAGGGAGACTTTTTTTATTTTCCTTATAGTTTTGGATAATGGGAAAGGATTTCGGAAAAACGAGAATATTTACGAAATATTACGGTTTGTGTTATTTTCGATTGTGTTGTTAAAAATATTCTTAGAGCACAGAAATTATCACTGAATACATATATTAGCACTTTCTAGACATGGTGCAATTTTTTTTTAAAAATATTATGGCGTTATTTCTATGTTTTTTTGTTGTTGTTGTTATTGTTATGTGTGGATAAAATTTTTTTAAATTTATTCTTATCGGAGTTTTAGTTCAAATTCGTTAAAAAAAAAAAAAACACTTTTAACACCCACCACAAGTGGCCTACCCATATAATGCCAAATTATATGTTTGGCTTTTTTTAATTTTAAACAAATCACTTTAATTTTTTTTCGTTTTTCGTTTTTATTTTTCAGCATATTAAACCCAGTTGGCGTTTTTCCGTCCATTCGTCGTTATTCACGGATAATATAAAATTATACTCACTTCTTTATCGTTCACGATTTTCAATCAATTGTTATAAATTCATACTCACGATACCGCCGCAACGGCAATCATATTTTTTTAACCGCGCGTTCGTTTGTCGTGTTAAATGAAAATAATAAGCGTGACAGCGGTTTTCAACTTGTTATTACATAAAATAGGTATTACATCAAACCGTTTACTCGAATACGTATATCCGTATAGAGTTTTGAATAAATTCGTTTTCGTGTCAATTAAAAAATTGTACGGTTGGTTCGGTTTCGATACGATTTTCTAAAGAAGATTTTATTATTTCTATATAATTTTTTCTTTTTATTTATAAACGCAACTTTGTTAAGTTAATTATGAAAATATTTACAATCCGTACAGTTGACAATAAGTGAATCCGACGTGAAGAGAAGACATTGAATTAACGTGAAGGCGTTTCACATTAGAAATGCCTGATATTTGTATATTTATAAAAAAAAAAAAATTTTAAAAAATCATCGTACAAATAATATCGAAATCGACCATTGCGTTATCCTATAATAAATATGCCAATGTATAAATATTTGATTATATTAAAACTGCATACGTACAGTTATACCTACGTCGTCTTAATGGGGACACAATATGCTTTAATAAAGTGCACCGCGCAAACAATCGCCGACATCATATTGTCTTTATTGTTATTGGTGGTCAAGGATTTTTATTGACCGTTTTTATATGACGAAAACAAAAAAAAAACAAAAAAAATGTTTTAAAATTAGGTACCAATAATAATTTATAAATCGAGCAACCAAATAATATTCTATTATATTGAAAGCATACTAGCAAACAATTATTTATAAGCACGAAGAATATAATTTTTACGAGAATTTTAGATTTTCTCCCGATCGTGTTATAGGGAGTTATTATTGTTTTGTATAGATTTTTGGTTAGCTCTTTTGATTATGTCCATTATGTGATTTGCCCAGTTGGCGCTCTTGAATTAACATTCATTTTTTATAATCATTTCCCTTAAACTTAAAATAATGTTTTTCATAAAAATCGAAAAAATATTACATTATAGTGGACGAAATTTCGTGGTTTCTACGATTTCCGCCGAAATCTGGATTTTAAACGCGTATAAAAATAAAATCTTGACTACGGATTTACGATATCTCTATAGGTACATGAGATGAAACTTGTGTCAAACTTTCGAGCATTTTCGAGATGCTAAAAACGATTTTATTCACATAAAATGAAATAAAAACTACAAAATTGTCAAATATTTTGAAAATTTGACCACGTCTAGAAAGGGCTGATATAAATATTCGATGGAAATTTCAAGTCTCTATAGTTATTTTTAACAAAATTACAAAAAAAAAAAAAAAAAAACGAAAATAACGAACATCGTTATTTCGCAAACTGTTCGTGTTTACCCGATGTTTTTTCCCCAATTATTTTGAATATCAGAAAACGACCTACCCAACACATCGGACTGGATAGGGTTTTTCTACCAGAAACCCCATTAATCCATAATCCGAGCATTATTTCTGGTGGAAAAGTTTTTCGCAGACAGAAAAAAAAAACATCATCATAATAGTAAAACTACCTCGTATACAAATTATTACCTTTATGATGGCTTTATTACAATCTACAAGACCGTGCGTCCAAACTTGACATACAGACGTGTATAAATCAATAAAATGTATTTTGCGCGTACTATTGCTTTAAACTATAGCGTGTTTATGACATTTGCAGACTTACTATGGAACAAGAAACGGTAAAATCAATGAATTACGAGGAACACGATATACAAAGGAGTATTTACTCCTATACATTACGTTACAGTAAACGACCGGAATATTACAAATCGATTTACTCGCCTATACATTTTAGTTGAAATAAAAAAAAAAATAAAAAACCACTTCGTATAAATATATTATTATGTTGCAGACATATTCTCGGTGCTTGAATCGGAAACAATTTTTAAAAATGGGAACATGCAAAAGCGTAAGGGGAAAAAAATTTAAATTGTACGTCACAGTTTTTCGATAGCGAAGTAGAGAAACCGACACGAATGAAATTAATATTATTACAATTACAATTCGTTTTTTATAAATTTTGTTTTATTAATTATTAGTACAATCGAATATATTACGTATTGTATTGTTATTTATTTAATTCTGCACCAGTGATAACTAACAAATTGTATTTGACTTATTCATACTACTAAAATTAATATATTTATTCTCAAACGCATTTTTAATAAAATTATTCAATATTACGGCTAAATTGTTCGTTTACAGTGCAAAATAACAAAATGTATTTATCCAAAAGTTGTAATTTGCCTACATTTTATGTAGGCACGCGACTACTGGCGTCATTTTTTAACCGCGCAACCTACGCAGGGTTATACCCGGAAATTTTCCATTCGCGTATTTGCGTAATGTTTTGTAATTAATGTTCTCTCTCTTTTTTTTCTTTTTTCTTTTTTTTTGTAGTAGTAGTATCGTCGACCAATCCCGCGCCACAATAATCAGTCTGTCGCGAAAATCCAGAATAGGAATGGAAGTTTTACGATTAGATATTATAAAATGTTAAATGGAAAAATATAAACTATTCGCGGTTTGAAACTAAAAAAAAAATATGTCGGCAATAGGCGTGGGGTACTTTCGCCGAATATCGAATACCAATCGATATTGATCGTATTTAATTCGCTTCGCCCCGATTAGGTTTGTAAGAAAAAACCTGAGTATTAAAACGAGCATTTTTACATTGTCTCAAATATTCGGGCATTGTTATGTTCGATAATGTTACGCTATAATAACGTTTTTTTAGATAAAAAAAAAATAATAATAATAAGAGATACTCCCATCCTCTTCGCCCCCGATACAAGTACACTATTAGATATTTTAAAACTCACTTGCATATACTTATTTACTTACTCACTTGACGTGCACGATTATTAATTTGGAACAAAAATAATACTATAAACACATGCGGTCAACGCGAAATTATAAAAATATAACCGATGATTCATACATAACGTTTTGTTGAAACGTATTTATTATATTTTTTATCAGTCCGGTGTGCGGATGAACGTGTCAATCAATAGACAACAGATATTAGAAATTAATAACACGTATATTTTATTTTTAGACTACTCGCCATAGAAATAATATAATCGTATTTTACATAAACCGAACACAGGCCAAAAACGAACGCATAAACTCAAATATTCACAAATTATTATATTGGACCGAAGCGAAAAACGTATTGGTATTGCTATGATGTGTGCGTGTGTTTTTTTTTTTTTTTTTGTCTTCGCCGGTCGACTGTCAGACCGACTCTCCACCCTAAAGGTCTTCTGGTTTTCGTTGAATTTTGGATCTAAATGGTGAGATCAAAAAATCATTTTTTGATTTCCATTGTAATTTCTTAAACAACGGCAGGAAAACGGGGTGTATATGTTTACGCGGCAACGGTTTTCCGTTATTATCGATATTGGTTTTTTTTATGGTGTTTTTTGTGACTTTAAATGATAGACATGACATTTTCACCGAACGTTTACTTACTCCGCGTACCGTATGAACACAATTCATATATCAGAAATATACGAAAATTTGTGACACAGTTTTTTTGTAGGTTAAACTTCGACGGCAACTAAATCGCGGCATTTCAAAATCATTAATCATTAACCAAACCTAGTTCAGAATCATTTTTCGTCAGCAATGATATTTATCGTTGCGCGCAGATATAAATCTTAAACTTCTCCAACATCCCAATATCCCACCTACATTTGTGGCCTACCCATGAGCAGTGTCTTTATTGTTGTTAATGATAACATCATGATCATTTTCCGTCCTTTTTCGAACGCTTTGAAAATAAAAATTAAAAAACCATTATTTTCTTTTGTGCACATCAATCCATTATAATTTTACCACCGAATTTCGAATCGTATGCCCACAATTGTATGTCTTAACTGAATTTCGTAATATGATAAAATCATTTTCTAAAACGTATAAAAAATCCGTGGTAATAATAAATCCCGTCTTTATTATCTTTTTTTTTTTATTATTATACTCGTATAATTGCACTGTTGTTATTTGAATACAAAATAATTGAGTATACCTACCTGTTGATTAATAGTAACAATAATGCGCATTTATTACATTATCTGAACTTGTAAAAATCGATTTTTTAAACATTTTTATAACGAATTTCCTCGAAAAGTTAATCGATTAAAAGTTGATGGTTTCGTTTAATTTGTTTAAAACCGCATTAATAACTTTTCGGTTGATTACACACTGCGATAATTGAAAAAAAAAAAGTTTTTCTTTTTTTTTTTTTGTTCAAATTCACTGTTACTATATAGAATCACGCTGATCTCCTCTTGCATATTATAATAAAACATTACCGACAAATTTTTATTTTTTTTTTATTAGAAAATTTACAATCTGTATTTCATAACACAATAAGTAAAAAAGAGGACTGACATAACACTACATACATAATAAAATAACACATCAAGCACAAGATGAGGGAAATCATCCAGCGATGCAGAGGGTACCATCCAATGATTTATTTTTATTCATTAATTTAATAGGTCACGGCACCAATTTCTTTTAGAGTACGTGATGCAAGGTGAGCGATCAAAGGATTGGGATGGTTTTGTAGTTTGGAGTAAAATCTGTTATACTACAATTTAGGTAATTGGTCAACTGTTGGAATTCTTAGATCTTTGTGTAGGGTTTCATTTGTTACGTACCAAGGGGCCGAGGCTATTAGCCGGAGAGTGATGGACTGAGAAGCTTGTATAGGGCGGATTTGAGAATGTTTGGCACACCCCCAGATTTGCATACCGTACGCCCAAATGAGTCTGAGTAGAGATTTGTACAATGTGCACTTTGTGTGTATCGATAGTTTGGATTTGAGAATCGGCCTAAGTAGATGAAGGCGGTTGTTAAGGATTTTACGTTTGGACTTTGGGAGGTGGTTTTTTCGTAGTGTAAACGGCACATAGAAAGATTTATCGGGATTTATTAAAACTCTCCACTTGGTTGCCCGGGTGTTTATTAAATTGAGGTGATTTTGGAGATAGTTTGAAGATAGAATGGGGTTTGAATTGGAGGAGGAACAGCTGTATCGTCTGCATAAGTTGCTATGGTCGTGTTTGCTGTTTTTGGAATATCTGATGTGTGTGTATATATATATATTAAATAAATCGGGTGATAGGTCACTTCCTTGTGGAACACCGGCAGAGATTTAGAAATAGGAGGATGTTGAGTCGCCCTGTCGGACTGCAAATGTACGACCATAGAGGTAAGACTGGCCGACAGATTTAACCGTTGGAATCGACGCAATTAAATTAAACAAATCGTAAACTGTTTAAATTAATACGATAAAAGATCAAAAAAAAAAAAAAAAAAAAATGTTAACGAACGGGTTTTTACATATTATCTTTGTACAGTGTGTAGATCGATCCGTGACATTTTTATATTCGTCGGAAATTACCGCGGAAAAAAAATATTAAATTATTCTATGAACCGTTGAAGGTTACGTATTACTTTAACCGCGGAAAATCACAGTTTGGTAGGCCCGTGTAATATAATCGCTCGCATAATATGCCACTATCGCTCATAAATTATATTCAACGGCATTCGATAAAAAATCAAAAAAAAATCTAGATAATAAATTTGTAGAACAATGAAATCAGCTGCAATCTGTATGCAGCCTCGTGTGTCGCGAACACTGTTCGGCGCGTTCACTGCCCACAATAATATATACGAGTTCACGCGAGAGATACGAAATAGTTTTTTTTTTTTTTTTTTATAATAATAATCTAATATTTTAATCGAATAGATTAAAATTGTCATTATTCATATATATATATATTTTTTTTTTTTTGCTTTACAGGCCTAAATATAAGGCCTTTCACCGTTTCCGCCGAAAATCTCCGTCGTTCCCAATCGTCTTGCCCCTTTATTTAAAAAAAAAAAAAAAATTGTTATAGTCCTTTCTTATTCGGTTCTTTCAACGTTGACGTGGTTTTTTCGACCGGTCGTTATTCATTTAGCTCCCTAGTCAAAATTCACTACCCCTCTGCAGCGCGACCTATTCGCCTAGCCCATTCCAAAATGTATGGTTTTAGAAAATCGTGCTCGTTCATTGTACACCCTGTGTATGCCATTACCGTTCATGTTCGCCAGTTTCGGGGTTTAGCACAAATCAGTATATATTTTTCAAAGTATTTTCCTTTCGAAAATCACCAAATCAATCATCAGTAAACTATGAAAAAAAAAAAAAAAAAAAAAAAAAAAGGACGGCGTGCACGAATATCGCCGATAACAACGAAAATATAAAAAAAATTGATCCCTGTGACTCCGCGCGTATAATATAAAATACAATTTACAGTGGTGATTTAAAAAAATATCTGAGTTCAAGGTCAATATAATATTATGTTAATTTTACATATAGGTATATAAATAATGCCAAGTGGTTCGATTGACGTCAAAATATCGAAATATCCAAAAACCGCCCATATATTTTCCCTCCCTCTCCCTTACACTATCAACGGTCAGCAGTCAGAATTTCCATTTTTCAATGAGGTCAGGTACCTACCGAATATATATATATATATATATATAGTCACCCAACGAAAAATGCTACAGTGGTTTTCTGTTCTCGTGGCAACCTAATACAACGTCAAACAGTCAACATTTGGCTTATGGGTATGTCATCTTCTTCTTTAGCTTAACAATTCTTCAAGAATTTTGCTCGTCACCGTCACTGCTCTCCAATCTTCCCGATCCCGGGATCCAATACACACAATTCGTCACTTTCGGCGTTTCCAAATACTACCTCAGACTCAACTATCCGTCGCTTCCGTGGTCTTCTTCTGGGTCTTTTCCCCGTCGGTTGCCATTCGATCGCTGCTCTTACACTGGTTTTTGGATATCGAAAAATATGACCAGTGTAAGGAAATCTTACGTATTTTTTTCGGGAAATTGAAATTTTGACCGCAGTTCTGCGGTTGATATGAGGTAAGGGGATGGCAGGAAGGGAAAATATATGGATGGTTTTTCAATATTTTTAATTTTTTTTTTATTTTCGTACCACTTCAATCCAATCTGCCTATTTCGAGGGCGGCGCCACCGTGGTCGACTCTCTGTCGGCTTGCAGTCCAATATATTAGCCTAATTTCTGCATCCTGTACGACCCAACTACCGTGTGTATGTATGGAAAACCGCGGTAATTTAAATATTTCATTCAGTTTTCTCGGTTTCTTTTTTTCTTTTCTTTTTGAATGACGTCCCGTGCATATAATATCGTGCCCGTTTTATATCATAGAAAAATATAGCCGCAGGAAATTGTTTTAGCCTGTTTTCCGGGTAGTTTTCCAAATACCGTCAGCGTCTTTTTATCACCATCGGTATTCAGTATAATGTATAGTTTGACCGTTGCGGTCACGTGCTTTAATATTATGTTCGTTTTTTTTTTACCCTCCCCCCACCAGTAATCTAACTCGACTTGTGGACATTATGTTTGCAAATACGTATACAATAACGCCGAATCAAAATTTCGTACGTTTTACGATCGGGAAATGTAAAAAATATCTTGGAAAAAAATAATTATATTGGCGAACATTTACGCTGGCGAATTTAAAAAAAAATATCATCGCCGTGTATGTGCACAAACAACACTCGGTTCGAGTTGAACATGTACTGGCTGTACTGTTGAGATATATTTTTTAATATTTGACCTAAAAAAAAATAGACGCGCGAAAATAATATAAATTTTTAAAAATAACACTGTATGTACAACAGCCGAGGCAGATAAGGAAAATAAAAACGAATACGGTCACCGCGTTATTCTGTCTTGTTATTTTTTTTTTCTTTTTTCTTTTCTTTTCATACCGCACAATTTGTATTTTGTTAACATCCGACGTCTCGTAGATATCACTATACTTTTTATTATTATTATTAGTATTTCTTTTTGTATATTAGGCAGCCCCTAGGATAGGTATATTGCCAAGATTTCCCACGCGCTATCCCCGAGGCTCTCTCTACGCGGGTTGAAATCCAGACTTATTATACGTAAAATGTAATATTTTTTTTCGCCGTAAAGTGCAGTAAACCGTGCGCTAGGGACAAAAAAAAGTCAAACGATTTTTTTGTGGTTTCTATTTTTGATCTAATTAATTTAGAACAATTGAACTATTTCGAATAATTCAACCCCACACCCTATATATGTACTGTATTGTGTTCTTGATTTTGCCGTGTCGAAAATGTGACTTTTGCTGTTTATTCCGTTCGGACACGTGGGTATTAAATCAAAATCTTATAATATTACGTCTTGCGAAAACGTTGTTACATACCAAACAATTTCGATTTCGTACGGTTTTAATGCTGTTAATTGTTGACTTAGACATTTTTTTTTTCTTCTATACTACATCGGCAGAGAAACGAATCGTGTCTTCTTCTGTAATTGTATTTGTGTCGTAATTTCTTTAGTTTCTTGAATATACCTTGCAAATAAAGCAACAAAAAAAAAAAAAAGAACGAAAGAAAATGTTACGTTTAAAAAAAACCATTATTATTATTATTATTATACCGCGAGATTTAGAAAATATCATTACTAATTTAAACACGTTTATTTTTGTTAATAAAAAAATGTATTGTTCAACTTGAACAATTTCGAATTAATTTGTACAATATTTTTTTTTATTTATCGTGAGTTTGTACGATTGTATACCTATAAGAGGATAAAATACTAACTCCGTGTTGTTTTTTGTTTTTCAGGTAATATATACTTCAATACAAATGCTATCAATATTGAATACATTTCAAGCAAATCGCGTACGTATTATTATATTCAAGTAGCTATAAACAAGCCTTTTTTTACAGACTAAATAAATAAATGTATACAATTTAAAAAAAAAAAAAATCGATATATCTGTAAACGCGGTTATAAATGTATAAGGTTTATATATTTCATCGTGCCTACAAAACGTATCGTACATTTACAGAATTTTAAAAATTGTATTTTTTTTTTTCTTCTTTCTATTTATGTTATTATTTACTCTTTAACGGTTTATTGGTAATAATTTCGTATATAATTATATTATTTTAAGAATATTTTAGTGGTACTTAACTGTTAAAATTAAGAGAATATTTTTTATAATATTAACAAACGCGTGTATTTATATAACAATAATAATAATAGATAAAATACATCATAAATTACGATTTTATATACGTCTTTTAGTCTCTCGAGTCGTAAAAATATTAGCTAAATATACATTTTTCTTTTCGCTTTATTTCTATACAATGTATTTTATAAATATTTTTTTTTATTTTTTAAATTAAAAACCACTTGTTTTAGAAAGCGACGCTGGTGTTTATAGGTTTTAATCAATTTCAACAATTATTCGTAAACAAAATTCGTGCAGGTCACCCATAATTATTATAATATAGTTTATTTTAAAACGATCAAACGAAATACTCGATTGACTATATTGTATCCGATTACACGGCAGACAAATATATATATAAAAAAAAAAAAAAAAAATACATAATAAAATCGTGTGCTAAAAATATAAATTATATATGTATCAAAAATTCGTCAACTGCATTTTTCTAATATAAAAGTCTATGCATTATTATCATTATTTTGATGGGGAGGGCAGGAGAATGGGAGCTCCCCTTCTATTTTTATTTCTTTTTACGGTCGATACGTCTCTTTTGTGCAATTAATATTAAAAAAAAAAAAAAAACATGTATTATCAAGTAAATTAACCTTTACTCAAATAATATATTATAAATAATTTTTTTAGAACTTAACGTTTATAGTTGGATCATAAATTATTATTGTTATATTATCTGTATTGGATAAATGTCCAAATGTCAAATTTGCCTTGTGTGTGTTAATAATCAAGTAAATTATTTATTTAACCAAAATCTATTCTTCATTTTTTTTTTTTTACAAAATAAGTAACGATTTCATAACGACTAAAACAAGTATAAAAATATGTATGCAAATACTCGGCTCGCAGGAGTATTATTGACAGTGTTGAGACACAGATAATTACAATGTATCTAGATAAAGATAAAAGATAATTGCTCCAAAATTATCTAGGTACAGATAAATATAAAAATAAATAGTTAAACTATCTCGGCTAAGACAATGACTAAGTTTAATTTATCTAGATAAAAGAAGACAATTTTTTTGAAATTCTCTATTGTTGATGGCATTGTATCAGAGAGATAAAACAGTTAAAATAATTCTGTAAATACAGTGGGTGTAGTAAATCACTACCTATTTAGTAATTTCGAATTTTTAACTAAAAGTAAAACAATACACTTAAGTTATTTAATATTTCCTACTATGAGTATAACAATTTTTTATAGGTATAGTTATTTATAGGTAATATTTTATCTAGATAATTACTAAAAAGATAACTATTATAGTTAGATCAATTTTAGATAGATATCAAAATTTTGATCTAGATTAGATAAAAGAAAACACAGATATTATCTGGATAAATATTAACACAGATGTTGATATTTTTTTTTTTTTTGTACATACCATAATAATTAGTTATTGAATTACGTTTGAACAGCAGAGTAAAAGAGTTTTTTTTAAAAAACAAAACATAAATAAATAAATAAAAAAGAAATTAATAAATTATCAATTGCATAATAATATTTATATTTAATCGTCAACTAATTATTTGTATGTTTCACTGTTCGGGGCTACTTGAATGATTTAAGTAGCTTTTCCTATCCTATGTCGTGTACTATATATCCAGCAGCCAAGCAATATAGGTAGACATATCTAATTTGAATAATATAAATGTATCATTTTTTGTTTGTTTTTTTTGTTTTAACTTATCCTCGTATCGCAATACTTTTACAATGCATTTAAATATAATGATAATAACCAACGTGTCTTTAGTGTCGAGTGTCTAGGGTCGGCAATCTGCGGCTATTTAGGATACGCGCCAACATCGACAATTCTTATACTGTATTATAATTTAGTATGTATAACGTACAAATTCCTAATCGAATTTACGAGTAAAAAAAAAAAAAAGAAGAAATTTGTTGTGCACACCAATGAGGGTCGTTGAACATTGTTGGCGACCCCTGGGTCTAGATACTCGTTTTGTAATCGTTTTAAAACGTTCGGGAAGATGGGGAGAAATATCTCGCCCATCTTACCCGTTATGGGAAGTCGGCCGTCCATTTGTAATATATACGCACGTTGACAATATCGTGACCGTAGGGGTTTTCGGCTGTGGCGAATTCAGGACCGTGCCGCAGCGGCGGCGGTCGAAAGAGGAGAGTTTTAGAGGCGGCGACCGTGGCGCGCGGCCGGCCGTTAGTTCCCGGGGGAATTGGGTCACGTCCGTCGGACGGCCTCACACGTCGAATAATTCGTGTGACCGCGGGCCGTAATATTATCGTATACGAGACGAGATGAACGCAACGGATTTTCGGGCATCGTAAACGTTTCGGTATAATATTATTATTATATTTTTAGACGATGATTTTTATTATTATTATATATTTACAGTCTAAAACTACGACGACGATAATCGTGCACGGCGCAGCCGAAAACAAGCCAAAACGATATTTATTTACATCACTGTCTCATCAACTCTTCTCGTTGTTTAATACAACGCCCGTTTTGCTATAAATTTTATTTTTTTTTCTATTGCAGATGTTATAGTTTCGGACGTATATTTCTCCCCCTCCCCCGGTATTGGCATGGTATTGTATAAAATGTCCAAAAAAAAAAAAAAAAACATAAATATTTTTGTCCGGTACTCTCGCGTCCGGAATTTTATGTCCAAAAACATAAAAAAATAAAAAAATAAATATATCTATCTGGTTAAATGTATTAATTGATAATTTTAATCGTTTTCGAAATTATTATCCGGAACAAGGGTGAACTCGCGATTGGAGAGGGGAGGGGGATGAGGGTTAGGTTAGGTCGTACTCCTCTCCCCCCCCCCGCAGTAATTTTTTTTTTTCAATAACTAATTTATGCTTTATGGATTTCCTATAGTTAACGTCGTGTTTCCATTAATGGTTTATAAAGCCGTAAAAATGCCGCCCATAAAAATATGTGCCTATAATTATACCATAGGGGAGACACTCAATAAAACGGCAAAAGAACCTTGAAGAACTATCGATTTGGTTCTTTGGTCTCTTAATATGATATACTGTTTTTTTTTTTTTTTTAAATGTGAAAAAAACAAATTGGTATATATCTTACAGAATTTGCATATTATGTCGTATTGTGTGTACACATATAACTAACAACTATAGTAGTGTATTCAGCTTTCCACGCCCCCCTCCGCCCCACCTCATCGTATAAAAATGCCGAGCACGTCATTAGCCGATGTGCAATCGTTCGTTCCGAGTTAAAAAAATCCGCCGGATTTTTTCGTTTTGTACACGGCGGCGAGATGCGTAAAACGGCGCAATACGAAAATACGAAATTTGCAAATAGATATTAGAGCGGAACAACACATTGATAATATGCGTACGTGTAGCGCCGACCCAATTTACAAAACGCCGGATAATATTTTACCATCATAGACGCATTTTTCATATTTTTTTTTTTCTTATAACATTTGCATACCTGTAGACGGTAAAATGTAAAATTGCATAACGTTTTACGCGTAGTTACCGACGACGTTTAGTATTATTATTATTATATAATTCGCTGAGAATGACACGACTTCGGGTTTCGTATAAAAATAATTATTAACAACCTTGTAATTGCCCGCATTTTGCAATGTATTGCAATATTTTACAAATCTTAGATAAACACAATATTCTGCTACCGTTAATCGTTATGTGTGTACACGCTTGTTTTTACATGTAACGTGCAAAACGTGACGATATTAAAAATCGATAATTTCAATTACAATAATAATAATAGCACGTTGAATATTCGTTGGAATATTTCCGAGTTTGGGTATTTCAGAAAATAACAATTACAGTAGATGTTGACAAAAAATTCAAACGGACCGAGATGCCGGTACACAGTATAGGAAAATAAACGGTTATTTATTTATTGTTTTTGGTTATAAACGGCCCGATGGGCACAGAGCACGGCGCAATAATATGTTAAAATTCAAAAACGTTATTGTAAAATCGACCGGTAAAAAAAAAACGATACCTATACGAAAATTGGGTAATGGACCGTTAAAATATTATGTTGATTATATACAAAAACGTTTAATATACGAATAGTTGGATTGCCGAACAAACAAAAAAACGGCAAAAAATTCAAACGGAATCAAATAACACTCAAACAGGTGTGGGGTTTCGGACCATATAAACCGAAAAATCGGACGAATTTCGCGGTTAAGGGTTGGTTTTTATTTTCAGCGTACCGTGCGGGTATAGAATGGCATAAATTAGATATTTTTTTTTTTTTTTTTTTAAAAGCCGATATACTACTTAAATAACAAAAACCACTAGAATATTTTTAAAATTGCACCTAAAAAGTGCTAACGATTCCGGTCGTAATATGGTTCACTGACGGAAAAACATTTTATTTTTTAAACATACGCTCAGAATCTAAAAATAAATTATTTAATCTATGATATCTATTGTAAAATGTACAGTATAACATCAGATCACAGAATAAGGTTTTCGATAAATGAAAAAACATTTCACGTTTATTTCGAGTCTATTGATTTCCCCCCCACCCCCACCCACCCGCTTCGACTATAATAATCGGAGTTCGTAACATTTTCAATCTGCACAGTGTCGAAAACGCTTTTCCGACCTAATCTCTAAAACATAATTATAACCCACCTTTGTATAGACAGAAAATCGCATTGAATATGATTAAAAATGCTCGACGACGGTTTTACAACAATATACCTATACACACGTATAAACGAACGAAAAGTGCAGGGGACAGGTTAGGTCATAGGTATTGGTCCGGATTAATATTCTTTTAAAACGTCTAAAATATGACATTAATATTCTCAAAAAAAAAAACCTACAAATATTATTTTTATATTCTCTTCAAAGCTAGAAAAATAATCAATGCACAACAAAATAATAGTACTTAAATGCAATTTTTTTTATACAATATTCCTACAATAGTTGTGTTTAAGTAAATTATAAACTTCCCCATTAGAATAAATGCACTATAGTATAATAGTAGTACAAATATAAATCAACAATATTACATAGAAGAAAACATAAAGATCAATATTTGTTTTAGTATATTTTAATTATAGATAGGCAAAGTTTTATAACAGTAACTTAGTAGTATAATCACTGCGTGTTTTTATTTTCTTATTGAAAAAGTTATTTGAACATTTTTTTTATCGGTTAATAAATAATAATGGTTTAAAAATTCCAATAAATTAGTATATTTTTCTTACAGTTTACAAATTAATACTAAATAAGCTAAATATTCCCTAAACCATGAAATATTCTTAAATATACAAAACTTTTTCCCGTAGGCTCTGTGTGAAACAAACCGTCTACTTTTTTTTTTTTACTCTCATAATACTGCATATACTCTAAAGAGATATGCAAAACCATATAAATCCGGACTATAGTTATAGGTAATAATAATCAATTTTGGGAAGGAACGTGTTCTATTCATAGGAACAAGTTCTTTTTTCGAATATAGGAACTAGGAACGAGAAAGAGTTCTTAATTATGAGGAATATGAACGCAAATTTCCATTCCTCTATTACGAAAAATAAATTTTAAAAAATGAGACGCACATTATTTTAATGATAATAATGTCTAGAAATGAATTAGTGTTGGTATCACTTCGTTGTTTACTAATAAATTACCACAATATATTATTTTAATTATGCAGTCCCAACTTGTTTCATTTGTATTAACATACGAAGTACATAATATAATTGTCATTATTTTATGATAATATTAATATAAATCATGGTTGTATACTTTTATTACCGCGAATATAAATGGCGTTTCGGCGATAATGGTCTCAAATGACAACAAACAATATTATTACATAACTATTTTAGTGGATTGAATTAATTCAAATCAACTGATTGGTATTCGATTTAGGAATTGGCCTATTATTTCCGGTTGAAAGTTGTCCACGAAAAAATAAACATCATTGGCCAACCGTTCAGATTGTAAATATAAATTTTAAAAATGAACGGGAACGCGTTGCTTTTCCGCAACGTTCAGGGATACCTGTAGTGTACAGAATAAACATAATGGACCTTCCAGAACCGCCATAACGCCAGAAAACATCGAAAGGATAAGAGCGGCGATTTTGAAATCCCCTAGGCGATCTGCACACAAACATTCGGCTGATTTAGGGATGTCTAGTCGCACAGTGAGGCGAATTCTTCATGAGGAACTCAATTTCCACCCATACAAATTGGCAGTAGTGCAACAACTTAATCCACGCGATTATGTTGCTCGAAAAAATTCATGTGAAGCCTTCCTCGAAAACCTGCCTCCAGAACGCCCTTGTTTTATTTAGTGACGAGGCACGTTTCCATATTTCAGGATGTGTGAACAAACAAAACATGCGATATTGGAGCCCCACTAACCCGAGAGAACTTCATGAGCAGCCTCTGCATACAGAACATGTGACTGTTTGGTGTGCAATATCCAGAATCGGCATTATTGGCCCATGGTTCTTTGAAGAGAACGAAAGAGCAGTTACGGTCAATTCTGAACGTTATGTCAGCATGATTGTGGATTTTTTTCTGCCAAACTTAAAGAAGGTCAATGGATATCTTGCGTGAACACTTCGCCGAACGGCTCATCTCTCATAGAGGCGATCTTCAGTGGCCAGTACGATCACCTGATTTAGCCCCATGTGATTTTTTCCTGTGGGGCTACCTTAAATCGTTGGTATACACGGATCGTCCAGAGATCCTTCATCATCTCAAAAACAATATTTGTGCTGCTATTGCCGACATAAGCACCAACCTGGAAAAAGTGGACAGAAATTTCGAATTCCGACTATCTCAGTACATTGGCGAGAACGGTATCCATCTTCGAGATATAGTATTTAAAACCAAATAAAATAAAACTTTAAATGTACCCATATACACAGGGAAAATAATTAAATCAATATTGCCAATACTTTTTGTGTTATGATTTTTTTTTTTAAAATAAGGAAGTAACCATGCCCCACCCTGTATTACAGCGTACGGATTTAAACCCCTTTAGACCCGTTTACCCTTAAAAACCACCGGCCCCAATACCCGCAGAAAATTTAATTCGTTGCCGATGTAAGACGGGCGTAATCTGCTCCGGGAACGTTGGTATTATATTGTAATAAATTAACGTAATAATTAGCCATATTATAACGTACGAGTTTATTTTGCAAATATTATATTATATCTGCGGAGCGTTACGGCATAAGCTAATATACTGTGTACGTCTTTGCGGCTATCGCAGACTTTCGGAGACAATATTTGTCACATTTGTTTATTTTTCTTCTTTTTTTTTTCAAGTATTGCCGCCGTGTGTATTCGAGCCCTGGTTTACGCACGTGCATGCGGTGCACAATCACAAAAGGGGCCCCCAAAACCAGTATAGGGCCCCCTGTTAGTGTTTTTTATTGGCATTGATCCAAATCATATTTATGGCACCCAATTGAATTATATTATTGATTGTATCCAATCGACCGAGCGCGTTTATATAAAAACGACTACGATAAATTATGGTGTTATTTCGTTTTTTATTATTGTGTTTACACGCTTGTGTGTGTGTGTGTGTGTATACGTACGTGTTTTACGTGTCCAAAACGGGCCAAGTTGACCTAGAAAAACAATTACACCGTATCGGATTTAGTAATGCGCGTAATAAGCAACATCTGTTGTTTGTATTTTTTTTTCTCCCGGAGTAAACAATATTATCTGATTATATTAAACTTAAAATGTTCAAGTATTCTCGTCACAGTGTGTTAAACTAATTAAAACGCAGTCAGTCTTGGCCACCGTGGATTTTACAACGTTTGACGTTTCAAGTAATTGACTGTACGTGCCGAACATTGATTAAAAGGTAAATATTATAATATGAGCTCACACTGCTGACCTCTTATCGACTGTTCTCCTTATCATGACAACAATATCAACGGACAACATTTGTATCCGTAAAAATGTATTAGAATTTAGAAATCGATTATAAATGACACCTGTTGTACGCGAAGTAGTGATAGGAATATTACGGGTTCTGCGGATTCGCATGTGATCTAAACCAAGAGTTCCCAACCTTTTTATCGTGGAGTACCACCAGACACTTTTATAATCAATATGCGTACCACCTAAATTCTAAAACTAAATTAGGAGACAATTTTTTTTAGCGTATATTTTTATTATTAATGAATAATACAAATTCATTACATTTCTTTACATTTTTATTATTTGATATTTATGAAAGTAAAAAAATCTTAATTTTTAGTTAAATCTAAATATTTACATTTTAAATTACAATTTTCAAATTAATAAAAAAAAAATAAATATAAATAATAATAAAATTAAATAAATAAAATTAATGTGATGTGTGTTGTGGTTTATTTTGTACAAGGACATCAATATCAGGCTGAATGGAACTAATTTTCACTCTTAAATCACTTTGAATATCGAGCCTACCTCTGTACTTGTTTTTCAAATAAGAATTTATCGATAAGAACTATATTTAACTATAATGAGTTTATAATCTTCTAAAATTCTAAATTGCTACGATTACAAACCCCATGTCATCGACATTAAATATTATTTTTATAAAATTAGCTTATATCAAATAAACTAAACTAAACTTAATAATATTGAATTCAAATAGTAATAAAACAATTTATTCACGTACCACTAGTGTACCCCCTAACCTCTGATCTAAACGATATTATTTTGCAACGAGTGTCGTATCGCAAAATCCGCCTGATGACAAAATTATTATTTTTTTTCTTCTAAATAGATAGGAAACGTAAACTCTTTCTGTGATGTGAGAAAATTCAATTATGTTTTTGTAAAAAAACAATATCTTCCCGAAAACCATTTTTTTTTCTTCTTTTTTTTTTGTTTATGACCCGTATTTTAAAATGTCTAGTTACCTACCATACATTACGAACCTAGTATAAATCATAAACGTATAATGCCATTTCCCCCCCCCTGTTCGCGTATATAGGGTTTCATTTATGATGCTCACCCCGTAAATAATATCGTATTACAATATTATAACATGCGAAAACATCCGGTTTAAATTATTATACCTAAATAACGGTTATAAATACTTGAAGGGTTTTTTATTTCGTATTTCGTACGTACTCGTATTATATATAGTAATAATATTCTGTCAAACTCGTATAATTTAATGATGATTTTGTTTAATCCGGATCGTTTTCCGCCGTCGAGCGGTAGGGCACTATTAACAAACTCTCGTCACTTTTCCCGTCTGATGATTAAAACGTTGTTTTTTTTTTTTTTTTTTTTTTTTTAGACTCGAAGGACCTGTCCTTGAACATTTAAAAACGCACAAAAAATATATATAAATACCCATGTAAATTTACATGCGACTAATATACGTTTTTAAATCCCTTTGCAAAATCAGTTTTCGCACGTAAAATATCATTTTTTTTTTTTTTTTTTTTTTTTATATCGTATTTTTACGACGGTTTTTTCTCTCTTTCTCTATTTACGTTTAGAAAACAAAGGCATTTTTTTTTTTTATTGCTAACAAAACTACCTACGTTTTATTTCATACGTATTGCCGTTCATTTTTATTTTATATAGGTAATTGAAAACAATTGTTTTATACGCGCGTCTGCTCGTCGCGTAGTTCACCGTGTTTTTTTTCTTTGAATCCATTGTGAATTTGCGAAAATAGAAAAAAAAAAAAAAGTATTTTCAAACGAGACGTTATATATACGTACGAGTATTTGTCTATCCGGAAACGTATTTGTCGATTGCCCCGATTTCTTTGCGTGCACTGCGTTAAACACTAAAATATGGTGTCGGCACTCGTTACTGGATTTACCATAAACTATAAATTTACTTTCGTGTTAGTGAAATTGTTTTAATAGTTTTAAACAATATTATCGTGTAATATACGTATATATATATATATTATCTATACGTCACAAGTCACCTTGTCGTTTTGTTAATTATATTGTTGTTTTATTAGCACGCGTAACAACTTTACGACTTTATGTCAAATATTCATCAGTTTTAGATTCTGAGCGGAGCGAGGTGCCTCGTGGTCTTACAACGACGTTTATTTTTCATTTTTCTGAAAAACACTTTTTTTCCACCAGAAGATTTCACCCGATCTATACCGTTTCCGGTAGTCAATATGTTCTGGTTAGTACTGTAAACCGGTCAATTTTTTTTTTTACATGCCTATTAGTTTTTAAACGCGGGAAAATTACCAAAAACACGATTTCGTAAAACCCGAGTTGTATTATTTCTTTGTAATTCCAAAAATAATCGTTTCGGAGACCTGGGGTATTTTCACATAAAATGTAACTTTGTAATATAATGACGTGAAAAAAATTTCAATTTTGGGCTATTTTTTAGAAATTTTAATTTTTTTTTTTGTTTTAAGTCTTAAAGTGAGAAATTTTGGATTTTGAGACTTGATATATTTTTTTTTTTTTAAGGGTTAATATATTCAAAAAAATCTCTTAAATCGTTAGTCACGATTTTCTAATTTATAGCCCACGCGCTTTTTTAATAAAAACAAAACATATTTTCTCCGTCGCCGTTGTAATTATCTATGTTAAAAAAAAAATAATACAAAACAATTAAAATAACTGACGGCACGGAACGATAAAACAAAAACGTTAGATTTAGCACAACCACGGTGCGTCATGAAAAAACGTTGTGAATCACAATAATAAACAATTAACAAACCGCACGAACGAATATCGGATATCAACGGACGACGATTGACAAATGACAAAATGAATTACAATATATTATAATTAATATTTGATTTTTGACCGTTGTCCGTTGTAAAATATTATGATAATATGATGATAAGCAGTGTGATAGCAGTGTGATTCCTCTATCTGAAATCTGTTATCACTTAATCAGTGATTATCAATAGAAAAAATAATCAAACATTTTTATATTATATAAAAAAAAAAAACACCGAAGCTTAACCTCGATGTTTTTTTCGATGAATCGAAGACTAAACATCGATGGTAAAACATCGATATGTCGATCAAAAACATCGATGTTTATTGCCCATCCCTAGTTGTGGTACTACTCCTCACTACGTATAAACGCGCCTCGGCAATACCAACAGCGTAGCAAGACAAGCAAGACGCATGCGCGAACAGAACTAATTTTCGTCCGAGCGATTGGGCACTGTTAACTCGAACAGAGTATATTACTGTGTACGTTTCATTTTATGTATCTGCGGACATCTAATAATAATATATATGTGAATACTATAATAGGGTATGATGTATGATATATTATGGATTAAATTAAGTAGACTACATTAGGTCATAGTTGTCTGGACCGGCATTTGAATTCTAGTAGATGGGTTTATGTAGATGACTATCCTGCAATTTATAAATCATATAACAGGTGTTAAGAGTAGGTATATTTAATTAAGCATAATTTATAATTACCATTTATTTATGAACAGACAAATCTCCTGTATCTCCCGAAGTAATGCCTCACGGCCATTCCGTGAGGCGGGGGTATCGCCGGTTTAAAAAAAAAAAAAAAATCTCCTGTATGAGGTGTTTGTCGACATCCGAACTTACTCCGAAATGTCGATTAAAGTTCTCTGGATGATTGTCCTGCAATTAATAATCATATTATAGGTGTTGAGAATAGATATGCATAATCATAATTTCTTTCTACCTACACTGATCTACACTTTTTGGTGTGAAAATGATTAGTATAATCTGGTATCAATATTGCAATAGACGTCAACGGAGATCTGTAGTCTTGGTGGATAACACTAATTCCATATGGAAATTGTACACTGTATTGTCTACTCAAGTAGTATAGATTTTTCATAATTTCATCGTACACTACACAGTGTAAAACACGCTCTATGTAAAATTGACTGTAATAGTCCTTTAAATCACACTGAATCTCTGCTCAGAATCGTTTTATTGAAATAAGTGATTTATCATTTCTTTCAAACGCAGTACATCCACCAAGAGTAACAGATCCAACGAGCGAAATGACAACCACTGGCGAGATAGTAGTTTAGGATGTGGAACGCTGATGTGTCGTTTAAAGACTAAAATTTTAAAAAATAATAATAACAGATTAAAAACGCAAAAAGCTCTAAAAAGTCGAAAACAAGACTTCGTTTTGAAGACTTTCTTTACAAAATCCATTGAAGCCGACGCCGAATTAATAATTTAACGTTGACACATTTATAGCCGATGGCCTACGTATTACCGAAATGCGTTCGTATAGCGCCCGAGTCAATGGACTTTAAAGGAGGTCGCGGTATTGTTTTCAACTCTGTAGAGTTTTTTTTTTCGTGTTTTAAGTAGGTTATTTAATTTTTTTCCTTTTTTTTTAAATTTAAATCGTGTATGTTTTTGATATTGGTTTTTTTTTTTTTTTTGTTAAATAGTTTTAAACGCATGTTGTTGGCGAGAAACTTCTGCTCGCTTCCGCAGTTAAACTTCTACATTTGTCAGCGTGGAATCCGTATGGTAACATTTTTTATTGTCACTTTATCGCTACTTATTGTTTTTTTCCGACTTGCATAACAAATAAATTCGAAAAATATTTAACACAATTATAATTGTGATATCATTAAACTCGTATCGATTACGGAGAAAGCATATCCGTTTTTTAAATAATTTTGTATTTTTTATTAGAACAATTATTCTCCGATATACAACGGATGAAAATATCGGTTTATTTTATTTTATTTTTTTTAGCGATTTTTGCTAAATTATATAGAAATAATTGTACATTTATCGGTATTATATTTAGTGAAGTTTATATATGAATTTCATTTTTGCGTACCAATAAACGATTATCTTTATGGGTAACGTTTGTGCACATTACCGAATAACAAAAATCATAATTTCTCGTAAAAACCATTTTTTTATATTTATTATTATTATCTTTAATTGTATATACTGCATTACTATTAGACAATTGTCCTTATTAAAGCTTAACGCGTGCGTTACTTGGCACGACATAATATAACATCGTTTTTTTTTTTTTTTTTTTGCACAGCACTCGTCCGTATATTATTGTAATTTATATGTTTTTTATATATATATACGAGTAAAATACTCGTTTTTATCATTTTCGTTACGATTAGTTTTGTGAATTATTGTACATTTTTTATAACCACAACAATATCGATGCTACGTCGTTAATCATCGCTATTGACGCGTTCAGTCTGCGTTCACTTGCGGTATAATAATTTTTCAAAAATACATTTTTATGGACTAGCTAAAAACGTGTATCCCCGTCATTTAGTAAATAAAAAATTCAAAATCTAATAACACCGCGTGTTACTTGCTGCGATTAACGCGTTAGTAAAAATAATAATACGAGTCGGTCGTATATTAATAATATCGTCGCCTATGAGAATTATCGCGGCCGATTTCGGTCTTTCCACATTTTCAGGAAATACATAAAACTATACTGATAAAATGATAACGTGCCCGTTTGGATAGGCCGTGATGACATTTCGATTTTTCACAGCCACCTGTCGGGTCGAATCTCGAACATAGGCGTGCGCACGATGTATGCCGTGGCACAGTCTGCGGCATCGTGTAAGGGGCCCAGTTTGTTCTACCAAAGGACTTAAGATCCTTCTGATAACATAAATACATTTTTTGGATGAAATGCTTTCTGGAATATAACGGCTGGAATATAGTCAAGAAACTTTAAGTTGAATTGCTGCTACGGGACTTACTCCAGTTAAAGCTCGACATTGATGACGTTTCGATTTTGCAGGAAATATGAAATTTGGATAGTTCATTTGAGTGTGATGTTAAGCTCATTAAAAATAACTCCGACACAACTATTAGAGGATCGTCAACTGAAACAATAGCAGCATGGCTGAATTGGTTATCGGGAAACCATATTTTCAAACCTCAATAAAGCTAATAATTGTAACAATACCTGTGACAAGTTGCTCGTGTAAGTGGGTTTTTTTTTTGCAAAGTGCCTATTGTGAAATCAAAATTCAGGCGCACTAAGAACGTCTTGATTCGCTAATGTTAATATTTATATAATAGAAGGTAAAAAGAAGACTTGAACTTTAGATGTTTTAAAACTTTTAATGAAAAAAATTGCGTGTGCTTTTGCGAGAGCCTATTTTTTTTTGTTGCATAACCTACGGATGAAGTGTGCACGCGCCTATGATCTCGAAACTAATAACGCGGTCCCGAAAAGATGAATCTATTCAAATCGTCATAAACCTAATTTCGCATTTGTTGACATGGTGGTTCTTGGACGACGATAAATATAATTATTGCGGGTTTCGGTTATGTTAACTGAGCTGAAAATAAATAAACTTGTTGATTTTGCACACAATACATTATATTAATTATCTATACTAGGGTGGACCAACATTTTTTTTTTTTTCGCGGGCGTATCTTTATAGTTTATTTATACAGTTTATAATATTTTCAAGGGTAGTTCCGGGTGATGTTTTATCAATATTTATTTAAATGTTTCGCGGCTAATAACGTTGTCAATATTAATTTTATTCGTATCGACTGTAGGATCTTATTTGTTGCTTATTACATTTTTGATGATTTACTTTTTTACCGTTTTTTTTGTTCAGCGACAATTTAAACCGTAAAAAAAACATAAAATACATAAAAATAGAGTTGTTCACCTAAAATTGTACATATAAAATATTATAATGTATATGTGATGTCCCTTAGTTTTTTTAATTTCAAAATCGTATTGATCTCGCCGCCTAAATTTGTGCGTATCGAACTAAAAGTTTTTAAATATTTTTTTTGAATGCGAATGCTAAAAGAAATAAATCATAACAGATTTTTAGATAACGGCTTGAACATAGTAACGTCGGCCAATATTTTCGTTCCGAGTTTCTATACATATACGTATAGATTAGTGTGTAGTCGCATTCCGTTTTTTTTTATTCGCATTTTATTTTGACTGTTTACATATACGCATTATTTGTTACGACTAAAATTAGCGGTCGACGCAGTATAGTGATGTCACTCGCTCTCGAAGTTTTATGGGGTCTCTGGTGCGTGGCAAATAATAATTAATATTCGTTGTCGGCGGTGTACGATCATTTATACAACACCAAAGTACCGTCAAAGTTTATACAGTTTGTTGGGAAACCGTGCAAGCGAGCGTGGCTTACACAATACGGCTCCCGGGAGGTTCTCGTGAGGCGAATCGTCGCAAGTCGACCAGAAAACTTATTCAAGGAGAGGATTTAAGGAAGATTAAACTGCGGTGTTGGAGCGGCCAGACTGCACGCGGCGTCAGTGGCGCCGAACCCGCGGGCCTCGGCCCGACGGCATATTTTACAAACGACAAGGATATATATGGACTTAATCCTCCAAGTGATAACAACTCAGTGCTCGCTCGCCGAAGATATTTAGAGGGGCTACGGGCAAAAGTAGCTTGAGCTCTGGTAACGTTTTCAGCAGAGGAAGAAGTACGCGGTCGGCCGGTGCTCTTACCTTTACACAGACACCCAGTGTCACGAAACTGGCGAAAACCATCGACGAATTTTGTTATAACTTGGAGGGTTAAGTCTGTATTGCTGTGGAAATGTCCGTTGCACTGCGATTATTGGCCGTGTGCGGACGAATTCAATCACACAAAATGTTTTTTGTCGCTCGGTTGCCATAGCTTTCTGCAAACGTCACTCGCAATTATAATAAGATGTCTTCACTTTGATAAGAACTAACGTAACTTACTACCTACCAAATGCAACTAACAAATAACTAATAGATAACGTCCTCTACACGCCGGTAGGTAGCGCATTAGTCTCTGATGCACTGCCGCTGAGTCACAGCTCTTAGAAACTCCGATATTCATTTTATTACACCCTGTATTGTATAAATTATAGTGTTATTTGTCTGATTTTTTTGATTTTTTTGTTGTACTTGTTTTTTAAATTAAATTTCTATTTATGATATTTTTTTTTAATTGTTAAAACGTATTTAATGCTATTAAAATAAAACAATAATAATAGTTTTATGAGAAATTAATATAAAATCACTATTTTAAAATCCGAAATTTGGATTCAGATAAAAATCCAGATTTACAATAAATATCGGATTTCAAATTTCGGTATCCGAAACTCCGGATTCTCGAACTTCGGCAAATCCGGATTTTTCCTATCACTAGTGACTCTATAATTTGCTTAATGTTAATTAATTTTTCCGTATATTGATCTCTGATGACACGAGCTGTTTTTTGGTTTTTTAAATTATTTTTTTTTTATTAGCAGCGGTTAAAACCACTTTTATAACGATTCGGACTTTCAAAATGAGCTTGTGACTAACAGCATTTCCGGTTCGAACGGTTTTCGTGTAGTTCTCGGAAATTTAACCGGAAATGTACTTACTACCGGTTTAAAAATTGTGACGTTGTTCCACCGCCACGTCCCATCGTTTCGTACGACTAGAGACGTTTCTCTCATTCAGCCTTTTATTCATCTTGTCGCCGTCGTTTATTCGATAGTATTTTATCGTCTGAATGTATATTTTATTGTGTATATTTTATCGATACCAATACTAACCCGGTTTGGAAATGTCGACAGCGCCCGGTCGAGTGCGAAAAATCGTTATTTTCTCATAAACGATGCCGGTCGGTTCTGTGCGAATATTCAACAATGCACTCGGATGGTAGAAATATTTTGTCGAATTTATGTAAATAATACAATAATAAGTAATTAAATTATTATTAGAAAGAGTGGCTTTCGTTTTTTTTTTCTTCTTTCATTTACGGCGAAAGTGTCGATTACATAAAATTAATGAATGGTATAATATCGTTGCGATAATCGTCCGTCAAGAGCAACAGGCGCGGCTGCGGTCGAACGCAGCGACACGCCATGAGGAATAGTTATAATAGTACCTACATACTCGAATTAACATTTTTCCGACCAAATAGTTTTTATATTTTTCCGTATTTCGATAGTTTTGTAGGTTTCAGTTATTCGATCGCGGGCCTGCGTGTTGTTAATTTAAAACCGACCGGAGATATTCCATGAGCCAGAACATTGTTTTAAACGACCCTGTTATTAAACCAGAACCATCGAAATTATTTTTGAAATATAATACAGTTTTAACCTTCGGATGATATTTATATATACACGCCGTAGTCGGCATTAAAACGATACATATATTTTTTTAGGTATGGATTGGAATGATTATAACTTTTAACGATAGTAAAAAAAAAAATCTTGCATACCATTTTTGATCGTTCGATTTCAACTGAAGGCCGATCGTATTTTCGAAGGTTTAAAGTTTCAAACACAAAATACCGGCAAAATAAAAAATATAATAATTATTATAAAACTGTCAATATAATGCATTTATTGTATTCATAACTCTATATTAGTTCTGACTGAAACAAACGGCCTTCACCGTGAAAAAATGAAATGCCCGTAGATATAATTTCTAATACTCGCCGAACTCTATCGGCTCTATTTTATTATTTCTTTGCACTAATCTCTTTAAAAAGAGGACTTTCTTGCCCGCGACAGCCAAATCGAATAATAATAATTTCCGAAAATAATTTTTTAGCGGATGCCAACGTCAAAGAACCTATATTCAACATTTCAAGTCTCTAACCCCAGCGGTTTAGGCTGTGCGTTGATCGACCAGTCAATCAGAGGACAAGTGATATTATATGTAAAGATTAAATTATTATATAAGAGTTAAATATGTATTCAGTTTTAAAGTAAAAATTGTTTGATAATTTTGAAAAATCAACCCCCCATGAAATCATCTCAAATAGATCAACAAATTTACTTTTAAACGTCCGAGAATGAGTAATAAGATTTAGAATATTTAATTTAAAAACAAAAAAAAATTGCTTGTGTATTTGTTTTATTTTTCGATACGACGTTCAATTCTTACGTTAAAAATGATTATTATTTATACATAAAAACGAAAAAACTCCACTTTTCCTCGAAAAGCTGTTGTTGTCAGCGACCTTGTCAGAAAATCGTTTAATTAATCTGACGAAATATCGGGAAACATTATTGCCACTGCATAAGGAACGTAAAAGAAGAAAACCGAATAATAATCAACAAAAAAAATCCTGAAACACCGCCTAATATAAAATAGGAATTTAATGAAAACAAATCTGTACCTTTGCTCTCCGTCATTTATATGTACCTCCTCCGGTACATATAAACAGCAAACCAATATCATTTTCCAACACAGCCAAATATCTAGGTCTAACCTTCGACAAACGCCTAACATGGGCTAAACATATTCACACAACAAAATTAAAATTAAATCAACGACTTTACTCTCTCAGACCTATTCTCGGCAAATTCTCAAAACTATCCCTCAATACCGAAATTCAAATACACAATCTTCTTCTTAGGTCTATCTTGCTCTATGAAATTCAACTCTGGTGCTCAGCAAAAATTTGAAACACACAAAAAATACAAGTGTTTCAATCGAAAATCCTCCGACTTGTAACCAATGCTCCTCCGTATATTTAAAACCACACTCTTCATACAGATCTTCACATCCCTAAAGTCACTGATACAGCCAAGCTGTATTATTCAAAATTTACGTTTCGTCTCCAAAATCACACCAATACCCATATCAAAAAACCACTATCGACCTCCATCCCAGGAAATCATTCCAGAAGACTCAAGCGACAATGGCCCCGTGGCCATATAAAGTAAACATACTATCAATACTATCAATAGCCGAGTAAATGTAAATTCATGGCCAAGTACCCTCACTGGATGGTTTCTTCCCTCAAGACACCCAAACCATTGCATTTAATTTTTAAAAAATCATACATTATACTTATTGTACTTTTTTTTTTTTAGTATAGATTGTATAAAAAAAAAAAAAAAATTAAACCCTTTTTTTCTCTCTGCAACGTCGTCGGTAGAACGTGCATACAAAATTATATTGTTAACGCCAGTCCAATTATTCTGACCGAATTTTCCAAATGGGTCGAGTTCGGGAGCGTACGTATTCTGCTCCGTGTAAAGAGGTTATCCGACGACTCGTATAAAATGGCACATTCGAAATGGTGCTCATTATATGCAAAGTCACGTAGACGTATATATATACACGAGTGATGTGTGTACTGCAGTAATGAGTAAGCGTAGGATATTATTCTAAAATGTCAAGAACGAAATGTACAGAAAAATAAAAGTCATCCGAATTCTAGAGTGTGTAGTGTATACCTGATACTAATAATGGCGCCGAGTGCGCGCGCATACGCAACAATTAAAATTTAATTATCGTTATAAAACAACGACGTCGTCCGTATATATATTTGTTTTTTAGATTCATCTATTTATGGCGATAACGATAAAGAAACTGCCAATGTCCGTCGCAGTAGACGTGACGTATAAAATATATTCATACGGACGACATTCGCGATAAGCGAAAATTAGGATATCCGGCAAGAAAACATTTCTCGTTTTTTCCACGACTTTTCCATTCGTTAACTATTGATTATTGATTTACGATAAATCAGGACGTTACGGTGTGATAAACCAATGGTTTTATTTTCGATAATTTCCGGGTTAAGGTAACTAACCTACCCACCTATAAGTTATCGACTACAAAGGAAATAAATTCTACTATGAGTTTACCAATTTACCAAGCTCCGCTCAAAATATTTTTTTGATTGCAACGATCAATCGTTGCTTTCGGTACATAAAATCCAATTACTCGTATACACCTCCCCGACTTGCCAGTTGTCGCCTAGCTAAAACAGTGGAGCTTATGGGCTGGCTTGTAATATTTTTACTTTTGTTAATTCAAAATTAGTTGTACGATGTACATTATTATTTTAATACTTTAGTTTGTTGTTGTTGTTGTTGGTTTTTTTTTTTTACACTAAATATTTAATGAATGGTTTTTTATACAAATAACGTAGGAACATCTAAATACAACGCGTATTGTATAACTATATAACTTTTTTAATCATTAATTTTTTAAGTGTTTCGATACACATTTAGTTTGGTATAGTTCTATTCGAGTACCTGTATACGAAAATGAAAGTTTGCAAATTCATTTTTGAATAATTAAAAATGTTTTGTCATATTACAGTTTTATCCGTGTTGTTCTATTTCTATATATATTTCCGCAGTATTTTTTATCGGATATAATAATATAATAATAACAAGTTTGATGAAAAAAATAATAAACGTAAGCGATAAGATATTTTAGTTTTGTTTGTATAAAATACATTTATCGCTCTAGTCTCGTGTATATAGCGACGGGATGCTCACCATAATTCATACAAGATCGACACGATTTTAGTACCTGCAATCTCGCGCGCAGCAGAGGTTCGTACTGCCCATAGTCAGTAAAAAAAAATTGATGGTTCCAAGGTAGATTTTAAAAGGTGAACCCAACTAGAGAGAAAAAACGATACCAAAAATATTTTTACTACTAATAATCAATTTAATTGACTACGGCGGAAACGAACGCGAAACTAAACAAACTGATTTGTTGAAATTTAAACAAAATTACAAATCGTAATAGAAGTAAAAATACTTGAGGCGTTTTTAATTTGAATAATTATATTATGAATTTAATGACTAGAATATATTATTTTATAATTATATACTCGTATATATATATTTAAAAAAAATCTATGTACTTTTATAAACTAGTGGTGTGGAAATAACTTCACGTTATAACCCGGGAAAAAAATGGTGGGTAGGTGCCATTTTTAAGTAGTTGCTTTATAAAAAAAAAGTCCATATCGCCACTGCAGTCATCAGAACGATAATTTATTTACCCCTCGATTTCGTATACAGTGCGCGAGCTATCACGGATTAAATGAAGACAGCCATAATATTATTCAATTTCCGTGATAACAAGTAGTACCTATGGTTGCTGTAAGTCTATAGATAATAGAAAAGTCGGTCACCGGGGTGCGCTGCGGGCCGTCTATTTTTCTATTATCTCTGCACGCGACGCACATAAATAAATACGTATTTATAATGATTTTGTTACATCGGATTGATCGTAATCATAAACCTATCATAAACTAGTCGACCACGCATTCCACACCCCTTGCCTGTGTATACTTCGCTGATCATAGTGTGAGAGAGACAGCAATACAAGTTAGAAAAATCATGGAATAATATAAAACATAATTATATATTCTATGAACGTTATCACAATATATTGTCTTGATTACGGTATTATTTGATTTAACTGATGTTTCATTGTGTCGATGAAGTCAATCCAATCTTGATAAGATGTAAGTTTTACTTATTTTATACAACTTTTAAATAAATGTAAAATGTAAAAATAATAAATAACAATAAAATATAGCTACTTACAACTGGGATAAAATGTTACATTTTTTTTTCCATGACTTTTCCAACTTATATGTCTATCTCTTTTGCTCGACATTCACCTCACCTCTATTTATGCGCGGTCCACAAGTTTATAGGTCTATGATCGCAATAATCAAATAAAAATTATACGGTCCGGTTGTTCAAAACATGTAAAAACGTCATAACGAAGGTTTAACTGTTGAAAATTAATTCTCATACGACCAGTCGGAAGAGAGAATACCTTTTAAAATAAATGGGTTGAGTCATTTGACTCGATCGATTGAAATTAGCAGGAAAGAGGGGCGGCTGAGATAAAATTTCTGTCCGAAAAATCCATAATACCATCCGCTATTTCTCCATTTCAAAATAATATCAAAACATAAAACACTATATAACTACAAATACATCAACTAAAGAACTGTGTTTAATTTTAAGTACCTGGATTAATAAAAAATCAAACAGATTGGAAATCGTACCGCCATGTGAATAGTGTTCTTCTCTAGAGTCTAGACAATAGAAAAATCCAATTTCGAAATAATAAGTACGATGTCAGAACTGTTATTTTATATATATATATATATATATATATATATATATATATATATATATATATATATATTTTAATACACCCGTGCCTTCTTTAATCTTAAAATTCATCAGCCAGTCAAAAGATTAAAATTGAATAACTCGAACGAAAAAAGTGGTAATATATATTTTGGAAATTATTCATTATACGTGTCTAAAGGAATGTTAATTTAGAAGCATTCGATAATAATTTCAATCCGCTTTATAAAATACGGTTATTTTTAATTGAATTATGATAAAAAAAAATTTTTTTAAAAAAAAACAATAATCGGGATACCGGTCGAAAAAAAATCATAAATCAGTATGGGGTATGGTTATGGTATGTATGTATGTATGAGAAAAATCTGAACCATTGACAATAATTTTGTCGATAATATTATCCGTTTCACATCGTTTATAGCCGTATGATGTAAAAATGTTTACTCGTCTGCCGCGAATATATTTATGTGAATTCACACATATAGAACACGACGCTTCGTATGACGACGTAATATCAGAGTGCCAAACGATATATTATACAAGTGTATACTATGTCAGATAATTCGATGTTTTATATCTTATATATATAGATATAATAAAACGACAAATTATATAGGTAGAGGTAGTAATATTAATCATTGTCAGTTGAATTTTTTTTTTTTTTCAGACATCCGACACTTTTATTGGACCAAATTTAGAGTTGAAATATACGTGATGTAGTACCTCCTCTATACACCTACGTATTATAATAATATAATCGTCATATATTATTATTATTGACATGCGCGCATCATCAATAAATATAATTGCCCGTCAACGTGTATTTTAAATATTGTTTCGCTTTCGCATTCACTATCGCCCCGAGTACTTATACTTGGATCCGGATTATTATTACGTATTTCGTAATTATATTTGCCGGTCTAACGATATAACAAACAGTACTAATGCGAAAGAAAAAAAAAACGTACTTATAATATTCAAACTAATCAAATCCAATACGTGTTAATTATTAGTTAATATTTAGTGGCAAGTCGGGGAGGACGCAAGAGTCCTCGTACCTCTAACCGCGCTTAAAAACCTTCTTTAACATATTCGTCAAAGATACGCCAGGTACGCTTAACCAGTGGCGGCACCATGCATTTTTTTTTTTATTAGGGGCCAAAGCCGGGCAACGTTTTTTTTTTTTCTGGTGGGCCATTCATTTTTCACTCATCTCTTTATCTGTTACAGGATAAAACTGATTAAAACATTAACTGTAAATCTTTAGTATTTTGCATGGTTTTGTTAAAAACAACGCTGTACACTTTGTAGCTTCACTGTTCTTTTTGCCTTTGTTGTTTCTAGGCTATTTATGTTATTATTTTCGATAGCTAAATTAACTTGATTCATCAGATCAACAAATTTTTCGATGGGTGGGGCAATATTAAACGTTGGGTGAGCACTTAGGTTAAGTATAAATACATATTTAAAAAAATCAAACCTAACCTAACCTAACCATTATCACTCGATTATTAATGTTTTTCTTTTTGTTAGTATCTGAACTTAATTTTAAGTCGTGGTGACTAACAAAAAATGTTTACAACACAATACTAAACAAACGCAATATACGGATTGAGGCATGGTGGTGAGTATTGGTCACTTAAATTGTTTTTTTTTTTTCACATGGTGTGCTAATGACTGCTGACAGTGACGTAGCCAGAAAAACTATTCGAACAGGGTGGGGGGGATATACTTTTTTTTTTATAATGATAAAACACATAAATTAATTGTAGTACTATTAATCGTTACGCTTACAACGAGTGTATTTTCTCGCACCACTGTTTTAAAAAAACTAAATAAATATAATACACACTAATATATAAAGAATTTTTATTTCTAGTCTGTACATTGTATATTTCTGAAAATTCCGATTTTCCGAAAATCACCTGGAAAATTTAATATTAATATGTAGTACCGTTTTAAAATGGCTTCTGCATAATATCTATAGTATTTATAGTTTCCGAACAAAACATAATTTATACGCGAAATTTTTTAAGCACTTCCGGCTACCGGAAGTATACGCGCGCGCGCACACACACACATGGGATTTAAAAACAAAAAAAGAAAGAAAGAATTAAAATGTTGTATTTTATGGTTGTAAAAGCAATATTATTATAGGTTCTATGTTCCGTTCCGGTTATAGGATCTATTAAAAATGTACTATAATATATCGCTAACCGTCGTGTTATGTTATTACAGTACAAAAAATTTGTATTTGTTTTTATCGAAATCGTAGAGCACTGCGTTTAATGTTTATTACTGCTACCGGGTGTATTTTTAGCGTATGTTATTCGCATATTATTCGGCGATTCGACCAACATATTTTTTAATGTATTTATTTCAAGTACAACCGGATACAAACCGCGAAATAATACGCAATTTGTAACGTTTGTGTATAAAACAACTCGATGTGTGAAATGCAACGAATGAATAATAGTACTAAAAACAGTGGTCATAATATACAACGGGAATTATCGACGAAATCGTACGATAATAATAATTATATTTTTGCGAGTCGACAAAAAAATCATACACTGCCGCCCGAATAATAAACGAAAAAAATTCGTTCGAAATGATGTTTTGCCGCTACGTATGCACCGCGTTTTTTCTCGCATATAGCGTACGCCCGTAAGAATTTTACGTTTTTTTTTTTTTTTTTTTTTTCTAATTTGTTCGTCGAGACTATTCGTATAGACTGGCAGTAACAAGAAATCGCCGAGTTTCGTAACTCGGCGAGCAATTTGTTTTGTTTTTCTCGTTCTAAAAATTCTATCAATTTTTTATCGCGTACATGCAATAGTAATTAAAAATCTAACGCGTAAATTATTTTTAACCAATACGTCTGCAAACAATATTTTTAATTAATTATCATTGTTCTATTTCAGTTGCGTTTATTCTGTGCCGCATACGATTATCATGGTATTATTTATTGTACGTAACAATATTTGTAAACCACGTGTAGCGGCGGTCAGTGGCGTACCCAGGAATTTGCCGTGGGCCGGTAGGAGGGGAAGGAGGGGTCCAATAGACAATTGCTTTTACTTTTATCCGCATTGTGTCATCCTCCCCCTCCCCCATAAGAGTATGGTGTTGTGTACGTATTAATTACTTTACGACCAACAACGGTGGCGCCGAACTATCGCCGAGTATGGCGGCCGCCATTGCGAATGAAATCACTATGGCATGTGAGTGGGGGTATATCGACGGTGGTGCTCAGTGCCGTACTGAAGACGTCTTAATGTATGCGTAGCTAATATCCGGACTGTTTTGTCCCGGATTTATTGCAATCAGCGGTGGCGTATTTACGGATAGGGTCCAGGGGTCCATTGGACCCCCCTCACAGATTCAAAAAAAAAAAAAAAAAAACGTTCCTACAGAATAAGTAAATAACGAGTATAGAAATTGTATATATTATTATAATCGTGTCTTTGTGACGACGGTTTCCAAGTTGCGGCTAAATATTAAGTGCGACAACGGCAAGGTAATTTATGATCAAATTCTGTAAGCAAATAACGTCGTATCCATTGATTTCTGTACTTCTTGCCGCGTTGGTACTGTTCTCGAATCGGCCCATTGAATTATCTGCAATTCAGACTGATTGTATGCAATCCACTACTGAAGGTAATCACCGGCGCCCGATAACCAGCGACGATTAAAACGAGTTTCGCCGTGTACCCAATTGGTTTTGGTTATTTCTTTGTTTACCATCTGCATCACGAAGATTCCGTAGAGGATAACGGGACAGAGGTACGAAAAACGGGACGTATGGTCACCTAAGTCATCCTACACAAATGTTATAATCGCCAACGTGAAATTTCCGTATTTCGGCGGATTAGTTGAACGGCGTTTGCGAAAAATGGTATAAGTTAAATTTTCCAACTTTTTAGAAGACGAAAGTAACTGGACAAAAAGTAATAACTGTGTACATTTATTTCGGTATTTTGATTTGCCGTATTTATCGTCCCGCAATCCGAAACCGGATTCTGCGAGGACATAATTGAAAAAAAAATCAAATATCCACTGCAATTGCTATATTAGGTATTTTAATAAAAAATAAAAAAAAAAACGCCGTGTACGGATATTCCTCATAATCCACCTCCCCTGCCAATCTCGTGAGAACTAGATAGTATCATTTTTAAACATTTGGAGTGGCTCTGTCAGTCGTAACCGTCCCCGTCCGGATCAATTCAAAATAACGGTAAATAATTTATTAGCTTTTTTTTTTTTTTAGAAGGCGTGTCGAATAAATAATTCATTGTACTTACCTAAAAGGAAAATCCTCAATAGCCATCTCCATTTACTTCGCACAATTCTGAAATCAAAACTAGCTACTCACACAACAATTATAATCTACAAATCTCTATTAAGACCTATTATGACTTATGCAATCCAAATCTGGGGTTGTGCTAAACCATCCCAATTACATACCCCACAGGCCTTCCAATCTATAACTCACCGAATTGTCTCTTCTGCACCATGGTACGTATCCAATGCCACACTTCAAAATGATTGTAAAATAGGAACAGTTAACCAAACTAATTAGCCACCAAACACTATAAAAAGTTTCACTCCAAATTACAAACTCACTCTAACCCTCTAATCGCTGCACTTGTATCTAATTCGCTTCCTGGGAATCCCACACGTCGCCTTAAGAGAAAAATGGTGTCGAGATTTGCTGAATGACTTACGGTCATTACTGCTACTTATAATGAAATTTCAAGTTAAAAATAGTTAAATGTTGGGTTCTATCATTTCGAGTGGCCCTGCCAGTCATAACCGTCCCCGTCCGGATCAATTCAAAATAACGGTAAATAATTCATTCGCTTTTTTTTTTTTTTTTTTTTTTTTTAGAAGGCGTGTCGAATAAATAACTCATTGTACTTAAACAACGATATATTGGTACATTATACTATATACATTATTATTGGTATAATACAACGGCAATAATTATTACCCATAGTGCCTATAGAAAGTTTTAGTTTTGAAATATTAAACATGTAATCACTTATGATAACGTAATAATACTATTAGGTGTTATTATATGATACAACACAATATATTATTATGTTACGATGAAACGGATAGCGATAACCGATAAAACTGAAAACGGTCTGGCGCGTAAAATTAACGACCCAACGTAATTAAATTAAATTTATCATTAATCATTATCGTAAGCGTTATCGTGTATACTCGTGTATTATTGTGTCCTATCCACACTGAAAACTGAACGTACACGCAACTTTCTAGGTATGTATAAATATGATAAAACATATTGAAAAAACAAAATAAAAAATGTTCGCCCTCGCCGATCCGCACAATAAGCGAAAAATACGACTACGACGTATACCCCCCCCTCACCCTCCCCCGATATACTTATACCGTGGCTCGGCTTTTTAAACTTCAATGACTAATATAATACAATTATTACGGCTAACTAAACTATTAATATTGTGTGCGATGTGTAAGGTGTTGTGGTTTTTTAAATAATAATGATGGAACTCCGCATAAAACTGAGTAAAAAACGTGCTAAGGTTTTACCGATTTCAAACGCCTATAAATAGCTCAAAAATGTCGTGAGTTTTTTTGAAAATTTGTCTACTATCGAGAAAAGGTTATATTAAAGAGACGGGAAACAGAATAAAGCGCACACCGTAGCGTTACCAATACGTATCTTGCTTTGCTCAGAATCTAAAATTACCTATGAAGATTGCAGAAAATAATGCACATACATTCAACCGTTCAAATTATGTTGATCCAAAACTACGAAAGGCCATTCGAGAAACGTAAAATTATTAAACATTTTTTTTTTTTTTTTTGAAGAGAAACAGCATACGCATCTGCCAAATAAATGCGTGGCGTTAATCCTCAGTTTTCGATTACTTCAACAGTCCTTAAGATTACTCATACACTGTCACAGATTATTGCAACAGACTAGAAAACTAATAATGATGTGTCCTACTGTCTACTAATAGTACTAACTAGTAGAACATTTCCCTAAAAGTCAAATTACTAATCAAATTTAAAAATATTATAAGATTTTTTGAAATATTAAACAAAAATCAATGCTTAAATAATTAAATAAACTTTAGGTACCTATTTGATTTAAAACAAGCAAAGGTGTGAGTACAATTAAACAATTTATTTTAATCGGTTTTGGCAAAAAATCATAATCAGAAATATAGGCGTGACACCTATAATCGAAGTTAGTATCTGTGGTAGATTGATTGTCCTTTCGGTACGACGTATATGTAGAAAAAAAAAATGAAAAGCAACCAATTTGTATAGGCGAAATCCATTGAATACAAAATAAATATATGTAAATAGGTATGGGTACCGTTTAATCCGAAATGTAATATTTGGCTCTGGTACATGCAAAGTATATTATTGCAGTACAATTATTTTAAAAACAAAATATACGCTGACGTGTGTTTCGGAGTCTCGACCCAAATAGTATTTTATCGTTGATAAAACCTCGCCAAAAAAAAAAAAAAAAAAACAACGTTTTTAAATGTGTCTCTACGTACAAATATTAAACAATTCAAACATATTATTTTTCGTACAAACAATTTCGTACCTTCCGCCAAAAGAATAGTGTTGTTTTTTTTATATATTATATGAACCTATACCGATAATAGTACTAGAGAATACCGACAATGGAGCAATTGGACCAGTGGTTCAATCGCCGGAGGAGTGCTGGATCTGAACTCCCCTTGACCGTGTCGTACCCAATTATAATAATAAAAGAAAAACGCCTGATAATGAAAAAATTCACGTGCGGAGATCGTGGTTGCGGGCGAGGAACGGCAATATTTACAGTAATACTTAATATTTAATCGAACTGTTCGTGGTAAAGAATAATTACAGTTTTAGGGATTAGTGGACACACATAGAAGTTTGTGAGATAAAAATCGAGAAAAAAACTGATAGAAATAAATAATAATTGACAGGTGACTCGTCGAATCAATTATAGACAATACGAGTTTAAAAGCACGTTACGAAAGTCAAGGAGTGCTGCACTAGAACGGCAATGGGAATGGTCTTTGCCATTTTCGGATCATCGAATCTATTGTGACGGACGGTGATTGTCGTTTTCGCGAGTGCGTAGTCACAATAATTGGTTCGTTATTAAAAGTCATCATTGTTGAAATAAATTGTATTTCGTTTACCATTTCTACTACTATAAAAATGTTTAAAAAAAAAACTGGCACGTGTAAGTGAATTTCGTATCCGGCGAAAAACGTGTTATCCTATCGCGTTTACCACTGTTTACACTTAAAGAAAGAAATAGTAAATTTGAAGAACCTGCGAGTAAACCTGCTGATTTCATTATAACTGTTAGCGGGTAAGCTACAATCACGGATGGTGTGAAAATCGATTACGAGCAAAGGCGATTGACACAAACACTATATTTGTAATTTGTTTTTATTTCGAAAGATAACTATTGGTACGTTTAACAACATCGAATTAGAGAGCCTATACATAAAAATAGCAGACAACCCGATAACGCCTTCCCATTGATTATATTCTGGATAATATGGATGCCATATTATGTCCAGAGTGTTAACAATAAGTAGTCCACTGTATTTATGTCACGAACTAAGGATACACAGGACTGGAAACGAACGGCAGGACGATTGTTTTTCCTCCATGAACCCCACAGCGCCGTCTTAACATCTTGACGATGCTTTTAGAACTAGTACTCGACTTGTACGTAACTAATTCCAAAAAAATCCGCCGGGGTTCATAAAGGAAATGCTCTTGCCCGTACGCCCGCACTCTCAATCAGTTTTTCGGGCCATGTGTGCTCGTGTTTCCGGTGCTGTATATTTCAGTCCATGTTTTTATATTGTGCTCGACGTGTATCGAATATCGCACGCGTATAACGTATTTTTTATTTTTTTACATTTAATTTGCATCGTTAACCAACGCGTAGGTATCGTTAATACTATAGGTACCTATTTGATAACGCGTCAGAATACCGGATAGTCTATAAATAATATATATTCGTCGTGTATTCGTATTCCGCAGTAAGTATATTATATTATACAGAGTACGGCGGAGCTAACTGACGTGTTTAATGGGGTCATTAGTCTAAGATAAGATAAGCGCAGGCCTATATTAGTGGTCTATTTTGAATTATACAGTTATGCCGTTTTTAGTCGTAATCATGGTCTGGACAGGTGTACATCGAGGTTTCGTTGTGCGCACGTATTTAAAAAAAAAAAAAACATTCTATGATTTAAACACAAAGGGCTTTACGTCTACATTTTTGCATTTCACGCAACGGATATGTCCCTTATGTGAACACTATTCAATTTTGGATTCGAAAATTGGAAAAGACTGGAAGTACCCTAAGTGGACGTGGAGCACCTAGAACGGTAAGAACCACCGAAAATGTGCAATTAGACAAAGAGGCAATTGAACGGTCACCAAGGTGCTCTGCCTGGAAGCACGCGGTTGCCTTGGGGATATTGTGATGTTGGAAACTTATCTGCAGCACAAGTTGGAGGAAATGGCTGAAGAACATGACTTGGAAGACGTATGGTTTTAACAATACGAGGTTAAAGCGCACACAGTTCGAATTTCGTTTGCTGTTTTGCGACAAACATTCCCTGGGCGGTTGGTTACTCTGAGGAGTGTGGTAAGCTGGCCGGCACGCTCCCCCGATTTAAACATTAGCGATTTTTCCTCTGGGGGTTCCTTAAGGATAATGTTTTTAAACATCGCCTCCATACCATAGATGGACCCGAAGAAAAGAATCACCAAAGAAATCGCGACCATACCAATTGAATCGTGCCGAAAATCATACCGAAACGGCAGAGATCGCCTACAGCAATGTATTGTTGCTGACGGCCGTCATCTTGACGATATCATTTTCAAAGCATAAATTAAAAAAATGGGATTACCTAATAATTCGAATAAAATAAACCGTTTTTCTCTAAGTATTAATATTCGTTATGTATAGCTTCTCAAAACTCCGCCGCTGTCAGCTCCGCCGCACCCTGTATATATATATAAAGCGCAAAATCGGATAATATCGATTTTATCCGAATATAATGTCGACATTAAACCGAACTTCTAGTACTTTAGCAATGCATATATATCATATATAAATACCCCGGTGAACGAAATCGTTCCCCCCCCCGTTCTGCAGCCCACGCCATATATATGTATATATTATAATAAATATAGATAACAAAATGTAAAACTGCAGTAATTTATTCACTAATCCTCCCACCGCCCAACCCCCAACTCCCCTGCGGTCTTTACTTGCCGCAATATATTACAGAGGCATAAGCTATAACAACGAGGTCCGTTTGTTATGGGAGTTATACTTTGGCACCGCGTAATATCGAACGGAATTCGTCATGACCGGACGTTATTGTTATTCTCTCGTATAGGTACGGCGGCGTTTAATAATAATTGTTTGTTAAGAAAAACTTCCGTTGAAATTTAGAGAGAGAACAAAAAAAAAAAAAAACGAAAATCTGGCGACGAGTTTGATAATAGTTTGTATAGAGATGGCTGCCGCCCAGGACAATAATTATACTTATAATGATATATATATATATTTTTTTTTTGGACAACAGCCATGCTATGTGCATATAGGTGCATTGATCACTCGAGTATCGTCGTATAAACACGCAGTTTCCCGATAACATCAAATGTAACCAATCTCGCAGCCCGCAGCCCGTTGCGCCGATATCGTTTCGTAAGGATAAAAATATCATCGGCCTGATTGACAGAACTCGGTCTATTGCTATATTTTTTGTTTTTATTATTATTATAATTTTTTTTTTTTTTTTTTAAACCTTTAAATTTGTTGCGTATTTTATTCGATATGTTTTTCCTGGCACCTCGACACGTCGAGTGTAGTTATTGTACCTCTCGTGATGATATTTATTACGACGGTAACGTGTTTATTTGTTCATCTTAAAACATGATCGAATCCGCTCTTCCGCGGTAAGAGTCGCGCACTGATCGGCAGTGATAAACGCGCACATTTATTTTATTAAGAGCTACTTTAGGAGGAGGTAGCGAAAAAACTTAAATCTGATAATTGCCTCTACTAAAACACCATTTACCGCACGTTTTTATTGTAAACCGACGATTACGAATTGTCTGCACCGTGTCGCCATAAATTATTTTTATTTTTTTTTTTTTTTTTTACACATTTTAACACGTTCTATCCGATACTACTACGGAAGAATACGCGTCATGACGCTACTACACGCCTGGGAGACATAGGAGGAGGCATACCCCTCCCAACATCACCCTATTTTTTTAATATGTTTATATCATAATCGTTTCATGTTCGTGATGTTACTTTATTGCGTACGCGGTTTATTTTCATATTTCGTTGACTGTAATCAGTTGTGTTCTGTGAGTGATCATCAATGTGCATCGTGCAAAATTCAAATATCATATAGTCGTGTAGTAACTAGCGCTCGCGAAAATGTTTGAAAATAGATTAAATGTGTATGCGTATTTAATGCGAATAGAATTTTCTACATTTGATATTTGTTGTTTTTTTTTTTGGTAAAATTGCCTATGCTTGAACCCCTTGAACACCGTCGCCACAGCGAGTCCGCTCTTTCAAATTCGTAACCATAACACCTCGCAGGCGATGATTTGGTTAGCAAGGAAAAAATAATTTCTCAAAAACATATAGTAATAAAATTAAAGGCTGAAGGTGAACTTTGTAACTGCGTTATTTTTGTCGCTGTATCTGGTTATGAAACTTATAATTATATTTTTCAACTTTCAAGACGAAGAGTGCCGCGTAGTAGATGAATATATTGAAAACTCCACTGATGACACGCTTTTATTCATTACTATTCTGCACTGCAAAAGTGATCTAATTTCACGGATTCCCCTTTCGTGTTTGAACTTTAAATAGATATTTTCGAATCCTAGGATTGAGAACATACACGCGATGATAAAACCGCTATTCAGCGGATTTCATTTATATAAATAAACTTTTTATTTTTTTATTTTGTTACTTTAAAACGACATCATTCGTTAAATATATCATTGTTAATAACTATAAATGTTTAACAGCTTATATTAATCTAACACCTAGGCGATATTTATATGTTTTAATAAAATATATACATATGTTTTTTTAATTTTATTAGATATAAACCAACTATCTACATTAATGTACAATAAGCTTATACGATCAGGGTAAGGTAGACATGTAGGAGTTGATTATTAATAAAATATTTAAAAAAAACAAACGTATACCCAGGCGCGAATACAAGGGGAGAGGGGAGATATGGGAACAATGACCCCCACCCCCCCTAAACATCAAAAAACAAAAAAGCTGTTGAAAATTATTATAACTTACAAAACATTTTTTTTTTTTTTAATTTTATTTGGTATAGAATATTTGCTAATAGAAAATAGGTACATGATTATTTGATGGGAGGAGCCACCCAGTGGTAACACTACTCTTACTTGAGATTTAAGTTTTTTTTTTTTGTATACTAATACTTTAGATTAAATAGTGAGGAGGTCACCATTTCGTTTTGAGCCTCCTGGGGGGGGGGTTCCCAGGAATTGTGAGAGTGGTAAGGTTTGAAATGAGGGGGTTGGTATGAGAAGGAAGTATTGAATGGAATCGTTTGTAAAAATTAGCTGCTTCTTCATGGACTGTTTTGATTTTTAGATCGGTATGTAAAGTTAGATTTGATATGTACAGTGGAGAATTTGTGATTTTACGAAGAAAATTATTCTGGAAAGTTTGAATTTTATTTGTGTTGGATTTTTTGGCATTGCCTCAGAGCTGACGAGTTAAAATAGGTTAAAATAGGGACCTGAATTTCCACAGAACATTAATTTTAGGCCTTTCTAGGTGTGAACAAATTTTCAAACAATTTTGACCATTTCTGTACTGTTTATGAACATTTTAAGTCTTTTTCGAATTAATTGAACAAAAGTGTTTTGGCCGAACAAATAAATGCACGACAATCTAACAATTAAACTTCGCTCAGAATCGTCTTTCGTTATCAATTCGTTTATTGTACAGCACAGATATAAATTAAATTTTCTTCTATATATCCTACCTTCCCGATTCCCCACCTACAACAGTGGCCCGGCCAAAGTGCAAAGTATGTGCTCGGTCTTTTTTTTCTTTTTCATTATTATTAACTGCCATTATCTTTGATTTTAACGATACATTCGTACAATACTATTAGCGTTATGGTACAATATTATTATCGTGGGCACGATAAAAGTCATAAAATAACCGTCCGGGCGTTATTCTTGTATTACTGCAGGAACGTATAAGTATTTACTCGTACAATATATTATGTTTTTCGACAAAACTAAAAGCCGTATCGCGGTAAAAACATACGGTTTACCCCGCTCGCAGCTCGGAATTTAAAAGAACGGGTTTTCTCGTCAATAATAACATATAATAATACTATAAACCCTTATAATTTTCGACGTCGATAAATAAAATCGTTTGTAAACGCCAAAATAAAGCCGGTGACTAATAAATATTCCGTAAATATTTTAACGTTTCCGAAACACACGAAATGCGTACAACTCTTAAAGTCTTAAAGGGTACTTTATACGTAATATTAAATTATTTTTTACGCGGGTATAAAAAAAAAAAAAAAAAATAAACTTCTATACATTTTACGCATTGCGTGCAGCATACGTATATACGTGAGACGTGCACGTCATTTCGACGTATATATTTTGTTTAAATGTAAAATTAACAAATTTGCATAAAAAAAAAATATATAATATAGGTACTCTAAAATTATCTCCGTGTATGAAAAGTCTTATTGGCAAAAGTTGTTGGCTAAGTGCTTTCGTGGGAAAAACCGTTTACAATATTATATAACCCCCCCCCCTCAGCAGTGTATAAGATTTTACATAGTTTTTTTTTTAATTTTTTACTCCGAATGGGTTTTAATGGAATTTTACTCGGCTTTAAAAATAACACGCGGAAACTTTTTCATAAATTGACTGGCCGAGTTTATATTCGGGGTCGCGGTGCGTCGTCTACGCATAGGAAAAAAAAAAAAACCAATTTGATTTTATTCAATTTCATATGCGGCGCGATCGAATGAAAATTACATATGTTTTACCTATACTTTTAGAAACGGCGCGAACAGCCGTTGAAAACGACGTCTAAAACGTAATTTTTTACCAAACTGCTAAATAATAACATGTGGAAATTAACGATCCAATACTAATATATTTGTATTGCTCGGGCTGTCGATTATTATTTAAGTTATAGTCGTTATTATCATATTGTCTTTACGAGTGCGTGTAAATTTTCAAATCGAATACCTATATACAACGTCGTCAATATTATTATAAATAATCGACCCAAAGAATCAGAGGAGTGTATTGCCCTCCTCCCCCGTGGATTTTTAATATTTTAATAACTACCATAGAATATGATGGGTACGTTTAAGTTATAAGAATTAAATTTCATTTTTTTTTAAATTACCTTTGCCCTCCCCTGGCCCGGCCACCTTGAAAAAATAAACTAAGTTTTGAATAATCGTATCGTTTTAAAATAATATATCAAGTACGTTATTTTCCATCGCGCGACGATAAACTCAAATTTACGTTGACAAAAAAAAAAAAAAAAAAATTTAAAACATAATATTATAATATGTTACTTTGTATAACGGTCTCGTCGTTTAAATAATAAACTCGTCTCTCGACAAAAATATATATATATATATATTTTTTTTTTTCATTTTACACGTAGATTACTACGTCAATAGCAATCGGCGTTTGTTTAATCGTCGTATTGAAATTGGTAAAACGCGCAAATACACGATTATCGAATTATTCATTTGCTTATTTAATAGAAAACCGATTTGTAATTTTTAATATTTGAACAACACGTATATTTAAATAGTTATTTATGAACTCTCGAACGGAGGGACCTGAAGTTGTATTTACAATTACCGGTATAATCTTATATCCATATTTATTTTTTGCTCAATTAAAACGGTTTTCATATTAACGATAATAATTATTATGTTATTCGGCGTGGGAGGTACCTGTTGCGTAATTACTATAATACGCATCATGCAACAAAATATTCCGTAAATCAATTTAAAAAAATAATATTATTATAAGTGCTCTTGCATCCACGAACCGTACCTATACATTAAAATAAAATATTTAATGAAAACAAAATATATACTCTCGTTTAATCTACCAAACGCATCGATGTAAAACTTAATAAATACTTACGACGTTTAAAAAAAAAAAAAAAAAAATGAACAACGTATACAAAATTTCCGCATGTAATAAATGTATGATTTAAAGCTTTCAGACATTTGATTATCGCACCGCCCGCTGAATATAAATACCAATTTTTTTATATAATGTAAAATCAGAACGCTCAGAACGGACTTTTATTTTGTTGACATTTGAATATTATAATATACTGTATAGCGTAACCGGCGAATAAAACCAACCCAATGCGGTTCGGCAAAATCGTTTGTGTTAATGGTCTCTGTGTCTTTCATTTGTCGTTGTTTTCGAAATTATTATTTGAAAAAACTTGCGAAAATCAATAATGACCCGCCCCGTACGCCTGTAATATGTATCCCGCTGTACAGTACTGCAAGTAAAACTGTATTGTAATATCATTACTGCAATCAATTTGTACCTGTTGGTTATAATTTTTTTTTAGCAAGCCGGTTATTTTTTTAGTACTGTGCACTTATACGCATTGCACGAAGTTATTTACGATACTAATAATCATTGACGGACGTATGTGTACATGATAATATGGGTGAAAATCTATAGTATCTGTCCGAGAAAGAAACCGCGAATAGAGAAAGCTTGGTCGGTCGAACGATGCCCTTGACATCGGTCGCAGTAGACCTCGCCGGTCCCTATTCGTATATAGCTAGAAAGCTGTGCACGAATGTTTTTTTTTATCAAATCTCAACCAATTTTTGTGAGCCACTATAGTTCTATTTTCGTTTTGTTATTATTGTGCATTTGTCATGATTGTCATTTTAGACGCATGTAGGTCGCGTACACATATACTCGCGAATACGTGGGACACACCTCTCTGCAGAATAATACGCACGGTGGCACAGAACCATGTCGATTTCGAATTGGTATAAAACCCCGTCCGATTAATATGCATCTGCAATATTGTTACAATCCATATAGGTACAAACCGACCACACGCTGGAATGTACGATTTTTTTTTTTTCTTTTTTAATCTTTATCGACCTCTATACACAGCCGCTATAGTTTTAGTGCAATCCGATATATTGTAACACACATTCCGTATTGATATACCAATGATGGAAATGATATTCGAAAAATATCACAAATAAAAATATATGTTTAAAAAACATCATGCATAATTACACTATAGTTTATATAATAGCTGGACCCTCTACCCGTTGGGCAAACGTTGTTTTACTCATGTAAAAATACAAATTTTCCGATTTTAAATTCCCAAAACCCTGATTTATTATTGGATTTTCAGATTATCCGGATTTATGCCACGTCACATCACTAATATATATATATATATATATATATATATATATATATATATATATAAATATATCGAGTGCAGTAATTATTATAAATATTAAACTACGTCTTTGCCGTTCTATATTACCCGATGATGATATTTTAACGAAACGCAAGCAACACCCCTCGCCCACCACAGCTCGAAATCAGAATTACTCTTTAAGGGACAGTGCGCTAACGACGGTACACCGACGAATGCCCCGGTGTTAGAACCCTAAATTAAAAACGAGAGGTGGTGGGCCTCTTGAAATGCCACATACAACACTGACCACTGATTACCAGTGCTTTATTTACCGTCCACCAACACACTGATTATAATACTAATCGCGTTATACACGCTATGTTAACAGGTTGTCACGGTAATGTAACCTGACAAAATGCGTCACACCGAAGTGGTGGGTTTATGGCGGCCGACGGACGCGCCGCCCGGAGGAAAAACACGAGTGTCACGGGCCACCGACCAGGGTGCGTCGCACACGTCGCACGCCCACAAGTTCGTCATCAAGTCCACGGCGATGATCCGGCAGTCCAGTCTCACCAGGTTCATCGTTAACAAGAAGAACAACGCGGGTTAGTAAACTGTTAATTATTACACGTTTGCGATTGTCTTAGTGTTATGAGTGTTATGACCACTTGACCAGTAGAAAACAAAAACAAAAAATACCTCTACGGGGTGTCCTTGCTTGTTATTGCCTCTCCTGAAATTTGAGATTTTTTTTCTTCTTCTTTACCAATCCTGTGTAATCCTAGTAGTTGTGTAATATTTTTTAATCATAATAATTATTCGTTGGAACGTTATCCAAATGTAAGGACGTTCACTTTTGATATTGTGTTTCGTATAATTTTATTATTATGTATCACACCGAATACCTAGCTGTCCGGGAATTTATATTCGACAATTTAATAATACTTGTAAATAGTATTGCCATTTTCCGTAGACAAAATATCTCACGGACGTAAATAATAATCCGTCGATTGTCTTGGCGAAAATCGAGAAACGATAAACTGTTACTGTAGAAACTGATTTCAAAACGGTTTCGTTTGATATTATCGCCCGCATAAATCTACTGAAGTGGTCCGGGAACCGGGGGAACAAATATCAAAAACTACAGTGATATTACAACACCCATCTTATAAAACGATTTCCCGTTAGACGACTGGTGTCGTTAAAAATACGGAACGAAATAATGTTTACGAGCTAGCCGCTTTAAATGCACGAAACCGAAAGAAAATAATAAATTATAATAATAATGAATTGTGTTCTGAATACGGCCAAATATTATGATAATAAAATTATACTCGGTGTATAATAATACGAATATTATAATAATCGCGTCTGAAAAACAAAACATAACATTAGTTATGTTAATAAAGTCTGTTAATAAAAAATGTTTCGACTTCGACTGTCTGTGCATTGGCGGCCGAGTATTATTTTCAGTGGCGTGTACGGCGGGGAGCGGGTGGCACGAGGACCACGCCCCCCTCCATTGACCGTGTTTATTTATTTTTAAAACTCGTATTTTTCTCCGTTACCGTATTTAGAAACGCGGTATCCATGGTTATCGCCTTATCACGTGTGATAACATGCGATAACAACCATAATATATTACGTAACACCCGTGTTATTTTAACTGTCGTATAAAATACGAATATGTACGATTATTTTAGATCGTGAGTGTAACGAATGAGCTACTATAGTATTACTAAGCCGTGCTTTGGTTAGTGAACATGATTTTTTAATGCACAAGTGTCCCCCGCCCGCCTGTTTTCAGATTCTGAGCGAAGCGAAAAATGTATTGGTTTTACCTATGATGTGTTTAGTTTTTCCGTCAGTGGACCACTTTTCCACCAGACATCCTGTTCCGATTTTCAAGTGTAGCACATTTTCTCTATAAAATCTCTAAAATCCTTACTTGGTGCATTATAGTGATAATTTTTTTTTTTATTTTCGATGTAATTTTCTTAATAATTGGGAAAAAACCATAAGAAATATGGGAAAATTTATGGCAATGGTTTCATTTTATTCGACTTTTTTTTTCCATTTATTGTAACTCGGCTAAAAATAATAATCGTATATGGACCCGCAATTTCCACAAAAAATTAATTTTATACCTTTTTATACGTAAACAAATTTTCAGAATATTTTAGCCATTTCTGAACTAATTATAGGCATTTTAATTTGTTTTCTAATTAATTTAATAAAACAATATTGGCCGAGCAGAAATACACGACAATTTGACACAAGGTTTATCGTAAGTTGTATACTTAATGGCGAACAAGAAAAATGTCGAGGGTAATGTAATAATTCGGTTTTATAAGCATCAAGTGTAAATTTTGATGAAAATCTTAAAAATTACGGCATTTCAAAACACGATTAACTGAACTTCGCTCAGAATCGTTTTTCGTTAGCAATGATTTATTGTTGATATTAATTAAATTTTCCTGTATATATCCTACCTTACAGGCTACATCTCACGCACAGCAATGGCCCATCCGTGGTGTCAAGTATGTCCATTTTACTTCAAAATCAAACGTAATAAAAACTAATAGTATTGTGCACTAAACCAGTGGCGATACGGAATTGCAGGTTTTGATTGAATTTCGTTTTCAATTAAAACAACAGTATACCTATTATACGATATAATTGAATAGTAATAAAAGTGTATACTTTACAATAAATAATGATAAATTATAATTGTAGCAAACTTTCGTAGGTGTTTAGTATCGTTACGATATCATATTAATTGGCACGGGTATTGATTTTAAAAAAACTGCCCGCACATATAGATGTACAGATAAATTATTAACTCGTATTTAATTCGATTTGTATTTTATTTATTTATTTATTATTTTTAATTAAAAATTAATTAAAAAACAAAGGTCCACGATAATAGCTGTTGCAATAAATAACACGTAGGCATGCACAATTTGTTTTAGACTATCATCGAAACGGTGTTTAAGCAAAATTATCTTAGGTCGCGTTTTACTCGGTGTTATTAAAAGACCCCTTCCCTTCCGCAGTGGATTTGTATAGATCCTTCGACAATTGATTCTATTTTAATAGACTGTTGTCCGACCTTACAAATCTATGACTGGTATTATGACTGCTATGGATTAAACTTGTAAAGTTAAAATGACAAACTTGAACAGATTATTATCGTTTAGATTAAGCTAATTACTTTCGATAATTGGCTTGGGCGTATTAATATTTAGATCCATAGATCTCCTTGTAAAAACGCCTATAATTGTGTCAATTTCGTAATAAATGCCCATTTTTTTATTTTAAATATTATGTTAAATTAAAATAATTCACATTTTTTTAAAAATATCAAGTTTTTCCGATTAAAGGCCCAGACAATCTCGCGAAATCATTATAGTTTTATTTTGTACTTTTACTATTCCATTATTTGATAAACGATACCTAACGATAATTCGTTATATAGGCGGAAATTCATGAGGGGGAGGCTTGAAGGGGCTAAGTCCACTCCAAATACACAAAGAGAAAAAATTAGCCACCCCCCCCCTACTCAAATGTTAAAAATATTGGTATAAGTATGATATAGGACGTCTAAAAAAAAATCATAGCTATAGGTTATTGCACGGTAAGATGGTAAATATCAGCTCGGCGGGGATGATGTCAAATTTCCGGTCCTGCGCTCGTCTTAACATTGTCGTCCGTATACACCAAAGACATTTTTTTTTTTTTTTTTTTTTTATAAGTAATTTGTAATCTGTTCTTAACTAAAACAATAAGCAAATGTGCACAGAGTAAATTTAAACATTAGACTTTTGATGGAAGAAGCCATCCATTAGTGACACTACCCACCAAAGACATAAATAAATAAATCAACAATTTAAAAAAAAAATAAAAAAAATAAATAACAATCACCAAACTCGTAAAAACGTCACTTTCATTTGGGGGATATAAAATTGTATTGTTATGTTTCAATACTATTACGGCGGCGTTGACATGCCGCGTGAACAATTACCGCGCACTGGACACTAATAACATATTACGTACAAGCAAACTGGTGCCCTTCCTGCAGACATCAACGTCACAAAATATAATAATACAATAACGTCGTCGTAAATTCATCATTTTCGCCGTAACTTCGCCGTGACTTAATCTAATTATTATGGACCGCCGGCAAAGCCGACACTTCGAAAGGCAAAATTTCAAAAATAATTATTTCCATTATGACGTCACGTCATTTGTATTGCAGGAAGGCTAGTAGCTCTCCAACAATATAGACGCTTGTACCAATTTTTATTAAGTTTTAATTGTGATAAGTGAATTGAAATTCAGAAATATGACATGGACGGAACGTTTTTTGTGGTCAATGAGGAGTATTATGGTATAATTTTAAGCCTCCCCTCGCCTTTTCGGTCGTGATAAAATACACACAATTATTATAAAATATTCAGTAATCTAAACGTATTACAAATAAAATTATTACAACCATTACTCGACTAGGAACAAATAATAATTATTGTACTACACAATAATTATTAGGTATTTTGCAGAATAATCTCAAGAAAAAGGCTTTATATAATTAGACGTAGATATATTTCTATAAAACCGAAAAAAGAAAAACAGGCAAAGAAATAATATCTTATACCCTTATAGTATATTTTTTTTAAACCTTATTTTCATTTATTTTCAATTGTTTCAATTATTTATAGTGACGATGCAATAGCTGTAGGATTAACGTTTAACAATTATTATGTTTAATCGCGATAAAAACCAAGGCAGTCATATATTATTTTATTTAACTACGCCGGATCGTACTTACATAAATGTAATTAAATGAAAAGCGTACCGCATGTAGAAAAACTACTTCAAGTGACACTTGTGAAATTTACAATTAGAATAAAACTAGCTCTCTGCACGTGCCACAACTTGATACGAATGTATATACGTACATATAAATATACACATTTTTAAGGTATCAAATTGTGGAATGTCGTTGTTTTTTTATTTTTATTTTAAGTCGTTACGAAATACCCGCGGGCAATTGCAAATTATACAACGCTAGTATACTTTGGAACGTTCGATACGTGTACAGCTCGTTATTGTTATCACTTAAACACGTCACGTTATTATCAAACGTTTTATCACGTTTCATTCATAAATATCGAGCTGCTTGTTTGTTTTTTTAAAATATACGTATTATATAAAAATGACGGTTACGCGCAAAGTGCGTATTACAGACATTCTTCTCGTATCGGATGGAATGTATACAAATATAGATTAGTTTCGTTTCGGTCGTCTAGGCTGCAAGCCAGTAATAATATATTATAACATACATACATATATATATATATATATATATATGATTATTTTAAACTCGATGGCTCGATCACTGTAGTATGATAAACACTTAACAATATAGAATATTATACATGAAGATAAAAAAAAAAAAAAAAAAAACCTAAAATTCTTTAAATAATTTGTTAAATAATAATAATTTACTATAATTCTACTTGTATTTACCTATTTTCGATTGATAATTTCATAACGTGCCGTTTTGCTATAGGAATAAAAGAACGTGGTGTTGCACGGACCGTTGAAATAAAATAAAAAAATACAAATCGATAATAATATTATATCCGTTTAAAAAACCACAGGCTAACGAGTAACGACTACTGTCATAAGTAATAACAATATATAGGCGTGCGTAAACTCCGTAATACACAAGATTCTTGAAAACCTTATCTCAAATGCGTTATGTCGTGGCTATGACATAATATATATATATATATATATATCTTCTGAATTCTGTACAAAGCGGCAAATGTAATTATTATTCACACGCATATAGTGATTAACTGATAATTGTCACTTTGTAGATGATAAACCCCGGGTAGAAGACGTAGGTAATACATCAAAAAGTTCCGTATACGCTGTGAGTCTCCTTCAATCATGCCCCGAACTCTCTTAACAAATCTCTAGAATTCCGTTCGGAACTTACAGTTGCTATGCGTCCGCCGTGGGGCGGTTTATACGTTTTTTTTTTCTTTTTTCTTTGCCAACCCGAATCGATTCGCGGATTTAAAAGGACATACAAATCAATTGGACAAATGTTGCGTGCATATATTATTTATCGCATTGTTACTGTATGAATAAAACAATAAACAATAAATTGAAATATTTAAATAATTATTATATTGTTTTTATTTTATGTGGACTGGTGTGAGTCGGTCTGTTAAGGCGTTGGTTTTCTAACTTGATAAAATGGGTATAACCAATATAGCAATTATAGATGGGTGAATAAAACGGTTAATATATAAAATGTAAAAAAAAAAATTATGTAACGCGACATAGTTTAGCTTGTAGATAAATATCAGTCCCAGCTATTTTTAAACAAATTATATAGTATAAACGAAAGAGAAATGATAGCATATATATGCAAATATGAGTGGGAGAACCGGATCATATCAAATTCAACCTGTTGATTAATTAGATCATACATTTAGAGGTAGGTTCAGTCAGTATTGTAATAGCGACCATTTTTCACATCAGTTGTAAATTAATAGTAATATTCATTTAAGAAAATCGTTCAGACGTTTACCGAGTTTAAAATACTATTAATCATGGGTGTAGGCTAGGGTATGACCGAGGAGGAGACACTTGCCCCATACTCTTGTGCCTAAAATTGCATTCCATTTCCTTATATCATAAATATTCATAAAAATAAAAAAATACTAATATAAATAAAAGTACTTAAAAAAAAAATTTGTGTGTTAATTTCCCCCCCCCGCGCCCGATTTAAAACCTAGTTACTCCCACGCTATTAATTATTAATTATTAATTTTTCAATCAAATATAACGTTTGCAGTAGCCAACAAATCAGTTTTTAGTATTTATAATTTTAATTTAAAAAAATGTAATTGTGGGGTTTTTAATGGACAAGCAAATTTTAATCATTATTTTACTTGAATGCGCGATAACTGGACGTACATTACAATTGGATTTAACCAAATGGAGAAATTTGCTCGATGAAAATCATTTCATTAAAATGCTTGACAAACTTTACACCAGAGTAGTCATATGTGAAAACTTCTCAACTACTCTTGTACAATTAATCCAAAGAATGAAACACTTGCATTTCTAGCTGGTGCGGACTGCATTTCATTTACTCGCTACAATTTATTACGGTTAAAAGAATTACAATGCTGTATTGATGCATATATTTTTTTTAAAAAAAGAGTGAATAAAATTTACAACAAACATGTTTAGATCTCACGTACACGATATTGAAACAGGGTATTCAACATTTATCAATAGCATGTCTAGTTAATACATTTGTAAGTAAATTATAATTGTACTATATTCATAATTATAGTTTTAATTTAAGTGTACTGTGCTATGAAGTTAAATATTTTGTACATGAAATACAGCAATTCCATCACAAAAAATTGAGTAATATGATACTTCAAGATTAGGCTCTCCAACGATGAAAAAAACATATTATAGATTGGTATAGAATAAATCAATTTAATTGCAGATAATATGTATAATACAGTATCATGAAGACAGTTAAAATTGTTTGCAGTTTTTATGCCATGTATTTTTTTATTTTGTAACTATATAAAGTTAACCAACGCAATAAAAGTACAAACATAATAAAATAATAAAATGATGTATGATGATTTGTTGTCATTAATGTTAGTATAGTAACTGTTGTGTCATAATTTATAATAATATTGAAATATTAAAATTAACGATATTTCGTTTTTAATAAAGCTGATCAATGCATTATGAATAATAACAATTTATTTTCCATAATGTTCAATTATGATAATATGTTAAATACACAGTAAAACAAAACGTACTTTTTCAACGACATTGCAGTCAACGAAATTATCGAATTCGAGTTTAATATTGTAGGGTTATTTTATATAGGGTTGTTTGATCAATGCATCAGTGCATAAAACAGGCAGCTAAAATCTAAACACCTGTAACATGGAACTCAAAAAAGAGTCACTGGAACTATGCCATCTGCGTGCTAGATGGGACCCATAGTTTACCATTCCTGCAGAACGTAATTCTCTACTGAGCATTTTTACGAATATACAATTTTGTTTCGAATGTGTAACCATTACACGGTGTATGCGTTATAAATATTAAAGAACATAATTTACACATTTTGTACGATACATAAAATTCATTTCAATTCATTTTACACGTGATCCCGCGTAACAGCAGTAGTTTTTATACAAGTTTAATTAACTAACACGCATAAAGCACTGTGATAAAAATTAATATAAAACGCTTATTATTAATATCGATATGCTAAACAACTGATACAATTTGCTGCTTTGAGTTTATGTAGACCGTAATGACGACAGTTACATAACCGTTATAATACAATTTCAATAAAGTTAATTTGTAAATATTTGTATGCGTAGTTTTAATTCATACGAAAGTGGATGACCTATCAAGATACGATTACGCAATTTTTAAAACCGTTTTTGTCCTAATTATGGTCGTCTACCGTGTACGGTATTTTTTATATTAACTCATATAGAAACTACAACTGTTGCGTGTAGGTGACATCCTTAAATTTTAAATCAACCTTCACATATTCTAGTTTGTTTAGCATATCGAAATTAATATAATTATATATTATTTTTTTTATCACAGTGTTTTGTGCGTGTTAATTAATAAACTTGTATAAAAACTACTATTGTTGCATGGAGGTCACGTCCCCCCATAGTTTCAGTACGTACACAGGCACAAGTCCCCATAATTTTTAGACTTAGTTTCCGATTTATTCTATACGTAGATCTATAAACAGTCCGTTGGTATCGCTCCTTACATTACCACCGGGCTAAGTCTCAGTTAATAAATTAAACTTATACTTTACTAAATGTTTTCTTTATTGACTTCAGTCCGCATACAAAACATTGAAGAGTCATCAGTTAAACAGTGGCTTGGCCTAACTCTAGCCTAATTTGCCTGATATAAATTTTTGAGTCGTACTAAATAGTCCGGCAGTCTGTTTCGTACAGTCTCCGATCCAACAAGCACAACTTCAGGTACTAACATTTCGGGTCAGTTTATCACCTAACTACAGGTTCTTGGGAAATATAGTTCCGTTATATTGACGGGCAGCAAATTGTAATGTAAGTATAAGCGTAATTTTTTTGTAAAAATTAAATATATACTGTTATTTTGAATCCAATCGAATTTAAAATTTATTAGAACTACGCAAAAACATTATTATTTAAAACAATATTAAAAAATGAATTTAATACGAACAAAATAAAGTCTTTAGATATATAAAATTATTTATGAGATTTGAATATTCTAATTAATACTCGATGTTAAAATTTAGTGATAATTTAAAAACTTATAATCCCCCGAACAAATACTATTCTATTATGGTTAACATTAAATAATACAATTATTACATCAGAAACAACTAGATATATGCAAAATATTATTATTTAAAATAATATACTAAAAAAAATTAAAATTAAAACTGACATGACATAAATTTAGCAATGGATTTTAAAAATTATTATAGAAACTTATAACTTTACTGTATCAAATTTTAACTGTATATTTACCGTAAAAGTTAAACATGTAATTTTAGTAACAATAATCAAAATAAAAAACTTTAAAGCAAAGAATCATAAGACTATTTAGAAATTATTTTAGGTATGCTCAAAATATTGTTATTACTGACTTTGAGTTTACCAACTACCGACAAATCAATCTTACACTGATATCGGGACGCGTATGTGGTTTTTGATCATAGAAACCTAAACCCAAACTATGCAGACTAGAATGAAAACCGTTACTTAAAAGAATATTTAGGGAAAAGCCGGATCAATTAAATGCCGTCTTTCCGGAACTAGAAAGAGCGATACTATCGAATTACCATTTATCGTAAAATTATTTGGAATCACGTTTCGGCTATAATACCATCATACTAATGTGAAACGGTCAATCGACCGTTAGTTACTGACAAGGCTCGGATTCGACCACATAATGTTGAATATGACTACATACGATGATAATAACGAGTATTATCTAAAGCTATACAATTTTAATAACAATAATTTTGTTTGATTGCATTCTCCCGGCTATGTTAATAAACCTGGTAGATATCTATCGTTAGCTGCGACACACCACTTAATTTGCCAGAGAAATTTAAGTTCACATAATCCTGTTTATGACATTGAATTAACTAACTTACTGTGTATTTTGTTACCTTCGTGCCATGGCACTAATATTATAAGTTAAGTTATTTGTGTCTACAAACAATATAAATGCAAATGGTAATTGATGATGCGGTGTTTAATAGTCTTTAACATTGTCTTTTGTGTTTTTTCATTTTTAGTTTTACAATGGATTTTACAGCAATTCGATAATGTTGCACTACCTAAATAGTCCGTACCGCCTGACCGATAGGTATTTCCGGACATGCTTATCATTTTCCCCTTTTATAGTTCTTCATTACTGGCGACGCTCATTTGCCTTAGTTTTCGCCGGTATATCAGCTATAATTGATTAATTAATATTAAAACATTTCCAATGAACTTCACCTATACTCTGCTTCGTAGAGCAGTCCAAATCTACATTACCGCGAGGCACTGGGATTATACAGTTGTTAACATATCCGAGTTATACGTTAATTTCGAAAAATGTCGGGATACACCATGCAAACAGATAGCCAAGTAAGTATATTATTTTGCCTCGAACATAATACTGATTGTCTTACAGTGTGATGCTTACACTGCGTCTTTTAGCGAGGCTAAAGCTACTCCGAAAATTATAAATATGGTAAAAAAAACAAGCGGGATACTACACAGAAGAAGCCGATAAAAATAGTCAAACTTGCCAAAGTAGTTAAGGAAATATTAAATATAAAATATGAATATTTATCTGTATTAGGTGGCAGTGCTCTATAAAATTGACGACTAATTAAAAAAGCCAGAAAGACTTCTAATCATTTGCAGCAGATTATTGGTACTGTACTAGAGCGGTTTAACAGTAAACCCACGAAGGACGTTGATAAAAACAAAAATAATAACATATTGAAAATATGCACAATGCTCCAATTACACGAATCAAAATAAATAAATTATCAAAAATTGAAATTAATTTTATATAATGCGTATTATTTTCTTTAATATTCGTAATGCATACACGCTCATAAAAAAATTGTATATTCCTAAAAATCGTAAATAGCGGAATCTACGAATTGGCTGCATTTATTCAGTAATACAGATGAACATCTCGGTGAAAAAAATGCACGCTCAACCCGAGGGTTGTCCGTTGAAAGCCAATCTCGTAAAACTATGGCACAATTTGTACAAAATTTTTAACACCTAAGAAATTGAAACCAACTTAGAATAGTGCAAACTTGTCTTAACATTTAGATGTATATGTATCTACGAAAAACTAGAATTATTTCTGATGTATTACAAATAAAACGTACGACTTTAATGATTATTATCGTCAGATAAAAATCTATGACTATATATGTTTAAAAATATATTAAGTATTATTTTAAAATTTTTAAACCACGGGAACAATACTTGAACTAAAAAAATGATGACTGATGTGTTTTATTTTAAAATATTTTTAAATTGAAAAGGGGTTAAATTCATTTTTGGAAAGAAGCTAAAATTGTACTATTTCCCCGTGGGTTTTGCTGCCCGATTAAACCGTCAAATATATACTACTATAAAGTCGGTCGAGAAACTGCAAATGAGATTATTGAGCGGATGCACGTGATGAATAGTTTAAGTATAAATTATGTATTTTGGTCTATACCCGCTATTTGACCGTATCGGAAAACTTTTTACAAAGTTCTATCGCTTACGAGGGACCCAAGATTAAGAGAGAAAAAAAACACGACACCTTTATATATAAATAAAATGGATGTGCGTAATTTACTGCCTTTGCAGAGTACCTTTCGAAAAACACATCACTGTAGCGTTTGCTGCGAGCACAACAAAACCATTTAAAGCGGCCCCGGCGAAAGAAAGACGTGTCAGGTCTCATTTTTGTCAACATCAAAAACCGTTTTAAAAGTATTATGCTCGTAATAAAATTAATTTAGCTCAATTAGATCAGGACGGTGGTGGACTGGCCCGCGAGATATATTTCCCTGAGCCTGTGGGGCTGCTAGCGAAATACACGTGTTAAAAAGGGTGGATTTATAGGAGTTATATTATTAAAGGGTAATAGGGTAATAATTTTAATTGATAAAAAACGATTCGGAGTTCGGTTAAACATTGTTTAATAAAGTTGTAAAGAATTATCGAAAATTGTATTCATTCGTTTACTAATTAGTTATAAAATATTTACAATTTATCGTTTTTTTTTTAACGCATTTAATTATAAGTTTGAATTTTAAATTTCTATTTAAATAAATTATGGTACAAAGATCAACTTTTGTATACCTTTTATACAAATGTTGAGTGTTTTTACGAAGCTAAAATAACTTAAATTGAACAATTGTACATTGAGTTTGAATACTTCAAGTTGAGATCTATACATCCTAAAATGTTTGGAGTTATCATGTTTCTTAACCAGAAGTTTGTTGAATCCCGTTACGAACTTCCATACAGATAATCGGATTGATCTCGTTGTCGCACAGAAAATACGAGAATACATTTCTCTATCGGAAATCATCAAAACGTGGTTTTTTGGTTAAGGTTAGGTTAGGTTAGGTTAGGTTATTGCCAAAAATTAGTATGGTAATACCGTTTACGCGGATCCCTCTATTGATGACTTTTGCGATCATTACGCCGATAGTTAAACCGCGGTGCACCGAAGGTAGACGCTTTCGGGTGGAGGAGAAACGCGAGTCTTAATCGTGTGTGGCGGTTGTTTAAAACGGTTTGTTGTGTGTGTAGGACATTATATAAACAAGAGAGAAACTCTAATTGTTAACCCACGAATATATGTTGGTATAGATGTACATTCTAATTCCGTTTGTTTGTTTTTTTTTTTTTTTTCATTTTATTTTACGTCATAATTTGCCAAAGTTCAACGGACTTTTTCCGGTGCGATGAAATCGTCGGATGATCAGTGTGGCAAAAATCATTTTTTTTTTTTTTTTCTATATATACATCAGAATACATTTCGTTTCCCCCCCCACCCCGGTAAATTAAATTATATTGCATTATAATATACTAATATAGCCGTCTGCAGTATCTTATTGCGATCAGATTATAAGCTTGGCGATTGTAAATGTACGTTAAGTAATGCAAATGACGTATATTGATGTACATGTCAACGTAATTTATTACACTGAATTATTTATTACACCGGTGCACTTATTAAATAATATTATACAGGTATAAGTAGAGGTTTTGAGATTTAGGAAAATAATGCTGTTCGAATATTTTTTAAGAACAGATTAATTCGTGACGGTCTTAGTTAACATATCAAAATGTACGGGGGGGGGGGAATAAATGAAAACCAACTGTCTGTTCTTTCGTGATAGCAACTATCATAATAATATTATGATAATATTATACACTTACTCGTGATAGTATTTTAGAGATTGGTAGAAAGGCGTTTTTTCTGCCGAACAAAATCATCATAACAATAAGTTATAATCCTGTTAATATTCAGTATTTGATCACAACTTTACATATTTAAATTTGTCTACACAAACGATATATTAAGACGTATATAACTCGATAAACTTTATCTTAAAATTAATATTAGCCATTTGAAACTATAAGCATAAGTAATGTAGTAAAAATAATTAGGGTCCGAGAATTATTGAATTTGCATATTTGTATCCAACGAATTACTAAGCAAGATAGAAACGTATTTCAAGTACTACCGGGACCAGAAAACCCGCATCGTTTTAGCTCTGATGTGAATAATTTGGAGCATTCTTTCCAAACTGAAAAAGTGTTTTCCGGAAAAATAAACACATCTTAGTAAAACTAATAGCTTTTCGTTGACATTCAAAATCTAAACAAAAAAGAAAATCTTCTTGTCTATTTAGATTTTGATCGACCAAAAGTCTTTAAATCGTATAAACCCGTCCGTGGCACCCTTAACACAACGATATATTAAGATTATTTTTTTTCTGCCTCACAATAACAATATAATATTCAACCTATAATTGATATTTGTCGCGTACACATAAAGTTTATGTGATATGCCGACAAACCGACTGAACGCCCAAAAAGGGAAATGAGAATTGCGATTTCGAAATTCGTGCCACGATTTGATTCACTTCTTATGCCCCAAAAATACGCCCAGGCATCCCATTAATCATTTAATTGTATTAAAACGAACCCCATTGTTAATATGACTGCATGTTTATTTCGCTATTAAATAATAAAGTTATCATTGCATTCGTATGGGAGCCGTTTGAATTGTATTGAAAATCGAAAGAGCCGTGGACCCGAACAAGTTGAAAACCCCCGATGTAGACGATACAAAACTGGAACAAACCAACTATTTATTTCCAATACTATATAATGTATACGGTGTTTTATTGCCTTCATCGCACGTATAAACATTATTTTCATGAGTTTCCGCAATAATGGTTTTTATTCGTATCGTCTTTGCAATATATACGATAGGTATAATAATAGTATATACTCAGTGTTCCATCGAAATAATAAAAAAATAAAAAAAATAAATGTACAATGCTAAATATTGTCCGATATATTTGTCCATGTCGCTGATAAAATATCGTGTATCTTGTTATCTTGACAATACCCAACAATTGTATAACAAGAAACCCGGGTTCCTAAAGAATTGCAAAAACTTTTAACGAACTTGGTGGTTTGTCGAACGAGGTATTGGAAAACATTGAAAATAATATTTAAATTTTCATTAGCCACTATAAACAATTTATCAAACGATATTGTGGTGTATTTCCTCGATTTTTCAAAAAATCAGTTTTGTAGCCTTGCCACAAGAACAATTAAAACGACTATACGGACGTATTTCTTTATTCTTTATTCATCACCGTAACGTATAGAAAAATGTTAAAAATACAATACAACGGTTTTCTTCACCCTTGGCTACCTCGGTGTCACTATTTTTCCGTATTGTTATACCAAAAGTAGTACTTGCACGTAATGCATCAGGTTCAAGATGAAATTTCTCATCACCAAACTACATACAAAAAAAAAAAAAAAAAAAAAAACGTGAAAAATGGCCCGTTACAAAAAATATAATATAATATTGCCTACCTCCCAAAACTGTAAGATGCATAAAAATGCACGTTATAAAACTGACGGATCGAAGCATAACAATATAATATGATCATGTTGTATACGCAGGTTACGTTTCAAAAAAAAAAATAAAAAATAAATCGCTAACTGCAGAAACGGGGGACAATTTCATTTTTTTCTAATTCTAAACATCGAATGAAATATTGAGAGATGTATTTTAAAGGTGATTTTAAAAAATAGGCGTTCATTTGTAATAACCTATATCAAAAATATTATCGTGATTAAAACGAAAAAAAGATATATTCTACATGCTTTAAGAAGAGGGTCTGGGAATCCGATCCGGTTCGAGGTAATATTATAAAATCAGCCCTCTATTCAATTTGTTGACTATTTATGTATTCTCCATTAACACAGAAAAAAAATAAGAAAAAAATAAGGGCTTTAAATCCCCCTAAACAGAACAACCGCTACGTTTAAAAAAAAACCCAAGAGGTTCCCAATCTCAGAGAGGGTTAAATTAAAAATAGTCCCTCTACATTTTTTTTTTTTTAATTTAGGGTCTTCTAAGAAATACATTGTAAACTCTTTGAAAATTCGTAAATTAATAAACTATCAAGTGTTAATATTATTGCTTTAAGTTTTACTCTATTATTTCTAGTTACTAACACGGCGGGCCTCGATGATAATTTTTTTACATGTTCGTTTAATAATCGTAAACATGAACATTAAAAAAAATATATTATTTTGAACGGTCCTCCGAGTTTTGATCGATACCTCGCCGGCCCAGTCCGACCCGGTATAAAAATCTCAATAAAGTTTTTTTTTTTTTTATAACGGCACGGTGACGATAACGACACAATGACAATTACGACCACGGATTACAAAAATAATTACTAATCCACGAACTAAGATATACAGCACTGGTTTTTTTATAATCAGGGTTGAGGACTTATAGTATTTGCATACCTTTGTTATTTATTGTGAAATATATCGGCGTGCGAAATAAATTAATTTCTGGTTACCATAATATCAAATCTGAAATTTAAATGTGCATATTGTTGTATAATGTTGTAGATTTTGCAGTAAAGTACTTATTTTTAAGCTTTTGTGTTTTTTTTTTTTTTGCATTCATTGACAAATTTTTCAAATTTTAAATAAAAACCATACAAATTTTAATGGATCACTGAAATTTAGAGAAGCACAATTATGTGTTTTTTGTTATCTACAACTAGTAGCTTATTATAATTTTCGTGTAGATTTAAATAACTAAGGAAGACAATAATTTCAAGAAATAATACAGATTTCTTCAAAATTTTAACTACAATGTTTGTATTTTAATTTTTAATATAATAACTAATACTTACTTGAATAATAATTATTAGTCGATAAATATTTTTTAGATTTGTAGTGCTTATTTTACGGGTTTTTAGCGCTTATTATCATATTTTATAGAGCTATAAGTCCCGAACCCTGTTTATAATTGTATAAATTATAAAATTACTAATAATAATTTCTAATACCTGTATAACGTTTATTGTATACAGTATTATTTCGCGTGTTTCATACGTATTAGTTCTAATAAAAAAGTTAGCCGTTCTAGATACTTATGATCTGACAACGTTTTTGAAGTATATCCCGTGGTAAGATATTAATTTTTAAACGCGTACTTATATTCTCGATTGGTTTTTCTTGAAGTCTGCGCGTGTATCATTGAAATTAAATTCGTTCGCTGCACACTCGAAATGCATTCGAGTAAATGTATCCGATTAAAAATAATCGAATATCGGTACTTTTTTAAATGTATATTTTAAATATTTTTCAAAAGTATTTGTATTCAAAATCGAATGGATATAAACATAATATTTCAAATAGATTTTTAATTTTTTTTTTAATCGTTTTCCTGATTTAAAAATTTAGGGCACCGCACCGCATCGCGTTCAAAGTTATACGATATGGATTCGAAATGTTTAGTTGGAAGTTATACAAAATTATTAAGTTTTGTTGACGATTCGTTGACTTTTTTTTTGTTTGTAGATTTTTAGATTTTTAGATATTCATAAAATGTAATCGATTTGAAAAATGCGTTCAATAAATTACAACCATCTGCAGTGATCGATTGTCGATAATTTAAGCTACCGATCTTTAAACGACGGTTTTCCATTATGGTACTCGTAACAATATCGGTCTCTAATAGTACAATGATAAATAAAAAAACAAAAATGAGCTATGTAAAAAACCGAAAAGTATTTGAAAGTATTTACTTATAAATACGGTTCAAAAGTATCTGTATTCGTACCCAAAATACTTTTTAAAAGTATCAAAAGTATTCACGAGCCGCCCATAAATATATAAATATAATATTTTTATTATTTGTTATTATTATATTACATTTATTTCGGACGATTTCTCGTGTGCCGACATTGAAAAAAAAAAACTACGCGAACAAAGACTGTAAAATATATTTTGTGCGTAATATTTTATAAGTCTTTATGTGCCCTTAGTTTATATAAAATAAAACGGTTTATGTAAAACAGTTGTTGTTTTTTACAGTTACGGGACGCCAGTAAATATATTATAAGTATAGGTAGGTATTAATAATAAATAACGTGAAATGTGTTTTCTAAAACATTTCGAGTTATATCTTATTTTTTCAATAATTCAATTTCGATTTCGGCGGCGGCATAAAAAAGCAATTTCTATCATTTTAATGTATAGTAAATATTCGATAAACCTGTAATTTGTTTTTTATATAGAATAAATAATACAGTTAGTAGTAAACATGAATATTATTAAACGCGTTTTTCGGAACTATTCGGCCGAATTCAAAATGATCGTACCTCATATTATAGTACTTATATTAGAGACCGCGTAAAAATCAGGAAAATATTTTCAAGCAAAATAATACGGAAACGATAAAAAATGAAGAAATTCAAACCGTTTAAAAATGTCTTATAATATCATTCGTTTCATATTCGATAAGAAAATCTAGAGGTTCCAATCACGGTTATAAATACTATGGTCGCCAATGACGTAAATCATGCGCAGTCGGTCGTCAGATTCATAGATAATAATTATATAGGACACGCCTACGATGATTTCATTGATACCCGGCGGTCGTTTTGGGGGAAGAGAGAACATAAATTCTCCCCGAGAGAGATGGCCTTCTTGAAGGTTATGTTACAAAAATTAATACAATTATTATTGTATTTTTATATTAGAATTATATAAATAATATTGACACATTATATTAAAATTATTGTCTTTGCTTTTGGAGAATATTTCCAGCGTTTCTCCATCAATTCGCACTTATTATCAATAAATTCATTGCCCCTATTAACCTCAAATGTTTATTTAATTAACTCCCACCTGATAGGATCAAATGTACTATCCGCATATTTATTGTCTATGGTCGGATTGTGTTTGAGCTCCGACGGTTAGGTCGGGTAAGGTCCGACGGCCCAATGGACAACACTTGTATACTGGAGGGTCGCCAAGCGCCCACTGTGTACACACTGACTCATCTGAACTCCTAGTCCCGATTATAACCTATCAAAAATGTAGAAATAAACCAGTAAAAATTCGCAATTTTTCAAAACGGTTCGTCGGACTGGTTAAAGATCGACTGTTTTTGTTCTGTTGACATTTCAACGTGGTTGTCGATTATAGGACGGTCAATTTTGAAAACACACCAACAGAATTGAAATTGAAAAAAACGCCTCGTGTCGTAAAATTAAATAAATCGGCGTGCAAAGCGCACAATGAAATCCCGACGAAGTTATGCCGATTTGTTTTTGTTATTATTTTTTTTTTGCGCGGGACAGTAAATGCGCACGCGGAAGAATCACGTTGCCCGCACTGTCGCGGCGCCCGGTGTCGCCACCCGTACGTCCGCGGTACGAAAGTTATACACGACACCGACAGATGGCGCGCGCGCGCGCGATCCTGAACCGTATTTTCCATTATCATCCGGGTACGGGAACAAGATTTTCAATTTTTTTTTGCTTTTCCGCACCAAAATAACAATATCAGACGCGCACACACAAACACACACGTACACGGTAACAGTCTCACCACACGGCAGACAATCATATTCGCGCGCGCGGGCCAAAAACGCCGTCCCCCCCCGCCGTCGCGGTACGCACACAAACACACGGCGGAATACTTTTTCCAATCGAAAAATCACATCACGCCGCCGTCCGTTCGCCGCCACCGCGATTCTCTCTTATCCGTCATCGTTCGTCGTCGTCGTCGTCGCCGCCGCCACCGCCGCCGCCGTCGCCACCGTCGCCCGCCAGCCGACGCGTTCCGTGATCGGGTTTTTGTTTTGATAAATGAATTATTATTTTATTATTTATTTTCATTAGAATTTTTTTTTTTTTTTCATGTTTTTTTTTCTTCTAACGTTTATATAATACTTTTCCACTCGGATGGTTCATCGAACGTTGTTACAGTGGATAATCTAATCAAAAAAAGGCGCTGCAACAGCGATATCGACGCCACAATGGCCGGTAAGTGGTTTTCGTAGCAACATTTGTTCAATTGTCGTGCCCGCCGCCGCCGACGCGTACGCCGTTAATCTCGCCGCTATCTCTATGTACCTGCGGCACCCCCGTCCCGGGCGTCATCGCGCCGCCGTTGACAACAACACGCTTTTTCGACGCGTGCCATAAACCGCCGTGTCCGAGCCTCGGAGATTTGCCCGGTGTCCGCTACCCGTGTACCGAAACGGCCACCTCGTGCCACCGTCCTCGTCGTCGTTGTCCGGCAAGACACACGCCGCGCTTAAGACCGATACCACCCCGCGTTCTGTGTTTGTCACGTTTTACCGTCACCGGACGCTTCTGCGCGACAACGTTTCTAGGTCATACCGTTCACTCGCGCACACCCGAGACACCACTAGCCGCGACCACAATGACCGAAGACGTAGGAAACGGTAAGACTGCGCCCTCGTCTGCCGACCGTGGCCACGACTTCATCCGCCGACCGCGCATCTTGTCGTTATCGCGTCTCGCCGCCCGGCCCGTTCGGCAGCGGCCTACGAGCCGTCCCGGTCAGCCCCAGACACCGTGTATACCTCGAGTCTCCTTTCACTATTCCGTGTTCCCTTAGGGCTCTATGAATCTACTGCGATAAGAACACTATTCTAACATTGTCGAATGCCCGTATTCGAGGAGGTACCTCCTATGTAAGCACAGACAGTATTAGGTGCCCACAGGGATTAGTCCGGTCGCTAGGTACGACTAAATATCAATCCACACCGATTACTAGTTTGCTTTGGGTGTAAAAATTACATCACGTTTGCTTTTGTCTTGTACTTGCTGTACTACCTAAAAAAAAAGGTCAAATAAGTAGTATTTAATTAACAAGAAAATCAAAATCCAGATCCAGTTACTTTGTCACTCTACTATTACGCTATTCAAAAAGTTATTGTTTGATGAAATTTAGTAAACCGAAATTTGTATCTGCGACTAGCAAGATAATGTTACATTTAAAAGTAGACATGTTTTAAATTTACCCACTTTTACAGTGGTTTCACTAAAACTAAAATATATTTCATAATCAAAATGTTTATATTTAAAACGTTTATTTTTAATGAAGTTTATTGGCATCTGTTACTCAAATTTAAAATAATAATTAAACAGATGTTTGTGTAATATTTAACAATAATTATTATTATTATTTTCACTATTATATGTCTGCCAATGTCTAACATGTTATACATTTGTTTGTCCTAGGAAACGGTGAGATCCAATGGTGTTTCTCACAAGTTAAAGGCACATTGGAAGACGATGTTACTGAAGGTAATTGTTTAATATGTTTTTTTATCTCTGTTAGATAGTACCTAATATTCATTTGTTATTTGAATAGCTGATTTAATTTCCTGCGTGGAATTCAACCATGACGGTGAATTATTGGCTACCGGTGACAAAGGCGGACGAGTCGTCATATTTCAGCGGGATCCGATGGTATGTAAATTAATGAAATTATTTGTTTTCGTTTACATTAAAATATAATATCCGTCTAGTATGTATTTTTATTTGTACAAATACAGTGTATGCACCAATTAAAAACCTACCCAGAGTAAATAAATTTAGACCAGGAACAAAAATTGTTTTTAATATAACATTTGGATATGATTATAAAATATACTTGGGTGGTTTTTCATCAATATACCAATTTCTTTTTCTCTTATTTTTTTATATTTTGTATATTATGTAGAAACAACTTTGCTGTACAGTTTACATAATACAAATAACAGAAAACCATGTAAACCTTAATATTGGGTAAATATTTTATTGTACTTAAATAATATATAAAATTAATTTAATTTTAACTAAAATGGAATTCCTAATATCTATTAATTTATATATCAATTTACTATTTATTGACCTCTATTATAAACAATTGAGAAGAAAAAATATAGTATGGGCATGATATATTTTGGTGTGTATCAGTATCATTTTTTTGTTTTTTTCATAACCATATTATATATTTATAGTTTTCATTTTTATTACAGAGTAAAACGTGTATTCCAAGACGTGGGGACTACACTGTATACAGTACGTTCCAAAGTCACGAACCTGAATTTGATTATCTTAAGAGTTTAGAAATAGAAGAAAAAATTAATAAAATTAGGTGGCTCAGACGTAAAAATCAAGCTCATTTTCTACTATCGACTAATGGTAATGTTTTATAAATACATATTTTAAAAAAATAATATTTAATGTTGTTATTATATTTTGTATTTTTGATATAGACAAAACCATTAAGTTGTGGAAAGTGTCTGAAAAAGATAAGAAAATCGAAGGATACAATACTAGAGAAGATAGTGGCGTCTTGAAGAACCCAATGAATGTTACTTCCTTGAAAGTATGTTGTTCCCCCTTCGCTGCATGCCTTGATCATATTGATATATATTGATAATCCAAATCTACAGGTGCCAGTATTAAAATCTATGGAACTAATGGTAGAAGCTTCTCCGAGAAGAGTATTCGCCAACGCTCATACTTACCATATTAATTCAATCAGTGTAAATTCTGATCAAGAAACCTATCTGTCTGCTGATGACCTCAGAATAAATCTGTGGAATTTAGAAATTACAGATCAAAGTTTCAGTATCCTTTATGTTTATATTTATTATGTTTTGTTTTATTAAATAATTATTACACCTATAACTTAATAATAATAGAAAAAAACTCATTTTGTTTGAAATTATTTTTGTTTTTTGTGTGTTTGTTTTTCTTAACCCGACATTTATAGATATTGTTGATATCAAACCGACTAATATGGAAGAGCTCACTGAAGTTATAACGGCGGCTGAATTTCATCCGCTGGAATGTAACTTATTCGTTTACAGTAGTAGCAAGGGTACAATTCGTTTATGTGATATGCGATCTTCGGCGCTGTGTGATAAACACGCTAAATGTCAGTACGATAATGGCATTTTATAACTTTTTTTTACTATATATGACTATTAATGATTTTGTAGTATTTGAAGAACAAGACGATCCGACAACTAGGAGTTTCTTTTCTGAAATCATATCTAGTATATCTGATGTAAAAATTTCCAATTCCGGCCGTTACATGATGTCTAGAGACTATATGACGATCAAAGTTTGGGATTTACATATGGAAACCAAACCCATAGAAACATATCCTGTGAGTAAAATATATATTTTTTTTATACAATTTTTTATTAATGTATATTTTAATTTAATTTCCAGGTTCACGAGTATTTGCGACCAAAACTATGTTCATTGTACGAAAATGATTGTATTTTTGACAAGTTTGAATGTTGCTGGTCGGGTACAGATCAGTACATCATGACTGGTGCTTACAATAATTTCTTCAGGATGTTTGATCGGGCGGCCAAACGTGATGTTACGTTAGAAGCTTCCAAAGAAATAGCCAAGCCCAAGACAATATTAAAACCTCGAAAAGTAAATACATATACCCATAGCCAACAAGTGATTGTAATAAAGAATTTTAATTAAATATTTTGTTATGTATAATAGGTATGTATCGGTAACAAACGTAAAAAAGACGAAATCAGTGTCGATTGTCTAGACTTCAATAAGAAAATACTGCATACCGCATGGCATCCGAATGAAAATATTGTCGCTGTTGCAGCCACCAATAACTTGTATTTGTTCCAGGATAAATTGTAACCTTTGCTCTGACTACTGCTTTCGTCGTCTTTAAAGTATGATCATCATTATCCATTTATAAAATATATTCTACTATCAGCTGACGTGTGTTTAATTTTAATACTTTAGCGTCTTGACAAGGTGGGATTCAGATAGAGGATTAACAAAATGTATTAGAAAATACACCCAATGTTGAGGCTCTATAATGGAGAACGAGATCCATCAAGTATCTCGTTTTACTCAATATTATACAAAAGTAAATAATATCCTCTGAATCCTTTTTTTTTTTTTTGAATGATTCTACTCGGCTCGTTTTATAATCTTTTTTTTTTTTTTTTATCTAATTCCCTCTTCCCGAAATTTAATTTGTATTACTTTTACAGTTCTCTAATGAAAAAAAAATTTACCTTATTTTTTTATATATATTTAATAATTATTAGAAATTAACAAACAATTATTATTATTATTATTATTATTATTATTATTTTTTTTTTTTTTTTTTTCTAAGAGTAAATTACTTCTGTATAACTTTTTCTACAAGAAATATTTAGTTATTTTTAGTGGTGAGCCCAAATTTATCAATTTAATTATCAAAATGAAAAATTGTACCATTGATGCTTAGATCATGCGATCATCATTTATATATTTATTTATTTTTGTGTACATACCAATGTTTTTATGATAGTAGTTAAATGTGTAATGTTAAAAACATACTTGCTAAGAGTGAAGGCCAAACCCTGATGAAGACTCAAAGAAAAAAATTGTATTTTCCGTTGTTTTATTTCCTGTTTGGCCTTTGCCCAACACTATTGATGGGTGAATATAAATTTGTTGAAAATCAAATTAAATTTAATACACGTAAAAATAATTATACAAAAAAAAAAAAAAAAAATTGTACAGTAATGTTGGATGAATGATAAAAAAAGAATTCACACAGCGTCTGTTTTTGATGGGCAATGGTGACTATTTGTTGTTTTCTCTTTTTATTATTTTTTACAAAGCTAAAATTATTTATTTTTACGCCAGTGAATTTTATTTTCTGTACCTATTTATTGATAATAATAATAATAATATAAGTATTAATTGATTCGAATTAGATTATTATTATAATATTTATTATTCACATATATTATTATTATTATTATTTGAACTTGTATTTGTGCACGCATACCATGACCTGAGGTATTATAACATTGTTTGTTTTCAACGACTTTCGAACACTGACAACAAGGTAAATTCATAATTGGACCAATTTTCAATTCGGTCAACATATTAATGATATATTTAGTCTATTAAATAATAAAACTCTGAAAACAAAACTTAAAATTTATTTTTTTTCAACTAAAAATCTGTCTTTAATGACTACCAAGTTGTTTAGATTTATTTTTGAACAATTCACAGTGTGTGTTTCTAGAATTATTGCCTACCGAAAAGTTATACGACATTGTTTTTGTAGTGGAGAATTAAAAAAACAAGATGTATTTATTCTGAAACAACGATGGTTACAGTAGTTCTAATTGGTTTGCAGCAAAAATTAAAACAATATCTCCAATTACATTACAAGGCCGATATTTTTATCGGCGTTAATCGTTTTGGAATCGCAATGCAATATTTTTTATACTATCTCGCAACTGTTTTCGATGTAACTGAACGATACAGAGGGGAATTTAATTTTTATCTGTACAGATAAAGCATCGACGACCATAAACTTGAGGAAAGTTATGTAATCGTGTTAAAAACTACAGTTTTTTTACGATTTTTATCAAAATCTTATAACTCATAAATACGCTCAACTTTTTTTTTTTTTCTACTTTTTCAGTATACAATTTATTATGAACCTTATGTGAAATTTCGGTTCGGCCAAAAACAGGTTCATTTGAAAAAATAATCTCGATCATGCCTATGATTAGTTGAAAAATTGACCGGAATGTTTTGAAAATGGCTATAAAATCTGTAACAATTTCAGATCTCCACGTTGATTTTCAACCGAGTTAAAACAAAAATAATGAAACCGTTATCCAATTATAAAGAAAACAACAAAAATCGGAAAATGTCCTCCCTAGTGCACCAAATAGATCCAAAATGCCATTCGACACTTGACAATCGGACTAAAATGTACGGTTAAAAAAAACCTATACATTATTCGTTCAGAATCTAAAATGAAATCGCGTTGTAATAATACGATAAACTAATAACCATCGGTTGCGCGTTTTTTTTTTTTAATGCTTTGTTCCCTAGAAATCACATGGATTATAAATTGCGCAGTGTATTACGGGCCAATGTGCACGTACGCAGTTTTTTTTTTTTTTACTTGATTCCTTGGCATCCGTACATAAAGACACGTACGACGGATTTTTTTTTTAAATCTGGTCGTAAAAAAAAATACTAATATTGCACAAAAATGTGCGTGTAAGTCAAAACGTTAAATTAATGTAAATCTACTTTACCGGTCGCCTGTGTACATATTTTACAATACCTCATTCAATACGCCGTTGGTATTTGCGAGCTAAACGCAGAATTATAGCGTTCCCGACCAAATAATATGAAGTTGAAAAATGCGAAAACAATACTGTTTTATACTTTTAAGCAATGACTTTACGTGAAAATCGATTCGGTTTGGAGGTCGAATGCCGTGTAATTTACGTGTGTAGCTAATTATTAATTACTCGTCGGGTACGTACCTGCGAATGCGCTCCAAAATCGAGCCGGTGCGCGTCGCATATTTAAAAGCAGGCCGCGCGCGTTGTCGGCACTGTCAACGCGTGTTATCAGCCGCTCCATCCGGTGGCGTGAGATAACGTGTTATCGGCTAACAGAACGGTGATAAACGGACCGCCGTAACCGATCGATGTCTAGACAGTGACAAAAGCAACACGTCCGCCCGAGGGACAGTGAATTCCAATCACTTTGCGGGTCTGTCATCGTAACCGTTTCGAACATGTCCCAGTTGGACGTGACTAAAAACAAGCAGGAAATGTCGGACACGTGGAAAGACGTTGTGAACGACAAGACGCCGACCAACTGGTGAGTACCGTGACCATGTGCGATTGCCATTTGAAAAACGATTTTACGTCGTCGCCCAGAGGAACTTCGGTCGATCTCTGATGACGGTGTTAATTTTTCCAGGGCCTTGTTTGGGTACGAGGGGCCGACCAACGTACTGAAAGTAATCAGCCGAGGAGGTAGGTACGCGATATAATATTAATGTACTTTACTAAGTATAAATAAATCGGCCGTGTACCTAAAAACGACCAGCGTAATATTTTCTTCGCGATTTTTCAGAAGGCGGAATCGAAGAAATGAAAGAAGATCTGAACAGTTCAAAAATAATGTACGCGTTTTGTAGAGTACTGGACCCTAACACTAGCCTCTACAAATGTGTTCTGATTAATTGGGTTAGATATTGTCCGCCGGATGAATTTTTCAGATTTGGAAAAATTTTTTAAATATTTGTTTTTATTAATTTTTAGCAAGGAGAAGGAGCGCCTATCGTTAGGAAAGGAACATGTGCCAATCACATACGTGACGTTGCAAATGTTTTAAAAGGAGCGCATGTCACAATAAACGCTCGTAACGATGACGAAGTGGATACAGACATCATACTTACCAAAATCACCAAATCATCGGCATCCGTATATTCGTTCAAAGAAAGACTTGATCAATCACAGCCGCTTGATAAAATTGTAATCTAATAAATAACATTATTATGATTGTTTGTTGTCCAATAACAGCTATCGTTTTTTTTTTTTTTTTTTTTTTTTTTCTAGGGTACAACTTACAAAAGAATTCAACCAAATTTAGAAATCAATTCAACCGAAAGGGACAAGTTTTGGGCTGCGGAAGAAGAAAAAGAAAAACTAAGACAAGACGAAGAACGAACAAAAAAAGAACTAGAAAAGAAAGAAATAGAGAACGAACGTTTGTTGCGAGAAGTAATTATTTGTTTTTGTGTGTGTGTGAGGGGGGGGGGGGGTAAACAGCCTTTAATCTAGCCCTCCAAATATACATTCTTCCATCTATTTATTTATCTATCTGTCCCCTGCTGCTTCTTTCCATTGTGCTTCAAATTACACTGCTCCTACATATATAATAACACAGTCCTCCCACTTCAAGGGAGGTCTTCCCAGAGGTCGTATCCCTGCTGGATTATTTTCGATTACAGTCCGTATTATTTAAATCTGTTATCTCCATGCGTGTCCTGCCCATTACAGTATTTTAGCTGAGATTTCTTTTGTGAAATTAATGCGCTGTAAAAGGCCTGTATTTCTTGATTGCCTATATATATTCCTGCACTTCTTTTCCTTTTCATCCTGTTCGATCATTATCCAAAAATCCTTCTTGGAATTTTTTTTTCAAAAATTTCCGAACCTTCAAAAACCTTATTTCTTTGGTGTTTCTGAGCCATATTGTATCACTGAACGTATCAACATCTTATATATGTGGACTTTTAAATTTTTTGATATAGTTGAGAACAAAAATTAAACTGCAGTGAGTATTATTAGATTTTTCAGTTTTTACTATGATTAAGTTTTCATTGGTTAAAACCATAGTTAGAAAATAACTAAGAGCAGTTTGTTTTCGACTATAATAAAAACCATCTTTTCCAATAACCCTTACAGTTAAACATTATTGCTATATAACAGTATTTATTTAAATGTTTTTACCTTTACGCTTGAGATATATTTTTTGTTGTATTGCATAGGATGCTGATAGAATTAGAAGAGATTCAGTAATCAAAGAAGAAGTTCCAAAAATCTTACCAGAATCTGTCATAGCTATACCAGAACCGGACAAAGTTAAAATTGAAATAGCAAAACCTGGGTTGGTCACTGAAGAACTCGAAATTCCTAAAGATCAGAATAATGATTTGGTTGATTATGGAATCAGAGCTGAAGCTTTATACGATTACCAAGCAGGTATTCCACTGATTGATTGAGTAGTGACATTTAAGTTGATTTATTTTTGTTTTTCTACTTATATAGCTGACGATACTGAAATATCATTTGATCCTGGTGATATTATTTGTCATATTGATAAAATTGATCAAGGCTGGTGGCAGGGTTTGAGCCCTGATGGCACATTCGGTCTATTTCCGGCTAATTACGTTCAACTTTTACCTTAGAGTTACTATTCTCAGTTAAACCATAATAATTATTAATTAGTATTATCATATCCAATTTTATTATTAATTTTAATTTCACCATGACTGGTTGTGAAAACATTCAAATTTTATTAAATTGTTTAAAAAATTAATAATCGTTAATCTAGTTAAAATATTTATTCATTTTTTTTATTCAATTTTACTGATAAAAAAAAAATGAAAAATAATTGTTCATTTTATTGTTGGACACTCGAAAACCGATCTAATATTAAAACTGAAAGACAAACGAGTTATCATATTTTACAACGAATACACTATTGATGTATATTAATTTTCATGACTTTCCTATTATTTATATTGTCAATTAAGCGTATGTAACGTACAATATTACATATTTATAGCTAATCGGTGTAAATGCAATGGAGCTGCACAAGTGTTGTGTATGAACAACCTTAATATATATGTTTGTTTTATTATTATTATTATTATTATTAATTCAGTTGATAAATAAATACTTATTAAATTGTTGTAATATTTGTATTTTATTATGGTATTTGACAGACGCTCTGTATCAGTTTTGTGCAAATGTCTGAAAACAATATTATTTTATAGTGTTGCTGTTTGTGTTACGTACACAATCAGTAGAACCTCTAAATACTCTTTTACTCTAATCTTTGGCTCACCACTTGCCTGATTTCCATTTACACAGTTAATTCACCTATCTTATCTTATTTTCTTAAGAGGATTTCATACCCGTGTGTATTGTCTCTGTCTTACAAATGCACAATATAGCAAATTCAACAGGGCCAATATTGTACTGTTAATTTTAATGTTAGAAGGTTTGAATGTATTAATTACCTACCAGCAAATTTAAAGATAAGAACATTGTATTTGTTGGTAATAGGTACCATTTTTGTCCTCAATATTTTTATGTTTAAGTGAGATATTTGATTATGTGAAATATCCTAAATTAAAAATGCTCATAACTGTCCTTTAAAATTGAAATGTTGAATGCAAGTTTGCTATATCGTGTGTTTTTAAGATGTAAACACATGCGAGGAAGAAATCCTTTTAACATTTTCATTTCTGCTTCCACTTTTCTTCAATAATGCTTAACTCATAATCGCTGGCCTCCCAACGATTTTAAAAATAGTCACACAACATGAATGTTCCATTTCACTGTCAATTGTCATCCAGACATATCAAGATCTAGTAAACAACTAGTACACAAACTAATAATAAAAAATGTACTAATGTGTATGCACATAAACTGTTGTACGTTGAATTGTTGATTGTGAGTATTGTTTGTATTTAATATTATTTGTGCCTTTGATTGGTTCAATCGTAGATTTATAGGTCTATGTAGAGAACCTAGAATTACAGGCTCTCTCTAGGTCTGTTGGTTCAATTTAAACCGATATTTTAATTTTTTTAAATATACTAGGCTCGCGTAGGTACTTAGTTGACTTTATACTACAGGAAAATGTATGGGGGGGGGAATTACATAGACAGGTGTCCCTCTGACTACGCCACTGCTAATTTACAATAGTATTATCTTATATTTTATTAAAATTTATTAATTTTCTTAAATATCGATTTCATCTACAAACGTAATAATAATATTAAAAAAAAAAAACCAACATTGATGATGAGTAATAATGTTGTGGATATAAAATTGGATACACTTGCTTTATGTTTACATGTAAAAAAAAAAATCCGTTTTTTATATTGAAAACCATTCTGTTTTCATATTCGGTTAAATGACATACTCTACCGTACTTGAATTAAAAACGGTTTATGTTATTTAGGTCGCTTTGGAATATGTACATGAGCATTAAACCGCGGTAATTTTTAAACTGACTTTAATTTCGCATATAAACCACGGTATAGAATAACCGGCGGACACCTGTACGGAGTAAACATAGAACCACGTGGTGCACGGTGCTTAGACTTATTATGATGATCTATGGCATGTGGTGGTACCACAGACACCGACATGGGTGATCATCGATTGTGGATTATTATCTATGGTCGCCAATCCGATCCGAATTCTTCGATTTATTATCGATTTTAGAATATGATATTCTATCGTGATTAAATTTATTTCGTCGTGGTTTGTATCTGAAACCAGCGTGCGTTTTAGTTCGTCCCATTATCGTCACGATGGCGGCTTATGAAAGCCAAACGGTTACATCCGACCCGACGAACGTTTCCCGTCGAGTCTCGACCGACGACGGTACAATTGCTTCTCCGTTACAAATTTTCGACCGAGCCAAAAAACAGATCAACGGTATATTTGTTGATATACTGAATTATGTAACCGACGCGTCCAAACGTATTAAAGGTAATTATTATTGTTACAGACATTATTTTAAATGATACGTATGTTTGTGGAACCGGTTTTAGAGTGTCCTTTATATCTACCGTTTAAAAAAAAAAAAAAAAACATAATTAAGAATCGTCAAATTTGATCAAAATCCGATCAATTGATCCACTGGCTGCTCGCGTTTATGTGCGCACCACATAACATAATATACTCCAATTATTATTTTTTCCAACAGCTTATCGGTAATATATCTTTCGTTAAGAATATCATTTTAATGTGTATAATTAGTAATAAAAATATACTATATTCATTATTCATAGTGTAAGCACAGAAATATTTTGTAAAAATATTACTCTAGCTCCCAAAATTAGTCGAGTTACCCAATGTACATACGCCAAACGGTTCGCTAGACCAAAAGTTCCCAAACTTCTTCAGCCTTTTTTTAAACAGTAATTTCTCGTGGAGCCCTGAGAATTATTTAATGTTAAGTTTTATTTGCCTGTGTTCTATGAAGCAATATTACACACAATATGTATACGGAAGTTAAAATAATAAGATAATGAATAATTCCTTTATGAATAATTATTCATAAAGGAAACAATAGTATTAAAAGAACTGTAGAAAATATTAGTAATTATTTAAATCTACAAAATGAAAATAAAACTAATTAAGATTATTGAAAAATAATATAACGTTATGTGTATACACGTATTAATGTGAGCAATGCGCCTGCTTTTTGCGACTAAGTTTGTCAATGTCCGGTGTCACAGAAGTTAATTGAAAACGCATATCGTCTTCTGCAAACGCAGAAATATTTTACTTTTGTAGCTGTATATCTCGGAAAAAACCGTTTCGCGAGAATACGAAGTACCAAAAAGCAAATAAGAGAAACTTAGCTTTTGGACTTAATATCGAAAGATATTCCTCCAACTGAGCTCAAAGTTCAAAAATTGGTTTGCTTTTAAATGATGTCTGAAACCATATCAATAAGAACCTCGTATTTTGCCGCATATCAATGCGCTGGTGGTTTTGACGTCACAGAAAATGGATCTCTAATCGACTTTATAATCAACTTTAATATTGTTTGTACACGAATCTATTTCATAGATATTATATCGAAAATTGGGTAATAATTTATTACGGTTACTAAAAGATCCTTGTTTAAGTTTATTTGTACCAGAGTTTTCACAAGACATTTACATTAATGAAGATAGCGGACAACATATCGACGACGAACAATGGATGATATCCATGTCGAATAATTTGTTGTACAAATATTGTATTTGTCATCCGATTTGGGAAATATTTTCTCTCGGTTCTATTACATAGTCAATACAACGGAGTCATACTGGGCTTTATATTTTATTTAAATTATAGAGTGTGTATTTTATTAATTATCTTCATTCGATTTATCGCTGTGTACGGTATAAAATGTAGAAAAACTTGCTCGCCTTACCCTATGTACATACATTATTCTATGCCTTTCTAATTTCCATTCTACAACAATGGCCTACATGAATAATTATTGTAAATTAGTTTATGAAGTATGAAGTATATTAACGTCAATCGGCCTATGAGCCTAATAAAAATTAAAATATTATCATTGGAAAAAAAAAAAAATTATATTCAATGCATAATGGTGCATCACGACTGTTTAGCCGCAACGACTATTAATAATAATAATTGTTCCTATTTATTCGTATTCTGCACATACTCTCCAAACTGTCCCACCTACCAAAATGGACATTGAACAAAGAGTAGAAATACGAAATATCCTCGTGGCCAAAATGTCTGGCGGTGAGACGACCCAGACAGCCACAATATTATTTTATACAATAGTGATCATTATCGTTATCTTTATTGGCCGGAACAACAATGATCCGAAAAAATATATATATAAAATTAGGTACGTGTAATTTACAGTTTTTGTATTATTTTTTTTTACTTTTCAGCGGTATACCAACTATATAAATATACATACAGTAGAGTCTCGTTAATCCGAACGAGATTGGGGAAAAGTGACGTCCGGATTACCTATGACTTAAGGAAAAAAAAAAAAAATCAATTTTCTTGCAATTTAAACTTAAAAATCAATTTCTATCTGTAATTGGAAAGGACAATGAATACAATTACAATTAAAATTATTATTATTACATATATTAAATTAAATACATATTCATTTAAAATATTAAATTTTTTTGTTTTCTTTTGAACACTGGTTATACCTATATGACGATCAAATGCTCTGTCCCGCAAACGTCTCAGCAACATTATTTCTTCGCAGTTTTCAATGCTTTTGTGACTTCTAAAGCAGATATTTTTGAAGGAAGCAAAGATTCATTGTCTTTTTCCTCTTCGACATCGTTTTTGGTGACGGCATACATGATTTCTTCATCAGTTAAAATTTCCTGATACTGTATCGCTTCATCGTAGCCGCCCGATGCCCACTATTGAATCTCAGTTTCAGCGATGGTCGTGTGTGGAGCTAACTTGACTAAAATTGTGGAGAGGATAATGCTGTTCTTCTGAACTTCGGAGGTTTCGTTCACAGCAACCGGGTGTGGACTAAGATTTTCCCATGACATTTTAATCAGATGTGATGAGACAGATGACCAACAGTTAGCCAAGTTTAAAACGACATCTTTAAGATTGATTTTTTTCAAAGCTACCACCAAGTCTTCGTCCGCTAGAACGTTCGAAAGTAAAATTGTTCGGTAATTCAATTTTATGTTTTGGATAACATTCTGATGCATTGGTTGAATTATAGCAGTTGTATTTGCTGGTAAAAACATCGCAAAAATGTTAACGTCTTCACTGCGAAGTTCTTCTGCAGATGGGTAACCCGGGCAGTTATCCAATAGCAGTACAGCTTCTATAGGAAAATCAATCGATGAAAGGTGACGACGAACGTTAGGAACGAATTCACTTTTGAACCAATCCAAAAATAAATCTCTTGTGGCCCACGCATTCTTCTGCCCTCGGTAGCACACAGGAAGTGCAACCGATTTAAACGTATAAGGTTTATGAACCTTTCCACAACAAGCAAACGAAGCTTATAGTTGCCAGTTACGTTGGTGCAAGGCATAAAAGTTACCCTTTCTTCCATAATTCGTCTACCGGGGGCGACCTTTTCTGTAGATGACACTAAAGTGTGGTCAGGCAATGTTCGCCAAAACAATTTAGATTCGTCGGCATAGTAAATTTGTTCTGCTTTAAATTTCTTTTGTATGACAAGTTTTTCGAACGCTTCCTGGGACGATTTAATGGAGCCCTGTTTACTCAAATGTTTTTTTGCCAGAAATGTTGAGACGCCTTATCCCATAATACTTTTTAAAGTTGTCTAACCAGCCTTTGCACGCGTTACAACCGTGATTTTTTGAGGACTGGCGGTGAAAAACTCGGGGTTTTTCACAAAGCATTTCGCCACTCACTGGAACGTACAAGCGTCTCTGTTGAATAAACCACATGAAAACCGCACTTTCGACGACATTGGGATGTTCCGGTTGTTTCGAGGTTTTACGCTTGTCCGGTCCATTTACCGGGTATCACTGACAAACTTTTCTACATTGTCCTTGTTCTTTTTTATGTCACTAATGGCAGACATACCTATCCCAAATTGTCTTAAGATTACACTGTAGCTGGTCCCTTTGTTAATCAACTTCTATCACTTCTAACTTATCCTGTAATTTTAACGTTACATGCTTGCATGGGACCATTTTAACAAATTAATATCAAACGGGGCAGCGTGAAATAAACACTGTGTAGTACGCGACACACAACTGACTAACGTAATCGACGCATTTAAATCATATCTAAACGACACACACGTGCGATGTGCTATCGTGATTATTTTAATTATTATCATTGTGCGTGTCTGCCGAAAAATATGTCTCTAAATAATAATAGTGATGCGATAACTCACAAACCCGTTCGGATTAGCCCGTGATCGGATTGACGAGACCCCCGACTGTATATACACAAATAAATCGATAAAAAAAACCGCACTAGATTTTCGGCGATTCGTTTACTACGACGGGCACGGCCGTCGGAAACCTGGCGCACGAGATTTCCATTTCTTCGATTTCCGCGTTGGACACGATGATCGACACGGCCCTTTTGATCTTGGCCACCGTGATGGGTTTCAGTTGTTTGACTGTTTGGGCCATGGCGTGGAAAAACGCGTCCACCGAGTCCATGTCTTCGATTCTGCGCGGGGCGAAAAACAAACAGAAAAAAAAAAACCAAACGATTTTAATATGTAAAAGTGTAGCCGGGCGACAGGAAGATAGTGATGGCGGACCCTCCCCCCCCAAATGAGCTGATTTATGTAATATGTCGTCTTAAACGCCGAGTTTAAAATATTAATTGCTATTATTACGGATTGTAGCAAATAATTTGTTTGACAAGGAGTGCGATGGAAACATAATTCTCATAATATATAAATACTCAGGAGTGTCACCAGTGGGCGGCTTCTCCTTCATGTCATCTGACAGCAACCTAAATTATTAGCACTTAAGCTTATTATACATTATTTGTATAGATTGTTTAAATTCAAATAAAGGAGAAAAAAAAATATATAAATACGTTTTGAATCATTCCGGTTGCAATTATATTGAAGTAAACTTTATATTTTTTTCCGCGTCGAGTCCATTGCCCATCCCTCCAAATTTTTACATAATTTTCGTGAAAATGTTCCGTTATATTTCGCCAATTTCATTTTATCATCCGACTGACCGATATCGCTGAAAATAACGTCAAACGCGGATTACGTTTGCACGGTTTCATTTATCGTTTTCATGATAATACCATTGGCACGACCAGGCGGATGTTTTTTGGTGTCTGGACCACACCCCTCGGACCGTATTTATGGAAATTTAATATTCTTTTTTAGGCATATATACGAAAATAATTAAATGTTACTCCGACATTTGACAATTACATGCGATTTATATCTATACGATATGCGTTTTTCCATCTTTCGAACGCCCGGCTGTGCGGAAACCAGTGGCGTGTTCAGAAATAAGTAACGGGGGCCATCCGCCGTTGTGTTGGGCGGACAGCCATTTTGAGAAAAATCCTGATTTGCGCCACTGGGTAATACGTACTGAATTAAGTAGTAAATCGTAATATTATTATCGTCGCACATAATTTTAAATTATGTTTGGCGCGCGTAATCGCGTTCACGTGAAAATGTTATAAGTGAAAACTCTTTCAACATTCAAAAAAAAAAAAAAACTTAAAGTTTTTCTTTTGTCAACAGGTGGATTAATAAAACTACATATTTTTTTATTTTTTTTTTTTAAAGTTTTTCGAACTCACCGTGTCGTGTAAAATACTCCCCCTTGTGATTGGATTACCGAAATGTGGTTGGAAAAACACCAAAACGATGCTACGAAGTTAAACATACATTCTCAGCTTGTGGCCGTGCGGTTAGACATTCTGGTTAGACTGTTCGCTGGTATAACATATGGTAACACGACACGGCTAATAATTGTACCATAACTAATATTTTTATACTATCACAGCGACACGGCGAGTTACTATCATAACTAGCAATTTTTTTTTTTTTTCTTTATACCGTCACAAGACGCAACAAATAGTGGACCCACCTTAAGCGTATTCGTGGAGGCTACCACTGCCCACATCACCCGTCTGATCGCATTTCAGCGAAAGACTTCCCGTGAATTCCCGGTACAATATTTCAGTGCTCGGACGTCAAAATAACACTCCGGAATCCAGAAATCGGTACCAGGAGTTCAGATATGAAGATGTGTATGTGTGTTAGAACTCGGAAATAATTATCGATTATTGATTGTAATTATATTTCACGCTCACTTGTAGTTATTGGTCGCAGCCGTCTTGCACAGGAAATGTATCGACCGATCCAGCGCGTCGTGTTCGTTGCACGCCCTGTCCGCGTTGGATTGTTCGAACAGCATGTCGGCGGCCTGCTGCTGTTGGTCGTATACCGATGAATCGCAGTCGTTGACTACGGTCGTCCGGTCGGCCAGCGACGGCGTCTCCTCGTTACTTTCGTCGTTACTGCAGCCGTTATACTCATCTTCGTCCCGGAACGACACGTGCGGCAACAGGAATGCTATCTGCTTCTCCAGTTTGTACGGCCGCATTGCCGCCGCCGCCGTGTACATCTCCAGCGTCTTTTTTTTTTTCAGGTGCCTCACGAAACCGTCCCTCAGGGTTTTCCACCGGACTTTTAGCCTCTCCACTGCAATCCAATAATATCGCCTTGTCATTTTTAAATAATATATAATATATACCTAATGTTCGATAATTTTTCATCCGTTTTACAGTAAGTCGCTTGTTTCCGCGTGCAAAAAAAAAACCAAATTAGGATACATGGCGCGGATTTAACGACTTTTTAGAGTATAGTGTCATGGGCACCCATGGGTGAAATTTTAGGGGTAAGAGCGAATTATTTGATAGTTTATATTGTATAAAAATGTAACTAATTGTTCGGCAATTCATTTCAATATGGTTTGGAATGTTTGGATAGTAAAGATCAATAGCGTAGCCGGGAGACTAAGTATTTTTTTTTCATACGTTTTAACTCAATAAACACGTATTGTAACTCGTACTATTGTGTATTTCGTTTGTTTTCTAGTACCTGCTTATAGTTGGGTTTGTACTTAACCCCCTATTGCATGATCCTGAAAACTCCATTAGTAAAGATCGTCACAAGTCGCCAATAAGATATGTCCTCGTTAACTAATTAAGTATATCTTTATGGTTTGGATGTTGGCGAATAAATTATTTCCTGCGGAAATGCTCGTACGAAGTACACATTATTACAACAATTGTGTAATGTCTGTCGGGTACACGAGATCGTGCGATCGGGAAGACCGAATTCAGCGGGAAAAACGGCGGCGTTAAAAATGTAATCCGGGCCGGACAAAACCCGGTCAAACGTCATATACACTACGCCCGATATTGCAATTTTCCTGACCCGACGTTGGTTTACTCCATTTTCTCTGTTCAGTGGTGTCGGGGTTTGAACAGTCGGGTAGGGTATCGGACGTGGGGATAGGGAGCTCCTGGTCCGGAGGATCGGTCCGTTCGAATCGGGCGATTTGATGTTGCTCATGTTAGAGTCCCCAGACCATTGGGAAGCCGTGGTCGACTTCGCCGAGGCCGTCATCGCGGAGAAGGAGTCGGCAGAACGGCAGCGCTAAGCCCTCGACGTCGCCGGCGTGCGCCTTCTTCAAGCGCATCGGCGCCGTCGTTGATCGCGACTCCGTAGTCGCTAGACCGCCGGCCGAGAGCCCGGAAGGAAGTTTCCCCCCCTACAACCTGTGACGGCAGCAAGTGGGCTTCGGCCCGGTTACTGCCCGTCCCCACTGTAAGGTATGAATCTGTCGTAACTATTTTCATGTGAGCCCGCCCCGCCTTAGGGGGAAACGGGGTTTTACTTTGATAATTGTACTTGTTCATTGAATAAATGATGGCGATCCGCCTCCCGAAGTAATGACTTACGGCGGTTCCGGGAGGCGGATGTATTGCCGGTTCAAAAAAAAAAAAAGGGTATTGGACATAAGCACAGCATATTTATGTTTAAGGTTTTATTTCGTGTGCGGTAGGCATGTTATCCTTATTTGAGTGTCGATCACTGCGGTGAGTCGTGACCGAGTGTAATCGATTGCGGATCAGATTTTCAATTGAAAATAGTCTTCGTATTATCGGCCGAGATAAATTAAATTCAACAGAAATTTTCACGTGTATTTGAAATGGACATTTCAATCTTTTTTTCAAAACTCAACATACATCTATGTATGAAACTGTAGCAAATAATTAATTAAAAATTATTCGTTATATTCAAACAAGATTCACGATAACGATGATATAACACTGGTGTAACAAACTAAATTTACTCCGTCATTTTTACCTCGGGAGATGGTTGGGTGGAAACTTACCTGTTACCGAAGTTAAATTTTACTTTGCAAAATTTTTACTAGCCCCCCGCCCTCCCGGAGATAAATTACGAGGGGATAAAATGAACCTGTGACATCGGTTCTAATTCGATTCGATAATTTTCAGATTAGGATCATTTAAAAACACTTTTGTGAACATTTTCCCGTCGTTCATGCTATTGTTCGTTCATAGGTCGTTGGTAAAATGTTTCCGAAAATTCGCAAAATTAGATTAGATTTTTGTTCTAGATTAATTACTAAGGTTAAAATAACGTTACAGATGGTAATAACGCGTAGAATTTAAAAGTTTATAAAGTTATAATATTTCACGCCGGAACGTCCGGCGACCGGACCGGATCGAAAGCGTGAGATTACGATCGGCGGCGGGGGCGCCGTGCGTCTCGGGTGGCGGACCCCGGATTTCCACTACACACGCGGCGTACGATACGCTATAAATAACTCGGCGTTAATGTTATTTTGTTCTGTAGATAATATTATAAAACGTTACGTTATTTTATGTTATACGCTTATTACTGCGAGTACATAATATGGTATTAAATTGTTGTTATTGCGATCACTGACCGGCCTGTTTGTCCTGGGAACCGGACACGGTGGACGCCACCTCTTTCCACGCGACGTTCTTGACGCCGAAGTCCTTAAACACGTGTGTCGACTGATCGTAGAGCACCGGTCGATCGCGGACGGCGGCCAACAATTTTTCGTCGCGCGCCCTGCTCGCGGCTTTTTTCATGTCGCGTGTAGGAGGCGCCTATTTTACGCGGGCGCCGCGCGCACGACGAGAATCGCGTACCCGGAGGGTATTGTTGCAGGAACACCTTTACGGACGGGTGTACTACGACAATGTGGTATTTGCGTAAACCGTAAACGCGCGACGTTATACTTTTTGACGCGACGCACCGGCCGTGACTGGCGACGGCGACGCGCGACGGCGACGGTCATAAAAAATAATATATTTCCCGCCGCCGCCGGCGCCGTCGTTATGCGCCGCGCGTGGTTTACGTATACGCGCGCGGCCCATCGAGGGTAACTCGCCCCGTTGTCGCCGCGCGTTTACTAATAACGCGTCTATATGTATATATATATATATATATATATATGTGTATGTAACCCTCGAAGGTATATAGTGAATACATAATACACTGTATATGTACGCGGTATATACGCGAGCGCGCGAAACGCGGCCGGGTAGGCGCGCGGTGACGATCCTCCGTCATTCCCGTTGGCCCTGCGCGCGCGCGACGTCGTAACGCGACGCGCGATCGATTGCGTGCGGATAGACGCGTAGCGCGGTGGCGCGGTGGCGTTTGTAATAAAGACGGCCACGGCCGCGTTGTCGCGGCGCACGGACGGGGCCGACCGGCCGCTGCCGGCCGTCCGGCCGACCAAACGGCGGAGCGAGAAGAGCACCACGGTGTGCCGCACCGCGTCCACTACGTGTACGTCGCGCGCGCGTCGTACAGGCGAAAAAGTGACGCGGGCGGTTGCAGCGGGGGGGAGGCGAAGGGGAAACGAAAAAAAATCCCATTCCCCTTTTTCGCAGTTTATACGACGGTTATTATTATATTGTTATGCGCCGCAGGTACGCGCGCGGCGGTCCCGACGCCTCTGGGAGATCCCGAGGATTAATTTATCGTCGCGTATACTGTGTAAACGGTATAATTCGGGGCGAGGGGTTAACGTGCACCCCACGCGCGGTGCCAGTTGAAAAAATGGTTCGAGTGCGCACTGCCCTGTATGCTTGCGATATTATCGACATGCGAGCCGCCGGACGCGTATTATACCCAGGGACGCAGTGGGAACCAAATTCAGGCCGGGACATTAAAGTTCATCCAAGCCACCCAACATTTTTTTTCCCAATGAAATCCATTACCGAAATTCAAAATTCCATAACCCGGTGTTGCACTTTATTTGTCGTTTTTTCTAGGTTCCCAACAGTTTTTCTGAACAATTTAATTTGTATATTTATAATAAATTATAATCGCGAGATTACCGGTCAAAAAACTGTTTACGGGTATACAAAAGTGTATAATATGTTTAAAAATTCTTATTTGGATCCGAAATGTTAGTACATTTAACACCAGGGCCGGATCGAGCGTATTCAGTCTTTCGTGCTCTATATTTTACCGACCTAGTATCTAAAATATAAATATCCCGAGAACAATAGATCGTTGTAGGTCTGGTTGAACTAATTCAATTCCAATTGTGACATTGGACAAAAGAGAAAATAATAGAGACATTTTGTCTAAGCCGCCCCCAAATTATTAAAATCATGGCGGTCCATCGAGCTAAGCTCGATTGCACGCTGAGCCTGTCCGGCCCTATTTAACACTCTATTGAAAATTGCATTAGTGCATTTTCTATTTCTGCTTCTTCAGGTCATGTTGTCACTGGATCACAATATGATTCAGGCCATCTGGAAAATTCCCGTTTTTAGACCGGGCACTCCGCCCCGGATTATACTCATATTTTACGTATAGTACACAATCAGTCACATATTCGAGGGGGTTAAGGGTATACATTTCATACTTGTGTCGATATTGTTAGTCAATCTATTAAACCGTATTTATCGATTTTCCCGAGATTTCGGGAGGGGGTTGGGAGTAGGATTCCCAAAAGTCCCCTAAATTTATACGTGCCCACGCACAATAGTAATAGTATTTTTTTTTACGGTGGTGACTGGAGACAAAATTAGAAGAAAACAAATTAACAATATTAATCAATCGGTTGGTATTTGGTAGGTATTTGTGAGTAAAAGAGTCTCGCGCGTATATCAAGCTCGCACGTGTCAGCACACGACTTCGGGCTCAGGGGTCTGAGCCACTTCGCTGCCGTGGTATTCCGGCACCAGAAATCTTGCCGCGACCTTTAAAAGGAATAATACAAAATATTGATTTGATGATCGTGGCGAAATATCTGGCAACGAGGTATTCGCGGCAAGACGGCCGGGTCCGCGTGGTTCTTAAGTACTCGTGTCACGTGTACCATTGTCCGTATAGCGTCGACGCCTGCGATTGTTACGTAGGGAATCCCCAAAAGTTTCTTAAAACACGTGAGTCCACGTGTACACTCTTCTCATCGTCTACACCCCCCCCCACCACAATCCAGCCCCCCGACATTTTAACGAACTTTAAAAAAAAAATAGTATTATATAATATTTGTGTACAAATACGAGTATAAATATCAAACGAACATTATTGTTACGGGCGGACAGTGGGCACCGAAAAAAAATCAAAGGTTTTTTTTTAAATTAATCGTTTTCTCAGCATTATTGTTTGTAGGCTAGTAATTTTTAGATTCCGAACGAATCGTTTTACTACGGTGCTTGGTATCCCCCCCTCCCGGTCTGTGTAAAAAACTATCCTACCAAACATCCTGTTCCGATTTCCGAGCGTAGCGCCTTTTCTGCAAGTATTTCCGATCTATTTGTTGCATCGGGAAAGTTATTTTTTAGATTTTCGTTTAGTTTTCATAACGATTTGGGAAAAATGGGAAAATTTACGGTGATAATTTGGCCGATTCATTGTAATTTGGTAAAAAATATCTGTCCTTATTCTGTACGTATTTCACGGGACATTAATATCCGCCCTTACTAGGGCGGACCGACTTTTAAAACATTACGGACATTTTTCAAATTTATTTCTAGGCGTTTTAAGTTTTCCCGTTTGGTTTTTTGTGAATAAAATTTGTTTGGCCTACTAGAATAGCTTGAAAGTTTATGAGGTTCATAAGTATCATAAGTTATTCTTATAGTGGTAAAAAAAAAATTGAGAATAATGTAGTGGTTTTTTTTTTATTTTATAAAAAGTTAATGTAAATCGTACAAATTACGATTATAAATTATACGGTGCGAAGTACGTCCACTTTTTAAAAAGTACATTTTGTTAAGTCGTATACAATATACTAGTACGTGGCGTAACTAATTATAATACAACATATAGTATTTTAAAAATGATTACCTATTTATTTAAAAAAAAAACATAACTTATCCATAATCACATAGTCATCGTTACCATTAACTCTTCAAATTAAAACGCCCCATATCGAATTCGAAATTAAGGTGGATATATTTTCACCTTGTATGGAATATTATTCTATAAGTATTTGAACATAATAATGTTAATACATTATTATTATTTATCAAGACGGCGTGTTGTATAGGCAATTCGGGTACTTACTGGGGTATAATAATAACGTAACACTTATTATTATTATTATTTATTATATAATAATTAAGAAATATTCGTGAAATACGTTTAATTTCACTTTTTTTATGGAAATAGTAAATAAATTTAGGGTGCGGAGTGCCGACTGACAAGTTTAATGAGGTCATTAGCCTGTGATAAGATAAGAGCAGGCCTTAATAAATGGTATATTTTGAATTGTACGGTAATGCCGTGTTTATTCGTAATCATGGTCTGGACAGGTGTACATCGTGGTTTCATCGTGCGTGCGTATTACGAAAATAATCATTCTGTGATCGCTACACAAAGTGCTTTTCTTCTGCAAATTCCTCCGATATCAACTTTTTTCTGTAGCGATGAGGCCCATTTTCATCTTTCTGGAACTGTAAATAAACAAAGTTTTCGATACTGGGCTACAAATAACCCACGGCAGCTCCATGAAAGACCACTCCACTATCCTAAAGTGACAGTGTGGTGTGCTGTGTTCCAATTTGGGGTGATCGGCCCCTACTTTTTTGAGGACGAGAACAGGACCGTCACTTTCACGTCCGCTCGTTATGTTGTGATGTTGGAAACTTATCTGCAGCATAGGTTGGAGGAAATGTCTGAAGAACATGATTTGGGAGATGTATGGTTTCAGCAAGACGGAGCTACAGCGCACACAGCTAGAATTTCACTTGCTGTCTTGCGACAAATGTTTCCTGGGCGGTTAGTCTCTCTGAGAGGAGACAAAGGCTGGCCAGCACGGTCCCCAGATTTAAGCATGTGTGATTTTTTTCTTCTGGGGCTACCTTAAGGATAAAGTTTTCAGATATCACCCACATACCATAGAAGAAATTAAACAGAAATCACCGTGAAGTCGAGGCCATACCAGTCGATATGTGCTGAAAATCATATGAGTTTCAGAGATCGTCTACAACTGTGTATCAATGTTGACGACCGCCATCTTGGAGATATAATTTTTAAAAATGGGATTGAATACTGATTTAAATAAAAAAAACCTTTTCTCTAAGTTTTACTGTTCGTTATTTATAGCCCATCAAAACTCGTCAGTTGGCTCTGCCGCACCTTGTATATAAAAACCAAATATTTTATGGCTGTATTCAAAGTCGTACCTGAAAGGGGAGGGGTCACTCCCTCTCAAATATGTTTAAAAAGTACAAAAACAGCGTACTTTCACAATCTTTCGTGAGCATATATTTTTTTTTTTTGGGGGGGAGAAGCTTGGGGTTAGATTTTATAGTGATGTACATGGTAAGTACCCCATCATTTTTTACATGACATTAAACAAAATAAAAGACCGTGTTAAGTTGAGGATCGTGATAGTGGTGAGTAGGAGGTATGTCCACGTGCATTTAATTTGTCACAGGCCAGGCCATGCAGGATCAGGAAATGTGTTATGCTAATAAATTGCCTTTTCAAAGTCCCAATACTTGTTTATATATTTTTAAATATTAAAATTAATTACTTAATTTACACTTTTATAAATATTCATTAAAATTAAGTAAAATTTAATTTTAATACATTTAACTAGATGTGATATTTCTTGAATTCACTTTTATTAAAATAAATTGTCGGTTATGAAAATAATGAAAAATGTAATTTAATAAATATAGAATAATAAATACAATTATTGTATTCGTAATTAGAATATTTATTGGCAAAATAATCAATTAATAAAACATATTATTTAGTCATTCAAAGAAGATAACAATATTGGTCATCACAGTCTCTAACATCAGTCAATATATAGCTGGTCAACACAACACTAATTCCAATGCATGATTTTTTTTTATATAGGGTGCTTATTTAACATGACCATCATTTTACTCAGTCAATTTGTTTGTACTTATGTTTTTATTAATTAAATGTGAAGTAATTCTAATTAAAAGAACACATTTTTTTTTTTATAGTGACAACCTACAGTTTTAACTTAATTTTCCAAAAATGATGTTGTTTAAATATAAAATATTGAATCAGCACCAACAATTTTAGTATTTAAAGTTAAAAAATATATATTTCTCATTCTTATCTTCTTCTATAGTGTGATTCTCCCATAATATATATATATGTGAGGTAGTGTCCAGCATTCGTGTGGCGAACATTCAACAATGTTTCAACAAACAATGATATACAAAATATATTTTTTTAGCACCCACCTCGCCCCTTCCTCAAATACATCCTCCCGCCCATCTACATACTTACTTGTCCTCAAGTCAAATATGAAAACAATTAGACCCCCATATTTTATAAACCTATGGTCTCAATAGTTAGCAAACACTCTAACCTAATTCTTATCCATCTTTAAGCATACATATTAGTTATTACATTTATTATTAAACAATTTTATAGTAGTCAATGGTGTGATTTACCAATAATAAACAGTGATTACTTAATATTCATTACAAAATTATAAATTAAATTTAAAAGACAAAATAATCATTCTGCTAGTACAAAATTTAAATAACACAGAATACTAATTTTCATATTCGATATTTAAATTGATATAACTCAATTTGTGTTATGTTAGACAATAATAATGAAACCGTTTACAAATTTTTAAAAAAAAAATTAAAAATTTGTTGTAAATTATTTTATTTAGTATTTTTAAAACTACCAAAGAAATGAAATTATACCTCTGCATGTTGATTTATGTTAGAGTTAAATTTATAAATAAATAATATGATTGTTTGTACCTAATTTTCATTAATTTATCTATATAATACTTAACAATCAATTTAATAGTAATTAATTAATTTATTGATAATGAATATTACCAAATACATATATTGATGACATTTTTCTTACCAACTACATCAACCTATTCACCGAACTTTTGAATAAATACTTTTTCCCTGACACATGAATTATCAAAATTGTCAATGCTAATGAAAATTTAACTGTTAGTTTAATATTTGACACTAATATATAAACTTTTTAAAAAATTATTTTACGCTGGAAAATGTCGTTTAAACCTTTAAGTTATCATAATAAAAAAAATTAAACATTCACAAGTTAAAATGTATTAAATGTTTTGTAAAGATTGTATTATTAAAATAAAAATTATAAATACAAAATATTGACTGAAAAAATTGTTGGTTTGTGATATACAAGTTTTTATAGAAATAATGTTAATTAATAAAAATAAGTTATAGAACTCAAATTATTGCACACCTTTGCAAAACTAAAGTGCAACATTGGTTTTCAGTTTTAGTGGCGTGCTGTGGTGGTATCAGGTCCAAGTCCTCCGACTCTATAGATCCGTGAAATTCTTGTAAACTAAATGTGTCACTCAATGTTTGTCTAGCTTTCGGTCCCGGAAAAAAATGTATTTCCATTTCACTATATAACATAAAGATAAACAAAATGTAAATGGTGATTACAGTTTATAAATATTATCACCTACCTGTCAGATGAATCCCAATCTACTAATACTGGTAATTTATCATTCTTGATGTTTTTACTTGTTGGAACAGCCATTTGGTTGTACTCCATTAAACCCGGTTTAGCATATTGTTCTATAGTAGAATGCAAAATAATTAAAACAATACAAACAACTATATAACAAAAATAAACAAATTCTACAGGTCAGGAATAGTAATAATAATAAGGAAAAATAATAATGATTCTCACAGAAAAAAAAAAAAAAAAAAAAAAAATCATAAAAATCTTACCATTGTAATTTTTTCATCGTGCATGATAAAATAATTTGAAAACTCAGTAAAGGAAACAAAGCAAAATCTAAACAAAATATACAAAAATAAAAATAAAATAGGATGATGGTTTTTCTACACTAAAACCATTCAGAAAAAAAATAATTATACAAAATTAAATTTTCCTTGTCTTACCAAGTTTTTTCTGGAAAAATGAAGGCTTTGAAACTCTCATTGAACAATCACTTGTGTTGCTATCTTCATCACTATTCTTTATAGTAAAATTACAATAAATTAATATATTTAAAGTTTAAACTATGTATTTATATGAGGACTTTGGTATTTATTTATTTTTATATTATCTGTAACTGTTTGAGTGTAAATAAAATATAAAGTATTATAATTGTATATAATTACTCGGTCATTTTCTTTGATTGTAGTCCCATGCCGTTTTGTAGTATCACTATCGATACCGCTATCGTCCATCTGAAATAAATAGTTCACTTTAATATAGCTAATCTTTAAATACAGAGAAAAGTCAAATTTATGGCATTATTATGATATAAAATCATATTAAAAACTGTGCGTACAGAGTAACCATTACATATGGATAGATATCATATTTGGCTTCATCCTATACTTTAAATATCTTCAAACTAATATAACGAACATTGGTCTATAATATTAATCATTAATTAAAATACCGATATTAAATAATATATGATTAACAAATTAAATTCTAAAAAATAATTATACAACTTGTGTACACACATTTTAATTAGTAGGTAGATATACCTACATTAAGTGCCTAGGTACATTAAGTAAAATAGAATAAAGTATTATTAATTGAATGTGTCCCATCAAACTTACCATTATTGATGACATTTGAAGGAATTAAATGTACACTTCCTTGACTTGTCTGTCACTTAGACACAGAAACAAAATATTATGACAAAAATAGTAAATCTAAAAATGATATCACAGGTTATAGATAGTGGTTATCATTTATCATTTAATTGATAATAGGTATCTTTTCGTTGAAAAACAAACACAGATACCCAAAACTCAAATTTTAAAAAAAAAATTATATTATTTAATATTAAATAGACATGTATTACATTACTTATTATAATAAATATGCTTCAGTTCTATTTTGTACCGGTTAAAAACTAATGTTCTGTAAAATCTAAATAGAATACTCGATGTGACATGTTTTATTATAAACAAATATTTTTTTTAAGTATGTTTTTAAATTGTTAAAACATGTGATGATTAAGTTGATCATCAATTTTAAATATCTACGCCTAATAAGTAACTAAATTATGATTTTCGGAACGTAATATTAGAAAAGTTCACCAAAATCATGATGTTTAAAGTAAAAATTTTATTAATTGGGATCATACTTACTTTGGTCATTACTTTATTATTGGCACTATTGTATGTCCGTAAGTATATTATGTTTTTAGGGTGATATTTATCTAATATAATATACCATACATTACATTTTATTTTAGGAGAACTAGAAAATGGTGAAAATATAAATTTAAAAGAACAAACATCTACTATATTGAAAAGTAATAAACTTGGTGTTGTCATACCATTTAGAGAAAGGTTTGATGAACTCCTAGAATTGGTACCTCACATTAATTTATTCCTGAAAAGCCAAAATATACTTCATGAAATATTTGTTCTCAATCAGGTAATTAAAAAAATATATTTCAAATGTATACTTAATTATAATATTAAAATTGTATTTTAAATCATACAGGTTGATCAGTATCGTTTTAACAGAGGTTCATTAATTAATGCCGGTTTTAAAGAAATAATGTCATTGTATAGTATGATTGATTACATAGCCATGCATGATGTCGATTTATTGCCTCTCAACCCAGAATTAGATTATCATTACCCTCCAACTGGTCATGTTAACCACATAGCTGCACCTCATTTACATCCTCGATACCATTATGCTTCATTTGTAGGTGGTATACTACTTATTACCAAGTATGTAACTGATAGTTAATTTATACAATATATATATTGTTTTATTTATTTATTTATTACTTAAATAGGGAAGATTTTATGCAAATCAATGGTTTAAGCAATAACTATTGGGGTTGGGGACTTGAAGATGATGAATTCTATTTACGGCTTAAAGAAGCCAAGATAGGTATTCATAGACCAGGCAATTTATCAACAGGTACTTCGAATACATTCAGGTGTGCAAAATGATTGGTTTTAATGTTGATAATTTACTTAAAATAAAAAAATACTCTACATTTTTATTGTAAATTTTTTTTTTCCAGGCATAATCACGATCGTAATGTAAGAAAACGTGATATGACAAAGTGTTATAACCAGCGTGAAATAACAAGGAAGCGCGATAGACGTACAGGTTTACACAATGTAAACTATACTGTAAAAAAAAAACATGAGTTATTAATTGATGGTGTGAACGCTGTAGTGTTAGATATTGAATTAAAATGTAATAGGACTTTAACTCCTTGGTGCTTATGTTCAGAATATGGTATAAAAAACCCAAAAAATATGAAAAAAAGCAAATAAAATATTATGTTTAAGCTGCAAAAGTGTAAGTTCAAATTAGCATCTATGAAAACCTTGATGTTATTGTTGCTCAGGTACAAATTTATTATTAAAAATATTTGTTCATATTTCTTGTGATAAACAAAATTTATTTAGAATAATGTACAAACATATTTTTAGATAAATTACTACTAATCTATCGAAAATCTGAATTTTTTTCCATATTATATTCCCAAAATTCTACTGAGTTAATTTATTATTCATTAAACAAAACTCATAAAACTTATTCTTTCTTAATTGTTGAAACTTACTCTGTTAACACTATTTTTATAACAACAAAATAAATGTAAAAATTATATATATTAAATAATATTAAAAAACTTAGCTTTTTTACATTTATTTTATTATTATATTTTGACAAGAAAAAAAAATTAGTTTTTCTATTTTTTATTTTATTTTTGTTGTTTTGTCGTTTACTTAAACTTAATACTAATAACAATAATAAATATTTTATACATTGCTTCACTGAGTATGATCACTATTTTATGAAAGGAAAATAACAGAAACACTATTACCCTACCATGAAAAATATAATTACATAATAAAGTATTAGTACATTTAAAAATATAAGCCTATATCTAATATTATGAGCATATGGTTCATTATAAACTCTACCAAATAATAAAATTAATCATTTCATTTTATTTTTTATTTTTTTGTTACTTATTGTTTATTTACATCTATACTATAATGAATGCTGTTTATGTTGTTATACTGATTAATTATGAAAATTAACTCTGATTATATTTATTTATAAGTATAAACAATTGATTTTATACCTGGTTTATAATTACATTTAATCTGATGTGTTATGTTTTAATTTGTGTAATGTATATATATTGTTTAAAACTATAGGAAAAATAGATATTGTATTTTTTTATTTTGTTTCAATATTATTTATAATTTTAATTTTATAACTTTATCTGTTTTTTGATCTCATCCAAATTAATTAGCCATGAAGATTTTGTTACCTATAAACTAATAAAATTATATTATGTTCAATTATTATATAATTTTTGCTTACTTATGATATAATAATTTTTATTTGTATGTATAAAATTAACATTTTATTGTATAGGTAGTAATATTATAGTCGCTCAAAAAAAAAATTTTTATATCTTTTGGATCTATATTAATTTATAAAGTATAATTCAACAAATAGATAATATTTTTCTAACATTCACTGTTAATATAACTTGTGTACATATATTAATAATCTAATCATTGAGAATAAATCTTGTTTAGCGCTCATCTACAATTTTCAACTTTTATTTTGGTTAAAAAATAGCTGTGTTTTTTAGCACTGATTCAGAAAATTATTGAATTTGTTTACAAAAACCATTATTAAAGAAGTGATTGCAAAAAAAGCCAAAAGGCGAGGTTTTCAATGCCGAATATGATAGTGCAACTAGAATTTTTCAGAAACAATAATTATAGAAGTTATGACTTAAAGACTGTATGTCACTGTACATAATTGACAAATAATTGCGAGTGCATGGAACAGCTGATTATGTCTACCGGCAGTAGTTAAAAAAATTGCCCAAGATAATGGTAAGGTAGCCAACATTTAATTGCATTTTATGTTTAACACTAGCTTTATACTTTTGTAAATTTGTATAAGTGAATGTAATATATATAAATAATTACAAGTGCCAAATTAAAAAAACTTGAATTAACATTTTATACATAGTTATGTATTTAATTTTTTTTTTAATTTTTATCTTTGGCAGAATTTTTACAATAATTTTATTTAATTATTCCAAATTCTAAATATATTAGAGTTCTGTTAAAGTAACTTGAAATTTCACCGGGAACTAACTGTATTGTTTCCTTACTTTTAAAAAATCTACAATGATAAATGGACATTTTTTTAAACCTGTTATTGATTAAATACCTTTTCCATAAAATATACTGTTTCCATTAAATTATTAGAAGGATACATTTTCTTTATTAGAGCTGTTATCTAGAAAGAACTAAACCCATCAATTTTTCTGGTGTCCTAACTCGGGACATTCTTTTCCGACCCATTTTTACAAATTATATTTTTAGCATTAATTGCTGAAGATGTAATTTTATAATTGGCTCCAATCTATATCACAAAAAGATTATTTATCATGTACGAGTACAAATATTAATGCTATTATTTTATTTTGTGGTAACAAACCGTGGTACTTATAATTTATTATATTATCAATTATCACAGTTTTATGATATGTTATCAGTTTTTTTTTTATAATAGGGGTTAAATATACATAATACTATGACAAAATATATAAATTTAAATATGAGTTGAATCAGAATACTTGCTCATTCCTATATTGCTACAGATATGTATTTAATGTGAGTTGAATTAAAAAATGTACAACGTCAACAGGTAATACAATTTAAAATATAATAATTACTACCCTATGAACTAATAAGTGTTATGCTGTTATCCAAAAATATATTTATATTTTTTATATTTCAGGAACAATTATTCAGACTGTAATTTAGAAAGATTTCCTAGTAATAGTAAAAACCGTTATAATAATACCAAAAAACCTAAACTCTCACGATCAAAAAATGCCAAGCTTGATAACCGACCACCTAGCTGTAATGAACAAATATCAGAATTCTCTACACACCAATGGAATCAATCTAATCAACGATTGTATCCTACAATGTCAGACTCGGCTGTCTGTGGTTATCATGTTCCAGTTAATATACCCGTTGATCCTCGTTTTCATACATTATATCCTGTATATCAACCATACTTACCTGTTGGTATTGGCAGGGAATATCTAGAACCTAGTCAACATATATCGTCTAGGGATCAATATACCAGCTTACCTCCAATCAATGTTATAGACGGTGAATCTGAAATTAAACGCACTCATAGTGATCCAGGGTTAAACAATCAAGATGATAAATTTGAACTAATCAGCAGCGATTCAGAACCAGAATCGTTTAATACATGCTATGCTAATGAAGTAGCAGAGTTGAAAAAAAATAATCAGAGACTTTCTAATGAATTGGAATTAGTAAAAATAGAATTGCGCAATTTGAAATTAGATATATCAAGTAAAAATAATGATAAATGTATTTGTGCTGATCCAGGATCAATTACAAGTAATTTCCAAGGAATATTAAATAAATATAGCAGTCTATTATTTTATTATGTTTCAAATAACTCTGTTTAGATATTATTAAGGAAATAAGAGCTGCTCATAAGTTAATGGAACAGACATTGGAATCTAAATTAAATTTATTTAGTGCTAATAAAAATGAAATCACAGTAAACACTTTTTATGAATTAATATTTTATAGAATAATTAAATTGAACTAATGTTGTTTATTTATTTTACAGGATGATAATTCTCAAATATCATCAATTCATAAACGATTAGAAAAATTAGAAAAATCTTATGACACGGCACAAAACACAAAACTACAAAAGTGAGCTTTTTTATTTTAATTATTGAAGTGATATATTGATTATTATTTACTACAAATAATGTAATGTAATTTCAAGATTATATAATATTAACTTCAATAACTTTACATTTTAATACAAGGTTTTACATTAGGTAATTAAATAAATATATATGATTATTAAAATCATTCAAATGTAACCAAAAGAATAGGTTTACAGTTAAAATTGATATATTATCCATTTTTAAATTTTGAGTAGAGGAGGAAAGTTATTATTTTTACAACTCCATGTTTCTTCTACCAACTTTATAGATGATTAAACATATTTTTTTTTTAAAACAAAACAATAGATCTATTCAATGTATAGCCCAAATTCTTTATTGTTCTATAGTGCAAAATCAAAGAGATCCTGACTAGAGCTCGCGATTTTGACAGAGTGTTAACCAATATGTATACACAAATCTCAAATACACATATCTTAAACATATTAATACCCGTATGATTAAAATTGTGTATCGATACTCATGTGTGAATCAGTGTATTTAAATTTTATTTTAACAAATCATATAGACCGGAAACAAAAAAAAAAATTATCAACATTTTGCTTAGTAATTTATTTCTACAATTACATAATAAAATAGTGTGACCAATAAAACAGTTAATAAAAGAATAAATATTTATAATTAGATGAATAACAGTTTGATTTAAATAGGAAGAACAGCCTCGAGAATGAAGGAGAATATATGGAGAATGAGTTTTTCAGAATTAGAATTTAGAATGGATGGAAAAGTTAGTTGGATATTTTGAGATTTAAAAAAACTAAAGAGAAATATAAGTATTATATACAAGTATGAACGCAATCACATGGGTACAAGGACTGAAACAAATACATGGGTACACGGATTTCAATGAATATTGAAATCCAAGTATTTTATTTACACAGATTATAACACCGTTTTGATAAGAACATGTATATTTGTGTTTTAAATACATGTGAAATAGGGACCTCTAATCCTGCACCAACATCTTTTAAAAACTTGTAAATTTTAAAGTGTTTAAATTAAATTATTTTTTTAAATACAATGATTTATCAATCATAAATATAGTATCACAATATTATAATTTAATATTTATAATGCATCGATCATACATTGATTTTAATACAAATTCCTAATTCAATTTTGTTTTATTGCATTATGAAATGTATTTTAAACATTTGGCTCCTTTTTTAGTATATTACTTTATTTATTTTAAACTCAATTCATTTTTTTCTTATTTTTGATTTTAGAACAAAGGATCTGGATTCAAGAGTTAATAAAAATAATTTAAAAAATAACTCTCAAAAAAAAAGCTCAGTTGTTACTGCTTTGTAATACAAATTAAAAATCAAACATAATATTATGTAATAACGAATAATGCCATAAATGATTTTACTCAATATTATGTTAATTAAAATAAGCAATCATGAAAATACAGGTAGGTACCTATTTAATTTTAAATAATGTGAATCTAGACAAAGGTGATTTAAAAAATATTTTAATTATTTTTATCAATTTACAGAATTAAAATTTATATTTATATAATACTGATTATTAATAACAATATTTATCTAATAAAGTTGTATTCCAAATATATATTCCATATTTTACATATCAAGTTGGCCCAACTTTTCTAATATACATTCCTTTCATAATAATAATAAATATAAAAAATGTAATGAAGTTAAATAATATATGTCATTATAATCAATGCTATAAAACATTTGTATTAAAATAAGTAAATATTGTTAATGATTTATTGATTATATTTATATTGAGGTTGAGGTCAATGGTTTTTTTTTATGTAATTATTTATCAAACATTCATTTGTAATGATCCTGTTTAGACTGATTCAACTATAATGCACAATTGCCTAATAAAAAATTAAGTAATTATTGAACTTCAACCACTAAAAAAATGTGTAATTCTACTTAATTTTACAAATGCCATTAATCCCTAAATTGTATAAACTTATCAATTTCAAGTAAAACCAATTTTTTTCATTAAACTATATTTAATAAATCTTATAAGTATAGGTTAGGTTCTCTCTTCATAAATAATAAACAATAATTTGTTTTACTATATAATTTTTATATTAATAGTATAATTATTAGTTATAATATTATAATTTGTATTTTTTTTTTTTTTTTTTTTTTTTTGAATAATTATTGTTTAGTTTAATCGGAAATTCAATACTTAATCAAAATACATATGTATTCTATAACTAAAGTTTTGACATTTTCAATTATATTACTTTTTATATTTTTGTGTCGATTTTGCATTACCACACTACGATCATTTACAGTCTCGTTTTTAAAACTAACATAAAATTATAGTTTTATATTGCTATTATTATTATTGGTTTATTGACGACAAGCAGCATTATAATATAGTTTTATCTAAAACTTTTAATAATTAAATTTGTAATTTATTTTTGTACAATTTATGGAGATATTAATTGAATATTGTTCAAAACTTCCATTGCATACAGGGTAAATGTTTTTAAACATAAGTGTTAATCTAATTTAATTTAAATTTTATAATTTAAAATACTTATGGAATTGTCATTTGAAAACCACATGTTAATTGTATACATAATTCAGTATAAGAAAAACATAAATTATCCTTTGAATAACAAATGATATTATAATAAATTAAAAACCATTTATAAAATTTAATTAAATTTTTACAATTTTTAAACTATTTTGAAGTATATTGTTGACATATTTAGTTTATTTTTAAGTGAGTTTAAATTTTATCAAATTATATGTTATAACTAAAAAATATTTCTGCTATTAATTAAATTTGGTATTTTTATATATTATTTAATAAATAAAATAAATATTTTTATATACATTTATTTTTTATATTTATATATATAATTAAAATGTGCTCATAAACATGTATTTAACAAATATATTATATACAATTTCTTTTTGTTTTTTTGATAATATGGTATTCATTAGTTTAAAACATTTCAAATAGTGGACTTCTTTGCTACATATTAAAATCAAAATAAGTGTTGATTATTATATTATGTAACTAAATACTAAACACCTTTTAAAAATTAAATTTTGGTTCAAACAACAATAACAAAACCTAAAAAAAAATGTTTTAATTTTAATTAATTTGATGATTTATTGTACAATAACAATCAAAGTTTGATTTTTATATTATGTCTGTTAACGACTTTTTTTCCAGAAATCACATTGCAATCATCAACTTTAGGGGTGGTCTCTAGTAACAAAATCTGTCTAGTTAGTGCACGGATGTGGAGGTCATATTTTTGATTTCCCTTGTGGTTTTTAAATGAGGAAAAATGGAAATAACTACACAAAATCAATTTCTGTTATTTATTGTAATTTGGTGAATTATTAGTGAGATAACGGAAAAACATGAAACTTTTACAGAATATTAGCACCGTCTAGACATTAAAATTTTCTAAAAATTCTGGTAATTTTTAAGTTAAGTAATAGCTGTTTGAAGTTTCCTACACATGACCAACATTAATAAACACGAAGTGTCTAGGTCACAAAATAGATGGGCCTAACTATCACAAAAGTATAAATACATTACACGCATTGATTAATTAAACATACATTTTTCCATTTTCTATCCGGCATAAATTATTCTCTAGTAGTAAAAGGTAACCTAACCTAACGTCTGTCCGTTAATGTGGTATCATAAAATAATATCATCACAACAGCTGATTTATCCACAGCTTTCCCCTGCATCATATTATTATCTATAAGGTTAGATAACAATGACAATAACAAATCTCTGTTGGACATAAATTATGATATTACAATTGATACTGTGTCATGTTCATTTGAATTTGTATAACTTTCAAAACTACTGTTTTTCAGTGTTTATTTTGTAATTTTCATGTGAAGTCTTAAATAACGTAAAGTAAATATTTCTGGTTCAGTTGCCCTTCTATTATTATATGTTTGCGATTAATTATTATGAATATTATGTATTTGTTTAAAAAAAAAATTGGAGCAATCCAAACGCATAATTAACATATGCATTATTCATACCCTTTTCCGAATCAATTCGTGTCATTGAAGTCTGAATCTACGTTAAACAAACCAAGTATTTATTGTATTCAAATGTATATGCCATCAATATGTTTTAGCAGGGTTAACATCAATTAAATATATTATTATTTTTAGGTTTGGATATTGAATATAATTAAATATTTAAAGAACGCAATATGAGTCTCTGTAATTTGTTGAGGGTGCCCCCCATATTTGTTATGGATGAACTCTTTAAAAGTAGTTTTGCGTTACCAGAATTTGCAGACATAATATATGGTGTAAATAATAAAATTCTTTTCATTAGTCAAATTGAGACCGTCTTGTTTACACAATATTACAAGGACATCTTTCTATCTTTTGTGAAAATAATTGTATCATGTTTAAGTAAGTTTAATTGAAATTCTAAAAAAAAAAGTTACTAATATAATTATGATATTAGTTAACCAAATCACATTTTTATTTTTATAGTATTTTGTTCTTCATCGTGTTTATTTGTACTACCGGCAAAGTACTTGTACTTGGTGTATTTTAATTTAGTATCCATATGTGTTGTACTCCTATCTTACTGGACAAATATACAAACTATAAAAGTCTTGTCTGGAAAATATGATAACTTTTACATAATCTTCTTAAACGAAGAAATAATGTGGGATGTCAACGGAATTCTACATCTTTTTGCAAAACTACAATTTGTAGATTTTTTGTACATAGTACTCCGCAACATAATCATACAATTTTGTCTGTCATTAGTATTTGACTTTTTACAAATGTTTACTATAAAAAATTCAATCCATACAGTAAGTTTATTATATATTTTAATATAATTTTATCTCAAATTGAATTGTATTGATTTTTTTTTTTTAGGTTTTTAGTTTTAGCTTTATTGTTCCTACTTTAATTGCATTAATACCAGGTACTCAAGATATTTTGAATACAGTAGCTGTGTTGGTAACCTTATTACCATTATTTATTATGATAAAATCATTATGGTTAAATATATTTACAATAAAGAATTTAATTAACGATGCATATAATCACATACGGGATACAATTAAGTAAGTTCATTCTATTTGTTTCTATTACCTATTTATATTAGGTACACATTGTGTAACATTTAACCTGCTATATTAGCATTTAAATTCTTTGTGAATTTGTGCAATTTTTTTAATTTGATATAGCTTAAAGTACTTAGTATTTACTTATACCTACTAAATTGTTGTAAACAAAAATATATATATTTATTCTAAATCACTATTTTTGTATTAATATTTATTTTAGTTTTGTTAACTCTTTTATATGATAAATAAAAATAATTTAATTTCATATTTGAAAGGAAAAGAAACAAATTGACTGAAAAAATAAGTGTACCTAATTAAATGTATATATTTATATTTGTTTTCATGAAACTATAAAGTATAATATAATCATAACACCTAAACCTATTTATATTTTATCTTATTTATTATGTATTAGTAATTATGGAATATCATCCTTGTTTGAATTGGAATGGAATCGGCTCAAGATCCCAAGTGTTCTAAGAATATTTTGGGCCATACGAGTACTGGAACAAATTATTTACTTATTAACTGATATGGAAATTAAAAATGAAACTATATACGGAGACATGAAATATTTATTAATTAAAGGATGTGATACATTTACTGCAGTTTTAGGAATGACAAGCTTTGTATCCTACTTTTGTCATTATATTGGAGCGTTCTTCCAATGGGCAAGTAAAATACTATTTTATGTTATGGATTTGAATATAAATTTGTATAAATTTATTGCCTTAGGTGTTGTTGACTGATGATGTGGATGATAAAAGTATTGGAACAATTTCTGCAGTATTATTTTATATACTAGCTCTACAAACCGGTTTAACAGGATTGGAACCAGAAAAACGCTTTACAAGACTTTATCGAAATATATGTTTACTTTGTGCTGCCCTATTGCATTACATTCATAATGTTGTCAATCCATTATTAATGTCTTTGAGTGCTTCACATAATCCTTCACTTAACAGGTATTTTAATAAAATGTCATCAGTATTGATAACTGAAATTCATTTTTGTTTTATGTTTAGGCATTTAAGAGCTCTTCTGGTTTGTGGATTCCTAATAGTATTTCCTATAACAATGTTAACATACTTGTGGTCACACCATTCAATTAGTACTTGGTTATTAGCTGTTTCTTCGTTCAATATTGAAATTGTTATAAAAGTCTTAGTATCATTAGCTGTCTATTCATTATTTTTAATTGATGGTTATCGTACAACATTTTGGGAAAGATTGGATGATTATGTTTACTACATCAAATCATTTGGAAATACAGTAAGTTTAAAAAACTTGATTTTTATTCTTATATTTAGTATTATAGTTTAACTTTATTTTAGGTGGAATTTTGTTTTGGTATATTCCTATTTCTTAATGGTGTTTACATTATGGTATTTGTGTCTGGCGGTGCAGTTCGTGCATCCATGATGTGTATACACGCATACTTCAACATATGGTGTGATGCTAGAGATGGATGGAGAGTATTCATCAAGCGTCGTACAGCCGTAAAAAAAATTGAATCATTACCAGAGGCTACTAGTATCCAATTGGCCAGACTTGACGATGTTTGTGCCATATGTTATCAAAATATGAGTTCTGCAAAAATTACTAAATGTAACCATTATTTCCACGGTGTGTGTCTACGTAAATGGCTTTATGTACAGGTAATTATTAGTTTATTTTTATAGACTAGTTAGTTATATAATATTACTGTAATTTAGGTTAAAAAGACTGAAATGACTACATGTAAATTCTATTTAAAATCAAGTTTTCTAATGTTTATGAGTAAGGAATGTATTATAGTTACCTACTTAAACTGTACTTCTGTATTAACTTTGAAGTCTCTAACATGCAACATTTTACTTGAACTATCTTAGTTAAGTATTCTCATGAACTAAAAATTGTGTATATTGAAATTGCACAGTTTAAATAATAAATAAATACAATTTCTTTTGTTATAGAATAAACAATCTTAGGAAATCTCTCAGTGATTAGAATTCAAAAAGTTTTATCTAATTTGCTATTATAATTATTTTATTTTTAAAAGTGTAATAATTAGAATACAAAATATTAAAATGTATAATTATCATTTTAAATTTGTTTCACAATATAGGATCGATGCCCATTATGTCATGATATTTTATACGAGGCAGAATCGTCAAATGCACAGTCGCAGGATACAAACTTACAAGAACTACAAAATGTTATTAATGCTGACAATTCTTAAAGTAATATTTTACTAATAACATTTGATTATGTATCTAATATAAAACTACTAAAATAACTATAATATTTAACAATAATAACTAAATTTATAATACAAATAGTAAGTCAAAAGAAAAAATAATTTTGTTTACTGGTTATTCATTACCATTAACATTAACATTCAACTCTTTGTTATTTGAAGTACTTACAACAATAAATTATTTTAAAAATAAACAATTTAACTATTCAAATTGATATTAAATATTGAACTCATTTATTATTTTTAAGCTTTTAAAATAAATGGCAAAGTAAAAAATTTACTTTTTTACTTTGCTCATATTAACTAAATAACAAAATTAAACAAGATATTTCTTCTTTTTTTGCTAATTGAGAGAGTATACATAGTATACCCATATTTTTTTTTAATAAATGTTTGAGAGTAAACAAATAATACATAAAGTTTACCCCATAGGAACATCACTGTATATAAAGTATATATATAATTGTATTTTATTGCTCCTTAAAATTAAAACTAAACAATTATTTTAATTTGTAAAAAATTTGACTTGACCTTAAAAAATAAAAAATTATAATATAATAAATATTAAAATCAATAAGATTACAAATATGGAACCCGGTAGAAGTTTTAATTTAAATTAATATTAAAATAAATGATTACTTACAATTATATGACATTATAAAATAAATGTATTTTTAATTTTAATCATTCAGTGCTTTTATAATTGTTATAATTGATAGATAGGTTACAATGTAGCCTGGTAAATAATGTGGCATTTTTGGTGTCAATTTTTGTTCTGGTTGAATAACTATTTAAAATTTAAAAGCCTGCCTCATTCATCCCATTTTAATTTCAAGCTTCTCAATTTTAGGTAAACTACCTTCTGTTAATTTTAAACATCGAAATAGAATTTATTTTAAGTCTAATTAATTGGGACTAAGACTTAGATGGGGCGTAAAACATAAAAACCAAAAAACAATTTAAACTTTTATTGTAGAACATTGGAAATACACATGGAAAACGTTTTTAATATTCCAATCCAACTAAATGTTTGTTTCTTTAAAAAACATTAAAATTTTTAATTCCTAATTTTTTGTTTATTACATTTAGTAGTTTTACTATAATTCCTTATATTAAAATTTGAACATATAAAACATAGAATCTTGACTATATAGAAGTGAAAATTGAAAATTTGAAAATTTGAATTGCAAATTTCGAAAATGGTTCATCTCTGAAAATTAAAACTTTTTAGGAAACACAAAAAATTGATTTTCTTTTGAACCATTTGACTAGATGCTATTAACATGGACTTTTCCACTCAGAAAATATTGGTCTATATGTGTCAATTTTGAAAAAATACAATACGGGTCTTTTTCAAAATTTGCAATTCATTTAAATTGTAATGTAATTTTAATTTTTGTCTATATAATTTATTTTAGTAGATATTGTTTCATACTATAATAAAACAATATGGTGTTGGTTGTTTATTAAATTTTTTTTTCATAGGTTAATAATAAATGTATATACTTTAAAAATTGAGTTCAGTGCATTGTCGCAGATATAAATTATTTAAATTATGTTTATTAGTTTTTAGTTGTTATAAAGCTTTTTACTTACAATTTTTGATTTGTACTTAATTTATTTTGACGCTTAAATATTTTTGTTATATATATATAAATTTGTTTTTAACATGAATAATCTCATTCACTATTTTTGTTTTTAGTGTTGACTAAAATTAAAATTAAATGATACGAGAAAATTAAGAAGATACTTTTAAATTAATCATATCAAAACAAAACTGTTGAAATATTATTATAATAACCAGACTGTAACTATTGATTTGTGATACTTAATTTTGTGATTATGATTAATAATAAAATGTATTTGTGTTTGTTTATAGAGAAACTATAAGACATTGTACAAACATTAATTTTTCCTATTTTACAGAAGTTTTTTAAAAATTGTTTTGTTCATAAAATAATTAATTAAAAACCAAAATATATACATTGCGTGTATTTTATAAATATGTATATTCTATATTTTTGTTGTATATTCTCTTTTAACATCAATATCCTATAGAATTTATGTTATTACATTTTTACGTTTGTATTTTTCAAGAAAATTAAGAAATATATGTACATATACATTTCTTTTTTTAAACTTTTTAGTTTCTTGTAAATATATTATGTCTTTCAACTATTGTATTTATACTTAATCAAAAGTATCACTATTGAAATAGAGAATGACAAATGAGGAAATGCTATATAGAGTATCAGTAACAACACTATAGAAAAGAAGTTTTATAAGATAAACTAAGTAGATTGACCGTATATAATCAGACATGAATGTATGTTTAAATTGATTATAGATGGGAGAATTGAAGGGAAGAACCGCATGGAAAAACCTTGACTATAGTATATAAACCAGATCAGAAAAGATCAAAATATGAGTCGTATTTACTACTGAAAAGGAAAACTGATGGAGTAATGCTGCAAACCAATCTAAGAAATGATAACATTAGAGAATATGAATAGTTTTGAACAACTTTGTATATATACATTTATAACTTTGTTAAGTTTTATAAAAATGTCTAGTTCCGCTTATGCTTATAGTTGTTAAAAAATTAAAAACAGAAATAAACGTAATAAACAGTTTATTTTACACATCATTGATAATTAAGTTTAGTTAATGGAAATTAAGTCAAAACATCCCAAATATGTTTAGTCAAACATTAAACATGCAAAATATTAATACTACATTATTATTACAATACAATAGTATTACTTAGTCTATATCGTTCCAATTTAGAAACTCTAGTGAGTATGTTATACATTTATTTATATGTCGAAAATAACTATTTAACTCTTTAACAATATAACAATTATATTTGTAATATTTAAATACTAAAATCTTAACCTAATACTAATAAATATTTTTTTAAATACTTAATATTAACATATCAGTTTTGTTCTATAGAGTTGTTTTTCCATTCTGTGAAACTACCATCATCACAGCTTTCTTCTGGTACTTGCTCAAGATTTTCTTGACTGTCCACAAAAACATTACCACAATAATACTTAACATTACGAACAGTTTCAATAAAAGTTTCCATATCACATTCACTCATAAAATCATCAGGAATTGTAGTATTCATGCTCAACATAGCTTCATTGTAGTTATTTCTATTTTTCAATATTATTCCATTCATGTTTTCAACAACATACTGATAGCAATTTAAGTATTGACTTTTGCTGTTTTCTTTTATGTATTCTTGCCAGTCCAACATATAAATGCCTGCCCACCATAAACCAATGTCACCATCATCAAACTCAAATGGATTTTGACAGTTCACATGTTCATCCACATGCAAACTATCTCTTATTAATCGGCCAACCAACCAAAATCCTTGAACCATAAGACGTCTAATTTTATCATCAAATCTTGCAGGGCAGTCAGTGGTGACAAAATGTTCAGACAATGTTGGATAGATTTTATAACCTTTAGCCTCACTGATAAGTGCCAAAAGGGTCATGAAACGAGGTGTAGTTAAATGTTTAGGTCCAGGTTTAAGACTAAGTGTTATATTTGCCTTATTATGTATTTGATGTCTACCTTCAATGGATTTCCAAAACCACGAAGTTTCATTTGATGGAGTCATAGTGGAACCAATGATTGATGTTAAGAAATCTTTACTCAAATTACTTCCTTGAAAGACTTCATAAGTACTCAAAAATTCTGTAGACGGTTTCAATTCATCATCAGTAATACGAACTGATATATCTAACCACGATAGTGATGATGAAGTAGATAATTTGACAGAATCCGATGAAAATAATCCATTTGGATAAAATGAACAATCTTTCATCATCTTGATGTAATGGCAAAATTCATTTCCATAAAATTCTTCAGGGTTGTAATTAATTTCGCTTGTAGAAATATTTGAATCTAAACATAAATAATACATGACAAGTTAAACATTTAAAAAAATTAATTATATTTAATAGTTAATTATATTTACCCGATTGAGATTCAGTTCTGTTGCTATAGTTCCTTTTCTTTTGCTTTTTGTTTTTTTTTCTATCAGATTTTAATTCGGGAAATTCTTTTTCTGATACTTCAACAAATTCTGATTGTTTTTCGTCATAATCCAAACAATCATCGGCTACTTCAAAGTCATAGTCAAAATAACATTCCTTATATTTAGGTGATCCCGAAACTACTTCTGAATAAGATTTTCGGCTGAGACGTTCGTCATCAGTACTAATAGATGAGTTACCTTCAAACACAGTCGTAGAATTTGACATAAGTTTGTCAAAGAAAGTGTCTATACTGTCAGCTTTTTCAAAATCACAAATAGATAAATCCTCTTCATTTAATAAAGGAAGTATAATTTCATTTGAAGACACATCATCATTTTGAGTTGTTATTATTTCATTTAAAACAGTTTGTTCATTGTCAGAAACATCACTGGAATCAGTTTCAAATGGTACATCCCCGAGTACTAATTTATCATTCATAGGTTCAAAATTATCTTCTCTATCGTCTATATCCGCAATACATAATTGTGTTTTGTTTAACTGTTCTACAATAATATATTCATTTGTTGTCGTACCAAAATGATTATCATCAAATGCAATATCAAAATTATTAACAGACTGAGAAATAGTATTTAAACTCGGTACACATTCATGTTTTTTCACAACTTCAAAGTCCAATGAACTGGAACTGTGTTCATTTTGTCTAATTACTTCAAGTGATGGTATTGAAGGTTCTATTGATGAATCCTCTTTTATAGTGAGTAAATTATATTCTTGAACAACTGGTAATTCATTGATATTTTGAGTGTTAGTTACATTTAATGATATAGTTTCTTCGTTAGCTAAATTATTAGTTACTTCTAAACTATCATCAAAACTTATAGACTTATTAACTGTAGAGTGCTTTTCTAATTCTTCAGAGCACAATGAATCTTGATCTGGTATTTGAATTATTTCCATTTCAATTTCTTCTTTTGGAATATTTTCAGTAGTATTTTCTAATCTACATTCAATATCTTGAGTTTCTAGTTTGCTAAAAGCTAAATTTGATGATAATTCACTTATTCCTGGAATTTCAATGATCTTAGTAACAGGCTGCTTTCCTCGAATACCTTTGGATTTTGGTTCTTCAGCATTTTGAATATCAATCAGATTTCTTTTTGTAATCAGTTTAGTAGGTCTAGGGCTCATTGGAGATTTTAATGATGTTCTCGAAGCTAAGCTATCAGTTGACACAGAATTGAGTTTAGATGATGAAAGTGACCCGCTCTTTGTTAATCCAGGACTTAATATTAGTTTAGTTGGGACCATTTTTTTTATAACTGGTGACAACGGTGGAATTGCTGTTGATAATGAAGTAGTTCTAGTTTTCACTATTGGTGATGGTGGAGTTTTTGTTTTCACTGTTGGAGAAGGTGGAGTTTTTGTTTTCATTACTGGTGATAATGGCGTTTTCACAATTGACAGTGATGGAGTTTTCATTTTAGGAGATGGTGGGGTTTTTACTATTGGTGACTTTGGAACCAAATTTTTAGAAACTGCCGATGGAATTAATTTGGTCTTAACTGCAGTTGAAGTTTTAGAAACTATTGAAGAAGTAGATTTTACCGTAGAAGACAACTTCGCTGATAATGACAATAAAGTACTAGATTCATTTTTAACCATTACTTTTGGAGAAGTTGGTCCTGGTTTAGAAACATTTGACTTTATTGGTGATGATACTTTGGCAGTGCGAAATTGTTTAGTCACAGGTTTTGAAGGAGAAAGAGGAACCTTCAAAGAAATTGGTTTTACACAAGATGTCATAGATGGACTTAATATTATTGACGATTTGGTTGTCGGGGTAGTTGGTGATTTAACTCCAGCTACACTATTAGTAGACAATACAGTTACTTTTTTAGTTGTTGTTGATTTTACACCACTTGTTTGATCTTTGGTTGACACGGATTTTAATGGCATATGACTATCTTTAATAGTTGGCTTAGATAATACAGATTTTACTGTTGGTGTTAAAGGTTTAGTAGACAATGGCGATTTGGGAACCGTTAAAGTTTTTGATGTAGGATTTTTGATTATCAAAGGAGATTTAGCAATTGAAGAAATAACAACAGAAGATTTAGATGGAGTTACTTGTGGAGACTTAGTTACGGGTAAAGATTTTAATGTTGAGGGAGATTTAACTAAAGATGTAGTGGAAGACTTAGATCCAGCAGTCACTTGAGAAGATTTCACTACTGGTGAAGAAACAGTTGACTCTTGAGATGATTTAGTAGTTGAAGACATTGAAGGTGATTTGACTGCTGATGAGGGCTTAGTTATCATAGGAGATTTCGGTAAAGCTAAAGATTTTACAGTTGGAGTTGTCGGAGTTTTAGAAACAAATTTAGGAGTTAAAGGTGATTGTAATCCTTTAGTGTCAGTTGTCTTTATATTCAGTTTAAGTGGAGGAGGTTTAGTTACAGATTTTTTTTCTCCTTTAATAGCAGAAGAAATTGCTGATTTTATAGATTCTGACTTAACATCAATCACAGGTTTTGAAATAGATTTAGAAGTTAGGCTTTTCACGGGTAATTCATCATTAATTTTTCCAGGAACTTTATTAGCTACTGGTAATTTAACTGAAGGTCCCGGTGATGTTGATTTCACAGATGTATTCAAAGACCCAATTAATTTGGGTGATCCTGGAGATCCTAAGGCCTTTGATTCTGATCCACTTTTAGAATTGGTTTTCACAGTGTTGGACTTTTTTACAGTAGAAGGGAAAGTCATGATTGTTCTGTAACAAAAATTAAAAATAATATTATAGTACAAAAAAGTAATAATAAAATATTAGAATGAATGTGATACAGATGTAGTCATTAGATAGAGTGAGATAGAAATATTATGATTAGATTTCTATGGTATAAATTGAATTATGTTATAATAATAAGTGTGTGCATGAAGGTGGCAGCTGCCGCTGCCTCTCTTGCGAGATTTTCTGCCAAAATATATATTTATGATTTTTTGTTAATTCAATAGTTAGATAATGCAATTTTTAAAACATAATAATATATTATAAACATGTATAGAAACATGTAACTTTAATCTAACATGTAGAAGTTTTAAATGCGTTTATTTGTTGATATCGTAAAAGTAAAAATGTTAAAATTAAGTTAAATTATTATTGTTTTTAATAATAAGCTGTGTTCTTTGTGTTTTTTTTTTTTTTTTTTTTTCATTACTATTGAAATGGTCTAGTTGATGTAAATAGTTGCGGTATTTTTTTTTGTTTTATATCAAACACTTTATTCATAGGAAATTGTAGAAGTGAAAAATATGTGTTTTAACATAATTTAAAGTCTAATGCCAACCATGGATTTATGTCGCTGCCTCACCTGCCAAGAGGAATTGTGTAAGCTTATGATTATAGTACTATATTATGTAGAAACTATATGCTGAATAATAATAAAAATGATTCTACTGTATATGAATATTGCCAATTTCGTTTTGCCATATCGCTTAAACATTTTTTTTTTTCTATATTATTTAAACAAAATACCTAGTACAATTTATAAATTAATAATACAACACAAGTAAATAGACTTAATATAATGTTATACAATTTAATAAAAACGTAAAATAATATGGGTTGAAACCACACCATTGAAATAAAATGAGAAAACATAGTAAGTAGGTAGGTAAATGTCCGTTTTACCGCCTAATAAAAAATATTTTTTTAATTGCCATTTTTATATTAATTATTACATTATTATAATAGGTCTATATCCAATTAATAACTCATAATTTAGCCAAACTATTTGTTGACTTATACATACATATAATATGCATAATAACTTTTTGATATTTATTTATTAAAACTAAAATAATACACTAGTGTACTGTTCGACCATGATCAAACACATATAAGTCTTATATACCAATATAATCATAAAATATTATGCATACTGAGAAAACAATAATAACAAATTCAAAGGAATACAATTGTTGTTCATTTTTATTGTATATTATATATTTATATATATTTGAAATAATAAATATTAAATAAATAACATTTTTTAGGTACTAAATAGTCAAAATTAATCAAACTTCAAATGTTTAATATACATTGAAATAAATAAGGGTGGGCTACTTCCCCAAAACAATTTGATATTAATAAAAGTCTTTAAAAAAATGTTTGCTCTTTATGTCTAACTATACTTTAATATAATATTAGGTACCTAACACATAGTTTAATAGGTACTTTACATTTTAATTAAGTACTTACTTATCTAAATAAATGCTGAATAAAATAATTCTAACAAGATTCTTGCATAAGAAAGTTGTTCGTAATTACATTACATGCTCAAATTACGAACAAATGTGTATGAATAAATACAATAATAATAATATGCATAAAATAATCATATGTTAAAGCATGGTAAGGACTTTTTGGGTCACTCTCTATAATATCTCATAGCAACAAAATATAATTCTGAGACTAACTTTTTCTTACAGTACTACCTAATTATTATAATTTCTAACTGAAAATTAAAACTTACACAGGTAAATATTATTACAATTAGTTTTGAAAATTTTCATTTTGATTCAACATTAAAAGAGAGTTACACCTCTAGTTTACTGTGTCAATTTAACTAACAGGTGACAGCCAAACAGCAAAATTAAGTAACTTAAAATTTATATTGTGGCGTTTAGGTTGAAGTTAAAAGTTTAAATACATAACATAAACTAATAAGGTGATTATTTTTAGAGGGTGTAACAGGAGTATTTATTTTATTGTTGATCTCAGTGGCAAAACCAGGGGAGTCCCCCTATTAGGACGTGTATATATATATATACAATTTTATATAATAATTTATAGTATATATGTACCAGATTTATTTCTTTAGGTAAGTTGTCTACATTAAAAAAATGGCGTCCCATTCTTGAAAAAGTTCTGGTTGCGCCACTGGTTTTTCTATTGCTAAACAAAAATTTACAGCACCTTTGATTTTTATTTTTTTAAATAACTGTAAGTAATTTGTTAACAATATTTTAGAAAAAAAGGCCCAAGATGTCTTCAAAAATCATGCTCTCTATTATTTCGACCTAAACGCCACAATTTAAATTCTAAGTACCTAAGTGATTTTGTTGTTGCCTGTCAGTAAGTCCAAGACAGAAAAATTTAAATTAAAAGGTACCTTAATTAATATTAATATTTATTTTAATTCCACTACTATAAATAGATATCAATTATTATTACACCACCATAGTCAAAATTAACTATTATCTAATATAAATCTCAGAACAGTAATTTATGTTTTAATTATAAACTTAAATCCAGATAAATCATTAAAAATATTAAAATCTATTTTTAGACGGTTCTTTAATGTCTATTTAACTAACGGACCATCCCTTTCAATTTACCAAACAGAACTTAAACATTTCGCATAAAACTAGAGCTTAATTTAATTTCACATAAATTTAAAATAAGACAATATAGGTAGCTACCTATTGTATTTTAATCATAACTAGGGCCCACGAGAGAAGAAACCCGTGCCTCGACGAAAACTCGTCAGAGGACGGCAACTTGTATACTGTACGAGTGTACACTGTCTTTAGTGTTTATCGCGTTCGTATACCACCTGCTCGTTTAACACTGACATTTTTTTTTTTTCATTTTAATTCGTTATATTTAATTATTAAATAATTAATATTTTACCGTTTAATAATTATTTAAAAACGAGTGCCATAGAAAATCTAGAGAAATGTATTTATTTTGTTTTATCCTTATTTGTATAAATCAATTTTTACATATTTATGTCTGCAGTCATATTTCGTAAGCGTAATAAAAAATATTTATATATAACTAATTGGACATCCATTTGTATTTACTATAATTATATATGTTAATATTAGTTATTCGTATGAAAAAAATCGGTTCGGTACCTATAATAAAATAATTATGAATTAATATACAAATAATTGTTTTTAAAGCACGCTGTATAATAGGACAAGCGGCAGCACACAGCCGCCCGAGCAGTTTAAGTAGGGGAATAGGTACTCGAGACGTTGAACGCCATCAGTATGCATGGGCGAAACGTTTTCTTTCTCTCGTGGGCCTAGGTATAGGTAGGTAATTAATAAATAGATAATAAAATAATTATAATTAATACCAATACATTGCTTATAATAGTTCAAACTTTTTTTTTTTTCAGTCATAGTGATCAATTCTACACTTTTATAGATAATTATCTGTATAAGTGTAAAATATCTTCCCATATTAAACCATCACTTACTTTTGATATTAAAATAAACACAACAAATCTCTGAACAATCCTCTGCTGTCTACTCCCACCAGAACAATTACCTGACGCAAAAGTTGTATACATCTCGCCATTAAAATGTATTATAACTTAACTATAACTTAAAATCTATTAATGTAGGTGATGTTTAATATATAGGTTGCTTTTTGAAAATCAATAAGCATGGGGGATTTCAAAATTTTGGAATTATAAGTAAGTAAAATACCTTTTTTATAGTTTATTTTTAACTTTCCAAAAAGAATATTTCGAGAAAAAAAATTACTTTTTAGGGAGATAATAAAAAATTAATGAATCTTATGAAAATTTGATCACCATGTATATAAAATATTAATTCATAAAAGTATCAACCTGTAGTATTGGGTATTAAATATTAATAATACAATGTAGCTCAGTAGCGTATTTACGGAGTGCGATCTGGGTTTTTTTTTTTTTATATACTATAAGTATTATAATTGATAATTTTTAATTTAAAAAGAAAATACATTCCGTAGGCAGTTCTAACCTAACCATCATGATAAAACTGTAAAATATGCGGCTACCGTAGGAAAATGCAAACCCAACGGGATGGTAGGGGGGCGTTTTCCTCCGCGGGTGTGCAAATAAAATTTTTTATATTCGATCCCTAGAAAAAAAATGCGCTAAATGGTGTATAGTTATTTTATAAATCACCAGAGACGTATTTAGAAAGTCTACTGGGCGGGGAGGAAACAGAAAAAATTCGAATTGTATAATACATATTTCTTATAACGAAATTGTCACATTGGTTGTGTTCTAATGTGTATTGGATAAGGATTGATGAAAAGAAAAAATATATTGATATCGTGTTACATAAGTATAAAATTATAATGTTAATAAAAATAAAAAAAAAGTATAAATACGGGTAAATGGCCCACCATCACCCCCTTAAATACGCCCTTGTAAATTATCTAAATATTTACCGTGTACGTGTTAACAAATAATTATAAAATAATGGATAATATAAAATAACATACTGACCTTTAATGTGGTAAACGTGCAAGTCGAAAATAAAATGGTCGAAAGCCCAAAGGCTATGGCCTATGTGACTTTGCTCGCGAATGAAATCGCTTCGCTGTTGTTCCACTTCGTGTTAAATAAACTGAAACGCAATAATAACCTGGGGGATTTAGTCTGAATCAAATGGAAAATTTGAAGGAATAATAATAATTGAAAACGGAAAAATACCAAAACAGTAGAGAAGCACAAGAAAGTACAGTACGAACTGAACGGCTCTGTCGGCAAATTGCGATTTAAATAATTTATTATTATCGCTCTGGCCTTTGCAGTAATCCAATCAAATTTAACCGTTTTCCCTAGTCTATGAATATACACGGGATTCCCAACGGATAATTTCCAGTTGTTTGTAGTTGCGATTATCTATAGGTAATGAACGTATGGTACAATCGAGCGAAAACCGATAAGACGATGGTAAGACCCCCTGCAATAATAATATTATAGTACAATGGAAAAATAATTAAGTCAGAATAATAATTTTCGATAACGAAACGCAGGGAACACTGAAGAAAATAAGAAAAAAAAAAATCCGGTTTTCAAAACGACAAAATCATTTAACTTTTAACGAATTGTTGGAATTCCTATGAGAAATATAAGTTTTTAACAACGGATGACCACTTATGTGAAAATTCGAAAATATTTGAACAAATTTTATCCGAAAATATATTTACGAAAAAGGTTTTATCCGAAATATATCCCCCCCCCAACCCATGATAAGCCTTTTTAAACCGCACTAGCGATATTGTGGACTGGCCTCTTTTAATTTTTCGGATGAAAAATATTTTCGCACGAAATACGGTATGCCAAATTATTTTCTTTGCATTTATTTCCGTTGGAAAAAATACGTTTCGGATAAAATACGGTTCTATGCAAAATGCGTTTCTTGCAATATATAATGTATTTTACATAGAGAATATTTTTTTTGGCTAAATTGCTGTTCGGACAGAAGTATTATTCGGATATTTTACGCGTCCCTCATTTTAACGTATAAATTATAAATTTGAATATTAATGGTTGTTTTTAAACAACGTTTCAACGATTAAATTTTGATTGAATGTTAATATTCTTAAATCTGTATGAGTTGTTACTTTTAATATTTGATGCACAAGTGGCGTGCCCAAAAAATTTCAATGAGAGGGGATGATAAACATAAATAACGTGTTCAAATCGTCTTCTAATCTAACCTAACAAAGTCAACTTTAAAAACGGATCTCGGTTAAATGCCGATTTTTATTGAACAAACCAAGTTTTACATTATACCTAAGCTGAAATATATAAGTGCATTATTTCAAGATTAAATCACTAAATAAATAAATGTTGTATTTTTAAGACAATTGGGGGAGAAGGGCGAATATAACCTTTACATCCCTGTTAATGCACATAAAATAATATTTCGATTAAATTACATGGACGTCGCTTATACGTAGCATATAAATTAAACTTATTATAATTATATATATTATTATACAATTATTATTATTATTATTTTTTTTTTTCTTTTAAAATATTATTAAATGTAATTTTTATCTTCGCCAGTCGGATTAATTAATAATTGTCGTTTATCCAATTATTTTTATATTAGTAAACACGGACGTCATTCAGCTTTCAGTAGATTTCCGTATTATATATTATGATAAATAATATATTTTTGATATACTTACCTAATCTGTATACAATATGATTGTTATATTTTAATAATATTTGTATACAAACACAACATTTGCCAATATTGTAGGCGATGGATGGCGCATTTAACGGTTCGAATAAAGTCATCAAATGCATAGACAATATATCGGTCCTCGTACGAAATGTATCAATTCTGTGGTAAATGTATAATGTAATTTAAAATACGAAATGTATTTTTTTTTTTGTAAAAATTGAAAAAATTAACTTTTTAATTTAGGTGGGGCCAAAGTACACAATTCTCAATAGGGGCTCCGTTGGCATTTGCCGACTAAACGATCGTTAAATCCGCCACTGATTGTAGGAATGTATGCGAATAATCACAAGACGGTATTGTATACTTTATTTTAAACCAAATAGTAATAGTATTAGCTAAGAGGCCTCTATACACGAAGAGAAATCATAACGACCCCCAATCCATAAGAATACAATTTTACAACACAGGCAATCAAAGTTTAAACTTGTATTTTTTTTTTTTTTTTTTTTTTTTTTTTTTAAGTCAATCATTAACTTAATAGGAAACCAATGAAGTCACTTAAATCTGTATAGACCAATCATAAACTTTAAATCATTAAAGTTTTAATGCGGGTTGAACCACTTTCTGTTTTAGAAAATCTCAAGTTAATGTAAGAAAGTATTTTATATTTCCTACGACCTAAATTGAAAGGGTCCGTATAAGAACAAGATAACTCCATTTTTCAAAACTTTTCCAGTGACGAAAAAAAAAAGGTTTTAAAAATATTGTATTAATGATAAAATTAATTTTAAAATCAATTTAGACACATCGTGATAAAAAAGATACCGTAGTATTCGATTTGATTTTCATAATTACTTTGAGATGAAAGCTATATTAACCTAAATTCGATGGTGTTATCTTGTTATTTGACCAGAAATTTATATTCATTATTTTTTTTATTAATTGTTTTAATACCAAAAAACAATATTATTTCCGCACAAAAACTAGACAACTCCATTTTCATTATATTTCCTAAACAGATGTTCGGATTTGCCCCGTTCTTACACAGATATACTCGGAATTTTTTTCTTAATTTAAATCCGCCAAACCATGATTTTCGAAGACAAAAAAAATGAAGTTATTCGTTCTTGCATGGACTCCTACGATTTAAAGAATATAAACAAAGTTAAACCGACTAGTAGTCAGTTTATATAGGCGTATCTAGCACTCTAGGCTTAAGGAGTGCTACAGCATTTTAAATAATAAAAACTTACCTTCCCAAAGTTATGATGTCACTTCTTTTCATGAAGTTGAAACTTTATGGTAAATAAATAACAATTTAAATTACACACTTTACAAAATGTATAAACTTAAACAAAATTCTGATGGGCGCCAGTTTATATACTGGAGGGTGTTTAGCATCTCTAGCACCCCCATTAAATACATTACTCTATGCAATTTATACTATTAATAATAATCAACATGATAAATTCATATTTTTTGTCTAATTGTTACAATAGAATGACAAAAGAAAAAAAAATCAAAATTATTCTTTAAACCGATTTCACACGATGTTTATAACATAAAATAATAATATAGAAACATTATTTTATTTTTTTATTAAAAGTATTACAACATACAAAATGTTATGAATTCAATAGATATTTGTTTAATATAAAATGAACAATACATTAAAAATAATTGTCCTTATTTTATCTTATCTATATTTATTTTGTGTTAAAATAAAAGTTTAAAACAATATTAACTTTAAAAGTAATTGAAAATCATTGGATTTTTCCCAGATTGTTGTCTTGAAATTATTATTAAAATGTCAACGGCAAAACGAGTTATGTGCTACCATCTAGCGGATAATTGTGTTTGAGAGTCTGGCCTTGATTTTGGCATTGGAAGCTCCTATAATACTGTGGCGTTCTATAAAATCAAACAAAATTTGTTTTTTTTTTTTTTTGTGGGTTAGGCCGTTACGGTACTATATTCCTTGCATAATAATTTGTTTTCCCCGTTTGTTTTGTGAACAATGTATGCATTCCGCACATCATCGATTGCGATTCTCTAGACGAGTTTTGGGCAAAATGGTCAAAACTATACATTTTATAAAAAAAAAAAAAAAAAAAAGAGTATTTACTATGCCCAGTGGTGTATTGGAGCGTATAAGGCAGTATACGGCGTATACGTGAAAAAAATATTAATATTATATATTGTGAGTAAATGTTGAGTACATGGTGAAGGCTTTAGCCTTTTAAATATTATTTGTAATGATCTTCGAACAAGAGTAGCTGTTTAACATATTTTTCAATTGTTGTTTATTAAAATAAATGGAAATTTCTTTCGACGACTATTGAAAAAATGTACAATTTTTTTTGAAAATGTATAACGTTCAACAGCGGTAAGTTTAATGAACAAAATAATACAATAAACATTAAATAGTAGTCATTTGAAATTCTATAATTATTAACTTTAAAAAAAAAAAAAATCGTACTACTGGTGTACACCCCCCCCCCTTGGAAAAATGGCGCATTGCTTACTTATTTCAGAATTGCAATAATTTTTCACAACACAAATAAAAATTATTATAATTTTTGTATTTTACAATGTCGTATAGTTTTAACTGGAAAGTGTACTCTGTTTTACCGGCTAAAAATATAAATTGGCAACGTATTGACGTTGTAATCAATGTTTCTTGATAATCTGTAACTCTCCTATGTAATTTAGTTGTTGATAAATTAATAAACGAATTGATATATTATTTCGTTTGAGGGGAAAATTGTAATTCGAAATAGGTATAGGTTTATGAAGAATATCAAATTTAGGTACCGAAAAGCTAAAGAAAATGAACAGAGCGCTGTCGAAAATCGATGGAGGGAAATTGGAAAATTCGCTCGACTCAAAATACCATAATTTGCCCGCTTCAAAATAAGTTTTTACCCATTAAATTATGATCCTTTGATAAATTATACCTAATAATTTATACGTTTTACGATAATAATATAATGGTATAATCACGGGGAGGGGGGGGGAATTCAGAAATTATTGTTTTGCCGACTTAAAAATTTATTAATCAACGAATGATTAGGTGCGAAACCGCCGGTTGATGAATAATAAATATAGAACTTATTAAAAAGCTAGCGGGTATAATTTCAAAAAAATCGTCGGATACCTTATTATAATCTCTCGTTAACATTTGTTACATTCATCCAATTAATACAATAACCTAGGTTTTTATAGTGAAACGACCCGGTTTATTATTACGAGTTGAAAACTTCAAATTGAGTTAAACTATCATTACGCATTTATAACTAAATTATAAACCGATTCCGCCCGGACTGAATTCATTAAACCCCATAACAGATATTAGTACATTATTACACTTTAATTTGATGGATTTATTTATTTCTAACATCTAATAACAGTGTTGTTCTAGTGTTTAGGAAATTTCAGTTATCCGGTGATTCGAATAATACGCGTATTCGTTTCGATAATCCAAAGTTTGGTGAAAAACGCGAAAACCGGACGAAGAAGTGGTCTACGACTAAATTTTAATAGGTCTCTCAGTAATGCCGGAGGACTTATTCGACGGCGTGTAAGTGCATTATATTGTTTCCGTAAGAAACAATTGAATCCAATTTGTCGACAAGTATAATAAATTATAGGGTAATAATGACCCGGTTTATATTGATCACTTAAAAATTCAAGGATCTTTACAACGAGAAACAAATAACGGATGCATTCGTTCTATAAAATATTACCCACGCTGTTGTAGTGGTATGTGAAAAAAAGTCTTTACTGTATAGGCATCGAGGTTAAACCGCAACTGGTTTATCAACTCCGGAAGACGAATATAGAAATACGGGTATACCTACGAGTAAGTGAGTACTATCGGCACGTAATAAATTAAGTTCATATTATTCGGATTTCCAGAATACCGAAACGATAAGTAAATGCAATTGGGAGATATCGAATTATTATCGTCACCGTGAGGTTTGGCTATAGGGATTTTCATTTTCCAAACGAAACGGGTATACCCGCCTATATAAATTACGATCGTAATATTTAGGAACGTGTTCGTGTTCGTCGGGTAAATAATATTATCGTTTTGGAACTGTATCCGATATTCTCGAAATAGATTCGTCGGGAATAATAACGACATCGCGTTTTTGCTCGACACACCAATCGGGGATGGGGGGGTGCCTACCCTATAGATATTGTATTCAATTAAATTGTCCTAACAGATGTAGCCACAGATTTATACAATTGTTTTATATATCGTGGCGCATGAATACGATGATTTAAGACGTCTTAAACCGTGCACACCGCACAGTATGCAAACGACAGCAACGATTACTGTAAAAAGTAAAGAAGGTTGTGTATAGCGTGCAATATCATTTTTATGAAAAATGATTCTGAACCTTTTTTCTTTTCCATCAACATTATGATGAAATCGTGCGTTTCTGTTCGGCCATAACAGTTGTATACAATTTATAGGAGAAAAAACTTATGCCTATAAATAGTTTAGAAATAGGCAGAATGTTTTTGAAAAATTGTCCACGCCTATATAAAAAGTCAATATTAATATCCTGTGTAAATTTCAGGTCCCTACGATTATTTTTAACCGACAAGTAACAACAAAAATAAAAAAACCGAAAATAATGAAACCATTGCCGTACAACATTTTCCCGTTTTTCCCAATTTGTTAAGTAAACTACAACGAAAATCAAACAAATTATTTGTCTAATAGTGCACCAATAATATCCAATATGCTTTCAGGAAATGTGTTACACTTGAAAATCGGAGCAGGATGTCTTGGTAGAAAAGTTGTTAACGGACAGAAAAAAAAATAATACACTCATCATAGTAAAACCAATATATTTTTTAAAATATATTGAAAATAATATTAAACTGTACGCAGATGGAAAATGTTCAGATACTTTGCTAATAACAATGTCACAGCCAATGTAAGAGTGTAAACGATAATGAACAACGTAATTTTCGGGTAGATAACCAGATAATAATAATGTATGGGATTAGTAATCCTATATATTATTACACAATCGATATGATTAAGTTGTTGGTAAGATTACAATTTTTTTGACATTTTATAATAGATGGCGTACGTTAGTAATTTGATTACACTATGGTTCCGTTGATAACAGACAATGAACCTAAACCGTGGTTTCGTTTCCAATGTTATCTATGGTTTCCATTCTCGTCGCGGCCGCAATTCCCTCCTTGTTTGATAGCGTCATGGCGATATGCCAGAGCCGATAGCATAGTTTGTCGTTCGTTACTTGCTCGTCTCTGGTCGTTTAGGTTTTATTAAACATAACTAACTGATTTTTTGATGATGGTCGTCTGGACATTAACGTCCAATTATTGAATACGTTTTTCTCGTAATTAACGATATTGACGACACTTAATAATATTTCATCAGCGCCAAAATGAGTATTTTCAGCGACGTCGAAGAAGCGGCTCCCATTGAAGTGTTCCATTTAGTGAAAGAATTTAATGAAGACGATCATCCTTCAAAAGTAAATTTGACTATTGGGGGTACGTAAAACATTTAATGATCAGTAAAACATTTCAAGTTATATTTGTTATTTATTCTATTGTCTTCTATATGTTTTAGCTTACAGGACAGATGAAGGCAAACCGTACTATATTCCTGTCGTCAAAAAGGCAGAGAGCATGGTACTTGAGAGCACAGTAAATCACGAGTATTTACCTATATTGGGCTTGGAATCGTTTACCAAATCTGCTTCACGACTTCTATTGGGCGACATTACCAAAAGACAAGAAGATGGAACTGTAATAAGTTATTTAAATTATCTATATTAATAGTTTACAATATTAAATTTGATTCAGGGTTGGAACTGAAACCCTTCAACTAACTTTGTAAACAAATTGGATTAAGTAAACAAGTTTTTTTAGAAATGTTTAAAACCACTCTGATTGATATTGTATTTAATTTAGACAATTGAAGGTTATATTATTCTAAAGTTGAGTGGTACAGATAAGCATAAGTTTTTTTTATAATATTGAAGGTATTACTTTAGATAAAAAAAAAATGCTTATTCTCGTAACACGTAAAGGATGCTCATGATACACTGGTTGAAAACCACTAGGTTGTAGCAGTATTTGTAGTTGTTTAGGTACTAATGCAATTGTCATTAATATGATAATTAGGTCATTGTTTTAATGTTAGAACATTAGATAAAATGGTATGTAAAAAATCCTGATTAGATGTCTCAACATAAGTTTTTATTAAAACCACTTGCCCATATATTTCTTAGATTATGTAAGAAGTAATACAATATTATGTTCCTGAACAATATCTATTTATTATATTTTATTCTAATCAGATATGAATTAAGGACTATGTCTAATTTGTGATTCATTATCTTAAATTGTGGTCTAATTGCAGAGTCATAGATCATTTTGATTATGGTTCATTTATTATACAAATTTAAAAATCCTTATCTACAGCCATGATGTGTTCATATTCTAAAATGGTTATATTGTTATAGTGTGTACATTTTTTTTATATCTCCTAGAATACTAAATTTCTGGAATACATAAAAACAAATTAAACAATTATTTGTAAAAAGCTGCTTACTGCATGCAATTGTTTATCTCAAAATTATTTTCTAATAGTGTCTTTATTATTCTAAGAATCTAAACAAATTACTCAACTTTAATTAACCCCTATATTAAAATATATTATACAAGTTATAGTTTTAGTTTAGATACAAGTTTAATAAGTATCATGTATTTGAACCAATGCCTGTTATGGAATATACAAAATAAAATAAATCTATGTTGTAGCATTGTCATAGTTCACATCAAAGCTATCATCTAGATAACTGTTTAAGAATTAATGTTGAAGTTGGGTATTTACTTTTAAATGGCTGACTTTTTTTACCAAAGATTATTTACATTATGATTAATGGTAATATTTATAATAAAGGATCATATACAAATTATAATAAAATTAACTTTAAGAATTTATAAGTTAAGTATAATTGACATACTATAATAATATAATAGGTTTTTAATTGACAAAACTCATAAAAGTTTTCGCTCGTGCATATTATGTTCTATAGTTTTGACTTTTGAATAATATTTTTTTTAAATTCTAAAATATCTATTTCAATGAAAAACATTTAATTTATTGTTAAATAAAATAGTTATGCAGTTCTCCACAAAACATCTATGTACCATTTTAATTAAAATAATTTTAACAATAAATTGCCACCTTCCGATATCCAAATTCCAGTACGTTATTTCAATTTCATCAACTAGAAATAGGTAAACAAAAAGCTCTGTCTGCTATCTAGTTATAATATATATAATATGAACCGCAAATATATATATATATATATATATATATATATATTATGGTATTTACTAACCTATGTAGATTTGTTATGTTACAATTATGACTAAGAAAACAAATGTAAATGCTGCTTTCTCTTAAAGAAACAGGTTTTAATGAAATTATGATGCTATTATGAAACTACAACCTAACCAGTCTAAATAAAAAAAAATTATATTTTTAATTTTATTAAATATTACAATTAGTTTAACTTAACTTAAATAAGTGATATACTAAGTATTCTATAAACGATTATAAAGTGTTGAGTTGAATTTTATTTGTACTCTACTCTGTCTTATTTCAATATTTGTATAATGTATATAAATCCAGGCTTTAATGTTTTATGACTTAATAATTTTAAACAATTAACAATATATAACATGTTGTTTATATTTGTTAAATTTAATACACAGTATAATTTGTGTAAATTATAATAATAAATTAAAATTATTTTTGTTTAAAAAAAATAAACATTGTTTTAGACATTTTACTGTTCTGTTAATGTAATATAATTATTGTAAAGTTGCCTCTCCTATGTTAATATACCTATTAAAGAAACTATTTTATTTTTTTTAGATATTTGGAGTTCAATCAATCAGTGGTTCTGGAGCACTTCGAGTGGGTGCAGAATTCTTATCTAAACATTTACAGTGTACCACATTTTATTATTCAACGCCAACTTGGGGTAACTAAATACAAATAGCATTATGATATTGATAAATACTATTAAATATTTCTTAATGATCAATATTATCAATGGTAATAATAATAATAATACTAATAAAAAAATATATTAAATTTTGAGTTAGTCTTTAATAATATAGCTTTTTGCCACAACTAGTTTAATACAACTATATAAAAAAAAGTAAAAACTAACATGCACATACTTATTTGTTAAAACGTCCCCAGATACCCTTGTATATTTGATCCTCATTAAATATTGTTATTTGTGTTCAAACTCTAATTTCAACTTAAAAACTAATTTAAATTCTAACCAACTCAATGTTGTCTGTTAATTAAACTGAGCTCCTAAATTTTTATATGAGTACAATGCCATTTGAATTAATAATTTGAAAACAATTAAAATATTAACTTATATGTATTGATGTAATAGTATTTATTTCAATTTAAAAGTATGTTTATTGTTTTTAAGTTAGGTTGTTTTATAATAAAATTGAGTACAAAGTGTTCTAACACTTAGAGTTATTCTCACCACATAAACAAAGGTTTTTTTCGTTTTTTAAACTGAGTTTATAACCCATTAATTACCGCAATTAGTTGGTTATCACATAAACTCTCTTAATGACTTGAACACGTGAACATCTAAATTGGAGTTTTATTATAGTATTTTATACTTAAATAGAAATAACACTTTAAGTATATAATATTATTTAAATCATCATCATTTAAATTTTAACATGTATAAGTGTTTGAATGTATTATTCCTCTTACAGATTAAAATATAATTTTTAGTCAGTACTTCAAATATTAAAATATTCAATAATAAATCTTTGTTTTCAAATTAAACATATTTTTACTATTCTATACTTCATTCTATGCATTTGTTTGATATTAGTACTAAACATAGGCATCCACTGTCATATAACAAAATCCTGTGATTATATAAATATCTAGGACATCAAACTTAAATATTTTCAAAATATAATGATTATATATATTGATATATTGAATATATTGATTATAGTAATTCAAATTTTGTCAGAATAAATCTACAAACAAAATTGTTGTGCAATTAATATGTTTCACAGAAAATTAAACTTTTAAAGTTTATAATAAATAATAGAGAAATTAGTAAAATTTAATTTTACCCAATACCTTGAAATTTATTAAACACATACTGTGTCTTTTATATTTAATATACTTTAACAGTAACACCGATAAATAAATGTAAATATACTTATTAATTTGGTACTTGATAGTGATTTTGGGTACTATGATAATATAGGCCCATCTAAAATAGTTTAAAGATAGTTTTAATTTTTCAATTTTACATAGCTCATCTTGTAACACCTATATGCGTTCATGTGACCTCAAAAACAATAGTTTATTTATCATGCAAAATATGATTGACTTTCAAAATAAATTGTAAATATTTTAAATACTTAGACATAAAAATAAAATTGTTTAATGTATAATAAATCATAAATAAACAAATAATCTAACAATACCTAAAACAATAGTGCTTGTTTGTTTGATTGAGAATTGGAAGAAATTTTAATCTGAAAGTCATTTTGTTATAAATATTTTTAAGATGTTAAACTATATAACTCTATTATTTTGAAAATGTAAACCCTGTAGTTGTTTAGTCTATTTTATATGTTGTTTAAAGTTTATAATTGATTTGTTTAGAAAATCATCATTTGATTTTCATGAATAGTGGATTTAAAGAAGCCAAGACTTATCGCTATTGGAATGAAGAAAATAGATCTATTGATTCTGAAGGATTTTTTGAAGACCTATCAAATGCGCCAGAAAATTCAGTCATTATATTGCATGGATGTGCTCATAATCCAACTGGCTTGGATCCAACTGAAGATCAATGGAAAAAAATTGCAGAAATTATGAGGGTTGGTATAATACAAATACAACAAAATAATTATTCATCATAAAAGAAATTTAATATTGTGATTGAGCCCCATAAATTATAGCTATTGCAAATGTTCATCTATAAACAATAACTAGAGCACTTTATAGTGGTTTCATCTTTGAAACCACTATAATATTGTTAACAGTTCAATAACAATTTAAGTTATTATTTATTATCAGATATTTAAAAGATTGATTATAATTTTCAATTATATATTTTAGGAACGTAAATTATTACCATTCTTTGATAATGCCTATCAAGGATTTGCATCTGGAGATTTAGAAAAGGATGCATGGTCTGTACGATATTTTCTTAATCAAGGATTTGAATTCTTATGTGCACAGTCATTTGCTAAAAACTTTGGACTTTACAGTGAGTTTTTATTACTTTTAATACAGTGTTTAATGGTATAATGTTGACCTATATTTAATTTCACTTTATTAACCCTTTAGATGAACGGGCTGGAAATTTAACATTTGTTCTCAATTCTGTGGAAAATGTTAAGGCTGTAAAATCACAGGTGACAATGATTGTTAGAGGAATGTACTCAAATCCACCAAACCACGGCGCACGTACTGTTAGTACAATACTGAATAATGATGAACTCAAGCAAGAATGGTTAGTTAGAATTAAAACAAAAAAAGCTGACAATTATTAGGCCATTCACAGTGATTTTTTTAGAGGTGAACTTACCTTCAATACTCAATCCTACATGTCTATTTCCTTACAGTGATGGCTGGTGTCTGGTCCCATCTAATCCATAATAAGTTTATTTTATTTTACAGGTGGATTTTAGGATTAGATTGAGTGGTTCATAAAAAACATTTTTAACCCCATCCATCTTTCTTTATAATAGTTCTGTACAAAATGTAGCTAACCCAGCCTGGTGCAAAAAAAAAAAAAGTTAAACACTATTCTGATTTGTAATTTGTTGACATTAGGTTGCTCACCTTGAAGTTCATGACAAACAGAATAAAAGATATGAGAAAAGCTTTACGAGAAAATTTAGAAAAGATTGGTACAATTAGGACTTGGAACCATATAACTGATCAAACTGGAATGTTTTCCTATACAGGATTATCTGGTAAAATATTAATAAATATATTTATTTAATCATTTTTATATTGAACTCAATTAAAATATGTTTGTTTTTAGCAAACCATGTAGAATACATACGAAACAAATACCATATATACATGTTGCGTTCTGGACGTATTAATATTTGTGGACTGAATATTAATAATATAAACTACGTAGCTGAAGCAATTACAGATGCTTTAGTAAATGTGACCAACTAACAAATAAATATTTTTAAATATAAATAACTAAAGAAATAGTTTTGTCCTTAATTTTTTTTTGGTTAGTCAAATTTAATATTATTTTTCCTTAGTAATTATCCAGTTTAATATGTGCTTACACAGTAATTGAGTTGATAAATTATTTAATGTGTTTTATTATTACTATTTTGTCCTAAATTACCAATACTGTACTATTAAATAAGTTACCCGTTTAATATTGTTATTTATAACTTAATATTAAATACATTATTGGGCCTTGTATTTGTTTTTTTTTATTGATAAGATGTTTATTATTTTAATATTACACATTTTAGGGCTTAGTTTAAATAATTTTTTGTTCTTGGTATATACATATTTCACTTTTTATTATTAATTCTTGATTATGAGGACCTGCATTTGCTGTCTCAGTTTAACTATTCCAACATAGCTAGTTGGAAGCTTAGTGTTTTTTTTTTTTTAATAAAGAGACATACCGTCCCCATCTTAATAGAAATAACAAGTAAGGGGAATAGATATTGGAGAGGCTGACAATTGCATTTCTTAAGTGCTCGTATTAACATGACATAATCCTATGTTGTTTAATGTATAATTTCAGTTATTGTAATCCCCACAAGTACCCACCAATTTCCATATAAATGTTAAGTAATCATCAATTAACAGTCATTGTATAACTAATGTAATTTGAAAATAAACATTCATTGAAACTTATTTATTTGAACCATATTTAGTGACCATTTTTGTCACTAAATTTTAAGAAGACCCATTATTTTGTCACAATGAGCTTAATCAATGATGTTCCAGAAGTAAATCGGTCCAAGATTGACAAAGTGTACACCGCATTCTTGCAAGATAATTCCTCTTTAAAAGTTGATCTAATAATTGGACGTAAGTAAAAGTTATATAGTTCTTAATCAACAATAAAGCAAGTTGAATTAAAAAAAAAAAATAATAATTATTATATCTACTAATTAATAATTATACATACTAAGTTGGGCAAGTTATCTACTCAATTATAACTTATGAATACATGAATATAATTGTATATTATAATATGCATTAAGTATATTAATACTGTACTGTACTAGGATACTTTCCTTTTTTATCATCTAATTAAGCTGCAAGTTACCTACTCAATAAAAATTAAGTTGAGGGCAAGATAACATTTTTTACATACTTAATAAATGCTCAAAATTTTGATACAAATTTTATTGCAAGTTCACATGTTGTGTACCTACTAGATGAACAAATATTAATTGGCTCTATAAGAATGATGAAAACTTTGATACAAGAAAAAAAGTTTTAAAAAAATGAGTGTAATATATTATAATTTATTATTATTAGAGTTTCAAGATCAAATTAATAACACAATTCGTAGGAAGACACAAACAATTGTAATTTATTATTTTTTATAGTTAAAAAAAATACAATTTTTTAATTTTTTAAATTCATATCTAATAATTATTTAACCGGTCTACGCTCAGAATCGGGTAGTGATTTATTTTATTATTTGTATGTTACTATACTTGTGTATTTAGTTTACAGGTCCGAAGATGGTAATTTATACTATTTGCCTGTAGTTAAAAAAACAGAAAAAATGGTACTGGACAAAACCGAGAATCATGATTACTTGTCAACTTTTGGCCATGCCATTTTTTCAAAAGAAATAACTAAACTGTTACTCGGCGACATCGATAAACAGTGGGCAGAGGGAACGGTAATTATTTGTTTATTATGTTGTAAAAATGACATTATAATTATCGAGTTAAACATCACCAATACACTCTCTTCACACCATGGGTGGGCCTCCGTTGAAGTCAAGAATTTAATTTATATAACGGTAAATCGTTGCTAATGAAAAACGATACTAATCGAACTTTCAGTTAATCATGCCGTAATTTTTACGATTTTTATCAGAATTTACACTTTTACGCCACACATTATGTAATGCATTTGTACCGTTTAAGTCTGAATTCCCTGAAAAAAAAAAAAAAATAATAAAATAATAACGCGTTTTTACAAAACTTAGCAATTTAATTGAAATCCGGCTCTATAGGATCCTCAAACAACTAGTTTTTTCTTCAAAAAAGTATCAAGATATTCAAATTGTACTGGCGCCTTTCAATTTAAATAATATTATAGTCTTCACTGTAAAAAAAAACGTACTGATATCCTGCAATAAATACTGAAAAAGTAGTAAAAATAGACCAAGCTTAAAAAAAGTAATTCTATTTAAAAAAAATATCTCTGTAAATATTTTATGTCAATTAGGAATTTTCTGGAGCGGGTTTTTGTATTTATAGAAAGCAATGTCGTCTTTCTTTTTTCGAGCTTAGCCTTTTTTAAAAACTATTTCAGTTGGTAAAAGGATATTTTCCAGGGGGTTTATTTAACTGTTTCATTTGTTTAGGTGTTCGGCGTTCATAGTATTGGTTCAACCGGGGCCTTAAGTGTTGGCGCAACATTTTTAATGCGACATATGAAGTGTACAACTGTTTACTATCCAAATCCGTCATGGGGTAACTATATTAAATCATAAAGATGAATATTTTTTATAATAATATTTTTTTTGGCTTGAACCGATAAGCAAGGTGGGCATATATTTTGTTTTGCCCTACCCGGTAATTTGACAAAGACCACTTAGGAAACCTAAACCGTTTATAAAATGAACATAAAAATGTGATTTGCACATTAGTTGCAGGCTAATATTATTGTTACGCGTAGTTTTACTAATTCACGTCCCGAGCCGTATTTATTCTATATTCGACCGAGTATTTACTTTAAAATTTAATGTTTAAGATGTTTGATTGAATTTTAATACAAACAAAATGATATTTAATAAAACGGCATGTTCGTTAAACCTGTTTAATATCATTTACGATCATATATGAACGGGTATTACGGTTAAAACGTAAAAGGATTTAATTGCAAACCGCCGCTTTATTGCCATCGTAAAAATTGCATTCGCTGCAATTAGATTTCCGTAATATTTATTGCACCTTTACACGTGATTGACTTTCGATAAGTAACGTATATTGCCGTATTTAATCGTGACGAATAAAAATTTAAATTTAAGCTTATATATATCGAAAAAGTATATTAAATTTACTTTGAACGTAAAGGATATAAAGGGGAAAACTTTTTTTAATATTGATTACTAAGCAAGGGCGTTGCCGCTGGGTGGTGGGACGTGGGTGTCGTATCCCCACCATGACCTTTTTTTTTTTGATGCGTCGGTCGATAGTTACTCGGTGATTTCGGGGTTCCCTCGGATCTTATGCTACCTATGTTGTTAAATGTTATCATACATATAAAATATGTGTAGCAAGCACAAATTAAGATATATCTTGACTCGTTTTAGTAACTAGTAAGCAATTATATTAAGAGGGACCACAACTATCCGGGGCATAGTTGATAATGAACTATAATAATATTCCAGTTCTTGGCTTTTCTAATCATGCAACCAGAATACAATTTTAAACGCGACCATATAGACCTTAGTTGAGTTAGTGATGGGCATTTCCGTGCGATTTTTATATATAGAAGAAAAGGAGATGAATTTTGAAAAAAAAAAAAAAATAATTCGCAATGTTCCTCAATCCTGGCTGATGAAACAACGGATGTCTTTTCAAATGAACAACTATCTGTATGTGTGAGATATTTGGATAGCAAAAATAATTTATGTGAAGATTTTTTACAATTTATAAAAGTAGATTGGCGCTTCACTATTGTCAGATATTCTTGTGTTTAATATGTATAATTTATAAAATGTTAATTTTGGATTCGTTTGCCTATATAGTACATAGTTTTATGTATACAAATATTGTTACGTACATTTAGACATAAAATTGTACACATAACCTACTCCTAAAATACTATCCTACTACTAATGTGTCCACATAGGCGAAAATCCATTAAAATTTCTGGAGGGGGGCTAACAATTTTATCATTAATGTTATAACACCATTCTATAGAACAGAAACTTTTTTTTCTTTTTGGGGGGGAACCTATGTTATGGAGACCCAAGTCTCCTCTCATATCCGTTTATGTGTGTACACCAATAACTACATTATGTAAATTTGTGTTTATAACTATCCACAAAATAAAATACAGTTTATCAAGGGGAGGGGGGATAGGAAAAATCTGAGCACGCCACTGCTACTAAGTACAACTTATGACGAACCTCGTGTACAATTTTCAAGCATTTCTACTCGGCCAAATTAATTTTATTCACGTAAAACCAAATAGCAACTATAAATAACTCGAAAATCTTGAGAATTTATTGATTCATTTTAATATTTCCACGTCTAAAAAGGGCTACTATTCAAATTTTGTGAACATTTCTTGATATGCTGTAGGCAGTTGAAAATAATAAAATATATTATTTAATTGTATCACTACAAGTACAAATAATTTGTAAACGTCACATTAAATCTAATAAATTGTATGAAAATATTTTAATATTATATTTAAACATTTTATTTCAGAAAATCATGAATTTATTTTCTCTTCGATTGGGTATCAAACCGTATTAACTTATCGTTATCTAAATAGGGAGTCTAAAAAGTTTGATTTTCAAGGTCTTTGTGAGGATATATCAAATGCTCCACCCAATTCAGTAATAATATTTCACGGATGTGGTCATAATCCTACAGGAATAGACCCAAATAAAGAACAGTGGAAAAAAATAGCTGAAATCGTGAAAGTCAGTTGCTGAAATTTCAAGAGCCTACCAACCTAAATGAATAAATATTATATATAATTTTTTGGGTTGTAATTTTACAGAATCATAAATTAATACCATTCTTTGATTTTGCGTATCAAGGATTTTCATCTGGAGATCCTGAAGAAGATGCCTGGGCCATTCGTTATTTCTACAGTGAAAAGATTCAACTTATTTGTGCCCATACATGTTCGAAGATGTTCACAATGTACAGTGAGTTACATAACAAAACATAATATGTACAATTGTTGAAATTTATTTAGATACATATTCATTTATTAGATGAACGAGTCGGCACCTTGATATTTGTACTGAAATCAGCAGATAATATTGATAATATAAAAATTCATGTTGGGAAAATTATTAGATCTTATTATTCAAGTCCTCCAAGTCATGGTGCTAAGACTGTACAGAAAATATTAACTGATCCAGAGTTATTTAAAGATTGGTATATTTTTATTAATCAATATTATTTTGTCTAAAGATTACGTTATTATGTTTGAAATTAATTACTCTACATATCAAAGGTTAAAAAGTTTAAAAGATATGGCCAATCGGTTAATACAATTGAGGAAAGATTTACGCCAAGTCCTAGAGGAATTAGTTGCCCCTGGAACATGGAATCATATTACTGATCAGAGAGGAATGTTTATATTCTTAAGTTTGACAGGTAATCATTGAATTAAAATTACACAGACAGTGTTTATAAAATTCAATATTTTATCAGTGTATTCAATTTCAGATAATCAAGTGGAATACTTACAGAAATTTCATCATGTTTACATGATGACATCTGGACGGATCAATGTTTCTAGTCTGAATAAGTCTAATATTAGTTATGTAGCCAAAGCTATTAACGATACATTAATTAAAATCCCAGATGTATAAAATACTGGAATAACTATTTAACCTACCTATTTACTTTGTATAACTACCGTATATACTAAATAATAATAAAATAATTAGGACACAAAATAGTTTAATTATTTCAATAGTAAAAAAAAATATATACTTATATATGGGTAGAAACTAAACAGGGTATGTTATAATTTAAAATTATAAAAAAAGTAATACAATTTTGTTTATAATTTACTTTTGAAATTAAATATTGTGCATAATTGTTTATTAATATTTAAGTTAAGTAAACAAATTCATAAATATTCTTGTCTATTATTATATTGTTGATAACAAATTATTATTGGTATTATGAGATAGAAGAATATATTTGTTTTTATTTTATTTACTCAAATAACCTAACCTTTAAATACATGGACGAGGTCCAATTACACAGACTTAACAGTTGATCAATTACACAGACTTAAAAAGTAAACAATGAGGGCACAAAAAAAGATGTACATCATAATACAACTAATATAAATACATTAAATTTGATAGCATAGAATTTGAATCTATAAGTTAAAGGTTACATTTAAAAATCAATGATATATATAAAAGAATTGAACATTAATTTTGTATATTTTTTATTGATTCAATAATTCTACTAAATTATACCAATACAATAAAGTTTAATTCACAGAAAAAAGAAAAACATACTATATAAGATAAGCCTAGTAACATATATACTAATATATATAATGTTAAAGCATTTTAATTTAGATAATATCATCAAACATCCAGTACAGTTGTGTTTTACATTTTACAGATAAGGTCAATAAATATATATACTTATGTATATAAGTAAAAAACTGAAATCTATTGTAATTTTAAAATATTGAATTAACATTTGTAATAATCTTTAAATAATATTTTAATACAATTGTATGAACTTTAAATTTAGAAATGTAATAAGTCATTTATCACACATTTATAGACAAATGCTAAGTAAATAATTGCAATTATTATTTACTCTTTTCACTAAAATAAACTAAAATAATCTATTATGATTAATAATTGGAGAAATACCAATTTTAATTTTAAAATTAATACTAATAGCCAACTGACAACAGTCGTTATCAATAGGCTTATTTGCCAAATTAAATTATTAATAGTTATTTAACCTTCAATTTTATATCAAATAATACAGCTATGCTATACATTTTTATAAAGTGCATGAATTATAACTTATTAAAGTGCATGAATTATAACTTATTAAAGTGCATGAATTATAACTTATTAAAGTGCATGAATTATAACTTATTAAAGTGCTTAATATAGATTAAGTATTAGAGTCAATATTTTATTACAAGTAATCAAAAACCATGAGAAAATATCTATATATTAAAAATATATTTGTTTAGCCTCTGATGGAAGTTGTTCTTTGGGACAATATGGACATTTCAATCGACCAGATCGTTCCAATTTATTAAGCGCATCTTTTGATATTACATGTCCACACACTAACATCATAGGTGGGTTAGATGAGCCACTTCTTGTTCGTAATATTGGACAAGCAAATACTGAATGATATGCATAACCTGTATCAATTTTGATTGGCAATTCATCATTTTCATTCCAAACTCCTCCAACATCTCGACAAATTGCTTGTTTAATATCCAATAAAGCTGGTAATGCCGAGCAACCCACATTTACACATACACTCAATAAATCATCATCACTAAGACATGAATCTTTTATAAACAAATCTATAACTTCAGAGCGCATTTTTGCAACATCAGGCGGGTACAATATCATACCCATTGTAGATTGAATATCTTTTTGTTTGTCAGCAAAACCACTTAGATTTGTACGAGCATAAACAACTGCTTCATACTGATCACCACGATTAAGAATATCTAAAAAGACAATTTGATGCAATTTAAATTCCAAATCAGATTTTTTGGCATCCAGTAGGGCCTTATTTTTATTAACCCATTCAAAAGCTGGTGTTGAATCTTTGCGTTTTAAGCTATCAACAATATGATTTAAATTTAAATATCGTTGTTTTTGTTCATCATCAACTGTGATACCAGCCTCTTTCAAAAATTCTTCAGCAACTTCCCATTTAGAATCTCTATACAAATGCATACAAATTATTTTGTTGAGTAATTCTTTTTCATGATCCGTTTTAAACACTTTCTTATTACTGGCTTCTGTATAGTCAGCTACAAAATTTTTGTCAATAGTTTTCCCAACTCTTGAAACATCACTATGCCATCGACGATGTTCATTAGACATATCTTTTATGGCAAGTTTCATTTGTAAAATTGTAGATGATATTTCACATTTGTCTACCTCAGAACTCTGATTATCAATGTCCCGTTTATACCGTTCTAATGTTGAAATAAATCTTTGCAATTGGTGTTGCCATTTTGGTCCAAATTTATTATATTTGGTTAATAGTTTGTCAATGTCATCCTCAACTGCTTGACAAGCTTCCATTTTAAAACTGATGATTATATTATATTATTGGTAATAAATTGTAAAATATTAAAATGTATTAATAAGCCAACAAAACTTTAATCCCATTTGGATTGTCTTTGCTTGTATACTTCATGGAGGCCATCTTCAGCAACAGCTGGATAATATCCCATTTTTTCATATTGGTGTCTCATATAAACTAAATATCCAAATGTAAATGATACAGATACAAGGCCAAATGCCATGATTACTTTATTCTAAAAAAAAAACAAAATTATTTTGATCAGTAGATTAGATATACAATTATTTGTCAAAAATTGTTGTTAACACACTTTTACACAGACTGTAATTAAAATAATCCAAAAATAGGTTTTAAGTAAATATATTTTATTTTAAATTAAGTCATTAAATAGTATAAACAAATCTTCACTGTCTAGACAATCACACCCTCCTTTTTAATTTCTTTTAATAATTAACGTGTCATAGAAAGAATTGTATAATTATAATCACCAAGGGTTCAATGTACGCAAAAAGGTCATATTTTCAAAAACTAAAATTTAAAAAGAGTGATAACAGAATTGAATATTGTAACAGTAAGTATAAAGTTAATATACAAAGATATAATAAATCAAAATTCGCAGTTTTGGGTAATAAAAATCACATCTTGTGACTTGTGAACAAATAATTGTAAAAAAAATATATATAATTAAGTTATATTATTTTTTCATCTTTGTTGTTATATTACCAGATGATTTTTTAAATTGTAACCAATCATATTTATACACAACCTATATAATACTCCAGGCCTTATTTTTTAATTTATTTGTATTATTACATATATTTTTTACAATTATTTAATTTATGTAATTCTATTTAGTATTAATCTCTAAAACAATTTTTGCTTTAAGTAATTTATTGTTTATTTTTATTGAAAGACAAAATTATGTCTGAATTTCGTAATTGTCTATTTTTTAAATGGCTTGGAAAATGTACGAATACGAACACAAATAACTTTTAGTTATCTAAAAATATAAATAATTAATAAAAAGCATCAGTATATTACCGGTTTTGAATAGAGTTCAAAATTGATGATCCGAAAGACTCTGGATGTTTTTAGAGATCTAATACCATCCCCTGGCGCAGTCTCTCTATCTTTCATCACTTAATAAATATTGATATAAATGGAAACGTACAGAACTAATAGAACGCAATGATTTTTTGTTCAATTCAATCAAATTGAACGTAAATTGATTGTAGTTTTTAGATGAACTAAAAACTTTCATTGGTCATCATCACGTAAAAACTATTGTAAGTAAAAAGTGAAAAACACAAATACATAGCGTTGCAGAAAATAAAATATCCAATTGACACAAAAGCACAGCCTACAATAATACAGGACAAAGGACAAAGGCAAACGTTCAATACTTTCTGTACATATTAGTAAATAAACCAATGGCGTGCGAGCACAAAATATTAATTTGGACATACAGTGTTTACACCGTAGACATAATAATACGATATATTATTTGTAAGGTTGATAAAATCATCTGGTCATTTAACTGTGGTAAAAATATATCTATGTTTACTTTTTAATTCTTATCAATTTTGTAATCTTGTGTAGATAATAACAAATAGTAGATTCAATTGTCAAAATTTATATCCATAAAAATACACCTACAAAAAACGGTACGTTTACGAACTTAGATCATAGGTAGTTTTTTCATTATATGATTTTAGTATATTACCATCATGGAAATTGATAATGAAGAATCCCTATTTAAAGTACCCAATTTGTCATTTGGTCCTAAACCGGGCACGAAAAAACCAGTAAAAAGTGTAGACATCAAAGGACTCTCAGATAGTGATGATATTCCTGTAACAATAAACTCAACAGAAGATTCAAAAAACTGTGTTGGAGGAAAAATTGAACAGTTGAACAAAACTGTTAAGAAAACTTCTCTAGTTCCTATTCCATATGAAGAACCGTCTTGGGGCGGTAAACCTGGAGACAAATATTTTTTAGAGGTTTGAATTATCAGTTTATGGAGCTATGAAACCGTTTATTTTGGCTTTTATAAATAGTCAATTTTTGTTTTTTAATTTTTAGGAGTTGAAGTCTGGTGTAATATTAAGTATAATACAATTAGAAAATCGCTCATTTCATTGCTTTGGTCGCCTAGATAATTGTCATGTTTCTATGGCACATCCAACAATTTCACGATTTCATGCAGTCCTTCAATATAGATCTACATTTTCTGCCAATGATGAAAATAGAGGGTTTTATTTGTACGATTTAGATAGTACCCATGGAACATTTTTAAATCGGCTAAGAATTAAACCTAAAACATATATAAAAGTTCATGTATGTATTTTATTATTATTTTTGTATATTTTATAAATTAATAAGTAAATTACATTATTTACAGGTGGGACATTTGATTAGTTTTGGTGGTAGTACCAGAATGTATTTATTACAAGGACCACCTGATGATGAAGAAATAGAATCTGAACTAACTGTTACTGAACTGAAAGCGAAAAGACAAGCAGAACTCGAACAAAGAAAAAGAGAACTAGAGTTACAAAGATTAAAAATTGAAGAAGAAGAGAGGAAAAAAATGGAACAGGGAGTAGACTGGGGAATGGGTTTGTATTATATATTATGTTTTTGCTGTTTAATTATTACAATTATTATAGTGATATTAGTGTATAGGCTATAGCTTACAGTACACATTTTCAGAGAATTATTATAGGCCATTTCTATAAATAGAAAAATATGTTCATAACATTCTAGCAACATTTATAATATTTACAAACATTAAAATTTTCTAGTATTTTTAGTTTTTATTTGGTTTTATGTGGATACAATTGGTTTAGCTGACCAGAAATGCTTGAAAATAATTCATAATAATCATTATTCAAGTTGTACTTAGTTAAAAAAAAAAAAAATGATCGTAATGTAATAATTCTCTTTTATAAGAGATTAAAATGAAAATTTTATTGAAAATCTTAAAAACCTAACCTAAACGAACTTTGCTCAGAATTGTTTTCTTTAGCAATGATTTATCTTTGGATACAGAAATAAATTAAATTCCCCTCTATATCCTACCTACCCACCTACAACAGTGGCCCACCCATGGTACAAAGTATGGTTGTTTCTCTTTAATTAAGTGTTATAAATAATGAGACAAATAAATAAATTAATATGATGTATGCGTTTTAGTGTACACAATTTGACATAAGTTTGATATTTAGTATATAAACATGCCATTAAATGAACATTATAAATGTTATTCAATTAAAAATTTAAAGAATTTAGTTTTATATTTTTTGAAATGTGAAAAATCTCTTAAATTGTTTTTATTTAAATTGGTAGTATTATATTTGTTATCTTGTTATAATTATCAATTTATATTGTAGGAGAAGATGCAAATGAAGAAGAAGATACTAAAGAGAATCCTTTTGCTCCAAAAGAAAATGAAAAACTATACTTAGATGATCCTAAAAAGACATTAAAAGGATGGTTTGAAAGAGAAGGACAAGAATTAGTGTATGATGTATCAGAAAAGGGATTTGGCACTTTTTCATGTCGTATAGAGTTAGTAAATTGTTTTTATTAAATACATTAATATTTGGTAACATGATTATTTATTTTAGATTACCAATAGCAAACATTACTGGAAGACCACAAATTGCTGAAGCTACTATAAGTGGTAAAAAAAAAGAAGCTATTGTTCATTGTGCCTTGGAAGCATGTAAAATTTTGGATATGTTTGGACTTTTAAGGCAATCTACTCATGGTGAATATAATTATGTTTAAATTTTTTTTTAAATATAAATAAATATATATTTTTTTTTTAGAAAGTAGGAAACGCAAAGAAAAAAATTGGGAAGAGGAAGACTTTTACGATAGTGATGAAGATAATTTCCTTGATCGTACAGGAGATATTGATACTAAACGTAAAAAGAGAATGAAAAAGTTTGGAAAAGCGGCTGAAACTGTGGATACTTATGAAACATTGGTATGCACTTGGTAAAAAATAATAATAAAATGTATTTAAATATTCTTATTCAATTCAAGTATATTAAGAAATCATAAAATTATCATTATATTATATTTTTAGATGGAAAAACATAAAGTTCTTATAGCTGAACTTAAACACATTAAGAGTAAATTAAACAGATTAAATAAAAATATTACCAAAGAGTATGGTGAAAGTAAAGATGAAGACTCTTTGGAATCGTATATGTCTGATCTCAGAAATTATAAAACTGTTGATAAAGTTGAAATCAAAAGATTAAAAGTCAGTCATTAATCATAGTTATATGTATAGGTTTACCTTATTGCATAATTATAATTACCTAATTGTATATTTATATATATTTGTATAATTTATAGATTAAAATTAATGAACTACAAGAAGAAGAAGAAAAATTAAGAAAAATAATAAATATTGTACGACCAACCACTTTACCAGAACTTATAAAATCCCCAGTTGATGAAAATGAAACAAAAGTGGAACAAGTACACAAAGTATATCCAATAAGTAATACTAGTCAAACACCTGTAAAACCTGCAACAATAGTTGAAGTAAAAAAAATTGATAAAATAATAAAGCCCGACATCGATGTTAAAGTTAAAAAAGCTGCCAATAAAGAAAAAGAAGCAGAAGGTATTCAAATTTAACTATTAATCATATTAAAATATAATCATTTTAATAAAACAACATTTAAAAGGCAAAAAAGGAATCTTATTGATGTTGTAGTCTTGTTAGGAACATGCTTACATAGTTAGTTATGTTTTGAAGCATTAATTAATTATTTAATTGTTCATGGTCATGTTTTATTAACATGTAATACACGGTTTTGATGTGAGGGAGGGGTATACATTTTTCTTGGTAAAACTATAGTTAAGATTAAATAAACATTAGATGGGTGTATTTACTTGTACCATTATTTTATACTTTATGTATGCCAAGCTCTGTATTATATAAAAAAAAGTTTTCAAACTTTCTCTACATCCAGTCAGTTCATTCACTAAGAGAATATAAAATATGAAGTCTCCTATATTCTTAGCACAAATATCAATGTTACTTGAACACTGGGGTTTTCCAAAGACAAGGAACTATAGTTTTAAGGTCATATTACTTGGCGGCTGACTGAATAGACACTTGTTTTTTGTATATTGTATGATACAGTATTGAATATTATGAACATGTTCTTTTCAGAAAAAGTGATAAAAGAATTAAAAGAAGCTGAAAAGAGACAAAAACAATTAGAGAAAAAAGATAAAAAGGTATGTATATTTTAATAACTTAGTAATTTTATAAATTATATATTTTATGCTTACATCCAAATTAGTATTTCACAAGGCCTGTATTAAAACTAAGGGGATTTCCGGTATATGTAACTAAACTCTAGAGTGCTGCTAAAATGTCCAACATTGAGAGGATGTAATACTGTCCATATTTAAGGGATTGCATACAAACAATTTTGAACATTTGTAAAAAAAATGATAATTTATCAAACCAAGAATATTCAAACTCACTACCATTTTTTTGTATAATCATAATATAAAATAAAATGTTTACGAAAAACCATTTTGCCCGGGACAATTATACTCTTTCGTATTCATAGTGGAACTACCAACATTTTATAGCATATTTAGAAGAACTTTATTTGTAACGTAGGGTGCCTATTTTTTTGATAACATAAATACAATAAAATTTATGAGTTTGAAAACTTTTGGTTATTTTGTTGTTTTAATTTATTTATATAAAAACCATTGGGTAGTGTGTTTGCATAATTAATTCAAAGGGAGTGATGATTTCTTGACTATTCTAAATTTTATGATGCATTATAAATGTTTACCTAAAAGTTAATATATAATTGTATTAATTATTTATTAATTTAGATAATTGCTAAAACTATGGAAAAAGACAAATTAGAAGATTTTGGTAACATGATTTGGAAACCACCAGTTGACCAAATTGGAGACGGACGAACTAGTTTAAATGATAAATATGGCTATTAATTAATATTTTATATTATTATTGTACTAATTATAATTACTTTTAGCACACAAAATAAATATTAATATTGAGGTATTTTTCACATTTCATCATTTTAGTGAACATAACTTTTACAAGTATAATTTGAATTACGGAGTCAGTAGTGTAGATATACATAATGTACCATCATCTGAACCTGTCACACAAGTACCACATTGATTTAGAGATGACCAATCACAAACAACCGGAATACTTTGATGTTCTTTCAATGATAAAACAACATTTAATCCCGTGCTTGTTATCTACAACAAAAATTATACATTAAGTAATATTTTTAAGTAAACAATATTAAAAAATAAATACACTGGATATATAAACATTATCAAGTTTTGATTGAAATCTGAATTTTTAATTTCAACTTTGATATAATTAACTTAAAATGTTATTTTTAAATGATAAATGTTTGAGATTATCCAACTTGCCATAATAGTAATTATGGTAATGTTTAGTAATAAATAATATTTTCTTAAGTAACACTAGTATTTTAAAAATTTATTAGTATCAGATCAAGTTATTTGTTTTGGACAATGTTTATTTTTATATGCTGATAATATAAGTGATCAATTTTTTTTTTTTTTTTGGTAAAGTAACAAATATTCAAAGTGTTGAAATTAACCAAAGATAAATGATGAACAAGTCCTAATCTATAAATATAATTTTTATTACCTTATATATATTTCCTCCATTATTTTGACTATAGCATAGAAGCATATAACTGCCAGACTGATCTAATGTAAATGCTTGACTCATATAAGCATTGGGTTGTAGTGGATTTTCTTTTTTAACACTTACTTCCCATACACATGACTGCTTATTACCATTCATACTAGTACGGCAAATCTTTGGGCAAAATTAAATTATTTTTTTATAATTGATATACAATAATATGAACCATATATTTAAATTACTTTATTATCTGCTCCTAATGTGTAACAATCATTATGATCAGGAGACAATTGAATACACATCAAGCGATCTGTATGTGGAGTCCATCGATCAACAATTTCACTGTGCCTGAGGTCAACTGTACGTACTGATCCATCAGCACATCCTGCGTATAATAGTTGACCATTATGATTATAAGCACAACATGTAACAGCTACATCGTCATTTCCCAATATGAGTTGTCTCTATAAATGTATATTATATAAATTATTATTAAGATATACATAAATCTTAAACTAATTTGTAAAAACACAATTATTATACTTCAATTTTTTTTGTTTTGACATCGTATAAAAGTAGTTTATTGTTATCTTTAGAAACAAGAGAACAAACAAATGTAGAATCAGATGGTCCACATTTAACACATTGTATTTTTAAATTTGTTGATTGTTTAAACGGATTCAGTTCCCAAGAAATTTTCATTTCTTTAGCATCGTACAAAATTATTGAACAATCGTCACATCCTAACAATGCATACCGATCATTAGTCTTGAACCAATCCAAGCTATAAACAACTTTTTTCAAATTGGTTGATCCAATAACTCTAGAAAATAGATAAAAAATAATAAAATGATAATATTAAAACTAAATATTATTTTATATATCTTAAACTACTTAGGTGAAGGAGCAGCAGACCAAATCTTCAAAAAACCATCAGTATCTGTACTTGCTATAAGTGAACCAGACAAGTTGAACCAGCATTGAGTAATCTTTGTCTTATGTTCATTAAATGATTCCTAATGATAATTTAATCATTTTTAAATATGTTTAAATAATCGTTCATTATCTTATTTATATACTATTTAACCTGGCTAAGCAAGAGAAATGGAGGAACTTTATGTTGTCTTCTATCTAAATTGTCTAAACTCGCATCTCGAGGACCTCTGCTTCGTGTGGAATCACGTTCTAAAGATATTGATCGTTTTGATACTGTTCTACGGCTACTTTCACTAATAAATGGTATAATTTTGTTATTAATTAGTAAAAAAAACATGTATAAGTACCTTATTTTCCTAAAATTTAAATATATTCACATATTTTATTATAATTAATCAGGTATATTAATTTTTATTTAGAAAATTAATTATTCTTACCCAGTACTTCCGGGTTTTAACATAATGTAAGATGAAGGAGAAGTAGATAAACTTGTACTGAGTTTTGAATTGGTAGCAACATGTTTCTTGTAAACCACGTCTGAAATTAAATTAATTATTTGTTAAAAAGACTGTTGAGACATGTAAACTAATAATTTTTTTTTTAAATTGCCTGTAGAAGGAATTGGTTGAGATATGCGTTTCGTGTTCACTTGTTTACCCAGTATTGGACTAGTAGGTAAACCTCCGATAGTTCTGATCAATGATCTTAATGATTTTATAGATGCATCAGTGTTGGTATTTTTTAAAGTTTCCCTGAAAATTACATAATATTGTAAATATTGTACTAAATATTATTAATCAAATATTTAATTTTATTACTGAGACACTGTGTAGAAATCGTCAATCATATCAAGAGGTGGAGTGTGAAATGATCCACTGACTGTGTTGTATTTTGGTTGGGTAACTCCATCAGTGAGTTTTTGTTTAAGGGTATCAATTTCATCTTGGAGTCTTCGTATTTTGTTTGCATCATCTTCATAATTACACAAACTAGGACGTGGAATAATCTAAATAAATAAAACAACTAATTATTTATTATTAATTTTGTATTAAAATAAATAATATTTTCATTATAAGATTAGGTAATATTAACACTGATAAGTTTTCACATAGTAAAATGTTTTTCAGTCATTTAAGATTTTGGACTTTTAAGATGTATGTTAGAGTTTGAAAAAATAAGAAAATCAGAGAATAGGTACATTAAACATTTAATCAAAAACTTAATAAAACTAAATTGTATAAATATACTAAATACAAATAAATGTTAATATTATAAGTAAAAGAAACTAAAAGAAAATATGTACTTTTGAAAATTAAATAATTTAATACTAAAAAATTTTGTTAAACATTTAATATTTAAAAAGTTAATGAGTTAATATAGTTTTGATATATATATATATATATACATTATACATCATATATCACAGGTATTTTACTATTCATTATAATATTGAAGTAAAATAATGCAATTAATTAAATTAAAGAATGAAAAATGTGAAATTACTTTATTAAGCAAAAGAAAGGGGGATTAAGAATAAATAATTAAATATATGGAGAAATAAATGCAATATATAATAAAAATGATTAACTTACTTGATAAACAATTGATAGAAAATTATGTAGAGATATGAAAAATGAATCTTGCCACTGTTTGGTAAAGTAAATAGCAAACAATGGGTTATCTTCAATATTTTTTAAGTATGGTAACACTTAAAAAATAAAATAATTTAAATTAAATTATTATTTTTTTTTAAAAATTATGTTTTCTTACTAAACCAATCCTTCCATTCATTTTGCATTTGTAGATCATTGGTCATTTTTGTAAGGAACTCATTTACCTTGTCTGACCGATTATTGGTTAACGCATGAATAAGGTAAAATTTGAATAAACTATTTTCCAATTTTTTTACAGCTAAAATCAATTTATTTTAAGGTAAATTATATTAATTAATATTTGTATTTTAAATACATAACATACCATAAGATATATCTTGATCTAATTTGGAAAACAATTTATTTTCAAAATGTGTCCAGAGTTCTCTAATTGTAGACAAATCATAGGAATACACTAACTGCAATATTTGATCAACTAATTTATCGACCTAAAATAAACAAAATCAATCACATTTAAATTATACATTTTGAAGAAATTGTTTGTATTCAATTTTTACATTAACATTTATTCTGGGTCGGTCTAATATCTGATCTACAAAAATAAAATATAAAATGACCCACTAATTTGTTTATTATGCTCTAAATAAATAAAATAAAAGTTTCTTTTGGGTTTTGAAAATAATTTTCAAATATTGTCTTTATTAACAATTTCTTTTTTGCCCGAAGCTGTCTTACTAATAAAGATGACAATTTTATTTTAATAATCTCAAAATTTATTCTAGGCTATGTAGTGCCCTGCAGAGCTTAATCAGTACAATATTGTTGATAATTTATGTTTTATGGATATAAACATGGCGTTTTATAAACGCTTTTATGAATTTTGTTACTATATAGTTTGTTAGTTATCTTGAACTTTGCTTCTGCAAAAGAAAGTAGTGTTTCTGTGACACATTTACTGACCATATATAATCTGATTTCAATGCAATTATTATGTCGCTATACTATTATATATTGAGCGTCTATTCAATTAATTTTTATCTGGATAGATAAGATAATTATATAGATCACATATTGGGACCACTACACCGTTCTGAAATATAGTCAAACAACAGACATATAACAATATCACTTACTCTAAATCCTTTGTCTTTGTCAAGTTTTACATCAAAATCAAACCATTTTAACGCGCTGGTAAAACCTCGGAACAATAAATATTCTCTTATTAGCTCATCGATGTGTTGCATGTGAGGCATTGTTCAGTTGTAAAACTATTACACGAAACTTATATTCAACTATGATTTATGCAACTATTATAACATATAATTATAGATAAATAAAAACTTAATTAACAAGGCAAAAGTGCAATAGTATTAATTTAAATATTTGCAAATTGATATTAAAATATCTATTACTCAAATAATTTTAAATATTATCTGTAATATGTTATCATTATTGTTTGACAAAAAAGTAAACATTGATATCTTAAGACTATTCAAGTAATATTTGACATCACAGTTATAAAAGATCTTTTCCCGGCGTTGCCCGTAATAATTTGATCCCCCCCTTTATTTTTTACATATTAAAGGCAAAATTAAAAACCTAAAATTCTTTCAAAAACCGAAATTCAATTTAATATACATTCTTGCCTTCCACTGATAATAACTTAATTTTTATTTTCTTGGTGAGATAGACTTGGTTGTAGTTCATACACAGACAAACAAACACTTTTTAAAATAAATAATAATCATATTAATATTATTAACAGTACATGTTACAGTATAAATATAGAGAACATTTTCTTTTCTTAGCCTTTTTTGTTTCTTACCATATCTGATTTGAAATGATTAAAATAGATAACATTTTATTTGACTGCATGTACTATTCAATCTATTTTAAACTACTACCCTATGGGTTGCTACTAGAAGTCTCCATTACATGTGTAATGATCTACACGAATACCTCTGTTTTTATATGTAATGGGGTCAAGGTTCATGTTAAAAAAAATACCTATGTATTTTGTACCCGTTTATTTTATTATTACTCGTTTTAAACCTACAGCTGTTACTAGAATCAACTGCTATGATACATAATGATTAACTACTTTTATCATATTTTTCATATTTGATTTCATTACACTAGTATGCTGTGTCAGTAGTAAAGTCGGCAGTGTCAGTAGAACTTCAATATTATTGTAAAAATGAAGGTGTTACGAGATCAAAATTATAAAAATAAAATATTTGACAGGTACTTAAACGCTTTTGAATTCTGTAAGATTTCAAATTCATCACTTTTACAATTTTTTTTCTAGGTGATTATGGGAGTCATTTTTAATTTTGATCTCAACAAATTTAAAATTTTTATTTTTTATTCAAATTTATTTCATAAAGATTAAAAATAAAATGGACTCTCACAATATTTCTATAGAATCTAGAGGTCTTCATCTAAGGTTAATATATTTTCTTTACCTAAAATTTTTATATCTGTAATAAACATTTAAATTTTTAATTCACTCTTATTTATTTAAATACGTTAACCTTACGGTTAATCAAATTTCATAAAAATCCATTCCAATATTTTTTGGCGTTTAAATTCATAAAAAAGAAATAAGGTAATCAAATAAAAAACCCCACTTTTAATTAATTTGCTATATCAATATTTGTGATAAGATACATCTAAGAACAACAAGAATAATGTGGGTTAAAGTTGATTAAATAATATTCCACTTCATCAGACAAGTTACAAATGGAGAAAAAAAAACCCGAGTGATGGATCCAAATTTAAATTCTCACCATATTGAGGAAGTATTCAAAGTAAACTTAAAATGTGTCACAACAAGAAGCTAACACATCTTTTATTTTTTTGGGAGCAATATAGATTTTCAAGGAACAAAATATGATTCGATACAAATTTATCACAATAAATAAGTATTTTTATTTTAATACTAAAATTAACACTAATTAACAATTGGTTAAATATTTTGTCAATATGTAGCACAAATTTGTCTCAATTTGTATAATAATAACCAGATAATAAACATTAAATAAATATCTAATTATATAAGGCTATAATTATTCATTTTTATAAAACTAAAGATTTTGTAAGTTTTCTTTGCAATTACTTAATATTTTTTAGATACAATTTAATTAAATAATTGTAGGTTGTTAAATAAACGTTATCTCACAAAGATCAATTATTATAAAACCATCTTAAAATTATATAACATAAAATCAGGTTTTATATTTTTAATTATTCATAAGATAAACTGAATATATAGAATTCAATGACATGTTGATCTAATAAAATATTTGACATAGATATTTTGTAACAAATATTAAAATAAATAATTATATTAAAACATTGAAAGGAATTTATGTTGAAATATTTAATAATTTAATAAAATATGTTTTATTTTGAATTGTAAATACTATATCATTAATACTGGATGACTGATGAAATATGGTGTTGAGATATAAAAAAACATTATTATTACATAAAAATTGAAAGGCTAACTCACAACAAAAATTAAGTAATAATAATTTAAACAATAGCTTTTATAACTGCATCAGTAAATTCATGAGTGCTGCTTGAACCTCCTAAATCTCTTGTTCTGACCTAAAACATAAAATAACATAGTCTATGATATTATTTTTGGTCATTAAATAATGAAATATTGTATTTTAAATTATTCTTGTGTTATGAGAATAAAATCTAAAACTCTTATAAATATATGAACAAATATTATTACATTATTTTGTTAGTTTTAGATTAAAAACTAACATACAAAATAATTATTATAATCTTTGTTCTTATGCAAATAAAGTAGTGTATAATATATAAATATTACTCACTTTGCCAGCTGCAAGCACTTCTCTAATTGCATTTCGTATAGATTCGCTATAATTTTGAAGGTTAACATGTCTTAACATTTTTGATGCACACATTAGCATGGCTGTTGGATTAGCAATATTTTTACCAACTGCAGTTTGGAATACGTGTCTTGCACCCTATTATTATTATTATAATAAATAAAAGTTAATATCTGTTTTGTTATAAAATATAATTAATGAATTACAGGTTCAAAAACAGCACATTCAGGACTGAAAGATGAGCTAGCAACAACACCAGCTCCACCAACTAATCCAGCTGCCAAGTTATCTAATATGTTGCCGTACAAATTGGGCATGACTAGAATATCAAACTGTTGAGGATTGGACACCATTTGCATAGTACAATTATCAACTATCATAGCCTCAAAGTTTATACTAGGATATAGTTGTTTGATCTTAAAATAAGAAAATCCAGATAATATATTAGTATTCGTCTAAATATACACATTAAAATTTTGAATATAAACAGTTTTACTGCATTACCTCTGTACAACTTTTTAAAAACAATCCATCACCAAGTTTCATTATGTTTGCCTTATGAACACATGTAACACGTTGGCGATTGTTTCTCAGAGCATAATCAAAAGCAAATTTTGCTATTCTTTGAGATTTTGTAGCAGTAACAATTTTTAAACACTCAACAACACCCTACAAACATTTAACATTAAATTTATATAATACTGAAATGAAAAAATAAAACTTACATCAACGGATTCATGTTCAAGGGCTGAATATTCTCCTTCTGTGAGTTCACGAATGATTACAGTATCTATATTCTTGTGTCTAGAAGCAACACCAGGCCATGAAACTACATGAACCACATTTGAATATAAATCTAAACCTTTTCTTAGCTTCATATGTAAATTTTGTAGTTCTCCAGAATAACTCACATCAGGACTCATTAATGCTCCCTAAACAATAAATTAATATTAAATTGACAACATTTTTTACATAAAATAATAATTATAACAACCATTAAACAAATTCTATTGCGATTAATTGATTTGATAACATCTTCTACTTTAGCACTGCTAGAATGTTGTACTTCTGAAAATAACATGGTTTCAAAATCAATAGGCGCTCCAATTGCTTTCAGCACTGTTTTGACAGAGTCCATTAGTTCGGGGTATACTCCATCCCCGGGGATTAATGTACATGTAATTCGGTCAACTGGCAAGTTAGAAAATTTATCCTAGAAATAGGCAAACCAAGTTAAAAATTAAAATTAATAAAAAAAAAAAAAATGTATTAATTTACTACATTTGATTCATCAGAAGCAAATGCTCTAGAAATTGGTGATTTGACATTAACAGTTTTCGCAGTGTCCTAAAAATAAGTAAAAAGTAATTTATTAAATGTTTTAATTATAATAGCACATAATGTTACCAATGATGCAGTATGAAGACATTTATTTCCCAACAAATTTTGTGCTGACTGGGCAAAAAAAAAATATATTTTATTTTCGATTATGATTTTAATATTAAAATATAATATAATAATAATAATAATAATAATAATATTATATAATATTTTTTTAATTTTTTTTATTAAATAAAATAAAATGTATGCTATTATTGTACTTACTCTGTTCATCATAAGTTTCATTCCATTTTTGAGAATCGACATTTTGGTAAAATCGATTAATACCAGTATGTAGTTGAAAAAAAAAAAAAATTGTAAAAATTAGTGCAAATTGTGATGGAAGGAAAAAAAAATGTACACCCTTCCTAACAGTAATACGGGATTATAACATCAGAGACATAGAATACGTCCAATAGAATTGTAGAAATGCGTAATCATTGTACTGCGATTGGTGTGCAATATATTGCCTTTACAATAGCCCTTTAGAGGGTAACAGCTGCTGTAATGTATTGATACGAAAGATAATATTATAGTGATAAGACCCCTAAAAAAAAATTTCAGCGGTGGAATTTTAAATAATGACCCAGTAACAACATTATTTCATTGTTTTATGTTAACAAATTGAAGTAAACTATAATTTATGTTTATAATTTATAATTACTGCGGTTATCATCAACCATGGATTCTGGTCGTCGTCTTCTTATATTATACGGTAGTCAAACTGGATGTGCCCAAGAAGTAGCTGAAAGAATTTGGAGAGAATCAAAATGGTGAGCTTCTTTTTAAACAAAAAGTTTTTAAAAATTTGCCTGAAACTAAGATAAATAAATTATATTAACCCATTAGAAATATGTTGATATTTCTAATAAATTCCAAATATATTGGATTTAAGTAAAAATACATTTTTTTAAAATGTTGCCTAATTTTAATAATTTTCAATTTTATGACAAATGAAAAAAATGTTTTTATTTTTTTATTTTTGTGTTGAAAATCTAAAATCTAGTTGTTTTATAATAACTTACAAAGATGTATGGTTTTACTATTTAGGTTGCATTATAATGGACCTGTTATTGCAATGGATGACTATCCTATTGACAATTTGATTTTTGAAAAAAAAATAATTTTTGTTTGTTCAACTACTGGACAAGGTGATCAACCAGATAATATGAAAAATTCTTGGAAATTTTTACTTCGGAGGAATTTACCTTCTAATTCGTTAACAAATGTTGAGTAAGGAGATATTGTAAAATCATTATAAAGTCAAATTCTAGTAGTATTTAATTACATTTCATTATTAATCATGAAATAACTTTTAGGTTTGCTGTTTTGGGATTGGGTGATAGCTCATATGCAAAATTCAATCATGTTGCAAAAAAACTTAACAGAAGACTTTTACAATTAGGAGGACAACCATTAAGTGATATTGGGTTAGCTGATGATCAACATGATATTGGAGCATTTGCCGTAATTGACCCATGGATAAATAATTTATGGAATGTATTAACTGAAAAACATCCACTTCCAGATGGGTTTAAACCTATTGATAGAAAAACTTTACCGCCTCCAAAGTAAATCATAAATTAAGTTTTATTATATTTAAATTATACATATAAATTAATAATGTTATTTTTTAGGTGGAATGTACACTGTTTAAGTTCAAATAATACTGTTGGTATAGATGATAAGTTACCAAATAACGATTTACTTAAAACAAATTCAACAATAGTTACATGTTTATCAAACACAAGAACAACGGTAGAAAATCATTTCCAAGTAAGTAAATTCTAATCTGATATATAAATAATGTATAGGTACAGTGTATATTACTAAAAGTTAATAAGCAATAAACATTTTTTTAGGATGTACGGTTATTAAAATTTGAATACACAAATAATGATGTTAAGTATTCTCCTGGAGACGTTTTAATGGTGCGTCCAATTAACTGTGAACAATCTGTAAACAATTTCTTTGATTTGTTTAAAGATAACAAAAAAGTGAAACTAGAGCCTACATCTATAATAAGTGTGACACATCGCAGTGATGATATGCCTATACCTTATAATTTGAGTAAACCATTTACTTTATATCAATGTGTTAAATGCTACTGGGATTTAAATGTAAATATATTACATTTAATGGCGAAATGATATATAAGCTAATAAATAAAATTATTTAGATTATTCCAAATAGATACACATTTCAATTGTTGTCATACTTCACGGACAGTGAATTAGAAAAAGAAAAATTGCTTGAGTTTACCACTCCCGAAGGACAAGAAGAACTATACAGCTATTGCAATCGCCCAAGAAGAACTATCCTAGAAGTATTGACTGATTTTCCTCATGCAACAGCTAATCTATCATTAGATTACCTTTTTGAAATCTTTTCTTCAATACGCCCAAGAGCTTTTTCAATTGCTTCAGCACCTTTGGTGAGTTTTTGTATATAAATTATTAATTAATATATGTTACATTATTATTATGTAAATTATATGATAAAATATTTACCTAGGAATATTAGGTTAGGTTAGGTTAATATAAAATTATGTTTTTATTACTTCAGCTTAATTATTGTAGTACTATTTTAAACCTACAATAATTAATTAATTATGCCAAATTTTTAATATTTTTGTCAGTTATGTGAACATCCCATAAGTAACTTAGCTTTCTCATTTATTTACTAAACACTAACCTAACCAAACTTAGAGTAAGTGGCTTGGTGAAATTAAAATATTATCACTTTTATTCAGTACATTTTCAATAACTGCTACCATAACTTATAACTTCCCAAACAAATATTAATTTTGAAGATAATTCTTTAATGAGTTGTATGTCATACATTTTAATACTTAAATATTTTGAATGTATAATATTTTTGTTTTAAATTTAATATATTAGAATTTACTCAGACAAACCTAGCCTAACCTAACCTAATCTTTGAATAATTTTTAAGAAACTCATTATCTAAAAAAAAAAAAAAAATTTAATAAATTAAATATGTCAAAACTAAAATTAAACCATTGATGGTGTTTTGGCCTTCTGATCAAATATTCAAACCATAAAATTTAAATGTTTAAGACCAGTAAGATATCTATTATATTTATTTAAATGTAAAACATAGAAAAATTGAATTAGATGCATTCTATATTATTTTTTATTTAGGAAATTTGAAGTTATATGTTGAATTTATTTAAAAGTTTTATATATTTCCTTTTTACAAACATTTTGTAGGTACACATAAATGAAATACATCTACTTGTTGCTGTCGTTACTTATAAGACAAAGTTGCTTGCAAAACGAATTGGTTTATGTTCTACATGGCTTTCTAGTTTAAAATGTGATGACAAAATACCAGTTTGGATTCGGAAAGGAACCTTTAAATTTCCATATAATCGAGTAACTAAAAAAATATGTAAAACATATTTTATTTATTATTTTAATATTTTATTTTTAGTCTTGTCATACTATAATGGTTGGCCCTGGAACTGGTGTAGCACCATTTCGAAGTTTTGTGTACGAATCTGTAGCTAAAAAATGTGGAGATGCAAAAACTTTACATTTATATTTTGGAGCTAGGAATAGATTTGGTGATTTTCATTGTGTTAACGATTGGAAAAACCTGGTAGCTAATGGAAAATTATCATTGTACACTGCATTTTCACGAGATCAAGATTATAAAGTGTAATATTTAAAATCAATGCTACTTTAATATATTACTATCAAATACATTTACTTTTATACTATTGCAGTTATGTACAACATATATTGGAACAAAGAGAAGAAGATGTATATAAATTGCTTTCTAATAAAGAATGTTATATATTCATTGCTGGAAATGCAAAAGACATGCCAGCAGCAGTTAAAGAAGTATTTATAAAAATATTTGAAAAATTTGAAAACTTAAGTAACACTAAATCTTTAAAAATTATGGAAATGATGGAATCTAAAGGATATTATCAAACTGAAACCTGGAACTAATATTTGTATTATTTAATACACATACATATTTAATGTATAAAATATATTTTATGTTTTTTTACTTTAATATTCCAATATTCCTGTCATTACACTCTTTATATATTATAGTGTTAGTAATTGAGCTACTGATAAGGGAGAATAAAAATAGGAACTTAATTTTTATCTGAGTGCAACAATAAAACATTGCTTATAAAAAAGAATTGTTACATATGTTTATTTTTTTCTTTTTACCACTAAGTATAATTTATGATGAACTTTATGTCAAATTTTAGTCATAAATCAAAAATAACAGAAACTGTTATTGCATATATTTTCCTGTTTTTCTCCGAATTTTCCCAATTAGTAAGTATACAATAAGGAAAATCAAAAAATGACTCTACTTGCTACCAGAAACCATCCCTGTAGTTCATAAACGGAGTGATATTTCTAATAGAAAAGTTGTTTACAGACAGAAAATTAAAGCATACATCATAGTAAAAACAAAAATATTAAATAATTGATGAAGTTTTAGATGACTTAAAAATCATTGATAAAAGCTATTAATTAAATTTGTATGATATTTATGTATATCTACCCAATATATAATTTTAATTGTAAATTTGCAGTTTAACTGATTATTTAAAGGTAGAAGTGTATAGCAGTCAACAGTGTGATTTACTAGCTAGATCACACCCTTGACTGTTAAACTTTTTAAAATACCACTTATATTCCTAATACTAACCTGTTTTAAATGGTTATTGGACACAAATGAGTATGTCTTAACAAAATAAAGAAATATAAATAATTATCTTACAATATAAGGAATTATACCTGTTGAATAAAGAAAACATTGGTTGGTTAATCAATTTAAAACAGGTAAATACAATTGTTAAAATGTTGAATATTAAAACCATACTTTTAATTGTTGGGCTTTTCCCATATTGGACGTCTGAAAACATTTAATTTTTTTTTAATTTGCCAACAAATGTATTAATGTTTTATTATAAACACTATTCTATAGTGTCAGAAACCATACAACTTAGTTTAAGAACTTAAATTAAGGGCAGGAGCCACTTCTTTGGAAGTGAGACTTCTTGAACATGTAAAGTATTTATTAACATCTAGTATGTACGATGTATATTTTCAAACATTTTTAAAGACCTTTGGGTCGTTTAAATAATAAAGCCTCAGGACATTTAAAAAAATTAATTCATGCAATGACATAAAAAAAAAAGTTAAAATACTATTCTTGGATTGGCTACTGTAATATAGCCTTTAGGTTGGATATAAATTAAATTTGTCTATTGAATATGAGATATCAAGTCGTTACATTAGGGTCGGTATAGCGAACCAAAAGAATAAAATATTCAGTTAATCTCTGGCTTTTGGGATGGGTATGTAAGAAAAATTTGAAAAAGTGTATAAAATAAATTTTTTTACTAGTTCCAAAAGCCAGAGACTAACCTATTTATTTATTGTATTGAAATTTTGATATTTCTTTAAGTACCTATTAATTTTTAAAACAATTTTTATTTTACGTTATTTGTGTTTTGAAAGTAACATATCTAATATCGTTGATCATAAATTAAATGTACAATCAAAGTTAATATAATAAAAGTAGTTTTGAAAAAAATACTTTGGCGGTAGATCTAGTGAGGAAGTATCTGCCTCTCCCGTGACTATGATTTTTAAAAAAAATACATTTCCAGTAGTAATTTTTATAGTTTTGTTATTACTAAATATAAATGCAAAATCGTTTCTAGGACCTTATTTATAGAGTAACAATACTTCGATCAAAAAATATATACACATAAATAGATATAAATACCTGGTGCCTAACGATTGTTGGATTTAATTTTAAAAATGTTTTCAAGTTCTACATTTTTAGGGTAAAAATAAAAACCATTTATAGTTAATTGAATGTGTTACCCCTATATTTAACCATGGCCATGTTATCTATAAAAATAAAATGTGTTTATTTAACTTTTATATATCGGTAGCAATGACGTAGCCACCAAATGGAGGGGGTACCGATATATACCGGTCACTGGGGGCACACGCCCCAAAAATCTCATATTTCACACTAGGTCGGACTGGGAATTTGGTCCAGTCCGAGGTAATTTTATAAAATCGACTTTCTATTCAGTTCATTGTGTATTTATAAACACAAAAATAAATAATATTGAGGGCTTTAACTCTTTTAAAACAGAACAACCCCTAAGTTTAAAATCAACACATGAGGTACTCAAACTCAAATGGGGTCAAATTAAATTAGACTCCAAATTTTTTTAATTTTGGGACTTCTAAAAAAAACATTGTAAAATTCGTAAATGAATAAACTTTTAGGTATTAATATAATGACTTAACGTTTTACTCTATTATTTCGTTACTAATACGGCGGGCCTCGGTGATAATTAAACTTGTTCGTTTGATAATCGAAAACGGAAACATTAAAAGAAATATATTTCAAATCGGCCTATGAATCAATTATTTTGAACTGCCATTCGACCATCTGTATATATGATTTGTATCCAAAAGAAAAAAATAGGTACATGCATATTTTTTAAACAAGACAAACAATTGTCGATAGTACTAATTTATTGGTATTTATAGGACTCTACGATTGGTGGTATTATCGTAATCCATATACTTTATATAAATATGTTCACTCTATAATAGAATATGTTTATTATGTAAACGATTGCATTATGTTATATATATGGTTAATAATAATGTAAAATGTAATGCTGATTGGTGGTAGCTCGACAAAAGAAGTTCTTTCGAACAATGGTAAATGTTTAACAGACAGCACTACAGCGGCAGGTTAGGTTAGGTATACGTAGCCGCGGTATACGACGGTAGTATTCTTTTCTACGGCTGTGGTCACAGTGGTGCCGGACCGTTTTTTCCGAGATCTCTTTGAAATGTGTCGTGGTGGTACACCGCTAGTGTCGCTAGCGTCGCAACAAAATTAATGTCAGACGAGCCAACAACAACAAAGCGATCGGACGTAATCGGAATAAATTTTTTTATTTTTTTTTTTGTTTTTGTCGATTTTCTCCAGTTCCGTCGGTCGTTATGTCGTTATGTGAACGTTAGAATAAGTAATCGGAATACCTACTAGTTTATACCAACTATTCTCGATTCCAACTAGCCGAGAGCGCGTCCCAGAGGCATATCCGACGCGTCCGTTGAAAACCAATTTTTGGGAGCTGAATTGTCCGGGAAGTTGTTCGCAAAATGTCGAATGTCGCCAATACGTTCAAACACGATTACATTGGTGGTGGAAAGTACCGTGTCGTCCGGAGGCTCGGCAGCGGTTCTTTCGGAGAGATATTCCTCGGACTCAACGTTATCAACGGCGAAGTGAGTATTTTTGTAATTCATACGGTTTTCGCCCTATTTTGTGGTACGATTTGCGTAAGTACGTGTTCATCCGCATGTGTGTGTACGTGTGTACGCATGAATATCTATTGTAAAGTATATCTATAACTTATATCGTAAAGTACACGATATGTACGCTTGTGATTAATGGTCCATAAGAACAATACCTTAGACCTGTGTATTTTTTTGTAACGAAATGACTCATTTCGCTATTTTATTTCTCTATCTGCGATTTCACGTTATCAATATAATGTATGGGTATTGCTACGGCGGCGATTTAATAAGTACTGTACGTTGTCGTTTTACTATATTCTAGTAAAAAATAAGCGATTAAATATTTCTTCATCGTACCTACGATAGTTACATTTTTTATCTGCAAAATGGAAATTACGTATATACTGATGTTTAATTTTATTATATTTTACATTTTGTAACTTACTCCCCTACAGCGTTTCATAAAACGAGTTTTACAATACAATTATTCACATCTTTTTTTGTAACATAGGTATTAATTTGTTCAACAGTTTGAACAATATTAATTGACATTGGTGTTTTATGGTATATATTAATAAAAAAAAAAAGAAGAGAATTGAATGACTTACTATTATAAATACTATCGTGGTACCATTGTACCTTGCATGACTCCAATAATTAAATACTAAAGTAGCATAAAATATTGCCTGATTAACAGAACATTAACCACCTAATATTATTGTTGTATTACGATTTAGGATAGCAAAAAAAAAATGATTTTAAATACTTACTTATCTACCTATCGAAAATTGATTACTTATAATAAGTACTATATTATATAATACTCAATAAAAGTATATTGTGCATACCTAACATTATACCAACATTATAAGTAACTAGGCATATATTGGCAAACTATTCATCTGGATTTTAAAATATCTTTAAATTTTGTCCCAGTTTTAATTTTTAAGTATTGCCTACCTTTAAGTTCAACTATTAGTATTAAACATACATAATGCACTTAGAATAATAATTATTCTAAGATAATTATTATCTTTTATTAGATTCTTATCTAATTTTAATTTACCTGTATTTTATTTATTTATGTCGAACTACTATGGGTGTATAGGTATTTACCTGGGTTGGGTATTAGGTACTAGTATACATCTTTAAATTAACAATGATTTCTTCTAGATAGTGTTTTAAAAAATTATTTATAGTTTTCATTGTTTATACTTAAGTGGGTAATTGTTTCTTGTAAAAATGAATATTCATTTTTATCCAAGTTAAGTACCTGGAAATAATTTTGGTATGTCCAGATTTGTCTGAAATATCCAAAGTGGTTCCCGGATTGTTACAAAAAGTATATTTGAATTTGGTTTCCATATTATTTTTAAAGCAATTTCGATTTTCTTTTCCATTTTATACAGACTTAGGACTGTCTACAAAATTTATTATGCAGGTATGGTTAAAAATTGATTTTTGTTTCAATAATTAGTCGTAATGTTATAATGATAAAATTGTAATTTTTTATAGTAATATGTATAACATTAATTTATTTATTTTATGATATTTTATTTTACTGCAGTAAAAATGTATAACAATAAATATTAGTTATCATTTTTAATCTACTTAATTTATTTATTATGCTATATCACTATAAATGCTGTATTTATAAAAGTGGACATCTTTTTTTTTTTTATCTAAATGACAAATTATTTACAGCCTTTAGTTATTATATACTTCATATTATTAGTGATTCACCTGTAAATTTCCTTTTTGGACTGAAGTATGTAATTGTAAAAAAACAGATGTATTTTGAATAGGTTAAAATGTGGAAATTAAATGCAATTTATTATTATAATTTTTTTAAAATTGGAAGCAATTATAGATCATTGCATTAAAATATATTCTTAACTTAATCGAAATAATAAGTTTAAATATAATGCCCATTTGTATTTTTTTTTTTTTCTTGGCAAAAATAATATTTCCAATAGATACTTGTAAACATATATATATATACCTATTTTTATGGAGGGAAGAAATTGTCTAATTTGCCTATGCATTTGTCGATTATGAATCCTTGATTTAATTGGTATTAAACATTTTAAAGACAAAAAAAACGCCAATTTATGCCTCTGAATTTATTTGTATTATAATTCATTTTAATCATATCTTATTAGTAAAATAAACTATATTATTATAAACATGTTTGGTCGAAAAACATTTTTGGTAGGTATGTCACTTGGCCCACTTGAAAATTAAAAGTAGTGTATCTAATTTTGATAGTTTTAAAATTGTTATTATCATAAATTGAGAGTATCTCCAGCATTATTTTATTCATGAACAAGTTTTGATGTAGGTATCAATGTATATGTATAGTTTTGATATCAAACCTTGAAATTGGGGCCTTGGTTGTTGCTATTCACGGGTCCAAGGTGTTCAATATAAAACAAAAAAAAATACCTATCCTTTCTCAATTATACTATTTATTATGGTGTATCTATATTTTATATGCATTGGTTTTTTTTTTAAATCTTTTAAAAATACAATAATTGTTTATAATATATTATTACTTATTATAAAAAAAGTAAAATATTATTTATCAACTATATAGTTTATATATATACCTACATTTGAGTGTATTTATTTTAATTAATAATAGTTATTTACTAAGTTTGAAATATTGTAATGGTATTTAATACAGAGATTAAAAGTTAAATTTAAAAATTGATCACCTATTGTTTTGGTTACATGAGTCTATTTTTATTACTCATTATGTGAGTCTGATGTAAAGTCAGTGTGTACAAAAATAATAATGAAAACTATAGTTGTTAAGTATTGGAAGTATACATACTTATATTTATATTTATATATTTTGTTGCTGTGTATGACTTTCTTCAACCTACAGATAACCAAATATTAAAATGAAATGTCATATTTATATCTATAATATTAAATAAAAAGTTGTTTGGTTTATTATCACTATTGTTAGGTACCTATTATTGTTTTAGTTAAAACCAATATTGATCATTGTATAGATATTAGAACACCATGTTATAATATGTGATATTCTGGGCATTAAGTAGATACCTATATCAAATTTATTTTAAGTTTTATTAATGAAGTAAATAAAACAAAAAACTCCTGACAATATTTAAACAAACTATTATAATTATATTCCTTATTATAACATTGTTTTTATTTTAGATTGTTTCCTGTGTAATAAGTATATTTATTTATTAGTACAATAATTTTAACTAAAACGTTAATTATCTAATTTATTTGAAATTATGAGGAGTTGTATAGGTACCTACTATTTGTTATTAATCTCATGTATATATATTTAGTATAACTATGTGGTCACTATCACTAATTATTGATTTTATATTATATTAAAACTACGTTTTTGTAGTTTTAAACCTTTGTAGTAGTTTGTTGTATAGATAATAGAATTTGCTATTCGGCACATCTGTAAATTATAGACATTAAAATAAAATTACCACACAATTATTTAATTTTGTTTTGATCTTGAGTCACCTAAATGTATTAAATACAATATAAAATGTTGAAATTATAATTTATCAAAAGTAGAATTAATTTCCTTGTTATTCTCTTAAATATATTCCTAATGTTTTTTGTTGTTGTATCGATTGTAGAGAAAATAAATAATTAACTGATATTTTAAAATGTTCTGTTTAGACAGATATATTTGATAGATATAATATAGATAGTCACTATTTATTATAGTATTATAAATCATGTGTGTAGCTTATACATTGACAAAGTATAATAATATCTGTTTCAGGAGGTAGCAATTAAATTTGAAAATGCAAAAGCTCGTCACCCGCAGCTTCAATATGAAAGCAGACTGTATAAAGTATTACAAGGAGGAGTCGGAATACCCCATATGAGGCAAGTTTTGTTAATGTTATTTTTATAAATCTGTGTATGTTAGATAAAGACAAAAAGCATCCATTCAATTTCCTTGATTCATTTTATTGTTCTCTATATTTCTGTGTAGTTATATTTATATTAAAGATTGTTTATGGTATGTATTTACATTTAGGTATTATCTGAGTAAAAAAAATCTTTTGCATAAAATGGTATCCTTTTTACGTGCCATCCTTAAAAAAAGGAACTTTTCCTGGGACGAGTTCCTTATAAACACTAAAAAATCCGAAGTGGAGAAATTTGTTTGGGTTTATACAAATATCACGTTGGGAATTAGTTTTGCGGTCGTTTTTCAATTTTTTTTTTCAAATGTATTTACGGACAGGTTTTGAACAAAAAATATAATTGATTTTTTCCCGGATAAAAAAACTTCGGAAAATAAACTATTAAGTTTTATTATTTTCTGTGTGACAATAAATATTTTCGCTTATGGTACATAATATATTCCGAAATAATTGCCTATTTCTGACCAAGTCACGAATGTTGCTAATTTATAGCTAATGTTATTTTTAAATTATTTTTTTACAGACGCTTGTCGCGCGACGTTTTTCTCTGTGCGCACAGCGATTTACGATTATATATTATACCTACTATTACTACTACTACTATTACTATTACTATAAAAAAAATTCCTTATATTGTTGTAAAAAATTAGGTTTTAGTTTGATTTATGAACGAATTATTAAAATATTATTGTTAATCCATAACTGGCTTAAGAATAAAACAAAAATTACCGAGAAAAAAAAATGTACTAGACACCACAAAATTGACAAAGCCAATTAAGGTTTAAATATAATATAATCGTATAGCTTAAAAATTATTTTTAATTTTATAAATAATGTATATGGGTTTCCCTATATGTTGAATATTCATTTTTAGCTTTGATAATAATGTGACGGGTACGGGTACGTATTTATTGGATTAAGTATTATTTTCGATTGTATGTCAAAAAAATAAGGCAAATATTGTTGTTTAGGCTAATATTAAATATTGTCGTTGACCACGATGATAGGAAAAAAATCTTATGGGGGGGGGGGGATAAGTACATAGAACTTAAAATTCGGAGTATTTAAATTTCCTTCCAAAATATAAATTACACTGTATAATATAATATACAAAATGTATAATCCGCTCTGTGTAATAACTATGTCTATTAATTTAAAAAAAAATATATTTAAAAAATGTTCCGTGTTAGTCGTGTATAAGTTTATATAATATGTTACAACATTATCTCTGTAACTTAATATTTCTAGCCATCATAGCTTTTAAAAATTCTTGATGTTCTATTTTATTTTCTCCAAAACGAGCTCATAAGGCATTATTTAGTCCTTTATTTCGTATAATACATAACAATAGTAGATTTATCTTTTTATTTACGTGATTTCCACCCAAAACTTCTATATATGAGTTTTATTTAGTAACTAGGAAAACTAGTTTTCTTCATGAGATTTTTTTTCCAAGACTTTCTGGGACCTTTTTTCGGTTTCCCCGTCGACTAAAAATATATTATTTATATAATAAATATACTTTTTTTTTTTTTACGGGAGTATTATTGATACGCCTACCACTTTCAAATTTTTTTTTTATTTAAGACATACATAATAGTTTCGCCTTCGTATCATTGTATTCTAGTTTTAGTAGGTATACTTAATAAATGCGTATATCTTCTTTCTCTATTGACCATTTTACCGGTATACGCGTATTTTTATATTTCTCATTATTAAATATTATATAACGCGAACGTACTTAATATAATAATTTGTGTATTTTGGTAGGTAGGTAATTTTTGGAGATTGCAGGATTGTGTATGATTATAATATGTAAGTATAGGTATACCGTTTTAATCTCAAATCCGTCTTTCGACAGATTATCAGTATTGCAGTGTACCTATTATTAATGTAACGTAGGGTTTCAAGAGTTACATTATAGCAAAAAAAAAAAAAAAAATGCGATTTCATTTAAATTAATATTATTGCGCGTTATATCGGTATATTCAGAGACTATGCAAAATATGACAGAGTACGATTTTTCAATAAATCTATTTTCTCATAATAATAACGTGTATCGCGTTATCGTTTTATTTAATTATTATTTAACTATGTTTGTTTCAATTGAACACGGTCTGAGCCGCCGTGCACCGGCGATTATTATTGGCGTAGGAGGTGTACGGCGTTTTCCAGCGGTTCTTTCTCCCGGACAGACCGTCGGAGACGCTACGAAACGCACATAAGCGCGTGTATATAATACAATAATATTATTGTGATATAAAAAATATCACGAAACTTTTCTATTGTGCGCGGACGCGGCAACGTTGCGCGTACGGTACCGCGCCGGGTCCGGCAACGTCGCTAAGGGCCATTAAACCGTCATCATTGTCTTCGTCTGGGGTCTGTCAGCCGGCCGCTAACGCTGCTCGCACCGAGAGGCGGGCGACTCCTCTTATTTCGTGCCGTAACGCAAACGACACTGCGCGCACGCGCGTCCCGTGATAACTGACGCGTTAATCACTAAATTTTTATTTTTTTAATAATTTCGATGTTTATATTATACATTATTATGACAATAATATATGCCCGTCTACAATTATTGGCAAACACACGAATCGGATTTTTTAAATTTATTAAGTACGCCCTTTTGTGTCCCGACGGGATAGAGTACCTGTCTAAAATAGTCGACGAGTTGACCCCTTTTCCCGAAAATCGGTTATTTCGATAAAATGCGAAAAAAAAAAAAAAATATTCTTCGCACCACTGTTGTAGGTGAGAATTTGTGGGAAGGTAAGGGAAAGAGGGGATTTTAATTAATATCTACGCAACGATAAATTATTGTTATTTTTTCCTTACTCTAATAGACTTAAAACAAAAATGTTCACCAAATTATAACAACAACATTTACTCTACTTTTTCACAGAGGGATTTTTTGATATCTATTTACCGAACAATCATTTCATGCTTCAATTTTTAAAAAAAAGAAATATATTCATTTTGTTTTAATCAATAAAATATCATAGGATGAAAATATTAAATTATTATATATAATACATAATATATACAAATACTTCGAGTAAACATATGTATTTATGTGTAGGTACAATATCAATCGTTAATAGGACTATTAACAATGTATACACACATAATATATCATTTTTAAAATCAATATGTGTACATATTTTCAGATTTCAGCGTATTTTTCCAGTTTCAAATAGAATATAAAGTTTTTTTAGAGCATATTTTATACTTTTAAGAACCCAAAAATCCGCTCTCTAGTTATTACAATGATATTTGTGTAGGCTTTACACGGGACATTGATTACATATATATAATCAATGCTCATAGTTAAATTTGTTTTATTATTATCATACAAATATGTAATTTATAATAGAAGTAAATCTATTTTTAAGTACTTGTATTTAACTGCGCATTGAGAACCTATATATTCTTTTGTTTATATACCTGCAAGGTAGGAAGTATTTTTAAATATTAAAAATAATATGTATTACGCGTGGTTAGTGCTCACGTCGTTTTTTGCTTATTAGTCTGTTATCACTAATAATTGTACCATTTAGATCCAAACAATACATTTAATAGTCATACACACACGATATATTTTTTAAACACTCATTGTATTCAAATACGAGTACTTACAAACTAAGAATTGACTATTGTTAAATAAGATTTACCTACTCGAGTGAGATTTTTAGAAATTAAATAAATATCTAAGTACTTAAAATGTAAAATATAAGTATTTTTTAAGTTACTTTGCATTACATTACATTTGTTTGGATCCAATCATACTTGATAAGAATTTTTACCACATCACAAAATGACGTTATAATAATCGCGCGTGTTATATATTATTTTGTTTATTTACACTAGTGACTAGTGTGATAATTTTTTTTTATTTCGGTCGGATGATCTTGTGTTTAAATTCGGTTTCTGGGCATTTATCCCGGCTAGGTATGAGCAATTGTTTGGAAAACATGAAAAAAATTGAGAATTTTAAAAATTAAATTCGTAGCAACCCTGTTTTATTTAAAACCAATATTTCCACGACAATTTTGAGGGTGCTAACGTCCACTCGCTAACCTTCGCCATTATCTATGTCGTCGGATATTACCTATATGTTCTATAGTTAGAAAAACGAAAACGACCATTTCGATTTATTTATTGAAAAAAAAAAAAAGGAAATAGTATATCTATGTCATACGAATCGTATGCATTAGAATTTAGATAATAAAATACATTATTTCCTATTATTTTTAATGTATTACGACAAAACAAATAAATAACATTGGTCGCCACTCACATCATTGTGTTTTTCTATTATTATATTACACGCATTGTACTTTTCATTGGCTTTGTTTGTGTATTTGGCATTTCTACAAAACAAATTAAAACCAAAGTTTGTTTTTTTTTTTACTATAACTTATCCTATAATTTGGTTGTACGATTAAAATATGAAATATATATTTATTTTTTGGTTTTTAAACGTCTATTTCTGGTTTGGATCATCAAAATGTACTATTATAGATAATATTGTATCAATATATTATAATATACAAAGGACGTTATATCTACAATAATTGTGTGAGAAAATAGTTGGGATAAGTTTTTTTGTTTCCAACTGGGTTGCTAATGAAATTTAGGTAAATTTGTGATATTAATCTATTTTTGTTGTTTTGTTATTTTAAAAATTATTTCGTTGTCTTTGCTGTACGAGTGTACATCGAATATCACACATAATATTTCTCTATCATCGAGAAATGTTTATAGTGTTTGAGTATCGATATTACAATTTTACGAGTTTAAACTCTGAGGAGTTATTAGTCGAGAGATGTTATACATTTCATATCTATTTTTACATATATCCAATCTCTACTCTGCCAATCAAAGCTATTTTAAATAACTATAATGCGTATTAACATTTTTAGAAATAATTTTGTGGAACCGTAAGATTATTTTTTAATTGTGCACTGAACCAGTGCCAACGATTTAGAAAAAAAAACAACACAACATTACCTATAGTTTTTTAAAATTGTAATATCAACTATTTTACAAAATAACAGCTTTGACAATATTTCAATTTCAGATCAATATCATATGGTAGGTATATTAAATTGAGTTTCGATTTTATTAAAACTATTATTTATTTACACAGTTTTGCAATAATAAAATTTAAAAAGAAAAAAAAACTTTTATGAAAAATGTAGTTATTTTAATTTGTAAAGAATAAAAAAGATAGATAAATAAGTAAGGAATGAAGGGATAAGGTGTTCTAGTTAACAAGTAGAAAAAAAACTCCTGAAATACATACCTCTAGATAATTCATTTTTAACAAAGACACCCGGGGATGCGCAAAATATCAGGTAATACTTGAATATATTGTTCGATATAATATGCTTAACTTACTGTACAAATACAATGGATCAGTGGCGTCCGTTGCCCGCATTGGCCGTATTTTATTTTTTATCGTAATTGTTTCGTGTTTACGTTACATTACGGTGTGTGTGGTTTATTTCCATATTTTATTGATCAACTAAGTAAAATATATTTTTAAATGTTATAAAGGAAATAAACGTTAACGTCAATAATTGTACAATTCCGAGTTTGTTTTTTGGTCCCCCAGAAATTCGTATACGATTATGATGATGGTGATCGTTATACCAATAAAGACTCCTTAAAAGTAGCCATTCTCTAGATATTGTTCGATATTTACTCGTATATTTGAATTTAACGTTTTCAATGGCCAACCATCTCAGCCGTGAATTTTTCCAACTCGTGAATAAATATTTTAGGGTAAAATATAATAAAATTACGTTACACGTTATATTTAAAAAAAGAAAAATGGAATTAAATTACTCCTACGTTACTCTTAATGTCATTTTTGTCACATTACGTTATACCTATTTCGAATTAAAAATTAGGGCCTTACAGATGATGTTATTTATTTATTTTTTGTTAATGGTAATCTTGCAAATAATCGTTATCATTATTATCAAATTGGCCTGTACGCGAAATATAATTTTTAATAATTATATTCAACGAGAAATAAAAAATGTAAGTAAATAATACAACGATTATTCAAAAAAAATCCCTTGGTTTTATAAATTGAAACACAATATTTTTTTATAATTTCGTTTACTGGAAAAGTGTGTACTATTAAGAAAAATGGGCTATTTGCATGACTGTCCTGGGCCACAAAATATCTCTGATTAGGCGTCCCAAAAAGGGATGAAATGCGATTTATCGTATTCGATACACTACTACTACTACTACTTATATTTATATTATTATTTTCGTTACACTTTTACAAATAAAAAATAATTTTAAATCGCAGGCGTCTAATAAAAAATAGGTATTTTGTTCGTTCTAAATCGGTCATCCGTGTCGGTGGTTGCGTGTAGTGCGCGGCGTTACTATGGCAACGTTCGGTCCAAATAAACGGGAAACTTCGAAAATAGATGTAAAATTGTTTAAAACTGCAGGCAATGTTTATTGTACATTGGATATTACGTAGCATTATATATATAATATATGCTATTATATATTATTACATATGTCCATTATCCATTATGTACGCGCGCGGGCGCATAATAATTTACCAGACGCGTTTTAAATTTTGTTCGAATATGAGTCCGGGGGTTATATCCGCCTCCCCTTGAACATTTATTATTGTAATAACTCATTTATGCTTTATGAGTTTCCTGTAAGTATTGTTTGTTTTTATTAATGACTCGTCATTATTGTCCGCCCATAAAGATGTGCCAATATTACCCTATTTGAAGAGGTGTTTAATGAAATGATAAAAAAAAACTAAAAAACCAAAAACGAATTGATTTGGTTCTATAGCTTTTTATTATAAAATGCTTTTAAAATGTAAAAAAATTACATATTATACAACATAATATGTAATTTTTGATTACATATTTTTGTATTGGTTGAGCCTGTAATGTCTAGGTACAAAATATTGTACCAGTTTTTACCTAAAAATATGTGTATGTTTATTGGTTTTATACTTAAAACTAGTTATATTCAGATAAACTCTCCCCTTATTTGAAAATTCTGAGCACGCCACTGGAAACGAGTAAAATAATAATAGTTTCGCATAAACTATTTGTTGCGGTAATAAATATTATTTAGGGTTGCCACGCTACCCGTAAAATTTGGAAATATCAGGGTATTTCAAGTTTGTCAGTGAAATTCGGGAATATAAGAAGAAAAAAATGCTGAAAAATATATGTATAACCTAGTATCACAAATCACGGTTGTACTTTATATTATTATATAACTTCGTATCAAATTTAATTAACTGTTCAGCTTTATATTATCTTAAAAAATAAATAAAATATATTTATTTATAATTATTAAACGTATTATAACTATTAATAGTATTATTTTGTTTATTAATTGCGGTAAATTATATTTAACACTATAAAAAATCTGTATTTTCACGAGTATAGATAACTATACTTATAGATAAGAACTGAAAGAAAACAAATGCCAGTGTTAAGATATAACATCTAATATAGTGTCTTGTATAAAATGTCCTAGAAAGTCCTAGAGAATTTTGAAATCTATAGTATGCAGCAACCCTGAATATTATAAAATAATATATTACCTACATGTTTGATAAATATTTCATATTTATATATATTTTAATTTGTTCAATAATTATAATGTGTTTATATAGTTTACGTGGGATTTGTGTTGCTTAATACTAGTGAAAACACTCGTTCTATATACTACCATCCTAAGCCAAAAGTCAGTAAAGTGATATTGTAATAGTTTTGATAAAAAAAAAAAATACAACTTTTCCGAATCGTTCTGTTATTTTTTATTACATGTTATTAAAATTAATTTAATAAATTGATGATAATAATTATTTTAATGATTCTTTAATAATTTTCTGTAGAATTTAATAAAAATTACGATACCCATTAAATATCTCAAAACGTAATTACGTATATTACTACATTTTTTAGAGAGAAAAAAAACATAAATATGCTTACATAAGTAAGTTAGGTTACCGACTTTTATTATATGTTAACGAACAAATTCGTATTATTATTTTTAAAAGAAAAAATGTACCAGTTTTTATTATTTAAATTTTCATACGAGAATATAGGACGGGCGGAATGAATAATGAATACACAAAATATATAGGTATATATTATAATGTAAAACGTTATACGCCATCTTGTGAAATAGACAAAAAAAATAAATATATATATCTAGTACAATGGAATCATGGCTACATTCTATAGAGTAGTTTCGTTTTATTCTCTGGTTTTTCGGTTATCTATTCTCTTCCTCCACCCCCTCTTCACGCGATTGCACGAATTTAAAATAAGACCATCTGCTGATTTCATTTTTTTTTTTTTGTACTTACAAGACTAGATTTAAAACACCGTGCATCATATAAAAACATAATATTTTACCTAATAAACCGAGTATTTAAAAAACTAAATTAAAAAATCATCATTATTAATATTATTTAAGATGCTAGGCAATTTATAGGATGGACGATTATTAAGTCTTTCTTTTTTGGTGATGTAAGACGAAAATTAGTTTTATAGGTCACTGAGTGGAGAGTTACATATAATGCTATACGGATGGGTGAAAATATACCACGCCTACATACAAACCGCCGATTTCAATTTCTATTCCCAGGCTGTTTATACTTTTTTTTTTATTAAATTTTTGTCACTATTTAGGCAACACACGGTCTATCCCTATCAATGTAATTACTCTCCAAAACATCTTAAATACATTGTGTATTATCAGCAAGTATTTCAATATGGAAAATATAGGTTTTAATATTAATTTATTCCAAGGTGGTTGATGCGGTAGCAAGATCAAATCCTTTTATTATTTTAAATGTAATTTCAAGATTATAATCCAATCCATTATGAGTGTATGAACTGTAATTCAAATATAGTTTTGTGTGTATATATATATAGATATATCTTTATTCTATCAATATTGCTTAAAAAAGGTTTTTTTTTCTTTTAATTCTATGGTAAGTAATTTTACGAATGATAACTTAAAAAATTAATTATTATTCAATGGCATTGATTTTTATTTCATTCATATCTCTAGAGTTTGATGAGAGTTCTTAATTATTATGATCCAATCATTAGAGCTATGTCATAGGGCAATCAATATTTTGTCATAAGAACTACATGTACAAAACATTTGTTTTAACTACCAAATATACTAGGTACTATACAAATATTATACTTAATTCTAAGTAAGTCAATTGAAGTAAAATAATCATTTATATTGAGATTATACTTTTCTAATAACTATTAACAGTTTGTTGTTGTCTTTGAGGTGGTTTAAATCAAAGGTTGTTTTAAATAAGATAACAGAAAGTAGTCTTTTAATCTTTGTCAAAACAATTACTTTTTGTTTCAAAATTTTAGAAGTACCATAAAAAAAAAAAGGCCAAGGAAATCATCAATTTTATTTTATAATAAATATTAAATGGATATATTTACATTTAATAATATTTACTCATTTCGAAATATAAAAATTTGCAACACAAGGTTTTTATGTTCAAAAACGCTCATGCCGACATCCTATTAATATTATGAAGAAGGTTTTTTTAATACATTTGCTTATTCTTTTTATCGGAGCAACCAAAATTCATCCTTTACTGAAAATTATTATAGTGAAAGTAAATGCATTTTATAGGAAAATATTGTAATATATATATTAATAGTAATAATGGTATTAAGGAAATCAAGCTTGAAACCAAAAAGATGAATTTCAACTAACTGCATTTAATTTGATTGATGTTTTTACAGTTCAATAATTTAGTAGCTAAACTCTTTGATTATTTTTTCCAACTTTATTTTTATTTAATAAATTAATTATAATAGTTATATGCACTTTATTTCTATGGTTGGAATATGTATGCATTGTTTGTTACTCAGAATTCAATAATAATAATGCCGAAGATGGGATGTAGAAAACAGCAGGTGTGTCTACCCAACATCTGGTCTTTGTCTCATATTGCTCACCTTAGCTAAAATCTGCATTGTATTATTATATTAAACTTGAAATCAATGATAAATTATTGCATATGAAAAAAGTATACTTGAAGAGATTTAATAATACTGTTTTAATTTATGAAATACATTATGTTTTATGTTGAATTATGTTTAAAGACCGACTTTAAATTCTTAAATAAAATTGTTTGTTAATAAAATTTAATCATTTAAAAAAAAAATATATATATATATTGAAATGTTAGGTCTGATAAACTACATTGGAATGAAATTATTTAATTGTTTGCTTGCATTTTTTCTTTCTAGTCCTTGCTTGTTTCCACGATTTTTGAGGCATTGAACTGTACCATAAGTTTAATTACTTATCTATTAAGTTTCTACATGAATATTTTCAAGCATGGTTATTGCATACAGTGTTAATCGATTAATAAATTCCGAGCCCAGAAACAAACTATACTATTATGGGTTTCGTGAGGATATGTTTATTTATATTTTTTTCTTTATTACATAAATGTAATTCAATAACTTAAAATAAATTCAAATACATTCAATTCAATTTACTTATTGAGCAATATTAATTATTAATATTTTGAATCAAGATGAGTGAGTCTAAACAAGTGTCCTCGGAGTCTTTGATCAACATTTGTTGTTTAAATTGTATTTATTTATGAAATAAGTATAATTAATTTAGAAAATGATTCAATAAATTATAAATAATATATTATTCTAGTTAGATTTCTACAGTATAATATTAAATTGTATATGATAATTTATATATTATAAATTTGATTAATAAGTTAAACAATTATTCAAATATATACCACACAACTTGTAAACATATAATTGTATAAAATTAATAAATATTTTAAATTAATCTTATTGTGGGCTTTACTTTATTAATAAATAATTTGATATGAATATGTATTTAATTACTACTATTGTATTACTATTTAAGTATTTATTATTATTATTATTATTATTAATACTTTGAACGGGTACCTAATTAGATATAAAAATTAGTTTTAAAAATAATCAGTATAATGAAACACATATTTATTTTATTAACTATTGTAATTGTTTTATTTTTAGATGGTTTGGATTAGAAAGAAACTATAACATCTTAGTGATGGACTTATTAGGTCCATCGTTAGAAGATCTTTTCAATTTTTGTTCGCGACGGTTTACACTAAAAACAGTTCTTATGCTTGCTGACCAAATGATTAGCCGTATTGAATATGTTCACTGTAAAAGTTTTATTCATCGTGATATTAAGCCGGACAACTTTCTAATGGGAATTGGTCGTCATTGCAATAAAGTACATAATATTACTTACTTTATTATACATTTTATTTAAATAATTTTTTTTAAATTATATAATTTTTTTTAGTTGTTTCTTATTGATTTTGGATTGGCCAAAAAATATAGAGATATGCGCACAAGAACTCATATTTCGTATCGTGAGGATAAAAATCTTACAGGAACAGCCCGTTATGCTTCTATCAACGCTCATTTAGGAATTGAACAGAGGTAATATAAATCATTTCTTGTTAAATATTTGTATTTATATTTGTGAAATTTCCATTTTTTTTTATTTTTTTTCTTAGCCGTCGGGATGATATTGAATCATTGGGATATGTACTTATGTATTTTAATAAAGGATGTTTGCCATGGCAAGGATTAAAGGTACAACTATGACCTATGTTTTTTTCTGTTGTAATTGCATGCATAGTTATTACGCCAATAATAAACAGTCTATGTTTACATGGTACAAGATAAACCAATTGAAAAAATCAACTAAAAAATGATGAGAAAAAAAATGAATATATTATATTATTAACAAGTTATTATTATCATTTTATTTTAGGCAGCAACAAAACGGCAGAAATATGAAAAAATTAGTGAGAAAAAAATGTCAACACCTGTCGAATTCCTGTGCAAGGTATAATAATTGTATTTATTGTTTTAAATTGTTTATTTATAACAATTAAATGTTATAAATATTGAATGTTATTATTATAATTTATTCTGAAATTAGATAAACAAATCAAATTAATTTAGTATAGTCTTATTGTAACTTTGGTGATAATATTTAGTAAATATGATTATTTTGAATACATAATGATTAAAAAAGTATTTATGTGTTATATGCAATTATTTATATTATATTTTACATTTTACAATCAATACATTTAATGTTAATTGTTAATTTAGGGACTGCCAGCAGAATTTGCCATGTTCCTAAACTACAGCCGAGGTTTAAGATTTGAAGAATCACCAGACTATATGTATTTGAGACAGTTGTTCCGCATTTTATTTAGAACATTAAATCATCAATATGATTATATATTTGATTGGACTATGTTGAAACAAAAGGAGTATAATAATGAGGGGCAAAATGCTGCTGTACCGCAAGGTGGCTCACCTGTGTCAGGAGCTGCTGCAGCTGGTGGGCCACAACCATTTCCCCCCCAGACGTCAGCAACCCTAGGTAACCCATAAACACAATACATGTTGATTGAAAAAATTATGATTTTTGTTCAATAAACAAACTGAAAATCACTATTAAATAAAGATATTTTGAAAAATATTGGAAGTATTTATTGCCTTGATTATTGGTAACTTATCTATCTGGCTTATTATTACTTACAGTTTGTTTTTGTGATCAAATTTTTAAATCATACATTTTTTTTTATTTTACAATTTTAACGTAAAACTTAAATATAAATATATATTAACATGTTGACTGCCACACACAATTGCCTGCCCTGCTTTTAGCTAGAAGCCAGGTGTACAGTTTTGTGTACATACTATAACATGTCATACCTTTTCCGTATACATTATATTGTACACTCACTTATTAGTCAGACAATCTTCATGTGCAGAAACGTGTAAATAGAAGTGTTGATTGATTTTAGATTGGAATAACAACCCCGTGGTTCCCAGAGTTATTTTTGTATACTTGGCAAAACATATGATAATTTATATAATAATTGACTTTTTATTTTAACCAATAGTTGATACAATTTTACATATAACTTTTTTAAAATATACATGGCAATTATACAGAGTACAAAAAAAGTACAATGGGAGTCAACATGTTAAAAAAAACTTTGGAAAACAAAAATAAAAAATGTATGTTAATATTTTTCTAGCTACTGCAAACCAGGCGAGCAAGAACTGAGCCCTCATGTACTTTAAATTTAGCTTTGACTTTATAAATTGATTTAAATATTTTGCAATTCAGCAATTAATTAAAGCGATGTCAACTCTGAAATTCAAATCTTTTTATTTTTCAATTTTCAAAATTGTGCACAAATATTTTTTAAAAAAATTCTCACACAGTGTATAATTTAATATATTTTTTTTCATTTTTAGTGTATTACATCATAATGTAAATTAATTTTTGTTTCAGGTAATCGCTAAAATAAAAAAATTAAACAGCGGATCCTTTATCCTTAACCCTACTGGTTTCCTCTATGTTAACATACAATTTTGTATATTTTTTTTTATTTCAATGTTATTATTTAGCAGTATAAAAAAAAATATGTAAATTGACTTCCTTTATTTTTGTAGAGTGAAGTGGCCAAAATTGATATACTCTAAACTTTTTTTAAAATTCATTTCTCCCATTGAATTATTAATATGAAAACCAGATATTATGAAAATACATGACATTGTATGTATTGTCAATTCAAATAAGTCGTACTTCGTATTAATATAATTTAAACAATATATATATATATATATATATTGTTTTTTTGGAAAGTTAAGTATTAGGTGTTATAGAAACTTACTTTTAAATTAAAGTAATTATATTTAAATAAATGTCGTTTATGTATTAAAGAAAATTAAAAAATAATAACTATAACTCTTTTATTATTATAACTATTATTTTAAGTTGCATTTAATGTTTTTTTTTTTTTTTTACTTTATCTCCTAATAATTATTTTAAAACTATACACTTTACACTTAACTTGCATAAATAAAATAAATAGTAAAATTATTTAGGAACTTTGTAAAAAAAAAAATAAATATATTTGACTAACTATAAAATGTATGCTAATAATTTTTTGTAAAACTTAAGTCATTAATCATTATTAATTTTATTGATCATAACTGTTGACTTATTGAATTTACTTAGGCGAGACTTTTATTTATTTTATGAGTATTGTTGTTTCCTAGGGTCTAATAATGAGCATCAATTAAGGATTGAAATTTATTCTTATTTTAGTGTTTTATCTTTGTATATATGTATATTATTTTTATGTGTATATATATATATATATGTATATATATATATATAACAATTTATGTACGTTTCTGTACAATATAGAGATTAAACCACTTTTTTCGAGATCTGTATGCTCTCGTTTACAGGTACAAATAGCTTTAATTAGTCTTCTTAAAATAAAAATTTTATTTATAAGCATACTTGTTAAGTATGGCATGGCAAATTGATTGTAGTTCTAACAAATTATGTATTTGATGATGACTTGTCAAGTGCAACAATTGTAAATTAATCAATTCATTTGCACCATGACTACAGATACAGACAAATAGTTGTTATATCATTATATAAGTACCCATTTATTGTGTTTTACTATATTATGAATACACTCTAAAATACAATTTGATTCTATACACGTACAAGTACTTACAAAAATGTGTATTTATGCTTAGATTTGGAAATTCACGTGAAATAAGTTCATATAAGATAAAGTCGCATATAGTTCAATAACAAATTAAATAATTTTAATAACAACAGGCTTTAATTATATTATAAATTGTTTATTCATTTACATGGATTCAATTTTTAAATCAAATAATATTTGTTGACACCAAAGACAATTATAATACATTTTTTATTGATTTTATTTGTAAATGCTCAGATTGTGCTAAATTCCCAATAATACAATTTGATAAATTAATTAAAATAAAGGGAAACCTACAAATAGATAAAACTATAACTCATGAAAAATGAATATTTCAACAGAAATTATATTACTGGATGTATGGTTATGTAAAGACATAGGTTTAACATGCAATTTTAACTGACTGTGATTTAAACGGTTTAACTAAAACAAAACGATTTGAATTATTTTTTTGTATTAATAATACACAATAATAAATTAGTGAAATAATTTGCGCACGTGTGCAAAATTGAAATGTATACATGTGATTCGTAAACACGTATTGAATTGATATAAATTTTGATGCTATTGTTTTTTAAATCACCAATGCCTAATATTATGATTAAATATTCACAATAATCATGTATTTTGGGTTAAACATTAATTTTTACCATTGTCGAAACTTTGTTAAATTATAATACAAACATCATATTTTTAATAGGACTAATTTGTGTAATGACAAAATAAAAACGATTTGTTCGTATCATCTGTATTATTGATTTTATAATTTCTAGAATCGACTTGGTGGTCGAAAAAAATGTCTGATAAAAATAATTTCGGTAAAATATCTTTTCTTATTGTATACAATGACAAACGGATATTTCCAGAGCCTTATTTGGATCTCCACATTAGGATTATTTTTACATCCTTATATAAAACACATTATAATATATATTTTAATTTACAATAAAAATGTCCACTTTATGAGATGCTTCCACATATCAACATGACCAAAAAAAAAAAAAAAAAATGTACATTCAATAAAACGAGGATCACCACAGAATATAGGCACCGGGCTTCCATATTCCTAAATCTGGCCCTGGATATTTCAGTAGAATGGTTGCTATAAACAAACTATGAAAGTAGGTATTTGGACATTTTTTTTATTAATAGTTCATTGATTATTTATTATTAAAAATAGGCAAAAAACCGAATTTTTTTTAGAAATTAATCATTACTCTATATTAATAAAACACCAACAAAATAAATGTAAATAATATTTATGTAATACAAATAAATTTTAAAAATGTACTTATTATTAATATTGTAAATCAGGTAGGTTAGGTTAGGTACCACATAGGTATTATATATTATAATAAATATAATTTAGTTTAGAAAAACAATGTCCGAACTTTTTTTTCATACCACTTGACTTAACTGTTTTACTAAGTTGTGGAGCCAACATACACGGAAGGACATTTATTATTATTATTTATTACGTGGATGATAGTAAGTAACTGCTAGTTCAAGTAAAATGTATCAACGATAACGCCAGCCAGATAGTATATACTCAATTATTGCTTTTTGATTGTATAGTCAATACAAATAAGTAACAGGTATTTGAGTTTATGCTTTGTGTGTATTTGCTCTAATGTCAGTGTGAAAATACTTAAAATGTGTATATATGTTGTAGGTACACATTATCATTGGACAAATTAATATTTATTTCCATTAAAAATATCTTCAAAGAAATGTTTAATACAAGTAAAATGAAAAACTACAGACAACTCAAATATCAATTTTAGTTAATATGTTGAATTCAAAACAAATGTTCTAGATAATTAACTGTGATAACATGGTTCAAAATTGTATGTAGAGAACTGCTCTACATAGTATACACATCACAAATGTCTATATTACATATTATAGTATCTTAATGGCCTAAATAGTTTAATTATATAAGCACTGAAATAATAAATTGTCTAACTAATATCAACATTATTCATTTTGCTCAAAATCTAAATTTTAGACAACAAACAATAATAAAATGATTTATACACCAACAACAAATCTATACATTTTTAGTTAAACAAATTAATTTATTATGAGATTGAGAACAATATTATTTAATTAGGTACAAACAATTAATGATTTCGACCATCTCTAATTAATTGTTTGGAATTTGGTTTTTGTTCTTCATTTTAAAGGATTAGAAAGACTGTATATTAATGCAACGGTTTCATTAAATTGTTGTTTTTCTGAAAATTGTTTGTAAAAAATAATTAACAAACAATAAATAATAACATAAAATAATTTTTTTTTTATGTTTAATAATAAATAGATATTAAAATAATCAACAAAATATTCTTGTTTTCCTGCAATTATTATAATATTTTTAAATTTAGTACAATCAAACACATAAATCACATTTTAAATTTTTAATTTCTATGGTTTGTTAAAATATTATCAATGAGAAGATATTGCAATCCTTTTTGTTACTTACCAAAATCATCAGTAATTGAAGACGGTAAATTGTAATAACTTTCTCCACCAATAATTCCTTTACTTTTGGCAAAACCATGTACTTCAACCCACCCATCCAGGGAACTATCAATTGTTTCATGAAAATTAACAGTTATGACTTGGTCATCGGTGCTTTGCAACGTAATAGATTTACTATCAGAACCAACCTGTAAAAAAATTACTCACAAATACATATTTTATAAAAATCCTGTATACAAACACTATACTTACCTTTAAAACACTGCCGATAAAAGTGACCGGTTGGTTGATGAACTTTTGCAAGTAAGAACCGTTTACGAATGCTCGTGTGGGTAAAGTTACGGATTCCATATTTATATTTTTTGAAGCACTTTTAAATAAATATAAAATTAAAATTTTAATACAAATCTGCATTACTCATAAAGAATATAAGAATTAGAAACATTCACAGTGATAGCCAGTAACAATAACCTGCTATTTTCCCGGTTATTTTATCCTTATCAAGTATTTACATCCATAAGTATTGGAAGTCAGTAACAAATTTTGGGTTTGTATTTTTCTTGATTTTTCCATTTAAAATAAAATTTGAAATTGTTATGTATAAAAATAAATAAATAAGTAATATTAAATAAAATGCACACTATAACAGGAACTTTTTGGTTCATAAATTAAATAATAATATATAACTTTTAAGTGGTAGTGGAATATAGAGACAGTTCTTTCGTTTTCGTATAATTAACTGATACGGGAGGGCGGCAACTTAAAAATCGTGAACAATAACAGTATTATTACAACAGTGTCTGTTTATTTTTTCAAATTTAAGTGAAAATTATTATGAATTAAACATTTGTTGGTTTTTTTTCTAGATGGGTAGTGTTTTAATTTAAACCATCAAAGTAGTAAATGCAAATTTATGTTAAACAGTTTATTTGAATATATTGTAATATGCCTATGGATGCACAATTCGGCTGTATATACTCATATTAAGTGAAAGTTGGTAAATGTGTTCCTATTTGTCTACTGAAAAAATAATTCTTAATTATATTAATTTCATGCATGCTATTTGTACAGACCTCAAGTTCACTAAAGTTAAAAATCCGAATTTTTTCAACAAGATAATTACCTACATAGGTATGTATTACTACTAATTTGATTAGCTAGTGCTACAACATGTAATTTTCAAAATAATTCATTATTCATCTTATAATTTACTTATTAATGTATGTCATAAAATAAAATTGAAGAAATATATTATAAAATTTCCAATTTTTAAAGTTGGTAAAACAATATTGAATAGGTACTTCTTAAGTACCTAGTTTTAAATTAAGAGTATTATATCTTTATTTAATATAAACATAAACGTTAAAGGGGGATTGCACCCCCTAATATTTTGTAAATTGATTTAAAGTAAATTTATTATTGATTTAGGCATTTAGGGATACACTATGAAATTATTAAAATCATTTGTACAAATATAAATGTCATGCCTCTATTCTATCTTCCCAAGTTCCCTCATAAATCAGTGGCCCATCTATAAGTACTATCCTACCTTTATTATCATTATAATTTCATTTATTTTTGTTTTATAGATTTTATGGACGCTGTCTTATGGAATTCTCTAGTACTGAATATTATATTATTTTGTGTATCTTGATTGTTCCTGTTTATTATTTCTTTCAACTCTGGGCATGGCTTGGCTGGGAATTGTTCAAGAATAACTAACTATCAAAACAAAGTGTAAAAGTATATACTTTTCCTTATTGTATTATACTTTTTATTGAATTTTATATTAAAATAAATAATATTTACTACTTAATAATTAATTATATATTATAAATTGTAATTTAAATGCAACAAAATCTTATATAAATAGGTATGATAAACAAACACAGTTATAGATAATATTATTATCTATATCTATTTGACCTAATAATTATGTAATATAAACCGTCCTAGTTATTAGGTCTATAGTTTGAATAGATATTATTATCTAATATCTATGCGAATTTACCATCAGAATTTTGGATCTTTATCATTTTCAGACTGTGTTTGGTAAAGATATATATTTTTTATGTTAGGTTCTTAACATTTTTTCTGAAAATCACAAACTAAGATATACAGAAACCACATAGATAGATTTATAGCTGTGCTGAAAACATAGACCTTATCAGAGACCTCAAAGATCTCTAATGTGATATTTGAAGACCCTTTCTCGGTTTTTCCACTCACCTCGTTACTCGGTTCACCATTACCAGTTCTGTATATCTTAGTCTATTTTAGTCTGTGGTCCATGCTGAAAATCTTGTTTATATGCATACGTGCAGGTTATAAGTGTATGGTTTTAATTATAAAATGGATTATTCATAAGTTTTATCAATAATATTAGTTTTTTTAGTGTCTTTACAAACAGCAACCCCTATATATAGTATTGCTGTTTATATGGTCATATATATAAGTGATTTACAAATCTTTTTTTTTTTTTCAAAGATAGACATTTGTAAAATTAATATTGATTATAATTTTATTATTTGATACAGATTGCATAAAGAACAATGATTGTTTATATAATTTAAAAATTGTCAAATAATATATTTATATAGTTAGGACAATTACTTCGACATCATGACTACTGCGTTTAGTTCAAGAAATTTGAATTTGTCAAATAAAGACAAGTAATATACATTTATTTTATTTTAAATTTATTTATGTTATATACTTTTATTTATAGAGATAATTCAAGTTTATTGAAGAATAAAGAAAAATCAATGTATCATGTTTATTATCGATCAGATTATGTGGATGCAGAGAAGTAACATTTATTTGATAATATATCTTAAACCTATTTATTTTAATCAAGTGCAATTTTTTTTTTAGAAATATTCCAAATGTATTTATTACACCTGCAATTAATCGATCAGATAGTGTTTTGTATCCATTATGTATTTTAAAAAGAGAAAAGTATTGGATTGAATATTAATCAAACCAAAATTTGTGTTTAATCTTTTTTTTTAATTTTAGAGACATACCCAATATTTTCAATGTTGACAAATTTCAAGTGGAAACTATACAAACTTCAAATTATATGGACAAATTTTAGTAATTAATTTATACATTTATTCTTCTAAATTGAACATTCAATGTATTTATTTTGAAATAAATTTTCATTTGCTTACAGCGATTATTCTGATTTATTTTCTTTACATAAACCACATAGTTCCAACAATGATTTTTGGGAAAAATATAGGTAACTTAAATTATAATGGAAAAAAAAAATATATTTTATTATTTTTCTATTATAACATTTCATGTTATCTTATTATATTTAGATATTTATTTCTTGCATGTTTTTTAATTTTGTCAATGCAAATAAGTGTATGGTTTTAGAACATTTTTTTAATTTTATTTGATTATTATTTTATTACTATTATTTGTTTATGATTTTATTTTATAGCAATTATACAAATGTATTTAGTCTATCAGATATACAGAATTTAGAGATTAATAATAGGTAATACAATTTTATTCAAGCTAATGTATTATTATTTGTTCATTATTTTATTGATGTTGTTTATGGTCTGTTGTAGTGACAATTTGAAACATGAGAAGAACAATTTTATTTTAAACAATAATAAGGTGTCACCGAAACCTTCATCAGAGGTAAACTATCTAACAAATTAAACAAAAAAAAAAAAACCATTGTAGGTAGTAGTAATCTATTTATATTTTTATATTTATAGAAAGTTAATGAATCAAATACAACTGAAAAATGTCTTATCTCAAAAGAAAATATGAGTTCTGCTTTATGTTTTTGGTGTATTGTCACAGGAGCAAATGTTCGTGATCATAATTTAAAAACATATTTTCCTCATAAAGAAATAAGTAGTACATGTATAATGAAAGATGTTAAGCTTATGTTGATTAATATGTGTTCTATTTATTTTCTCATGGACAAAGTAAGTCTAATATTTTTTTCTTTTTATAGTTACCATAATATTGTTTTATCTATATTAATTATAAAATATATTATTAATATTTCAAGAATTTTTTTTTTAAAATGATTTCTGCTTTTTTTTATTATATTATTTTATATAACATAGTTAACTGTTATTTAAAATAATATATATTATATAAAAAAGAACCTAGTATAAGAAAAAGGACTGGGTTTATTTTTCTTCACTAAACTGAGTATACAAATAGGTATCAATAAATATATATTGTCAGATCTTTCAAAAAATATTTTAAAGAAATAATATAATACTGTATGTTTATTGTATTTTTAGAATACACATATGTACAAGCGAAATGGAAATATCAGTATTACTGGGTTAACCCCTGAAATGTTTGAGTCTGCTACAGATCCAATTTTGAAGTGTTCTAATTTATACAAAACATTGTGTAGTATAATCACCAAATGGAAGAAAATATGTCATGATGATATCATTAAAGTATTAATAATCACCGACATTTGTGGTCTTTGTTTATCTAACAGGTGATAATATACCAAAAATACTATCATGCAGTCTGAGTAGAACTTGCTTGATTTCATTTTTAGAGTAAAATCATCTATTATAAAATTAAAATAAGACAATATTTCAAAGTGTAAGATGATGCTTTTTTAAAAAAAAAAAAAGTATATATTAATATTTTAAAAATTGATTGGTAATTTAAAAATGTTAAAATGGTCGTTATTTCTAAACAATGTATTGAGAATTATGTTTGGAAAATTAATAAACGCACCATCTTGCACTCCAAAATATTGTTCTCTTAATTTTATAATATGTAATTTAACTCTAAAACCAAAATTAAGCTCAAACCTCGTCAGCATGTTTTAGTTATATTACCCTTTAGATAGATAAAGATGGCAAATGCGGTGTGGTATCCTTGTAATGAGATATAGTTGATTTTATTAGTTTTAATATTAATTTTATTTTTTCCTAGGCATTCATATTTGCTATATCTAATGTATTAGACGATTATGAACGAACTATATATGCCGTATCAGATGAGTCTTTGTTGTCACTAGTGGACCGTTTGTCTTATATAACTCCTCAATTACAGCTGTTAGTAAATATATGTTGCTTAAAAGAAGAAGGTTACGTTATTACTGCACATGAAACACCTTGTGGTATTAAATTGTTAAACAAGATTCATGGTTATCTATATAACTATCAATTGTCATGGGATTTATTTCTAAAAATGTTATTATACATTTTCGAATCATGCTGTTTGGCTTATTTCAAGTATATAAAAATAATTTTTTAAATGTAATTTTTTTCTTTTTTTAATAAAGACTTTTTGTTAGAATTTTGTCAAACTGGGCATTAAAAGGTATTTTAAGTGATAAAGAAACTTACATGTTTGTTCAATTAAAACCGGACATTGAAGATGAAGATATCAATAGTCGAAGACATTGGGATCAATTTATTATTAATGAACATATAGAAGTTCCAGTATTTTTACAAAAATATAAAAGAGATATATTAAATTGTGGAAAAACTATTAATTTTTTTAATAAATTCAATGATTTGGTAAGTATATCCATAAGCATTAATGTTCATTGTTATTTTTTTGAATCTATTGTTAATTAAGTTTTTTTTTTTGAAGAACGTATTTTCACCTGATATAACCTGTTGTTTTGATTCTGTTGATACTCAACGAGTTTATGATCAATTTTCTATTTATTTTAAGTATGACTCCAATTTCAAACCTACCAACTGTGTTAAAAAAATGTCTAATTGTTACCTGTATGAATCAATTATTGAACATGTTTATCCAAAAAACAACATTGGTAAGTCAAAACGATAATACAGGGTGTGGCCGGGAAACTACCTTATTTAAAAATGAATAAGACAAATAGTATAAGGAGATATCAGTTTAATTTTTTCCAAGTTATAGAGAGACATTTAAAGTTTTTTTTTATTATGTTTTAAAAATTATATCATTAAGGCGGCCACCATTCTGATCAATGCATTGAAATATTTGAGTTTTGAAGTTTCTCTCACTCTTACCAGCATATCGACGGGTATATTGTCGATAGCGGGTTGAATATTGTTCATCATTTGAGCCAAGGTCTTTGGATGTTTGATGTAAACTAAAGATTTAAGATATCCCCACAAAAAGAAATCATACGGGGTTAAATTAGGTGAGCACTGGTCATTGAAGATCACCCCGTAAAGAGATGAGAAGAACCTAACCAGGGAAATGTTCTCGCAATAGATTCATAGACGTACGTGCCATGTAGGCTGTAATACCATCCTGCTGAAACCAGACATTCCCCACATCCAGTTCTTCAAGTTTTAGTAAAAAAAACTCCTCAATCATGTGGACATAACGAACAGAATTGACCGTAACTGTCTGACCATTTTCTTCAAAAAACCATAGTCCATTGATGCCTATTCTGGACAATACACACCAAACAGTAACATGTTTTGTATGGAGGGGCTGCTCATGAAGTTATCTAAAGGTGTCCACCCATAAAATAATTGATTTCCGATCAGGAAATCGACCTACGGGGGGCGATATTAAAGTAATTTCTGAATGCACAATGCGTGGCTATGATTGAACGGCCGCTTGAAAAGTACGACTACAACGCGAACGCGCGCTCCTCTGTCGTCCACTGCATGATCATTTTTAACTAACATGATATAAAACGTTTCAAATAAGGAAGATTCCCTGCCGCACCATGTATTATAATGGAAATTAGATAATAATACAAATATAACTATGTAGTTTATTATAAAAGATAGATTATACAATATAATTTATATTAATATTGGATAAAAATAAAACATGTTAACCTATTAGTTACCAATCATTGCTACAAAATAATTAAGGACAAGAAGAATACTCTTTCTTTTCACTCAAATGTATTAGACGAGAAGTTCCCAAACTGTGGGTCGCAAAGGCATGAATTTTGTAAAGTTATAAATTTTAATTTTGTTGATAAAAATGCAGGTCATTAGTATGTGGCGGGTCGCCGAAATAAAAAAAAATATTCGAAAATGGATTGTATCGTGAACAGTTTGGGAACCTTTGTATTAGATGATTATTTTTATATTTACATACTTCTTAGTCTTGTTTAGAAATTATATAATGCAGTTCTTAATGCACCTAATATAAACAATATTTATTATTCACAGATAGTAATGATAATCAGAAGGAGAATGTAACTAATGAAAAAAAAACAAGTGTTATTAAGACCAATACAATATTATACTCAAATAACAATAGTTATGATTTATTTCAAATTCCTAATTGGAATTCTGTTGATAATGTTTATGACTTTAATAAACCATATGGATTTTTTCTTAACAATGATGATTCATTGGCATATAATGACAAACCATTTGATGTAATTAATATGATAGATTATTTACCACAATCATTACTAATACCAGCTCGTATACAAAAGAATGTTTGCGATAAACAAATATTGGACATGTTTTTTGTTCAAGAAAATTTGATGGGGCGTCTATTTTATTTATCCCAGTGTTTCTTTTTGATGAATTGGAAATTTTCATCTAGATTGTGTAAAACACTATTTGATGGTATTGTTTCTAATCGACAAAAACCAATGAACATTTTTAATCCAGTTAAGTTAAAATCTATTGTGGATGAGGCTATTCAAGACAGCTTCTCAGGGAATAAACAACATAATTTAACATTGGAAGTTACTTTTCTCCCTCATTTAAATGGAATTATTGATATTACAGTAAGTAAAATCAATAAATAACCACTGACTTCATTTTTCAGATCAAATTAAAAAAAAAAAAAATTATTTTTATTTTTAGGACGTGGAATGTGTTGAACTAAATTACACACCTGAATGGCCAATGAATATGATGTTGTCAAACAAAATATTATTAAAGTATAGGCGAATATTTATGTTTGCCAACAAATTAGAATACGTTTCATGGAGTTTATCTAAAGCTAGAGAACTATTGAGTATATTTAAAAATGATATAGGAATACAACTTAGAAAGGTAGTTGTATATATATTATATTTTACATGCGTATATTATATAATAGTTAATTAATTTAATTTGCAATAGATAAATCTCTTTAAACATTGGATGAATCAATTTGTATCATCTATTCAACAATATTATAAGCAAGTTGTGATTAACACATGTTGGTTGGAATTAAATGAGAATTTTGAAAATACCCATAATTATGATGATCTATTTTCCAGTCATAAACAGTATCTGCACAAAATGTTAAAGCGGTTAGTATGATTTAATTGTATTAGTTAATAATAGTCTATTATGTTAATAGGACTTATTATAATGTGTATAAGATAGGTGGATCTCGCCCCCCTCTTGATTTGGGTTTATGGGTATAGTCACTCGAATAAGTAGTGTACTGTAAGCATTGAGTGGGATGTGTATGTATAATATGCACAATGTTTGCCTCTTTTTCTTGAGGCATATCAAGAACAGCCCCCAAAAGCAGATTACACAAATGGTAACTCTAATTCATTAACTTTAAGTAATTTTTAAAAATAAATACATTTTTGGTTATCATCTAATAGAGTTTTTAGTCCATGTATAGAACAAAATTGCTTAAATATTTATTTAAGAAGTTTGATATTTTAGTTAAATATATTTTTGATATGCTATGTTTGCAGGTGTTTTATGATTGTTGGTCTGAAAGATAAACTTATTCTATTAAATAATATATATATAGAAATATTGACGTATTATCAAGCTTTAGCAAGTGGTAAGTTTTACAAGAAAAATTCTGAATGGTTACATTCAGAGTTCTTTGCCATGGAACAATCTTTTTCTCGATTTGTAAATTTAAGAGAAAGATTTTACTCGAGCGTATTGAAAACAATAAATGACAATGGAAAACATTATTTTGTGGAATTAGATAATTTAATTACTGTACTCGGACCGTCATACAATTCCATATGAAGAGTGTTCATTTGTATACATAATATAGTATTACATATTTTTAAATTATTATTTGTAATTTAAGATAATTTATTGTTTGGTTTTTAAATTTTAAATTATTATTTTTTTCAAAAGTTTACATATAGACTAAAATTTTTCTGTGACAAATTTTTAAAAATGATTAGTCTATCGTCCTGCATTTAACAAATTAATAGTTTATTCAATACCTATTACCACTATGTTATTTATTGTTCTATTAATTGGTGTTTTATTTTATCATACAATTATTATACTAAATATGAATATTAAATTTAAATTTGAATGGTTCTCATTGGATTATTCTTAATTGAATTTTTCTTCAAACCCATTTCATTTAATTGTTTAAATTTTTTAAAAATATAAGGAATAATATAATTTGATTGAAGTATAAATAGTAGAATAAAATAGTCATTTGATAGTTGATGGATAATAAAGCTGTTGGGTGTGCAATGAATATAGGCCTTTAACCTTACGGAGCCTCAAAAAGTGAAAGTAAAAATTCAAAATTGTCTTTCAAATCTTTTTTTGTTTCTATGCAACAGATATATTTAAGTTAAGTCTCCTTCTAGTGTTCATGGATAGGACCACAGAGACTATAATCTGTGATTGGTCGCCGGTCGACATTGTTCATTGTTGTCGAGAACTGCGGTGGTGTAGACAGATGATTACAGAAACTATACTATATTTTATTTTGTAATATAATATATATAAATTTTTGGCGGTGATGGCAGCTGTGTATTAAATACAAAGTTAATATTGCGGCGCACACGTTTAATGATTTGCATATAATAATATATAATGTTACATATAATTCTTCAATTTAAGAAGTACTTTTTATTGTAATTTATATGCACCGCACTCAATACTTTTACACATAATATATATAAATTTAAAAAAAATGTCATATTTACTAAAAACTAAAAACTGAACAGAGTATAGGAGACCAAACTCATAAGGCCGACCTTGTTTAGATAACAGTACCGAAAAGAGTTGCATAATTAAACGGCCATCAGATAGCGTGGCGTGCGGTAGCGTAGTATGTTTATCATGTACAATATAGACATTTTATAAAATAATTGTATTATTTATACTTGTTTTTAATTTTGTCTTTATAGCTGAAAATAAAAATAATCATGTTTTATATTAAATTTAAAATAAAATTTGTATTGTGCATTGGTGAGGTCCACATAAGTGAATATATAAATATTATAGTTTATTATCTCAAAAAAAGGGGTTAAATTGTACATGAGATAATGATTAAAACTTTGAATACTTAAATATTCTGTTTTTTCTGAAGTTTGCATTATATTTTGGGTAAATCTTGCTTTGTGTCACGGGTAATTTTTCAACAAATAAGGCTAATAAAATTATTAGCATTAAAATAAAACTGTATTTTCTGCTCCAATTCTAGACTCTCATAATCCTTAATATTATTTTCAACATTTTACATTTTAGATATAGTTTATATATCTATTTAAATATGTTTATCTTATAGGATTTTAATAAATCTAATAACAGTGATTTGTATTCATAAGTTGGATATTTATTAGATGATCATAAAAAATTTAATAAAATTTAACAATGCGAATGTATTTTATAGTAAAACGTTTCTATAAAGATACTACCAACAAAAAGATCACTAACAAGAACAGAAAATTATCAAAATTACAATAAGTACTAAGTGACAAAATAAACATCATAAATAACTATTTAACATTATAATTAATTTACAATACTAATTTACTATAGTTATCAATTTTAGATTACCTGCTAATTTAATATTAATAATGTTAACAAACTTAAATTGTAGAAAAATAATTATAATACAAATTACTACTTAAAGTATTTGAGAAAAAAAAAATGATTTTAATTCAGGTCTCTGGTTTTTATTCAATAAAATTATATTAATAACCTGTAGTCCATATATTTATTATCTATGTTAATAATTATTATCAAGTCTATGGTTGTTAATATCGTTGGAAAAATATATTGCGGGACAAATGGTAAAAGTCCAAGTTGATAAGACTATACGATATGAAATTCACAAAATGATAACAGTAGTTTGAAAATGGTTTATATTATTAGTATTTCGAGTTTTCATTACTTATTATATTCTTGTTTTTACATTTATACTTTATTAATTATATCATTTTTTAATAAGTTCCTATGTTTAGGCACGCGGTTTTTTATTCGAATGGTATTTTATATTAAATATTGTAAAATAAAATCATATTTAGTTTAAATAATGGGCAACCAATTAGTGGGCATAGCTCCTTCGGAAATATTTCCAGTTGAGCACTATTTAACCGATCATTCACAATTACAGTTTGATGCAAGGTAATACTTGTTATTCATAGATTCATAAATACATTTTTAAACAATTTTATTTTGCAGTTTGGGAAGTACCCGATTTTTTAAGGTAGCTCGAGCCAAGTCACAAGAAGGAATGATTGTGGTCAAAGTGTTTGCGCTACACGATCCGATGTTGCCACTGGTAAAACATCGCGTGCGTGTTGAGGAAATAAAGTCAAAATTACAGTCTGCTGTTAACTGTTTGTGCTTTCAAAAAGTCATTGTATGCAAACTGAATCAAATATTGTTCTTTTAATCATTTAGTTATAATAATTTATTTATTTTCAGATGAGTGACAAAGCTGTTTTCTTAATGCGAGAATATGTCAAATATAGTTTATATGATCGTATTAGTACTAGGCCTTTCTTAACAATGACAGAGAAAAAATTTATAGCCTTTCAAATATTGTTTGCTTTGCGACAATGTCATACATTGAGTGTAAGTATTAGTATTTGTTAATAATTAGTAAACGTTCTGTTTTTAATATGTTTGCATTTATAGGTTTGCCATGGTGATATTAAATTAGAAAATATCATGATCACATCTTGGAATTGGGTGTTACTTACAGATATTGCTTCATACAAACCTACATATTTGCCAGACGATAACCCTGCTGATTATTCATTTTTTTTTGATACTTCTCGTAGAAGGTTATGTTACATAGCACCTGAACGGTAAAAATTATTGTAGTTTTTGTGTACATTGCAATATAAATTAAAAAAAAAAAAAATATAATTTTTAGTTTTGTGAAAACTTCTGCAGAACTCAGTAATCAATTGTTACCTTCTGAAGATCATGTAAAAAAAGGAGAGTTGACTCCAGCTATGGACATTTTCTCTGCTGGGTAAAATGAAAAAAAAAAAATTGATAAAAAATAACTAAAACTTCTATATATTTACTATGAAAATATTATATAGATGTGCATTAGCAGAAATGTTTACTGATGGTCGTCCACCATTTGATTTATCACAGTTGTTGGCATATAGAAATGGGGAATATGATCCAATTCCTCACGTTGAAACCATTGATGACGAAGGGATTAGAGTATGTAAAATACAACCAACTATAAAAATTAGAAACTTTTAAAACATTAGACTCAATTTTAGGATCTTATTAAATCAATGATAAATTTAAACCCAGAAAATCGTTATTCGGCTGAGAAATATTTGGACGAAGAGAAAAATAAAATATTTCCAGAATATTTTTATTCTTTCCTTCAACCATATTTGCAAATGTTTTCAGCTACAGATCCTATAATTTCACCAGATGAAAAAATTGATAGGTGAGCAAGTAAATTGTAGTTTAATTACTAAAATAAAATAATTTTAAAAAGAATATTGTTTTAGATTGAAAAGTGACATTAATGGTATAATTAATATGTTGCTCCCTTCTAATGATTCAGAAGAATGTACTGATGGTTTAGTGTTAATTGTTCAATTAGTCACTTCTTGTATAAGGTATACATGTGTTTGTATGACTACTTGTAAAACATAACTACCACGTTTATTGTATATAAAATTATTACTATGCATTTTTTCAGAGGTTTACATTTGTCTACAACAAAGATACAAGCATTAGACGTTTTACTAGAATTATCAGTACATTGTACTGCAGAAACAGTTTTAGATAGAATTGTCCCATATATTGTAAGTAGAATTATTTAATTTCAATAATTTAAATGAATATATATATTTTAGAAAAAAGTTTCTAAGTTAGCAAAATAAATATTTTTTAATACATTTGATAAATAATTTGTCTGATTAGCTAAGATAATTTATAAATAAAGTTAAGTTTATATTATTATTAATGATTTAGTATTGTTTAGTATACATTATAAGCAGTTCAATTTTCATAATTTTCAGAACATTATTGGGAATATTAAAAAAATATGAACCTTGAAAGTTGATTAGACTTTAGTACTTCATAATTATCTTTATATATACACAATAATAAAATTATCATAAACAATATAAACATATCATTATTTAATTCAATTAGATTAATTAGTTTTGAACTTTATTCAAGTTTCATATGATTCAAGATGTTTCTCCCGGAGTGAGAAAATCTGCGTTACATGGTTTAAATAATACACTTTTAACTGTTAAACATTTAAAACCTAGTGATGCAAACACATTTCCAGAGTATATTTTTCCAGGTTTAGTTAATGTAAGTATCTAATTTCTTTGTAACTTTGTTTATTTGTTTGGATTAAGTTTATGATTTTAGGTTTCACTTGATGATGCAGTTATTGTGAGGACAACTTTTGCACAAATTATCTCGCAATTAGCACAAACTGGTTTAAGGTTTTTAAAGTGCTGCCAGAATGTGAAGGACGATGAACCGACTACGGGTGTTTTTGAAACTGAGCTTGCTACACTACATGAAATGGTGCAACAATCAGTATCAGCTCTTCTAACTGATTCTCATAATATTGTAAAACAAACTCTAGTCAACAGTAACATAATAGAGTTATGCGAGTTTTTTGGTGCTCAAAGAGGTAAATTTTCAATTTAGTAATTATGTGTAATTCAATAATTGGCAGTTTTCTTTTAATTAAGCCAATGATGTGATATTATCTCATATGGTAACATTTTTGAATGATAAAACCGATAAACATTTGCGTGCTTCATTTTTTGATAATTTTGTAAATGTTGCTGCTTTTGTTGGCCATCAGTGTTCACCTATACTATGTCCACTTTTACAACAAGTAATTAAATACTAATAATAATATAGAATAGTAAATTTATTGTATATGTGTGTTTTATAATTATAATATTTGAAATGTCTAGGGATTTACAGACAGTGAAGAATTTGTGGCAAAAAAAGCACTTAATGCAACAACAAAACTGATTGAGAAACATTTGATTAAAAAAACTGCATTGTTCCTATTAATTAGTGATATTTCTTGTTTTCTCGTTCATCCAAATTTGTGGATAAGACAGGTATGACACTTAAATTTATCGGTTTATATAAATAAACCATATTCATAAGTCTTGCCTATTACATTTAATGTTCTTTAAACTAGCATTTTAGTTTTATTATTTTATTATTTCAGTCCAAATAAATTAAATGTTTATATTTGTTATCTTTTATTCATTATAGGCAGCCGTTGGCTGTTTCAGTGCTACAGCAAGAATATTGGATGATGTAGATGTTCAATGTAAAATTTTACCATTAATAAAACCTTATTTAAGGCATTCAATCATATTAGTAGATAGAGAGGAGTTGGTGTTAAATACTTTAAAAGATCCACTACCAAGAAATATTTATGATACAGTTGTAAAGTGTTCAATTGTTGAAACATTAGTTGACATATTGGGAGAACGAAAAAAAGCCAGGTCCATTGCTAACACTGGTCATATACCTTTACCGAGTGTTACTCAATCCATGCATCAAAATAACGCATTGAGAAATGTAAAATATATTTTATTGCTGAATTTTAATTAAATTTTTAATGAATCAATTTAGTTGATTAGGAAACTGGAATCTGAAGGAATGACTGAAGAAGTAGAAGATCAACTATTAGCATTATCTAAACATATTTTGAAAGTCCATAAGCAATTAGCATTCGATACCAAATATGGTACAAAAGGAAAAGTAAATTGTTTTATAAAATTTTTTCATGTTGTACTTTTGTGTAACATGCTTCTTTATTAGATACATATTGGAGACACAAGACTCAATGTACACTGCTATTCAATAGTGTTGGCACGATCACAACATTCAAAACTTCAAGATTCTATTCCAGCCGCAAATAGACGTAAATGTCTAGATGATCAGTCTGTTGCAAATATGAATGACGAGTGGAAATGTATGTTCGGTGGTTCAGATTTGCCTTCCAAACCAATGTATTCTTCACGAAATCCGTAATGGCCTTTTTTTCAGCACATCAATATTTAATTTATTGTAAACCTTTTTTAAATTTAGATCACCAGTAGGAGGATCATACATATCTGATTTTCACCAATCTCCATCTCATAGTATTGAAGGACCTACTGACATGTCATACATACATTGTAAGCGTTAAAAAAAAAAATAAAAATTTATTTCGTAACTTGATATTAATTTTTTGTAGACCGTTATGCACCATGTAAACTGGAATTACGTAAATTGATATTTCATCGTCAAGAGTGTTATGAAATGACTATGAGGCGTCATGAATGGGCTGAACAAGAAGTCTGGAAACCAAGACTTCCACCACCTGGGTGGCGGCTCCGTTCTCAGTTGGTAGCTCATCTACATGAACATAAGTCTGGTGTAAATAGGTAAAATTGTAATAAATGACATTTGTTTCTTATAGAGCATACTATTACTAATTGTCTTATTTTCATCAAATTATAAAAGTATTACAAGTACAACTTAATTAAATTGATTTGATTCAATGTAAAATTATTCATATTAAATAATAAATGCTTAATAATAATTTTCAAAGATAATTTAATTTGTTTTATTTTCAGATTGGTGTCAATTCCAAATACATCATTATTTGCCAGTTGTTCATCTGACAGCTATGTACGTGTATGGGATTGTTTGAAAATGGAGGGTAAAAACATTGCTAATCGGTCTAAACAGGTATATAATCACCAAAACGGACCGTTATATGGTCTGACTACATGTAGAAATAATCAATCGTTAGCTACTGTCAGTCATTCAGGTTCAGTAGTTGTTCTAAAGTGAGTAACAACCAAATACATATTTTAGTCTTTTTTTTTCTTTATTACATTTTATTTATTGTCTTTCTATGTTATGTACAGTTTAGAAACGAATAGTAATAAATTGGGTATATTACATTCTAAACAATTGGATTTGAATGAAGATGGTTGTGCGGTTGATGTGTCTTACTTAGATTCGGGATCCCAAATGGTACTTGTCTATACCACTGTCTATGGTTCTATTATTGGATGGGATCTCCGTAGTCCCAAATTAGCTTGGAAAGTTAATAATGATATAAAACAAGGTGAATAATATAATATTCCTCTGTTTAAATTATCAATTTTATATATTACTATGATTTTCATAGGTATTATAACGGCTATGTGTCTGGATACTAGACAAAGTTGTTTAACTTTAGGTACAAGTAGTGGTTATCACACTTGTTGGGATTTGCGTTTTAGATTACCTATTGCCACCATTGCTCATTCTAAAGGTACTAATTTTCATACTAGACTTCACAAAAAAATGAAATGAAATTATTTTAAACTAATAATATTAGCTGTACGAGTGAGGAGGTTAATCAAACATCCTACTGAACCATCTTGGATAATATCAGCCATGCAAGACAACAACGAAGTGACGGTATGGAATTTGGAAAGCGGTTCAAAACAACAGACTCTTTGGGCCAGCAGTGCTCCTCCACTGTCAAACAGTCAGGTATAATATTTATTATATTTTGTCTGACTCAAGGTTAATGATTAATAATTTAATCAAGGTATTTTATTTTATAGACTAATAACCATAGTGTTTGTGCTTTGTACACAATGAATACAGATCATGGCCCAGAGCTATTGACAGGCGGTACAGATCAACGAGTACGCAAATGGAATTTAACCTCACCGAGTGATTCCTATATGGCTATACCGGCAGCAAGTGATGTGATGGGGCATTCAGTGTATTGTTATGAGTATGTGTAGATTTTAAAAATAATTATACAAGATTATAATTTTTGTTAATAATTTGTGACCAGGTGTAGATTAGTTGATGGCACAAATGTTGTTCAAGAGGTTTGTACAAGAACTACTAGTGCAGTGATGACGGGTGATGAGGAGCCACCGTGTGCTACTGATCAACCGGCACCGGGTCATGTGGGTTCTATACTGGATATTACCTCGTGCATGGCATCTCAGTGTTTTCTAGTCACAGCATCTTGCGATGGAATCATTAAAGTTTGGAAATAAAATATTAATTAAATTTAAATGTTTCATCAAAACTGAATGATCACATTTAAATGCTCTATTCTTTTATTCCAAATATTATATAAATGTAATGTGATAGTGTATGTAACTGTTTTATTGAAGTTACCCACGTTAAAATGTATAATAAAGTTTTATTTTTTTAAATTCTAGTCGTTATCTTGTGTGAGCACAAATCAATATTAAATGTTCAATAGTTATAAATAATAATAATTTATATTTTTTATTCGGTCCTTTATTTATTTTGCCATTATTATTTGTTTTTAGTTTATTAATTCAAGTAATCAAAATTTTAAAAATGTAGTGTTAATAGTTTTCCATTTTTTTTGAGTATTTGATATTCCAAATTTATTAATTAAAAACTAATAATAATGTCAAAATTAAATTTGATATTTAATAACAAATGAAGCATTGTCTAATATACCAAACTGAGTAATTGAGAATTTTAAAAAATACTACCCGTTGACTTGAAAAAAAAATGTTTGATAAAAATAGATGTTTAAATTAAAATTATATATCTTGAGGCTAAGGTCCCAACCAAGATTAGAGTTTAATATTACTTTCCGTGGAATACGATATACCAGTAAATATTGAAGAGGCCATGGATTCTCTTGATAGGTTGTCAAAAGTTATAGGGCAGCGCTTCGATTCAGCTAAGAATTATTCTATTTATTATAATTACTTAAGAATAATTGAAATTAAGTGATTTCAAATTGCCAAAAGTTTAAACAAAACAATTTCGATAAGATGATGTAATTTATATTATGGTTTTTTTTTTTACAGCTAAATAAAGTGACAACACTAGTGATGTATAATTTTCAAAAAAATCCTCCAACCTCCAATTTTTAACAGACTCAATATTTTTATTTTCTTTAATTGATGCTTAAATTAAAATAATTAACATAGTATTATTTATTTAAGTAAGGCTTGGGGGGGAGTGAATAATAAGAGCTGTTCATCATTTTCTTTGCGAACTGTCCTGTTTTGTCATTTACAACTGATTATAGACATTAGATTATATACTATGGATGGAGTGTATTATTTTGTTGCCAATATTAGCCAATAATAATCAACTATTCATTTTAGTAGTAGTATGTGCTTTTTATTTCTTTTGAATTGAATATTGTGTTGTCATAACTCGATTCATTGAAAAGTTCTTAATGATAATATTAAATTGATTTTTTTTTCTTAATACAATTTTTCATTACGTACTTTAATTATATATTCTGTCACTAAACGTGTATTATGAACACTGGAAGATATTTTTATTAATTCTCAAAATTATTTTTTACTAATTTACTTATGCAAGATAATCCTAGATGTAACTTAACAGAACTCAACCAAAATACATAGACATTGTAGTTATTCATATTTAATAAAAATAAAAGCTGGACTAGTGAAATACATAAATATTTAATACACAATATTCAATATTTAAAATTAAACACTCACTATACCTAGGCCGCCGAGAGAACGCTACTCCTTCGCGCATCTTAATGAACGAGCTCCGCGTTTTCGTAACAATACGCCACCGTAAATACCCCCACTTACTACGCGGTGATCGTTGATTAATTACACGGCCGCCGCTGCCGAGCAGCAACAAGTGTCTGTATACAGCGAATCAAAATAAAAATAATTACAACAGACGACTGTCACATATGGTATACAACAAATGTAATATAAATATTTAATAAATGCGTTTATTCATTTATTCAAACATAAATTTGTACATCATATAATTTATACATTTTTACACGTTTTATGCAAATAATATTAAAATACAAAGAAATTAATCTGAGTTAGAATCCGAACTTGTATCACCTGTGGTTAGGATATGATGTGTTCCTTCTTCAGGTTCTTCGTCCATAAAATCATCGGTGATGCTGTCGACTTTCCATAATTTTTCCTCCTCCGTAATGACGTGCCCAACGAAATTCGTCCATATTTCCGGTGTTACATGTTCCACGCCTTTTTTTAATAACTCCTGTACATCTTTCAATTTAAAGGTATTATTGTGCGTTCGGACATAATTTTTAACAGACGACCATGCGAGCTCGATTGGGTTCAGCTCGCAGTGATATGGGGGCAATCTTAATATAGTTTTGTTGTATTGTTTTGCGTACTCGTCTATAACGTATTTGTCGTATTATGATTTAATAGCTTTGACTTTAGATAATAATACCCCTTTTGTTGTTGGATAAGTAATAATCTCACCTTTACTTTCTAGCCAACTTATAATATCATTTTTTTTCCAAGACATCACTGGGATCGGATCTTTCTTCACGGAATGATAGGGGGCGTTGTCCATTACAATGACAGCATTTTCTTTGAGAAACGGTAGAATTTTTTCAAACCATTTAAAAAAGGTATTACCGTTCATTTCATCGTGATAGTCCAATGAATTAGTTTTTGACTCGACACACAATAGACCACCAGGTACGAAACCGTCAGTTGAACCGATATGTAATACAATGAGTCGCTTACCTTTGCTCGAGGGTTCCTTTTGTCCCGTTGTGAGGCCATTTAGGAATGCGTCACGCGGCGATTTTATTGTTTTGTCGTGCCATGTTTTGGTATGTTTTTCCCCAGCGTTTACCCACGTTTCGTTCAAGTAATATATTGGTCTGTTTTGAACTCTGTATTGCCTAATTTGATCTAAATATCATCCACGCCAAAGTATTATGTCCTCTCTTTCAATAAGCGCACTATTACGTGATTTTATTACATAAACAAATTGCAAATCTTTTAGTATTCTTTGAAACGACGTACGTTTAAGATTTGGTAAAGTTTCATCTTCATTAATTGCTGTTAACATTTTTGCAATTGTCGGTATTTCACGGTTCAACCAAAAACCATGTATTTTTCGCCTATTAGCATGTTTATCAAAGTCGTCTACTTTTTCGAGTATTGTAGGTCTATATTTTTTCTTATTTGGTGATGAAACAGTACCTTTTTTTTTTATATTCAGCCAATGTTGTTTGTATTGAACGTAGTCCAATTCCGCTTGATTTTGAAATTGCGGCAAGAATTTGTCTATAATTCAATCGGGGCATATCTGGGTTTTCAATTTCTTGCTTGACCTTCTCTTTGTACAGATTGATGATGATCTGCTTTTGACCTGTACCAACAAACTAAAGAAAAAATATGTATTTAAAAATTAAGAATTTGCAATAGAAAAATATTATATACAATAGAGACAAATACCTAGGCCGCCGAGAGAACGCTACTGGGCGGCGACCAAAATAAGTTCGTTCTTGCACATTCCCACCACTAAACTTTGCCAAACGCTGGCCGCCGTTAACTCGCGCCGCAGCAACCGTCACCGCCACTGTCGCTAACTCTGCCTCCACCGCTGCCGACGTCATCGATATGGTTCAGTGGTGGTTTTGTATACATCGTGTGCTATAGTGATTTCACATATTTTACGTTTTGATATACAATATTCACCAAATTTTATGCGACCTTTGTGAATTTTAGTACGAATCGTCTTAATTGGTTTTTGCGTGCTTTAACATATAATTGTTTTTTTATTATAAATAACATGGATCTCGTGGATATTTCTCCTTCTAAAAAAAATCCTCGTGGAAAAGTAAGTGTTTGTATGAATATTTTTCTATTGCAAATTCTTAATTTTTAAATACATATTTTTTCTTTAGTTTGTTGGTACAGGTCAAAAGCAGATCATCATCAATCTGTACAAAGAGAAGGTCAAGCAAGAAATTGAAAACCCAGATATGCCCCGATTGAATTATAGACAAATTCTTGCCGCAATTTCAAAATCAAGCGGAATTGGACTACGTTCAATACAAACAACATTGGCTGAATATAAAAAAAAAAGGTACTGTTTCATCACCAAATAAGAAAAAATATAGACCTACAATACTCGAAAAAGTAGACGACTTTGATAAACATGCTAATAGGCGAAAAATACATGGTTTTTGGTTGAACCGTGAAACATGTAACACCGGAAATATGGACGAATTTCGTTGGGCACGTCATTACGGAGGAGGAAAAATTATGGAAAGTCGACAGCATCACCGATGATTTTATGGACGAAGAACCTGAAGAAGGAATACGTCATATCCTAACCACAGGTGATACAAGTTCGGATTCTAACTCAGATTAATTTCTTTGTATTTTAATATTATTTGCATAAAACGTGTAAAAATGTATAAATTATATGATGTACAAATTTATGTTTGAATAAATGAATAAACGCATTTATTAAATATTTATATTACATTTGTTGTATACCATATGTGACAGTCGTCTGTTGTAATTATTTTTATTTTGATTCGCTGTATACAGACACTTGTTGCTGCTCGGCAGCGGCGGCCGTGTAATTAATCAACGATCACCGCGTAGTAAGTGGGGGTATTTACGGTGGCGTATTGTTACGAAAACGCGGAGCTCGTTCATTATGATGCGCGAAGGAGTAGCGTTCTCTCGGCGGCCTAGGTATAGAAAAATATTCATACAAACACTTACTTTTCCACGAGGATTTTTTTTGGAAGGAGAAATATCCACGAGATCCATGTTATTTATAATAAAAAGACAATTATATATTAAAGCACGCAAAAACCAATTAAGACGATTCGTACTAAAATTCACAAAGGTCGCATAAAATTTGGTGAATATTGTATATCAAAACGTAAAATATGTGAAATCACTATAGCACACGATGTATACAAAACCACCACTGAACCATATCGATGACGTCGGCAGCGGTGGAGGCAGAGTTAGCGACAGTGGCGGTGACGGTTGCGGCGGCGCGAGTTAACGGCGGCCAGCGTTTGGCAAAGTTTAGTGGTGGGAATGTGCAAGAACGGACGTATTTTGGTCGCCGCCCAGTAGCGTTCTCTTGGCGGCCTAGGTATATACTTTGTAATTTTGTTATTTGTTATCAAAATTCAAAATATAATTAAGTGATTTGATAAATCTGTGGATAAATATGCAAGAAGTTGCATTACGCATGCGCATAATGAACACCTAATTCGGAGACTCTTCCCTGATATCGGCAACATCTTTCAATAATGATGCAACACGCTATGGCAGTGGGACCGTCCATGGTAAATAATCAAAGTTATATACCTACCCGCCCTGATATTATCTACAACGTGATCTATAAGTATGTCTAATACCCATGGCCTATGATATTATTATCTGGTCACACTGTCGAATGACTGTTAATTTTTTTTCTTATCAGTGTGGCGACCCCTACTGTTTGAAAAGAAATTAATAACGGCCATCGTCCAACACTCGACATTTACAATAATATTTAAAAACTATTTTCTCAGTTTTGTATTCTTGTCCATGGTCGTGCGTATAGAATAAAGATAAGAAACGTGAGTTTTGTGCCCGTTTCAAATTCCAAAAAAACTGCCTTATTGGATTCAAGTACACTTTTAAGCTATACTAATTTGTTCATAGGTAGGCTTACAACTTTATAACTATTGCTGTTAGTCAAATTTGCACCCAACCTTCAAATTACAGTAATCTCGTAACTTTTTAAATTTCCGTTGTGTCGTGTAAGCAATTGTGTTATTTTTAAATTTAATTTTGAGCACATTTTACAATGTCTCAATTCGCATTTGTCAATGATCTAAGGAATGTTAGAATGGACGAGCCGATCACCAGTGGACCAGCTCCGCGTTGGATGAAAAAAAGCATTGATTCTTCTAGGTATGAATATGTTTGTTTGTATGTATAACATTATTAATTTGTTCTATATATTTTTGTAGTTCGGCCAATACGTCAAAAAACAAAGTTTCGACTTCTAGTTCGTCTAATGCAAACACAAAAATTCCTAAAGAAACTTCTGACTTAATGGCTGCCAAGAAAACTCCATCAAAAACTCCTAAAAAATCAAAATCTCCAAGTTAGTGAAATTAATGTGTTTTTGCTTGTATCTATGTTATCGACATTGACAAATTTATATATTATATTCTATGTTCTTATATTTTCTGAACTATAAAATTAAAATATATTAATTCATATTCACAAGCACAACTAGCTAATATTAATTATTGAAAATGAATGAAAATCATTTGAGTAGATTTTTGGAAAAAAATAAATTAAAACCTCGATTAAAAAATCGAAAATTATTAAATACTGATAATTATAAAAGTTTAACATCTGTTAAAAAAGGTAAGAAATAAACATATTAAATATATATTATTTTATGTAATCTAATAATGTAAAATTTCATATTACAAATAAAACTTATTATATACCAATAATTAATCAGATTAAGAACTATCAAATGTAATACTAATTGAAATGCAATAGTTTTAATAGGTATTTAATTTAAATAAAAAAATGTTATATTTATTACTTATTATTTATAAATGTCACTTTTTCAGAGAATTGTCTACACTTTTTTCACTTTTATTTAATATTAATAATTTTAAAAAGTAATATAATAGATATATTTTTAAGTTTGTTGTTAAGTCTAAGTCTGAAATTTTGGTTACTTTTACCTACCTACCTATTTATAATACTTATTTGATTGTTTTGTTTTTTATATATTTTATTTTGTTTTGTTAAATGATTAAAATTTAACTATAAAATGAATATTTGTAAATGGCACTGAAAAATAACAAAAATATGCATTGTTAAGTACTTCAATTAAATAATATGAATTCAGATATAAAATAATTCTATTAATATTTTTAGCTTCAAAATCAGCATCAAACACGCCAGCTAAACCAAAAACACCAGGTGGTGACAGATTTATTCCATCCAGGATGTCCACAAATTTTGACATAAGTAATTTTAAGGTAATAATAAAAAAAAAAATAGTTTACCATTCTTTGTTTTAAATTTATCCTTCTCTTTCTTTTATTTTCATAGATGAACCAAGAAAATGAAGACTTTGACCTTAGTCCAAGCCAATCTGATTACAGAAAAGCTATGTCTGAGAATCTTCACGGCTGTGACATCAATAATGTGCGTGTGTTGTCCTATCAGAATAAAGCACCAGCTCCTCCAGAGGTAAAATAGTAAAATTAAATATTTTTTACAAGCCTCATATTCTAACTATTAAATTATTTTAGGGTTATCAAAATGCTCTTAAAGTAGTTTACACACAATCCAAAACTCCTATGAATATACGTGGAGCCACTCGTTATATACCACATGCCCCAGACCGTATATTGGACGCTCCTGAAATTGTTGATGACTATTGTACAATATTATATATACTTAATTTGTATGAATATAAAATTAATAATAACATTTACATGTTAAACAGATTTAAATTTAATTGACTGGAGCTTCTCCAACATATTGGCCGTCGCTCTAGGTACAAGTGTTTATCTGTGGAATGCTGACACTGGTGCAATTGATCAACTCTTTGATCTTGAAGGTGCTGACTATGTTACTTCTGTAAGCTGGGTTCCAAATGGAAATCTGTTAGCTGTTGGAACTACTTTAGGGCCTGTACAAGTATGTAGTATTTCTAATGTAGAAGTTGTTGGTCATATTACATAATATTATTAAATAATTATTTATGGATAGCTATGGGATGTGTCACAAACAAAGCGACTACGTATAATGAATAGTCACAGTTCTAGAGTAGGTGCTATGTCATGGAATACTCATATATTAACAACAGGTTCCAGATCTGGACAACTTGTTCACAATGATGTTAGACAAAGAGAACATATTGTTGGTACAATTTATTCACACACACAAGAAGTATAAACAAGCATAATTAATGGTTGCTATTTATTAATTTTGGCATTAATGTATTTTAATTCCTATAGGTTTGTGGATTAAAATGGTCACCTGAAGGTCGTTACCTAGCTAGTGGTGGGAATGATAATCTATTGAACATATATAGTGGTTTACCTGGTCAGGCAACATACCAATCTGAGCCATTACACAGTTTTAGGTACGTCAGGTTATTTAAAAAATAGAAAATGTGATTAAAGAAAATAATTGCTTTTCTGTTTAGCCAACATCAAGCTGCTGTCAAAGCATTAGATTGGTGCCCGTGGCAACCTAATATTCTTGCCAGCGGTGGTGGTACAGCAGATCGGACCATCAGGTTTTGGAATTGTAACAATGGTCAGTGTATTAATTCAGTTAATGCCAACTCGCAAGTATGTGCTATTCTTTGGTCAAAAACATACAGAGAATTAGTATCAGCACATGGTTTTGCAAACAATCAGCTTACAGTTTGGAAGTACCCTGCATTGACAAAGGTATGATGGATATTCTTAAATCAACACATTACCAGTTAGTCATTAACTATTATTTTAGAAAATATGTAGTTAAGAAATGTATGTTGTTTGAAATATATCCCGAATAGTATTTCATCACAGTTATCTATACGTTGGACATTATAACTTTTCGGATACGAATGGTGGATTCATGAATTATGGAGGAGTTAGGTGTACTCAGCCATACATTAAATACACATAAAAAGTACAATATTATGTATTATTTCATCATTTTTGGTCTTGTGTAGATAACCATGGTATTGACGTACTTCTTTTCTCAAAAATTTTTGAACAATTTTGAATTTTACACTAAAATTGTCAGTTTTTTTTAATGTTAAAATCTGCTAAAAAACAATAATATTTGTACAATTTGACTCAGCATTTCAAAGGTAATGAAGTTAAAAAAAAATATTAAGTTATTTTTCTTTCTAATTTGTTTAGTCTAAAATATATAATGATAAATTTGTTCGCTTTCATAATAAAATTGTATCATAAATCTCATCACTTATCAAACCCCGAGCCCTAACTCTTATCAGTGGTAACCCAACTTATAGTTTATGATTTTTCGCTTATTATTTTACCATTAAGGTTGCTGAACTTACTGGACATACAAATCGTATTCTGAATTTGGCCATGTCGCCAGATGGTTCAACAGTTCTCTCCGCCGGAGCAGATGAAACCTTGCGGATGTGGAAGTGCTTCTTGCCAGATCCAAATAAGAAAAAAGACCAGCAGAAGCGATCTTCTAGGCCCACTTTACTAGGTCCTGGTTTGAGATAATTAATTTGTAATTATTTGTTGATTCAATTTCTATAGAATACTTGAGTTGCATATATTAAGGAAGTTTCACTGTTTACAAGTATTTTTTTTTTTTTTTTTTTATAATACTTTTTACTAAGCATTGTATTTTTTTCATTAACTATTATATTATTTTAATTGTATTGTATTTTTTTTTCTATTTAAGTCATCTCATACAGTTTTAAGACTGCATTTATGTAAAAATTTGGATTTGACTACAAAAATCATATTTATATTGTTTTTATATTATAACTCTTATTACTTATATCAATAAACAAGTCTTTGGCTAATTTACGGTTTACATTTACATTATATATATTAAAGTAATAACAAATAAAATAAGATAGTGATATTAACAATCGAAAAAAAGTAGTAAATGGGTGATTTATTTAGCGCTGTAAACACAAACTGTTAACCAATTGTTGTTCGAATCCAACAACAGTGCCCCAATTATAATAGATCTTGCAACCATTTATTTATATTGAGTCTTGTACTGTACATATGTTAGGGCAAGTTATATAATAGAGTTCTAGACAGTAATAAATTATTAACAAATGCACACCTACACTACTTAGAGATGAATTTTGGGAACTGACTAGTATTTTATTACAAATTGTACTGCAACACAATTTTTACTTTATAAAGATGATTTGAGTTATAAAAATGACTAGACATGTAGAACGCATGCATTTTATCAAGTGAAATATCTTGCAACAGTATTGTTGAGGTAATATAATAGATACCGCCTACTCATCTCTAAGTTTACAAATCAATAGCAATATTATGTATGAATTATATACCAAAGTATGAAAAATTGGTGAAAAGAAAAAAAAAACAATACACAAAAAACATAGATATGTAAAAAATAAACTTACAACCAAAAAATAAATTACATATGTAGAATCAAAATAATCGAGTCAGATTTCATTGAAGTTATTGAATTTCTATCATTGCTACAGGTGTTTTATACATTCAAAAAACTCTTGTTACTAGGATTATCTGACCAGACTAAAATTATATATAAAAAAAAAATTGACATTGATCCACATAACATAAGCTTTATAAGTAATAGTAATCATGATAATAGTGCATTATTTAACATAAGTATATAAACTTATGAATAATAATATAATAGTTATGACTTAACTTAAATTTATTTTAAGTATGCTAGTATGTTTTTTTTTTATTATAGTTACCCTGCAGTAATTTACGTATATAGGAACTCAATATGATGAGTCCGTATAATAAGCTCCCAATTTAAGGCACTGTTTACAATAATTGTACACTTAAAAAATATGTATAATACATTAACCTAAAAAAAACATCTTATAATATTACAAAAAAAAAAAAAAAATGATCCACACCTATATATATAAAAAAAAAAAGTAACAAAACTAAACAGTCCTTATAATTATTTCTAATATTTAGATTACAACCAAATTTAGATATGACAATAAGCTGCACAACATTTCATTACAGAGATTAGTAATCACCGATGAAATAATATACAAAATAATAATTAATTTTTATAGTAAAAACATTGTTTAAACCGAATTGTAACTGGTCGAGCTATCAATTTGCGTTTGGAGGCCATGAATCATCGATATGAGTTTGGCATTTTCAATAAACAATTCTTTGACAATTATATCAGCGCTCATTAGTTGTTTGTTCTGAAAACGCCAAAAATAAGTACTGAGGTTTCTAAAACAAATTTGGTAATTTCTCTGAATTATATATTAATACTAACTTGTTCTTTTCGCATTTTAATTTGTTCTTCGAGTTTATCTTGCGCTGATCGTAAAAGCTTATGTGCCATGTCAATTTTAGTCTGATGCTCATTCCAAATGGCTAAATTTAAAAAAATATAATTATAATAACTGTATGTCTTAATTTAAGGAATTTGTTTCATATGTGATAAACAAATGAGATATTTAAATAGATTATATGTTGATGTAGATGGTATGGTCTTATCTCATAAGCTCTTAAAATTAAAAAATATGCAATAATGCATTTCAAATTTTTAAAAAAATAAATACTGAAATACAGTCAAATATAATATTTTGAAAATATATCAATTATATCAAATTTGGTATACTAACCATTGGTTAACTTTTGGTGTCTGGCCTGTTCATCATGCAGTCTTTGCTCAAGGTCCTTGCACTTTCTAGTGTCCATAGACATCTGATTAGTCTGATTAATTTCCTTTCGTACAAACAACTCCTTGTGGGTGTTCTATGCACAAAAACAATATATATATAAAGTAAAATTATTTTAATGGTCAGAGGTAGCTTCTTTTTTTCTCTCATTGGGCGGGAGATTATATAAGACCACCATGAGAATCTAACCTAACCATACCAAACACTTAAAGATATTAATTTGAAATACCGCCACTAGGCAACAGATCTATTCCCATATTCAAACAACTAGTAATCAGTCGTACAAAAAAATATTCAAGAGCACTTACTATTTATAATAAATGAACCAAAACCTTAATTTATTATACTTAGCATTTATATGAATATATTTTTATTTGTTAATTTACACATTTTAGGATCATTAATTAAATTGCTAAAAGTTTCATTCAGCAACTATATGTACAGTTTAGTCAAGAGGAATAGTTAAATAGATATATTTTAATTATTTTTATAAAATTGTGTTAGTTACTTACCGAAAGCACATTTAGGTACTCTTGTAGTTGTAATATTTCATTTTTAAGTGTGCTTCTCTTTTGCAATAGACTGCGGCATTCTATACCCAATTTTTCACGTTTTTTTTTCAAGTCTAACTGCTTGTTTTTAAATTCACTATAGGACTATACAAATAATATATTAAATATATAAAATATAATGCAATAAAATGCAAAGTAATTAATCATAATAATCTTAGGAAAGAACGCATACTTTAGAATTTTCATAGCATTTTTCACACTCATCCTTGAACTGACAATTAGGTACTTCACGGTCTACTTTTTCAACTGGCATGCAAATTTGAGTTTTTAATTTTTCATTTTCAATTTTAAGCTTTCCTATCTCTTCTTCTACTTTTACACAATAATTAGAAAATTCTTGTTGCACACAATTTATCTGTTAGAAGAAAAATAATAATAATTCAGGACAAGTATGAATTAAAATATTCTCAAAGAACCAAATTACCTGTTCTTCAAACTCAGCATTTTCATCAATTGAAGGCAATTTATTGTCAGTGGTATCTTCCAACATTTCACTGTATTCTTTAATTTTAGTTTCTAATTCATTCAACTTGTCTTCACTTACTTTTTTCTCCTGTACAAATAGATTTAATTTATTCAGCAATGAAAAAAAAATAAAAAAAGTTAATTACTTTTTTATGGAATTGTTAAAGATATATGATTTTATTTAAACTATGTTTAATTAAGTTCTAAATCACTTTAATTTACTTTCATAAAACTAGTACTTGGAGAGTTAATCATTAACAATACTTACTAATTCATTTAGTTTGCGTTCTTCATCTAACTTAAGTGACCAATATTCTTCACACTCAAAGTATTCATTACGCAATGCATCCATGCCGTTTTCCAAATCAGTACATTCATCTTTCAATCGTTTGGCCTCATCCAGAGCTTTATCTGCCACCTCGCACAATTTATTGTACCTAGACTCCCAATCTTTTTCCATTTTATCACATCTATTATGCAATTCTTGGTTTTCTAATTTACATTCATTATACATTTGTTTCAATTGTTCAACACTGCCATTTGTCATGTCCATCAAAGTAGAGTCCCTAAATTCAATTTCTGATGAATTCTCAAATTGCTTATTCAATGACCTTCTAGTAGCATATTTATTTAAAGGAGAAGAAGTCATAAAACTATTGGGAGATTCGAGTATTAAGGATAACGAATCGTTTAGAGCAACTTCTTTCAAGCTATCTGCTTTTGGTGTTTGTTTCATATGCACCAAATATTCAATCAAATTGTCTAAATGACACAAATCAATTTTTGATTGAGATAGTTTTGTTTTTATACTATTCACAAGTATTAATGATTTCTGAGGATATTCTTCATTTAATTTTGGTATATTATCACACTGTTAAACAACAATCCAATAATAAATTTATATAAGCATAAGGAAAAAAAAATGTATGTACATTAACAGTTATTTTTACTAAATTGACCAATTACTTTATTCCATGTTTCCAAGTCAGACTCAATGGTATATGTTTCAGAAGTATTTGTACAATCACTTCCACCTTCCTCAGCAGAAGTTTCTGTCGTACATTGTTGCACTTTGCCAAAACAGTTTGGACTATTTTCTTCAGCCAAGAAATTTCTAATATTACTTTCAAACGACCTATCTATATCCAAATTGTTTATCCTAAAAGTATCCACAATTAAAGAAGTTCACCTTACTAATTTTTTTTTTAAATATCAATTCCATACAAACCTTTTAGTTGCTTCAAGTTCGATTACCAGTTCATCATTTTGGTCTCTAAGACATTTATTTTCAAGTTTTAAGTTATCAATTTTTTGAATAAGATCTAATATCTGTTCATTATTTGATTCCAATTCAAATTCCTATAATTTGAACAAAGAAAATTAATAATAATTACTTATAGTTTGGTAATTTATATATATTTGTATTTTATAATTAGATATTAAAATATAATTTTCAAATTATAAAGCAAACATATTTTGTACCATAGGTAGATCATTTATTTAGATGAGTAAGAACATTGGATATAAGGATATAGTAGTGATTTAGATTACCACTGTAAACAACTTTAAGTCATTGTAAACAAAAATGACCCTAAGTACAGCTCAGTTATACATTTAAAAATTAGATTATTTATTGCCTAGTTAGCAGTATAACTCCTAAATTGAATAAAGTAGAATTAAAATTGTTTATTTTAAATGTAAAGGGGGTTAATTGTTGAAAACTGTTTTAAATAAAGTATAACTGAATGGGAATTCCATATCTTGTAAGGTACCATGTGATAAAATCTAATCATATGGCATTAATCAAAAAGAAAAAAAACATTTCTGCTCATAACTTAGCTTAACTTAAAATTTCAAATATAAAATACAGATTTTTAAATATCTTTTATGGTTATAATAAGGAATTTATTAAAATTAAACCCTTTTAATTGAATATGCAATTTTAATTGTTTGTTCAATTACTAATAAATAATAAACAAATGTATTATATGGTAATACGGTATAAATAAATATTAAACAATATATTCGACAAACTTACTTTTAGTTTTAACTGTGGAATTTCTTGTACTTGTACTTCTAGTGAAATATTTTTTTCTTTAATCTCTTCTAATTGTTCATTCATATATGTATTTTCACTTTCTAATAAATTTAATTGCTAAGAAAAAATAACATTTTAACTATTATATAACATATGTTTTCCAATTAACTTTAATTGTTTATATCAACCCACTTTTTTATTTTTCAAAAGTTCAGATTGTAATTCAGTTTCATAATTTTGTACATGTTGTAATTTATCTTTGAGTAAAATATTTTGATTTAACAAATGATCTTTTTCTGTACCCCATTGATCAATAAGTGTTTTTCGTTCTTCTTGATGTTTGTGTTCCAAAGTACTGAAAAAAAAATATTGTTTTGGTTAATATGTATGTTTGTTCAATTTGATGAATTTAAAAATTTTAATCTAACGCAATTTTGTCAGCTGATGATTTTTCTAAACGCATATGATTTTCATCAACTTCTTGGGCAAGCATTGCTGCTCTATTGTTAGCCGTGTCTACATCATATTTTAATTTTTCTCTTTCACAATTCATTTGTTCAATGATCATCCTATAAATGTAATACTCCAGTTTATTATTAATTATTATCACAATGATTTATTGACATTATTATACTCTTACTTGAGCCATTTAACCTGATATTCATTCAATGAACTTAATGCTTTTAGTAAAACAAATGGTGTATTGATTAATTCATAATCTTGTAATGAAGAGTCAATAAAATTGTTTCGTACTTTATGGAGTTGACTGCTCACAATAGTTACTAGATCAGGTACATATACAGAATCTAGTGATGTATCAATCCCTAATTCTTGTAGCAAATTAACAGAGTCAGGTATACCACAACTTTCCCACAATTCAATAATAGTGCAAATATTCACCATCCTTAATAAAATATGACAATAAAAATGGTAGTATTGTATGAACGGATTCATTTTAACTAATAATAATCACTAATAATTACATTGAATTTGGTAAATTATCTTCTCTGTGATAATATGATGTAGAAGAGACTCCAGAAGTTGATGTTTCTGAGTTTGGTGAAACAGACCGGAAATCTGAAATACTGATGATTTCTAGAACTTCTTTAATAGGCATTTTATCATTGGAATATTTTTCATTAATCTTCTCAAATAATTTTTCGTTACAGTCAAAATGTTGGATTACATCAAATAATTGAGTTTTTGATATAAGACCATTTGAAGTAATACCCATGTGTTCACAAGCCAGACTTAAATTATGTCTATCCATAATCATCCGTTCTTTTAATAAATCTAAAAAGTTTTTAATTTATTAATAAAAAAAAAAAAATAATAATAATAAAATGGTCTATTAAAATACCAAATTACCATGTTTGTCACATTCTGATATGTTTTTACTTGGAGTTTCATCATCAAATTTTAAATCCGAATTTATCTATTATTCAATAATATGATTAATGTATTTAATAAAAAATATATAAAAGGAACGTCCAACTTAACTTACATTGACATATTCTTGTTTTTGAGAGGATAATATGCTACTGTTTAAATCCTGAGTTATTTCTGGTTGATTTAGAATCAAACTATCATCTCGAGGCTTTGTTCGGCGGCCATACTTTTTTTCACCGAAAACATACTTGGGAGATATTTCTCTAACTGTAAATATAAAAAAAAACGACCAACTATATAAGTACTATATAAAATCAAAAATAAATAAGATAATGATTTGTCTAATAAGGTCGCACTATGCTATGTTAACGTCCTTCATAATCATATTGAAATTGAATAACCCCTTTCACTATTGTCACATTATAAACATTTATGATTAATGACTTTTAATATTGATCTTCGTATTTATTTTATTGTCATACATTTTTAGATGTTTGAACACCAAGCTATTCTAATTTGTACAGCAAGTATATTTATGATAAATTAAAATTAATAAAACTACCTACCTATCTAAATAAATTGAATAAATAATAAATAAATAATAATAATTGAATAAATTTAATTATCAACTTATTTTAAATACCAAATGTTAAACAATGCCATTAGTAATATTAGATAATATAATTATATGCTTGATAATTCAACAAATGTTAACATTTTTATCCCTTGGCCATATTGATATTTAAAAATAGTAATATAGTATATACAGGGAGATTTTTTTAATACTATAATACTATAAAATAATTTAATATTCATGTATGTAATGTTTATAATTTATTTTCTTTTTGTTAAACCTGTACATAGATCAATTTTCAAATGACAACGCATAACAAATATTAATAAAAACTAATTTTGCTGTTTACAAGTCCGTATTGCCCTCTATAAACACTTTATCGCGTATGGAAGTGATATCTTGGCTAAATAAAACATGGGCTGATGCGGCAGACTAGTTTGGACTGTGTCAAACAGCGGGCAGCAGGTTCCAATATATTATAAAGTTTGCTGTATGTCAATAGGTATGACAGAAGGAAAACATTGAAAAGCTTGTTGATCTTGTGCATAATTACCCATCTCATAACATAACTGAATGATAGAAGTTATTCAGACTACAAAACTAATACAAGGTGGAAAGAAAATACTTTTTTCCCTTTTTGTCTTAAATGTAAATAGAAGAAAAATTTCTTTGTCATAACTACTGTGTTGGCACGGTGGTTGAGTTCTTTTTTAAGCTGACAATGTATAAAATCAGTCTTCACAGATGACAAAATGCGCATACAGGATTTGGAAATATGTATATACCACTCTTAGATTTCATATTTCATGAGGACTAGGTGGTATTCTAGCACCAAAATTTTCCCCAACCTGGAACTCTAGAATATACTCCAAATAAAGTCAATAAACTGATTTTCGTAGTGAGTACAAATTGTCTGCATACAGAACTTTTGATGAATGAAGTTAATTTTCTCATATTGTTAGCAGAAAGGTCTTTAGAAGAGAAAGGAATTTCCTTTTTAATATCTGTTTTGCCATCATCGAGTACTCAACTGAATATTGTTTGTTGATTTTGCAGTCTAAATTTATTCTTGGATGATTTCACATGCTATGAATTTTTTTTGGTTTTCCTGACAATCTACTTATGAAAATAATTTGTCCGAGTTGCATCCTCACATGTATCACAAACATGACTCTTGCCTCATCTAATTTCTTGATAACATTTTCTAAATAATTGTGTTACTACATTACTGGACTGTGCAATAGTTTCGATTTCATTGTAAGGAAGACAAGTTACTTTTGCCATTGAAGTACCATGTAATCCATTAACAGTAATTTTCTTTGAAATGTTTTGTATCGCATCAGGTACTATTCTTACCTATACATGACCTTTTTGTTTGCCAATCAAACATATTAAACAATGACAGCCTTGAAGAACTCAAATTAAAGTTTAATTTCTGGGACCTTCTGTTTTTTTGCCAATAAAATATCTATGTAGCTAAGAATTTCTTAAAGAGGCCTTTTATTAATTTTCTTATGTTCTTGAAGTGTTAGTCGACAGGTATTACAAATGCTTAGTGGAAACCTTTCATCAGTCATAATTTTCATTGATCAATTTCTTGATACCTTACAAGTTAGTTTTTTATTTAGAAAAAAATCATAACTCTTCTTGTCAATTATGATATTTCTTACACAAGGACCACATTACATTCTTTTTAGTATCCTCATGAGTGAACTAATAATCTGATTTTATAGTCCCCTGTCAAAAGATGTATCTGAAATAATATCTGGAAAAATTGATGATTTTTAATGTGTAAACTTTAATTAATTTTCATCAATTTTAATAATTTACATTTTACATTAATTATAATATAAAAATATAAAATAAAATAAAAACATTTTTATACCAAAATAATATAATTTTTTAGCATTTTTAGGTACTAGAAAAAAAAAATGCCACATTCAGTTTTGATTGTCATTTTAAATAAACTTTTTTTGTTTCCCGAACACTGGGCTGGATGTCACACTTTGGCAACTGCACAAGGTAAAAATGTAAACATTTAGGTATGCACATGATTACACACTATGATGCAGAATCCATCGCCTTTAACTGCTCGCACACTGCAGTCACTAGCTGTGCGAGTAGCCCACATTTTGTTTAGCCAAACCTTTAGATCATAATTATATATATTCTTCTGTCGTCATTATTTGTAACTGGTTTTTATGATTATTGTAATCTGTTTGATAAAATTTAATGACTGGATATTTCCCATATAGGTAAAACAATTATAATCAGCTAATTCGTGAAGTATATAAATTATGACACTTATAAGTCTTATCAACTAAATGAAGTGTTGTGTTTACAATCTCATGAGATGTAATATAATATGTCAATTATAAAGTAAATTAATAAAATATTAGTATATTAGTAAAATGTACTATTTAGTAGTTTTTATAATAAATTAATAAAAATGGTATCATTGATTACTTACAAAATATATTTTGAGGTATATATTAACCGCTTTTCATTATTTTATTTAATGGTTTTAATTGTTTATGTATACTATAATGGAAATTGTAAAATGCCCTTGGCTCAGAAAAATGGACACAGTCAGAATTACCAGACAATAGATACATAAAGAAATCTTTTTGGATCAAGCGGCAGATAAATATGTTTATCTAGAGATGGAGAATAATTTTGAACCCCTATCCTAAGACAAATGAATGCTAATTTCTATCTAATACAATTTATTAGTATGAACATAACAACCTTCTCCCTTGTGTATGCACTTGACTAGATAGATAGTAATTTAAGAAATTATTTTAATTTGAACAGTAAAATAATTAATATTAACATGAATGATTTAGAAAATTAGATTAAAATTACTGTATCAATTTATTTAACTTCCTTTCTAGTAGGTATCTACTAATTTAATGTTGTCCATTATAAGTTAAGGAAAATAACGCATGTTAACAACAATATATGATAATAAAATGGGCTTATCTATCTATGTAAAATAATACAGTGAAGTGAAAGGAATGTAGAAAACAAGGTCAAGGAATACCAAATATTTGACAATTTTCATACTATAGTGTGTACCTAATTTATTCATATTGAAAAGTAATTTTGTTTTAAATAATACCTACAACAAAATTAAAAAGAAGGAAAGAAAAAAATATACAAAGTTATATTCTTACCAGGAGAAATGTTCCTAGTTTCTTCTTTTAAACCGTTATTGGCCAAATAAACAAGAGCATTTCGAAATTGTTCAAATGAAACATTTGAATTTTGATCTAAGAATGACAATAATTGTTTACGCTGACTAAAATCCAACTGTAATGTTTCACAAAGAGCATTAACCTCTTTATGATCCAATTCATCGTTTTCATCACTTTCAAAACTTTTGAATATATTATACAATTCTTTTTCATAAGGTTCTTCCATAATTTGGTGTAAAAATCATCACCAGTACTGCAATAATAATAAAACCAAACTATGTTTAATGAAAATAATTATTAATGCACAAGATATACAGCAATAATTAAATAAATAGTAAAATTTTAATTTATTTAAAACAACTGACCCAAAACAAAATTACAAAACTATAAAAACGAGATTGAGAAAATCAACACTATATAGTATTCAATATGTTTGTTAGTCACGGTTGTGAATTATTAACATATTGAACATTAATATTTCTATTAATAATCACTACAATGTCAATAAATGTTAACAACATTTAATTTAAAATTAATAAAATTTACACTCACCAAATTATACAAGATAGGAGTAACCAAACATTACGGGTTTTTAAATAAGAATCAAAAATAATTATTTGTTTTATACAAATTTAATACAATCGACAAAACACAAACTGGAAAAACATATTAATCCTATTGAACACAATTACACAATACACAAATCACAAGACCAGAAATTGTCTTTATCAGTGTTTCAATGAAAACATGAGTAATCTGTGCAGTAATTTTATCATTTTTTCCAATCCATGGAGGTTATAACTCTCGAGCGAATTCACGGCATTCTTGTGAATTGTTTGAGGTTACTTTTCAAAAAATCCCAAATAATAATATCCGCTACAAGTTGAATTACCTATTAGATATTTATTACACTACCCAGTACCTATATAATTATTAATTAATTATATTGGAAATCAATTACAAATAAATCTGTACTTCTCATCGTAACATTAAAGTAAGTCAATTGAATTGTTAACCGAGGTTATTATTCGCGTAACGTCTACTGAGTAGACTCGACTGTATAATTTTGTGTTTGTTATGGTTTATGCTAATTGATAACAAATTTATATTGAAATTTGAGTAAATAAACTTTAAAGTTTCTAACACTTCATTTACTACAGTCAATTTCAAAACAAATTTAGAACATTTAATATTTAATGTATTTTAATTCATATACACTGTTTGATTATGAAATAAAATGTCGGCCGTTCATTTATATAATTGAATTTTAAATTATAAAAAAAAATGTTTAGATAAATGTGGTTTTTGCATAAGTCAAACTACATATAAAAATGTATATTTTCAATTTGTACACATAGTATTAATTATATTCCATACAATTTTTATATTACATTGAGTAATTTTAATTTTATGTAGGTATTCTTATTTTTGATTAGGTAAATTAGGTATCTATCAATATATTTATATTATATATATTTTTATTTTTAGAAAATTAATCATGCCACAGAATGAGTATATGGATAGGCACCGTAAATTATTCGGTCGCCGATTAGATTATGAACAACGTATGCGTAAGAAGGAAGCTCGTGAACCTCATTTACGTTCTGATAAAGCAAAACGTCTTCGTGGTCTAAAAGCTAAACTGTACAATAAAGAGCGTCGTAATGAAAAGATTCAAATGAAAAAGAAAATCAAGGAGCATGAAGAAAAATTACATAAAAAGAAAGAAGAGAAACCCAAAGAAGGAGCATTACCAGTTTATTTACTTGATAGAGATATTCAATCAAATGCCAAAGTACTATCAAACATGATTAAACAGAAGCGTAAGGAAAAGGCTGGCAAATGGGATGTTCCTATACCCAAGGTACGTGCTCAAGCTGACGCTGAGGTTTTCAAAGTGATTAGAACGGGCAAGTCCAAAAGAAAAGCGTGGAAGAGAATGGTGACCAAAGTTTGTTATGTTGGAGAAGGCTTTACACGTAAACCGCCAAAGTTTGAAAGGTTTATTAGACCAATGGCTTTACGTTTTAATAAGGCACATGTAACTCATCCAGAACTTAAGGCTACGTTTTATCTACCAATTATTGGTGTAAAAAAAAATCCTAATTCTCCCATGTATACAAATTTAGGTGTCATAACTAAAGGTACTGTAATAGAAGTAAACATTAGTGAATTGGGTCTTGTCACACAGACTGGTAAAGTAGTATGGGGGAAATATGCACAAGTTACAAACAATCCAGAAAATGATGGTTGTATAAATGCTGTACTTTTAGTGTAAACTAAGGTACTTAGTATGTACCTAATGTAATTCAGTTCTATTGTTTGTTATTTCCAAAAATAAATATACATATTTATTTTAATACAATTGTTAATTTTTTCTTGTATTCAACTCAATAATTTTATAACTTATATAAAGACATTGAATTAAATTTATAACAAGTAAAATTAATTTGAATATGGATTAAAAATGTATGAAATATTTGTATGACAAAAACCCAATATATTGATGCAAACCATAGACCTAAGTTTAGAACCACTGTAAAATTTATAAATAGTAATTTAAAAGAGTACACATGTATTTAAGGCTCAATTATGTTCAATGAAAATCAGTTAATATAATCTAAATACTCTAAATAACTCAAAAATCATTGTAAACTGTACAATGATTTTACATATGGAATTAAAACAAACAATTGTACATAAATATGAGTGATTTTATTTGAGTATTTTGTATTATAATATAATAATTAAAATTAAAAATACTTAGGTAATAAAATAGTTTAAAAAAAAAAAAATGTTCACATAATATAGTAGTAGTACCTACCAAATACTATTTACAAGATATATATATATATATATATATATAAATATAAAAAAAAAAATAGCATTAATGTAAAAATTGTATAAGCAACTAATAATTAGTTCAACTAGGTTAAATTTAAATTAAATAAATATTCAACAACTAAAAGAGTATAAAAGACGTTTCAACTAATGCTACCATATTGATAGTTACAGTGGTGTATTTATGGGAGGGGTCAACCCACCCCCCTATCAAACTCATTGGTTAATAAAATAATTATAGTGATCACTAATTACATTTAAAATATTACAATTGATTACATTTTCAGGAATAAAAATACATATACATTAATAATTTGGAGTTTCTCCAGTATAAAACTCCTTAAAATGTATCAGGGTTAATATACTGAAAGAGGCTAACATACATTATGTTTTAGTTTTAATTATTGTACCTAATAAATCACATTATTTGTTTTGGACATGTTTGAGTGGATTAACAGTTATTAGTTCATCGAGACATAAATTTATCAATTGATGAAGTTATAAATGAATATAATAAGATTTTTGTAATTCAAACACGATTCTTAACAGTCAAATGTTAAAAGTGGTAAAATGTCAAGTCTAGCAACGTATTTTCGTTGTAACCAATAAGTAATTAAAATTGAGCTGTCTAAAACATTTAAGCCTTATTTAAATGTAAACACTGTGATTAGGGAGTGTGGCAAGAGAAGCTCCCATGCTTACGTGATGGAAAATTATTTCAACCGCCCCCCCACCATGGCACGAACAATTCCTAAACACGCCAGAGGATAGTTATTGTATCAATAATATTATTATGAAGTTTAGTTATGTGTACATAACAAGATGGTACTAAAATTAAAAAAAAAAACAGATTTCAACTAATATAAATATAAGGGATATTACAAATCTGTAAGCATTATTAAATAAAACCTATATAATAATCTGAGATTTGTTTTGTTAATTTCTACACATTTTTTTCACTTACATATAATTATTATTTGATATATTATAAAATCAAATTCTATATAAATGAAGTACATATAAGTACAATTATATAGATTTAATTATATTGGTATTTTCAAATTATAAATATAAACAAATTAGTTTGGACTTTGGTATTCATTAGAAAAAAATAAATAACATTTAAAGGAATGATTTTCTTTTTGCAGTAGGAATGAGAAACAGAAACAAATTTCTTTTTAATAGGAATTTTCTCAACACTGAGTCATAAAATAGTTTTTTTATTATATAATAATAATGTTTAAAATGTTGTGTAAATGGTATTTACAAAGAAGGTTATTTCAAATTATAATGATTTTTTAGCTGAAATTACACTATTATAATATTCTAATGGTAATCCTAAACTTTTCAACTTTGTATCAGAAGAATTTAACATTTGTTTTTTAAAATAGTGTAACATGGCATCCCAACTAATGGTTTTTAATGAAGGCATACTAACCCACGCACTGTAAACTTTATCACTATTGTTCATATGCTGTCTACTAATACCATCATGATAGTACATTTGACCTTCTGGAGTGATTACCATAGAGTGCATATGTGAAGGATCAGGTAACAAAAATGACTTTAATTCATGCCATTGGAGAGTATCGAGATTAAAACGCCAAATGTCATTAAACGAATTTCTCCTTCCATTACCACCACCGCATATGTACACAAACTTTTTTTCGACTACACATTGTGCAAATCCATGATTAATGCGATTATAAGGAAAATAATTAGATGAACTCTGGACGTCTTCCAATGTTTTAAAATACTTCCATTCCTTAGTCAATACATCAAAAACTTGTATTTTCTAGAAAATAACAAAAAAAAATATAAAATAATTAATCAAAACATCACATAATTAACAACTTACTTGAAATATAGTAATATTTTGAACTGAACGATTACTAGATGGAAAATAAGAACGGCCAAACATATATATTTTATTGTTGTAAAACGCCAAATCATGTTTGAATTTTTGAGTTACATTCTCATGCAGACCCCGTGCCTCACACAATAAATCCCATTTCTTGGTGCTTAGATCAAGCCTATAGACATCCATTTCATGCTCGTGTTCAGCCATTCCATAAAGAGAGTATAAATACTGACCATCAATGATAATCTGTTGGCTATATCCAATTGCTGGTATTCTGCCTGTAGTATGAATCTCTTCGAATTCTACACCACTGCCATTGCGGTCATTTGATAAATCTCCTATACTCAAAAATAAAAAAATAAAAATGAATCTTGCGACATTATGGACATAATATGAACCATAATAGTAGGTACCAATAAATGTCTTGAACTTTAAATCATTAAAAGAATGAATGCCTGCTACACCATGAATAAATAAAATATTTCCCGAAAGATAGAGAGAATTGAATTTTAATTCTTGGGGGAAATTTGTACAATTAATGCGTACCCAACAATCGGTAATGAAGTTGTATTTCCACAAAGATCCGTTAACATGCAACTAAAATTACAAAAATAGTTTATAAATACAGTTCTAATAGTCAATAAACAGTCAAACTGACCTGTCTTAGATGATCACTGATATTCGTAAAATCTATTGAACTATAAGAATTTCCACTTGGGTATGAAACCATATAGTCACTGTTACATGAAGCCTTACGGTCTATTTTAGGTGGAGTACAACCTCTAGTAATTTCGGTATATTTTTTTAACGTAAAATCAAACAGTTTAAATCGGTATTCCAATTGTTCCATATCGCTGAATTATTATGGTATATGTTTGTAGACGAGTTTAATTAATTCGGTATAAACTAAAATGTACTAAACGTCCGTTGTCTATTATAATAACATTCCAGATTGGATTATATTATTGTTAATAATTAAAATACACAATTACACCTTAACGCATATTAAACGCGACAAATTTCGTTGTAAAAAAAAAACCCAAAGAGTCGTGAACTGAATTTGGCATGCGAATATTATATACAAAAAAATCAATACTACATTCTGCTAGGAATATTTGATAAGAATGCCCAGTGGTTCCCAAACTGCTTGTGCTGTTTAAAATAAAATGATTATTGTAACGATTTTATTATATTGGTACCGTTGATAACTTCTATACTCTGTTCCAATTAAGAGTGCCCAAACTCGCGCATGCATACCGGACCCCCCTCCCGGGCGAGATTAAACGCTCTGTGATTGGTCGGCATTATATGACCGCCGCCGTTATCTATCGGAGTCGTCGGCGCGCCGCCGTGTATACACATGGTAGTAAAAACAAAACATATTTTCTTCGTCGCTTAACATATTATAACACATATTTATTCCTTTTAACTGGAGATGGTCCTGCCTGCTCATCTCCGTCGTTGTTGTAATTATCAATGTTAAAAAATAATACAAAACAATTAAAATAACTGACGGCACGAAACAATAAAACAAAAATGTTCAATTTAGTACAACCACGGTGCGTCGTGAAAAAACGTTGTGTTACTATCCTCACTACGTATATATGCACGTCGGCATACCGCCGTAGCAAGATAAGCAAGACACATGCGCGAACAGAACTAGTTTTCGTCCGAGCGATTGGGCACTCTTAACTTGAACAGAGTACAGTGCTGCGGAATAATATCAACGTTTAGTTTAGTTTACGACATGGAGGGTTTATAGCAGTGACTCTCAAAGTGGGGCGTCGCCAATATATAAATTGCACTAGCAATGTATTTTTGTAAATATCATTATGATAATGATAATCGTCGAGAATTACAATTGATTAACGTTTAGGATTGTCGATAAATGTCGTTGGATTTATAATATGAAATTTAGGACGGGAAATACTTCGGAATATAGATATAAAGATAAGCGATATAATGAGCGTACACCAACACACCAGCTGAAATTAATAATCGTCTGTTTATAATTTGTAGGTAAATAATAAATATACCCGTATTGATATGAGTAAACAAACATCTTTGGGCACATATCTTTATCAAACTAGTGGAGCTTCACTATTATCAAATTCACCTTCGACAATTTCGAACGTTTCCCATTTAAATGTTACTATTAACCCGTCGTTGGTACACATATAGTTCGTAATACGATTGCTACACTGTGGCGCTCACACTTTTTATATTATTATTATTAATTGATCAATTAACTTAAAAAATCACACCATACCTAGAATTATGTATATTTTTATCCTTCATTAATAAGTAAATAAATATTTTTTATGTGCATTTCATAATTTATAAAATTAAAATAAAAAACTACAATCTTGTTCCGAAAAATTATTTTTTTTTTTTCATATAAAGCAATACAAATTAATTAAAAACTTAATATAAATGAAAATGTAGAAACTATTAAATTTATCACTTTAGTCTATTCACTTTCTGTAGTATTTGTTTTGTTGTGTTCGTTACAGCAGGTGATACGCATGTGCTCGTCGTATGCTCCTTACATATTGGCACTCCACACACCTCTGTGGCGGATTTCGCAGACGATAAAATAATCTACTCGCAGAATAAAGACCCAAACACCGCGGCGCATAATCTACAAAATCACCTAAACCTCATGTCGTCTTGGTACTCCAAATGGAAATTCAAAATCAACCACGAGAAGTCTCATCACCTGACGTTTACTTTAAAACAAGGAATAGTCACTTCTGTTACATTAAATAATAAAAACATACCGAAATCCTCTAACTCTCGCTACTTAGGTCTAATCCTAGACCAACGGCTAACCTGGGCTCACCACATAAAAAACAAAAGAACCCTATTAAACTCGAGGCGGAAATCACTCTACTACCTACTTGGTAAACATTCTAGTCTCAGCTTAAAACAAAAACAAAAATCCTACTCTATAAAACCCTCTTAATGCCAATTTGGACTTACGGCATCCAACTCTGGGGTGCTGCCAAAAAATCAAACACAAACAAAATTCAAACCTTCCAGTCCATAACTCTTCGTCTTATTACAAATGCACCAGCCTATGTTTCCAGCCATACACTACACACTGACTTAGTAATTAACACAGTTGACGACACTGCGAAAATCTTATATAAACGATTCCGTGCTCGACTGGAAAATTATAAGAACCCCTTAATTTCCGCTCTCAATTCCGATACCATCCCAGACTAAAGAGGAAATGGTGTAAGGATCAAAACAGAAATTAATCCCTAAAGACTGTTCAGGTTATGGAGTGTCGCCGTTGGGCGGCTTTTTTTTTTCACGTTATCCTTGTATGCGTCTTGTATATTCCGCATAAAGTCTTATTGTAACTTTAATTACAGATAGTCTTTTTCTCAATAAAAGTTTAAAAAAAAAAAAACATTGGCACGCTGCATTTTACGCACTTGGTCTACCAAATTATTTCAAATAAACAATGATTATATATATAATAATAATAATATTATTATGTATTCTTAAAATATTTCCTCACCATGGTCTTTCGATTTTTTCTATTTGGATAAAATACGCACTTCGGACGATGCTCAATATTTGAACGTTCAGGGATTTTCTGTCTTGGTGTAATCAGTCAATTTTATTATTCTTTGTCGAATAATTGTACGCAAAGTAGGGATGTGCAAACGTTCCAACATAAACGGTTTTGTTAAGCTTATCAAATTGTTTTCTTTGAGCCCGTGTACCGTTATCCCTAACAGAAATATTAAAGTATCATGAAAGTTATGTTTAATATGGGTTTAATTATTTGCACGAAAATAATATAGATTTCCTCGATGCATTATATGTGATATGGTGTTGGCCTGCCTATTCATCTCTTCCAACCTAATAAACTTTAGCGTCGTCTTGAAACAAACAAATCACTTTCATTACAAAAATCGAAGTAAATATTTGTTTTTTTAGAAAATTACACGAGTTTAAAGGAAACAAAAGAAATTATCAAATTTTTTACTACCGAGGATAAAATATACTTGAAGTGTTTGTATTTGGCCGCCATGCATATAGTTTAATTTAAATAAGCTTATACAATCGGCGAAGAATTATTGAATCCATGCGTAATAGATATTTGTACCGAGTTGTTCGGTAATGAATACGTAGCTAAAACAAAGAATATGCCTATGTCCAATGATACTATTACCAGAAGAATACATTTTATGTCTGATGATATTGAAAACCAACTAATTCAAAAAATTGAATAATCGATTTTTTACTCAATTCAAACCGACGAATCTACAGGTATTATTAATTTATATTAGATATGTATATACTGATTGGAATGACGTAAAAACGAAAAGTTTTTGCGTTGTTCAAATTTATCAACGTTTTGTACACCTGAAGAAATGTTCAAAGCCATTTTAATTTATTTCGACAAAAATGATTTAACTTTTTCTAAATGTACTGGTATATATGCACCGATGACGGCCAAGTTTAATGGTCTTGTAACACGAGTTAAACAAATCGCTCATAAGGTTTCATTTAAAGGGAGCAATTAGCGGCTAAAGACACGGGTTAAACATTTTGTGATGTTTTGAATACATGCATACAAATTATTAACTTTTTTCAAGTCAGTGTAATAAATACGTATATTTAAAGTGATGTGTGATGAATTGGGTTCAGATTACACAATTTTGTTACTACACTCGCATGTCAGATGATTAAGGGGAAAAATCTTAACTCGTTTATTTCACCTTAAAATAGAAATATTTTTGAAAGATTAAAAATCATCTCTTGGTGATTATCATTTTGATAATAATTTATGGTTAGAGAATCTAGCTTATCTTTCTGATATTTATTCTATTCTTAATGACTTAAATTTATGTTTATAAGGCCCATATACTAATCTTTTTACATCAAACAATAAAACAGAGCATTTCTTAGAAAAATTGAACTTTGGCCAAATAAAGTAAAACAGGGTTTTACTGTTAAAGTATAACACGTTTGATATGTGTTTGGGAACAGCGTTCTTTTTTAATATGACACAAGAAAAAGTATTAATTGAAAATATTATAGAAATTCATTTATTAAAACTGAAAAATTTCTTTTTTTAATGTAGACTCGGTGATTGGGGAGTGTGGCGGGTCGAAGCTGGTGAGTGATAGCAAAATTATCTCAACTCCCCCGTCACATGAACAACTCATAAACACGCTACAGGATAGTTATTGTACCAATAATAATAATTTTATGAAGTTGAGTTATATGTTTACATAACAAAATGGTGTTAAAATTAAAAAAAAAACAGATTTCAACTAATACAAATATAAGGTATATTACGGATCTGTAAGTATTATTACATGCAATCTATATAATAATCTAAGCTTTGTTTTGTTAATTTCTACACATTTTTTTAATTTGTATTCCTTAAATATATATATTTTATACATTTATTTATTATTATTTAATATATTATTAATCAAATTGTATACAAATGAATTACTTATAAATACAATTACATAGGTTTGATGAAAAAATATGTACAATTTATTACAAAAGAAGTAATATAAAATATACTTCTGTTGATCAGAACTGCTTAAAATAAATTTATACCGAATAAGATTTTAGCTGTTTGAAGAAAAATGCACAATTTATTAATAACAAAAACCTATTCAAGTACAACAAAAAAAAAATATGAGAGAAGAAATGATATGTATTAAAATATTTATGAAATGGCTAATAAGATAGGTGAGATAAATTTCAAAGGAATCTTGGGATGAATGTTGGTTATAAAAAGATAAGAGCGTTACTTTAGAAATAAAGGAATGGGGGAGAGTCCTGTTTATGAGAAAAAGAAACCATATTTCCTTTTCATTATTTTGTCAATTTATTGTACATCATACAATTTTAGATAATATATATATTTGCTAAATTACTTTTAGTATTGTTTTTTCTCCCATTTTTTAATATTTTTTTTTTCAGGATTTCATTTTAAACATATAAATTTAAGAATTGTATTCAATTTTAGTTGACTTGATTAACTCTCACAATTATTTTTTTATGAAAATAAAGTACAAGTGACTCATGAAAATCTATATGTAATAATTTCCAAAGCAAATTAAATATTGGTATTACCAATTAATAAATATAAACAAATTAGTTTGAACTTTGGTATTCATTAAAAAAAAACATTTAAAAGAATGAGAATAATTTTTTTTGTAGTAGGAATGAGAAATAGAAACAAATTTCTTTTTAAAAGGAATTTTCTCAACACTGAGTCATAGAATAAATAGTTTTTTTATTATATTATAATAAAGTTTTAAATGTTGTGTCGATGGTATTTACAATAAAGGTTATTTCAAATTAAATGAGTTTTTGGCTATAATTATATTTTTATAATATTCTAATGGCAATCCTAAATTTTTCAACTCTGCATCAGAAGATTTTAACATTTGTTTTTTAAAATAATATAACATGGCATCCCAACAAATGCTTTTTAATGAAGGTAGTCTAATCCATGCACAGAAAACTTTATCATTAGGATATACATGACGTCTGTTAATCAGACCATCATGATAGTACAATTGACCTGCTGGAGTAATTACCATAGAGTGCAAATGTGTAGGATCAGGTAATACAAATGACTTAATTTCATACCATTGTAAAGTAGCGAGATTAAAACGCCAAATGTCATTAAAAGATTTTACAATTCCATCACCACCACCGCATATGTACACAAAATTTTTTTGGACTACACATTGTGCAAATCCATAATGAATGCGATTTAAAGGGAAAAAATTAGATGAATTTTGATTGTCGGGCAATGTATCTAAATATCTCCATTTCTTGGTCAATACATCAAAAATATGTATTTTCTAGAAAATAACAAAAGAAATATAAAATAATTAATAATCAAAATATCACATAATATACAACTTACTTGAAATAAACTAATAAATCGAACTGTATGATTACTACATGGATAATAAGCACCGCCAAACAAATATATTTTATTATTGTAAAGCGCCATATTATGTTTTAATTTGTGAGTATTGTTCACATAGTGACCCTTTGCCTGACATAATAATTCCCAATTCTTGGTCCTTAAATCAAGTCTATAGACATCCATTTCATTCTCATGTTCGGCCATTCCATAGACAGAATATACATATTGATCTTCAATGATAACCTGTTGGCTATATCCAATTGTTAATATTTCGCCCGTAGAACGAATTTCTTTAAATCTAACACCACTACCATTGTGGTCATTTGACAAATCTCCTATACGCAAAAATAAAAAATAAATTAATTTTGCACATTATGGACATAATATGAACTATGATGTAGGTACCAATATATGTTAGGTAATTTGTATAGTGATAATATTGAACTGTTGGTGAACCGTGAATAAATAAAGTATTTCCCGAAAGTAAGACAGAATTGAAATTTAATTCTTTGGGAAAATTTTGACATTTAACGCATATCCAACAACCAGAAATGAAGTTGTATTTCCACAAAGATCCGTTAATTTGCAACTAAAATTATAAAAATAGTTTATAAATACAGTTCTAATAGTCAATAAACAGTCAAATTCACCTGTCTTGCTTCTTCACCAATAATCGGAAAATCTAGCGGACCATAAGAATTTCCACTTGCGTATGAAATCAGATAGTCATTGTTACATGTAGTCCTATGGTATAGTTTAGGTAGTGGACGAGTTCTACCTTTTTTTGGACGGCTTTTCAGCTTAAATGCAAACATTTTAAATCGGTATTCCGGTTTTTCCATATCGCTGAATTATTATGGTATATGTTCGTAGACGAGTTTAATTAATTCGGTATAAACTAAAATGTACTAAACGTCCGATGTTTATTGTAATAACATTCCAGATTGGATTAAATTGTTGATAACAATTAAAATACACAATTACACCTTAACACACATTAAAGTACAGATTAAACGCAACAAATTTGGTTATAAAAAAATACCCAAAGAGTGGAGAACTATAGTCGACGACACGATAACTGAAGGGAGACCGTCGTCTTACTCCGGACCTCGCCCAGTCAGTAGACAGTGGTTCTCATTTTACTAATAATTTATCACTTTGTATTTTAATGTAAGTAAAGTGTAAGTGTTTTTATATATATATTAAGCTGAACATTATAAGAACAATACGTAATATTAATATTTTCATTAATTGTAGAATATTGTTTACATTGTTAACAAATAATAAAAAAAAAATGTATATGAATACGAAATATTTGAACTGAGCGGCAAATGGTTTAATGGCCACTATCACGGAAAATCCGTTAGGATCGTTGCGGTAACTTTCTAGTTTTCGTGTGGCCGACTACAGAAATTGGTATGGGAATATATACAAAAAAATCAATACTACATTCTGTTAGCAATATTTTATGAGAAAACCCCAGTGGTTCCCAAACGGCTAGTGTTGTTTAAAATAATATGATTGTTATAATGTTATGATTTTATTATATTGGTACCGTTGATAACTTCTAGTGCCGCGGAATAATATCAATGTTTTGTTTAGTTTGCGACACGGATAGTTTATATCAGCGATTTTCATATTGGGGTTGCCATTATATAAATTGACAAGTAATGTGTTTTTGTAAATATCATTATGATAATCATTGTTGAGAATTACAATTGATAAACGTTTAGGATTGCCGATAATAAGTGAAATGCAAAATATTATTGAAATTCATTTATTAAAACTGTAAGAAAAATGTCAAATATTTTGATCGAACGAAAGACATTCGCTGAAACAATTTATGGGTTATTAATCCATTTATAAAATCAGACAAAAATGTATTATCATCATCAAATGAACAAAAATTAATTGAGTTATTCAGACAGAGGGTTGGAACAGATTTTTATAGTAACAAAAACATATGTCAACTTTGGATCAAAATTAAGAATGAGTATCCCGCATTAATTAACAAGGCTTTAAAAATATTGATTCCTTTTACAACTACATACTTATGCGAAACTGGATTTTCGACGATGACTACAATTAAAAATAAATTAAGAAATCGGCTTGATATATCACCAACTATGAGGTTGAATTTAACCATATCTACAGATCTAAAGGTTAATAAAATAATTTCTAATCAACAACAGCACATAAGTCATTAAATTTAACAAATATTCACATATCTATATACATATAATGTTTTCTTTTTTGAAAAAAAAAGAATTGTATTTTAAATAAATTTATCATGAAAACTTATTATTTCAAATGCAGTATCATTAGTTTATCAAGTACTTATTATTTTAATTTTAATACAATAATAATCATATTAATTTATCACTACTTTTTAATGTTATCATAATAAAACGGTCGTTCAAAATTTTGGTGACATAGGGAGTCGCGGCCTCAAAAAGATCGAGAACCAGCTGGTTTACAGGACCATGTCGTATATATTTATTCTATGGTCTACGGCAGAATTTCTCAATCGGGGAATAAAAAATGTCAACGGCGGAAAAAGTAAAATTCCATGTTTTCGAAATTGTTTGTTATTCGTAAAATACTTAATAATTATAATAATTAATTTAATTCTTGATTAATCAATAAATATTTCCGAATTATGCATTACTAAACTTTTTCTATTAATCTGTTTACTGTTGTAATGTGAAAATGAACGGATTGACAATAGGGGGCAGTACATTTTTTAAGCTAGTAAACTGGGCGACATTTTTCTAAAATAATATTAATTGTTATGTCACCTAGTTGACAGTATTTTTAAAGACTGGGTGACACATAATATTTAAAATAAGAATTTTTATTTTATGTAAAAAAAAATAATTAGGTAATGATTACAATAAATTTGTACGTAGATATAATAATAGTGCATATAATCGTTATTAAATACATTTGTTATTGTAGAATGTGAAAAAAATGTTTTGTCGCCCAGTGAAAATTTCTTAAAAAATGCACTAGTAGGAGGGGTACGTATAAAGCAGCGGCGAGAGGTCAAAGTAAGGCCGCATCTTAGATTGGGGGGGGGAGGAGCCCAGGGGGTCCGAAATGTCTTCAATGTTTTAAAAATTATTATTTATTTTCACACCATCCTCAATATTTCCAGTTATAAAATGAGTTTATTAGTTTATTACCGTTAAAATGAACTATTTATTGTTTTATATTATATTAAATGTCAAAACGTAAATTCGGTATTGACTAAAATTACAATGAAAATGTTTTGGACTCCCCCCCACTTCCAAAAAGAAATTCTGGATACGGACTTACGGTAAAAGGCCACACCGAAAGGGCCCATTTCTGTAGAACCCGCTATAAAACAAACAGGGACGTGCTACGAGAAGAATACCTTTAATTATTTTTTTTTCTTTTGTCTCGGGCCTCGAAAATTCTAAATCGGGCTCTGCCCCCAAGTCCAATCATTTAGATACCCACGGTGACGTTTGAAAACGAGAGTTTGGTAGCATCGACTATTAGAGGTGTCTTTGTTGTATTAATATATAGTTATTTTTTTCTCTATCGAATGGAATCATATTATTACCTATTAGGAAAAAAAAAACAAAAAAAATCTACCTGTGTACGCCGCAAACAATTTTCGAGGATTCCGATGTTTTAGTTGGTCCTATCATTCTTTAAATGATTTAGATGTAGTCGTGACTACTCTTAAATTGTACGATTTCTATAAATTATTATTAATATACACTATATAGCGGCATTCATTGATATGGTGTCTACCCTATACCTATATTATGTATGTGAGTTATCGAGCATTAGTTAAAATATATCCACTGTTTTATACTTATACAATATTTTTAAAATTTTGTTTCAGATTTGGCATCTGGTCCGGGCGGTATAGTAAGTCAAAATTTCGTCACAGCAGATAAGGTTAATTGATAATTATTTAATCAGCATTTAGACGTAAGCAGCTAGTGATTCAACTCAAACATTACTAGAGTATTTTCTAAATATTTTCTCGGTATCACTCTGTAAAATGCGGTTTTCTAGTTGCTGAGATTGAGCATAATTTTATATTATTTTCATAATTTTCGTTTATTTATTAGTTAATATTAAATAATACCTATGCGGTAGTACAAAAAGTACATTGCATTAAAACCACAAAAATTCTCTCATTTCGTAACTTTAAAAATAACCAAATTACAGGTTAAATTATTTTTAGCTAAAAAGTTAAAAAGTTATAGGTTTTATTTTATTAAAATACCTATCAATAGTAATTTTATATCTAAATGTATAATTGGTAATGATGGTAATTTTAAATTTTACTATGACGAGTGATTTTATTTTTTTTTGATTTTTATTTTTTGTCTGTGAACAAATTGTCAACTATAAAACTTATTCTGATAGCCAACATATATATCAGGAACAATTTTTCGTAGTAAATTATGCCATTACATTGTGGAAGGAGAAGTAGCTTTTAAACACTCGTTATATTCCTTTAAATAAATGGTAGGAAACCTATATTAAAACTCTGAGAAACTGGAATATTTACAACGGTTTAATAATATGATTTTTTTATTGTTATTATTATTTACCGTAGACTCGCAGTTATACGTATTAATCCAAATTCGAATAGTTAACGTTGCAGAACGGTATATACCAGTGGTTTTTTTTTTTACGTATTTGGGTCCACGGCTCTTCTGATTTTGAAAAATAATGGTAATAATAAAATTAAGGTTTCATTTTTAAAAAATGTTATTTTGCTTTTGAGGGTTTATTTGAATACAATTACATAATTAATGGGACGGCTGGGCTTGTTTTTGGTGCATATGATGATCAAATCGTGGCATGAAAACGCAATTCTCATTTCCTGTTCGGCATTCAGTCTTGATTTGTTTTTAGTTTTAATAACTTGCCAAGGCAGAAACACTTATTTCACACAAGTCGAGGAAGAAGCAAAGGAATCAAAGTCCTATTCGATTTGTTGGCGACGATCGGTCATCGGATACTGATTCTTTCTAATTATTCGAAATTCAGGTGACGATGATGATGCGAATTTGGATTTTGTTACAGGTTACTGAGAATAAGTTCATCAACCGTTCTTGTTCACCAATTGATAGTTCTGTCGGTAGATCAGTAGTAAAAAGATTATTAATCCAATTTTGCTGTGGAACTTCCCCGGAAAAGTAATAAACTTTATGTGTATGTAAAAAAATAATTTTAGCAATATATTAAAATTGTATTTTCATTTTCTACTGCGGACTTTCTTGATAATAACCGAGGACACCCCTGGGAGCCGCGACGTACAGGTTGAAAACCCCTGGTATATACGTTTCAAGCACACCGATATAATTAGGCAACCGTCGTATAATTTTGAAATAATATAATTAATAGAATAAATAAAATACACAATATATCATAAAAATATCGTACCAATAGAGTTGTTTATACATATACCAACGTTGCATCAAAAACGATTTTATAAATCAGAAATAAAAATAAATTATAACGTTTTCAAGATAGGGGTTAACCGTTAACAGACTAAATAGTACCGTACAGATAAGTACGGAAATCGTTGGTTATCTTATAGAAAAATCTTAGGTTTCTTGCAGGAAATCATAGTATTCTGGAAACAGGCGTGTACAGTGTACCCTCCAGTTTTAATTTTTTTTTTTTTTTTTTTACAAAATGTATTTTCATTTTTCAATTAAAATCAAAGAAAAAATAACACATAATTATTATTATCCGTTAAACAAAATACAACTTACTATATAATATGATAATAACGTCGTTGCACTTTTTTTTTCTATACTGCAACAACACAATATTTAGATAGGTATACTACTATATAAACTAATAATGTTATATAATATTATATACAAAATAAAAATAGACGGACAAAAATGTCGAAAAAACGAGGTTACAAAGGTTTTCAATAAAGTGTGCTAAACGTGTTACATTAAAGGAAAACGATGACCACGTACGTGCACACCAAATAACGATTACACGTAGTGGCGTAGCCAGGGTAAGGGGGCAGGACATTGGCCGTATTTTGAAAAAAATAATATATTTTTATCATAATCGTTGTATGTTCTTTTTAAAGTAACGCGTTACTTTATGGTGTATGCGATGTATTTTCATAGTTCATTGACTAAGAAAGTAGCTAAATGCAATTAATTAAATAAACATTGTTTGTTCCCCCTCCTCACCGCCCATTGATAAATCCTAGTCACGCCACTGATCACATGTAAGGTTCGGCATTTCGGCCGGACAACATTTCTCTAAAATAACCGTTTCGCGATCCTTATCCCTTATTAAAACAAACTTATATGCATTTATATGCGACAAAACGACTTGAGATCAATAATCAACAATTATGTACCTATTATATTATATATCTCTGTCTACAATTAATTGCGTCACTCCCCCCGGGTTTTTAATTTATATATAGATAAGACAAATAAAGATAAATAAGATAAATAACAATTAAACAAATGTACAAAATATATATGCAATACAAACAAATAGTGTTACAAAAAAACAAATGTGTAGAAAAAGAAAAAAAAGGCTTCTAGTGCATTTGTACAGGTCGTGTGTTTTCTTTATCTAAGCATTTTTTTTTAAAAATGTATTTGTATGTATGTTTTTGCATTTATTCGACTGTTATTTTATTGAGTATACTAATCTGTAAGACAATTATTGATTTTTGATATATATTTAAGTTAAGAGTTTACTTTATAAAATAAAAAATTAGGTGGTAATATGGGTATACCTAGAGAGCCTATAATATGATAGTGGCCACTGGACCATTTTGCAATGTAATCGTGTATGCATTACGAATATTTAATAAATTAAAGACGATTATGGTAATAAAATATTATATATGTGACTGATTTTTACGTGTCGTATAGATATTGTAAAATCAATTATGGACTAATTGAAAATATTATTAGGTACACTTTATTTATAAATAATTTTATCGTTCAAATGATTCAGTAATTCAATATACCTAATACGTTTTAACAATAGTTTTATATAATTGTAGTGATAATATCGTGAAAGACCATAGCGATCATTGCAAACGATTCGATAAAATCAACAGGTAACCAGTCTGGTTATAATAAATGAAATAATGGCGATTATCAATAGAGATTTTTCAGACGTGATAGTATTATAATCAGGGATAGGAAAAACGACTCGTTCGAATCGATTCAAACTGTTTGAATAGATTCACTAGGATGATCCTGGTGTTCGTTTAGATTTGAACCATGTTCATTTGATTCGTTCGCCAATTCATATTTGATTCACTGACTTTTAGTCGAATCAAATTAGAATCAATGTTATCAAATGATATTGTGAATTAATCGTTCGAAACTATGCTTAAACTAACTTCTTTAACTTCGTAACTTCCGTTACTAATTAATTATTTTAATTAACATTTAAAAATGTTTAATTTTCGATTTCTAATAATACATGTTAAAATATGTATTGAATCTAATTTAAATCGATCTCATTTGATAATAGGAAAACGTATCACGTTTGGAACCTAACTAACCACTTGGAATATCCGATTCTCATTCGGTTATTCGGTCATTACTCGTGATTTAAATGAATATATGACGTACTGAATCTGAATCGGTTGAACTCATTCAATTGGATCGTTCATGAATGACTACCCTGTCCCTTGTTACTATAATATATACGTACCTATAATGCGCATCGAAATTGTTAGGAAAATATTCTCGTTGGAAATGCGATTTTAAAATATTTTTAGGTTGCCATATATGAAAATCGAAAGCTGTACGCGATAGATTATTGCTTACACGGTACATAGAATACAAAAATGTAATATAAAATGTATATTGGTAGGCACTGATCGGAATACGTTTACGAGTGAAAATTACGCAACAACAAAGCTGAACTAGTTTAGTAGAGGGTAGGAGGGGGAGGTGGTGAAATAGTCTATTTCCCCCCAAATTCTATACCTCCGGTGTTGCTCATTCGTAGTGATCGGGCGAAGTGTCGCGGGCCGGCGGGCCAAAAGCCGATCGTCCCGGAAGTAGTTTATGTTATTCGGAAGCCGTGGTGGACGTGGGACACTCGTCGATAACGTTTATGGAACACTCGCTGCCGTCGTTGGACGAGTCATCCTGTTCGTCAGTGCAGGTGGTGGTGGTGGTGGACGACACCCGACTCCTGGGCTCGTGCAGGTACGCCGCCGCCATGACCGGTCCGTACTGGTAACAGTAGTAAGGAGCAGCCGCCGCGGCTGCGGCCGCAGCTGCTGCGGCCACTGCCGGCGGAAAGTGATGTAGCCCACTGCGGTTACCGAAGGCCTGGTAACCGCCTGTGACGGCGGAAGTGAGTTCGCTACCGCGGTGCACGGCGTGCTGCTGCTGGTGGAGATGATGGCTTTGCTGTTGCCGTTGGTGTTGCTGTTGGAGCAACAGACGGTAATCGCCACCAGCCACTACCGCCGCCGCAGCGGCCACTGATCCCGTACCGGCGTGTCTCGCGTGCTGATGGTGGTAGACGTTGGCCGGCTTGTTGCTGGAACACTCGTCCCGGACCAACACTTTGACGGCCACTCGTTTTGCCGGCGAACCCCCGACGCCGCCGCCGGACGACCGGTCTCCGGCCGCCGGCGTTTGCAACTGTTTGCGTTTGGTCTTGTACCGCCTGTTCTGAAACCAGATCTTCACCTGGGTCTCGGTGAGCTTTAGCGAGTGCGCCAAGTCAGCACGCTCGGGACCTGACAGGTAACGCTGCTGGTTGAACCGCCGTTCCAACTCGAACACCTGAAAACCAAGAACTTAAAAGTCGTATATAGAATATCCCTTTGATCTTTAATGAGCCCGGTGCCAGTGCGGGTTTTTTGCTAAAAAACACTCCTGCAGGAGAATGGTCCGGTTTCGATGATTATTTTCGTTTTGGACAGAGGGATACTTCTTACAGCCCGCATTTTGTAATTTATGTTTTAATATTTAATTTTAGAGTATGTCGTTAAAAAGAATCAATTTTAATACTTTTTATATAGTGTTATTTGAAATCGATTTTTAGACGTGGATCAATTTTCAAAACGTTTTAAGTATATTTGAGCTACTTTATAGGTATTTGAAATTTTCTAGTTTTATTCGGTTTTACGAGAATAAAATTGTTTTAGCTGAGTTGTACTTAGTAGTAGTAAAAAAAAAAAAAATAAGCTTATAATGTAGCAGTAGTTTTTTATTAGCGTTAAAAGTTAATATTTTTATGGTTATTATAGAAATCACGGCGTTTCAAAACGCGTTTAATAACCAAACTTCGCATATGTAATTATATAGTTATTCGCATAACGTATTTCATTAGCAATGATTTATTATCGATATAAATTAAATGTGTTTACCTTCCCAATTTCCCATCTACAAACACTGGCACTTATTTTTTATTATATATTTGATATTTTATTATGTTTTTATATCCAAAATAATAATTTTTTATTTTTCCTATGGATTTATCATAATTGTATAACGTATATATACTGACCTGGGAATGTGAAAAAGCAGCCCTTGACCGTTTTTTGCGTTGTTGGACGTGCAGCGGTCTCTCGCTGTGAGTCCGCAGGAAACGTGACAGTGCGCTCCGGTGGTCCCCCCCGGTCCGATTAAATATCAAGTCTCCGTTGCCCAGCAGTTCGATTCTCCTCCGGTACTCGATATCGTGAAATTTAAGATCATCTGAAACACGCGTTGGTTATAATAATTTTTATAAAAGTAAAACATATTTTAAATTAAAAAAAAAAAAAACGTAAACAATTATGTTGAATAAGAACAAAACGTGTATAATACTACCTTTTGTTTTTTACGTTTATTTATTTACTTTTTGTTTTATTTATATATATATATATAGATTAATGTTAATGAAATTTCGATACGAAATATTTTTTTTATACGGCGCGCACATATATACTAATGCTAGGGTATTACTAGATTTCCTTAAGTTATTTGAACCAACAATTTAAATACTTCGCATCAAGGGCGGCGGGCCGATGTTTTATAGGTGGGAAGTTGAGAAGGCATAGGATATTTTTCTTCTTTTTCTTTAGATGCTCATGGCTGCAAAACAATTATATTCCTACAGTCGTCATAGTTCTTTATTTTTAGTTTTATCTGTCCGGTCATTCCCCGGGGAGTTCAGTTTAGTAGGGCATCAATTCGATGCAATCGATTTAGCCAGGGCCGTGTTTAAAATGTTGGCGCCCCCGGTCATATAATTTATGCCACCGCTTGTTATCAATATTACACCAGATTCATTAGTATTTTCTATACATTTAATGTTTGTAAATATGTATTTCCGTCTGTGGTCAACAATAAATTTCGATATCGGTTATCGTTGTGATCGTTTGTCGGTTAAAATCGGTTGATACAAGTTACACAAATCTTATATTTAAAATTAATTTCGCTTAAATATTTGTCTGCCCACGGACATGCGCCCCCCCTCCTGCTAAATATGGCTCTGGCTTTAGCCCTTGTTGGGATATTACAAGACGGGAATTTAATATTTATATCTATACGCAATGATAAACCATAAACCGTTTTATGTGTCGGCGAAACCATATCGTGTCGCCGCAAACCCTTCAAATAAGATTTAATATAGCGCAGTTAGCACTCGACAAAATGTACGATATCCGTTCGATCAATGTCACTGACAAGAACTTATAGGACGGAAATGTATAATTTTGGGGTCCATTTTCGATCTCTCGTTTCATACAGGCGGCCATTTTTGTATATATATATATATATATATTATAATATCGGTATTATAAAATGTTTGTAGATCGATACTTGGGTTATTATTATTATTATTATTTTTTTTTTTTATATGTATAGTATTATAAAATAAACGTTATTATGATATTTTCGTTTCGTTATTCGATTTTGTTTTTTGTGGAAACAGAATATACCTATATAATATAGGTGATCGCGTCAAATCCGTACCGTACCGATGAAAAATGTCTAAAACGAAAGAGGCTCCGAGGGACACGAATGCGCGATGAAATAAAAAAGTACTAGTTTTACTATTATATATTTATTCGTGTGCAATACTAAATTAAACATATTTATACTTAAACTATAATAATATAGTTTACGTAATTCGATGTAGTGTTTCATATGATATAAACGAATATTCTTCTTGAATGTATATATATACATGAAATCTCCGGGTTTGATTTGTATACGGAAGTTTCCCCGTGATCGCCAGTGATTATATGAGTCGCTTTGGTTGCCAGGGACTGGGACTTTTTGCGTTTTTGGTCCTGAATCCGATTATGGGATCCCCAACTGTTTAAAAACATGATTAACTGAATTAAATTCGGTCAGATATAAATTAAATTCCCCTCTATATCCTACCTTCCCAATTTCCCACCTATACATGTGACCCACCCAAAGTGAAAAGTATATCCGTGTCTTTTTTTGAATTTAAATACGATTATGATTTTGATGTAAATTATATTAATTTCAATTTTTTTTAATTTCAATATATATTTTGAATATTATTAACAAACATTTTTGACTTCCTTTGATATTGCTTTTGATTTTTAAAAATATTTTTAAAGAATTTTATCGATATTTAAAATCGATTTCTACAAGGAATTTCTAAAACTAACAATCATTTTATAATATTTTATTTGTGATTACAACTTTTATTAACAACAATGTTCTTGTTACATTATAATAATATACTCAATTTGTAATAATAACTGATACATACAAATTATTGATTTTTTATTGTAATTGGAGTAATTTTGGGTTTTTTGTTTTGATATTCTGGGCAACATGGTGAAATTCCGTTACGTAGAACATAAATTGGTGGCGTTTAGGTTGAAATTGGAGTTTAAACATTTGTAGAAGAGAATATTTTCAAAGAAGTATACGTTGCTGTTGTTCGAAAATATTGTCGAACAAAAAAGTTACTGCTAAGTATTTTTTTTTTATAAAAACCAAAAACACTATAGCTGTAATTTTTAAATTTGATGATATTTTCGAAATACAGCAATCGAAAATATTTTCCTTTTTAAATTTTGTTATCTGTTTTTGTACTCCGATTTCAACCTAAACGCCACAATATTTATGTTATTATTTACAACTGCGGGCTGCGTTCTGTGTAATGTCTTAATCAGTTATCCGAGGCATCGTCCGTATACAAATATATTTGAGAGAACATCCTAAAATAAACTACGGATAAATTTCCACCAAATCACAATACGTAAGAAAGAAAAAAAAAACATTTAATATGATTGTAGTTATTGTTGGTTAAACACATAATAAAAGTTCATAAAAATGTACCGTCCTCAAAAGTACCACAGTATGTGCTAATGCATTTAGCCATAGTTCAAATAAATTGTAAAATATACCTAATTTGAATAACAACTAAACACGGGAGAGAAATACTAACCATAAATCATCACGATATGAACCCGCTGTTCGGTACCATTAGACCTAATAGATGGGAAATAGGTATGCCAAGTGGTTACATGTTATGCAAATAGATATGAAGGCAGGTAACAGTGGCGTGGAGAGTTAGAGAGTATTCACGCATTGACTTAAAAAAATACGTTATTCTTGAGATGTATATAAGAAAAAGATTAATCTATTGAATACAAATTGGTATTTTTGTATCCGGTTTTAAAATCATCATTGCCGGGTTAAGACAATAGAAGATTCTACGATTTATTCGATTCATTATTATTATTCAGGTATCACAACTAGTTTATAACAGGTGTACTGCATTCCCTCCCATTGGAAATTCTTGGGCACGTAAGTGAGATGAAGAAAAAAATGGTGATGTATACATGGAGACGCGGACCTCGAAATATTCGGTTCTATTATAGGGTTTGACTGATCAACGGAAAACCACTTGGCAAATCTATAAATCGACTGTAATGGAAAAATTAAAACGATGTGGAATTCCATTAGACACGCACGGTAGTATACGTTTATACGAAAATACATTTTTTATTCGGTAAAAAAAAATTTAAACATTTTTAAGTGTTTTTAAGTACGTTATACCCAAGAACTTTTATTTCAAAGTGTTGACTTATTATGAAAACAAACTATTTATATGCTTATACCAACTACTTCGGCTGTACCGAACGCGTTATTAGTTCAGCGGTGAATATTTATCTTTATTTATAATGTATATATATATATATATATATATATATATATATCAAATTAACAAACGTTTTAAGTTTTCACCCTGTCGGTTTGATAAAATGTTAAAATTTCACACAAGTGTACAACAATCGAATAAATAATTTGGCCATACACGTAATTTACGTATATTTTAATTCATAAGCTATTCAATAAATCGAATAAATCAAATCAACTAATTATATAAATTTTAGACAACGCGCAGTGGCGGATGAGTGCGAGAGATCGATTGAACGGGGATAAATCCACGATCGCGATCGAGTAATAATAGAACATAATTATCAAAACGTATTTAAATTAGTTCGACAGATGTGTAGTACTAGTTTCGCTATATTTATTCGTGTACAATAAAAATATTAAAATATTTATATTTAAACTATAATAATATAGTTCACGGAAATCGATTTAGCGCAATATGATATAAACAAATATTCTTCTTAAATGTATATGAGATGATATCTAATGAAATCTTCGTAGTTTGCTTCGTATATGGTTTCCGCGTAACCGCCAGTTGTCATATAAGTCGCTTTGATTCTTTGTTAAGGGGGGTATATGGAGGGGGAGAGAAATATAGTTTGAATCAAATTTTAAAAATAAATTGCCCATATTCATAATTTATTGTATTTTTATTTCATACAACTTTAAAAATGTTAAATTAAAAAAAAATTGTCTCGTGTTTGCTGAATCAAATTTGTTTATCTTTAATAGGTTGCGATAATAGCTATATTAAATCCCAAGACGAAAGAACAAAATATTATCGAGCTAGAAATTCGAATTTTTATAACTGCCTATTATTCTTCTTCTCCTTCGCCATTATCTCACACGAGTAGGGTCTACTCTTATACGCTAGATTAGTGTATACGTCATGTTGTTCTTATCAGTCTGTTATCAGTAACAATTGGATAATTTAGATCCAAACAATTTAATATTGAATCCAAGATTTGACTATTATTAAATAAGAGTTACTAAAATGAGGCTTTCGGAAATAAAATAAATATCTAAAATGTCTAAAATGTAGAATATAAGAATTATTAAGCTATTTTACGTCACTTTTATCTGTACATTTTTCTTTGTTTAAATCCAACCATACTTGATAAGAATTGATATCACACTAATTGCGCGTATATATTCTCACCCACCACCTGCGCAACCCTCCCATATTCGTCATCATATTTCTCCGTCTACTCCAGAGGCCTCTCATGTCTCTCCCGATAAACTAGTCTATTTTTCTTCGGCACATGCCTCTCTACGCCGGTATCCATCTACATGGCACTTTTATCTCGCCTACATCTTCTCGACTTTCTCGTCGTTTCTCCTTCTCTCTCAATAACGTTGCCCATACATTAATCGTCTCGATCTAATTCTCGTTTTCGCCGCCATAATCTAGAACACCCCAATACGCTTACGCAATAAGCGCTGATATCATCATAATAATATAAACTCGTACTCGGGGCGCCGCCGGGGTTTGTTAGAAAAGTGTCGTTCGTATATTATTATTATTTATTACGATTGACGGAAACGGGTAACAACGACCCGTACAAGTCGGTGCCACCGGGAGTATATAGCCGGGCTAATAGCGTTAAAAGGTTTTCGGGTGTTATTTTTCTCATTTCTTTCTAACACGGCGAATATTAACGAACGTGACGCGTGACACTTGCACCACTTGTACTGCGGGCGAACCCGTCTCGGCTTTTACCTTGACACGCGTACAGCACGCGTCGCAACACCGGCTAATGGACTTTGCGTTTTTTTACCGCAAGCCGTTCGGTATTAATTGTCGTTTATTCGCGTCACATTTAATAGTAATAAACGATTTTTACGACTTTTGTCCCGTTTACTAATATACGTATATATATATATAGACGTACGTGCAATGACGACGTGTAAAACGGAACATTTAAATTTGATTATTCGTTCTTCGTCGTCGCCGCCGCCGTAGCGATATGGAACATTTTGCCGGATCCACACACAGTTATTAAAGAAAAAAATAAAACACAAACTCAAATTATATATTGGTTTTACTGTGTGCGTTTTTTTTTATTGTTTGTGAACAACTTTTCTACCAGAAATCTTGCTCCGGTTTTCTAGTGTAGCATCTTTTATGAAAATATTTCGGATCTAGTTAGGTTAGAAGTTGAGGAGTTTATTTATTTATTTTGTTTCGTTGTAGTTTTCTTAATAATTGAGAAAAACTATAGTGATGTTCAAACTAAGACCAAGATTCGGGTAGTCTTGTTCTTGCTGCAAAACTCTTGCAGTCTTGCATTATTTACAAAGTTCATAAATAATGAAATACCTAATATAGAAGGGGTTAGGATTTTATATATGATCTCTAAGATAATGGTAAGATATAACCTAAAAAGGTCAATATATATATATATATATATATATATATATATATATATATATATATAAATATATATATATATGTGATTCACGGATGAATGATGATCGATATACATTTGAGAAACTATTAACTATAACGTGACAAAAAGTCCTATACAATATTACACGAACGACGCGAGACGTACAAAAAATATTCGATATAATCATATTTTAATCATAATAATAATAATTTTTTAATCTTTTATTAATTTACGATAATAATACAGCGGCAGCGTTTTTTGGTGATCGTATCCTAAAAATTGTATCGGCTTGATCGTCGCCAGGATGATGTAGTGCGAGATTCAGACTGTCCGGATTATTAACAGTTTACTTCGTTAAACAAATTATACAATCTTATCTTATTTTGTTTTCAATCATTTGTCATTTATTCGTTCAAATAATACTTTCTACTATATTTGTACTAAATGTAGTATTCGAGAGAAAAAAAAATTAGCAAGACGGCAAGACATACGCGTTAATCTTGGTTTTGTTTTGGTCTTGCAGACTCAATCTTGGGTTTGGTCTTGGTCAGGCCAAGACAAGACTGCAAGACCAAGAGGAATTTTGATCATCACTAGAAAAAAAATGTACGGCAATAAGTGGTTTCTTAATTTTCGATTTGTTTTTTTATTGTAATTCCGTTAAAGGTAATCGTCGAGACCTGATATTTTCACAGAATATTAATATTAGCCCTTTTTAGGCATAGAAATGTTTGCAATACATTGTGGAGATTTTCGAACTATTTACTATTTACTATTTAACTATTTACCTTTTAACTAATGCCTCGTATAGGCATTTTAAATTTTCGAGGTTTTTTAGTTATTATTTGGTTTTATGTGAATAAAATTGTTTTGGTTGAGTAGAAATGCTTGAATATTTTACACGAGGATAATCACAAGTTGTAATAAGGAAGGGAACAAGAGCGATTATAATAACTTTTTTTTATACTCGTTTAATGTTCAAATTTTTATGAAAATCGCATAAATCACAGTAATGTTACTATTTTCTAATTTATGTAAATAAAACTCTTTCGACTCCATAGAAATACACAACAATTTGTGACGAAAAAACACGGAGGATTGTAATTTATTTTATGGCCCGAAATTAATACAATTTTTAATTTTAATTAATCAAATCGTTTTTACTGAACTTCGGCCAAAATCGTTTTTCGTTAGCAATGATTTATTGTTAGTTTATTAGTTATAAATTAAATTACCCTATAATATCTTATCTTCCCGGCATTCTATCTACAACAGTGGCTAGTACGCAAAGTCTAAAAATCTCGACTTTTAAAAAAAAAATTTCTCGGCCAATAGTACAATTTCGATGGGTAGACTCGCTCCATTCAAAAAAAAAAAAACATTAACGAAGTATTTTGGCACCAATCATTTTTTGTTAATATTTTTAGTGATAGACAACAATTACAATTTCTATAGGTACGGTTGCACTTGAATTTTTGAAATTTTTCGGGCAACTCGAAAATCTATTCCGCTCAGAACCGTATTCATTTGTGATAATTTATTATTGAATTCAGTAGTTAAACTTGAATTAGATATTACATATTCGCCATGCATACGATGCGGAGTTTTTCCTGACCGCATTTTTATTTTATTTTTTTAATGGCTTTTCTGTACATTTTCCCCAAATTGGACGTCAAGTTAATGCACTCTCGGCCATATCGATATAATTTACGATTAAGGATAATTATTATAATTTATTAATGTAGATAGTGTGTGTGTATAATACGCACGAGCAAAATATATGATGCGTTTTTACTTTGCACCGCAAACGCACACATACTCGACTCGGCGGGTTAGGTTAGGTTAGGTTATTATTATTTATTATTAATATTATTATATTTCTCCTCGGCTCTCTAATTGATTTAAGCCTCCTGTTCGGTAATCAGATATATTATACGATATTATATGATATTATTATTATTAATAAAAACGATAGGGACACGAGGAGCACTCACCGTGCTCGCTCGGTTAATGCATCACTTGACTTTTCCAAACAAAACGTCTGCTCCATCACGCGATACGTTTGTGTTTGCGTCCGACGACGACGGGTCCCCGCCACCGTTTTGTTTACCGCCGGGACATTATTACCGTTCGGCCCCCGTCCCGTACCGTCCACCGTCACCGATGCGTCCGCGTTCAAGTGGATAATGATGCGATCACCTATATATACCTATATATATATATATATATATATATATATATATATATATATATATATATATGTATATACGTATATTGTTTGTGGGCGAAATAAAAATTTAAAAAAAAAAAAAAAGTTTTCTCCCGGCGTCGGGGCGAAAAACCCGTTTACGAACGGAATTTCCCTAAACGCCGTATATACAATAATAGCGAAATCGTAAGATATAGGGGAAACTATATAATATATACCCGCCCGAGTTCACGGCAGAACCAATCGAATTGGACATTTCGATACGGGCTAATCCCTGAATATTACAAACTTTCACGATACACAAAATACTGATTTGGTCCGTTGGACCGTATTTAACTTTTCGAAACTTAGCATTCGGGAAGTCGGGGGGGTTTTTCATCAGTTTTTAACCCAGACAAGGGCTCTGTTCGCTAATAAAATATTGGACTACCATGTTATATACACGCATGGGCGTAGTTAAATATTCAGTCAGGGGGTGGAGACAAATTAACACACAATTTTTTTGAGTAGTTTTATTTATATTATAGTTTAGAAACTATTACAATCGCCTATTGAATGCAATTTTAGGCACAGGAGGGGAGTGTCCGCCTGTATCACCCTTGTTACGCCCATGTATACACGGTAGAAAAGTAGAAAAGTCAATTTCGAATAAATTCGAGATGGGCGTTTTCGAAATTTGCAATTCGATTATTATATTGTATAAGTGGCCCAGTAAAATATTTTCGTTTTTCGTAAACGTATTTCTCCGTTATATGTGTGAATTGCGTATCGAATTCCGTTTTTCACGTGGATTGCAACGCAACGACATTATTTAACTACGTTTCGATTGTATTCGACGCAAAAAAAAAAAACATAAATTATTTTCCTTCCTATTTTGTGCATACTATTTATTCCTTTCAGTTATTAAATAGTCAGATCAATTGTCATAGTGTAGTAATTATCACCCACTACTAACATAGCTATAAACTGGATCGTGGGAGTTTCATCCTCCCAGAACCGTTTATTTGTATTTATCAACATTTCCTGATATTGAACAATTTGTAGTTTTACATATTTTGTCATTTTTATCGCACAGATTTATTAATTTTTGAATGCTATAAAATCCTATCACTGAAATAGATAAGCCACCTAACCAATAACCACCTAAGAACAAGTGGTTACAGGGTATGAATAACGATATGAAGGCACGTAGTAGTGGCGTACGTAGGGGGAGAGTTAGAAGTTATATTGACGCATTGGCTTAAAAATACATCATACAGGAATATTTATTTATAGCGATTTTATGTTGAAATTCCTATATTTCAGCCAAGTTAAAAAAAATACGACGATTTATTGAATACAAATTGGTATTTTTGTATCCGGTTTTTAAAATTATCATTGCCGGGTTAATATAGTAGAAGATTCTACGATTTATTCGATTCATTATTATTATTCAGGTATCGTTTATAACAGGTGTACTGCATTCCCTCCCATTGGAAATTCTTGGGCACGTAAGTGAGACGAAGAAAAAAATGGTGGTGTATACATGGAGACGCGGACCTCGAAATATTCGGTTCTATTATAGGGTTTGACGGAAAACGGAAAACCACTTGGCAAATCTATATATCGACTGTAATGGAAAAATTAAAACGATGCGGAATTCCATTAGACACGCATGGTACTATACGTTTATACGAAAATACATTTTTTATTCGGTAAAAAAAAATTTAAACATTTTTAAGTGTTTTTAAGTACGTTATACCCAAGAACTTTTATTTCAAAGTGTTGACTTATTATGAAAACAAACTATTTATATGCTTATACTTATGCTACTGCTGTACTGAACGCGTTATTAGTTCAGCGGTGAATATTTATCTATATTATATATATATATATATATATATATGTTTATAAATATATATCAAATTAACAAACGTTTTAATTCTGTTTATTTATTCTTGAATTAAGAATATTGTGTTTACATTAAAAACACGAACGTTTTAATTTTCCCTCTCAGTTTGATAAAACGTTAAAATTTAACACAAGTGTACAACAATCTAATAAATAATTTAGCCATACGCATAATATACGTATATTCGTTATTAAGCTATTCAATAAATGGAATAAATCAATCAACAAATTATATAAACTTTAGACAACGCGCAAGTGGCGGATGAGCGTACGAGAGATTGATCGAATGGGGATAAATCCCTGATCGCGATCGAGTAATAATAGAAAATAATTATCAAAACGTTTTTAAATTTATTCGACAGATGTGTGTAATTGATTTGTCGACCCGAAATCCGGTAATAAAATGACTTAACGCGTATTACAATACGATGTTAACCGACTGTGTGTGCCGACCGTAATAATTTATCAATATGAAGTTGCCCCCCCCTCAAAAAATAAAAAAAATAAATAAATTTATTTCAAAAAGAAATTGGGGAATTTGCAAATAGTATAACTATATTTACAATTGTTTGTCGCAATTTTCGGTTGAAAACGAAATACTACACGTACATTAAACGAGCAAATACGAGGTCTGTTCAAAAAGTACCAGGACAAGTGTTATTACGGCTAATCTGCACACGATAATGTTTCAAATTTGTTAATAGATGTATTTCCCGCGAATAAGTGGATATTTTAAACAAAACCCATAGTCGCTATCTTATCTCAATTTAGTATTACACGTGGTTAAGTCCAGTCATCCAGTTTGTTTCGTTCGCCGTTTTCGAAATGTCTGAAACTAACGAACAATTAAGTTTTGCTTGAAACTTGGAAAAAATGACGCAACGGAAATGACTAAAACCGCTTTTGGGGATGGTTCATTAAGTGGTTCCGTAAGATTTTCGAGTGTTTTAAACGTTTCAAAGGACAGTCGGCGATCAACTGAAGACGATCCACATTCTGGAAGACCGTCGTCGTCATACGATGATGTGGCGACAATTGCGAAAAAATGCGAAATGGCCGCCGGTTAATCATTCGTGAGTTAACAAAGGGAATCTCAACTGAGTATTGTTATGCAATTTTACAGGAAAATGTACAAATGAGAAGGGTCGCGCTGCCAAATTCGTTCCGCGATTGTTCACCACGATAATGCACCGGCACATTTAGCGCTGTCGATTCGTGAATTTTTGGCTGATAAAAAAATTTCTGTGGTCCCGTGGACTCTCCCTATTCTCCAGATCAGACCCCGTGTGATTTTTTTCTTTTCCCAAAACTACAATCTGCGCTTAAATGATAACGATTTCAAGATGTAGAGGAAATTAAAGCGAACGCGACAATAGAACTCATAACTTTAACTTTGGAACAGTTCCAAAGGACTTTTGAAAAAATGACAAGATCGCCGGGATCACTGCATATCGTTCGGAGGAGAGTATTTTGAAGGAGATATGTTTAAATAATATGTAACTTCATTTTTGTAATTATTAAATATAAAATCTTTTTGAACAGACCTCGTATGTTAGAAAATAGTAATACTATACTAATATTGATTATTCGGAATATACGTTTTTCAGATGGTTTCATTATTTGCAATGAGGTGCTCTTGAGCGAAAAACTATCCCTCGAAATCGCATGCGTTATTGTTTACTCGAGCCATCATATTGACTAGGATTTAAATTGGTATAAATAAATATTTTATAATACATTTTTGATATTAATGAATCGATTTATTGCAATCGAAACTATACTATAGGACACCTATAAATGGAATAACCAACAATTTTATTGATTATATTAATTTATAGCCCGATATTGAGTATCGGTAGACACTATACGAATCTATTAAAATAATTTGGTACAAAGGAAAATGCGTATAACCAATTCACTAACATTGGATAATAATATGAAATTCAAATAATAATAAATACATAATAATTAGGGCCAGGATTGCAATGCAATGCATTTTTTGGTCATTTTGTTAGTTTTAATGCATATTAGTACATTATACGACTTAATAACTTAAATTTGGCTAATTCAAAATATAATCTAAAGAAATGTGGTTTTCTTGATGTTATGATTTTTGAGTTTTTCCATACAGTTTGTCAATCGTTCTATGATTTCGATATCACGTCTTTATTTTATCATTATTAATAGCTGTGGAGCGTCGCCCGGTCTCGCAAAAATAACGAATAACTATTTGTCATTTACATTACAGTTGCATTAATTTCGCGTTATTTCTGTAAAGATTCATTCTCGTATTGTGTATTTTCGTGATTTTTTTTTTTAAAAAAACCATTTATTTATTTTCAAAACTTTTATGCTGTTAAAGGTATTTAAAGCCGGGCTCTAATAATAATATATAATAATTACAACAAATAACACGATTTGCTGTTATTCACGATGATACATACTACCGATAGGATAATATAATGTCGACACAGCGGAAATATTTAAAACAAACGTACGTTGAAGTGTTTGATAATATTCGCAACGAATTTCGAATATATACGTATGCATACGATTTTACAATTATCGCTCACTTAACGATGACGTTAAAAAATTTCGTGTTTTTTTGTTTTTATTTTCGACCTATATAATATTTACTTCGACACTAAAAATATGATCGGAGGCGATGACGAGTTTTTAATTAATCACCAGAATGCCAGAAAAAAAAAAAAAGTTTTGTTCCCTGAACAAAATTAACTTTGATGTTAGTATAATAATTGTTCCACTTTGTGTATAGCGTCCTCCTAATATGAGGATACTCAAATTATTATAACGTGTGCTTATTCAGTGGTGTGACTAGAAAGATATTTCTGATTTATTTTTTTTATGAAATTTGAAATCCTTTTATCCGAATTCTCCGCGAATAAATATATATGATATGTTACAACAAAAAAAAATAATTTTCAAATATTTCAATAGTGGTTTTTTGAAAAAAATGTCGGGGTATATTTCTGACTTATTATTGTTATGGACCCTGCGAGCGTATTTCGAGTCAAAATCCATACCTTTTTTGTGGACACCGTATTTGTTGTTGGTCATATCCAACGCTCCGTCGCTACAGTCCGCTGCATTGCGGCTGCGAAGACCCGGACCTTCGTTTCCATCATTTCCTTCCCCAACGCCTCCTCCTGCCCCGCGGTCGTTGGACTTTAGTATGTCCGCTATGGAGAACGGGGTGAGGTTCTTGTCCTCGGTCATCCGTAGTGCGGACGTGGACGGCGGAAGGGTTCGAAAATCCCGAGGGACGATGCGACTGCGACGACGACTTCGAAGAGTCTTCGGGAGCCGTCGGCGGCGGCGGCAGCGGCGCGGGGATTTCCTAAAACGAGACGCGCCTCAAATCGTCTCTCCGGCCCGAAACCGCATAACAACAACCACCAGCAGCAATAACAACAACCGGCTATAATTATTATGCTAATAATATTATGTAATAATAAATAATATTGTTATGCACTTGTACGGTGTACGCGGTAATACCCCGGATAAGCGCGGTACAATACGTGTTGGCGGTTCGGACGACGGATACGTACGGATACCGCGCGTGAGAGAGGGGTCTAGTGCACGAGGCCGACGCGAGAAACAGGGACCAGCGGCGGCGGCGGCGGCGGCAGCAGTGGACCAATGGCGTCGACGGTCGCGCGGCGCGCACTCTCGCCGCCCCCCGGTCGCGGGACCGCCCGCCGCGGGTCCCCCGTGCGCGGTCCCGCACAAGTGTCGTGCGTTCATATCTGTCTCGCCCAGAGACTTGCACTCGTGTACTTATGTACTATTATTATTATTATTATTATTATTAATAATCATCACGACGACGACCGGAAATCCGCACGGATAAGTATGTTTGAGACCCACGCCGGATAGATAAAATCTCTGCTATATATATTTATACGTGTAAATACACGTAAGATATAAGATATATCCCTTATATAATAATTTTGAGTTAAATTTTCGCTTTGGATTTTGTATTTTTTAATTTCATCATTTTTTTTTTTTTTTTTTTTTTTTTTTATAATACAAAATAAGCGTGGGAAATTGGATTCGAATATTTTTGAGTTGATAAATTGTCATATTTTGATAATTCCGGTGAAAATTGCCTATACGAATCCCCTTGATTACGGGAAGTAATGACCATTCTACAACGATTGGAAAATATCGATATCAAATTTACTCAGATAATCACTGGTTCACGATAAAAGAATCACCCTATATATATATATATATATATATATCTGACTGTCTATCGTGACGTAGTCATATAATTAGTAAAATACAAGTGAGTCACATCCGCGGCATAAGATATTTTATTAGTATTTTAACGCGCATCGGTAATTTTCTCGGTTAATATGTTTATAATAATAATATATCGCTGTAGGTTACTCAATATATTAACTATTGTTAGTAAGTAAATAATTTATTTTAACAAGAATTGAATTTTTACAAAAAAAATCACGATTATCTCACCTCGCGCCGACGAATTTTTATTTTTTGGTTTTATGGAAAAAAAAAATTTAACTAACTAAATATTACGAACAAACTCTGGTAATGTTTACGCACAATGCAAATAACGAATACCGATAGTTTGCAGTTACTCACAAACATTATTAAAGATTAGATTGATATATCATTGGGTATATACATAGGTGTAGCCTTTAAATTATGTTCTTATCTAAACGTTTAAGCATAATGAGTAATAATAATATTATGGCACACATTGCAAGACTAAGAATTCTTACAACCAAATAATATTGTGTGATTGTTCTCACAGTACGCGTACGATAAATAGAAAATCAAATTAGAAATTAACTTGTTAATTCAATTAAAGTACATTTTTTTTTGTTAAATTTTTAACAATTTTCATCGTCTAGTTTTCATAGCATAATCGCGATTTTTTACACAATTAATTTCCATACAAATTGCTCAGTTTGAGTCTAGAATAGTTTTGAGTGTTTTTTTTTTTTTTATGTTTGTGTCTTTAAACAACTTTTTGACAATGATATCTTGCTTATTTTCGAGAAATGCATTCTAGTAGAAAATATTGTCAAGTTGATGCATAATGGAGGTCATTGTTTTATTTCCTTTGTAGTTTTTTTAACAAAGTGGAAAAACGTTGAGAAAATAGGAATGTTCACGCAATAATGATTTCCGTTATTTTTTTATTGTAATTCAGTTAACACTTTTTAGATTTTATGCGGATAAAAATGTTGTAATTTTATTTTTGAAGACGTTTTAAATTTATATGTATTTTAAAATTCATTAAAACACGGATAATTGTAATTAATACAATTAAAAATTAAAAATTTATCAAAAAACGTTTAGTTGAACTTCGTTTAGAATCGTTTTAGGTTTGCTATGGTTTATACGTGCGGTTTTAAATTAAATTGACTATATAAATTAAATATATTACATTCCTTTTCCAGCTCATCCATGGTGCGAAGTATGTCTGTCTTTTCTTTTATATATTTAATTTTATACTGAGTAATAACTAATCGAGTTGTTAATTAATACTAATTTCCATTGAAATCGTCGCCTTCGATTTTCGTACCGTTATCACAATAATTTTGTGGTCATCATCAAAAAAAAAATATGATACACGCCAATCCTTTTTTTCGTTTAGTGTAGGATTGGCAAGAAAGTACGTCCGTCTAAAGATAAAAAAAAGTCTACATTCCCACATTCGTGATATTTAGGAAATTTCAACAGTTTTGTCTACGTTCCGCGTGTTTTCGAACTCCCGTAGAGGGTAGTTTAGTGGTAGTCGTGTTTAACTAAATTCAACTAAATTACTATTTATGTGTTAACACAAGAAAAAAAAAACGTTCAAAATGGGTAAAGAATTGGAAATTAAATAAATTAGTGATTTAGCGCTTTGCCGTGAACTCGAAGAACACATCTGGACTACAAAAATTATCTTCGAATGGATTCTCAAGATTTTCAGTTTTTGCTTGAGCTATAGGGGCGGAAATAAGAAACCACGATACTGTTATGAGAGTAGCAATAGTTCCACAAGAAAGACTTATTGCGACTCTCAGATATCTCGCAAAGGGAAGGTCTTATGAAGATTTAAAATGTAGTACTTGTATATCAGCGCGCAACTAAAATAACTTTTGATTATTATTATGTATAACAAACAGATTATATATGAAATTAATTTTAATATTTTAAAATTAATATATTACGACATTTTTATTAAACATTTTTTTACTAATCGATTTGTTGCGCGTGCATACGCCGCTAGTCGTGAACCATAAACTGCATAAATTATCGCCGTGTAATGACATTCCTGTTGAACCATGGCAGGCTTTCCTAATTGCCGATTTTATATTTAAACACCCACTATTTCGTGTACGAATGAAACGTCGCGTTCCAATCTCGCGAGAAAAAGCGATCGTCTAAATTGGTTGGGAAAAAAAAAAAAACCAAAACAAAGATGAATGGGCTCCTTCCTATAAACAGCGATATATATGCGCGCGGAACGAAGAAATCTAATACACGCGCGCGCGTACACAACAAACACGCTGATGCTCTCGGATATTATATCGACAGTATTATTTTTTTACGGTTAAACAAAAATCTCGTCCGTTATTGTTTATAGTATATATAGTATATATATATATGTCTTTATAGAATGAAAGTGCTGCGCGTATGGGTTTCATTCATATAAGCGCGACCCCGCAGTGAGTACCGTCGTCAGCACTATAAATTATTATATTTTATTTCGAACACCAATAGCCCCCCGGGCGCGGTTTTTTTTCCCGTTTTTTTTTTATCCTGACTCGAGTTTTACATACCGTCGATATATATATACATATACAAATTGACAGAGATAATAGCCGCACACAGATAAGATTTTTTCTTTTTTTTTATCGATAAAATACCAATATTACTTATATAATAAACAAAAATCATCATAACTAATATACTATATACATTCCATATGCGCATGGTGTGTATATAAATATTATAAAGATTTACAGGGCACTTTTTGGCTTTAATACTTTGTCATCGTTATATTATAATTATTGTACTTATCAGTGGCGCAACCGATGGAGGGGGGACTCTTGTTCCGGAAACCCCCTAGACCGTGTCCGGGATTTTTTCCAACCACTATAGTCTAGTTTAGAATTGAAAGTCATTCTCCATAGATTTTGTATTTACCTTTCACCCACTTATAGTTTTTTCAGTTTAGGTACACAAATTAATAATAGAAAAACGCCGATACGGAAATATATTCACGCGTGGACCCTGATCAGAAAGTCTTTTTATACATTTTTTTAAAAAATATTCTACCGACTCCTTTTTACTAGTTCAAGTTGTTTTAACACAGAGAGAGGTGGTGAGGGTATTTTATTATTTTCGTCCCCCCACCCATTGAATGTTAAGTATAACCACTGCTGGTTTAATATGATATTTTCGTTTCTAACCGCACAAATGTCGAACGTAATTTATATTATTGACTATAATTGCGACAACTAACATCCGCATTGCATTCGAAACGTAATAATATACACAACTATATACATAATATTATAGACTTGTTCCACATCATAAAACGTAGAAAACAAAATTTTTGTATATTTATAGTATTTATAAAATCTTTTACTTGCACGATGGCTACCGTGTGTTTATCGTTTTATATAAAGGAGAATTCTACGATATTCGAAGGGTACTTGCTGTACATTCCCTATAATATGGTTTCGATGAATATATGATGTTTATGTAAACAGTATTCTGTTTCCCATATAAACACGAACATCGCCGAAGTTACAAAAACCATATATATATATATAAGTGTTTAATATTAAAACGAATTGTTCGTTAAAATAAAACCCATTAATACTCTCTTCTTTTTTTTTTCTTTTATATATATATATTTCATATCATTAAGTTAATTTGTACACTCGCGGACGAAAAGAAAATCATAAGAAGAAAAAAATAGAACATTCAAATAGTGTCGTTGATTATTATATTTAATCAATGGTAGTATAATAATTTACATTGTTTATCTTCCTACTATATTCCCTCTTGCATTTAAGTATTTATATAGATATAGGCACTTCCAAATAAGAGACATATTAAGCGTCTTCCTAATATTAATAGCCACTGTTTTCAAAACCGCTTTATTATATAGTAATGGGACATTGTCTTATAATTATATCTTAATACTTAAGTATAGTTAAAATTGATTACTTGTATTATATTATTATACACTTGGTATAAATAATAAATAATGCGTACACGGTGCTTCTTTAAAAAAAAAAAAAAGTACTTGAGAACTTAATACGGAATTACTCGTAATACTCGTATAGAGGAAAACGTGCACATCGCGAGAGAATAAATTAATACGAATACACTCCCAGTCGGGCCGCACTGTACTCTTATATAAAACATCTCTGTATATTTATTACGGTGATTGTGGTTTGATACAAAAAAAAAAAAAAAAAAAAAAATTATCAATAATCAACATAATAACATAATATTATAGTCAAAGTGTTTTTTTTTTTTTTTTTTGAACGCGCACTCAAAAATCGCCAGCTGTACATTATATTCGAACCGGACGCACTCGCCGGACGCACACGGGGCAGGGTTAGGGGGCACTGCGTTCAAAACAAAAATAAACACTCGAGTATATCCATCTTTATCGATATAATATTATATACGAACAGTACCGATGTTTAACAAGACTTCTCAGTGTTGATAATTCACCATTGTATTTTCGAACCGACGACCACGTACCAACGTATATCGTGACTATTATAATATACGTACGGGTCCAGCGTAATATTACGGGACGGATTAAATTATCGCAAAAATAAAATGCAAATGTATTGACGGTTTATATCGATTTTACTTAAATTCGACTTGACCCGATAAATACTTATTTCTGATTCATAAGCGGTATATTTATAAACGGCATTGCATCAAATCTTACTCGAGTTTTCTCTACGAATATGTTTTAATAAAAATATTTCTTACGAGTAAAAAATGTCAAGGAAATAATATATATATATATATATATATATATATATATATATATATATATATATATATATATATATATATATATTTGTATTGGTAATCGGTATGCATATACAGTAACTACTAAATGAAATCAAAATTATTATCATCAATGTCATCAATCTCGGTATACGACAAATAGACTATGTAAAATTGCATCTAGTAACCAATCGTAATAAAAATCATTATTGAGGTAGTCGTAGTAGTCATTATAAATTTGCTAAAACCGAACGATTGTAAAGTACAAGCAAAACGATAAGGAAATCGCAATAAATAATTCGTAAGGTATACTGTGTAATGATTGGTTACGGTAATAAGCTACATTAATTTTCTTTTTCTTAAATCGTTTATTTTTTACTATACGAATATTTTCCTTTTAAGTTAAAATACGTATTGGATTCGTCTATAAATTCGGTCTATTAATGGTTATAATAATAATTTCGTCCGTGGCGTGTGATTACAAGGCGACGCGCAATTACGCGGAAAATTTATGGGCCGAATTTCGCCGCCGACACCGCGGGACCTACTTTCCGCGGCGATTTGGTCGTTTAATTAAAGTTCTTTTGATCGGAGGTAGAAAGTTTAGTGGAACGAAAAAGTATACAGGGAAAAAAAAAAAAAAAAAAAAAGAAGGAGATGAAGCAAAATAGAGCGAAAACGTTTTTGTCGATCGTCAAGTTTCTTTCGCAGCCGCCCATCGCCGCGCGACGTCTTTCCTCCGACTCGGAAATCGTTTTCGCCCGACACACACACACACACAATATAAATCCGAAAAATCGTCGTAGTTCCCTTTGAACGGCATAAACGTGACAATCATGTCTAATGACGTAATTAATTCCACGACCTGAAGAATCGGTATATTTCCCTCGACCCGGTCCGTCGTCTTTCTCTCTGCTGTCTCTCGTGCCCTTTCTCTCGCCCACTCCTCCTGAACACAGTGCCGTTCAATGATTCGACAAACTTTTCATCGGCTAATTTTTCATTTATTTCCGTCTCAACCGCCTCTTCGGGCCCGGCCCTCCACGGCGTACACGTTCTCGTGCACCGGTCTCTCTCTTTTTTTTTTCTCTCTTCTTCTTCTACCCGCACCCCCCTCCCACCCTGTTCTGTATTCCGACGATTTATTCGATCGTCACTAATTGGTCGCGAGGTTGAAAATGGGGAATGAGAGATAAAAAAAAAAAAATCGCGTTTTACAGTTAATTTGCTGCCGTCGAAATAATAATATATACGTTTTACGACTGATTGCTGTTACAGTGTACGGGCGGGCGCGCGACTTCCGACCGCAGTGTAATAATTTTGTGAAACGGGCGGAGAAAGGGTACGATATTATCGTTTTATGGGCACCAGACAAGCCAAGTATATTCGACGTATACATACGTATTATTATATTAATATATATATACGTATATTATTGTCTGCTCTCCGTCCCTAAACACGTAATGAACGATAAGGTCATGAAAAACACACGCGCGCGTGTATAGGGTCGTTTAAGTATTGTTATAAGGCCAATCGAAATTTCGATTTTTTGTAAAATAATATAATACTACAACAATAGTGTTGCAGTAAAAATCTGAAATCAGTTAATACCAGAATTTACATACAGCGACGACTGTTTAAAGGGTGTTCGTTATCGTATCACGCGTTTTTAAGAGGCTTTTACGTTTTCATCCATGGGCGTCGTTTGCGGTATTTCAGGCTGTGCAAATGTGGACCAACAATTTTTACAGACTATAAATATGGCCTACGTTAAATTTCAGTGCGCCAACGCGCCGCCGTATATCGATAATTTAATTAAAAAATGTTTTAAATTGTATTCGTTACATCCAAATTGGTAGATCCATAAACGCCAAAGAAACAAAGAACAATGAAGTATTGTAAACTATAATTTTTTGAGTTTTGGTAAGTACACAAAAGTTTAAATATTCATATCACCTCCCCCCTCCCAGAAAATATATACTGTAGATACGTCACTGTTGCTATCTTCTATACACAGTAGAGACCTGATTATTTTGGCCCGTTATTAATTTAGCGGACCTAACAAAAAGCCGAATATCCCTCTGTACATTTCGAATTTTTATTAAATTTTCAGTCAATACTAGTTTGTACGCACAACCGCACAGTTAATACTAATTTTATTTTTACCATTAACATTGTTATTTTTTTTTTTTATTAGATAGATATTTTATGCTATGCAAATATGGCTTTATTGTAATAATTTGACGCACAGTAGACTCGTAATCAAGTGCCGCACGATGCATACCGAACAAAGTTTTGTAGTGGAATTTTCAACATCACTGTCTTCAGTCTCCTTGTTTTTTTTTTTTTTTTAAAATAATTTATTTACGTCTTCTTCATTTTGTACTGTAGTAATCTACAGTAATCTGTTAATGGAAGAGATTTCATTGAAAGTCCAATGTTAGATTCTATTCCAAACATATATCTATAAATCGCATTTGTTATCGCTGGTTTAGGTTTGATTATTATCGCCGTCTATCTACTAACAATAAAATTAGTATTTACTGTGAGGTCATGTGTGAAAATTAGTTTTGACTGCTAAATTAGTAAAAACTATAGTTGTAAATAAAATAATTCGCATTTTTAATATTGGCCATTGGTAATAACTATATATATATATATATATTTATAAAGGCGTCCTAACAAATACCCTCATTAGGTATAACTAGTTTTGACTTGTAAATGTTGGTTTTTACAGCAACAGGTTAATTTACGAGACATTCGATTTACATATATTTTTTGTTCTTCACAATATTAATACCGATAGGACGTCTAAAATTTAGATACATATCTGTCTATACGTATATTTAATGTTAGGATATTATTTTAATTTTAAATCGATTCGTATAATATTATCCGTAAACGTATAGTAAATTTGACTATAATTATTTACAAAGTCAGCATAATTACAAAACAAAAATAATAGTAATAATGTCGACAGCGTACAACAATTTATTTATTTTTTATTAAAATATTCATTAAGTAAGTTATTCTGTATTGTATGGTTGTAAATTAGCAATATTGATCATAATAGTTTTAACCCGTCAATAGACACACACATATGGCTACATAATATTCGTTGTACATTATTTGGTTTAAATCAGCTACTGTGGTTTGTGTTCGAGTGATTGATTTTTTTTTCTTTTGGCTACGAAACAAATAAAACCATAAAAAACTATCGTTGACAGTCGTGTTCATTATATTGTTACATGCGCACCACGTTAAAACTCACTACAGCGGATTCGTTTTAATCCGTAAAATTGATTCGTAAGACATAAACACACGAATTATATAATAATTAGTATAATATACGTACAAATATTGAGTCCATCTATATAATATATATAGACGAGTATATTTATTAAATAAATAATAAATCTATCATATTAAACTATAACGGGATTTAGAAAATGTTTCGAATATGTCAATCAATATTATTCATAGTAAAAAAACACTGATTAGCATCACTCTAAACTGAATATATAAAATAATTTCAGTAAACAAATAAATAAACGACCGATTAGCAAAAAATAAAAATTCAACGACAAACTTCTCAACTAAAAATTAGTGAAGCGACCCCATATATATATTTATATGGAAATTTAAATTTTATACGCCAGACATACTTCGCACCGTGGATATAGGCCACAGTTGTAGACGAAAAGTTTGGAAGGTAAACAATATAGAGTAATTTAGTTTATATACTGAAATCAACGATAAATAATTTCGTAAAAAAAAACGATTCTAAGCAGAATAGTCGAGATAGCCGTGTTTTTTCCCCGTCTAGCCAAGATAACTCAGAAATCAACAATACTAAAACCATTGTAAAACCATTATCATTAGTTTTTTAATTTTTTTTAGAAAAACTGCTGGAATCTAGGACATTTAAAATCCATTAAATAAACTACCATTGAAAAATCTTGGAAAATCCGTATTTTTTTAAGTATGGCATGAATAAATCGGAGCATTTTTTCTAACCGGTGAAATAATTTCCGGGATAAAAAAAACACATGTTAGTAAATCCAATATAGCTTCTTCGCTACACTTAGAATCAAAAATCTACCTATTCCTTTTAGAAAAACGGTTAGAAATCTAGAAGAAAAAAAAATGTTCAAATAAATACACTTTACGGTGATAAAGTATCACCGGATGGAAAATCCGCGTCTTATAATGTGCGGTGTAGACGTTTTTGTGGGTTTTCACTAACCAAAGAGGTGGCCCACAAGTAAAAAAAAAAAAAAAAAAAAAAGAAGAAATATTCAAATTTGTAAGATCAATAATATATTCCTCCGTTCCGTTTAAATTCTACAAAACGATTTTCCCGGCGTGACGGGTACGTTCAATTTTCAATAATAATATAACCGACCGGTGGGGATTTATTGAATAGTCGTGGTCACACCCGAGATAATATATTATTATTATAATATTGTTCGGCGGATATAGATGTGTTTGCCGATATTTAATATACAGGATGATTTTTTTAGTTAATCTAATAAACTACACAATAATATGTTATATCTGAATCCGTTGATCTACCGGTGGAGTATACAGCGTAAACTGTTTGTTTTTTTTTTTGTTTCTGTGCCCCTGGAATTTATATACACACAGATACGTGATTAATCGGTATTCGTTGGATCATAATAATAATAATAATAATAATAAAAAAAAAAAAATCAACCCGACGGCGGCGATGGCCATGTGACAATACGCCATAATATTAAATATTATAACAACGAGCTAAAAATCGCGGTCCAATCGAATGAAATAATATTTATACTATACGTGACATAAATCCGAATAATCCAAAAATTCCGATTTTGGGTATCGAAATTCGAGCTTTTTATTTTTGAAATTTATTATATAATATATTTTTCTATTTTCTATAGTTAAATAATCAATGATTTAAAAAAAAAAAAAGAAAAAAAGTAAAATATTTACTACGTAATTGGCCGCTTTTCGTTCACCCATACATATATTTTAGCATTATTTGATAATTTGACTCAGGTCCCGTTCTTACAATGCCTATCGCATATAGTTATATGGTTACCTATCGCATAAAAGGAATAACATAAAATAATGAAAGTGTAGTGAGCCGGGCCTGGGTTAGCTTGGCACACGTACAATGAACGAATATTCCGCTGAGGCTGACGAGGGCGAAGGTGTTGAAAGTAGTGTCCACACGGGTATTCGATAAACTTAGTAATACTTTATTAGATTCACAAATATTAGACACGTTAGAGTCCAGAGGTTCAGGCCACAAGGGTTTGAACATAGTCTGACTAACGTGAGGCTAGAGCTGTACTGTTGACTCGAACACGAGTGCCTTTACATGGTAAACAGGACTTATTATATATATACAGTCGATTCCGTTTAATTGAGACACCGGTTAATAAGGACAACCGCTTATCGGGACAATTCTATAATTACGAAAACAAATGTATACTTGTAATGTAAAAGTACGCCGCTTAACTGGGCCGCGAATCCGGATAATTGGGACATTTTTATCGAGTATAATATTAAATATTAATAGATCAATAGTCCGACAATCGCGACTGACTCGCGTAATCGATTATTAGATTGAATTATATACGTTTTATCTTATCGTATGTTCAAATGTGATGTGTGTTAAATGTTATTTAGTGCATTAGTCGTGTTTGTCGCGTGCAGTAACGATGTCTCGTAAGCGGTAAAGATTTATCGCTTGCGCAAAAATTTGTAATTCTAGACGAAATTAAATTACAGCCACCAGGCTGTAGTACTCGTCGTCTTTCGGAAATTTTAGAAGTATCGAAATCAACAATCGCGCGAATACAATTACAAGAACAGTATTTGCGAGAACAAACTCTTAGCCAAGTGACGACTCGGAAAAGGAAACGAGAGGGTAAAGATGCAGATGTAGACGAGGCACCTGACTCAATGGTTTAACACTGGCTACAAGTCGGGTCCTATATTAAAAGCTAAATCCGAAGATCTTGCGAGGAAACTTGGTAATGACGAATTCAAAGCCACCGACGGTTGGTTATCTAGAGGGAAAGTAAGACACGACATACAATTTAAAAGGTCACATGGCGAAAAAACTAGTACAAACTCAGAGTGTGCCGATGAATGGAAACTTACAAAATCACCACAGATTCTTGCAAAATTTTCTCTCGATGATATTTATAACGCAGATGAAACAGGATTGTACTATCGTGCAACCCCAGATGGTTATTTGTGTTTTAAACACAAATCAATAGCTGGATCAAAAAAAAGCTATGGACAGAATAACTATACTGTGTTGTGTAAACGCAAGTGGGACTGACAAAAAAAAAGCTTTTAGTGGTAGGAAAAAGTAACTAACCTCGTTGTTTTCAAAAAATTTCTTTACAAAAATTACCGGTTGAGTATCATGCAAATAAAAACGCGTGGATGACTTCGGCCAAAAAATTAAATATATACATATATATGTATATGTACTTTTATAAATATTTAGGTTATAATACTATGTTTTTCTTTTTGTATAATTAAATAATTTCTATAATTCGGCTATTGTAATAGTAAAAACATAAAAAATTAGTTTTTCAATAAATTTATGTGTTTTTTTTTCATTTCGGATTATTGGGACAAAATAACATGCAACCGATGTGTCCCAATAAAGCGCAATCGACTGTATATACTAATACAATAGCGACGTTACGTGTTTCTTGAAGGTTGATAATAAGAAACAGGGAAATAACACAGTAATTTGGAAAAAAAGGTAACGTTTCTAACGCACGTGTCGAGGATCCACCACGTGCGATGTCCGGTAGTCGCGCACGGTGCATACGAATAACCCGGGGACGGGTTTACTATAAAAGTTTTCAAAATCCGAAATCCCGATTTCAATACGAATTTCCGTATTTCGAAATCCGGACGAATCTGAATTTTTATGACCACCAGCTAATACGTACATTGTATGTAGTTTTATATACGCGGCCGCAATAATCGGCGACAATGACAATGACGGGGCCACGCACAATATATTACAATGTATACAATATATATATAAGAAAAAAAAAACCGTGTAAATTCGCCGACGCGAATAATTATTTAGCGATGGCGAGCGGCATATATCTCAATGTAATACGCATTATTATTATAATATAACGACCAAATGTAAAAAAAAAAAAAAAACGCCGTTCGTTGGAGGGATACTTATAATCCGTACACACGAACGCGCGTACTCGAAGGGCACTTGTCTCTTTAGCGACATATTGTCCGTGTCCCGTGGACTGCGAGCTAAACGCTCGGCTCGCCGCGCCCGGAGCGCGCACGCGGCCGAGCCACGAGGCGTACCAGTGGTATTATTATTATCATAATATTTTCCGTCCTCAATCTAAACCCTATTCATTGGCCGCACAATGGCCGCTTAATACGACGCGAAAAAACCGTATACGTACCGGTGTATAATCCGGAACGAGCACTTAACCCGAGACGGTAGTACAAGAAAAAAAAAAAAAAAAACCCGGTAATAGTATATCTATTACCATATACGTATATAGTAAAACGCCGATAACTTTAAGTTGGGCTATAGGAATAATAATAATAAGAATGACTTTGTGAGGCGAAGAGTCGATAAAAGGCCGAGGTCAATAGGCGCAACCTGAGGCCAAATATTGGGGGTGCTAAAAATACATCAGGGTTTGGAACATTCGTTTAAAAAATTAATTGCATTCGTTGAGTTCAAAATCGGACGTCATGCGCGTTCGAAATTCATTTTTTTTTTTTTCAAAAAGAATTTCATTCATGGCCACATAAAAAAAAAAAAAATTTACTTTTATTTAATTTGAACAAAACGTAATGTTGAGCTTGATAAATATTTTATAATATATTCTACGAGCAGTACAGACCTATCAACTAGGCAATGCAAATTGGAATTATACACATTTTGCACATTAACACTTTTATATTTTATATTAACTAGTAAATAAAACAAAATAAATAATAATTAACAACCATTTATATACATTATGCAAATTAAATAAATCAGTGTTATCACTTAATCGTTATTTATTTCACCTACTATTACCACAGAACATTTTCTATGCCGTTAGCTACTCTATGGTTTTGACTACGGATGGTACACTGATCGTGTAGATAGTAGTGGTCGACAGGTGATAGTGATTAACTGACAACTAATGCTTGGAGTTTGATAATAATACATATTTTTTGTGTGTTTTAAATGCATTCAGTCGAAGAATACACTAATACATTCAATTGCGTGTAAAATGAATGCATTCATGTAAATCTTAATGTGAGAAATGCAAAATCCGTGCGAATACATTCATTCCAAACACTGCGGGATTGATGTAATGCTCACAGATCCGTAGGGGCTACGTTGTAAATCGTAATATTTGTACGTTTATCCTTATAATTATAAAAACACACATCATGCAAATGATAACCGGTCAATTTAGTAATTGTATAGGCGGGGAAAAAAAATCTTACGCACAACATAATCATATATTACTATCAACCTATATACCATGTGTTCCTATAATATATTATGAATAAAAATCATATATTATAATATTTATAATATATTATAGATATATAATAAAATCGGGCATGATTTTCAATATAGTTGACCAATTGGAAAAACGTACATGCGACACTGCTGCTGTGTGCTGTTGGTGTCGCAGGTGGCTGTGGGGGACGACGACGACGGTAGTGCGGAAAAGTCGAAAAATATGTGACAGACATGATAATGCGACCCATTCAATCAGTTGCAATTTCAGGAAAAAAAAAACCGTATATATACTGCGGTCTTGAAAGAGGGCAAATATTACGGTGATTTACTCTTGGAGAAGAAGAAGAAAAAAAAAATCTTTATTGCCGCTTTGTCGTTTCCGGAAATAAGTCATGTTTTTGTGAAGGCGGAAAGGGGGTCGCCGAAAATTGCCGTCGTCAAAATTGTCGCCCATTGTAATTTATTGCGAGAAACACCTTATTCCCGGTTTCTCTATATTACGTAACACGTAATTCGGTATATTATATTATCGTACGTTTATATATATAGGGTGACACATTTGGTAAAGATTTTCCTTTACGAAGATTTTGGCTTTTTGCCAAATGTCCGATAAAACCAAAATCGGAATTGTTTTCGAAATCTTCGTTGATATAATCGCTAGTTGACAGTAAAATAATCACCCTGTATAGTAAATCTGTACAGTCGACGTGATTTTTTTTTTATATAGAGCGTATTAGTCTGGCGGTTTTCTTCGGGTAAATCGGGCGAATAAAATCTAATTTACGCTTGCCCGCCCGCAGTGATAATAATTGCCGCCGTATCTTGCAGTGAACAATGTCTGAAATAAATAACATTATTAGGCTAATCTATTTCGAATTACCGTAATCGGTAGGTAAGATTACAGAAATATATTGAATGGCCCGCGTAATTTGCCGAACTCGATCGTCTGGAAAAAAATAAGGACTACCTATAACAATATAACATTAACCGACGTAACACAAATAGTCGAGAGAGAAATGTATTGAATATAATATTCGATTCATTTTATTTTATAATATGATTTCGGTGGCAAAGGTTCAACATATGAATATACGCCGTAACGAGCGTATGCAAGTACACGAGAAATTAATTATTTTCATGTTACTTTGGATTATTTGCGAATTTGTAGGTATTATTATTTTATACAATGGGTTTCGAGAGACATAGTACTACTGACTTTTACACCCGATTACCGCTTACGACAACGAACCTTGTACCAAATTGTTGAGCATTTTTATGGTGCCAAAAGAAGTTTATTTGCATTATGAATGGAAAAATGTACGAGCGGCAGTAGTAGTACGCAAAATGTCTGTGAATTTGTATAAAGTGGAAATTTAGATGCTTATAAAAAAAAAAAAAAAAATGTTTTTATTTTACCATATTTGCAACTTGTCGGAGCGGGGGAAATTTTCGAGTATTTATCAAATATTATATTATATTATTAGTATACATAAATACTACTGAATTTGTAATATTAATTTGCCATCCCGTAAATAATATACATAGTATATTCGCTCAATGTGTACTAAACGCATATTAAATATCTCCGTGTCTCTAAATACGTCACGGTAAAATATTTATACGTAAACCTAACGAGATGGCAAAACGAGTTGTTTATATATTTTATATATATATATAGTTTTTTGTTGGAGTCGTATAACGGCGTATTAATATTCGGTTATTATGTCAGGGAGAGTTTCATCGCCGCCGCCGCCATCAGGGTCTATCCGTATAACATGATATACGACAACGGGTGAGAAATAAATAAACAAATATTTATGGAACGAAAAACGGAAAGAAAAAAAAAAAAAATGAAATAGGGGGTTATACGAGATTATTAAAAATATGTGTTTACTGACGGACATTATGTGTGCTTAACATATAATTTATAAATATAACGACGAATCGCTCATTACACATTTCTCCTACTGCGTTTTATTATTCTGCTGCAGTTTTCCTTCCAAACTGAGAACGTCCCCCTCCCCCCCAAGAGAAACCTTGGATAACTGTACTCTGTTCGAAAATTCACTTTTCGACGGCATTTAAATGTTAAAAATTCTCTATACATATTCGGGCGCGACAAAAATCTTCTGATGAATCCCGATATAAATATATTGCAAGTATAGTTTTGAACGGAGATTGGCGTTATCTTAAAATATTTTTCTGTCGCTCCCGAACGATTTCATAGAGTGAAGTTATCCGCAGGCCGTTGCTCTAAGGTGTTCGGTAGTCGTTTTTCCCGAGTAAATTTACGACACACAAACTCGCGGTTCTACTGGATAAGTGTCTCGCCACGGCGTAGTTTGTTTGGTTTTTAATTTTTTTACTTGCGTTCTATTTTTAATTCTATTAATGAAAGTACGCAAACAAACTTAATTTTTAATATTCGTGGCAATTGGTTGTTTAATAGATAATCTGGTATACAGGTATATTTGGCCGTCGCGTGTTGTCCGAATCGGAATACAAGTCCCTCGGTTAGATGGTCCGCGGATAGGATAGTTTGTATATATATTATTTCATGACACGTAGCTTGTGTTTTTTTTTTTCTTCTTTAATGACTCGCTGTAAAATAAAATAAAAATTCCCGTATATAATAATATATAGTGTATTATATGGTGTTGAAACCGTGATTTTCTGTGATAAATGTCAGACCGAAAAACGGACGGGGTTGACGTTCGCGGTGGTAGTCGTCGGCGTCTGCGTCTCGTCGACTGGGGAAAAAAAAAAAAAAAAATAATAATAATAATAAAAAAATAAAATGAAAACAAACAAAAAAAAAAAAAAAAAAACCAAAAACAAAATCTCTCGGTTGTTCCGCCACCCACGGCCGGTCTCGACGTTCTTTCGCGTATACACACACGACGGCAACAGCAACAGCAGCAGCAACAGCAACAGCAGCAGCAACAGCAGCAGCAGCAGCAGCAGCAGCTGTTGACTGTCACCGCACGGTCATCATTTAAGTGTTTTTAAGGGGCCGCCGTCGTCGTCGTTTAATTGTTTGCTGAAGGATCCGTTCAATATCGCGTTTATTATTTATATATACTTTCCGCAGTCGTTATTATATCCCTCGCATATTTAGACGGCGTATTATATATATTTATTAGTGTTATAATAATATTATGCGGTATATATATATATATATATATACGTATAATTATACGTAGAACGTGGAGACCCGGCCGTCCGTCTCGAGGGCGAGCCCCGCAGTGATTTTACGACCGGGTGCAGTCGGGTTTCGGTTTACACGTGACCGCGTTTAGCGCGGTACAATTGTCCGGGGCGCCAATTTTTTATTTTTATTTTAATCTTATTTTTTTTTTGGGGGAGGGGAGAGGCGATGCGGGAGGAGGTGGCGGTGACCGGTGGGCGATTGTGTTTTGCATAATTCGCCGCGGAAAGAAAAACGATATTGTTTATAGGAGAAATTGTTAATTAATGCGTCCGTGTAGGGGAAGTTCCATTAATCAGTTGAAAGAGACAAGCGGAAATCGCACTAGCAACGATCAACGGTCATCATAACCGTTAGGCAATTTTAATGAAAAAAAAAAAATAAATAAATAAAAATAAATATTAACTTTGGTGTATAAGGCAAATGCCGAAATATCCATCGCCATTGTTGTTGTTATTCAAAGTAATAAACTTCAAACATCAAAAATATTCACTACTATATTCACTTTTTGGTACGACTACGGTGCGCAGTTATAAATAATAGTTTTTATCCAGCTAAATTGGTAATTTTTTTTAACTATAAAAAATGTTTGAGATAATAACAACTATCCGTTTTTAACCACCGACTTAGGTATTATAAATTACAAAATATGTTTTAATTTCAGATTCTGAACGGAGCGAGGTGTCTTATGGTTTTACAATGATGTTTTATATTATTATTATTTTTTTTTTCTGTAAACACTTTATCTACCAGAAGAGTTCATCCGATCTATACATTCTTTTACAGATATTTTCTACCGTAAAGAAAATGTTATCTAGTTGGTACTTTAAAAAGATAATTGTTCGATATACTTTTGAGTTTTAAAAAATCGACCGCGAAAAATGACGAAAAAACAGCAAAAACACGATTTCGTCAAACTCGAGTTATCTTCTTTAATTTAAGTTGATTTCCGGGTTACCACGGCAATAATGAAAAAAAAAACACGACTAATAATAAATACTCGTTCGCAATTTATTGTTACACACAAATATAAATTAAATTCCTATCTATAAACTATCTTACTCATTTCTCACCAACAACATTGACGAAGTATGTACGCCTTTTTTCCTTGTCCTATAAAAATATTTTTATTAGAATGAAGAAGTATAAATCTATATAAATATATATATTTTTTTCATATTCGACGTTTCAAAATGTGTTTTTCCCATCCTCTAAGGTACATTGTTTTTAATTGAATTCTATGGTCTCATTTTATCACTCACGGGCAGGCATTCCTCCGTCGACCTCTCAGAAATACGCCCTCGGAGGGAGGTCGGACGATTTAATTTTCACCGGGTGCGAAAATCTTGCGGTCCTGGGTTTACAGTTATATTACTATAATTACTATCGTAACTATAGGGATGGTTCCGGTTCTTCATGTTGGATAATTATCGGTTCTAAAGTGATTATATTTTATATACGTACACAGGTATTTGTTTATTTGTGTACTAGGAGGTACAGGAATCGAGGTTGGGTCAAGGAAAATAAAGGAAATGTACAAGTACCGGCGTACCCGTGTAAATGTGGTGGATTTTTTTTTCTTTTTTTTTTGCTCCGGGTCGTAAAAATCCTAGATGTGGTACTGATAATATTGTAATATTGTAATACCAATTACTGTTATTATCACGCTCGTCGCCCACCCGGCGCACCGCTATTAATCATATAAAACCTGCCACGAAAAAAAAAAAAAATCTCTTATTAAAATATTAATTAAATTAGAAAATAAAATCATCGTAAGAAAAGTTTTTAAAAAAAAACTTCTGACGGGGCGTGTACTTCGAGTGTCGCGGGTAGGTCAGTGGTTGTAGGCGGGCAGTAGGTGTTCAGGGCAATTTAAATACGACAAACCGTCGCAATTACAAATCGATTCTGATAGATAAGTGGAGGAAATAGTTTAACTGCGGTTACCTTTGAAAATGAATTAACGTCATGGTATTCGTCCTATGAAATGTATTAAAAAAACAGAGAAAATATCGTTAATATTTAAACACGCAGAAAAATATTCACTTCTCGAATGCGGGTTTTAAAATGTCGGCATTTGCTATTTGAAGACGTAAAGTAAAATATTGTAAATAATAAAAAATTTACTCGAAATCGCGTTGAATCACTCTGTATAGAACCCTTTACCACTACCACCACCACCACGCCACATCACAACACATTTTAAAAGTAGGATTATTGTTTCTAATACATTTTTCGCAGTAAGATTTTGAAAACTTTGGTTTACTCTATTTCGTCGTGTTTTTGTACGGACAAATTAAAATATCAAATGCAATTCCCTCGTAAGATTCGTTGTTTTTCGTATACAATTTTATTATTGCCGACGGTCCACTTCGATTTAATTTTACGTGTGTGTCGGTACTAGTGGCGTGCGTAGGCATTCAATATGAGGGCGGCATGTAAATAAACCGTAACAACAAAAATCGATTGTATTTTAATCTGACACTTATTTATCATTTATCAGTAATCACCGCTGCACATATTTCCGACGAGAAATTTTGTTGTCAACAGGCACGTTACAAACCACTTGTTACGTTGGCGACTGGAGGTCTAAAGTCATGTTTAAATATATAGAAAAAAAAAATTAAAAAAAAAAAAAAAAAAAACGCAGCCCATGGGGAAGATATATCTCTCTTAATCCCCCCTCCCATGCGTACGTCACTGATGTCTACACTTAACTTGAACGAATTTGAACGTAATCCCGAATAGCCATCTCGCACCATAATTTACCAACGAACGGTTAGTGTACAAAAATGGAAATAATTGTGAATGAAAAATATTCTGCATCTTATGTTTAATCTTACGTTGTTTTTACCAATGAAAATTAAACGCTGAGCAAGTTGAGCATACAATGGATTCTGGGTGCTGGCAACAGTAACAGTCAATATTATAAATACTGAACGGAAACGAGGTCACTTGTCGTGTTAGGGATGGTGTAAATCCCTGCCCCCTGGCCTGCAATACAGTCTTCCTCTCTTAATTTTTGTTGTTTTTTTTTTTTTGGTACTATTATCGCATTTTTTTGTCATATTGTCCGAATACCTTTCATGTAAATCATAAATTTTTTACGCGAGTACGAAAAACAGACGTGCTAGTTAAAATTCAAACATGAATTTTCATAATATTCGGTCACTTTTTGATTTATACCGGATTTATACGGAATTATTTCATGTTTTAACTGACGGGATGACGACGGTCACAAGAAATACTGGTTATTATCACAGTATAATAATTGTTCCTTTTAATTTACGGGGGCGCGATCAACGTGCACTGCGCTCTTTCGGAATTTCTTCAATGCTACGGTACGGCGTCGGACGTATAGATAGCGGTACGTATTACTAAACCGGATGGTGAAAACTTTTTGGGGGCATTACTGGGGGTTTTCGATGCACGGGCAGAACGAAATAAACTCGCAGGGTGCAAAAATGTAAAACTGAAAATAAAACGAACATATTTATAGTAGATCAAATGTTAGGCAAAATATTGAAAACGACAAAAAACTTGTCGAACACTGACGTAGCCGAACACTAGACGAAACGTGCTCGTGTCGGACGGGTAATTTTCGTAATAATTAATTATATGCCTCGTTTTCACAGTGGCGTACCCGGGAATCATTTTCAATGGGTGCTGCAAAATATTAAATATCTTACGGGTATCGTACACACCTGGAACGTAAAATTTATGAATTAGATAAGGAAAATAACTTGTATAAAACAGCTTAGCCTACGGGCCTTCGGCTACCTCCCCGTTGACTCGCTTCTCGAGCTCATTTCGGAATTTAATCGAAAATAACCTTCGATTTGTTATGAAAAACACCACATCAAGGTAAATCACAGACTATCATTAACTGCCTAATATTCACGATAACTATATAATTTCGTTGAAATTCAAACATTTTACATTCCAGTTAGATATGTACGGTTCTGATTTCGACATACGTAAAACGCTGGAACATACCAGGTTTGTTAAGTATTTGAATACAAGTATTTAAATACAAATATAAGAATTCATTTTCGTTATTCAAGTACGTGTTTTATGTACATCAAGGAAAATATTGTATATTATTGTATTTCAAATATTTTTTTTTCAATAGGTATATACGTAATGTAAAATCTAATACTTATTTTAAATACTTTTATCACTTTTAAAATCGTTTTCATATATTATTTTAAATTGAAGCGCACTGCATATTATGGTCAACAATGTTAAAAATTAAATGGATTCGAAATCTCAACTCGTACTAGTTTAAATCAGCATTATACATAAAAAAAAAAAAAAAAAAAAACATTAAGATGTTCGTATAAGTACGAACAACTATGAGATAATATGTAAAAAAAAATAAATATATTTATAAATACGTTTCATCTAAAGTATCTTTGCATTCACACTCAAATATTTTTTTTTTAAGTGAAATACTCGATTACGTGCTTAGAATACATACCTGAATTTTTACTCTAAATACTTTTAGAAAGTATCTTTCTCACGAGTCTGGAATGATTTCAATATTTTTCTGGTATGTTGGGTGTCAAATTACTCAGAAAGCTCAGCGCTATCACATTATTGGGGTTTTGTTGACAAAGGGTAGTTTGCACCCTTATTTTTTATATCCTCAAGTATTGTTGTTAGACGAATATTTCTTATCGAAAAACAAATACGGTCGGATTGTGTTTCGATACATGGTATAACGGTGTCTCCCTAGTTGAATTCCCTAGGAGTTATGGGCAATCGAAAATTTGTGTGGGGGAAGGGGGGGTTGAAAATTTCAAATTCCTCTTTAATTTTTCTATTCAATGTCGATATTTTTTTGTTAATTGTTGTTTTTTTTTGGTCATTCGAGTTGTAGTAATCGGGTTAAACCATGATCACAATTTTGTACATAGTGTATGCATAGTATATTGAGTAACTCTTTTTTATGGTGACGACGTGCTTAAATATATAAATTGTTTATGATTAGGAGTTACGACAATTTAGTTAGTATTCACTTCAAGTAAGTGATTTCTACTTTCGCTAGCTTTCGAGTTGGCTATATATATATATATACGGATATGGGTATCCATAATTTTTTAGACTTAGTTTAGACTTAGTGTCGACTCGATGTACGGGCAGACCGTTGGTATCACACATTACATTTGTACGAACCACGGGTTGCCCGGTCTCAGTCAATAAAGTAACCCTATTGTTCTTTAAGTGTTCTTTATTGTCTTCAAACCATTTTCCATTCAACATCCACCGAGCGGCCGTCAGCCAACGGCGACTTCGCCTCTATATAGTTTTGAGTCGTACTACCCAGTCCGGCTCACTACGGAGTCGTCAAATATTCATTTTTCGTCCATGTGTTTCTGATTCGCAAAAAAAAAAAAAAAAAAAAAATTGTTTTCCTATATATCTACCGCTTTTATTTTCACGTCTAGGATTCGAGATTCGTGTTGTCCGGATTTGTTGGTACACTCGACGTTTTTACGCGTTCCTCGTTCGACGGTAATTAATGTAATATTGAAATATTATTTTAATTTTTTTTTTTTTTTTTTCGTAACGGGTAACGACCGTAAGCGATTTTTGATATGCATAGGTATCTAAACTACCTCCTATATATATATATATATATATTAATCGATTAACATTGTAGCTATTATATTGGACAGACCACCGGCGTATCAAAAAAAAAAATAAAAAAAACCACGTATATATATATATATATATATATATATATATATATATATATATATATATATATATATATTTATATATATATCTACGCGCATATTAATTATAAACCGATACTATTAATTTATAATCATAATAATAATAATATGTAACTTGGAACTGGAATTTGAATAATAATATTGTTACGTCACCGTACTACCCGTACTCGTACTTGTCGTCTGGCAATTTTCGAAATGCGTTTTGTCGAAACGGTCGAAATACGCCTCGTGGCCTGTAATGTAGCACGGCGATTGAATAACGTTATTTTTTTTTTCCAAAACACCAACAATATCGTAATAATATTATAATTCGTACGACAGATTATTATTAATTAAAAAAAAAAAAAAAAAAAAAAAATGCGACGTTATATTTGGTAATATATCGCGTGGCGTGTACGCAATATTTTTTCAATAATTATTGCAAATCGGTATATATGATTTTTTTTTTCTTTTGCAATTATAATAATATAACGCAACGCAGTCGTAACAACCATATGGGAACTGTTGACGGCAATCGGGACGAACAATACAAATATTATTTTAATTGATCTTTGGGCAAAAAACGATTATTATTATTTACTAGCATGCCCGTCTCGGCTCCGCCCGAGCGTGAGTGTTGAGCAATCACAGGCAGGAGTAAGTTGCAAATAAATCTAGAATACGCAGAAATTAGTCGAAATTATTTTTATTAATTAGTACTGTGTCCTAAGCAAAAAAAAAAAAAAAATAAAGTTCACCATATTAAAAACAAATGAAATGTACAAAATGTCTGTATACACAATAATTTTTTTTGTTTTATCCGTCGTCGGCTGTAAAACGAATTGATTCATGGGATTTTCGGTTCTGGACAGAGAGAACTACGTACGGCCGACCATGCGAAAAACAATCTTCGCGCAGGTCAGCTTCCGCACACGTCAATGTCTGCCCTTGCGACATGTTTATGGTGACTGCGAAAGAAACTTTAACTGGAAACTGCACACATTTGTACTCAATCGTCAAGTCTGAAGGAATCAAAGGAATTTTTGGAATAAAAGCAATTATAATAATATAACGCAATGCAGCCGTAACAACCATATGGGAACTGTTGACGGCAATCGGGACGAACAATACAAATATTATTTTAATTGATCTTTGGGCAAAAAACGATTATTATTATTTACTAGCATGCCCGTCTCGGCTCCGCCCGAGCGTGAGTGTTGAGCAATCACAGGCAGGAGTAGGTTGCAAATAAATCTAGAATACGCAGAAATTAGTCGCAATTTTTTTTATTAATTAGTACTGTGTCCTAAGCAAAAAAAAAAAAAAAAAAAGTTCACCTTATTAAAAACAAATGAAATGTACAAAATTTTTGGAATAAAAGCCAAGCTCCCCGGCGGCTGGACCCGTACGAATCGTAGCTCCGATCACATTATTACGCAAAGCCGTAACTTGCAACCGCGAGATATGGCCATTAGTGTGTAGCGTGCGGTATGACGCATACCTCGTTACAACTCGCAGCCGTCGCTCTGAATTTAAAATTTGTTTATTGGTGTTTTATTATTAACAATTTTAAACTGTTGAATAGCCCATGTCACTTCTCGCGTCATAAACAGGCTAATAAAAATAAAAATTTCAGCCAAATCGGTTTTAATAGTTTTTGAGTTTACCCCGAGCACACAAACAAACGCTATCATTTTATATATTAGTGTATAGATAATAACTAATTATCGATTAACTTTATCGGACTAAATCTATGCTCAAAACCTTCTCTGCGATGTCCTCTTTAATTAAAAAAAAAAAAAAACTGCAAGACGATCCAATAAGTAGTTTCGCAGTTTACCCCGAACATACGAACGAACGCTATCATTTTATATATTAGTATAGATTCGAATGGAATGCATTTACAAAACGACAATAAACTTATAAACTACATTTCTAAACAATATTAAAATTTGAACGTTATCGGACTCAATTAGAATGCTAAAGGCACGTGTACAATCTGTATATGTAATTAATATGTTGCGATTTTTTTTTCTTTTGATGCCGTTGCGAATTGTTGAGGATTATTACCGAAACTGTGCAATCTGTAGTTATGTTTAACTATTGAAATATATAACTGGAGTCCCGAAATCTTTAGGGGTATCGACAATTATTCGGCGTTGTGGTACTGGTCGAAATGACCAAATGATCGCATTTCCAATTTACGCGAATAATATCGTGGCAGTTTGAAAAATGAAAAACTGATTTTGTCGTATTATAACAATGTGACTGCACGTGCAAAATCGACATTTTCCCGTTTCCGATCGCATTACAGATAATTAAATAACTGTCGTGATATTATTCTAAGGTGATACCCCGTGTGATTCGATTGTAAAAAAACCGTTTTGCGCTGAACAATTATACTCTTTTGGCATTTACGATAGAGTTACCAAAATTGCACAACACATTAAGAAGGACATTTGTGTTATAGCGTGCTCTATTTTTTTTTTCTTTTGATAGCACTACACGATAATTTTTTATAAGTAAATTATAGTAATCAAAATAACCGAAAGTTTTCAAACTGATAACTTTTATTGTATTTATGTTGTCAAGTAAAAAAAAAAAAAAAAAAAAAATAGGCAGCTACGACACAAATAAAGTTTTTTTTTTTTTTTTAAATATGTTGTGAAATGTTGATAGTTCCATTATACGAATACGGAAAGAGTTGTATAGTTGTTTCACGTGAAACGGTTTTTCCTATACATTTTATACGATTTTATACATTAGACCAGTGGTCTTCAACCGGTGGGTCGCCACCCATTTTTGGGTCGCGTAAGTTTTAAAATTGGGTCGCGATAAGTCTTCCTATTAAAATAAAAATTAAATTTATAAAATTTAGAAGAAGTTTTTAGAAGTTTTTAGAAGAATATTCTTCAATCAAGTTTGAAGACATTTCTGAATTAGTAAACGAACATTTGACAAATTTAGAAAAATTATTTAACCAATATTTTCCTGAGGATATTTGAGTAAATTATGAGTGAATTGAACAACCATTCGCAGTAGGCTAATGACAGTAAATATGTCTACTGACATTGAAAATCAATTAATTGAGCTATCGTGTGATAACAAATTGAAATAAATGTTTTGTGAAATTTCATTAGAAATATTTTGGGCACATTTATGCACGGGAAATCACGCAGAATTAGCAACTAAAGCCATCTCAATTTTATTAATATTTCCAACGACTTATTTATGCGAAAAGGCGTTTTCTACTATGGCAAATTTGAAAACGTCAAAAAGAAATTGACTTGAAACTGAAGATGATTTACGGATCGCGCTTAGTCAAATCGAGCCAAGGTGGAATTTATTATGTGAAAACACTCAAGGACAAAGTTCACATTAAAATTTTTGTATCATATTTTCATTTTATTTTATATTTTCATATGAATTTAGTACATTTTCGATTAAGTTTTAATAATAGTACTGCAAAGCATTAAGCAATTTTAGCTTTTTTACAAAGCTCACGTGGGTCGCGAAAAATGTAGGCCTAAAAAAGTGGGTCGCGAGTCCAAAAAGGTTGAAGACCACTGCATTAGACGAACAAATACTAGTGATAATTACACGGGACTAGACTTGTATACACTTGATTTGTTAGTAAATTCAAATATTTCTGAGATGGTTTTTTTTTTCTTCAAAAATTGCCTATACGCAACCCCTTAAATACGGATGGTATCACATCCTTTTAACAATATATAATGTATATTTAAAATACCTATACCCGTGTTATATCCTCGTATACGGCCCGGTCAATATTTTTCGGCTTTACGTGTGCATCGGGTCACGTCGTGTTACGTTCATTTTTTAGTCCGTGAACTTGATACGCATAATATTAAAATATTAATTTTTTATATATATAAATTATACACTCAATCAGTGAAGTGCTCGGAATTTTCATATGGGAGATGGTGGGGGGGGGAAAATTTGAATTTAACTAGTTATAGATATAATATCATTAAACATACATATATTTCAGGCGGAAATCGGTACAATACATGTTACCTAAACTCCTTTAAACAATACTATACGTAGTTTGTAATTTTCTATATATATATAAAAAAAAATTAAAAAAAAATATTAGTCCAAGGTGGTCGGGGGGAGGAGAGAGATATGTAACAACTACCACCCCCGTGGTGAGCACGCCCTTGCACTCGAGCAATAATAGACGTTCTTTTTTTCCCCTCCTCATCGTCGCACTCGTCGTAAAATTATATTCGCAATCGTAAATTAGCATTATTCGCTCTAAAGCACAATATATAATAAATAATACAATATTTATAATAATCGTATATCTTTAGTTGTTTGTTAGATAAACACGAAACATACGAAACATTGAGGCACATGCTCAAATAGGTTACCAAGGTTACCATGGGCGTGCCACAGGAATTTTCAGCAGGATATGTAGAGTAATTTTAGTAGGGGATCCTTGACCCTTCAGCTACAATCCCTTAAGATAAATATTGTCTCTCTATCTATATCGTCGTATATAAATAATAATTGAAACTATTATAATTTAAATAGATAATTTTTTTTTTTTTTTTTTATCCGTATATTACAGTATTATACATTTTAACTAAAAATTAATAACTATACAAATATTTACAAATAAATAAAAATATATAGTGGGTGAAATTTTTTGCAGCCGCCCGATATAATAATATTAATGTCCTGTAGCATTTTTTTTTTTTTTTTTTTACATATACATGTATATCAAAAGTATTCTTTGATTTTCTACTTCAATGTATTTTCCATCTCATCTCTTTAATCAGTGTGCAGTGTGTGTACGCTATACATAAAAAAAAAGAAAAAATGAAATACATGAGTTTTGGATCAATCGGATATGGTCGACTTTAACTTATTACATTTTTCAATATTTTTATCGACTGGCGGCGGCACTTGACTTGTGTAAATTTTTTGAAATTCCCAACGGTCCGCCTCCTAGATCCCGATTTTGGTTTTTTTTTCTTCTTAGAGCACACTTTTTCGGTTAGTAAAAAATATATACAGCGTATTATTAAACGTGCGCAATCTCCGCCCGTTTTTCTAAATGTTAAAAGAAAACTGATTTTATGAATGAAATTGTATTGAACAAACACGATTTGTTTTGTACTATACATATAAAACAATAACAAACATTTTATGATGCTTTGATTTGTTGAATGTTCGACACATGCATACGATATAATTTTTTGTATTTTATTATAGATTGGAAATCTTCTTGGGTATTTTTAAAATTCAAACGACAACCAGCGAAAATTCCATAAAATATATTAGACGGGCAAAGTTTTAACTGAAACCTATTGTCGTTGTCGCGTTAAGTTCGGAAAACCTTGTTCGAAACACACACATACCTCTATGCCCGTTGGCAATATATATATACTATTTATTATTTTTTATGTTTATACGCCGTTTTACACGACCGCGGCGTGCACACGAACAATATTATAATTTATAAGCTTTGACGAGGAAGAAGAAAAAAAATCCGTGGTCTCACGGTGCGAAAACGAATCGTCGGACATGTAAAAAAACAATAATAATAATAAAAAGAAACCTATACTTATATATATATATATACAGGGTGGGGCATTAAAATTGCTGATTATCAAAGTTAAATTATAAAATAAAAAAAACGAATAAAAATTAATTATTAATTTATTATAATGAAGTACATGATTTGTCATTTATTTTTAAAAAAAAATATGTTCTCAAGATGGCTGCCATCACTACTCAAGTACACTTCTAGCTCACTTTGTATATATTCCACTACACGGTGTACCACTTTCAAAGGTGTATTGGCGATATCTTCTTGAATTTTGTTTTTTAGTTCATCAATATTTCGAGGTTTCTGTGCATAGACTTAACTTTTTATACGGCTGAACGTTTAGATCACCGTGCAAAATCCCGCAACACTCTTCTACTGGATAAATTTAACGATAACGCATGTCTTCGTGCAGAACGTCTTGAACTCGTTATGAGAGCGGCCCTGACGGCAGTGACGTATTCAGGTGTACGAATAGTTTTATTTTTTTTTTCGTACAGGCTTCATTTTTAATGCTGAACCAGTTTCTTCAAAGTTGGTTGTCCGTATTTTAATAGCCTTAGCCGATGGTACTGAATCATGGCGTTTTAGGTTAATATGAAGACGAAACGCGAACGCTGTGCGGCCACATAACTGTCCGTATTATTTTTTAATACGATTTTATTGCACGAGGTGCACGTCGTTTACCATTCCACTGCCCCCATGTTTACTAAACGGCATGTTGTCTTTGAACTGATAGTATCTAGCGAGAATTCTAGACTTGAGTGCTACGGAGAAAATCTATTTTGAAAATCGGCCGTTTCAGTGTCTCACCCTGTATAAATATATATAAATAATGTGTGTGTACACTAATTGAGTCGTAATGATGTCCGGACGACGGCGATCGATCGATCAGAACCGGGGGAACGGATATAATACATTATAATAATATAATACTATTACTTACATATATATATATATATATATAGAAACCGGCATTACGATATTATAATATATAATATATACGTGTATGCGCGCGACGACGCTGTTATTATTCGTATACGATTATGACGTTATCGTGAATAATAACACGTAGGTACGCGTAATATTAAAAAAAAAAAAAAAAAAAAGTGTATACTTGGGCGGCGGTAAAAAAAATATAATAATAATAAAACGTCCGCCGGCTCGGGTGCCCAGAGACCGCGCTATAATTATTATTATATTTGAATCGGCGGCGGCGGCGGCGGCCGATCGTATAATACCTAAGAAACGGGGAAATATTATAGCGCTGAACACTTAATCCCGACACAGACAGTGTTCAGATTAGATAACTAACAAATTATCTAGATGAACAAAATATAGAAAAAAAAAAAAATTTAGAATATAAATTTATTATACAGCACAGACTAACTGACCGGGTAAACTTTTGGATTTTCTAAACTCAATTGAGAAAAATTAACTCCCGATTTAAATTTGATTGTAAAAAGTCTGTGTAATTTTCTTCAGTTTTAAGTTTATGAGTTTATGTGGAATTTACTTTAATTTAACCTAGACAAACAGGTTTGTTGATGTTCATCCTTGTCTTTGTTAGGCGGAATGTAAATGTTACTCGATTATTGTATAGAATTATATGATTACTACCATAAGGGGATATAAATTGAATTTCTCCTCCATATCCTACCCGGCCAAATTCCCGCCTACAGCGGTAGCCCACCACGTATGGTGCAACGTGTGTCCATCGTTTGGTTGTTGTTGTTGTAATTCGGTTAAAAATGCATTCAGGCGTTTTTCGAGTTGTATCAAACGAACCAGTTTGGCTATTTATATGTATAGTAAATTTATTTTAGCATTTCAAAAACGCTCGAAAATTCGACACCGATGATCGGTCGTGAGTCGTTTATTCGGCCCGTGTAATAATATATATATATATATTTTTTTTTTTGCTTCTACGTTATCAGTGGCCTACTTTGTCGCGATTATTATTATTTAATTCATTGGCGTGAAATCCGATATCCGCTCGCACGGCCATCGTCGTCGGTCGGCGCCCATCGCGATATAATTACATAGACGTCATCTGCTGCTAGCGCCCGGCACAGAAGACCGCGGTATTTTAATGATATCACACGGGTACTCGCCAATATATACCAGCGTAACGATAATATTTTTTTTTTTTACCTACAAAAGAACGGCGGTTTTGTCGCCTTTAAACGCGACGTAGTCCGAGCAAGTACACTGCAAAATCGGCTAAAATATTGGGCACACTCGAATTGCCTCCCGTACGTTTTTTTCAGAAAAAAGTTATTCGAATTGCCAGGTTAATCGATACAAACAGTTAACAGTTAACTAGGGTAAATACTAAAACTATACATAACAAAAAAAAAAAAAAAAAAGTACAAAATAGATACAATTTTAAGGTATTTATAGTTCCGTCCACGTATATTTACATAAAAACTGTATATTTTTATCACACGCAAACATAATTATACTCCATTCGGTGTATCGTTATTACTAATAACAAAAATTCTCATTTGTGTTTTAATTTCTCCGTGAAGTAATTTCGGTCAGAAAGCTTTTCGTTTTAGATAAACGCTTACTTATTTGCCTGTTGATAAATGCTCGTGATTACACCGCGAACAATGCTTCGGCGTACCGTTATTATCGAACAGTCACTATAATTTCCAATATCGATGTTTCGCTGTATCGCTGTGTCGATGTTTGATTGGATATGCAATAGGAGGCAATTCGAGTATATACGTGTATAGGGGTACTCGAATCGCCTCCGGAACACCCGGAGACAATTCGAAAAAATAAAAAGATGTACTGGCCTGGATTTGGGGAGGCGATTCGAGTGCGCCCGAAACACGACCCTGCCGATACGCCCCGTAGACGCACCTGTATGTAACACGCGGTTTTTTTGTGGATCTAATAATAATTTTCAACGGAACGAGAACAACGATCCGGTCACGTACACCTTGCTGCCGCAGCCCGCAATAATATTTAACGTTTATAGGCTTAATCAAACGAATTACGTTTTCAATCGTATTACGATTTAAACCCCAACGGGACTATAGTATACTTCGGACGACACCGCGGTGGCGGAATGTTACATTTTGTTGTAATACGGAATTTTACTTATGATTTGTAGACATTTGCATTCATTTGGTTATTCGTGAAGTGGAGGGCCCCCTACCACCGTCACTAGGCCGTTGGTTTCCACCGTTTGTCACGCGCGAAGGCGTGTCGCATTTCGACGATTGCGGGCTTTCCGGTCAAGTTTATAAGGCAAACGGATCTATATTATACATTTTTTTATTCACTATAGATCCTATGAGAGATTTTTAAAACATTTTTTTTTTTTTATCAAGATAAAGTAGTATAACTGTATCTATATAGTAATAATTTCTTATTCGTACAAATTAACTACCTTACTTTTATCGTTACATTTGGATTTCACTTTTTTTATATAGTGCGTCAGGGAAAACAAACAGTGACGGCTCATTTTCAAGTACAATTCCCGTTTGGTTTGCTAATTACTACAATTACCCGACCCCGAGTAAAGATTTTCGATCGCGTTTACGGGGCAAACAAATTTTTTTTTTTTTTTTTAAAAAAACCCACCACGTTACGTGTATAATAAATTATCTTAACATAAAAAATGTACATTAAAAACATTTTTGATAAAACTAACCTAACCTAATACCTGCTGTTAGATTTCGTCAGTGAGAACAACTTCGGCATCAGTGGGTACGCGGTTTCTATAAGAAATTACTTTTGATCGATTTTTGTAGTAAAACAAGACGTATAATAACTGCAAGTGTTAAAGGTGCTATTTGGCGCGTTACAACATAGAAATAATTGGAGCCAATTAACCGAAATGTATAATTATTTATTTAATACGATAGCAGGAAAAAAAAACAAAATTATACATTTTCCATTAAAAATCGCGTTTAATTAGATAATACCGCGCCGTGTTATAGAGCAAAAAAAAAAAATATCGTCTTTGTCGGGGATCGATTGTGTATATGATTAGCATATATATATTTTTTTTTTTTTTTTACTTTGAACAAGTTATAATTATTGTTATCATACTACATTATTATATGATTATTATTGTAGAAAGTTGTCTATACGTGTGTGTATCAAGTATATATTATGACGTTGATGTACTAATAATACCGTGTTCATATATAGGTTTCGATATACAGGGTCATTTTTTTTTTTTTTGTTTTTCTTCATGAACCATCAGTGGTTCTAACCATTTCGTTATCTACGAAATTTGCAATTTTGGTTTTTGTCGTGTTGTATCAAATAGTTTAGAAAACAAATTGAAATTTTCCAATTTGAATTAAAAACCTCGGGTCCTCTTTAATTAGAGTTATTATGGGAAAATGTTCTCAAATATAGTGACTATAAGAACATTAAACGTTTCTGAATAAAAACCAAAATCAAATTTACTGGTTTCCGATAAAATAAAAAAAAATCACCCTGTATTTATTTTAAAATCTACTCCCTTTCACATGCATCCGAGCAATCGGTTATTTATTTTCTTTTCATTTATAAAAAAAATGTTTCTTATTTTTCACATATGTATTTATCTATAGTCTCTTTATTCAGCGTATACCCTATAATAGGTTTATTGGCATGTTATTTTTTTTTTATTATTATTTAAATGCGATTTGTCTATTATATTGTTTCTTTAATATTATATTTAGTACGATTGAATTATTTTGAATTTGCATATTTACTGCGGTTAGTAAGTATTTATCCGTTTTATTTTACGTGAATAATAACAATTTTACCATAAGAGAGAGATGAGATTTCGGGAGTGGTTTTGACCCTCAACCACTACTACTCTATATGACCATAATTTTTTTATAGTGTGTTAAACGGTGTATTTAATATATCTCCCGAATATAATTAATAATTATATTATACACAAATAATTTATTATACTACATTAATTTTCTATAAAGCATGATCGATTTTAATATTTAATCGGAATCCGAAATTATATACCGACCGTACTTAATATTGTTTTTTTTTTTTTTTTGGCCTTCACATTTGAAATTTTAAGAGAGCCTATCAATTCAAACTCGAAATCGTATTGAAAATGGACAAAAACGTTCATGTCAGTACTGTGCCCCTCCATAGATCGATTATTCAGGACTATGCGTAATTAATTAAAAAAGAAAATATTGTTGTCGGCGGCATCGGATGTGTTGCACACCACAGTCGTATGGAAACAACTGCAAAAACGAGCGGGGTACACACACGTGTAGTAAATATTTTACGGACGAAACACGACTGAAACGGTATTATAATTTACGGATTATAATACGACCGCATCATAAATTAAAAAAATATTAATATACGCGCGAATCGCAGGTGTAAAAAGAAAAAAAAAATGTATATAATGATAATAAAATATCTTGGACAACGACCGACGACGGTGTGCAATCCGCCAACTCATTAGATAGATATAATAATATCTTATACCGTTAAACGTTTTCGAACAGAATTGTTTTTTTTTTAGGTTAGGTTAATAAATTAACGTGCCTAATGTGATTGTTATTTTGTGCTAGTAGGTTATTATAATATATACGGCGTTTGTGAAATGTGAATAATAATTATAATTATTATTGATATTATTTATAATATGATAATCTACGAATTTATAATATGTTTTTCGCTATATTTCAATTCGGGAATGTACGTTCATACATTAATAGATACTATATAATTTCGGTACAATATTTTTCCGTAATATGTAATACGAAGGAGAAACGCGACAATCAAGATGATATTGGTGAGTTAAAGTGGACAGCATCGTGACTCGTGAACGTTTTTATATTGTATAATATAAAATTGTGTTGGCGAATAATTTGATTTCGAAATAAATAGCGTAAAAAGCTTAAAATTCTCATACATAGAGAATGCGATAGTATCAATTTTATTAATTTATATATTTATTATGAATTGACAAAACGGTTACGGTTGTTTTGTGATATCAAATAAGGCAATTTTTTAATCTAAAATCTACAACATTTTCATTTTTTGGGATTTTCATTTCGTTGGGCGGTCGATAATACGATAAACGACAGCGCGAAAAGAAAGAAGAATTTTATAAGTACAATCGATAACCGATTGATGACCGTCGATCATTTAGGTATACACACGAATATACGTATCCATAGTTCGTGAGAACCATAAAGATTCGTATGGAATACGACTGAGCAATCAAATGTTTGGAGTATCTACTTTTAGGGGATGGTGCAAACGGGACTTTAATCAAGGAACACGTGCTTCTCCGGACTAACTAAATTACTATAAGAGCAAGAATGGTATTGAGATCCAGTCATACCAAACACTTATTCGGCCGGTGGTAAATGTACGAATAAGAAACCAGGACCATTACGCAAATCCGACCGAAATATACCGAATAGAATCTTTAACCCGGCCCGGGATACAAATCCAGGAGAATGGAGAATCCGGAAAAACATACGAACTCGGACGGTTATATCAGATGCCGGGTATAATCGAGGAAGTCAGTAAATGGCGACTACAGTGATAGCTGATCGTGCGCTGAGAATAAAAATGAGCTTTAATACGACGGGTACAGTGTAGTATTCCTCCAAGAGGACCTTTGAGTCGTCCACGTATTATGCTATACGAAGATCGGCCGATTGTCAGAAGGAAGTGACAGGAAATATATTTGACGGCTAAATTTGAATGGTCGTATACTATTACTACTACTACTACTACGGAGATGTGAATATACTCCATACAGCTTTTCGAACAACATACGTATACCTATATTCTTATTGTTGTTTAAAAGAAGTTATAATCTGTTTAATATTATATGTGTTAACATGAAAATTACAATATTTTTGTATATTGCAATTGTAATTTTATGCGAATACCAATAGGTAAGCAACCGCAATATTCAAACGCTCGGAAATGCCCGTGCTCGGAGAATATTCTCGAGTGTTTTTTACAACTACAGACCTATAGTGTAATAAATGACACCCGGAAAACCATTTGTAGTACCGCGCGACAAATACTCATGCATTGAGGACAAGCCGTAATAATATACGTAATATAATATTATTTCCGAATAAAATTATATATAAACTATCGTCGCGTTTGTGCCGCGCGTTTAATTTACCCAAGGTGGAAAAAAAAAAAAAATAATGCATAAATTGTTGTGTAATATTAACATATTTTATTAACGTTGACATAATATTAACGAAACGGGTTATCCTGCAATAATATAACGTTAAATAGTTACGAACATAACGTAAAAACTCCAGCTATACAATAAGTAGTAGTACCTGTCTATAATATTACTGGTAAATTATTACTACCGTGTTCGAATATAAAAGTCATTGCTACAGTTATTACATAACATTGAAGTCTATTTTGGCTCTTATAATCCGTGAAAAATGATCGCGCAGTCTATAATATTACTGTTATATTATAGTATAATATACTTTTTAAGCGGTTTTTGTCGACGACTACTCAACCCCTTTAAGACGTCCGAATCGACGGTTTTCTTTTTTGAGGTACTACAGACGACAATCGTTTTTGAACGAGTTTATCTTATTACGGTCTTATCGTAGTGTCCCTTCCGTCTGCAAATGACATACCTTCAAAATTCCACATATCCTGAAAATTTATTTATATTATTAGACGAACGAGTTTAGTTTGAAAACAGTATGAAAATAATCCCAAATAAATTCCATAGAAATTTCTTATCACTGTTCAGAAAAAAAATATATAGAAAAAAATGGGGACTCGATTTATGAACCGAGTTACGTCTATAATAATTCCGTTCGGTTCGATTATATGCGATTTTCGAAAAACTCACTACATTCACTAATTCAACGATAAACACAGACGAAAATATTATCATTAGGTCGGTGCCGGTTTAATTATAATCAAATGTCGAATTTTCACCGGATTTAAACGTGCAGAGATGATTAAATACGCGGACTACGATAATCCGATTAAAATGGGTACTTCTACTTCTGTTTAATAATATTACCTATTCATTATGCCGAACCTTAGGGTTTTTTTTGGAAATTAACCCTCCTCCCTCCGAAATATCGGAAAGAAAATTTAAAAAAATTAATTTCCTGACAAATTAAATAGTTACTTTACATTTTTTTTTTTCAAAAGCCCCGCTGAAATTTTTTCTTGCATTTGCCCCTGTCGTACCTATTACCAGAGTATGGGTAGGTACTGCACACCATACTATTACCATTTGGTTCGTAAACTAATCCTAATCGTATACAAATACATCAGGAAAACAAATATACGCTATTATAACAACTACTATAATAAATATATTGTGTTTTGCTTTTCGAATATCCGTAGCAGTTGATTAACGACTTTATAGTTTTTTTCCACGGGAGGGAAATTAGTCGCGGTCTTTCCCCGAGTATTATTAGGTAGGTACCTAATTCAAAAAAAAAAAAATAAAATAATAAATATACCTACCTAATAATAAATTTAAAAAGTCCCTTTATGCGATGGTTTTTTTTTTTTTTTTTTTTTTTTTATGAAATCGTTATGCACCGCTTGAAACGTATATTATCTCGCACTAATGTGTACTATAAAAAAAAAAAAACCGCTCTCGTGTAATAATCACGAACGTTCGTTAATTCGATTACAAATCCGACTCGGTATTTATTTATTATATATATATATATATATATAGCACGAAAAATAAAACGATACGAGACTGTTTAATGGTATTTAAAAAAAACATATTCGCGTTAAAATATAATATGTACGATATAATTAGGCACGATATTATTGTACAACCGTAACAGTAGTTAGTGTTCATATATATATATATATAGTCGCGATGATGATGATTGATAGAGTGTTTAGGTATAATATACGGAATGATTGTCGGATCGACGGCTGAAAAGAGACAAATATATAAGTATTTTTTTTTTTTTTTTAATATTTACATCTACAATCTATACAATAATTAGATTTGATAAAAAAAAAAAAGAAGAGAATATAAAATGACGGTGAATAATAAGGATGGGATTATCCATTGATAACACCCAGCACATGCGTTGGTTATTGACTAATGACTATTAATATAAAAGATCCCTAAACCATTTTCTTTTAAGTCTACGTCGAGGGTTATCGTGTAATGTTTTAGATGATAATTTTTTGATTAGTGGATTTTGTGTGATTGGAGTTTGTTATGAAATCTGGTGTAGTATGTTTTGGAAATTTGATTTAGGGTTTGGATTTTTAAGTCTTTATGGAGGTTGGCGTTTGTTAAGTACCAAGGAGCCGAGGAAACTAGACGGAGACAGATGGACTGGAAGGCCTGTATTGATCTGGTGTTGGAGGGTTTTGCGGCTCCCCATAGTTGGATGCCGTATGTCCATATCGGCCTGAGTAGAGACTTGTAAATATAAGTATTTAAAATAAAATACGTGTATAGGAAGAAAAAAAAGAAATGAAACTGACCTAGTTCGCTCTATGATGGTAGACGACTGATGTTGTAAGTGGTAAGTCGACAAGATAGGATATATTTAGTTCAGGGTAATTTAGTTTGTATGTGTAAGAAGCATTTGCAAACGAAAAACGATTTTGAGCCATGTTCGGTTAAAACGTGTTTTGATGAGTTTGAATTAAAAACAATATTAATTTTGTTACAGCCAAATAAATTATATCCTCATAAATCTGAAGACAGTACGCGAAATACCGTAATAACTACGATTTTCATAAAAAAAAAAAAAAATTGCACTTTAAACATGGTAATAAAAAAGTTACTACATTTTTCTGTCTGTGGACAATTTTTTTTTTTACCAGAAATCTTACTCCAATCAAAAAATAACAGGAGAAATTTTTTGTAGAACACTTTGTTTAGTTGACTTATTGTGGAGGTCGTTGGTTTTCCTTGTAGTTTTCTTAATAATTGGGACAATCCAGGAAAAAACGTCGGAAAACTGGAAAATAACGGTTTGCGATTTTGTTTTTTGTTGTAATTCAATTCAAAAGAATCGTAGACCTGAAACAGCGGTCATTATAGTCATACAAGTACAACGCTACATAAATATACGTAAGTATGGTATACAGTTTTTTTATTTTTTATTATTACATGACTCTCACCCTCGTCTGTCGAAGGAATCCCTTCCGCTTGGGTTTTATCATAATAATAATAATTTATTTGGTACGAATACATATGTATTCGTATTTTATTATTATTATAGGTTATAGGTACAAATCCACCTGCGCATAACGTACGACGAAATCGGATTACACGAGCGGGTGCACGCAGAAAAAAATAAAAATAAAAACCCGTTCGTGAATGTTATACAGGAGGATTATATTACCGTACGAGCCAGATCTTACAAATGTCGAGTCTCCCCTTAGCTTTTCCCCTGGGTATGCCAATGAGTGGTGTCGATCCCAATGAACAGTTGGAGCCAATGATTCGGCGGTTTGGTAAACAAATTACAATAATATGAGGGTTGGCCAGAGCTAGTGATACCGAATAATTGATAATTATTCTTTTACTATCGTTATTTCAGCCATAAGACTGAATATATATCGACCAAACGAATTGTCTCCTGGTTTTCTAATCAAATGATACTTCCGTTCCACTCTTGGTGGAGTAAAACTTGCCTTACATTTTCTTTCACCATATCTTCCCATATTAGTCTCGGCCTTGCATATTGTATTTTCCCCGTGGTTCATTTTCTAGTACCGCGTTAAAAAACGATCTTTCTTCACTCCACAGATATCCTGCCCATTCGAGTCTCTTCTCGGTAATATCTTCCGCAATATTTGGGCTCTTTACAGCTTTCTTAGTTCACTATTTTTTCGTACTCTCCGCTGTCCTGTATAGCGTCTTTGAATGGAGGTATAAAAATTTTCCAAATACCTTTCTTTCAACAGTAGCATTTATAAAGGGGCGGGTGACAAGTGGATCGCCCCCTCCCTTGGATCCTTGATTTAATATGAGCACAATTTTTCAAAATTTTATTTCAAGAAAAATCTACTGTGTCCGTAATTACTTTGTTCATGTCAAAGAGCACTCCAGTTTTTTACAATCCATTAAATGTAAAAAAAAAAAAAAATTGATCGAGCTCGATTTTTTTTTATACATTATTCAAACAAATTTTCAGAGACGCATTTTTACCAGTTTAAATGGTGGTGTGGGTATTTTTATTATTTTTGCCCAATTTTATTATTTTCTTCTAACCTCAACCCGTCTTCTTTGAATATTAAGTATAGTCGGTACTGCCTTTCACACACCGATAAAGCGGTTTCATCCGTTTTCCGTAGCGTCCATGTTTTCGGATCCATGTATGTTGCCACCGGGTTTTTATTAGATGGTTAATTGACGCTGTCGAACAGTTTTACCACGGCCGAATCGACCGCATCGACGATTGTATTGTGTCTGTTATAGTGTTATATATCAACGTAACACATTTATGTAAATTAATTGTTGTTGAAAAAATATATGTTTTTTTTTTTTTTTTGGCGTAGGTTTTTACGATATTGTAAAATTTGACACGGGCGCCACCGGATTTCTATATATTATTTATTCATATGATATCGACTCGAAATCGTCGTATAGACAATATAATAGTTATAACGACTGGTCTAAAAGAATCGCCCTGTATACACCAGTGGGTTGTATCTTGTGTGTGTGTGTGTGTATATACAACATTTATAATATAGGTACCTACTTCACTACATCGGACGAAACGACGGCGGCGGTGGCGGCGGCGGCGACGACGACGACGACGACGGAGGTCTGGCGCGCGGCGTTCCTTTTTAACAGCCAGTGGTCGTCGTCGTTCACGGTCATTTCGGTTTTTATCCCATGATTGCGTTCATTCATTCAACAGAAACGTAAACGGCGGCCGCCGCGTTCATTTCGTCCATTATCGTTAATTTCTTGTTAACACACACACACACACACTCTCTGCTGCGCCGCCGCCGCCGCCGCCGCCGCCGCCCGTTACACCGCGTAAACAAAATTATTCGTTTTTATCGGTACGCGTAGAATATTGTAGACTGCTCCGCATATTATTATTACAATACCACGCGTATATTTTATTATTATCAGTGGCGTAGCCAGGAAAATATTTTCGAGGGGGCGTGGGGTGGGTACATTTGAAATTTTACTTATATCACTTCTTATTTGATATATTATTTGTATGGGTTGAATTAAATAAACACCGTCTTCGTGTATATCGAAGAAATTTCGGGAGAGAGAGAGAGAGAGAGAGAGAAGTTATAACTTCCCCTACTCCCCCTACCCTGGCCACGCCACTGATTGTTATTATTATTTTTCGATATTTCATAATGGGTATTCCCATTCCACCACCGGTGCCCCATCGGTAGCTCGCCATTGAGAATTATAATAGTTATGAAATAATTGTGCCCCCCTTCCAAGTCATCATACAAATTGGTCAAGTTACACCCGTGGCGGTAACCCGGTTACTGCCCACACAGATGACGATCGTTTTGATTCTGGAGTGAAGTGATGTTTCATCCGTTGTCACACATCGACGCAAAAATTCCGGTTTATTACGTTTGAACATGACCAAACACTACTTAGAATCATCAACACGTTGTTGTTTTTGCTCTTTGAACAGAGCTTTCTCATGGACGACAAATAATCATGCTATATAAAGCCAAAACGATCTTTTGATATCTTTGCGATGTCAGCTAACTCGTGCAACTTCACTTTGCGATCATTCAAAACGATTTTGTGGATTTTTTCAATGTTTTCCGGTTTTACCGTCTCATTTGGACGTCCACTGCGTTCTGCATCATCAGTGTCTCTACGACCACGTTTTAAGTCACCATGCCAACGTTTTATTTTTGTTTCTGATGGAGCAGCGGAGTTTCCATAACATTTTTCAAGCCATTTCTTCGCTCGAACAGTATTTTTTCCCATCAAGAAGCAATGTAAAATTATAACACGAAATTGTTTTTGATCCATTATTTTGAAAATAACAAAAGTAGCGTTACTCTTAGCACAATAACACACACACTAATAAGCAGATTGTCATGAAATTTTAACATCTTTTGCAGGTTAGCACCGACTAAAAATGAGGTGAATTCCAAAACACTAGCGCCGTCTATGTGTTAGGCCCGGGATTTTTCAGCCCATGTGTTATGTGACATGAACGCATGCCAGTAAAATAATAAACTATAATAAGGTTTTTTTTTTTGTCAAAATTAACAGTTTTTCGGTTAGTAAAAATAATTTTTAGATCCCTAACAGTTTTTCTATAAATTCAAACAATAAAAACCGACAACAATCAATACATCAGTTTTATTTTTGTTGATTTTTGGATTACCCAAGATAGTTTTAAGGGAAACAACACGACTAGTATATAACTCAGAATTGTTTTTCACGTGCAATGATTTATCATTGCATATATAGTGTATAAATTAAATAACCCGATTCAAGCCGGTATTTCGGAAGGGGGAGAAACTGCAACTTGTTGCCCGCGGTGGCAATTTTTTAAGTACATTCAGGAGGCGATAAATTTATGTTAATGACTTATAAAACAAAACAAAACTTGAACTTTAAACGCTCGTAACAAAAAAATTAAAATAATTTTCTGCGTGAACAATTATTTATCTACCAGGAATCTTGCTACGATCATCAACATCAATCATCAGTGTGGTTTCTGGTAACAGGGTTGGTGTATTAGTTCATAATAATTATTAAAACGGGAAAACGTACGGAATAACGGTTTCTGTTATGTTTTTGTTGTTGTTGTTGTAATTCGGTTAAAAATAATCACGGACACCTGCAATTTTCACCGAATATTTTTAATAGCCCTTTCTACAGACATGGTTAAATGTTTAAGACATTCTGGCAATTTTCGAGCTGTTCGTGGCTATTTTAAATTTTCTAGTTTTCTTTCTTTTTTTTTTGTTTGTTTTGGTTTTAGATGAATGACGTACCGATAACGAGTGAGTTTAGCATAGCCATATATGACGGAATGGTTAAATTTTCCGCGGACAATTATTGTTTAAAACAAAACATATCGTTATACTTTTCGATAACGACTTTCGGAGGGCGGCTAAAAGGATATCACGGGCTCGGGGGGCGTACAATTACAAAACACGGGACCGTCATCTTAGATCATCGAGCTACAACTCGTATCTTAGTTTACGAACATCTACCACTGCAGCGGCATACCCATGGCGCAAAGTATGTACTACCTTTTATTATTACATTTAATTTTTTTTTTTTTTTATTATCTAACGAGTGTACATAGTATATGTGTCTGTTCTCGCGGTGGTACATATACGGTTCGTCTCTCGATCGCTCGCGCATAATATTGTATATTATTATTATTATTATTATTATTATTATATGATCAAAGAGCATCGGCATCGACGCGTTTGCTGCTCGTATATATACACGTATACATTTATAATATTATATACGAGCGGCGAGTGTTATTATACGTGACCGTGGTGGGGTGGGGGACGGGCGAGGGGAAAAAACGAGAATCGGGTTTTTATAGCGTTTTTTTTTTTTTTTTTTTTTTTTTTTTCGGTCCATCGGCGGGCATCGGTTAAATTAATTTTAAGAACTTTTTTCTTTCTATTTTTCGCCGATGGTGCGTCTGGAAACTCCGGGACGCGGCTATCGGCGGGACGGAGACCACCCCGACATTGTATACGTTATAAATAATAATAAAAAAAACTTACACGCCGGTAGAGAGAGAGAGAGCGAGAATAAAAATGAGGATCTGGTCTTTAGTGACATTATACAAAACGCCCGCCGGGCGCTGCAATAAGCGCACACTGACGGATTGTTTGTCGGACAAGCGGCCGTTTCCTGTCCTTGTGGCTATCATCAACCGCCGCCGCCGCCGCCGCCGCCGCGCCGCCGCCGAGATCGGAATCCATTACCCGACGTTTACGACTTATTATAATGTAATATATCGTATGTATACCGAATATTCACCGCGTTTAAACGCGATCGACGATGTAGAACAACCGCCGGGCGACCAAGAATTCAGTGGCGTGCGCAGGGGCGTGTTGAGACATTATTTAGGGGCTTTAATCAACCCATCCCGACCCCCCCCCCAATACTACGATAGTATTTATTTAATAGTTCGGTCTTGTAACGTACATACGCACCTCCTGTATAGTCCGGCCGATAAGTTACTTTTTTTTTTTAATTCCCACTGTCGGGTTGTCGTATACGCCAAAACATGCACAGGGGGAGCTGTGGGGGGCCGTAGCCTCCCTGCCCCCTCGTGAGATTTATTGGACGGAACTCAGTCCACCTATGGTTCTTGTTTAAACAAAAACCATATTCATATCTGCCACGTACTTCTACAAAATATTACCTTTATTTCCAACATGACAAAATAATAATAATAACAATAATAATTAACTGAGAAATATAACCGTTATCATGCGATTTTGTGTTTTTTCACCGCACTAATATTAATATTATTTGAAATGTTTTAACATACGAGACGAGGACCTGGGCCGAATGCAACGGCGGCCCACATCGATTTTTTATGACTTCTCTTTTTTTTTTTTTTTTTTTTTGCTAATCAAATTTTGTTTAAATAGTTTTAACTGTACAAGAATATCTAAAATAATAAATAAATTGTTTTAAAAATTTAAAAACCTAGAAGTATGTATACGTACGTCTGAAATTTGTTTTAAATGTATGTTTCCTTTGATGCTCGTACTTTTTTGGACGATTATAACGTGATTAATCGTAGAAAATGTCGCGAGTCGATTTTTTATACAGCCTAATTTAATCTTTGATTATAGTTTTGTAAACGATTTATACGTCGTATTAAATAAAACGAAAATTGCTAATAGTTTACCTCAGTGCCACGCGTTTATAAGTAAATAGGCTTTTATTTCATTACGGATATGTAATTGATTACGGTCCATAACCAATAAAATATTTAAATATCAGTATTTAACATCAAAATCGTGTAGGTACCTATAAAAAAAAAAAAAACCAATCAATACGAAATGTTCATCGTAATGTTTAAATTATATTTTTCGCGGTTTAAAGTCGAACTTTTGACGGGTTTTTTTTTATTATTTATCCTACAAGTCTGAACAATTTTTATTAGGAAATTGATGAATTATTATTAAATGGAGTTACGGATTATACCGTTACCATATAGCGGTTGTATTTAATATAAATACAGATAATTTTATCGCATTCGATATATAAATATATTTGTTTTATGGCAATTTTTTTTTTTTTTTTTTACAATCACGCGAACACTAGAATTCGTTTAGTATATATATTTACGTATTTATATCTTTCTAAACGCAACGCTAATTTTAAAGTTGCAGATTTCACTCCGCATACAATAAGCTCGAAATCATAATATATGTATACGTGTATTAATCATTATGTTTAACGATATTTCAATCCGCAACTGAGAACCAGAACTCGTAAGTTCATATGCACTAAAAAAAAAAAAAAAAAAACCGCTTGAATGTGTTTGCATCTTTATCATGCTGCAAATAACGTAGTAATAGTATACGCAGTAAAAACTCTTAAATTGAACGCAATAAAAACTTCTAAATATGAAGAAAAGAACAACAATTATTTGTTTAACCTTGTTGGTTTATAATATTTGTATTATTGCGCTTGTGGGCCGTGACCATTATATTTTTAACGATTTGTGTTTAAAAATTTTAATTTTTTTCTAATTACACACGTGTTTCTTTTACTATAATTATGACGCCAATGCAAATTGGTTTTTAAATTTTTTTTTTATTTTGTTTTTTCGTTACGGGTATACCAGTATGCGTTTGAAAACAAAATGTGTTTAAAAACTTTCAATATAATATACTATGGAAATGCTGTTAGGTATACTTTAAACAAAAGAATAATTATGTCAAATATATTGCGCCGGGGGAAACGTCGATAATCATGAAATAAAATGCCGCGTGTACTACTCAAAGCCAGCCGACACGCCGAATTTCTATTTAATAACGATTTATCAAGATTGATTATTATGCCAATATACAGCATGAACTTGCGAGCCCCGATATTATATAAACCCGTAACAATCGTACGTAATAATATGTTTTACACACGAATAAATAATATAACCGTGGAAGAATATAATTTTACTGGGAGTTTGGAAATGAGCATTATATACCGCAGAGGTATAATTGTATTATTATATAGAAGACGGTAGATTAGCCTATTTTGATTATATTTGATGCGCGCCAACAATAATCGTACAATATAACCGTTTTCGCTTATACCGTTTATAATCGAACTCATTCGTGGACGGAAACGTGAAATTCGTACTAAATGTTCGAAATTCACACGCTTATATATATACGTTTTGATTGTGAGAAATTCAGCGTATATTACACTGCGACGTTAAAAATGAAAACAAAAAAAAAAGAACGAACGAAATGATGACTGGCGGACACAACCGCGAGATATTATTTCGAAATGGCCAGAGAATACATATTTTGTTTTTATATTTTAATGTATCGGTTTTACTATGATGCCTGTTTTTATATATATTTTATTTTCTGTCCGTAAACAACTTTTTTCACCAGACATCCTGCTCCGATTATTGGAGTCAAGCATCTTTTTTGAATGCATTTTGGATCGAATTGGTTGATTGAGCCGTCGTTTTATGATTTTTGTTGTAATTTTCTTAATAATTTAGATAAAAAAAAAAAAAAAACGGGAAAATGTACGGCATTAATGGTTTCATTATTTTCAATTTTGTTTTGTTGTTGGAACTCGGTTAAAAAAATTGTCAATACCTGAAATTCACAGAATACATTCCTATTAGCACTTTTTAAAAATAGATAAATTTTCAAAAACCATTTTTAAACTATTTATAGGCATTTTAAGTTTTCGAATTTTTTTAGTTTTCGTTCGCGTTTTTTTTTTGACAAAAGTAGTTTGGCCTAGTAGAAATGTTTAAACATTTTACACGAAGTTCATCGTAAGTTCATTTTTGTTTTCTACTTAATAGTAGAAACAAATATATATAAGCGTTTAAAGTTAATATTTTAATGAGAATCGTAAAAATCACATTTCGCGTACTATTTTTCGAATTAATTTAATAAAACTGTTTTGGCCCAACAGAGATGCACACAAATTCGACACAAGGTTCTCCATAATTTGCACTTAATGGTGTAAAAGAAAAAAAATATTGAGTGTAAAAATTCATAAAAACTACAGCATTTCAATACATGATTAACTGAGCCGAATCGTTTTTCGTTAGTATTGATATGACACTGTTGTAGGTGCGACGTTGGATAGTAGTGGCTAAGGGGTAGGATATAGAGGAGAACTAAATTTATGCAACAGTAAAAAGTCGCGAACAAAAAACGATTCTGAGCTGTGTATCTATAATATAATAAAAATGTAATAGGCAATAGAGAAAGAAACAGAAATAAAATTGATGTATCGACAAAAAAAAAAAAAAAACACAATATTTTGTACAAAGTATTGGGAGTTTCGTAAAATGTTTCAAATAAAGGCGAAATATTCGGGTCTTTCAAGAGGTAGATGACATAAAAAATCGGAGCATTTTTATTAACCGGAAAAAAAACTTTTTCGCTACACTCTGAATCAAAAAAATAATATACTATTTCCACCCGCGCAATTATATTTTTGTATTTTGAATATTATCTTCTAAGGGCGTGTTCTCGCCAAAAGCAACTGTAGGTATAAATTACAAACGGCAAGATATCAAAGAAAAAGCGTGGAATGACATTTCAAAAACAACACATGATTCTTGTAAGTAGATTTTTTTTTTTTATTATGTAATAACTTGTGTATTAATTAATGTTGTGCATAAAATATTAAACTTGTAAATGGTATGTCATCGGTAACTAAAATACAAATTTAAAACAAATAATAATAATTATCATTTGTCGAATAGATGTATTAAATTAACTGAATTCTATTTTCCTATTTATTATCTATTTATATTATAGTATTGATATGGAATAGAACCGGCCGGTGACATAATATAATCATATAATTCCCCCACCCCCCCTGTTTTGTTGTGCCTCTGATAAAAGTCTTTTATTAATTGTTGAACTTGATTTTGTGACTTCCACAAATGCTACAAGCATTTGATATTCTTCATCCGATGAAGACATTTCGCCAACTGAATTATGTGAAACTGTTGTTATTTGTGCACAGTTGTATTTCAGTTTTTAGGCGAGAACAACTGGGCCAACTCTCAACTAAAACTAAACTCGAATCTCTATCGCGTTGCCGTCATCAGTTGCTTTTGGTGAGAACACGTACGGTGTTGGACTCGCTACTCAGTTCTAGTGTAGCGAATATAATAATCGTCAGATCCAAAATGGATATTATATTAGTCACTGCAAATATTATTATCATAATATATTATAACCAATAGCGTACGCGTCATTATTATAATGTTACATCGGTGGATTGCCAATACGTGAATATTATTAAACGAATACCACGTCATTCGGTGTTATTCCTTTTTTTTTTTTTTTCTCTCTTTATTTTTTATTAAAGCCGACATACCGCGCACCTCGGGGGCAGACCACCACTGTATTACAGAGGAGCCGGTATAAATTATAATATAATTATGATGTTTAAACATGTTGAAAACTAACGATAAATCATCGCGTTCGGTAAAAACCGTCATTCAGAGCGGTCGAGTACATATACTCGACATTTTCCGGGTTCTGAAAATATCGTTGAAAAATTTCCAAATTTTCAATGTTTTTTTTTTTTTTTTTAATATATATATACAAAATTCAACGTCTGATGAAAAAGCTAAAACTTTTTTTCTCCGTTCACCTGACGAATTAATATTAATAAATTGTCCGAATTTTGTAAAGTTTTGGTAAATTTTTTTTCTGAACGCTTAGTTATAGGAAAAAAAAAAAAAAAAAAAAAAATTGAAAAACTACCGGCTAAGGTACTGGATGAAACTATACATTTCGACCGCTCCAAAATGAAAGCATTATCGGTTAAACGTTATTGTAAAATCAATAGCTTCACGCGGTTTCGCTCGGAATTTAAAATAACAAGAAACTCGCAGTAGTTGAAAAAAGGTAGGTACTTTCCATAATAATAGACTGACGTGCAAAACGAACAGGAACATTTCTATTTTTCCTATATATATATATATATTACTAGAACAACGTTTTTGGTATGGTTTAAATCTTATAATATTTATAAGATATTCATAACAGATAATATATATATATATATAATATTAAGACGACTAAAACGTGAAAGTTTACGAAAAACATCACACCAGATAAATTTCAACGAACAGTCTATATATATATATATATTTATATATTAAAAAAAAAAAAGAACCACGATTGATGGCAAACCCGTTTCAGCGCAGTATGATGAGAAATCGTGAGAAAATAATATTATCGTATATTAAAATAATTATTATATCATTTCGAATAGTCCATAATAGTATTACCTATTTCTTTAGTTTTATACCTATACAAATTGTATGACGAATTTAAAAATACAATTTGTTTTTTTATTTCAAAAACTGTATGGCGAATACCGCGGTAGGTGGGCAATAAAAACCAACCGTGCACATAAGGTTTTTTAAACGTAAAATACGCAAAATACGATTTTATACGTCACGAACCGGATTTGTATAATCCATAATAATTATTTTTTTTTTCATCGACTAAGGAACTAGGTGCATTATAGTCGCACGAGTATATCTTTAATAGTATAATTTATTGTATGCATAGCTGATGCCTATACTAGTATAGGCACATGTTGTTTTTACGAGTATTCGTTAATTATCGTAATAACTCCGGTGTCAATAGAGTTATTTAAATTGTACATATAGTATTATTATACGGATTTAAAAGATAAAATTCGATTTTAATAATAATATTTCAATATATGCTGTAATTTGCGTTGTAATCTGAACGAGAAATGTATAGGTGATGGATGATGATGTGTGCCTTTTTTTTTTTATCTCCGTCTGTTTCTACCAAAAATATTGTTCTTATCAATCATCCGGGGTGAATGTTGTCTAGACGCATTGTATTCAATGAATCAAAAACAAATACCATCCCCTATGGATGCTATTTTTTTTATATAGCTTTTGTAGATTTCTTATTACTTATGTTGAAACACTTAGGAAAATCTGTAATTCTGTTATTTTCGCATTATCCTCTTGTAGGTGGTTATTACTTATGATATTAGCATTTTCTAGACGTGAAATTATTTTAATGACTGTGCTATAGATTTTTTCCAAAACCGTTGTTTGTTGTCGGGTTAATTTTATTTAAAACGTTTACTATAGACAAACTATCGGAAAACAATTTTAAAAATTATAGAAGTGTTTAAAATAATTATTCGATTTCATCTTTGAAAAATGTCTAAAATACAATAGCGAGTAATTTTTTTTTTAGGAGTATTTAAAATTCGAATTCTAATAATATTTGTATTTAAATTAATTTTACTCAAATACTTTACAAGTCTAGAAATGATTAAAGTAAAATGAATGAAAGTTATTTTTTCTTATTATTTATTTATTAAATTTAAGTATACAGTGCGTTCAAATTGAATGGTAACGCGAAATATTTCGGACGGATAATTTCGAATTCGATTAGGATATTTTGAAAAAAAAAAAAATAATAATAAAACAGATTATTGAACCATTTTTCTAACCGAAAAATATACATTTCAGCGGTATATTAGTTTTCTCGGTCTATTCGAAATCTCGATTACAGCGGTCGTCGTTGAACAAGTTAAATTAAAAACATATATTAATGTAATATATACAATAGTACAATATGTGTGTTCGTTCGGCCGTGTCGTGATTATAATAATATACGGCTAAACCACACCTTAACGTCCGTAAACGTATACCTCTATACCTATTATATTATTTGATATTAAAAAAAAAAAAAAAAAAAAAAATTAAAACTCAATATATAAGTACGCGTTTATCGCGAAAGCACCGTCATTTTTATACCGCGCACGATTGGTCCGGGCTCGCCGGCGAATAATATTACGCGCGCGGCCGGCGGAAATTGCACGCACACGCGATACCACTCCGGCGTACTTATACCGCGTTTACGGTATATACCAGAGACGCGGTTAACCGCAATATCACACGCGCTCGTGCGTGTGAAAATATTTATATTTTAATATGTGATATATTACACACTCTTGCGGTGATAAAAAAAAAAAAAATATACAAAATATCCCTTCCCGGCGGCAATACCGCCCCTGCCCATTTGACTCTTGTAAGTCGTCAGTCATCGTCGGGTAATGCATACAGGACGATTATTTTGCGCCACAAGAGATCGCCGCGGTTATCTGCGCGAAGAGTATATATATATATATATATATACAGTAGTCACTAGATAATTCGAAAAACTCCATAAATCGAACTAAACGCTTAGTCCCCTGAGAAAACCACCTCTATAATTAGAAGAAAATACATGTGTTCCGGTCCCCTCGAATAATTCGAGATGTCTGTCGGTGGGGCACATTCTACAATTCGAACTTTTTTTTCAGGAACCTTTACAATTCGAATTTCTTTAAACGCGATTATATGTATGTTCGTTCGTATGTACATATAAAGATTAAAATTTCTATACTTACTGCTATGGAAATGGTACACAAAGCACGGGAAAATGTTAGTGCACAAACCATCGCGAATTGCTTCAGAACTTGTGGTTTTATTAAGGATGAACAGACAATTAGCGGAGGTATTTCTATTCAAGGTGAGGAGGTTCTGCCTAGCACACGGAACAGACTTGAAGTTACTGTACCATTTGAAGAATTTGTTCACTTCGATGATAATGTCACGACTGCTGGTACTTTAACTGACGAGGAAATTATACAATGTACTACAGCCAATCAACACAATTCTGACAATGATGATGAGGAAGAGGAGACGGAGGCTCCTGTCATATCGTTGAAAGAAGCAAAATATTTTATGTCAGGATTGCGTAAATTTTATGAGCAATCTGAAATGGACGAAAAAAGATGCGATACAATTTTCAATGCTATCAGTAAGCTAGATAACGCTATGGACCAGATTGTGGCCAACAATGTTACACAAAAAAACATAACAGATTTCTTTAATATGTAAAATATAATAATATAATAAATAAATGTAATATGTACAATTTTTCATCTCTCTTTAATTAGGAATTAATTTTTTTTCCCCCCTCGATTATTCAAACAATCGGTAAATCGGAAACCTCCATAAATCGAATTTTTGCTCGGTCCCCTGAATTTCGAATTATCGAGTGACTACTGTATATAGATTTCGGGTAAATTTGATTTTGGCGGTTTTATTTTATTATTATAATAATACAAATTACCGTTTAACGATATATTATATCGATATTATCGAAATTTTACTACTCTTATATTCCGTGTGTCTTTATATGGCCTGGTTATGTCGCGGCTCATCATAAACGCTATATAATATTGTAATAGCGATGCGCATATACAAAATGAAGAGAACAAATACAAATACAAACTTAATGAACTCTAGTTACGAATTAAAGTTTCAAATGATGTAGTTTAACGATGACCGAAATGATGATCGTATTTTTTTTTAACGGTCCATCTATAATTTTGTACATTTCCATGGTTATTTGAAACTTTAGATCGTTCTAGTTTATTCAGTTGTCGAGGTATAAAGTAACTTTATTGGCCACAATCGCATAGGAAAATTGGGTTTATATAAATACATTTTCAAAAACGGTGGTTTCTAGATAAGAAAATATCGTTTTACCCAGCATGCGTAAATAAAAATGGTACAATAAGTTGTTTTATTTTTTCCAAAATATCCTAATCGAATTCAAAATTATCCGTCCGAAATATTTCGTGTTACCATTGAATTTGAATGCACTATATACTTATGTTTAATAATTAAACGATAAGAAAAAAAAACTTAATATTATATAGTCAATAATCATTCCTAGACTTGTAAAGTATTTGAGTAAAATTAATTTAAATACAAATATTAATCGAATTTGAATTTTAAATACTCCTAAAAAAAAATTACTCGCTATTGTATTTTAGACATTTTTCAAAGATGAAATCGAATAATTATTTTAAATACTTTTATTATTTTTAAAATTGTTTTCATATATACATATATATATAAATTGAAACATATCGCATTACGCCCAGCGTTAAACGTTAACAAAAAAATAACATTTTTAACCGGCGCTGGTATTAATTTGTAGTATTTTAAAAATTTAAAATAAAAAAATCCGAATATTAACAATTCTAACAATGGGATAATACTACGCGAGATAATAAACATTTTTAAATACTTTGCGAAATTTATCTGTATTTCGTATGGAAATATACAAATTTAAAAATTGTATATATATTTTACAATAGTAGTCTGCTACTGTATACGTATATCTGGTCAGTAGCGTAACATAAAAATTTGTGTCCCTCCCCCCCCCCGAAAAAATGAAAAAAAAAACCGAGCCTCTAAAACATACAATAATAATTAATGATTAATTTAATTCGAAAAAAAAGTTGGTTATTCGATATTATCGTATTGCTTACGAGTTCAATTTACATTAGGGAGTAGTACGCGGGGGGGGGGCCCTCGGCAACGCCACCCCGCCACCGGTATATAATAGATCGGTATAATAATGTGTGTCGCGGCGCGCAACTAGAGCCGCCCTGTATACACACGCCGGGAAAAAGACGATTGTAAGCGCGCGTTTGTACTCGGCGTAATATAATAATACACGTCGCGTTACGATCGTTATTACGGCCCGCGAGTATTATGCCCTTACGGTGCGGTAATAATAATAATAATAATATTATTATTCTCTTCGGCCAAACGGACCGTGTAACAACTGTCGTCGGGTAGGTATATATTATACGGACGCGCGCGCGCACACGCACAAACAATCACACAGCGTTTTTCTTGTACAACAACCTCGGGTCGTTCGGCGTACGAAGGCGAAACGGGAACAAAAAGAAAAAAAAAATACTAACAAATACAAAAACTTCCCACACTATCGCGGCGCGTTCGGCGCGGCGCGTCGGCGGGGCGGCGGCCTTTCGTTCACCGCGTACCCTCGTATATACGCAATAATATCCCTCCGATTACTTCGGTATATATATATATATATATGCGGTTAATTATTTATACAAAATAATGGTAACGGATAAAAATACAAGAGACGAGATAAATATAACGATTGTAACGTCTCGGGGCGGGCCTTTTCACATATTAATACATGTGTCGGACGGAACGTTTGAAATTAACGTAATTGACGTTGATTCTATATACAACACTTTATCTATTTCGTGTATTTTCGGCCTTTTCGATGCATTTTATGCAATACTAATTTGTTCGTTTTTTTAAATTTTTATCGATTTTTCGATTCGCAGCGCTCTAGTAGAGAATACTTTTTACTTTGTATTCCGAACGTCTATCTGCGAAACTATTCAAACGGCGGTTTTGGAATATATTTTACTACTCGCCAATTAGACAAACTGCGCGATCTGTGTGTACTTCAACATATCAAAATCACGGGCCGATTCGTTTGGAGGTAAAACTAAATTTGTCCTTGTGGTCAATCACGCGACCGTATAAAATGTACGGATTAAAAGCGACAAAACCAACGCGGTGTGTTTAGAATAAGTAAATTCTCCCGTTTATGCTACCGCGCGCGTGTTCCTCATAAGAGTTTTTGATTAATCAGATTAGCGATCCGATGGCTATTATTCCGATATTCCTCGCAGGCTTCTTATTTTTTACCAAGAATTTATTAAATGTTTATTAATCTCACCGTATTATATACGAGGTGCGACAATAAAATAACGAGACTTTTTGAATAAAACCTAAACTATTAACGTTATCTATAAAACGATTATTGAAATATGATTAGAAAACACTTATCTAAAAGTACTATGAACACTGAAGGCATCGATTCATTTTCTTATACGTTAGTAGCCTTGTTATTAGTGCGAGTTCGACTATACTGCCGAAAAATGTTAGATATAAAAATCGAACAACATGTGTTAACATTAAATTTCTTGTTAAATTAAAAAAAACTGCCGCGGAATCGTTTCGTATGTTATGTGAAGTTTATGGTGAAGAATGTTTATCAAGAGCTCGTGTTTTTGAATGGCACAAACGGTTTTGTAGTGGAAGGGAGGACGTCGAAGACGATGATCGTTCTGAACGTCCTACCACGTCTTCAACAAACGAAAACGTTGAAAAAATCGACAAAATTAATTAATCAATATTATTATAAAGAGGTATTAATTAAATTAAGAGAATGTGTCAGAAAGAAGCGACCAGATCTATGGAAAAATGGCTGGGTTCTTCACCAAGACAATGCTCCAGCTCACAGTGCATTTTCAATTCAACGTTTTTTAACTGAAAAAAAAATTTCTGTAGTTCAACATCCCCCGTACTCGCCAAACCTTGCTCCTTGTGACTTCTTCTTCTTATTTCCTTCTTATTTCTTTTCCCATTTTCAAACAGTTGATGACGTAAAAATGAAAACGGCAGAACTTCTAAAAGGACTGAATGAAAGCAATTGGCAACACTGTTTTCAAGAATGGCACCGACGTATGCAACAGTGTATTGATGCTGAGGGAAGGTACTTTGAAGGTGATAATCATTAAATTATAACATTTTTAAAATAAACAACTTTTATTCAAAAAGTCTCGTTATTTTATTGTCGCACCTCGTACACTTCGTTTTACCACCGATTACAACATACGACGGACCGGTGTTGTATCAAATTTTCGAGCATTTTTATGGGACCGATTTACGAGAGTTTTGTTCACATATATATATATGGAAAACGTATACCGGGTATACGTTTGTGTAGTGCTCAAAATACCGTGAATTTTTACCCAATTATTCATACATTTTAACTTAAAAATATACATATATAATAATGTTGTTTTGTTTGTTTTTCCATTAAAATCTAAAATTACATTAAAAGAGTAATTTTATAAACACCGCTCCATTCTTTATTGTTAACATTTCCAATAAGTAATTCATTTTAGAAATATATTTTTAAAGAACTTGGTTCCTTATTAGACCGAAAAAAAAAAGAAAAAATCGTCCTATTCTGGAGTGACTTGAATTTCTATTGGTACAAAGGTACGTATTACCTAACAATTCCGGATATCTCGATAATCATATTAGCTCTGTCGACTGAACTGTGATTTTAAACGATGCATACCATATTGCTTATAGTGATAATAGAATAAAAGTGAAAATTGAAAGCAAAATAAATAGAACCTTGTGGTGGTTTCCAGTTTGCGATTTCTGCTATATACTTCCATTTTGTATTCCGCATCAGTTATCTTTTATCTACGTCTAATGTCCTCATGACCATAGTATTACGCCATCGCTGGCCTCGCGCAATGTCATCGATTAATAGGTTCGAAAAACCCCAAACGAATGCAAAGAAAACAATATGTAAAATAAAAAGCTGAAGTACGAAACCGTCGGAAACGAACAATTTAATGACGAGCCGAAAATAAAAACAATAATATATAATTAATAATACGTGTACTATTGATTAAGTACATTATATTATTGTATATTTAATCAATGACGTACACAATATAATATAATCGTTGCACAATACTATTTTTGTCTGTGTTAATAACAACGACACAATATAAACGTATTTTATATTAAAACGTCACGGAATACAATACATAAAAATTAAAAAAAAAAAATGTTTTCTAATCAACGCTTTTTGACCTAGTGTTATATCTTATATTATTATGGTTAGTTAGCATTCAAAAATATATCTTCGTAATATTATTATCGTGTGTAGTGCCGTCGCGTCGTCGTACACACCGAATGAATTATCTATTAGTTTTTTTTACGAAAAATAATTCTAGAGTACAAAATTCCACTACTTTTAAACGTTCAAATTGTCGGATATCTGCGCGTCCCATAGATTATCTTTCTTTATACTTTCTTTCATCGTACAATAATCCGTCTAGATTAGGTATACATTCCAATATAAATTCGTCTTATTCTTCTTTTTCTCTGCGGTTCGTCAAGACTATTACAAATCTTCTCCACTATTTTTTCCTTCTCGAGTATATATTCTTCCCAATTCGTAATGCCTATCCATGTCTTTTATATTATTTTATCCCTTGAACGCATATTCCTAGGTCTGCCTCTTGGTCTCTTCCCGGACAAATCTCAGCTGACCGTTGCCATTATTTTTTCAGTGTGTCATCTCTTCGTACACCATTAATTAAACGGTATGCTATGCGAAGGGACTTTGACTTTTCGTATACGGTTTGTGTAGATAACCCCACAGTTTCTTTCTCAGATATTTATGTATTGTATCGAAATTGGATTCACATACACGTTCCTTGACATCTTGTTTTCGAAAGCTATCGACCGATATTGTTCGTGGCCAAATTTCACAACCATATCGGGGTCAGTGTTGGTCTGGAATTTCTGTTTGTTTCGAAAATTACTTTGATTTGAAATATTTCACCAAGGCGTGTACATACTATATATGCGTAAATTTTCTACTTGGTTTGTATTCTGCTATTAATTTCTACGCACTAATCACGGTTTCAGTTTAAATTTACTTAAAGGTACTTGAAGCCAATTTTTTCAAAGGCATATCCAAAACGACCATTCCTTTTGTTTTTCTTCGTTTACTGTCAACGCAACTGCAGATTGCTTTGCGTTCTCAATTAAGCTCTCCGTAAGCTTCTTGTCATGCTTTCCTATAGAATCTTTAGATCGTCGACAAAACCCGACACTCTTAAATTTATATTAACATACTCCTGTATACGAAAACATCAAATTGTAATACAAATTACACATGTACTCTCCGCCGCCCCCGATTACTTCGGCATAGGAATATTTCTCGTTTTCCCCGTCTCGGAGAAAAGTATACTGCACAAGCTTTATTTGCCAGTGGCGTAACTGGGTAGCAAAATAATTTATTCACGAAATCAAAACCATGGGGGGGTGGTGTAAATATTTTTGTATTTTACGTATACAGAATAATCAAAGACTAATCACTCAATCACTTAATTAAACAAAACTTAACAAATTAACGAAAGAATACATCATTATTTTAATGTTTGTTTTTTTTTTTTATTTCAGTGACCCAGATAATATGTAAACATATTATAAAACAGGAGAAACATGAAATATATAAATACTTTTATGAAACAACTTAAGTAAAATAATATTTTTATCTTATTAATATAAAAAAAAAAATGTAATTAATGTAATTGCATTTCTTTATTTTAGACGATTCAGAGATTTGTACTGTTATCTTGAAAAGGGGAGGCAAAATTATACCTTCGCCATCCTTCAAAAATATCAGGGGGCAAGTGCCCGCCACAATTACTCCACTGTTATACGCTATTTAGCTCATGTGCGACTGTGGTTATAAATTTTTTATTTTTTTTTTTCAGATCTGTATATACTGCAGACGAGACGCGAGAAAACGAATTCGACGATTATAGTAATAATTATAACCGTTATCGACCCTAGACGGCTCCGCGTGACGGGTTTGAATGATGATGTATAGTGAGTATACTGTTTTCTATATAGTTGGTTTATTACAAAGGGTTTGGGTTTAATTAAAAGAAAAAAAAGAAAAAAGAAAAAACACCGATCCAACGAAAATCACACTCGTCAAAACCCGTAACGATCGCTCGTTAGTCGTTATATAGTCGCCGCGCCCCTCGAACCCGGGGAACCGAGAGGAGACCCGTCGCGTATTAATTCTCCGCTATATTAATAATAAAATATTACGTGTTTATATACTATTATATTATCTTTTTTTTAATTTTTTTTTTTTTTTTTATAATATATATTATTAATATTGTATGGTACACTCTATTACGCATGTACACACACATAATATTTATTATGTATATAGGAGACGACGACGGCGGCGCCGCTACCGCGTACACGGTTTTCGGTAGGCCTAGAGTGGTATACGCCTAACCTATCCCTATAGGTGGTGCCTAATCCGTCTTGTGCATCGGTTATTATTATTTTTTTTTTCAATAATTTATTATATTATTTTTGTTTTTCACGGATTGGATTTTTCATTTTTTTTTTTTTTTTTCAACGTCATTTCCGATTTAGATTGTACATTATACAAGGTGATTTTTTGTTGGTTGTTTTTTTTTTTGTTTTGTTTTTATCATGATCCAAATGTCACCTACAAAGTATTCGAGTAAAAAGGATTTCGGCTATTTTCTGGCAACGAACGTACGTAGAATCGTTCCATGATGTTATTCAAAATATTTTTCGTAAATTTTCCCCTCAAGTATACCGTTACACCGTAAACGCTCGTCATATCAACTTTTTGATTATCAAACAACAGCCGTTTGTTTTCAACGAAAATTCGGTTAAAGGATATCTTTCATAAACATTTCGACGTGCACAACACTATAGTCGGGTGAATGAAAAGTGGCCACTGATGCCCATGTTGTTATCAATCGCGCTTTACGTGATTCACTTTGAGAACCCATGGCTTATTCGAAAAGAAAAAGGTGCCAGCGGCCACTTTTCATTCACCCGACTATAGTATGTCGGGCATAGACCGTTTATGAATTTGACAGTTTAAAATATTTAAACCGGAGGAATAAAAAGTGTTCATAAAATTCATATGCGTTATAAGTTGATAATCCTACGCGCTACGTCTTGGTTTAAAACTATTAAACTCGTAAAAACTGTATTGCCGATACTATATAGCAGGCACCGGCAACCCGCGGCCCTCGGAACTTTTTGCTGCGGCCCTCAGAATTTTTTGCTGCGGCTTAAGCTACATAAATTTTATAACAATTTAATGCTTAAATTGTTATAAAATATATAAAAGCGGATATAATCGAATTAGCAGGAAAAATTCAACCTCAAAAATCACACTAGTAACTTAATATTTGTATACTAAAATGCATTCAAGAATTAATTAATAATTATTTTTAAACTTTTAAATTTTCTGTACTAATGTATTTAATTAAAAATTAGTTAATAAGGACAACCGCAATATTAAACTCATAATATGTTTGTTGCTATCTGTAAATATATTAGTATTATATGTTAAAATTATATTTTTTAATATTTTAATTTTGTATGCGGCCCTCCATAAAAAACTGAAACAAATTATGGCCCGTGTAGGTAAAAAGGTTGCCGACCCCTGCTATATAGTATTAAAGGATATCGAGTTTGAAAATATTGTAAATGACATCGTTAAACGGTTCGGTAGAAAAAACCAAAATCAATTTTTTTCGAAATTTTTACATAAGATAATTTCATCACCGAATCGTGATAAAAAAAAAAAAAAATCACTCTGCATTTAATGCGAGCAACATATTGTGTAATACAATTTCTTTTATAACCACCGCCAACGCCGTATATTTTATTTTGAAATGTGCTCAGAAAAATATTCGGCCCAGTCTATAATACGGGGACCCAATATCGTATAGCGAGAGCAGGAGGATAGAATCAGAATGGTTTGGCCGCGTATGCGGAGGGCAGATGGGAAAACAATCAGACGAGTAACAGAAGTGAGAATTACAAGCGAAAAACCTCTCGGAAGGCTCCGGACAAGATGAGAAACATTATTAAGTAAAGGTTTATTAATAAAAGCGCAGCATATTTTTGAAATTTTAGATATATTTCCCCGTGTTTTGACAAAAGTCGTTATTTTATCAATTATATTTATGGTTGTTTTATTTTCGTGATTTCGTTTTCACGTGATCTATGCACAACAGTAATAACTATATAGCATTTGTTCAATGAATAATTACATACTTAAAGATTTTCTACATGGCATGTATGTGTCGATTTCTATTTTAGTTTTGGTAAATGGATAATTTATTCATTTATTTTGAATATCCTGCATTATTATTTTCAACCTTCGGTGTGACCGTTTTGCAATTACATACAAAATAAATAAAAACGTACACGACTAATGTGGATTTTTATACACTATAAATCGTAATGCTTAAGGCAACAGAAAATCGAATGATATTATGATATTATCTTCCTTGAAATATAATACTTCCAAGCCTAATTATGTCGTGGTGTAAAGGGGCGTTTACTGACTACTACCGTACAATAGGTCATTTCGTGACTGACGATATTATATAAGCTTGAGTTATAACAGTTTTATATCTTCAATTTGAACATTTTCCAATATATCCTACCCATATTCCGTAATAAAACCTTTTTTTTTTTTTTTTTTTTTGTCCTTTCACGATGGTCATACTCTCGTAGAACTTTGGTTTTTAGATGTTACGTATTCTGTATGCGATTTTAAAGCCCGACCCTCACGATAATAGTCATAACCGCGATAGTTGGCGTTGAAACTATCGCGATAACTAGTGATTCCACGGTCTAAGATATTATACAGGACTGGAAACCAGCATCGAAATTGTGTTTAGAAAAAGATAATATAGCGGATATGATTGCGGGCGCACGGAGAGGGAGGGGGGACATTTCCTTTACGAGCCTAAGCGCCGTCTTAGCGGATACTTTTGTAACTATAATTATGCACTAGTTAACTAATATTCTTCATAAAAAAAACAAAAAAAAAAACAGACCGCGCTCTACGCTCTGCCTATACATTTTTGTGGGTTAGCCGTTCGTTACCAGTTATTTTGGCAATATTACGATGATAATATAGTTGAGCGATAGTATAATGAATTTCGATCGAAACGTCTATGAACGTGCTACGCGACAGTACAATTAAAAGATATAGTAATTATTACACAACTATCATGCACGATAGTGCAATAGTTACTTTCACGATAGTTTGGTAACTACTATCACGGTTGCGAATTTCGCGTTACTATCGCGATAGTCACTATTATTGTGCGGTCCAGATTTTGAATATTATAATTCTGCATTCTCATTACCAAAACATACATACATAATATATATATATATATTTTTTTTTTTACGTGTGTTATTACGTATAAAGATAGATATTATTGACTATTATGTCCACCAATTATTACTATTTTTTTTATTTTTTTTGTCACGTTTTCAATAAAAATAATCCAAAATTTAACATTAAAACAATACACCCACGTAACTATGTTATGTTATTGCGGAAAACTAGATAAGTGTTAAGTCATATTTTATAATACATAATTTGGGATTTGTATATATTGATAATGTTTTTAAGTGGTATATTTTTTATTTTGAAAATAAATCAAGTAAATTATAAAGTACGTAATATGTATTATAAACACATTTTTTTTATTATTTTTATATTTTTCGCCAATGACGAAATAACGAGAGAAAAAAAAAAACGATTTTTATAAAATTTATTTAACAATGTTGTGTTTTGTCGAAAAAAGTCAATAATATAACACGTAAAGCGTAAACTATATAGTTTATTAAATTATATGTAATAGTCGCCGAGAGAAATCTGTCGTATAAATTTTAACATTTAAACGGAAATTTAATTAAAATCTTTAACTACGACACGGGCTGACGTTTTTATTGCACCGGTACAGAAACAGCAGAAAAGAAAGAAAAAAAAAAACACTCAACAATGTCTCAAACAATGAAACCGTCATCGAGACAAACACTCTGTATACTTAATATTATTATATACACGGCGCATTATAAATATAAATTTAAATCAAACCGTTCGCGAATGATAATTATATTATGACTAATAAAAATAACGTTGCTGCAGCGAAGTTTGTTTGGACCGTGTATAATATAATTTGAATAATAATAATATGCACCAGAAAATAATATATCGTGTACACGCGGCACCGTTTATAATAAGTAACGGCGTGCTGGCGAAATGCCGTATAAACGTGTACAGGGTGATCGTTTTATAATATATATATATATATTATTAGTCGAGCCAGTACTAGGCGGAACTAGTATATATTATAGTTATATACTAATATATTACACAATTTTGTCGATATTTATAGTTTTTTGTTACAATAATAATCATCTAATGGGACACTTGAATAAACTCGCCGGTTTCACGCGGTAGACCTATGTGACAATCACAATATTACCATCTTAATAGTGACTTTATCCACCTTCATCTAGGTGGCATTAATAACAAACGAACAAAGTGATAATGCGGTATATGTGGGGCACATATTTGATTATTCGTGTAACAAATTTAAAAAAAAAAAAGCCCCCGAAGCTCTGGGAGGGGACGGGTTGATGCATCACTCAGATCTCGCCCTCCTCGAGGGTCGAGCGATATTTTCAAAAGTTTAAGTATACACGGGGGTATAGGTAACAGCGAAGAGCCTGTAATAGTATAAAATTAGTGGCGTGCGCATGGAGGACGAGGTTAGAGGTTATAATCGCCCCTCTACAATACAACCACTATTTACGTACAGTGATTAAATCTAGAAATTATATTATATTTCAGCCAAGTTTCAAGGAAAAGATCGATTTATTACATACAAATCTATGGTATTTTTGAATCCGGATTTTAAATTCCTGTTGTCGGGTTAGGTAATAATAATATTAATTTACACGGTCCATCGTTAAAAAATCACAAAATGGCGTCACTCATTAAAGGTAACTGACAGAAAACTGGTCCACTTTCTAAAGATTTTTGTTATAATATAGAATTGTAGACTCTCTGTACAGTTAAAATTGTGGACCTATTATTATATAACAGTTTTTATATTATTTATATTTAAAGTTGAAAATAACAGAATATTTATGCTGGGTTGGGTATCGCGTTGGAAATGTTCAAAATTAATATTCCGCAAATATTGTTAACAAAAAAAAAAAAAAAAAACGACGGCGACGGGTTACCATTAATACGATAGGACGTCGCAATTCCTGCGGTTATACAGGAGCCACGTGGCGATTTTCACCTTTTATATCATCAAAAACTTAATAATATCCACTACAAAAATACCTGCAAAAATTAGATATTAACCTATTAACCGAGTTCGACGTTTTTTTTTTTTTTTTTTTTATGTCGAATCGTTCTAACGATATATTACACTTAAAAAATAAAAATCACCCTGTATACGCGGTGTATATTATTCCATTATTTTTTCCGTAATACGCGTATACATATTATAATATATGTATACGCGTAATACGGATTTAATTATGAAACGTTCTTATAATATACAACCGAACGAAATCTTTAACCCGGGCAACGTGCCAGAGTGTTTTGGAATATACAACGGTCAGTGTACATTTTTTACGCGTTTTGTGGGATTTATATTTGTAGACGAATTATATAGTGCGAACCCGACCGCTCGACATTAGTATATATACCTAAGGATATGTAGACGTGAACATTTTCATTTCTACATTTTATTCTTTTGTTTTTTGTTTTTTTTTTTTTAAGGTGATTCAATTTGGCGATATTGTAGTCGCGTCACTAATAGCAATTACGTCACGGATGATAAAACTGTTGCTTATCAGTTATTACTTGTTATTAGTATATCGTATTGTTTAACAGGCGCGTAGCCAAGGGAAGTGTTTTGGGTGTTAAAACACACCCCACTCCCATCGGCCGTATTTAATTCACAAATATATTGGGTAACTATACTAAATAATGTTTCTGGGGAAAGGGGGGGGCGGGTTAAATAAAATGCGTATAGTTCGATTATTCCATTTTCAAATTCGATATATTATTATTATTATTTATCATGATAAATGATGATGCAGTAATATTTATATTACTACATCAAATACTTGAATATGGTTAGTGGTTATCTTTTATACCAGTAGCTTATGGATGTACCAGCTACTGTTGGACATTTCTATCGATAAACAACGTCGCAGATAGTCTCGACAATTCTAGAATTTGATAATTGATAATGATGTGCGAACCTCTACCCCACCACACGTTGTATTTAAATATAAATTTAAAACACCCAGGATTTTTTATGGTGGGGATCCTGACTACGTGCCTGTTGTTTAGTCTCGTCTCGACGTATCGTGTAATAATACGTTAATTCCAACTAGCACCTTGATATAACGACCAAAAATATTGTCGACTTTGGTTCGTGTATGCCAGGGTAAAGCCAATATCGTCATCTGCTCTGGCACTATTTACTCCATTGAAAGGAATAATATTATTAAAACACAATACGTACTGCTATTATTTAAACGACGTGCTATACCAGTCTACCATGGATATGTATTTTCCCTGTCTGATGTAAACGATTTTTCGACCTGCAGCAATTTTGCTCCGTTCATCGACTTGCACAGGGGGGGGGGGTGATTTTTGGTAGACAATTTTCTCTATAGTTTAGTTATCATTTTTTATTAAAAAAAAAAAAAAAAAAAAAACCCGTCGGTAAAACGGGAATATTTATGTATTAAATACACGGTAGACGTAGTAAATGGAAAAAAAAAAATAAAAAATTTGATAATTGATGAATATTTTTGTCAACGACTTCCTTTATTTTATTCTGAATTAAGTTAAAATACAAAAAAAAAAAATGTACATGTACAGCCATACGCTGTCAATTTAACTCGCGGCGGTTATGCCGAAACTTTTAGAGTAAAAACCGAGCCGTTTCTAACGAAGTGGTCGTGGCTTACACTTTTTTTTTTTTACCGTTATCAATAGGTCATTGTGCTTACGCCCTCGGAGCCGGTAAAAGCACGACACATATATGTCTACCGAGAGTCGGGTAGTCAGGACATTTATATGTCTTATAGCAGCGGTTCCCAAACTGGTGAGGCGCGCCTATCTTGGGAGGCGCGAGCTTTTGGCAGGGGAGGCGCGAGCCGCGTGGTAAATATTGATATTTTTAAATCAACAATAATTTTGTTGAAATGCCATAACTATTCCAAACAAATATTTCACTATTATGTTAGTATTACTTAAAGTCGCGTTATACTCGTACAATAATATACTTGATTCGGGGATTTCCGTAAATGTCGCTACAGCATTATCGCATTATCGATAATCCAATATTGCTGCGTCTACCGAATAGTGTCGAATTGTAATGAGTAATAATGACCAATATTAATATATTTGCATGGCAATAGCAGTAGTAGTCGCGTATGAACCGTACGTAAGGTGTATTCGTCATTTTCGAATTGTGCATTATCAACTCGTGTTTTATATCTTTTCTGGAAAAATGGAAAAATTTCTCAATATTAAGAGTACAAACCAAGCGTTTGTGCACGAAGACAACAATAAAGAAGAAAATAAACCTAAGTGCAGAAAATTCGATGATAGTTATTTAGACTTTGGTTTTACTTACATTAAAATAGACAACGAAGAACGTCCTAAATGTGTTATTTGTTTAAAAGTATTAGCTGCCGATAGTATGATTCCAAATAAATTAAAGCGTCATTTAGAAACTAATCATGGATCATTTATTAATAAGAAACGTGATTATTTTGTAAGACAACGTGAACAATTAGAAACACAATCAACCAGTTTTATCAAACAGACAAGTGTTCCAACCAAAGCACTTTTAGCTTCTTATAAGGTAGCATTTCGTGTTGCTCAGAGTAAAAAAACCTCATACAATTGCTGAAGAACTCATTTTACCATCAGCAATTGATATGGTTTCCACTATGATCGGGGAATCTACTGCAAACCAACTAAAAAATATTCCCTTGTCTAATAAGTCGCCGAATCCATGATATTTCTGAAAATATAAATGAACAGCTTATTAATAAATTAAAATACAAAAATTTTGCAATTCAACTTGACGAAGCTACCGATAGTAATAATGGCGCACACTCGATATGTTATATGAGTTTTATGGACAAAACAAATATTATAGAAGAGTTATTATTTTGGAAACCAATTTTCGGAGACACTAAGGCTAAAACGTTATTTGATATCGCCTAATGACTTTATGAATTGTAATAATAAGACTTATAGTGTTATATTTTACGGGATACACGGTAATTTAATTAAATTTTACATCGGACGCCATTGCAAACGCAAAACGATTCTGAGCCGAGTCCGGTTAAACGTGTTGTTTGAAACGCGCGCGCCACGGGCAAATCCCTTCGCCGTCACGCCGCTGAACGCACAAAGACGCGTTACACACGTATAATATTTATTATCCTATTCGGGTACCCCGCCGATGTTACGTACGAACGGCGGCGTCACGGTCTCCGGAACTAATTAACCGCGTGCGCGGTATGTGCGGAGTGTTTGCGTACGACGACGTCTACTGATGCCGTCTCGGCGGCGGCGTCGTCGTCGCCGTCTCGTTTCGGATAATCTCCCGAAATGTTTTTTCGTGTACCGGCGGCGCTCGGGACAACAACCGCCCCTCCCACGTGTCGTTTTTCGTTCTGATTAACCCCCTTGTTTGTTTGCGTATAATAATATTATGTGAGTATATATAATATATACACGTACGCGCGCGCGCCCTCGTTCGCATACGGTAAGCAGCCGGACGCCGCCGCCGCCGCCGCCGGAGCGCCCGACCCCCGGGGCAATAATAACAATTATTTTTCCTTTTCTTTTTTTTTTTTTTTTTCACCGCGGCAACAGCGATACGGGAGAGCTGCGGAGGAGACCGTCGTCGCCGTCGTCGTCGTCGTCGTCGTCGTCGCCACCGCCGTCGTCACTGGCGGCGCGCGTCACGGTCCGCGCGAACCTTCAAAGGGACGCCGCCGCCACTGTCTCGTTATCATCGGAGGCACCCGTAAAATAAATAATAATTGGCCGCGCGTCCCCCGGCCTAAATATTCGCCATTCCCGATATCGCGGTCTCTGCGTAGTCATTAATTATTATTCTATTATTAATGATCGAGGGCGAGATTTTCCGTAAACGAGAAATTGGACTTATTCAAGTCAATGGTATTAATTTAAAATCGAAATCAACAAGACATATTTATTGAATTTGATAGAAATATAATAAAACTACCGTTGTTTTAACGTATTATTTTCTTTACTCTAAACCGAACCGGTTTTTATCAAATTGAAAACGTTTTGTCGAATTGACAATTTAAAATGTGTCAACTGGTACCCGGTATTTGTTATTAAATAATTATTTATTTACTTTACAATAATTATGTGTCTGGAATTAACAATAACTTTAACAAATCGAAACATACGATTTGTAAATCAATGAAAATAATATTATATTAAATTTAATACGATTTTTGGTCGAACAAGTATCGTAACCACGAGCAAAATTTCAATTCTGAAATCGAAAGGAGAAGAAGGACTTCTATGTTAACAATGGTTTTAATATAGATTTGTATTCATTTATTGATGTTTTCGTTCTGTGTAATGGGCAGTAATCGCCTACGTATATGTATTAAAGTAATGTAACTCAGTTACTATCGTAACTTGTAGCGATTAATCAAGTTACAACGTCTTAAATTGTCTTTAAAACGTAACTCGTTTTAACGATTTGTTTTTTTAACTTGTTATAACTGATACCACTACGTAACTCGAGTTACAAAAATCAACCTGGAAATCGTTTGCAACTCCTCTGCCCTAATAATTATAATATAATATATTTTATTGTCTTATTAACGATGATAAACCCGCAAAAAGCTATCATTATAATATTATATTTCAAGCGTACCCACTAACGTATAACGGACAATAGCGTCATTGTTTTCCTGACCCTATGTATTATAATAATACATCTACCGGCCCGTATATATATAATAATATTATTATTAAGATGAGATCAATTTCACTCGCATCTAATAATATTATACAACAAAGTCATATAGTAATAATATTATAATAACAAAACAAAAAAAAAAAAAACAAAAAATACTCGCGGCTGCCCTAAAGGGGTTCACGATTTTTTGATTGTGCGCCAGTTTATATGAGGCATGATGATGTGTGTTTTTTCTTCCGTCTGCAAACAACTAACCTGACCTATTTTAGTATATTGTATATCTCGCATTGGCTTACTAATGCGGAATAAGTTCTTCTACATTAACTTATTAATGCAGATTAAGTCACCAAACAACGTCGTTCAAAATAAACAGTCTATAGAGAAATAATCGTGACGCTATGCTATTTTGACTAGATGGATTGGCGAATAACAATTTATAATTTATATTTTTATTTTGGTATCTGCTCTTATTTTATCGATTTCCGGAACATGTGTAGATTATAGAAATACAAAAAAAAATCCATGTATATTGTATACATTTACAACATCAAACAAATTCAATAGACCAATTATTAGATAACCTACATAAGTAATTGATATAGCTAAATAATATTGGAACCGAAATATTCTCTAGCGGTGAATATGTTGTATCGGTTTCAGTTTAGGTTCTTAAAAAAATCAAAAGAGTTCCGGTTAAAATTTCAGTATTTTCGGTTTCACATAATCACATTTAACAGTATAAATTTGTAAATTATAAAAAGATTCAAATCCGTAACCGTCGACCGTTTAATAATACAATACACTTTGGCCTGTGGTATAATATACAGTACAATATTATTATTATAGAGCGGAGAAGTTGATTGTGATACAATTGGCAAAATTTGGAATAAAATCTACAATGTTATATACTTAAAAAAAAATCGAGATTTATGTAAAATTAATTATTTTTAATAATTATTTGTAGTAAAAATACATTGTTTTAAACTTTAATTTACATAGCCCACTGAGTCTTATTAATATTAGCAACATTGTTATTACTCGTCAGAGCAACGATGAATTAGAAAAAAAAAAAAATCAAAAATAAAAACACCATCCAAAGAACTTGAATGTTTTATTTAAAAGTATATACATATATAATACAGAGTGATTTTTATTTTTCATGATCGAGCTTTATCTCAAAACACAATATTAATAATCGATAGAATTAATATTTCGCATGGTACACGTATTTTCATAAATCGTTCGACGTACTTTACCAGTTTAAACAAATTGGTACTTTCGCGTAAATCAAAAAAAAAAAAAAAAAGCAAAAATCCACATAATCCCTATCAACGTCAGAACCGCAACCTATGATAAGAGGAAAACTAAAACGATTGCAAAGACGCAAGCAAATCGTTTCAAAAAGAAAAAGGTGGCGGCACAAGGTTGGAAAAAAAGAACGAAAAATTGTCAACGATTTAATATCATTTTCATTTTTCGCCTGCGAAAACGGTCAAAAACAAAATAAGACTTCAAAACTAAAGGCGGTACATAGGAAATAAAACATTATAATAAATATAATGTGATCTCTATTTATACGTAAAATAACGTTACTTTAATATAAAAGCGGACATTACTCGTCGTGTATTCACCACCGTGAACTTAAAAGATTTTTTTTTTTTGATAAAAACCATTATTAAATTAACCTATCTACTTGATAAACACTGACGGAAATATGAAACGTCCTGAGACCAATTTTTGAGTTTATCGTTGAAAATAGACGGTAGGTGTGTACAGTGTACGGCAGTGATTTTTTTTTTTTTGTTATCGTTATCCGGCGATTTTCTCCAAGGATTCTAAAGGACATTCTAACCTAACATAAAATTGATTTATTTTTTTTCATTCATTGTACGGAATTAACCGTTTATGCTTTATATTAATACAAATTAACAACCACGCTCGTTATAAATAAAAAAAACTAGTGTAGTTATTCTGTAATAATACGATTACAGGAAAAAAAAAACCAAAATCAATTATTTTACTCAAAATCTTCGAATAAAAATCAACCCGGTCTATAATGAAGAGGCGGTAATTTCCGACCACCATAGACAAGACGAGTTATTGTGTTATTGTGTACGGGTGCGGTTTATTATATACGACTCGTATATAAAATGGAATAGGCAAAAATGATTGGAAATAGATCAAAATCGAACGGGTGAAATTGCACGTTCCGCCCGACGCGAGGCGGTCGTGTTTCTAATAACCGCGTCCGACACGTGTAAAATAATGTTACGATAATTATATATATATTGTTTTATACGTTTTACAGTACACGTATTACATAGCGTTATATTATAAACGTGTAGCGTATAGATATTATATAGTCCGTTGAAAATAATAATGTATCGGCATTTCTTATTTTGTTTCAACTCGTGAGCGTATAGCGGGAAAAATGTAATATAATATCGTATTGGTTTTGTTGAGATTCATTCAAGATATTGTGTTTATTTTTTTTTTTTCACTCAAGGAAAATATATATCCGTTTTTTCGCGTGTAAAAACACTCGAAAACCGTTCAGTGAGCAAAAAGTAACAATTTCGGACGAAATCCTTACCGATCGTAGAGGTGTGCAATTTCAAACCGGATTGTCGGGTAATTTGTCGAATCCGAAAATGCAAACTAGACGATATTATTGATAAACACTGTTTCGTTAAAGTTTTTACTTGATAAATTCAAGTCGGTTATATCTCGTAGCGAATTTTCAATCATCTTCACTTTGAATTGTCGCAACTGTTTATATACAGTTTGTTTACAAAAGGACGCTCTTTTTGAATTGACCGTAATTTTTTAGTGGTTCAGTTGGTAACACTGTTGTTATGATATCTGTTATCTAGTATCACTCCGATTTATTCTTCCCTGCTTAGTTTTTTATGATCGATCACCATGGAACAGTTAACCGTGGAGATCCGTGTTTTAGTTGTGAAAACATTTTACGGAAGCGGCGAAAGTTATACGGAGAGAGTTTCCAAATCGTTTGATTTCATTTCGAGGAGATCAAAATTGGCCGGCAAGGTCATGCGACTTTACTCCCTGCGACATCTTCTTGTGGGGGTTTGTGAAGTCTCAAGTGTACGAAAGGAAACCTCACACGATCTCGGATTTGAAGGAAGAAATTCAGAGAGTCATCCAGGATCTCACCAAGGAGAACTGTAGGACAGTAATCGCCAACTTCCTTAACCGTGTGACAGTGTGCCAACAGGCCAGTGGGGATCACATGAATGATATAATATTTCATACCTAAACCGGAGGTTCTCCTGATTCCAATGATGTCATTTTTTTTGTTTTTTTGATTAAATTAAAGTATTATTTTGGCATTTTTAAAAAGAGCGACCTTTTGTAAACACCCTTTATATATATATATATATATATATATATATATATATATATTATACGTACGTGCCTATAAACAAAAAAAAAAAAAAAAAAAAAACGAAACCATACGAAATAATACGCATAGGTATATATACATTATAATATATATATTGGTATATCGGTATAGGTACACGGCGGCGGTGTCGGAAGAGGAGGTATTAAAACTCGCGTCTAGCCGGGATGATTGATGAAAACAAGAGCTACCGGATTGAAAACTCGTTCTCGGCGGCGATTTCTTTTCGTATACATATATATATATATATATATACGATGATACGAGAGGCACCTCGTATTATTATTATATACGACTATAATAATGCATAATATATATTCACAATAAGCATAGCGTAGTGATATAATAATAATAATAATAATAATATAGACACAACTCGTGTACCATAATGTATAGATTATACAGGTACAATAACGCGTATTATACGTGTATTTTGTGCCGGTCGACATATCTCGCGCAATCGTTTCGCTCGTTGGATTTTTGTGGTTTTATAATTTTTTTTTTTTTTTTCATAGTTTTGAGCGCGCCGGAAAGGATAGCTGCCACGGCGTGAGGGCAACGCCGAGGATGGCAATCGCCTATAGGCGCCGAAACTACAATTTATTAAACGTCATCAACGTATACCGATTTAAACGGTAATAATATCGATTTATATGAATAGTTTTTTTTTTTCGATATAATTTTAAAAACCACGCCGGACGATCGAAACGAAATATGTTTGTATATATACACACACACACACACACACATACACATTATACGTGCACAATCACATTAAACGTGGATACCTGGACTCTGGTATTGAGTTGTGCACAGAAATCGAGAACATTAAACGGCCGTTGATTATAATAGCTCGGACATATTATTGTCTTCGTCTAAAAATGTCTCATTGAATATATATATTTTTTTTCCACTATAAACTCCAAGATGTGTTTCTAAATGTATGGCAATTTGATTAAAACGACAATATAGTAAGTTCATACTAAACTTAATATAAATAAAATATCGGCTTAACCAAACTGTGATTTTGACGAACAGTGAATATTTTGACTTGTTTTAGACTGAAATATGACTTCTTATTTTTTGAAATAATTAATTTTTGAGTGAAACATGAAGATGGACATTTTATTTTTTATGGAATTGGGTACTCAAAACAAATGTTTTAATCGTATTTCGAAAAGAGATGAATATAATTAGTATTGTTTTAAATTTTTTTTTTTTTTCTATAAAACATTGCATTGATATTTTTAATTGGTTTATTTATTTTGATCTAACAAGTTATAAAATATTTTTAAAACATATTTGTCCATGTTTAAATTTCGCACCTATGGGCATAAGCGTATACACTATCTGAGCAGAGTGCATTCTAATCGATCTGTCATTCTCGCATTCTCATATTTATCATGTCTTGTCTTGCATTCTGCTCACGATCGGGTGGCGACCTCTACAATCGGACAAATTACAAATAATCAGAGGTCTCATTTCAGTCTTAAGCAAACCAAAAAATCCACCGTTAATTAAAATCACAGGGAGTCAGGCCGACGATCTAGTGATTTCACGAGGAATTCCCGATACACGCTCGTATATATATTCGGAAATAATATTTAACTTGAATACAAGTTTTTCGCGTCTCCTCTGAAAGGTTTTCAATACAGACAAATTGTGACTTTTCTCGTACGATAGCCATTTAATTTTTATAATATATACTGTACACACGGGTGTAATATTTACCACTCTGTATGCATTATTACATACAAATAAATACGTATACCGTGTTTAATAGTAATAATTATATACCGGCGTTGATTACTACATTATAACAGAGAGACATTTTTCAAAAAATATATTTATCGACCTATTCATCATAACAATATTATAATATATGCCACAGTGATGCCGTTTGCGTAATCACTAATTATTTTTGAAAGCCGAACCTAATCGTGTACACGGTAATCGTGTATCGTCGTCGCCGTCGTTTTTTTTTTTTTTTTTTTTTTTTTTTTTTTTTTTTTTTTTCACCGACGTTTAAATTATTGATCATTCGCTAATTCGTATACCTTCTCTATGATTATACCGCAGCCGGTATACTTCCGGTTAGGTTACGACACACGTTATAATATTATATTTGGGTAGGTGTACACTACGCAATTAATAAAAACAAAATTATACGCGTTTCAACAAATCGTACTAACCACACGTATATTCTTATAACCTATAACTCTGTATAACTAAATTATCTTAAACACTTTTTGAATATCAGACATTGTACCTCCGTAACGCAATAATGTATAGATAATAAAAATAATAATATTAGAGCCCGGATTTAAATAGCCTAAAAACGGCCACCGGTCGAAATATTTCCGCGAAAACGTCTCTAGTAAAATATATATCTCTATTCGAAATATCTCCAATGGAATTTAATTTGACCATTATGGTAAACGAGTGTTCTTCTCGAGTACGCAATACTCCGCGCGATATAGTCACATCCTGATCTGCAGTATTCAGTTTTTGTCTCAATTATTACCAAGGAGTTTTATAAAATTGTGTATAGCCTCATTGAAAAGCCAGTCTCGCTCTTGCATTATGTTTGTACTCAAAGGGTCCAGGCTCGGAGCCCCGGTATTTCAAGGGCACTAAATTTACAATAATTGCATTATTTAAAAATACCTACCATAATAATACATTTTTTTTTAAAAATTAATCTCGATCGAAAAATATTAAAATTAGCTTTGTATAAATATTGGGTTCTAAACTTTAGGCTAATGAAAGTATAACGTTTTCTGGTAGAGAATACAGCAAAATAGAAACTTACTTTCCAATTATAGATACATAAATAACTCAGTTAAAAAATCGTGGTAAATCATATAAATCAATAATAAACTATTTGGATTTTTTTCCAATTTGAAAATTTTAGGGACGAAAGAAATACAAATCCGTTGTAAAACATTTGCGGAATTTAATCTTGTAAATATTAATTAAAACGAATTAAGTTATGTATTTATGTATCATAATTCAAGTTTTTAAAGGCCCCTGAAATATGTTGAGCCCTGGGTTTTCGTATAACCTTAAGATGTCTCTGCTTATACGACTGACTACCTAATATATTTATATTATACACACAAATTAGATACGTCAATATTGAGTTCATAATACATAGAAACGATTTATTTTTAATTGTACCTAACAATTGTTTTTTTTTCAACTGCTCACTGGGTAGAGAATTAGTTTTATTTTTTTTAACACATGTCCGTAATAATCGAAAACGAGTATAGTATAATAATTATATTTTAAGAAGAAATTGTATTTAATTTCACGAATTGTACTTCGTGTGCAACACAAAAACGATTAGCATTTCAATGGGAAACATCACCAAAAATGTGTAAGTGTAGATAAACCTGTGTTCAATTGGGTTTAACGAAGCGGGATCCAATATGGTCTATTATCGGTGTCTAACATCATGGACACAAAATTATGAATAATAATATTAATATTGTTATACAATTTGTTTACTGCATACCTACCAAGTCAGGTCGATTAGTATATTGAGTCCATTATGCAATGATAATTGCAGAGAACCATCAAACTTTAAAAAAAAGAAACCCATTTTTCTTCCGAAGTTTACAGTCCTATTAGGAATGAAGACCATCACAAAGTGGGCCGGAATATGAAATAATGAGACAAAATTAGAAAAACAAAACTATCTAGACAAATGATTATTTCATGTTGTTACAGCTAGATAAAACGTTTTTGTATGATTCTGATCGAAACGGTTTTGGTTTTGCCATGATATTTATTCCTTTGTGAACAACTTTTTGGCCAGAAAACGTGCTCCGGTTTTCAAGGTTAGCATCTTTTCAGAAAGCATTCTGAATCTAGTCGGTGCATTGAGGAGGTAATTTCATATAAATCGGTTAAAAATGGACGTAAAAAAATGTTTACAGAATATATTAATATTTGCCCTTTCTAGGTGTGGACGATTGAATTTACAAAACACCCTGGCGTTTTTGAGCTATTAAAAAGCATTTGAAATTGTCTAATTATTTTTAGTTTCCATATTTAATTTGATTAGGATAAAAGTTGAAATAATTATTATATTTTAAAGAAGAAATGAAAAAAATTATTTTATAGACATATACCTATTTGTATCACCAGTGACGTATCTCCAAAGGAGTCCGGGGGCCATGCCCCCCATTCATTGACCATCTTTATTTATTTTTAAGACTTGTGTTCTGTTTATTATGTTTATAATATCGAAGAAACTATTATAATTTTACTACGATGTGTTTATTTTTCTCTAAAGAACACTTTTTCGGTTTTTTTAACGCAGTACCTGAGTAAAAGATGCGGATCTTCCATCCGGTGGTACTATAGTTGAAATATTTTTCAAAATCCTCCAACAGTTCAAATACGCACGGTACTATAATGTATAGTTTTTTAATACAGATTATTAACAGGTTCCCACATTATACATTTTCATTATTATATTTGTATGTATTTAGTGAGCTATTAAATGATTTAATTCGTCACTATAGTATATTTACTATACTATACGTTTACGTGGCCGCTGCGAAAAAACTGAACAAAACAATTTAGAAAACAAAAAAAAAAAAAACCTTAAAACAAGATTACGTATAGTTAATTTATATACTTACTACTACTTATTAGATATACTTTTATATATTTTATACGCGCGGATAAAAAGGAAAAAAAAAAACAAAATAAAACGGTATATTTACGATGTGACCCGCAGATGTTGTAACGATTAACTTCATTAGCCGTGCGCCGCCGCGTACATACACGGTGTATATAATATAATATAATATACAAGGTACACCAAAACTAGTTTAACAACGATATATTATTTGTCCATTAATATAAATTATTTAAAAGGGGCCGACGACGACGACGACGACGAGAATCGGCGGTTTTTTTTTTTGTTTTCTTACGATATTTCGAATCAATTTAATGCTGTACGCATTTCGGGCCGAGAATAAGAATTATTACTTTATTATTATTATTATTATTATTATTACGATTATTACGATTATTATACACCCGGGTGCCCATATAGGAAAAAAAAAATACACCGCGTAACAGACCGCTAAAAAAAAAAATATTGTATTACAATAATTTACACGTATACAACACGTGTGCATTATACGCGGTACATCGTTTTTTCGGCCGATTATAAATCGATTTATTTATTTATTATTATTATTATTTTTATTTTTTTTTTTTAATCGAATTTTCCCCCGACTATTTTATATTATACAGATATTCTTCGTAAAACAATAATTAACCGCGAATATAACGAGTCCGACTAACTCCCTACGTCCCTTGTTATATAAGCTGAGTCAAAAGTTTTAAATCATTTAACCGTAATGCATAACGTTTCGCGTATAAAGAATAAAGAATAAAAATATAGCAAGAAAGAATAATAAGTAATAATATTTGGCGAGTACCAGCAGATTATCTAAATAATACCTAACCTCAAACAACGTAAATAACAAAAGTAGTCTTACCCCGTGCAAGCTGTAATGGGTGCCAATATTTGGATACGAAACATTAATATTATTAAATTATAAATTATTTAATATCGTATAAAAAACTAACTAGTGCAAATACTTAACCAAAATCATTTTGTTACTGTAATTGGGAAATGTAAAAGGAAACATTTAACTTCCACTTCTTCCACTACTTAACTACATGCGTATATTATAATTAGTAAAAGCAAATCATTTAGCATTTCAGCCATCCGTTACTAAACTTTAAAATGCTTTAAATTGTTTAAATGCACTGTATACGTTTTCAGTTAAAACTGAATAATTGAAAACGCCGGGGTAGAATATCTAAATCAGTTGTCCAAACGAGGGGAGGGGCATATATTTAAATCATTTAACCGATGAAATAAAAATGATATTTTGACAAATTAAGACGCTGTTAGGTTAAAACATAACCTATGAACAAGAGATCAGTACAACAATAACCTAATAAATAAAAGCACCGAGTAATTTGTTCAATTTTTATTTTCTAAATTATGCCGGTGTGAACAAATAATGCCCTAATGTTCAACATTTTATTTTTCAATAAAACCAATGAATTTTTTTTTTACATTTTGTTAAAAATTATTTTTTTAATTTTAAAATTCGGGTGGGTTCTGACCACCGGATTTACGGTCTTGGCGTGAATGTGTAATGACGTAAAGAGTGTAATTACGATAAATTAAAATCGCACAAAATTGAAACTATCAACAGAGTAAAGTTTACATTGCAAACTATCATGGCTGTAGATAAAATCACAAAATCATATTCTATCAGCCTATGGATAACTTGTCACGTTGACAGTGTTGCCTAACCTAACGTAAATGTTAAATTACATATATCGTTACACTCAAGAAAACAATTGAAATTATGAGGGGTCACTCGATTTTCAATGGGCGAAAAACATTTACATTTAGTTAAAAAAATATCGGTACAATTTACCTTACCGGTAACTTTGCCGAGCTCAAATTTCTCTACGTGGTTCGATCGAGCCCGATTAATTTATCGGCTCTTTATCACCGAAGAAATAAAAAACACTCGGCTTACCATTTTAAGTATAGTCGCTCCCCTCTCAAAACACCAACTCGTAGAAAACTCGTATACAGACAGAAAAAAAAAAATGCACACATAACCAATAATAATACACTACTCACTGGGCTGTTCAGAATCTAAAAGTTTCATTTTTTTTTCGTAAAGGCGGTCTGCGCCAAACGGACTCGTCTACTTCCCTTCGTTTAGAATAACGACTTTGGTGCGCTTCTGTGCCATAATTGTTCACAATTGCAGGACACCTTAACAATAGGCTGAGACCCGGAAAAAAAAAAAAAAATAATAATAATTAAAAAAAAATACGCGACCGGCGTAGGTTAATGGGCCGGCGATAATCCGACATCGTATACGACAATAATAATTATAATCGTTTTCTACGCCCCGGAGGCCGTTCCCGAAAAACAATAGTTACATTCGCGCGTCTATTATTATTGAATATCATTAGTTCGTTATTAATTGAATACGATATTACGTCGTGCGCGCTTTCTAAAAAATCATTAATAAAAAAAAAAAAAAAAATTTAAATGCACACCACACCGAAAAAAAAAAACGCGTATAGACGTGATGCGTTCACGAGATTAACATAACTATTGATGTTGTTATATTATTTTCGACTTATTGGACGACGACTGTTTCGTTTCGGTTTTTTATTCTGACCTTAAAAACGATACAATAACAAACACATAATACAGGATAATTGTAAACCGGCACGGAGACATCCGCACGAAGATTTCGTGTAAATTTAATTTTGATATTTTTTTTTTTTTTTTTTTTTTTCCAATTTATTAATTAATAACTAATAACTACGTGCAGGTCGGCCGGCCAATTATTCTTCCGGCGTAATTTTTTTCAACAATTGTTTCAGCTCATCGCGCTCGTAAACATCCGAATTTAGACGGCGGAAATTTGAACCGTGGTTCATTATAAAATATTGAGCGTGTCTTATTGATATTGTTCTTTTCTCATACCTGTTTTATGTTGGAAAATCCGTTAAAACACGAATTTTCGTTTTCCTATCAATTTATACCACGAGAATCATAAATAGAAAAAGAAATTATTTGACGAATTTCGACGGGTTTACGGCTGAAAATTTACAATTGGTACAATATGAGTTTCAGAACATTAGGTTGATTAGGCTAGGTCTCTAAATTCAGGCCGTTAAACCGATAGATATAGATTATAGTAAATGTTCAATTTAAATTTACAAAAATACGTTTAACAGAGTTCCTCCGCTCAGAATCTTTTTTCCGTTTGCGATTATTGTTGCGTTCAGAATTTAAATTAAATTGTTCACTGTACAAAATATTATCGTACCTTTCCAAATTTAGAAATTACGAGGTTGCCAATACCGGAAATCAAGAGCGTCATCGTGGTCTTTTTTTATGGTTCACGGATAATTTGTACGGTAAAGCGATGAAAATATCGTCCAGTTCTGAATAAAAAAATATACCAAAATCGAATTAACTCGAACTATTCGTAAACAATCACAATTCGCCGGTCAGTGTGGTAAAAAAAAAAAGAAAAAAAAAAAAAACATCCACTTTTTTAACACGAGGAATTTTTCATAAGGGGAAAAAAATTTGAAGAAAAAAAAAACACCATTTCATTTCGCATGATATTTTTCTATTTTCTATTCATATAATAATAATAATAATAATAATAATGATACGCGATATATTTGTATATGAAATAATATATAGGTTTGTACGCGTACAGCAGCAAATACATAAATAAATTAAAATAATTATCTATTTATTATATATATATATATATATATATATATATATATATATATATATATATATATATATATATATATCTATTATACATTATCATATAATTGTATAATATAATCAATAGAAATTAATTTGGATAAAACGATTTGTATGTACAAAATATATCATATATTAATACACGTTAAAATAATAATAATAATAATAATAATAATAATCGAATTACAAAATATAATATAAAGTGCAAAAGATCTATCTAAAAAAAAAAAAAAAATTGGTTGATTTTTTTTTGTTGTTTTTTTTGGTTAACGAAAAATTTAGTACAAAAAAAAAAAAAAATTAATAATATAATATAATAATAACGAACAAACAAATTTAACAAGCATATAATTATTATAATAAATCGTTTTTATTATATATATATATATATATATATATAAATATAATACGTCGTAATAATAATAATTAAAAAATAGTGTACGAACAAATTATTAGTATAATTTTATGTATATTTATTTTTATATATAAACGATGAGTTTTATGTACACGTACTTACATATATATATATATATATATATATAATTGTTCGATTGGGTAGTCTAAAAAATATAATATAATACAATAAGTGTAAACGGCGTTGTTCTAGGGTTGTACGCAAAACCGAAACCCGAAGCCTAAAAAAACGCCTGTCTAAAACGCCGGTTTTTAAATTTGTTTTTTTTTTTCCATCTAATTTCCCCTACACTACACAATTGCCGTACCCCAAAGAGAGTACACTTGCGCAATAATAATAATATATATATATATATATATATATATATACAGCGTGCGCAAACGACGATAGCACACTTTTCTGACTTTATACACGGATGGCCTCAAGACGGACTACGATTTTATAATATATTTATAAATATATATACGAGGTGCGACAATAAAATAACGAGACTTTTTATAGATAACGTTAATAGTTTAGGTTTTATTCAAAAAGTCTCGTTATTTTATTGTCGCACCTCGTATATACTTAAACACAATTTAATATGACGGATATTATAATAATACTACGCGCGCAATTGTACATAAAAAATAATATTCCACCGTAAAACAAAATAAATACGATATATAAAATATATCGATACATTTTAATTTTACTCATAATATTTTATATTATATAAACGAGAGAATAATAGACTAGGACGAGTGTATGTATTACGCGAATCGATTTTGTGCGAATAGTTCCGCACGATTACGCGTAGAAAAAAAAAAATAAGAAACAAAAAAAAACAATATAATTATTTTCGTCCTCGAGATTCTATCATTACGAATATGGTTTTTTTTTTTCCGATTTTTTTTTTTTTTTTTTAGGGTCAGTGGAGGAATACAGAAAAGTACGTTTCCGAAAGCAAAAAAAAAACCATATATTATTATAAAATAATGAGATCTCGAAATCGCAAACGAAACGCGGATTTCTCGACGGGGACGAGCTGCAAGAGTCGATAATAAACAAAAAAAAAAAAAAAAAAAATAAAAAAAATAGGCGATATAGAGTTTATACTCGGATATTTATTTATTTATTTTTTTTTGTTAAGCGCAAAGACTAAAAGGAACACTCGTTTTTTATAACTTATTATTAAAACCTTACACGCTTACTAACAGACTGCATATTATATATATATATATATATATATATATATATATATATATATATATATATGCGTTCTGGTATCCGTTCAAGTGCCCGCAGGATGCAACGCCCGTTTGTGATTGGTCCATTTCTAATCCTGCGCGCGCGGGAACGCCGTGCATTGCGTCGCTCTTCCGGTTATAAGGATATCGTTAAATCTACAAAATGCGGATTGTGTCTCGGTGCGCCGTCAACACAATGCACAATATCTTTTGCCTTTTTTTGCGGTTTTTTTTTTCTTGTTGCTATTTTTCATGTTTTCCCCCCGGTGACCTCTACCCGACGACGCGGTTTCAAATATATGACGTTTCCGCACGCGCATAGCGACGAAACACGGGCGCGGTGGTAAATTGGAACAGGCAAATCGGATTGGACTCGGACACGTAAACGCCTATAATGTACGGGCTGTTGGAAACGCTTTAAACGTCATCCGTTTTATTCGTCGTACTTGACCTGGTCGGAGGGCGAACCGCCGGCACCGCACGATGCCGTCGCCGCCGCCACTGCCGCCGGCTGGGGTTTCTTCTTGAGTATACCCATGTTTTGGGCCGTCTCCAGGAATATCTTGTGCTCGCTGAGCGCCGCCAACGTTTCCCGGTCCTTTTTCTGTTCCTCGTAGTCCCGCTTCATCTTGGCCCGCCTGTTCTGGAACCACGTGATCACTTGCGCGTTGGTCAGACCCAGGCTGGAGGCTATCTCGTCCCGGTCCGCCGGCGACAGGTACTTCTGGTACAGGAACCGTTTCTCCAGCTCGAATATCTGGTGGTTAGTGAACGCGGTGCGCGACTTGCGTTTCTTCTTGGGCTGTGCTCGGGAGTTAAACAGGTTCAAGTGGCTGGAGGAACTGGTGTCTGTGAACAAACAGAAACGCAAATTATAATTTGTTAACTTTGGCATCGTGTGCAGGGGTGTAATTTCGATATATACAAATCAATTTTAAAAATAACTCATAGATCCATAAAACACAATCATTTCCATTTCAGTGGTTAGGCGTAGGAAAGGGAATTACTATTTTAATTGCATTTATTAATCATAATAAGAAAAATATCCACTCTGTTAGAGTTGGGTATTAAATAATACGAATTATTTTTGCAATAACGAAGAATACTGCATTAAAATATCACGGGTTTAAAAACCTGTGAACATTACACAGAAAGACAAAATGATAGATAATAAACCAGACCAAATTCAATATTTACGTACGTGAATAATGTTATTTTCGCGGTTGAATTGGGACAAGTATAGGAGTTTTATAAATCCAAAAACCGGTGACATTTTACTATTTTATATTATTGAATTTTATTTTGTTAAAACTACAAGTAAATACAACTGTAATAACAACAGCGTAGCGAATTATATTTTAAATACATGAACACGAAAACAATTTGTTGGTGCTAAACTCACCCGAGCCCATTCCTCCTCGAACTGCGCTTATGCATAATGCATATGATGTCCGGGGTTCAAATAAACATAAATATTATTACGTATACGTTCGGTGGTTAGGTTCGGGTTCGTTAATTTATAGACAATTTCGGTTCAGGTTCGACCATAAAAACCGGGGAACCCGTTATATTTTTCAATTCGATATAGACTTCGCGGTGGTCGGAGGACAGAAGAACTGACGTTTGCGATGGGTCTCGTCGGTTATACAATTTTCCCCAATTGTATTCCCCTTTTGTCGGTTTTTTTTTTTTCGTTTTCATTGATATAATACAATCGATATATTTTGTCGGGATGTGTGTGTGTGTGTTGTAGGAACAGAGGTTTACGGATAATTTAACTCGACGACATATTATTATAACACGCCTCCTCGGTATTCGGAAATATTTTTCGTTTTTATTTTGCTTCGCGTCTGTCCGCCGCCGGTCGGCTTTTATGATCCATAAAATATTGTGTAACGGAAATCCGATAAAAAAAAAAAGTTTTCAAATATAAAACGCAAATATAATATATATATATTTAATTTGTTTTTTTTTTTTTTTAGATTATAAGGACGGAAGTCATGCGGGAGGAGCAAAACGATTTTTCCGATTTATCCCACCCACTCGGCACTATATATATAATATATTAATAATTAGACTCGCCACCTTGTATTCGGTATTTTTTTTTTATATTTTTTACTTAACAATCCGGTTTTTGTCGTTTTTTTTTCTTTTTGATCAATCAAACGGTATACATTTATATATATATACGTATTTGTCGGAGAGTTTAAAATCGTCTCGTTTTTACACGAGGCGAAACTAAATGATCCGCTACGAACTGCTATCTAACAAAAGCTATTTTAGTTAAAAAAAAAAAAAAACGTTTAACGCGACGATACATTTAAGAGGATTGGAATTTTTTTCTTTGTCTGCCACATACGCAGCACGGCAATTCAGACCAATTTTACTTCAATTGGTCGGACACCTATGTAGTAGAACGATAACATTTACAAAAACAAATTTGAATTCATCGTGAAAAGCATACGCGAAAGGTCAAGCCAGAATTTTTCAATTTTTTTTACACGTTTTTAAGTTAAACTTTTGGATATCTAAGACAGAATTTCGATAAAGTGCCCCGGGTCTTTTTTTTTTATTAAAATAATCGATCTGAATTGCGCTCTGCTAATGAAATAGAAAAATATATTCAACGAAACACGTTAATTTTGTTATCTTTGCAAATTATCTCATTTCTATGAGTTTTTGTGGGGGCGGGGGGATGAATTTCAAACTGAATTTTGGTGATTTTACAAAATGTTTTACTGGCGTTTTTACTCACCGCTGTAAAAAATATCAATGTCAATATCATTCGATTATTGACTTAAAGTAAGTGTTTATATACCTATACGTACTACACTTTACAGGACGAAAACGGTCAAGTATATAAAAATAAATATTACAGAAGAAAAAAAAAAACCAGACGTTTGAAAATAATATTTTATATTATACTTGCGTACTATATTACACACCATAAAAACTTATCGATATTCATATTATTATCGCAGGGTCGTTTACGACCGTGCGTAAATCAAAATATAAATGTTGGCCGTCGCGTGCGTAATGCCAAAATGCACGTAAAACGACTTTTTTTTTTTTTTATCGAACGAGTTGGAATAATATAACCGTCGAGTAAAAAAAAAATGTCACGATTCACCGATACAAATCTCAGTTGGTCTGAACTATATTGATAATTCGATACCGTTGATAACAAACAATTTTGTAGATAGGCCGTTATAGGTTTCCACGACGTTTTGGTTTCCGGTCGTGTTGTATTTTTGAGCCAATGGGTGAGGGATATAACATCTAACTTCTCCCCACTGAACACTCCACCAAATGTAGCTAAGGAGTGGGATGAGTGGGAAAAAAAAAAAAATGATTGTAAGCCAACGGCCCATGAGGGCCTGTAACGCTCAGGGGATAGATTAAACGAGTTCCACTCGAAACCGTTTTTGTTTCATATTATGCGATGTGTCTGGATTTTTATTTATAATATAAATACAGTAAAGGTACATTCGATAAATCGCGGACGGGTAATCGTGGTTTTATTATTATTATTATTTTTTTTTTTAATGAAATACGTATTACGGGAGTGGTTTGAAATCACGCCTTGCCTGATGGGGTTTTATCCTGCGGGCTTTATCACCGCCGGGGTAGTAACGACCGCGATACGACTGCGATGGGAGGGTGCATATTCTATAGCCCGACCCAGATTACTATATTTAACCCTCCTCCATTTCTCGAACGGAAGAGGGTTCCCACGAACGACCGATTCGCCCTCTTTCCGGTAGTCGAGCTCACATTTGTAATATATATATAAAAAAAAAAAATTGTCGTCCGCCATGACGTTTAAACGGATATTTTTGTCGTTTTTCTGTTTAGTAGTAGTAGTAGTAGTAGGTCAAGGCGGTAAAAAGCCGCGCAAAATCAAGTTGAAGGGTTTAATTTTTAACCTTTGTAATCCGATTATTATTATTGTACTGTATTTTTGCCTTGAACATACTCGATATCTTTTATGTGGTTATTTTTTTATTTTTTTTCTAAGCATATTGCCATTTCGACGTTATACCGAATAAACAAATAAAATAACGCGGACGTGACGGTCGTAATTATTGCGGAAAGTTTCACGAAAACGACAACGACGAGGGCACCCGCCCGCGTTTATTATATATATATAATATTTTCGTAAGGAGAAAAATGTCGTAAAATACACGTGCACAAGAACACAAGTGTTAGACAAATAAAAAAAAAAATAATAATAATAATAAAAAAACCGGTGACCGACACGGCTATTCGATCGTATACGTATAATATAATAATATACGCTCAAAGACCCGGAGAGTGAGAAAGAGAGAGAGAGACAGTGAGAGAGAAATTCAGTAAGAGAGATATGGGGAAAAAAGAAGAAGCCGTGCCGACGACCGAATTCCACTGACTAATTTGTTGTAATCTGTGAATTTATATATTATATTATTACACGGCAGGGAGAATACAGGAATTTATATAATTTAACTAACGAGCAAACGACAAGTTTAGTATTATATAGAGTCAAATACCGTTTATATAGTGTCTTTCTCGTTTAATAGCTAACGATTTTCGAAAATATAATATTATACGTGAAGGCCAACGACGAGGACGTGTGTTGTTTATAATACGTTTCGAGGGGGACAGGTAAATGCGCTTTAACGGGATCGAAACGAATATACATAAACGAGCATTTTTTTCCCCATATCATTTTATTCTACATATTATTATTTCGTTTACTGAGACGTTCCGAAATCAACGTTATAAATATCGTTCTATAATATTTACCAATATAGTGGACTCCGTCTTGGAATACAACATCCGATAAGCGAATCCCTATTCGGGTATTCGGGAAGAAAAAACATATTCGTCTCGTTTTTTTCCATAAAATGCATTGGTTTGTCGTAAATAATATACCACGGTTACATAAACGGGCATGCAAGTAAAGTTACATGTTAACTGAGATAAAAAAAAAAAAAAAAAAAAAAAAAAACGGTTTTAATCAATATCATTTCTTTTTCCATGGTTTTAACTTTATTTCAAGCCCGGAGTACACTTTACATGGGCAAAACAATTCTACTGACATGCATGTTTGTTCATGTAATATCCCATTGATAATAGTAAAATGACTTAATATACATTATTTTTATCAATATTTTTCGTGGAATAAACAAGACAAAAGAATTTTCTTTTCTTTTCGGATACTTCGTTTTGCTTGTCAAATGTTGTCTGACTTGTCAATGGTCGAGGGGGGGGGGGGGCGTAGAAGATCTATGACAATGATAGCGGATTTGATGGCATTTGTATTTTTTTTTGGTTTTTCGAATAAGTTTCATCGACTATACATAGATAGATTATATGGTTCATATAATTTTATTATGCTTTTTTACGTTGATATTTTTTTAATTGGCTACTTTTTTAGATTATTATTAATTCGAACAAATTTTAACAAGAAAAACCTATCGGTTATATAAGTAGTTTAAAAAATAAAATAATAATTATCTAAGTTTGTTGGGTTTCGTTTTAAACGATTTATCTATAGGGAGGTTTTATTTTTAACGTTTAAAAATCCGTATAAATAATAATAAATCGGTGGGTGGCGACCAGAGACTGGTATATACGTTTTAGTTTGTTGTTTTTTTTTTTTTAAAAGTAATACTTGCAGTGTATACAGTATTATATACTACCCTCCAAACACTGCAAGCCGACAATGTCACAGTCCGGTAATTGTATACTTTATTCGCTCGTGTCCCGTGCCATGCCCCCCCCCCCGTGAGAACATCCGAGTGCCACGGACCCGCGCGTTTGCATACATTCGAATATATCGTACAAGAGTTCGGTACGTAAAAAAATTGTTTAAAAAATGTATACATATCGGCGCGAATAGTCGTTGTGTATTTATAACGCTAAATTTTTCGGATCTCCGTCGGCATCTCTCGGTGCGCGGCGATAATACTTAATAATTAACTTGCCCGGGGCCGCGGTAGATATTATAGAATTTTCATATCTAAAAATACACTCGTTTTCGGAAAACAGCGAACAACGGAGTCCCTTTGAATGTGGACTGGCTAATGATCGCGGGCGCCGCGCCGGAGTGCGTAGGCCGCTCGTCTCGCGCGTATACGAAATTCCAGATTTTTATCGGTTTTTTAACATTTGTTTTTTTTCTCTCTCTCATTCTCTGTTTATCCGCGCGCAAACACAGACAATTCGATTATATTATCGTCGCTGTTGTTGTACCCGGGCGGCCCCGCGGAAAACGACGCGAATACAAATTATATTTATACATTTCCGAATGTCGAAACTATGTTCATATAATAATACGTAGAGGTGTGTAGCCCCCCTACCCACCCGCTACACCGTTGGTCCGAGTGTAAACCTAAACCCTAAATACCACTCGGCCGGTGAAAACCTACCGCGGGCATAAGTGTACGGGCGGGAAAACAAGTGGGTAAATTGAAAAACTATTAATCTACCGGTTGGTCGGAGCCCGATAATGCCGATGAGTTACAGCGCAGACTAAAAACCTAGTCGACGAAAAACCGCGACGAACGTAATAAAATGGGTGTCGGCGATCAACGGTCGGGGGGGGGGAGGAAATGTTTGAAAACTCGTACGATTCGAAACGCGCAGGCATTAAATAGGTAACGCTATACGCGTTTGCAAAACACGCCGGCCGGTAGAGGGCGTATCGGACGAGTTTTCATTTGGAACCGCGAGAAACCGAAACTTTTGGCGGCGAACCGGACGATAAAACGAAAAATTTTTCCGCGTTATTTCGTATTTAGTGCCGCCCGACTGGGAAACCGTCGCGTCGTCGACGAGTACGCGGACGTGTGCGGTAAAAATAATACATAATTCCGTATATTATAATATAGGCCGCAGGTATGAAATAATAATATTTATTATAATATACGACGGAGTGGTAGTGGCGGCGGGTGGGGCGCGTAAGTACGGTCCGAAGCGGTGTCGTTCGTCCGCGGCAACGGTTGTGGCGGTAGTGGTGGGGGGTGGGGGGTCTCGCGAGGCGAGAGGGGGGCCGTGAGCGGCGGCGGCGGCGACGGTGTTACGGCGCTACGGTAAGTTACGCGGTGCCTCGGCGGTGGGTAATAGCCGCGGGGCGCGCCGTCTGTGTCGGCGGCCACATCAAAGGTCCCGCGCATGGCAGGTGTGACTAAATAGCAGAGGCGGCTCCTCTGATCGTATCGCTTCTTATTACCGCCGAGCCGACCGGGGCCCCGACATTCCGGCGCGCGGGTTCTCAAAATTGCGCTCGACCGCCGCCGCCGACGACGACCGTGTTTCGTGACCGGCACGCCGAGCGATTGACGACGGGCCGCCGCGGACTGTAAAATTATAATAATAATACCTACCTTATAAAAATAATCATAATAATAATACGAGTATGCGCCGACGGGAAAAATAACGTAATAATCGTTGTTTATACGCCTTAACCAATATACATTTTATATACTCTGGAAATGACTAGATCCGATCAAATCATAAAAATTACCGGCCGGAATGTCAATACACAGTTTGGTTTCAGCACGGTCGTGTTTAAAGTTGTAAAACGCGAACGAATGTCGGCCTAAACTCTGTTGAAAAAACAAACGTGGACATTTTTCCTCTTTCGACACGCGTTTCGACTTGACTGAAGGACGACACCGAACTCTCCAAGACTGTTCGACTTGTTTTACTACACGCTGTTAACGAACAACCGACGAGTACAAATATTATTTCCTTTATTATATTTCATAATTTTTTTGCCAACGATATCGATTTTGAATTGTGATTTTTACAGCCACGACGGCTTTATTAAGGTACACGACCAATATAGTATTCGGATGGAACCGACCATTTTTGTTTTTTTTTTTTTTTGCTTTTACCCCGGTAACTGCGCTGCCGGACGGTCATCTCGTTTTTTTTTTTTTTTTTCCTTTCAGTTTTATTGCTGCGGTGGGTCATACATGCGCGCGCGCGCTCGCATAGTATACGTAAAATATAACTTTTTTATTTGTATTTTTTTACGATCGCCACCGTCGAATGTACGTTATACGATATTAATGAGGCCGGAAACTGTGCGCAGCGCACTCTTGTTGCGCGAATTATAATACGGTGTACTGCCGTGACCGAAACAATAAAACGAAAAATATTATAATCCGCGCAGACACGGTTTTGCCCGCGCGAATCGCATCGAAACAATCTAAAACAGAACTGTTGGATGCCACGACGGCAACTCGTACGCCGTTATCAAAATTAAAAAAAAAATCTTTAAATCTACGGATTTATTATTACATCCCGGATAATGAACGCGTGATTTTTTTCCCGTGTACAAAGTTCGATTTTCGAAATAACGGATTTAAACGAACTTGTACATTTTTAATCGTTTGTTGCGGGTTTTTTCCGCTTTTTTTTAAATACATTTTTAGCCAATTTTTCCGCTTTTTCTCCGGTGTATTTCGATGCACGTATATATATATATATATATTGTTATTATTATGTCATTTTTTTTTAAACGTTTAATATGTCCAACATCGTATAGTATTAGTTTTAGTTATTTAATATTTGCAAAATATTGTGTTTCGGTTTTTTTTTTTAATAGGATTTTTTAGTGTATTAAATTACCCACACTCCTAAAAATAATATATATATTATATTATAGCATTAATACGAATATATAGTGAACAAGAGGAAAAACTAATTATTTTTTTCGTCGCCTCTGCGCGCAGTTTTTCTTTTTTTTTTTTTTCAATTTTACCATTATTATTACTATTATCCACGGTGTGTGCCGCGCTGTGTGTTTGAGATTTTACATTATTTATTATTAGTATTTTTTTTTCTTTATTTTTATTTTTTATTTTTTTATTTTTTTTTTTGTCGAAAACGTGATCCATAATGGACCTTCGGGCCCGGCGGCGGCGGCGGCGGCGTGACAGACAGGCAAATGTGACCCGCAGCGGTGCCCTTTTACACGTGCAGCGCGGCGGCGACACCGTAAAATTTTTAGTTTAACGGTGCAAAACTTATAATATTATTACTACTACTACTATTATTATTATTATTATTATACACGATGGTATATAATATGTTCTATCGGGACAAAAGCGGACTCGAAATCGGCATATCGCGAGCTAGGCGAGCGGTTTTAATATTATATTTAAACCGAGACCGGCCCCCGTCATACGCGCGCGCTCGCCGAGGCCTCGCTAAATATCGACAGGCGACGTGAATACGTGTATGCTCGTATAATAATCGTTATTTGGTCGTTCGGTCGTATTCCAGACGCGTGGATTTCGCCAATATTGAGATCCGTAACGAAACGTTACGTTTTATTATTGTAATATTTACCATTAAGAGGTGTATATATATATATATATTATTACGGTGTGATGGGGAGCACTGGGTATGCGCAGAGTGTGAGATGCGAGAGGCGCGTAGGTATATCCCGTGAACACACAAACCCATAAGCCGGGGCCGCCCGGTCTATCTATCTCCGCATAGGTCCGGGCGGCTAAACAACAAAGGATCCCCGCTGAACCAATTAATGACTCAGCCGTATTAATTAGCTCCGTCTTAGTCTTATATATATATATATATATATACGATGTGAAGAAAAAAAAAAAATTTATCTGGCTCGTTGCTCTAATGGTTCGGCGAGAGACGGTCCTCTCTCTGATCGATCCCGTTTCGTACCTATATATATATATATATATATATATAAATGTATAATAGTATTATAGTAGTCTTCTTTTGTTCATCGGGACGCGTAGGTATATATATATATATATATATATATACATGTATTATATAGTCTCTGTTAAGACGGATCGTAAACGAGCCCGCGTGCAGACTACTAATCGAAAATTTCCATCGTAATATTATTATAACAGCGTGGGTAGGTTTTTTTCTTATTTTTTTATTAATTATATTATAGCCTGTGCACCCGATCCGTACGCGCGTACAGGCACGTTGTTTAGGGGGCGCTGGGGGGATCGATAGGTCCCCCCCTCCCGCTACCCCGAACGACCACAATTTAATATTAACTACACAACTATCATAGTTCTATGTGTACGAATATCAAAATATATTTATATCGTTGAATATTACACAGTTACTGTTATTGTTTGACAACAATTCCTATCTATAAAAAATAAAACAAATTTTAAATTTATGTATTTCGAGACACTTGTCAATTTATCGATATATATATATATATATATGTATATCCCGTTATGCTCAACAATTCTGAATACGGTCTGCCCAAAAAATTAGGACCAAGCATTGTTGTACGCATATATCGAATCCTCCTCGTAAATGACGGCAATTGACAATTGAAAACAAAAAAAAAAAAAATGTTAAAATTGAGAACCGCACGTATACTTTGCCTCACTACTAGGTAAATCGGGGATGGTGTTGGGCGAACAACGATTATGACGAGTGACGAGTGGCGCTGGTTGTCCGTTTGACCGCGGTTCGACTAATTAAAAAGTCATTTTTGCCCGCGCGACCAAGAATGCGCCCGGAAATTGGATGGAAGAAAAACAACGTGAAAAAGGTAAGGGCGAGGCCGGTATTTTGTTTTTGTTTCTGGAAAATCCGCTAGGTACGTACGAAAAACGTTTTGGACAACGTAGGAAAATCGCGGGTCTTTCGATATATATAACCGCGTGTGATAGTCACGGTATATAACGGGGTGGGCGTGGGAAATCCGTCCGACACGGTAAGTACAGAGGTAAGTAGTATACGTGTACTTATCGTATAGTACCGCCGTCTGACGGCGGGTGAGAGGAGTGGAAGGTTAAAAAAAAAAAAAATGAAAAAAAAAAAAAACAATTGTCGGACACGACGAGCGTACGATACCTCGTCGTCCTGTATAGACAGACGACCTGTTAGACGGCCGCGGGAGAGTGGAAAACTTCGAGAGGTGTATATAATATGTCATTTTCGAGCGTACCCACGTACCGACGATTTGGTGGTGGCGGATGGCGGGTGGGGGCAAATTTAAGGGGGGAGGGGGGTGAGACGACGACGCCGCCGCCACCGCCGGGCGGGGTGACGGTATCATGTTTTTAATAAGAGATTGAATTAAACGTGACAAGGCAATATTAGCCGGCGGCGGCGGCGGCGGCAGCAGTCGAGAGCAATACAAAGCGCACCGCTAACTAGCACCTCCGGTTTCATAATCATCGTCGGATTAGACTGTGACGAGGTTACCAATAATAATAATAAATGAAACCCGCCAATTTCCCCTCCCCCTCTCCCACTGTTCGCCCCGGTTTCCGTCTCGTGGAGTACACGCGAGCCTTCGTCGCCGCCGCCGCCGCCGCCACTCCTCGCCGCACGTCGAACGCCGCCGTCCGCACTGGGAATTTAATCTCGGCGTTTATATTATACTGCCGCAGACACACGATCGCGGACCAGCCCGTAGTCATCTAAAGGAATTACATTTGAATTTATCGAGTGTATTGCCGTGTAATCGCCGACACGGCGAACAAAACTTCGAATTATCAAATGGTTGTTGAATCGTCCAGGGGTCCGGCGGCGATACGCAGCGATATCTTCTTCGACTTTATTCTAATATTTTAGTGCACAGCCTCCATGTTATCACCCTTCAATTATCTCTAAATATCCAACGTCATCGTTTATTTTTTTTACACCGCATACCTAGCGTTATATTGGCCCGTATACTCGACTCTATATTCCATCTTTCCGTCTAACCTCTTTCGGGTTTTTCCACCGATATACTACGAGTAGGCCGCGACAAAAATGAGTCAGGCTGCTGGGACCGGAATAAGTGACTGTTCGTGGCTAATACGACACGAGCTTTGATTTAGTCGTTCTGTCGAGCTACTCTGTAATATAACCCTCAAGGGGCCTTATCTATAAACTGCGGTAGTTTAGGGGCCGGTGATAAGCCGTCAGAAGCTGCAGTAACCGGGTCGGGATGGGTTGAAAATATATTTCCCGGGCTGTTTTTATTATCGTCAAGTACTAAACTCGTATATCGAATTAATCGTTCCCAACTCGATATTATAACGTACGCGTTGTAAAAACCGCTCGGATATACCGTAACCCCGTAGAGAATATTATACGTGAATATACTGCAAGCTCGTTGCGATATTATATTAATTATACGATTCGACCTTGCTTTTTATTTATTTATTTTTTTTTTTTTTACAAACACACACACACACACACGAGCACGCGTATACTAATTAGTCTTTCTCATCATCGCCAGTCGTCGACTCGTCATCGTAACTAGACGTTAAAAAAAAAAAAAAAAAAAAACGAAAAAACAACAATAGCTACAACACCTATGTATAATATCGCCGTGTGTACTCCGCGCACACATGTACATAATATTATAATCCGAATCTTGTTATCGAGACTGTATTATACGAGTACACGAGAGAAGAATGAAGAATGTTATGCGTTTTGGACGTCGTCGTATACGTATTGTTATTATGTACGCCGCATAGTCAGATAATTATTTTACTGGCGGCTTACTATAATATTAGCGGAATGATAACACGCGATAGTATATACGACCGTTCTGGTATAAACCGGTACCCGCGGTAAGCAAATATTGTTCGGCCGGTAGGCAATTGTCGACCGCGTAAAAGTTAAAAAAAAGATGAACTTTTTATTTTCTTTTCTTTTCTTTTATCGACAATTCGAGCGCTGCACAGAGACGGGGACGATACCCGGGGACGACCCGAAACGTTTGGAATATTTCTCGTCGCTCGACCGAAACGGCAACAGCGGAATGCCCATGAGGAGGAACTAAGGGGTTAATCCCCTCCCCCACCGTTGGTTTAAAAAAACAACGTTCAATGCGCATTTGTTTTAATTGGTCTCGTCACTATTCCCGGACTCACGACAGTGATACCTTCCTCAAGAGGAACGTAATAATAACACAAAATAATCCATGATTTCACAACACCCCCTTGTATACCGTTTTCCCATTTCCCCCAGTTAACATTGTGTTTCCGCCGCCTTTGCTTTGTTATTTTTATGTCGTTACCGTGATTCAATTCGGTTAAATAAATAATTGTCATTTTCGTAGCCGGTTTTATTAATTCGCATTGTCCGGTCGGGATAGATGGTAAAAGGATTCTAACGGTTACATATCCGCGATCGGTCTACGGGTATCAGTCCACTCCCGTGGCGAAATTCGCCGGCACGCCGCTGACGGCGGCGATTCGCGCCCGTAGTCCCAGGCCGCGACGGACCGTGACCGTCGCAGTTATTATCGCGGTAAAGAGAATCGTCAGCGCAAAAGACGACGCGCGTAATAACCGTTTTTTTTTTTTTTTTTTTTTGTCCTCCTATATTATATTATTATATACCGGTACTGAATATTAAACTGTATAATATAATGTAATATATATATATATATATACTATATAATATAATAACACCGCGGGTGGCCGTTTAATTTACAATATATATATAAACTACGGAATAATCGTTTTCTCCCTTCTCCCCCGCCCCGTTGGTCTTTCGCTCCGTGTTTCGTATTATATTATTATATATATATATATATAATTTAAACGGTGAATTAGTTTGGGATTAAATTCGCCACGGACAATTAATCGGACGCGAGAATCATCGTTTCGATGTATAATAACGTAATAATAATAATAATAATAAAAAATACAAAACTACTCTGCAAGTGTGCCGCGCGGTCACCGCTAAAAGCGTCCGTCGGTTACAAGTAACAAATTGTGATTAAAAAAAAAAAAAAAAAATGTCAACTGTATATACACGCCATTAAACGATGTGTGTGTGTATGTGTGCGCGCGCGCGCGTGTGTGTAACGTATTCAAGAAGCCGAAGAAATACGTTGGTTTTTTCTATTTTTTTTTTTTTTTGTTGTTGTCGTTTTAAAACCCATAATTTTGTTTCGCCGCCGCAGCTGCTGGTATAATATTAAAATATTATTCGGCCGCCGCCGATTACGAAAGTCTAGGAGGACCTTATTAACGATCGTCTCGCGACGCGTTTCGAAAATTTTATTTTATATTATACGATATCCTGTAGATCGTGCGAGACTCTATATATATATATAATCGTATGTTAAAAAAAAAAAAAAAAAAATTATCGTCGTCGTTATATATGTACGCGTCGCCCACTCGCAGGTTTTTACGTAACTTTCAAACGCGGTCGGAACCGAATTACTATAGCCGAGACGAATGGTCGGTCCCGTAGAGTACAGGAGACTTTTCGTAAAGTCCGCAATGTCCCGACGCCGTTGAAATGGAAAGTTTTCAAACGACAGAAGATAATTTTATTATCGCTGTTAAAAATGACATTTCAAAGACGACGGGTTAACCGTTCAGTATTTCGGGGATTGTACTAAATATACCCGCTGTCCGCAGCGGTTTAACGTGGTATTATCAACCGTCACCGCGGGTAACTATCTGCGTACGATCATCGAATAATTTTAGTATAGGCGATTACTATTACGTACTAGTCGATTTACTAGTTTATTTAGTTTATTACTTTACTGCCACGCACCTCGTGACATCGCATTGTACCGTGACGTCGTACACGACACGTTTGAACAATTCGATAATGTTTCTTTAAGCGTATGAAAAATATTTTAACGACTATTACGACATACTTGGGCGGCGTTCGAACCGAGTTGAGCACTCGAGTTTAGCTCTATTTTGATTACGGGCCGTTCGAGAAAATTCGACATGACTCTACGCGACTAATAATAACCACCGTTCGATAACGCGGAGTTATCATTGCCGGAGTTTTAATCTTAAACCCCGGAAAAACAGATAGGTTTTTTTTATTTTATTTGTATTATATTATTGATATAGAGTTTAATTATTATATATTAAATTTTGCCATAAACCGTCATTTTCATTATTTCCGACCGGACTGGATATTTTAATAGATTGAATTTTTTTTAAATTTTATTTATTATCAATTGTTCGTATCATTGTTTATCGGCACGTTAACCGGCGGCGGCGAACATAGCAACTGATAATAATATGGCCAAGCTACTCTACTCTGACTCACCGAACGCAGCCCCGTCCGATACAAAGGTCTAAAAGAGCAAAGTGAACAATTTCGCGGGTCAATGAAAACTTGAAAATTTGTCGCCATTGTATTATGGGATATGTGATATTTGTTTGTTTGTCGTCCGGAGAAAAGGATCTAACGCGTTCCGATATTTCTATTATAGAACATTATTGTCTGGTATACAATATTATTATAGGGAGACGCTAAAAACCGACACGCCGATGAGTCGTCTAGGGCAGGGGAGTGAGGGGTATACCGAAAAAGTGGTTTCTTTTCATTATACTATTATTATTATTATTATTATTACTATAAGTCTTTTACGGGCTATTTAAAAGATTACAACGTGTAAACTTATATATTTAGGGTCCGGGGGTATTTAGGCACCGTCACCGGGCCGTCGTCGTTGTCGTCATCATCATATTATTATTATTATTATTATTATTCTCTTTTCACGCGGCCGCCGCCCGGTCAAATGATAAATCACCATTAAGCCCGAGAGCACGGGAGGAAGCAAGGGTTATTTTTATTATTTATTTTTTTCTGTTCGTTTAATATATATATATATATATATTTCGTTTCTTTTTTCCAGGGACAAAAAAAAAAAAAAAACCGAACGAAACGTGCGTATATATATATATATATATATATATTTATATATTTATTACGTGTAAAAATGATGTCATATTTTCTCGGTGTGCCGCCGCCGGTTGTAAATAATAAAATAACCATCCATATATATATATGTATACACGTTATACATGTATCTTTTGGGCAGGAACGGGCAGACGGGCAGGTAGACGTACTCGTACGTATATACCTCTATATAATATTCTATACTTTATAGTGTACGGCGGTTTTAATTTTCCCGGTGCCGCCGCGAAAGAGGTGTCGGTAGAGGGAGTCTCCTCGACGCGGCGCGCGGCGGAGGCCACACACAAACATCGCCGAACCATATAATCAACCAGCTGCGCGGCCGTTATACCCACTATAATATAAAATACTGTGATGCACAATTCCTACCAGGCCCCGAAGCGATATTATAATAATAATAATAATAATAATAAAATATTTAACTAAATATACACCCGGTGTGTTTTTTTTTTTTTTTTTTTGTTTTTATTCGTATTTTACTCGACTATTATTATATTATATTTATATGGACGAGCGGCGTTTAACAATATTTCCGGCGTATATGCCGATGACGCGAACGCGAGAACACCGCCGTATTATACGGATAAACGCGCCGCCCGTCGACGGACAACAATAATTATTATTCGTATCCAATACCGAAGAAGAATCTTCGGCGACGGCAGGCAAATACCGAACGAATCCTACGCACTAAGCCTAACCCTAATATATATATATATATATATATATATATTATAAAAAAAAAAAAAAAAAAAACCCCGACTATTATAGATGACCGACACCGTCTCTATATTGCGTTGAACGTCACCCACCTCACAACCTCCGCGATTATTACCGTCATGATCGCATTATGTGTGTATGCGACCGCGAACATTCGTTTTGACGATAAATCGTCGACCGTAAACTATTATAACGGATTATTTCACTAATATTAATAATATTATAGTATTACCACGCTAAACGAGAACGTATATTATACTGCTACTAATACGCGCATTAGTATAATTTATTAATATTATACGTACGGAAATATGCCGGCACTGTTGTTCTCGGATGTTGGCAAGAGCGTAATATACGAATATATATATATATATATACGCCTCGACGAAATGTCGAGAATTTTAAGAACCGAGAGCGTATTATAAATTAATTGGATTTCCGTGATGGCGGCGGTAATTATAAACCATAGCGGCGGCGGCGGCGGCGGCGGCGACGGCAGACGATAAATATTTTGTTTTCGTTTAACATTATATGTCCCCTAACAATGAACCCGTCAGCACATCATCATTTTCCCTCTCCTCCGCGGTTCCGTCTCACCGTTCGGATATTATAAACTGCTCCTTTATAATATTATTATTCTTATACGTGTCTCGGGACCCGAGTATTGCGGAGATCTCGTGTGTGTGTGTATGTTAAAAATACATTGCGAGCGCGAGCGCGCGCGCGCGGGAGTGGCTCTCCTCGGGAGAACAAGAAGAACAAGAAGAACAAGAAGAAGAAGAAGAAGAAGAAGATGATGAAAAAAACACAGTCTGATGCCGCGCACTAATTGTCTATTAACCAAACGCGTATTATACAGAGTATACAGGGCGCGATCGTCACAGTCCGCCAAAGATTGTCTACAAAGGATTCGGTTTTTTCCGAACGATATACCCGTATTAAAATACTTTGAAAAATGTTTTGCCCGGCAACGGGTATAGGCCGAGAGTCGTATCCGCATTGGTCGTGTGAAAACACGGCGACCGCGGGTATTTTATTCGGCAATTCAATCTCGAAACGTACCCGATATATAAATTATATATTATTTCGGCCGAGGAAAAGCTCGATTTACGGAACGAAAACGGTCTTTTCTTGCATCCGGCTTTTAAATTCCCCCCCGCCGTGTCGGGTTGTCATATCAATTATAGACGCAGGCTGTTCCTCTCCCGTTGAAAATTTCCGAACGCGTCGCCGCACAAGACGATATAAAAACATAACCGAAAAAATAATAACAATTGTAACGTATGCGGGGAAAAAAAACACCAGAAATCTCGCGAATCGCCCTGTATTCTGGGCGAGTATGACGGCGTCGGGATACGACGAGGGAGAGAAATAGATCGACGAAAACGCAATAACTAATTAGATTTAAGAAAAGCTCGAATTGTGAGGGGGACGGGGAGCTCCTCTACTATTGTTTTTATTTATTTTTTATTATTTTCAACGATAAATGATTACTATTATATCGTCCGTATTGTACTTTTGCCTCGCGCGGTAATAAAACTCGGTAATTTCACCGAGGTTACATCGAGTTCGACAATCGCAAGGACCGATGATTTTTTTTAAATTCAAGTCCGGGGTGGAGGGCACTACTGCGGGGTATATGGTCGTCGGAAAGACTCGGCCGCAAAACGGAAAATAACGAACATACAAATCACCGAGTACCAGAGAGCTCCAGTCGCCATCCCCAAAAATCCGACGGTTTAATATTGATAATAATAATAAAAAAAAAATAAATAAAAATAATAATAATTTAAATAATAAATAACAATAATAATAGTAACATGATTATTATACGAATACGATATGGTCGTCGGGCCCGGGCCCGGGACGCGTTAATAATATCGAAGGCGCGCGCTCGCGCAAACGTGTTGCGGACGATATCACGGACGGCGGAAAACAACAGGTTTTTTTTTTATTTTTTTTTTTTATATATATTTTTTTAATATTATTATTATTTTTTTTTTTCTATTCCGTACAGGCGGCGGCGTGTCCGTAATTACAGGCCGGCCTGTTGATATTAACTCCGTTTGCCCGAGCGTATATTATATTTTTATACACCTTCACTCGGCGGCGGCGGCGGCTGCGGCGGCGCGCACACCTACGTGTACCTACGTATTTATAATATACGAGCCCCGCCACCGCCGGACGAATTCCCGCCCGACGCTAATGAGACTTAAATATCATGTCAAAATATAATACACCTCCCCTATGTATAGGTATAAATATATATATCCGCGTTCCCGGCGGTCTCGCATGTATATATATATATATATATATATATGTCTATAATATTATATTCTCTTTTCCGCGCGAGGGTTTTTTTTTTTTTTCCCCCCGGTCTTACGTTTTCTTATATAATAATACCGAAAACACCCTGTAAAACGGTTACGGCCGCTACCCCGTCGTTTTCGACAACGCCCTCTGTCGCACACCTCTCGCCGCGTAACGAAAAATAAATACAATTTTTATTTTTTTTCATTATATTATTGTTATTATTATTATTATTATAATACGCGGTTACACGCGACGCTGCGATATCTGTTTACCCGACGAAATCACGAAGGATCCGAACAATAAATATATATATATATATAAAAAAACGCCGTACAATTTCATCCGGAGTGACAAGAATCGGCATTTATGCGGCGAGATGACTCAAACCGCAAATCCAATAAACGAATCGAGTTGTTGTTCGTTGAATTTGCCGAATTCGAAAAGAATTTTTCACCCCCCATCCCCACCTTAGAACTTCATTGTACGTGATAACTTTTTCGTTTTTGCAGTTTGATATATGACATCGCCGATATCCACTCTGTATCGGGGTTTTTTTTTTTTACTGATATATAGAAATAATTATAGACCAAACTGTTGTAAGATTTCGCTTTGGTTTGCGATTAAATTTAAGCTGCGATAGTAAAATAATTTTTTTTTATCAAAGAACAAACTGAACAGTTTATTTAATGAAATAATTTTCGATATATCTCATATTATTATTATTTTGAACAGAGGTAAAATTTTTATAGGAATCAACTTGGGCTTCAGCGTACCAGCGTACATATATTTTCCTTTCGAAGGTTTCTGTGTTAAAGAAGACTCTTTTTAAGGAAAGCCAGTGGCTGAGGGACCGAGTCCCTATGCGCTCCCAACTTTAACCCCCACGTTTAATATTTACACAGGACGGTAATTGAATTCGTTGGTTTTTCTCTTGTCAGACATCTTATACGGAATCGTTTCGCAATAAGATAAAATTTCGAAAATATCGTAAATATAAAATCACGCGGTAAACGTTTCGTAACGTAATGATAATATGGAACGGTACATCATTACTGAAAAAACCGAAATCGAATTTACTCGAAATCGTTGGCAATATAATCGCTGCGAGTCCGTGATAAAAAAAAAAAAAATTATATATCACCCCCGTAACACACATAATATCTACACCATTCGTCCGAAAATTCAAATATTCATATATATTGTTTCGCAGACATATATATATATTATTATTATTAAGTATTCGAGTGAAAAGTATCTATAATATTCGTTGTTGGAATATTTTTCTTTTTAACAAAGTACTCGGAGTATAAGTATTCTATAAATAAGTTTTAAAATTATGTCTGCGTGTTTTTGTACTAAAAAAAAAAAAAAAAAAATGTAAAACAAAATACTCGTACCGTTGTTCCGTTTTACGACTTTCCCCCCCGGATAACGACAAAAGGAAATCATTATCATATAATAATGTTATTATTACTATATGTGTCCGTGTCGTATTATTACGTCCCGCTGTTTGTCTCTCGATCTATCGAATCTGTCGATCTATCGTCGTATTGAAATAATAAAAACATTCCTGCGGCAGTCGTGTAACGAGGATTGCGCATTCGAACCGAATAAATAAATAAAACCCGCATTTATTAATATAATATTTAATCGAATCGGTTATAATATTGGAAATTGAATACGGCCCGCCGAGCCGGGTACGCAACTATATACAAGTTATATACTATAATAATACGACGACGACGACGACAATAAGCTAGTAAAACATTAATTAATTAATTAAAAATTAACAACGGAAGAGAAATGAATGGGAACGCAAAAAAAAAAAAAAAACAAACCTCACGAGTATTATTATATGTACGAATAATATACTGTACTTAGCGTGACATTTATCGGACGTAAATCGTTATATGTATAGGTACGCGCCGGGACCGAAAATTGTTTTATGACGTTTGCGAGTCATAGCGCGGCAGTTGTTAATTGATTATTTTATTATTTTTTCAATAATATATTTCCTACGCGAGCTATGACACACAAAAAGAGACACAAACGTAAAGAATATAGGCAATAAAATGTGTTGATGAATTTAAAAGAATCATCACATCACACGGAGAAAAAAATAAAATAATAAAAATATGTATAGGTAGGTATTGACACAATTGTACAAGGGACTCGGATAACAGAAAATCAAAAAAACCACAGAAGTAACGAAATAATTTATCCCCAGTGACCTACCCGACGTGGTTTTACACTAAAAAAAAAAAAAAAAATCGATGGTTATTTTCGATTAAGTTCCGACATGAGCTTGCGAAGCCCCGAAAACGAACCAATATTGAAATATTTGAGGTTACGTTCAATATTTGTTTCGTTCCCACACAATACATCATTTAATAAATGTTGCGATTGCGAGTTTAACACGCTGAAAATGCTATTTACTAGATATCGCTTCACTACATCGATCGGACAAAAAAATGGTTTAAATTGCTATGTGTTAGACAAAGAAAGATATAAATAAAGGGACCGCCGTTCCGTTTCGATTCCCATTTAATACCGGGTTTCCAAGTGGTTATTTCAGCGATTTTAAAGGGTTATAAATCCCGAACACTGCTCCTTATAGAAGTTCAATGAGATAGATATATAAAACAAGTGGAAACGTATCGCACAACGGTTTCCATATTCAGTGGCGTGCTCAGCATTTTCATATGGGGGCGAGGGGATCCGTATATAACTCAGAATAGGTATACAATCATGAAACGCACATATTTTCTGGTCGAAATGAGTACAATACTTATTGGTATCTTTACACTCATTCAAACAATACATCTGTTATTATAAATAAACATAAACAACATGACATAATATGTTATTTTGTAAAATATATATTAATTTATTTGTTCGCGTGCAACGAATCTTATATGATAAACAGCTAAAGAACCAAATAAATTCTTCGAGGTTTTTTTTTTTTTGCCGTTTCACAGAGCGCATGTTTATGGGCGGCCAACAATGATAAGCATAAAACATGAGTTATTAAAAAAAAAATATAAAAGTTCAAGCCGGGGGATATGACACCCTACCACCTGTAAGCACGGCCCTGTCTATATTATGTGTGTGTGCAATCCGAACGGGTTGCCGAGCGTACGTATTATTATTATACTTGCCCACCGAGAAATCCTGTCTTTTAATTAACGCCACGGTGTTAATTCGGCGGAGCAATAAAAATATAAAAAAAATAATAATAATAATAATAAATATAATAATATAATATTTACGACCTACGGGATAGCGATGGTTTTTTTTTTCTAAATTTCTTCCGGACCGGTAGTAGGCGTACCAAACTACGTTTCGAATACAATGATAATAGTATAACAATATAATGATATAATATTCTATTCTATTGTGAATAATATAATACTCGATTTCAGTAGAAGAAAATCCGTGAGAAAATTCCGCATACTTTTGTATATATATATATATATATACGTTTATACAAACAGACGTGGAGCAATTATTATTATTTTTTGTTATTTTTTAAATATCGAAAAACAACGTAGAAATAACGATTCGAACTCGGTGTGTGGCACGGTGGAAATACCGCACACCGAAACGGTAAAATTGATAAATTATAATATATTTTGGTTTTGTTGTTTTTTTTCTTCCTCCTCTCTTTCTGCGGCCATTTTTTTCGGCGAGTAAAAATATCCTTGAAAACTTTCGCACCCGTGCCTTATAAATATAAAATGTTAAAAGAAAAAAAATATATAATTTCTAGATTCCCAATCAGTTTTTCGAAAATACTATAAAACAGACGATAGTACACGACGATTAGTACAAAATCCATGGCACGTGATGCGAATGACGAACAATGAGATGTGCGATTTCGAACAAAGACGAATACAAATGATGCGGGTGTCTGACGCAACGCGTCGATGTCGGATTTTGAAATTTCGATTTCTATACGGGGAATTCAATCAAACACTCACACTCCAGTTTTTTTGTCGGTAATGATTTTTTTCCCCCTTTGTTTTTGGCCTTAAAGTAATAACGAAAAACAACGGCCTCACCTGCCAAAGTATACCGGCGGCATTCACTATTTTTAACCATACGCCCGATATAAACTGGTATCTACTGGTAACTGCACTGGCCCAGAAAAAGCGTACGTTTTCCGAGAAAAAAAAAAATTGTGCATCACACGCATCAATTACTTTATAATTACTCATTGCTAGGAATCGGTTAATAGAAAAATTGCAAGAATCGCAGTTTCGTTTTATTACGCAGGCGCCCGGTAATAACTGTTGGGTTTTTTTTTGTTTTTTTTAATAAAAATTAAATTACACTCATGAGTTTATACGCTGCGTGTATACGTATATAAGTCGTCGTATTATTATAATAACGCCGGGCAGTGAACAAAATTAGCCCATTCGATCCAACCGTATACGTGTTTATCATCCATACCGCATAACAAACGTATTTCGGTTACTTGTAATTTTTTACTTTACGAATTCGTTATTTAACAGTAATTAACACTTCTTCCATATCGCTTGTATTGGCATTGCCGGACCTAATCTAAATTGAATAAATAAACGATTACGTTTTACAATCACACGCAATACAAAACCATATACTGGTTTACTACTGATAACACACTGATTACACTGAACACACGAATACGTTCAAAAGTTTTCAAACGACGGAAATTGATTTAAAAAATGTTTTTAAAAACGGATCCTGAGGAGGAGATGTATATAAATCGCATCTCCCCCTTCCCATCCCCCCCGTAAAAGAGCCGAGAGATTATAATTTGATCAAATTACGATATAGATAATAAATATTATTAACGGTTTTTTTTTTTTTTTTTTTGTACTTTTAAATATTTATATATATATATATACGTATATACAATTGCGGTTAATTATTCGATTGAAATAATCGAGTATATAGAGGCGGCCTTCGGATGACGAACGTTAACACACTTATTCGACTATATAATAATAATAATAATAATAATAATATTACACCATATCATATATTATTATCATTATTATCGTTATTATCGTTGGAACTCGCCGATTCATTCCGCGCGGATGTGTGGCAATCAGCATCGGTGGCTTCGAGGGATCCTGCAATCAAGGCGTGAGTGGTGCAGAGGCCTTGGACGCCGGCGGAGATATTTTATTGACGGTGTAGGACGTGTGTATAGTACGGTACGTACGGCGGACAAATAGACCGTTAATTGAATTATATCGTACGAGACCAGCCGAAAACCTATTGAAACTCTCGTAATCGGAACACGGTATTGTGATAATGTTACTATTGTGAACAGGACGCCACGCCGACATTCGTCGCCACTGTCAATATCTAACGGGCGATATACGTATAGCGAAAACACAGTCTGAGTCCGAGAACTCGCCTAACGCCGGTTTTAGAGGTAAAATCACTTATGATAAGACGAGGCGGTTCTTTCGGAGGAATGCGCTTTAAAAAATAAAAAAAAAATTTAATTATTTAATTATTTTTTCAACGTGTCTAAACGACGACATATTGAAATATTCAAAATATAATGGGTGCTCTCATCCGTTAACCGAACAAGTTAAGCGCAGCCTAAGTAGGCAGGTTTTCGGCCATACCGCCGGTGTGTCCTCATCACAATTACGATATTATTGTCTAAAGTACACGACGATTTTCACAGCTTGCGAGGCCCGCACAACTTACTGCCAAGGATTAGAGATCGCGAAAATATCTGACGCGGATGCGACCAGCTCCCCTTTCGTAACCCCCCGCCCCCCACACCCCCCCAAAAAAATGAAATTATTATCAATATAATTATTGTTTATATTTCGTTAATATCGAAACAGCGATAAAAATTATATTGCCAAAAGCTTTGAGTGTTTTTTTTGTTTTTGTGTGTACGATAAATTCGTAATTTCCATTGTAAGTTTGCTTGCCGTGGGTTACGAGACAATACTGTGATTTGGGATGTCGACAGTTTACACGCGTCTGCAGGACAAATCGTATTGATTAATCCATGAAACGTTTGTTTGTGCCATGAACTGTACGTGATACTATGGAGATACCAAGATGGAAACAATTTCAAATATTTCGCATATTGTTATCATCGCACGCGTATAGAAATGGCATAACGCACTGCATAGACGAAATATTATATTTCGCTGGCTGATCGATGAAACCAACCCCTATTTTTTGATATACGGTTCGCAGTTTAATTAACTTTTATTATTAAAAAAAAAAATACGATTTGCGAATTATTTCGAGAACTGCGATGCGAAAAAAAAAACCAAAAACTTCTCCGTCTTGGATTTTACATATTATTACATAATATTATAATATAATTTGACGATGCGACCCGACGTGATTTCATATACACGATACACGTGCTGTTTTTTTTTTTCTACATTTTTTTTTTTCCTATTGTAGCAGCACGTCGTCAAGTACGATGAGAATATTTCACGATTTTCGATTAGACCGCAAACACACACATACATACACGCAATATTATTATTTATTGTTATATTGTGAGCAGCGTTATTTTAATGCCACACACCTCGTTAATAACGTTAATAGAGCACACACGCAATGTTATATTATAATATTTTATTATAATGTAAAGTGTGAGCCCACCGGTTATTATTATTGTTATCGTACGATTATTATTATCGTACGATTATTATTATCATTATATATTATTATTTTTATTTTTTATATATATTATTTTTTTCTAGAAGAAGACGAAAAAAAAAAAAAGAGTGTAAAAAAGCCGGCGCGGTCGGCGACAAAGGATTTCTAACGAACCGTCGATAATTGAAATCTATTCACCGGGCGCGGAGTTTGTGTGAGAGAATGTTCGTATAAACAAACTCGGGACAAAAACGTAAAAAAAAAAAAAAAAAAATAAAAAATTAATTATTACGTCCGCGCGCGTACCGTCTTATACCTACCGTAGGAAGTGGTCGGATTTTTCTTTTTCGTGTTATTTTTTTTTTATTTTTTTGTTTTTTTCGCCTCGGATTTCGTTCCAATATCGTCCGGGGCTTTGTTCTTTGCTGCGGCACGCGGGTGACACGTAGGTTCGACGAGGATCAATGATCCGTAGGTCGCTTATATTATTACTATTATTATTATTATTATTATTATTCCTACCGGCCGCGGACGTAGTCCAATTAGATCGGGCGGAGAAAAAAAGATGGGGGAAAAGCAAAAAAAAAAAAATCAAAAAAAAAATCTAAACGAACTACGTGAATAAAACAATAATAATAATAATGTAATCACAGCGATAAAAATACATAATACACGCCGATGAAAATTGCAAACACGTGGCTCGAAAGGGCGGTAGAAACTATTGTAATTCCCAAAAAAAAAAAAAAAAAAATACAACTCTACGCGTCCGTCGTTGATTGTTGTCGGTTTGTAATTGTGTTTCGAAAACGACCGTCTATCGGAACCCGTTCGTAAACCGCCCTGTCCGGGAACCGTTTCGCACGCGTATATCACGCGTTAAGGTAACCGAACAAAATCTACGGAACCCCGAACACTAGAGATGCGCGGTGGTTTATTTAATTAATCGCTATAATAAAACTCATAAAAAATACCGAGGTATGAATATGTTTTTCCGGTAAAACCGTGAACTTACGCCGAACCGGTAATGTAAAATGAACCGTTGGGACCGACCGGTATCGCTACAGTTAAACCGTATACCGTACAAACGGTTTAAACGGCGTTCGGTTTCAATTCGGATCTGTCTCCGCGGAGCCCGTGGAATCGGCATTGAGGAGCACCGCCGACATCCCGGCCAAACTCGGTAATACGCGCCGGGGACACAAATCGTAGGCGTCCGGCCGGCCGCGCGCTTAGTATTGTATACCGGCTCTCGGGGACGCGCCCAAGTCCGGGAGAGATTTCCACCGACTAAATAATAATAATAATAATACGTACGTATACGGCGGCGGCGGTGTAATTTTGTGTCGTATAATATACAAGACCGTCGGCGGCGGCAGACGAGTTCAAAGAGTCGGGGGAAAAAAAAAAAAAATAAAATAAAAGTATATAAAAAAAAAAAAAAAAAATACAACCTTATTGCCCGAGGCGGTTTACGTGCGCGGCAGTGACAGCGTACATTATATTATTATTATTATTATTATATAGGTGTATTATTATATATCTATATGTATTATAATGTACACGGATCGTATATTCATTGACACGGACCCGCGCGCGCGCGCGCCGCAACATTGTGTCGACCGCCGCCACAAACACCGTGTCGCTTGTCGTGTACAATTATTGTCGAGGCGACGACGGCGACCGGACGCGTGTTTTTGACGGTCGTGCGCGCGCGCGCGCGCGCGCCTAATAAAATCGACAATATAAACGTACGCGCGCCTAATAAAATCGACAACATACGCCCGGCGAAACCTCTGGATACCGGACGCTCTTGGTCGCCGGAATTTCATCCGCCATTCGGAGGGTCGAGTGGGATTATGTTTGAAATTCACAAGCAGCATGCTAGTTATTGTACTACGACTAAAAATATTATGTTTAAAAACAGAGAAAACCCGTTATTGCGTACATTTCCCTTTTTAAGGAAACTACGAAGAAAATCCGAAAAACACCACCAACTATTTAACCACAAAAACTCTCTTGTCGTTTTTCCATCGGAACAAGATTTCTGGTAGAAAAGTCGTTTCCCCCATACCCCATTGACAAACGTAGAACCGATTCCGTCCGTAAATTCATACACCCGATTCGACGGATAATAAAATTTATTTTTTTTTCCTGTTCTCGAATTTATCGGTTTTTAATATATAATCTCTTTTTTTTTTTTAGAAGCCGGTGCCCGCGACTCTGACACGAACGCCCCGGAGCGCCGGTATAAAATCGTCCGCCGGCGCGGTACGTGACGTTTGCCGGGAAACGGGAACAACAACGGAGGGCCCTCGGGTCATCATCACGTTCGATAATATTTCCCTAAGGGATAGAAATCGGCGGCGTTTCCGCGGCGCGGACACTGATGCACGGGTCTTTTCGTCGCCCAGCAATAATTTATGGACGCCAATAAATATACCCGCGATGCGGCGGCGGTACGCGTATTACATATATATATATATACAAATAATAGTCTTATCCCTTCGGCGCTCATTAGGGTCGCGCCCGGCCGACGATAGCTCTTCATTTGCGTCGCCCCGTGTATGTATATAATACCTCCGCGTTGACAGACTTATTGGTTCCGGGCGACGGCGGCGTTCCCGCGGGGGTTCGCTTCGCCGCCGTCTTCGTCGCCGTCTTCGTCGTCGTCGTCGTCGTCGAGCGTTTCCGCTCTCCCGGATTTTCCGGTTCCCGTCGACTCGGCCGCCGGTTCGTTTCGTTCGGTCCCGCGTATTTATATTATTACGATATATACGAAAAGGATAAGACCGACGACGATCGGCGAACCGGGATTTATACTCTCGTAAATAATATATATCGTATCTAATCAAATACAATAAGTGTCGCGTCACAGTGGCGACTTTCCGATACAATAATATATATATATTACAGTATACAATAATAATAAACGCGATTTACGGTTTTTTTGTTTTTTTTTTTTTTTTTTTTTATATTTTTTTAAATTTACATTCCGGCGACCGGGCGGAACCGAGAACCCGAGGATTTTCCCGAAATCGGGAATTTTTTCCGCGTGGGTGTCCAAGAGTTGCACACACCTACACATCACTACACGTCGTGCACAGTGTTGAGACACGGATAATTTTAATTCGTCTAAATAGTAGATAGTAAAAAAATCTATCTAGATAATAATAGATATAAAATATAACCATAATTTATTATTATCTGCTTACCAACAACAAAAAATAGATATGCATTTTTTGTAAACATTTTAAAATATTATCACACGCCAAAAACTATATAAATTGTCAAACCAAAATGTTTTTAAACACAAATTTAATCGATTTATGCGATTAAAAGTCACGTTATTCGTGTTTTGCCTGTACAATCCCTCTAAATTTGGCCCCGGAACGGTATATAACAATTAATTTTTTAAACATAACATAACGATTTATCTATATAGATACGTGTATATATGTGTAAGTGAAATTTTGTTCGAAGATAAATATATAGATGACTTGGCAATGTTTACGCGGAAAAGATCAAAGACAATAGAAATTAATCCGGTTTACGGGCGTGTTTCCGTGTCGTCAAAATATATATATATATAATTTTTTATTTATTTTTTTTTTTCTTCAAATATATCTCTGACTATTGATAAAACCCGCAGCTATCAATGGCCGCCCCTCGCCCGCACTGCCGTAAAAAACGTATACAGGGCGGTTACCTCCTCCGGGACACAGACCTTAATAATTATATATTAGAGAGTTACTATATAATTACAACCCTCTCTATATAATTCCCTATGTACGAGTATATACTGAGGACCTGCCCACAAAATAACGATCCCTATTTCATTCGCAGTAGACATTTTACATACAAAAAAAAAATAAAAAAAGAAAACACTTCAAATAATGGAAATCCAGAAAGAAATATTATACCCCCCTTCCGCACCCGCTGCGAAAAAATAATAAATGTCACTTACTGGAAAACTACGTTCCGTGCAATTTTCTGTTTAAATATTTACCGGAATTTTCCGGCTATTTTATGTTCTGGATTCCTAGGTTTGTGGATAACTGTGCATTCTGTAACAACAATATTTTCTAGCCATCTACTCTCTGTATAAATACTTTCCGGACTATTACTTTCTGGTCGTCGGTTTATTATTATCTGTACGTTTTACTGTCTGGATTTCTAACGTTCCGGGCAAATATTTTCCGGACAATTACCGGGCCCTAAATTCGAGGTGTCGTCGTGCGCTCGTAAGACGGAGGACACGGCACATGCCGTACGGATATCACGTCCGTTTTAAAATTAAATTTAACATTGAATTATATAATTAAGTGATACGATATTTGCGATGAAAAAAAAAAAAACGATTGGAGGATCAAACCGTCCCCTCTCCCGCGTGTGTATAGGCATAAAGGTTAAACTATGACGGATAGTTAGTCGCGCGCCGGCAATATTTTTTTTTTTTTTTGCTATCTATTATTTTTCTATTCTACTTTTTTTTTTTTTTTTTTTGTTGTTTTACTTGTTCCGCCGCCGGCGAAGAGCTCGCGCGGCCGTTAAATTGCGATTTCGCGTCGCCGCCGCCCGCACAGGTTTTCCTTTTGTTTGCGCACGTCGCGTCCGCCGCCGCCGCCGCGGCCGGGCCGTCGCTAATCGCGTCGAGTTGCCGCACACACCCCGTACACGGTGGCGGCGATACTCGCGGAGGACAAAAACAAAACAAAACACAAAAAAAAAAAAAACACACAAAACAAAACCGCACAAGAATACGGATGCGACCGTGACCGATCGGGGTTTTTTTTTTTATCTATATATATATATATATATATATTCTTTTTCTCTAAAACATCGAGTCGGAAACTAGCGCCTCGCCGACCGCGCCGGTTTGAAAGAACACAAAATAATTTTTATAATATAAATGCACGGAGCGAGCGTTTAAAACACGTAGACGATTTTTGAATATAAAAAAAAAAAAAAAAAAAAAATTAAATTTCCAGTAACACGCACGGGGATAATGATAGAAAAAAATAAAAAATACTCGACCTACGTTAAAAATCGCTACTTAAAACAACAACGTTATATATTTATATTGGTAGACGGACAAAAAAAAAAGAAAAGAAAAAAAAAAAAAAAAGAATGCGGCGTTAAACGACGGCGCGCGCGATTACTTAAGTAATTATTATTATTATAAATCGAGTTAAAGTTTCTAACGAAAAGAAAGAAAGAAAAAAAAAAGAATGGGAAAAAAAAAAAAACGCCCGGCTCGCCGCACGTACGTACGTATTAACGGTTTGCCGAAAGAAGTCCTTAAAAATAACGTTAGCCGACGACATATTAATGGGCGCAGCGAACGGCGTTCGTCTATTATAATAATAATAATAATAATAATACGGGAATAAAATAAAAATTATTAAAATATTTTCTACGATATTATTATTATTATTATTATTAACCGCGCGGCGGTTTGTCAACGAATAATATTACGGTGGGAAAAAAAAAGAAGAAAAACCGCCCGCGTGTCGTCTGACGTATAAAAAATATTGTTATAATATTATTTCGTTTTTTTTTTTTTTAAAATATTATTATATTTATAAGTATAGACGGGGTAAACAGATTTTCACCGCGCGTACGAAAATAGTCTTTTGCCTTTCCGTTGTTAAATGTGCCGATAACTCATTTTTGGCTCGGACATCCAAAGCGGCGACGACGTGTCGTGCGGCCCGGCCGATGATGAACCGACACCGATAAATTACCGTACGTTTCGAAACGGCCCGTGAAAACGGACGTCGTCCTTCGCGTATTAATATTTTTTCGATTTAAACATTTTAATAAGACGGGCAAAACACTGCCGACTCTCGGTGTGCGGTGTGCGTGCGCAGGGGCGAGGAGAAAATTCTCCGACATAAAAAATAAATTTATTATTATTATTACTGAAATAACGCGCGCCGTCAAATACAGGGCCTCGCGAGTGTTGCCCAGCAAAACTCCGGCGGTAATTAACAATAATAATAATAAATTATAATCATCGGTGGTGAGAGGGGCGGGCGGAGATGGTTTGTGCATAGGATGCACTTGGTGCTACAGAGTCAATTTTTTTACGTCGGGTTCAATGGTTGTAAGACGAAGTCGACTCTCTTTCCGTCGTCTTTTATGCCGAGTCGATTTCTATTCTCGGTAATTAGATCCGTCACCGGCGCTGAATCCTCGGCGCTCGCTCGACGAGGTAAGAACTAGACGGACGCGACTGATGGTAGACCGGAGCCGAAAATGCTGTGAAGTGTTCGCCATCTTTACAGCGGGCTTTTATTATCTCATTAGCTGAACGCTCGACCGATTCTTCTTGAATCTGTACGCCCCTTACTCGAGGAACTTCCGGGGACAGAATATGTTCAAAACGTTTTGAAAAATACTCACTCGAAGACTCAAGGTGTTCGCAGTGAACTCGTGTGCCGTCATAGGAGACTTTTCTGTTCTTGTGTAGACCCGACAGCGTTTGACTTGCTTACCATCCACTGGGAGGGAAGGGAGGGATGGGGGGCGATATCGCCCACGTCGAGAACTACCCACGTTAAACGATGTATTACCGTAAAGGTATTTTTGCGTTTTTGAAATGAAAAAAAAAAAAGAACCTGACGATTCCACAGGTGATTCATTATTGTAGAATTTCGCCGAACGTTTGTAATGAATTTAATATTACATTAGCTGAACGTTCGACCGATTCTTCTTGAATCTGTACGCCCTTACTCGAGGAACTTCCGGTGACAGAATATGTTCAAAACGTTTTGAAAAATACTCACTCGAAGACTCGAGGTGTTCGCAGTGAACTCGTGTGCCGTCATAGGAGACTTTTCTGTTCTAGTGTAGACCCGACAGCGTTTGACTTGCTTACCGCCCACTGGGAGGGATCCCCCTAACAACCCCCCTGGGCGATATCGCCAACGTCGAGAAATACCCACGTTAAACATTACCGTAAAGGTATTTTTGCGTTTTTGAAATGAAAAAAAAAAAAAGAACCATTATTGTAGAATTTCGTCGAACGTTTGTAACGAATTAATATTTCCCCACGGGAGTTCCGTTATTAAAAAAAAAAAGACGGACGTGTACTTTTCAATCCGTATAGGACAGGAAGCGCGCGGCCCGAACGGATATCCACGACCGGCGCGTGTTTGTACGCGCTGTAATTCCGGCCGCCCTGTATATATCGCGCGCCGCGTTTCACTATAATATTGTTATTATTGTTGTTATTATTATTATTATTATTATTTTACACCGCGCTCGCGACGTATACAGAATACGGAGTCGCGTGCGTTAATGCGCTTAATGGACGTATTATCCACACACACGGGCCCCGTGAATAGCCAATCTAAATTGATATTGCTTTACTCAAAAGGCACCGCGGCCCGTGATGATATTTGTTTTGCGCCTGTCAACGGTGCCACCCCACCGCCACACCACACCCCGGCCCGGCCCGGCCGTTTGATTGATGTCCAGGCTCGTCGGTCGCCGGCCAACACCCGGGGGACCCCACCCCGCGAGACCGCGAGCGTTCGTGTGTCCGCGCGCGCGCGCGCCCGCCCGCCCGCCCGCCCGCACCGGCATAATATATACAATAATGTAATATCTATAATAATGTAAGTACGGCGACGCGCGCGCTCGGCGTAATGACGTTATCTCCGGTCGGACGGGCCGCACAACGAAACGCCCGCACGTCATAACAATATTTATTTTCCGCGGCCTACGACCGCCGACCCGCGGTACAGGTACATTACGGGGCGGGCCCGGGGCCCTATTTACGCGAGGACATGATGTTTGTCCGGGGCGCTCGGGCACCAGGGCCCCACCCCTCCCGCCCGCCTATTGGATTTAATTATTATTTAATTCGCCCGTAAATTAGAAGAACGCCAAAAAAAATATGTAGGTTACACACAGTCGAAATAGGGCTAAGGCTAAGAAAAACCGGATACCTTAGCAATCTTATACATTAAAGCGGTAATTTCGAGGCAGTGCGTCGGTGTGTTTGCACAACAAAAGGATAGACAAATAAAAAAAAAAAATTATAAAATTGTTGAAGATTTTGTAATATCTACGTTCAAATATTGTTTGATTTGCTGTTGACTTGATTTCCTCGCAATTGTTAAAGATACGTGCAATATTGTAGTCATATAATAGTTATGGCCTCCATAACTCACGGAGAAATAACATCAATATAGTATAGTAGTCAATGGAATACCTTGATCCACCCATTTTGTGTGATCGGCTCCAGACCAACACCAACGGTGAGTGTTAATAGTTAGACAATTTATTGAAGGAGTTAGCAAATCGAAATTGTATTTTTGGCGAATTTTTCTTTAGATGTTTCTCCAGTCCATTCGCCGTTACTCAATACACGGTATAACTATGATTCTTCGAGCAAATACAAACATTTTTATCATTTTTGAATTTTCTTTATTGTTATATTCATTGTTGTCGGTGATAAGTTGGAAAAGCAAGATAAAGAATTTAATTTATATCTGTACGCAACGATAACGAAAAACGACGCTGAGTATAATTAATCGTATGATTTTAAAATCCCGTAATTTTTACGATTTTCATCAAAATGTAAATTTTTGAATTTTGCACGTTCGACGCATAAAAAACAGAACTGTTACGTTATACTCGATTTTATTTCTTTTTCAAGGACATTTTCCCCTTGAACGGCAAACATATCTCGGCCCGAAATTAAATCACTCGCGTTGAACTTGGATACCGATATTTATGCGGACGGTAACGTACGAGCACCACCCGGTCTGTGCACGCGTAGAGAGAGAAATCACCGAGTGTATGAAAAAGAAAACCCCTGACGAGATTTTTCATATAGAAGAATAAACTATGTGTGACACCTTTTGAGACATAAGACGCGGGAAATGATAAATTTGATCGTTTTCAGTTCCATACGAACGATCTTTCTCGCTAAATATACTCGAGTCTTGACCAGTTACCGTGAACATATAGATAACGTAACGCGAGATATTCAGCAAAACCATGAAAAATCATAAAATCGCATCTTAATATTAGAAAAATAATAAAAGCAACTAGATTGTTGCCGCAGTACTTTTTGAGATGGACATTTTGGTCATTTCGGCCTATGAAATACGGCTGAATATAATTCCCGAATAATGAAACAACAATAGTAGAATATCCCGCCGACTGCGTAAAAAACGACCGAAAAATGATTGGAATAATATGATAAAATAGAAAAACCGTAATTCAGTTGTTTCTCTCTCGGACTGAAAAGGACTGAAAAGGCTCTCAGCTTTGAAGGCGCTATTGAAGTGTGATCGAAAAATGCAGTTATAAAATGCAATGTTATCAAATGATAACGTGCTGTTGGCGATTTCAGATATCAATCCCAAATTGTACACGATCAGTCCAAGACTGGTAGGTTTCTATCACATTTCTATAGCACATTCAAGGTTCAGAACCGTGTCTGTTTTAAGCCGAGAGAGAGAATCTATTTATAATAAATTCTATTTTTTTTTTTTTTTAGCTTTCTATTTCGTCTTGTTTTGATCTTTACGCATTTGGACTTTTCTATTTTTCAAAATTAATATTGTTTTTATAATTTCCGACCCTATTCCTATATTGTTAATCATTTGAAATTTTACCCAGATGTCGACGATTTCAGACGAATCCAATGCAACCCGTGGGGGGGAGGGGTGGCATTCATCGAAATCCATTGATCTGTCGAAGCCGTAGGATGGACTTTTGCCGATTGATATCGTTTGTAAAAAATCAAACTACAAAAATCGTCCGTGAGGTTGGAGGGGTATTGTACTTTAGGTTTTACCCGAAATCAATCGGTAAAAAGTCCGAAATCTATATGGGATGTATCGGTATTTTTTTATTTTTTTTTGTTTTACCGGTTTTCGGTTACTATGCCGACGTTGTAACGTAATATATAACCAACTGGAGACTGTAAAAACGCGTTATATACAAACGGAAAACAAATGTGCAAAACGTTCGTTTACAGAACGACCGGGACGTATTGTAACAATATCGCCGGGGTACGTTATACTTTTGTATAACGGTCGTTTTACACACGAGTATGTATTAAAAAACAGTAGTGACAGTAATAACGATAATCGTAATGACGATAATAGCGGCCTCTTGTATTTGCCGTGGCCTAAATAAGTTATGTTTCGCGTATTTCTATTGTGTCGTGTTTAACACGTCGTCGTCGTCGTCGCGGTTTCAAAATACAACCGACAATATCGCGTCGTCCCGCCGATAATATACCCGAAAATATAATAATAATAATAATAATATTATAATCGTCGTGTTGTACGCATAAAAAAAATAAAAAAAAAATATATATATATATATATATATAAAAAAAATACTAACACGCATTAGCACCGTCCCACCGAGTGCTAATTGATACCAAACATGTATAAATAACGATCCGACGCCCGTGGGTTACTTTGGTGTATACCGCAACCGGTCTTTCTGGTAATGTTCCGTGGTGCCAAAAAAAAAAAAAAAAAAAAAAAACAACTACCTATACATATATTATACGTACGCATATCGTGTATAATATAAAAAAAAAAAATAATAAAAAAAAATATATACAAAAATACAAACGACCGTAAGAAACTCGACTCTGCACGATGACGCGCCCGTGAGTTATATGACATTATTGTTACGCGATTATATTAATTTAATATTTACGCGTTTCGAAATTTCGAATTTATTGTTTTTCCATATAGTTCCCCGGTGTCGCGATTTTGTGAGTACGTCCCCGAACCACGTGCGGATTTATCAACGACGTGCAATTATTGTTTACCGGTTGGGAAGTGAAACGGGCCCGGGTTACAATTCTTTCCAAACATTTGTAATCCGAATGCAGCATTTTTTTTTCCCGCTATAAATTCACACAAAGTCAGATAGAAACTGTCGATCGAATTATGAACGAAAAAAAAATAAAAAAAAAAAAATTAAAAACTATAATCAAATCGTTCGATACGACCACCCTTGGAATTTATATGGATCGTATATTTCATTTGTATTCAGTTTTTTTTTTTTTTTGAAAATATCCACATAAAAAATATATATATTCTAATACGTGTGGATTTCGGAAACGACGGATTTTATTGATCCGCGAAAAACTGCTGTAGACCCAAACGAACAATTGTAATGCTATTATTTCGGCGATTAAAAATCGCGGTGTGACGGGAAATCCGTCAAATTTCGTTATGGTGGTAAACTCGTCCAAGTACTCGCTGTATGGTTAGGATTTGATTGTCGTCATAAACTAAAACTAGGCGATCACATTGTTGTATTTTGCGAGTTTTAAATTTGTTCAATCTCGAAATATACAGACCCGATCCCGTGAAGGTATTGTATAAAAAAAAAAAAAAAAAATACTCAACGAACGTTCGAGAAATAGTGCGGGGGAACGTGCACCAGAGGAGTGAGGGGTCACCACGGTACGCCCGCGCCATACATAAAATACGTATTTAGTGATACGTAATTCCTGCGATCGTCCCGATATCTTACCGTCGCGTGTTGTTTGCGATTGAAAAACCGGTGTTTCAAAATTATGTATTTTTTTTTTTCAACGCGCATAAAAGGCGACATTTGAAAAAAAAAAAAAAAAAAATGTAAAAAAAATTACGACCGCGGAGAAAGGGTCTCGTGAAGGGGCCGAGGGCTTGTGAAGAGCAGATGGGTGGGGGAGCTCTTTTCGCTATACACCGTGACGTTTTTCAAAGGACTTGTACAGCAACAATAATAATTATAGTATAAAATGGCGACACATCAAACCCCGAAATAACGCGTTTACGACCCTCTCGACGAGGGTACATGATAAAATATTTGTAAGGGGGAAAAGTCTAACGGTTACGTTTATGTATTACGCGGTTCCGACTTCCGCGATGTATTAACTGATGAGGGGAGACGGTGAGTTTATATGGGTCGAAATAAATCCCTATCGAAGAGTGTAATTTTTCTTTTTTTTTTTTCTAATTCACCTAACTCTCGTATTTAAACCGTTACCGGTTATTATATTGTCGCGATGTCGTCGAAATATTCGAATTACGCGTTCAGGCGAGGTCCGAGGATTTGACGGAAAATTGTATTAAACAGATTTCGCGACTTGTCGCCGCGATACGGCTGCTATTCATTATAAATACGCCAGTGTTACCATTTGTAGTTTGACACGAACAAACACGTTCAAATTCAATTGTATATTCGGTAAAAAATAACGGTAAAAATTCTCGTAATATATATATATATAACAATTCTATAGTGAAAAACAAACATTTTTTTAAATTAAATTTACACCGGTGACCCAAAAAAATAGGTACTGGCCGAAAACGGTTCCGCCCGCCTATAATTAACAGCCTAGAAATACCTCGGTCCCTGGAGGGCATCTAACGCGTCAAGAATGGGCAACACTTAATCGACTACGCCGCGGGTCACGGCCGCTCCGGAGAAATGCTTTTTACAAATGGAAAATGAAAGATTATCCGTGAATTGCAAATGCGGCCATTCATTGCTGCACTGTCCGTCTCCCGAATCTTGGGAAACAACGACACGCGGACAAGTCGAATAACGTTTTATTTTTTACTTAAAAATTGCATTTAAGTCGATTATCACATTTTCAAAATTAAACTGTCCGTCTAATAAATCACAAATATATTATATTATATTGTAAATACACGAGGCCTGTTCAAGAAGTTCCCGAATTTTTAACAATTTTTTTATTTATAGTGCTTACCTACAAGCTATTGAGACTTATCACCCTCGAAGTATTCTCCCTCTTGGCTTATAGACTTTTGCCAACGACGTTTCCATCGTTGAAAGCAATCCTGGAAAGCAGTTTCTGGAATTGCTCGTAGCTCCGTTAGCGAATTTACTTTTATTTCGTCTATCGTGGAAAATCCGTTGTCCTTTTCACGGAGATTTTAGTTTTGGAAATAAAAAAAAAAAGTCTGCTGGTGCCAAGTCGGGAGAATATGGTGGATGAGGAAGCACGTTCATGTGATTTTTTACGCAAAACAGATGGTTACGCGGTTGTCTTTCTGATCTTGCGACATCAACCTAGTGACAAATTTTGCTGCAACGCGGTGCATTCCAAGTGTTTCTACCGGGATTTCATGACATGAACCAACCGATTTTCCGAAATTTCTCATTTTATGAGTCTCGGTAAAAGATTTACAAAGTTTAACACAAAATTTAATATTAATACGTTGTTCGTGAATGTTATTCATCTTAAACATCGTACAATACACACGACTCGTCTACTTTGAACGCGCGCAGTTAACGGTTAGATAGCAATAAACATTTGAGATGTAATTGAAAAGATAGCTGCTTATCTCTATTTTATTTTACTCTAATAACATTTACGATACTATAAATTTTCTATTTTTAGGAATTATAGTTCGGGAACTTATTGAACAGACCTCGTATATATATATATACATACGTTATAGCTGTAAAAAAAAAATTTCTTTCTTGACACAAATATTCTTTACGTAATTTTATTTAAATTTATTCCGTAATTTTGCGTATATTTTTTTTATTCACTATGTACCCCAGTGAATTTTGCGCTAATTTCGATTGGTCTTTTGGCACCGCCAATCGGATTTTCGTTATTAATACCCATATAGACGACAATGACCATGTATATATATATATATATATATTGATTGCAACTGTTGTCTTCAGGTACTTTTAAAATGATAATTTTTTACCGATTACACCCCATCAGCCATATATGCAGTACCGTGACTACCCCACCTCCATTCATCCGTGCGTTGGACGGGACAAAGGAAAATCTTCACGAGACCATCAAATTGCGGTTTAGGACACTTGTTGTCAGCACTCGAACTTCTATCGACAACACGGAAAATTTACAATCCCATAGCGTTAATTTTAAGATTTAACAATAAAATTGTCTACGTGATAATTATCGGCGACTATGTGGTAAAATCGCGTATATTTTTACACGGTGATTATGGCTATTTTTTATTTTTAATTTATTAATGTTTATTTTGTTTTTTTTTCGGTACTCTCTCCCTCGTTCATTGATAATTTTTAAATACGTGAGCAACGTACGCGTACGCGAAATCGACGGGCCGGTACGTAATCAAAGGGGGTGTGGGTGGGCGCACGCGGCCGCCCGCCCTTTTTTTTATATGTATAAATTTTTTACGCGCGCGGTGGCGGGGGTAGGGGTAATAATATCCGGACAACAAAAGTACCGCGCGATGCGTGTCCTAAAACATTTTCGGGATTTTTTTTTTTTTCTTTTTTTCTCTCTCCGTTATTTCCCACCGAGATATTAATCGTCACGACGAGAATAATAATATAATAATATCACGTCGTCCGCTAACGGTACGCGTATATATTTGGGCATAATAAAACGAAAAGCATAACGAACCAAAAACAACAAAAAGAAAAAAACCCCACACCTCAAGTACGGCGGCACTAAAGTACCCGTATTTTATGTATTCTACATACATACACGTATACGTTTTGTATTCGCGGGTATTATAATATAATCGCATAACAAAACGCAAACACGAGGGGCGGTAAAATAATAATAATAATAATAATTTATTTTCGTATAACGCGCGGTTTTTCGGGTCACACGATTGTTTCTAGTGGGCCGCCTCCGCCGCGCGCAGGAAGCCGCGCCGCGTAATGGTGTGCGCGCGGACCGGAATACAAATTGCGGCTCGTGAACTCGGCCATTTTGTAACCAACACCGCCGCCGCCGCCGCCGCCTTGCTCTCGTGTCAACACCCTTATGGGCATAACACTGCACGCGCGTACACGCCGCAACGGTAACGTATATAATATTACTATTACTATTACTATTACTATTACTATTACTATTATTACTATTATTATTATTATATGTATTTTTTTTTTTTTTTTTGTTTTCTTTTAATGTTAATTCCGCTCCGAATGACTGCGGCGGTAATTACATCAATGGCGCGCTCGAATTACACACACATTTATACATATATAGTTATATATATATATTATAATAATAATATGGTGTCGCCCCCACTGTTATTATACTCGACTTTGAATAATATATACATTGTGTATAGGAAAAACAGCGGCCGAATATATATATATATATGCATAACGCGGAAACGGTTTTCACCGACCATCGTGCATATACGATTGTATAATATGTTTAAGTGGGTATACAAACATCCGTTTTTAGAAGGAAAGGAAGGAAACGAAAAAAAAATGGGAGTTTTATTATTATCGTCTATTATCGTCTATTGTCGTTGATGGAAGAGAGAGAGAGAGAGAGAGAGAGAGAGAGAGAGAGAGAGAGAGAGAGAGAGACGGTAAATATTATTATAATAACGGCGACGGACGGAAACGAAATATAAAATGTCGCGGATTATACCCTATTGCTCGGCACAACCGGGAATTCGGGTAATGTCGGATACGCATAGAGAAATGTACAATTCATATTATACGTATTTATCGGATGAATACGGGGTCCCGAGCGAATTTCGCCGCGATACTCGACGATTTCCGTCAAAATTTCTAACGTTCACTTTTTGGTTTTTACCGCCGAAGATAGTGCGATTTTCAAACATAAAACTCTCGAAAACTACCGAATAAACGTGAACGTGTTTAGTCGATTTGAAATCGTCATGTCGTTAATTACAATAATTACTGTTAAGTAATTTCCAAAATGCCGACTCGGAACGGGCTTCGTAATTTGGGTTACGCGTACAATTCATTGCGAGTTCCAAAACAAACATTGTCCACGAGTTACACGTTTAAGTCAATGTTGAAGAATGTTGTGACCGATTGATCCGCTACAATAGTTACAAAATAAACCGAATTGGGTACGCGATTTTAATTCGTGTAATCGGTTATTTCGATTATTCCGTTATTATTCGGTTTACTTTATGAACCGAACGGATAATAGTATTTATTTACAACGTTTATTCGTAGGACTGTTTAGGGTTTGGGAAATAATTTTTATCCAGGAAACATATAGTGGCGGCGGGCTTAACGCCGATACTCGCCGAGCAATTGATTTTTTTTTTTGTTTATCAATGAATCAAAAATGTATAAACAATATTAATATTGTAATAAAATGCGTTTTTTGTTTTTAAATAAAATGTGTTATATTAAAATACCGAAACACCGGTAGTATCGATAATTCAATACCGCCGCCGCGAGCTCTACGGTGTGGTTGACGATTACCCGTCTCCGGTGCCCGCGAGCACAAGGAATTTTGTCCCGGGAAAATGACAAAAAAAAAAAAAATAATAAAAAAAAATAAGGACAAAAGAACCGATTTTTCTCACAGCCGTTCGTATTATATATTGTTCTACACACACATGCGAGACGACGCGTTTTTGGTATCTGTCACCGCCGCCGCCGCCCGTACCGTAATCGAGTTTCGCGTCCCGACGCGAGAACTTATTCGTATTATTCCGTCTTCCGGACCCCGGACGTCTCGCGCACGTCAACGCCGGGCCGTTCGCGTATATTTTATTATATCGGGTCCGCAGACCGACGACCGGGGGGGGAGGTGAAACGTGTATTTTTACACACGTACTCGACGGGGGTTGTTTTTATGGGAATATACCTCCTGGTTCGTATATACACACACATTTATATTACACCTTAAGTATACGGTTTACCGCATAATATATTATTATTATTATTATTATTATTGTTATTATCGAGTGATACTTCCCGTCTGTAAATATACCGCATAATAATATATACCGCCACGCGCCCGGGCTCTGCTCACGGATGACGACGGCCCCGTATAATAATCGCCGGACCGAAAAACCGCACACACACACGCCGTCGTCGCACGGTAATAATAAACGCCGAGAGGAGGACGCCGCCCGTCGTCACGCCGGCATTTGCCGTCGCCCGCCGTCCGTCCGTCCGACCGGGCGGCGGTATTCTAGTAAACCCGGTCGTTACTACACTCCGAACGCGAATTGTGCCATAGAACGCAAATGGCAACGTTTAAAGAGCACGATATTTCCGAGTTATGGCCGCGTTGGTTATTTATTTTTTTTAAATAGACGTAATTTGTTGTTTGTGTGCATGGCAAACGTCTGGGAAAAACCTACGCACGGCCCTCGGTAACATATTTTGTTATTTGCGTTATTTAAACGGCCGAGTTCGGCATTGTACGCGCCACAATTTACGTCCCGAGTACAACGCAATTCTCTATATTGCCCGGCAGATAAACTGGAACAGCAAATGCCGGTGTGTGACGTCCTCTTGATAAATATTAATAAATAGGTAATATTATCGCGCACGTCGTTTTGGACACGATCAACGATATTAATGTGAACATTACTTTCTGACATATCGTTACGTTTACGTAGATTATAAGAATATTAAAGAGAAAAACACAACCTACCAATATACGGGCTACGGTGTGTTTTTATACATTGAAAAACTAACAATTTCGTTATTCGTGCCGTTCAACTGTTTTAACCTCTCCCTCGATTTTGACGAGTAACGTAACGCAATTATTTTCTTTTCTTGTCAAGTAACGTAATTACTGGTTAAAGTAATTCCTACGAAGTAAACGATACGTCACTTAAATGAACCATTATATGTTCCGAATAATGAAATCGTTAGGTTTTCGATATCTCGTTGAATATTATTGTTAATAGTTGTATTACGCGTACGGATAACGCCGATTTGATAACATCGACGATAACGGTTATCTGCAATGTTAGCATAACCGACAGAAGAAATAAGTAACGTCATTTGCAACGCCCCACTTTTCAAATCGAAGTGAAACGTAACGTGACCGAAATTCCATTTAGAGTGTAACGTGGAAGTAATTTAATTACTATTTTTTTTTTTTTTTTTTTTTTTATTATAACGTGTAACGCAATAATATTATTACATTTTAAAAATAATTACGCGTAAAACCTATGCGTTTTTGGGGGGCTGGGGTGCACACATAACGGAAAACGGTTGGGGGTACGTGTCCGGGGTTTTACTGCGCGAGTATTAAAAACGTTGTAATTACCGATGGACCGGGTCCGGAGCAACGTCGGCGGCGTCACAACAATAAATCGAATTGAATTTACCGACTTGCCCGATAAATAATCGGTTTGCCCAGTTTTCGTCCTAGAAACCCGTCGGGCGAGCACCGCAGCGGTGAATTATATCGCAAAAACGATAATTAATTATATCGCTTTACACGCGTTTAAAAGGGCGATTAAACGGTTTTTTTTCGTTTTTTTTTTTTTTTTTCTGTAAGCCATCAATATTTCTTCTCTCGTCGTCGACCACCGGCTATCGGATAGAGGTACTCATTACATACGCGTAGGGAAACAGATGGTTCGGGTCGGTTGCCGCAGCCGCTCTCTCTCTCTCCCGATGTTCGCATCTCGTCTCGTAATATTTAATATATATATATATATATATATACATATATAGACACCGAATTAACAAAAAAAAAAAAACGAATTCATATAATATATCCGCCCCGTTTTATTAAAGCCAATTAGGGAGAGTTTATAATATACGTCTACCTTTTTTTTTAATAATCGATCGATTGGACCGCAGGTACAATTATACTAACCCAATCGAAACTAACCGGGTCCGCACGTCGGCGATAGTGCGCGATAATTTACTATCGCGATTGACGACAGTAGAAGGAATATATCGGGTTTTTAGTGTATATTTGAATATACACTTTTTAATGTGTATTCGAGTCGGTGTGCTGTCACGACGGTAAAACATAAGGGTAATAAATTACGAGTCCACACTGATGATGTATAATGTTGTCCGGGGGATGGGACAGTAATCGTTTACACGTGTATCAGAGTTACGTAACTCGGTTATTTTTTCTATGACGTCTTCGATTAACGTAGAAAGGAAACGAAATCGTTTTGTCACATGTAGTGAAATTATACACGTGACCTACATGTTTAGAAAAGTCGTCATCGTTTTTTTGGCATTTCGGCCATATCGACAATAATTATTTCAACTATACCGATAATTTTTGTTGTTTTTTTTTTTCAACTTATAACTTCCGTACTAATGACTCGATGTATTTAACTGACCGACAACTATATACCTATAATATTTTTTTTAATATAAATACATAATAATTTGTATGCAACTTAGTTATGTCTAACTGTAACTTGTAATCGGTTACTCGGAATATAATAATGCAGTTACCTTAAATTCGGAGTAACTCGAATAATTCATATCGATTCGGTCATTCCTGAACCATTCTAGTTACTATCGTGTTGTCGAGACGCAGTTGCTATTAATATTATCGCACAAAAAAGCACGAGTATCTTTTCACGGTTCGGCCCGTTCACAAGGCGATATTATGGGTCGACCGTAATGAATTTCGCGCGGCTATCGCGTAAATCCACCACCTATCACCGTGTGGATCGGGCTTAAAAAATACTCGTGCAAATAATAATTTTTTGTTTTTTTTTTTTAAACCGAGAAGCTTTATTTTATGTATACGCCCTATAGATATTATTATAGGAGAATTCGTATTACGCGTCACGCAGTCGTCATCGCATTTTATACGGACCGTCCATTAATTTGCCGTTTATTCGTATCGGGCACGAAAATGTCGTTTGAAATGTCGGCCGCACGCATATAGTGTAATAATCGTCGCCGGGTATATTATTTCCGGCCATATAAATAACGAAAATAAATAATTTATTACCCGACCGTAGATTATACAATTATTTACCGAACGGTAATCAAGAATTTCGCGATAAAATCGCGGTCGGCGTAAAAAAATATAGATTATCATGTCCCCGGCCCCGTATTATGGTCTCTATAAAAAAAAAAAAAAAAACACCGTACTTCTTAAGATTCCTAGTGTAGTTTTACTTAAGACGTGTGGTATTTTTGTCTCTCGGGGAACCCATTTTCGGTTGGTAGAAATTTTACTAATTTATTATTCGCGTTGTATTTTGAAATATCAATAAGTTACCCAATATTTGATTGAAAATAAAATTAACGAAAAACTGACATATTGTCGATACGTCAGGTTTTTTTTTTTTTTTTTTTTTTTTGATTTGTAGGTTAACCTTAGCTGTACAAGGGGAAAAACACGACTAATATTACTCCGCTCAGAATCGGTTATTTTTTTTCTTCAAAATTAAAATGATTTATCGTTGCTTTCAGTGTATAAATTAAATTACCCCGTATCCTAAATACCTTCCAAACTTCCCGTTGCAAGTGGCCCGCCCATGACGGCGCGATATATACGTCGGGGTTTTTTATTTTTTTTTATTTTTTTTTTTTAAATAATATATAATAGCGATGAACGGCAAAACTGGTAAGATTATATGAAAGACCTCCTCGACGCGACGGCGGTGTCACTGCAGAAATAATTATTTCCTCCGGGAAAATTATTATTTGCAGACAACAAAAAAATACGGGTAGTAAATTTCGCGTTTACAATATTATTGTATTTTTGTGTGACCCAATGAAATTACCGACGACGGGGCACTGCTCTTTGGCACGGTACGCCGCCATCAGCGGCATTATAATATTATAATTTAACTACAATCCTAAAAAAAAATAAAAACATGATATACGAGTTAGCCGGTACAGTATAATCGTAAATCGGTATATACCGGTGTTATTAATAATTGTATAAGTTATTTGAGAAATGTCGAATTTTTCAGTAATGAAATTGTCGATTTTGTCGATAATTTTATTAGAACAACCTCTCCCACCAGAATACACCAAATATACGCCTAAAATACTAAAAAAAAAAAAAAAAAAACACCGACAATAAATGACGATACGTCGCACAGTGACAACAAAAGTTGGCAAATAATATTTTCGACCAGAAATCATAGTCCGATCGAAAATTGTATAAACTATTTCTTGTCGTAAATTTTGTCTAGTTACTGCATTGGAAATGTGCATTTTGATTTGGCTTTTAGTTTTTTGAATAACGGGTAAACACCGAGAATATTTACGCAATAATAGTTTTCGATTTTGTTTTACTGTTGCGATTCAGCAGAAAATAACCGTGAAAACTTCAAAAATTTGTTCGCATACTTATACTACCCCTGTCCTACGTGATATGATTGTCAAAACATTTTAGAGCTGTTTTTTCGTTGCGGTTTTACAGTTATTCGAAAATTGAAAATTGCACGCGTCGTCGGTTATACGATTATTAATTAATTTTTTTCGTCCGGATTTTACCTTGGCGGCTATATGGGGGAAACAAAAAAAAAAAAAAAAAAACATCACAAATAATACGCTAAGTCGGTTTATCGAGCTCCGCTAAAAAATAGGTACGTTTTTTTTTTTTTCACCATTTTATTGCAATGACCTATCGCGTTGCTTTTCGGTATACCTTGTGCCCCGACTTGGGCGCCCGCAACGGTGGCGGCCTACCCGAATTGTCATTGAACAAGGCGAGGATTATGTGTGTGCGTGGAAACGATAATCAGACCCGTATATAGCAATGCAATAGGTAATAATGGGATTTATTTATAACGGGCGATATTATTGTGTATATTCATTACGATATTGTCGGGCGCATAATAAAAAAATTATAGTGTTCGGGTTAGTTGCTCGTTTATAATATAATTAGTCGAGATTACAAAACGCGACGTGTACACGCGGTTTTCAACGCCGGTGCTCACGGGCAACCCGATAACAATTATTATTTTACACACTATGATAATGTACAACCGACCGGATTATTGCGTATTTTTTTTTTTTTTTTTTTTTTTTTTTTTTGGCGTCGTTGGCCGTGTTTAACATCATCACGGGCGTATAAATAGGTGTAACTAGGCAGAAACACACTGGTGCGGAACGAAATTGCATCGGGCGCTCTTCGCCGACTGGCAAGCGCTTCCGAATTTTAATTGGGACGGACGCCCGGCAATAATAATTAAAATAATAATAAAAGATTACAATTAAAAATATTTACAAAAAAAAACCCCAATTAATATAGCGTACGAGCATACAAATTACAATTAAACACGTAATCCGGGTACGGGGGGGGGGCCCCATAAATTTCCAAAAAAAGAACAATCGCCCGGGACTTGCTAAAGTAAATCGGACGGATTAAGAAAATTACCAGAACGTAGCTGTTTTCTAGACGTTTTAGCGATACCCCTATACCGTATATCGTAATTCCAATGGTCATCTCAACAAGTGGATACGTTTTCTTCCTCTGGCCTACCCGACGCGGATTCGCGTGACAAACCGAGGATTATGCCCACAACTCCCGGACGGAGCAATATCGGAATTATTTGAGGTTATGGTCTACGATTGATTTTTTACTCGTCGGGTTTACGGGGGGGAGAAGTATCGACCCCCATCTTTACCGATATCGCTTTCCGGATTTCTACATTCTGGCCGTTTGTTTTCTGCACCAAAAAATCCGCCACGTCCAAACCCCGTCACTGACCGCTCCAATGAAGTTTATACGCACAAGTCATAGTCGCGTTTCGAGTAGGTCACATTTTAAAGAAGAAAAAAAAAAACCATAATAACACACAGTTGTGTGGAATATTATAAACAAATTGTAATTTTCCTCTGCGAAACCCACCTTATATAACATTTGATACATATTATCCCAATACCCCATATGTCAGGCTAACAACCAATGCAGTTAAAGCCTAAATTTTTTAAATAAAAAAAACCAAACAAATTATCTTGTGATATTTCGGGACAGGAAGTCATTGAAATAGTGCGCCTTGTCTATATATTGCAATATCCGGACATTTGAAAGTATTCTAATTGCCGGCCATCGAAATACGATGGATTTTCCAATAAAAAAAAAAATAAAAATGCATTTTACTAGGTTTTTTATATATATATAAAACGCTCGACGGAATGTTTTTTTTTATTAAGGAAGGCGTGGGGCGGAGAGGGTGATTTTTGAGGGTTTATTTCGATGATGATTTTTTTATTGTTTTTTGTTTGCAAGTCCTCGGTAATAACGAATAAACGGTGGCCGCAGGTAAGTTTATATTATACCGACGACGGAGGGACGATTTTTCGGGGGAAACTTCAATCCGAAGAGAATCGCTGAGCAATAAGGGTTCGCCGGGGCGGCTTAGCTGCGGCGGTGAGGGGCGGCGATGAGGGGAGGCGATGAGGGGCGGCGATGTGGGACGGTGATGAGGGGGGTGGGAGGGGGTTCGATAGTCGTTTAATAAATTCAACATAATAAACGCAGAGGGATATACTATATTACACTCGGGCGGCGGCGGCGGCGGCGGGATATCATTAAAGCGGAACGGGCGTAACGAACCGCCTCCGGGAGAGGGAAGGGACTAAGTATTTTCAATTAGTGTGTCCGCCGGCGCGTATTAATTTACATGGCTTCGCCCGTCCCTCCCGCCGCGGCGGTATAAACCCCGGTATACCGGCCCGGTACAATATAATAATATTACAGAAATTCCCGGGGCGCGCACCAAATCAATGCCCCCGCGCGCGCACGCAGCTGTGTTTGTTTTAATCGCCGCCGAAAACCGTCACGTCGTCGTAAACAATGCTCGCGCGCGCCCGCGTACATACATATATATATATATATAGAAAGAGAAATACTATTATAATAATAATATACAAGTACATATATATATATATATATATACAATAATATTATACTTTAAATACTTTGTACTTTGTATACTTTTATACGATTTTCCCGTCGCGTCGCCGCGTAATTAATGGCCGTCCGTCCGTGCGGACCCGTACGACAAATTATTATAATACGACCAAACGACGCCGGCCCGTCGGCCGTTTATTTTATTAGTTTTCTTTTTCTTTTTTTTTTTTTTCATTTTACAATACGTACAAAAATATTAATACCCCCCCTCCCCCGTAAGCCGTAAGTCGGCGACACGCGTTTACGCGATTATACGATAATACATAGGAATAAATAAAACGATTAAATAATACAGTCGGAGGACCCACCATCCCCCCTGGGGCCGTAGGCTAGGGCTTTGATCCGCGCTTTTATACAATATACGAGATACCAAAAAAAAAAAAAAAATAAATAAATAATGTCAATTCGACGAGCGAAAGAAAAACTATTGTATTGTCTATAAACTTATATAAAACCAACTAAGGACAATTAAGGACTCTGCCACCCCTCACACGATCATTCCCCATTTAATTTTTCCAACGTCGGTCGACAATCCCAAGAACACCGAGACGATCAGCACAAACGCCAAGCGATTAACGATCTTTCTCTTGTCCCCAATAGGCGCGCTTATGGGTATGGCCCCTCTATTCTATGGTGTAAACCGATGTTTCTTAACCTTTTTTTTTTATATCACGGAACACCGAACAATGATATTTTTATCATGCGGAACCCCTATGCAAATTATCTTTAAAAAGAAGAGCACACAAAATATGGCGATAAACGGCAACATTAGCGTTGCGCTAAAATACTATTTTGATAAAAGCACTTTCGTGGAACCCCCAAGTGATTGAGAAACACTGGTGTAAACGGCATAAAAGTGTCCTGTGAGTAAACCTAACCTAACCAACCACCCCCCTTTTTTTTTTTTTTTTGTGACGTTTTTCTCTAATTTCGGTACAAAAGGCAATTGTTTTGACGGAAATCAATTTATAATTTTCTTTTATCTTGTTATTTTGTGTATTGACAATATGGTTATGTTAAAACTATTGTTTTCTCGTTATCGACAACACTATACCGCGGCCTATTCTATGGTTATGAACACCTTTCACAGAGCCACAAAAGCGTATCTACAACCGCGAATTATCATTTATCAGTAATCTAGATAACACTGGCATAGAGTACCTACCTAATATAATATATTAATTGTATAAAATAAATATCGATTAATAGTTTTAATTATATCCGTGAAACGTACAACAAAACAAATCAAGTGAGCTCACCTTTGGTTTATATATAATTTTCGAAAAATTATCAATTCTCCTTCAACCCGCCAATACCTGGCCCGGATTACGCCACCGAGTAAGTATATAATATTTTCGGGAACGAAACCGCGGTGAGAAAAATAACAATAAACGAGTTTCGAGGATATAATCTATAGGTTTTTTTTTTTTTTTTTTTGCTTTTGATTTACGACAGTTTACAAAACAGAGATAGCCGGACGAAACGACCGTGTTTATCGTCGTTCCGCACGCCGCCGCAAATAGGCTCTCCGAAAAGTAACCGTGGGATCGCCGGTAGGGCGGGCGAACGTTCGCGAATTCGTTTATTTAAAAAGAGAGGTTCGGGACCGGGCCGCAGCGAGCTTTGTTAGCAAATACTCGACGGGTACCGATGCGTGCGTAACCCGTCGACTGGCGGCGGGCGACGGCTGGGCGGACGAGCGCGCCCCCTTCGCACAAACTAGATTGCGGGTTAATCGTCCGGAAAATAGCTTGCGCAAAGTGAACGACGGCGACGAGCGGTATGCGGGCCACGAGGAAAATCTATTACACGGCGTATACCCGCCGACGAGCAGCGGCCGCGCGGTACACGTCGCCGCGTATACCGCGGTCCCGGGCGTCACGTTTTCCGACCCGTTTCCCATTAAACGCGCGCGTTTACCCGTCCGTCCCGTCCGCGATTTCCCGGACGGTGTATATATATATATATATATAGTACAACAACAACAACAACAACACGCCCTTTGACAAACGACAACCCCGAACACGACGGCGGCGCGCTCGGTTTCGCGTGTGCACATCGCGCCTCGCGCGAGACCAATTGGCGAATCAGAAATTTTAATAATCTCGGTGACGCCGCATACTTATCACAGATTCGTCGTCGAAACGGAGCACCGGAATTCTACTCGACGTGATGATACGTTTCCGTCCGGACGAGCGCGTCGGACGAGAGGAGTAGAAACGAACGCAAAAAAAAAAAAAAAAGTAACCCTCGCCCGCGTTTAATATCGTTTATAATAGAAAAGGCGATTTATTTTTCGCCGTTAACTCGTCGGGATATTTTTTTTTTTTTTGCTTTAAATTTTTTTTATTTTTATTTTCGCGCGATTCACGGTCGATAAAACACCAAAGTTTGTTTGTTCGGTTAGGTTTTTTTTTTTTTTTATGATTTTTAATCGTGCGTATTATCGTACACTTTTCCGATAATAGCGCGCATCGCGAGGGGCTAAACGGACATTCCAATTATTATTATAAATAATTATATTATGTCCGTATTATAAAATAACGAGCGCCCGTAATAATATTCTAAGCCGGCGTATATAATTCGTCGGGGTATAAATATTATGTCGTAATAAAAACCTCGGGGTCGGCGCGGTACACGCGCACAAAAAGATATATGTATATTTATTATTGCGGCAGCAGTGAAAGAGTTCGGTTGGGGTTTTAGACGAAAAACAAAAAAAAAAATAAAAATTATTATTATACACATTATTACAATATTAACGTCGGAATAAAAGTAAAAGGATATATCGCCGACGCGGTCCTTTTCACGTGCCTGTATACACATAATATAACATATAATATAGCGTTGTAATACACTCTTCTTACATCACGGTTTTTGAGTTTTCCTAAGAGTATTATTATTACTATTACTATTATTATTATTATTAGGGTTGATTTTAACGATTTACACACACAGTCCTTTTTTTTCCTCTCTCTCTCTCCTCTCTTTTTGTCCTTCTTTGAAAGAAAACGTCCCGACAACGTCCGGGCATAAAAATAATAATAATAATAATATTATATTATGGAAGTAATAATAATACTCACGTATCGTCGTGATATATATATATACTATAATGAATAGTATAAAAATATAAAATAAAAACCGACTTGGCAATTACTTGGTCGTACATTATACGGGCGTAGTAATATTATTGCCCACCTCCGTTATAGTAAATTGTATAATTAGTACGAGCAATAATATTAGTAGAATAGTAGTCGTGTTCCATCGGTAAACAAGAGGAGGCAGTAGTGATATTGTATTTTTAGTATTACTATAGTTGTTGTAATAAGTAGTGATATTAGTGTATTCGGTATTATGGTAGCGGCGGCTATATTACGTAATAGTATAATATACGGTGTGCTCCTATTAAACAAATCGAATGACAACTACAACAACAACAACAACAACACGATGGTAATAGTGTAATGATGATATTATATTATTACACGCGCCCGCGTCTCAATTATTATAAACCGTGCCCGCGGTCAATAACGACGCGCCGGCGTAACGTTTTCGTTTGCCTAGCCGGCGGCGGCGGCGGCGGCGGCGACGAGATTCTTACACCGCCCGATAAGAGTTACTCTCTCCCCCCGTACCCCCCCCCCGCCCATATTATATACTTCGATAATTGTTTCGCGACGTTATCGTGTGCCGGAGCGAAAAAATTATTGGGAAGACACGCAAAATATCGACAACGGTTCAACAATCGTTTTGTAAACATCTGTGAAAACTGTTTTTTTTTTTTTCTTTCTCTGTGTCGTTACGCTGTTTTCACAAAATGGTTACACAATACTGCCGTCTACCCGTACTCAAATCCATAAATCGCATTTAGAATATTTACCGAACTCGACGTGACGCCGAAAAGATGATAAAAGACGATTTTCTTCTCGGCTTGAGAATATTAAAACAACACATCGCAGTCGGTCGACGGACACCAAACTCGAACCTTTTATGATTGATGGGCGTCGAAAAAGTAATATCGGCCACGCTGGACCATGATGAAATAATCAATCTAGTCTCTGGTGATTTTGTTGTGCACTTATCGAATATTTTAACTAATTTTTTATTTTAAAAATGACCAACGTCTCTGTGTAATTATTTCGTTTGAAACTACCTATGGTAAAAGCTAGTAATTCTATCAAAAAATATAAATCGTTTCAAAATACTAATAATTACCATTATGAATTCGTGTATTTTATGTTTATGTGCATTACTGTGCAAAAAAATCACGCGATTTAGTTAGTTTATACGTCTGTCAATGCGAATCTATTGTCTATGAATCTAATTTCCCGCGGTCGAATTTCGATGGCTATGCGTCCCCGGGCACGTATACGATGAATAAGTAAAAAAAAAAAAAAAAATATAGAAATTTGATATTCGAATTAACACCCAATAGCGTTGTACTGTATCCGGGGACATATTACACCACGGCGGAGTAAGTTCGCGTCGGTTCCAGTTTACAACAGGCAAAATAACAATAATAATGTAATAAAAATATTGTAAATCGTAATAACCAGCGCGCACCGCGGCGTAGTAGTGTTGTTGTTGTCGCTAATCGTACCCCGGGCCCGGGCGGTTGTGTCGGCGGTAATCGAGAATTTCGGGGCCCCGTACCGGCGGCGGCGGCGGCGGCGGCGGCGTGCGGGCGGGCGTGCGGACGAGCGGACGGACGGACGGAAGAACGATACGATTACACCGTCGTCGGCGGTGCTCGGCGAATACAAAAATAAAAATAATAATAAAATAAAATAAAATAAACTCCGTCTAACAACGATGATAATAATAATCATATAATGATTGCGCGCTCTTGTGTTTCGGACTGTATTATAGACGCGGCGGTGGTGTTCATTACAACCAGAAAATAATACTCGGATGTACATAACGAAATGATTAATACAACGGCGGCGGCGGCGGTTCATTAGGATTTAGGTAGCGGATCAATTTGTGTTTGCGCAAACGGTCGCCGCCGCCGCCGTCCGTCCGCGTGTACACGACATACAGGGTGAGCATATTACTTTTTTTTTTTTTTTTCTTATTTACCGCCATGTAATCCCTTAATAAACAACGTTTTACGGTTTTCGGTGACGATTTTTAATTTTTCACTCGTATACCCGTACATTTTCCAAATGTACCATATTTTTTTAAATTTTTTTTACGTGATATATATATATATATAACATGATAAAGCTTGAATGAAGAAGCCACTCAGTGTGATGATGACAATACCTGACGTACGGTTCGATTTAAAGATTTGGATAATTTTTTTTTTTTTATATTAATTACTAAGGAGGTGTCTCCAAACGTACCGTATTAATTTCGAAAACTATTGTCTTTTCGAATCCGAGCAGATAACGCAGCCGGGTATATATTATACGAGAAGCACGCAAGTCGGGGCTGGGTGTACTCGTATAAATTCGTTGCCCGTGCTGTACGGGAATCACAAAGGGTACGGATTTTTCGATAACCGCGATCCGATAAAAACTGTTGAATAGAACGAGAGAGAGAGAAAAAAAAAAAATTAAATTTACAAAATGTTCGTACCGACAATTGGCGATAAAAGGCACACCCTGTATAACGCGTGCGCATCTCCTCCGGTTATTATTATAACTCTCGGATCACCGTGGCGTGTGTGTATATTACACGTGTTTTAATTTTTTTTTTTTTTCCTTTTTTTCTCCAGTCTTTTTTTTAATTTTTTTTTATTATTTTTTTCGGTGTTGTTATACGCGCTATAGATACAGTACAATATAATACGGCAGCCCCTTTTGTTTCTATATTTTTTACTCCGCGATTATTGTTACATATTTAAGGACCCGAACAAAAGCCCACTGGCCGTGTGTGCACAGCCTCTTAAAATTTAACGAAAAATATTTTTATTTTTTTTTTTTTTAAAACAATATAATAATGTTATTATCGCGTTTACACACGACGACGACGTGTTGATATCGTCGAACGGACCATTCTAATTGTGTATATATTTTTATACGCATTATTGTATTTATGATGAATCACTTTTTATATACGACCGCCAGAGATTGTTTCCGAGAGAGTAATATATAATATTATTATATTATATCTTTAAAATCTCCGTCATTAATGTCAGCGGAATACCTTCTATTTCATTTTTATTTTTTTTTTCTATCCGGTTTCATTTCATAAATATATATATATACGTACTTTATGAGATACTCATATAACTATATATTATATGCTACCGTTGTAACCTGTGTCCGGTCGACGACAGGCGCAGGGGAAGCAGATCGTTTGAGAGAAGAAAAAAATCAAACCGATATGGCCGAAACGCTATATTTTTTTTTTTATAAATACACGCGGCAGCCGGGGCGAACGCAAAAAAAATATTCCGAGATGGTCAAAAATATTGGAAAATGTTCATAAATATCGTACTTGATATATGATCTATATATATATATATATATATATATAGATTTGGTTTCCACGGTAAATCAACAAATGTTTTTTTAAAAATTTCCGACTCGTCCGGTAGTTTTTCCAATAATTTTCTTTCGTAAAAACCGTGTTCTGACAATTACGAACACAACAATAAAAAAAAAAATCAGCCAAATCGGTCGCGTAGTTTCTGAGATTAGCCGTCTCAAAGAAAGGTTGTTGAAAGTAGTTTCACGTTTATATATATATATATATAGATATTAATCTATTTAATTTTTAAATCTCACGGGAAACTTTGAAAATAACTATAAAATTGATAGGTAATTTATTTTTAACATTTTTCCTGATATTTCCGGAGGGACGTGGGTAGAGCCCCCAAAACTATCTCCTGCGTACGCTCTTGGCCCGGGGTAAATCCCTCTGGCGGATATCGGTGCACGAAAATATTCCACGTCGTCTTCTAGAATATCTTCGATAGGTTTAAATACTCCCGTATAGAAAATCTACCGGTAATCGTGCGGAAACCTATGGAATCTGGTGACTCGCCGTTATCACCGGAGGGAATACCCTCTTGGTCGTTTACTATCTCGGTCTGATTATAACAGACGACAGAAATTTCCCTATATAATATATAGGGAAATTTTATACAATTTCCACCATCATAATGTATGTTCCAAATGTTCATAAATCCGCTAGTTATGTCACACCGAAACCGTATATATGCATAGTAAAAAAAAAAAAAAAAATGTATATATTTCACTGAAAAATATTCTCATGTGTCGTCTCGGGTTAGGTTTTAAATTTATTAAAATAAGGTTGGCGGGTGGGGAACTTTTAGCCATTTTTGCCGAAATGTGAGGGGGTGGGATTTTCCACTGTAAATTGACAGTACATGACTAATATGGAATAAGGAAATATTAAAAAATTAATTATCGAAATGATGAAATTAATATTATTGTCGACGAATTAATAGATATAATATATATATATACGTACGTCATTACGGAATCAGAATGATCTAATATATAGTAATCAAGTATTTTTTTTTTTTATTTGCCATGTCCTGGCCCCGATTTAGCGCGAGTACCTTGGCGACTGGTAGTCGCCCGACCTCCGTTTTCGAGAGGCCCGATTTCGATTCATTGTATATATATTACACTTGTTCGCTGCCGAACCGGTGGTATAACCAAAAAATTATCCTATGACGACAACATTATTGATGAATTCGCAAAGGAACGCAGAGAAAATCCATGTTTTTCCGGAGTTACAATAGAGTTTTTGAAATAAAATATACATTTTTTTTTTTTTTTTTTTAACGGGGGTGCCGGCCTCTTGAAGATCAAAGTCTTAAAATCTGTAAACCAGGCCCTGGGCCATACCTTATTTATATACACACACGCCACCGAGGACTCCATTGCCGTTAAGTATATTTTCAATAACGCAATCAAGTCGATATACGCGAGTTCGCCGGCGTGTAATTATTATTATTATAGCCTTACGCCTTCTTCGTACCGGTGGTGAAGAACGCGCCGCGACACGGGGGAAGCATTGTATGCAAATTTATAATTGTGCGACGGCCCGCCGCCTTTTTTTTTTTTTTTTTTTTTGTCTTTCTTTCTTTCTTTTCTCGTCATTTCTCTTGCATTGCCGGGGCCTCTTTTAAAACGTATTATTTTTGGACACATCCGCGCTGTGTTATTAACACTACTTAGGGCGCGGGATAATAAACACCGGTTACGGAACCGGCCGCGACGACGAAATCTTCACGGTCGGCTAACGATTGTGATTACCTCTATTGTCTTTCTCTCTCTCTCTCTCTCTCTCTGTGCATATACAACATACGGTATACACCCAGATCCGATTATGACTATATACGCGCGCAGTTATAATTTCAGTAGAATAGGTAATAATAATAATAATAATAATAATAATAATAATCGCACTCCTTCAGTATATAAGTGAAAACGCGCCGTTGGAGATTTCCCTGCGTTGGCACACCTGCGGCCAACAACAACAACAACAACACAGCAGCCCCGTTACGGGTTATATTATAGGTTACATCGTATTTTTTTATTATTTCAATTATTTTTCCGCGACGCCGTTTCCCATTGGCCGAACAGCATTAGTAGGTCTATACAGAGGTCCCTATAGAGGGGTTTTATTTTATTTTTATGCGATTTAAGTATATACGCCTTGTAATGATACAATAATAATATACAGTATGATAATAACACGGCGATCGTGCGCGAGATTAAGCCAACTACATATAGAAATCACCCCCCCCCCCCTCGTAATAAACCTATAATAAATAATAAATAATAATATTCGTCTCATATCGGGTTAAAAAAGCGTATTTAGATTATTGGAGAGTATTGCTGTAACGACGGAAATGCGTATAAAACGGGTAGGTGTATACAATTACAATTGAATATCGATGATTTCTATACAGGTGGTACATGGCGGTACACGATAGTTATCTATCAGCATCCGCATGATAGATAATACATAATACATAATGCATATATATAATATACGTGTTATGTGTTATGGCTAATGATGACAATTGGATAATGTCGACATTGTCCGGCAAATAATGTTAACGTTGGCCGGTCGACCGTGGTCAATGTTACATTTAACAAATGCAAACGTTTTTTTTTTTTTTTTATAAACACTATACGACTATTATAGAGATATCGGATCGTTTATTTATTGTAATACATTCCTGACGGTTTAGATCTTAATTGTAAACCGTATTACATATTTTGCGCGATTCAAAGTGCCCGTGGACGATCGTCGTCCAACATAGATAATTATGAAAATATATAGCAAATAAATAACTATTAAATTGCGTTCGTATTATTGAGACGGGTCACCGGTACAATAGTTTGTCCGGACATTATCCAGAATGCCCTGGGCGTTGTCGTATTATCCGGTTAACGTGCACATTGTCCAAGATTTCAACAATATTAACATTTGGCTAATGTCCATCGTTATCCAATTTTCAACATTGGCCATAACATATTATATTGATCGTAGAGTTAATTTCGATAGGACATATATTTATATTGCGCCCACACTGTCATATTGTTACTATCACTATCGAGATATAGTGGTTATCGCGCGTACACGATAGTTACTATCGTTTCTGGGATTTTCGCGACTGGTTATGGTAAAATACAATTATTGCACAACCATAATTGACAAAGTTATTATACGTGTTAGGACCGTAATAACGCTGTACCTATACATTAATAATATAACATAAACCGATTTAACGCTTAGAATTATTTTTAATTATTTAACAACACACGTAAATTATATATTAATGCGCGTTAACCCATATTTTTTTATTAAATAACATGCACGCGGAAAATAAATTTGCATAGTTAAAATTACACTGTTGTATGAAAAAAAAAGTACCTATGGCATTTTGTCTTTCCTTAAGGGGGCAAACAATATATTATTACATAATAATTGCTATTATGTTTGCGGTAATTATTAAAAACTAAAAGTTATATGCATAAAGTATTATGTATTCATATATATTATTATTATCGACTTACGAAATTGTGAAAATGAGACAAACGCATAATTTTTAAAGCTGGGCAAGTTAACTAATTTTTTTTTAACTAGTTTATCTTATATATATATATATATATATATATATATATATATATATATATATATATATATTAGTTATGTTATCTTAAATACTAAAACGTAACTAAGCTAAGTCAAAGTTTATTAAATTTGAGGAACTCTACTAAGTTACGTATTATGTTAGGCAAGTTTTCGGTAAAATAATAAAGTAAGTTAAAAATTACGATTGTTTAAATTCCATTTATACTATACGAGTCTCGTGTAACCCATAGGTCCGTCTTGTTATATGTATATTAGTGATATTCAAGTAAATATAAGTATTTTTTGTCGGACAAAAAAACATAGGTACACGGGTTATGATGAACCTCCTGTCAAATTTCCGTGCATTTCTGTTCAACCAAAACAGTTTTAATCAATTAATTCGGGGAAAAAAAGTTCGCGAAATGACGCGTGATTTTAACGATTTCCTTTAAAATTGTAACTTTAAACGCTTATAAACAAAACTACTACATTACGCTCAACTTATTTCTTTTACTAAAATATATAGCTTATGATAAACCTGGTGTAAAATTGTAAGTATTTCTGATTGGTCAAACCAATTGTGTCGAAATAAAAGCAAACAACAACTGAATAAAATGGAAAACTTAAAATAGTTAAAACAATTGTTAGATTGTTTTGAAAATTTGTCTATCCTTAGGAAGGGATAATATTAATTTTCTGTGAAAATGTCAGGTCTTAAAAATTATTTTTAAGAATTAGAGCAAAAAGATAAATCGTAAAAATAATCAAACGGCATTATTTGCTGTAAATTATCACGGTTTTTTCTGTCCTAATTATAAAGAAAACTACAACAAAAATGAAAAAATAATCTCTTTAATGCACCAATAGCAGATCCAAAATGTTATTAGAGAAGGTGTTACTCTTGAAAATCGGAACAGGACGTCGAGTAGAAAATTAGTGTATGGATAAAAAAAAAAAACATTACACACATCATAGCGAAAACCAATACGTTTTTCGTTTTGCTCAGAATCTAAAAACTATACTGCGGAATAACATTAAAAAAAAAAAAATAAATAATAAAAATATAAATAGCATCGCGATAATTATAATATTGTACCGTAGCAACGGAAAACAATAGCGCGCGGCCGGTATTTAACAACACGACTGACATGACGTTAAAAAAACCTGTACATTTTTTTTTTTCGGGATTTTTTTTTTTATTCTTTTTTAGCGGGCGACGTTATAATAGACGTTTAAAACGCGCGATACTCGTCGTAAACCGCGTGGCCGGCCGTCGTTTATACGTTGAGGATGTAATTTAAAAATTCCACAACGAGTAAACGACGAGAGCACTAACCGAGGTTGCCACGAGTATAAATTTCCAAAATTCCCCGACTATACAACGTATTCTAGAGAGTGTCCAGAGAGCATTTTCCGTACCGCGATTGAAATTGAATCTCATATAATCATGAGAAATGTCTAGAAAACCGTAAGTAGTAAAATTAAAAATAATACGCATATCCAGAAATAAACGTGCCCTGGGATTACACGGGATACAAAAACCAGGACATTTCCAGATTTTCCAGATTCGTGGCAACCGCGCAGTACAGTACATTATATGGATACCGAGTGTAGGAGTAAACGGTCGATATCCGGCAGAGCGCGCGCCGCGCGTTAACGTCTCAATAGAGACGGCTTGGAAAAAAAAAATATATATATTTATAACCTAACCGACCTCCCTAACAACCGGGGGGGGGGAGGGGCATATTATTTATTAATTAAAAAATTGTTCGAATTATTTTTTTATTTATTTATTTTTTTCGCGGTCCTATTTCCCGCGATTTGCGAATAAGACGCGTCTAGTATTTTGTATACGGCGGGGTGGGTGGGTGGGTGGGAAACCTCGGCAACGGGGCCGTTTATATATAAAAAAAAATAATAATAATAATACGATGGCGGCGGCGGCGGCGGCGGCGTGATGTGGGCGTCCGGATGCGACGCAGAGGATATTGTATGAAGTTATTATAAAAGTGTCCGAAGATCGCGGACCGGATAAGACGGGCGCGCGCGCGCGCGCGGTATAAGTAGTATTAATATATTATATACACGTCTACAGAGAATATAATATACACGTATTAAAATACACACATTATATATACGTATACGTATAGACAATATACGGTAATAATAATAATAATAATAATAATACGCGTGTATCGAACGGGACGAAGTAGTGTCCGGCGCGGAGCGGTGCGTCGCCGTCGCCGTCGCTGCGCGACGCGGTGCGGTGCGGTGCGGCACGACGCGGCGGCGTGTATAGCGGACCCGCCGTGCGGAGGCGCTCGCGGTGGTGGGGCTCTGTCAGGTTGTCGGTACCTTTGAGACCACACACCTCTGCCTTCCAATTAGAAGGTGCCGGTCCGGCCACTCCTTTAGGCCGCCGCCGCCGACAACAAACGCGCCGGCAATCGTACGGATTTTGTTTCGGTCCTATCCCTATATTATATATTATAATAATATAATATAATATACCTATACCTCCTATACCACCTATATATATATATATATCGCTATATTATATTATATATTATATTATACACGTGTGTGCACTCTGTCGTCTTATAACGCGTACACCTATATACTCGTGTGTGTGTGTGTGTGTGTGTATATATATAATGCTCATTACTCAATGACGGCCGCGGCCGAAACGGCCTCCGGCCAGCCCGGGCCGCTGCGCCGGAAGACGAAGAGACCGCCGCCGCCGCCGACCGATGGGTCCCGCTATATTACCGGCCCGCTATTGTAACGCTACCACCGCTATACACATGACGATACGGGGCACATTCACCCCTAACAAAAATAATATCCACTCACGATTTACAAAAACCCTATCGACGACTTGTATAATATATTGCGCGGCTATTTTTTTCTATATTTTTTTTTGATATTACTCCCCCCCCCCACTCCTCACTTTGAAATATCACCTATGGGCTCCGGGGTGTTACTGTTGAGTCGTTTCGCCGCGATTTCGGCCATCTAGTGCCGTATTTACCCGGGAAACAATCCTCAGTGATTTTTTTTATTTTATTCTCATCACTATTTCGCGTCGTAAAACGAAATACAATATTATGTCCCGTAGTTTCAGTAACGCACGCGGGATTTTCTATTAACGGGCTGGGGATTCGTGCTTATAGTTATTGTATTTATGCAGTCGAAACAATTGGCTATTATAATTTTAAAAAAAAAACTCGGACGGGGCGAGAAGATCGGGACCAGCGACCTCTGGATAAATACACACCCCCGCGACAAAATTCTAAATTCGACACTGGGTTAAATTGCTTATCGGGACCGGCAGTGGTTTGATTAGGCAATTAAAAATATATTTTCTATCTAACAACGCAAAATAAGCAAAGTTTTATCCGAACAATATATATAAAATTGCCCGGTTTGTAATTTGCAATCCCGGAGCGTTATTAAAATAACGTCACGTTTTGTCGTAATTTTTTCGCGGTTTTCGTATCGCGAAATGTATATTGTGTAATTAGTACCCGGAACAGTTACTACAGACGGAATATAAAATATTACGTTTATTATTATACAGGTTAGGTTTTTAAAACCGGAGGGACAGTACCGGGCAGTAGACGGGTTCTTTGCGCGCAATACACGTGCCGAACCGTATTCATTTGCAGGAGTAACAAGGCGTCGAAAGTGGCGTGCCCGGGAATTCTCAACGGGAGTCGTTGTATAGTGCCTAAGATCCCTATGAATGATAATCCCGAATAAAACGCAGAACCGTCATTGTTACGGACTCTTGTCCTTCGACGTGTCCATGGCCATGTACGAATTGCGCAATGTTACGCATTAGTAATACCGCTTAATATTAGTGTATTGCGTAACTTATTATTATTTTACCTATTTTAATGATGTATGATATGGATTAACCCGGGGGGTTTACAAAGTACAGCGTACGCGTCCGGACGAATTGCGAAATCGCCGATTAAGCATCACGCCACATCACGACACAACGGCGAGAGGCCGATAAAGCCTAGTGCCGGGTAAATGAATATAAAAAAAAAGGCCCGAGAGGAGTCGAAAGAGCGCTAGGAGAAAGAGCGTGGTTCGAGCCGTTCAGGAAGTCGGAGAGTGAGCCGACCGGTCGCGTCGTTCGATTTCCTTCGCAATACAAACGATTTGGCCCGGGTTTGGTGGCTCATACCCGCAATTTACACAACGTTTTAGATCTATACGTTATAATATAAATGGTAAAAAGATTAAAATTGTTATCAAACACATGTACTTCTACATTTCCCTTGACTGTGTTCAACTGGCACGTAACATCATCAATCCTAACCTGACAATGTGAATTCTAAAACCGGATACAATTTATTGCTAGTATTCATTTGACTAATCATACTTTTCGTCATAATACATATACGTTCTCTAGATTACATTGTTAAATAGACACCCGTACATTTTGTATGTTTGGGCCGACATGGTAAAATATAACCCCTCACACGGCATTGGCGTGTCGGAAGAAAATATTACGAGCCGAATTTCGATTTATAAATCGTTTAGCAGAAATATCGACGAGAATCAGTTGCATGATTTCATCATATTTCAGCGCAGGGTTAGGTTAGAATTTCTATTTAAAAAGTTCGTAGAAATGTTACGTTATCTATGTGAAATCCTTGGCGAGGTTTAGTGCTTTTTATTATTATTATTTATATTTTTTAATAATTCCCAAAACGCGGTGGCGACGATGACATCGCTAATGAATATTATACGGGTGGACGGTGGTCAGCGGTCGTCGTATAATGACATAATATATAACGCGTTTAATAGTCGCACATGACAGCGGAGTCCCCCCGGTCCCGGTCGTCGTGTTTATGATTAGAATTTACCGGCTTGGATACGTGGGGAAAAAAAAATAAAAAAAAAATTAATAAATAAAAATATATCAGTCGTATAATACAGCTAGATATTATTATTACGATATTATGTAGATATTTTTTTTTTTAATTTTTTTTTGATAATAAATCGAATTAGACTATTACTATAATAATTGATCCTATCTATATATATATATACGTATAAGCGCGCGCATTTCACTTCGACCACCTTGTACTATATTATTATTATTATTATTATTTTAATTCCTATAATTTACAACGGTATTCGTTTTTATTATTATTTTTTTTTTTTTCAAACACCGGTAATTACCCCATTGTACGTACATAATAAAATAATAACGTTATGCGAGTTATTATATCGTCCTAATAATAACGCAATGTCGTTGCAGCACCCTATACCTATAATATATAATATTAGTATACCGTATTCCCTTGTCGGCCGTTTAATATTTGACACGCTTAAAACAAATATATTTTTTTACTTTTTTTTGTTCAAATACCTATAAATTATTATTAATATAATTAAAATACATATGACATCGTCGAAACGTATCGCGTGAGTAGTGGGTACGTCGAGTTTAATAATTAAACGGGCATAATATTCAATTGTGTAATGTGTAAAAACACGTAAATGATTATCGAAAAACTCGAGAGACGCATTGTTCTTCATTTTTTTTTTTTTTTTTTCCTACCGGACGATGCGATGATACTCGAAAGTTTATTTTAGCCCCGGGCGTCTCGTTAAAACAACTGTAGAATTTTTGACGGATGGCCAAATAAATTATTTTCGGTATATCTGCAAACGATGATTATAATATGATTAGACGAGTAGATAAATGGCAAATTATAATTCCGTGCCGCTAACTCCGCGGCGGCGTACAGTACACCTCACTAAAATTAGTCGTTTGAGCAAAAAAAAAAAAAAAAAGAAAAAAAGAAGAAGAAATCCAAGACGAGTGAGCCGGATAAAAATAAAATAAAAACCGACCTATTGTCCAAGTCGCCGGATACAAATGGCGAACGGCAGAGCGGCCCGTTATCGTTAAATATTTTATTATCGTAATAATATTGTTCGGAAATCTGCAGGGGCGATACGGATAAAACTGAGAAAAGAGCGAGTACGTCGGGAGCATCATAGGACGATCGGGGCCGGATTTAGCCGAGACGAAACAATTCAGTTTATGAGGGGCCCCGCTTATCGAGTACGTTCACATATAGTGGTCAGTGAGTTTTCTGGCAAATTAAAAAAATAAAATTTTTTTATATATATAATTTTGTACGTCCGGTTAATAATTCGAGCGGTCGCGAGGGCCTCCCCCCCCCGGATTTCAGGGGCGATCAACGTGGCGATCTCGTCGGATCCGTATCGGAAAGCGGCCGATACCTAACAGAACCGTATCCGTTGTGTCGGTTCCTCGAGGCGAAGACGAATTATAGTCGGCGGTATTGTACGGCGGTCCGAATAATTTCTGGCGATCTGCCGGCGTACATGATTTAATAGCGGCGATTGGGCGGGACACCCGGGGCAAAACCGTTTACCGCAAATACTGCCCCCGGGTCGGAGTGGACGGAGAAGATAAAAAAAAAAAAAAAAGCCACAAAACGGGTACACGCGAGCGCGGCTTCTGCTGCGGCTACCGAAAACGACGACTGGGTCTCTGTGGTGTTGTGCGCGTCCGGGAGATTGTACACCACCACCGGCCACCAATAGTAATGATTATACAGTAATGAACGGTAATAATAAACGACAAGCGATGGTACGTGTGCGCACGGAAAAACCTTATGATAATAATATAATATCATATATATATATTATACTCTGGCGTGCGTGTGTGGGAAAAAAATAAAAATAAACGAAACCGTCGGCCACTACGATATTATATAATAATATCGTACGGTAATAATGGCGCGAATAATAACACGACAATTCAGATGGAATAAAATCGATAATGACAGGATCCGTTTTTTTTTTTGGTTCGTGCCCGACTTTTTCTCGTCTCTCTCTCTCTCTCTCTTATAATAATATATATATAATTCGACCGGAGATCGATCATCGACGATATTAACGAATTCACACGGTGTACGTAACCCGTACAATACGGCTTACGACCGTCGTGGTCGACGACGACGACGACGACGACGGTGGCGGCGGCGGCGGCGGCGGCGACGGCGACGACTTCGGGGCCCCGGTTTCATTTCACGTGCCACTAACCACCGCTGCACGAACGCCGTAGCCGCGCTACCGGTCACTCTCTTCGGCGTTCCCATAATATTATATATATATATATATTATCGTTGTAATAATACCCGACCGCCGGGATAATAGCACCGGTAATAATAACGATAATAACGATAATAATGATAGTACGATCTCTCGGCGGCAGGCACGTAGTTAAACGAAATTTCCGCGGTCCGGGCGCGGGCGCGCGACCGTTTTGCGGTGAACGGGCCCGAAGTAGTCGAGAGTTTTTGGGGTTTTCCGTTTCGTATCGGCGTGTAACACCACCGGTGTTATTATTATCGCTATTATTACTTATCGCCACTGTAGCCGTTTACTGATCGAAACCGCCGGGAAATCCGTTCGGATGGTACGGCAAACGAAAACCGTATCCTTCTTGTTCGTCGCCCGGATACCTGTCCCCGGGTTGGCGAACGCCAAATACGCAGACTTCGTCGACTTGGACGGTTTAAAACGACATCGGTTTACCGTTGCTGTTGGCATTCTACGACGGTACATCCGATAACAAATCGGACAATTGCGTTCCCTTAAGGGCGGCCGCACACGAGCAACTTTTTGTCGCGCAACTAATTTGTCTTTTCTACAAAGTCTGTACAGTCATATGTAGGCGCGCACACGGAGCGACACAACAGCGACGCAACTTTTTAGTCGCTCGATCCGCCGACAGAAGGGCGACAAAACTGTCTCCGTGTTGTTTCCCTTTCCATAGTTTGGTATCTACGTGCGCACACGGGCGACAATATAGCCAGGTTTCAGAGATGTAATTAGCTCGTCAAATGAAGTTACACTCATGCGGAAATAACCAAAGAATTTCTCTGGGTAACTTCTTAACTCTTCGAACATCAAAGTAAATTTCCCTTTATTCATTCTTTCAGACATCAGCGGGTGAACCCAATATTTCCTTTTCCGTTGATTTTTCCTGTGTCGAATGATGAGAGCACAAAATACTGCAGTCTCCATCAAATCCATAATACATAGGTGTACTTAATTGATGATGAAAATTGAAATGGACAGTTGAGATATACGTGAACAAACGATGTGCACGTGAAAATGAATTTATTTACAGGAAATAGTTGATCGTCGTGTGCGCACTCTTGATAACCAAAGCAACTAGACAAAGACAAAATAGTTGCGCGACAAAAAGTTGCTCGTGTGCGGCCGCCTTAATCGCCGCGGAATATTATAAACGCGTTTATAGGGACGATTTCCGAAGATCTCTAATCGTTTTGATTGTACCGTGTACCGTTTTTCAATAAACGAATTTTCCGCGGCGGTCGACGTTTCATAGTCTGGTATTATAATAATTAGAAATTTATTATTACAGATTATAAAGATTTCGATTAACTATTGTACGATATTAGGTATAGATACACACTACACGCCTATATTGTACGCGAAAAAAGTTATTTTCGCGTATGAAGTTTTGCGTACCGCCGTCGATTGAATATTGTGCGGCCTATTGTGACTATAATGAATTTCTACTTGAAAATGAATTTTTTTTTTTTTTTTTAAATTGAAATAATGAAAATCAAACAATATAATGTCGTGTTCCATTATATAGGTATATACATTGAACACGAACAATTGAATCCGAGGGGAATACAATAATTTAATTTAAAGGGATATACGGGACAAAATCCCTAGCATATATATATAAAAAAAAAAAAAAGAAAGTTTTTTGGACGGAACTCGGATGCAACCGAAATATTATATATATATATATAATTGTTATTATGAATATAGAAATACGATTCGCGATAAACCACGAATGAACGCGGATTTGTAAAAAAATATCTTTGGGAATACGAGTAAAGGTAGATTAACCAGTACACTCGACTATTTTTGTCAACGTGTAAAAAAGAAGAGGATTACACTAGAAAATGGAGTGTTTTAAACGTTTTACACGTAGTGACTAATACATTTATAATCTATCAAGTGTCCGAAAAATCGTCATCCGGCCACCGGGTAAAAATTCCCATTTCCAGACCGATACCCTCTATATGTTATTTTCGAAATAGAATTGGAGGCAAAACGAATAGTTTGTCGAGTGTTTGAAAATGTTCGGGTATGAAAATAATTTGAAATGTTATTCCCGCACGAACGTATATATATATATATATATATATATATATATATATTAAAACTTTTACTTTGTAAAATCCCGACGAAATGCCGATTCGATTATTTCAGAAAGACCGCCGCAACGCCGAAGTATGTATAAGTTAAGGCGAAGGCCGTTTCAGAAAATTCAATTGGTTTTTATTTACCCGGGGTCTACGGTCTATCGGCCCGGGGGAAACGGAACAATGTTTAAAGTGCACATAGAACGGCCCGCGGCCAGAACGACATAAATTCCGCCGGCCGGGTCGGTGTCGCCGACGGATTGTTAAATAAGTTTCTCCGCGCACCGGAAGGATATATCACACGCCGTACGTATATATAAAAACCGCCGCCGCCGCCGCCGCCGTCGTCGGGGGGGGGGGGCGGTGAGTCTGGAAACAGATTTGTTTTTATCGTCGTCGTCCCCCCCCTCACCATTATGTCCGGAGTCGTCGGCCGATATAGGGACGGCCGCCGCACGCGAGAGGATTTATTAAGCCGAAAATCCCGCGACGACGGGCCGACCCCTCGTTTTTCCTACGTCAAAACGGCCTGTTTTCAAACGTTTTGTCGTCCAAACACACCGGCCACGGGTTATCATTGCGACCACGACGACGATAATAATAATAATAATAATATACATTTATAAAAAGACGACGGACAATAAAGTCGTAGATAATAAAAACACGGCGGCGTGCACGCATTATCGTCAACCGCGATTGTGGTGAGGCCATTAAATTTCCGCGGTCCTGATGAACTGATAACAAATGTAGACTACCGGTTTTTTTTTTTTACATATCGTCATCAGGCGCGCGGCTAGTGATGGGGGTGGGGGAGGCTAAATAATGTTTTGGGGTTTTAATAAAACCTGCAATTATAAGATAGATGGTTCTAGTTCGTATTTGGTATTATTATTCATATATAACCTTATCAAATACTTGGTAATGGTTATGGGTTATTTTCTATACCACGTATACCGTGACGGGTAACCTATGTAATCAACTGGTACTGTTGGACAATTTTAACGATAAACGACGCCGGACCGTCTCGAAAATTCTAGAATTTATTAAGTGACAAGGACGTGTGAACTCCTCCCTTCCACTACAAGTCGTATTTAAATATAAACGTAAAACTTCCCCTTCACCCCCCCCCCTTAAAAAAATCCCGGCTACGCGCCTTATCATTATATACTACAGTTATCACTGACAAGCACTAATCCGTGTTTTTTTTCCCATCTATATATTCATACGGTGAAGGTGTGTGAAAGTCAACGGCCATACATAATACTAAACGGGCGAATAATTGATTGTCCCATGAACTATTATTGTTTAAGCCATGAATTACGTGATAACGTCGAAACGGTTTGCCATTGATTACAAACACCATCCACATATTTCATGGATTAATCGATAGGATTTGCCTTTTTGGTATAGCTATGGCTGCCGAACGTCACATTTACTCATATATATATATATAGAATCGGCTGTCCAGTAATTATTTTATACGTAATACGTGTTGCCACCGTCAGAGTGCGGAATTATGTATGCATTAAATAATAGATATACCAACAAAATATTGTGTAGAAATGTGCAATAGTTTTACGAGCTAAAAATATATACAAACAGACGTTAATATAATACCACGGAATTGTGCAGTCCGGGATTCTTTTTTTTATTTTTTTTCCATTATGTTTTTAACACATTCAAATACGATGCGCGTACTCTTCGCGAACACATATTAAAAACGATAAAATAACATAACCCGACATCGTATTATATATTGCTTAAATGCATATTATTTACGACAAACGATTATATAATATAAAAACGTCGACAATATTACAAATTAATATGATATGGAGATTCTAAAATGTCGGTTTAAAATTAAATATTCCAAAAATAAAATGCGTTTCTCCGATAAGTTTCGTCTCGTTTAGCTTTTACAATCGAAAGTAGTTATCATAATAATCACTGTTTGAAAAAGCGAATTACAGTAAAACAAATTTTACAAAAAAATATGCACGCTGCGTGCGTGTTGTTTCGGTTATTATTATTATTATTACTACAGGGAAATTTAGCGTAAAATAAATCGTACGTAAAATGTACAACTGTTGACAATAATGTTATTATTCTAACCAAGTCGTGTGTCGTGTAAAAAATTTAAATTTTAAATTATCCCAAACGATTTTATTTTATTTTTATACAAACGGTCTACATCGTTTTCGTTCGGAATGGAAATACTTAAACCGTTGAATAATTTTTTAGTCGTTGAGCTATTGTTGGGGCGTACAGAGTCTCACCGTTATATATATATATATATATTATTAACATGTTTTTTTTATTTTTTTAAATAATTCACGGTTTGATTGACGAAAAACGAACGAACGAGCCCTCGTTGAACTTTTATACGTAAGTAAGAAAAAAAAAAAAAATCAATAAAATACCCGGCGAAATAATAATTTCTGCTTTACGACGAGATTGACATGTTATTCGCGTGTCGGTTATAATTTGCTGTCGGCTGCTTAGTGAGGGAAAATCGATAAAGCTACCTAAAAAAAAAAAAAAAAAAAAATAAAAAAATACCGTATTCTCCACAGCACCGTGCGCATATTATATACACGCCTGCATTTTTTTTTTTTTGCGGGGATGGGGAGGGTGGAGGCATTGAAAGCATATTATTATGTATTTTATTACAACCGTAATTCGTATTTAATATACGGAAGTGGGTAAAAAAAAAAAAAATAAAATAAAAAACAACAACATTAACTATGCGGATTAGAGGATTTCGACGTGAAAAAAAAAAATATATAAGTAGTGGATATATTATACTGTATAGTGTTTTACGTTTTCTTCGATTCAACGCAAATATTATTGTTTTCAAGTCGGTCCCTTTTCGTTTTCAATACGGATTTTTATCGGATTGTTTTAACGCGTAATAACCTAACCGCGTATTCATCGGCGACAGTATACTTTGGAATTTTCGATACATTTTTAGTCGGTTTTTTTTTTTTTTTTTTTGCGGGATGGCGGTTAATGAAAAATAAAATTAAAAACTATTCGTACGTGTTTTTACGGGCGCCAGCTGTTTTCGTTTCTAAAATCGAAAATCGAAATACTTCGGGCACGTCACCCCGATCAGAGTTTAACCTACATACGAGTAGTCACTACGAACGAAAAAAAAAAAAACATATAAAACAAAATTTAAAAAAAATACCTATGGAAAATTCGAAAACTAACACGGCGGCCCTGGTGCTCGTAACCCCCCGTTTCGGAATCCTGAGTGTTATAATCGTTTTTTTATTTTTTTTTTCAAATGTACGGCGTTTATAATATTTTATATCGTCTCGCAGTACGGCCTTTTACAATGTACACCCGTTACGTAACTGTTATGTAATATTATTGAACAGTTTTAGTCGTCGGGACATCATTAATAATAAAACTGCAGCGGCGCGCGCGGGAGATGTTTGAAAAAAAAAACAACCGAAGGGTGGCGATAAAAAAAAAAAAAAAACAAAAATATATATATATATATATTAAAAAAAAGGCATGTAAAAATATAAAATTCGAATCACAAGACCGCGTAAATTAGATTAGGGCCGACGAGGTCCGAAATATTACACTACGACTAAGCGTATACATAAAAAATACAAAAAAACGCCACGGCCCGGAACATCTGCTCCGTGTTCACCTCGCGCCGCCGCCGTAACGTAATTAAATTGTTTTTTTTCCTACGGTGCCGCCGCGGTTATTATTCTATTTCTATTATTTATTTATTATTCTTTTATTTTTTCATTTTTTTTTTTTTTTCTGTTATTAATACAAATAATGTTTTAATTATACACGGGGGTACCTATGCGCGGGTTTTAAGCGCGTTATTTATTGCCGTTATTACACGGTGCGCGCAATGACCGCTGCGCACCGACACCGACGTCGAACGTGCGTTTTTTTATCGTCTCTGTCCATCCAACGGGCGATAATACGACGGCAAAAAAAAGAAAAAAAAAAATTTAAAAAAAAATAGGTTTTTCCGAAATAATAATGTTGGAACCCGTTGGTTTTTTTTTTTTTTATTGTTTGAATATATTTGCATTTTAACATTTGCCTTTTTATATATATATATATATATATAATATATTTCGTACAAACCGTATAATATCGGCCGGTTAAGATTAAAAAAAAAAAAGTCAGAAAAAAATACTGTTTATTCCGGCGCCAAAATCGAGTTTAAACACATCGGGTCTTTTGAACGGTATCGGGGTAGTACGAAAACGCATCAAATTGCACACATCTCGTTACACGAGGTGTGATCAAAAAACACCGGGACTAAAATTATATATGCGCTAAAAATATACGTATCGGTAATAAAAAGTAGAGATAACACCTCAATTACGTTGTTCAAGCCACGAGTTAATATTATCTTTCAGTAATGAACGGCAATTCGTCGAAGTCATACCACTTTTGTCGTGTCTGCCGTTTTTGTCATGACGAATAAACTCGAGGCAGCGTGTTTGCATTAAATTTTGCGATTTTGTAGACAAGCGACCGAGACTTTTGAATTGATTAAAAAAGCATTTGAAGACGAAGCGATGAGCAGATCTAAAGCATTTGAATGGCGCGAATGGCATTATTGGGGGGGTCGTGAAGCTATCAACGATGACTCCTCGTGCCGGTCGACCTTCAAGACCATGTTGATTATTTTTTTCGATATTAAATGCCTTATTTGTTATGAACTCGTTCAAACTGGCCATCGGACTTACTGTAAAGAAGTTTTAATTAAATTACGAGAATGAATCCGAAAGAAACGTTCAGAGCCCCCTAAATCACCGGACTTTGTGATTTTTTTTTTTATTTTCAAAAATCAGAGGATCTCAAAGGACAACGATTTGATGATGTCGAAACAATAAAAAAAAAATAAAAAAATGCGGTGGATCAATTCAAACAACTTAAAGTCGAACACTTTAAAAAGTGGCAGGAGTGATGGGATAGTGATGTGCACAACATCAGGCGGTGAATACTTTGAAGGAGACTAATATTTAAAAAATTATTCGTTTATTTAAATTTTTAAATAAAAAAAAAACTCCTGGTATTTGTTGATCGCACCTCGTATATGTTGGCCGTTAGACAGACAGAGACGGCCAACAAACTGGCGACACTGGCGAACATAAATACGGTTGAACAGACAGAACTCGGTAAATTTCGATATTTTTACCGAAATAACCTATAAATTATATTGTAATTGGATTAAAAGTGGATGATAATCCGGAGAGGGCAAGACGACGATGGATTATTCCAACGGTTTATTCCAAATATAACGACTGTTTCAACATTTCTGGAACGATGACGGTAAGTTTACAAAAAAAAAAAATCAATTTCAACACGCGCAAAAGCAACGCATCGTTACAAACACGGTTACGGTTTAGGTGGGTCGTGCGTGTAAGTGTTTATCCACTTTAGGTCACCGGCTCCGAATCCGCTCGCCCTCCGGCGAATCGTCAATAAATTATAATAACTCATTTACACCGTAAATATTCGTATTCACGTAACCGAAATGCTACCCGTTACGGTTACGAGCACCCGAGAATCCACCCGAAAGAATGAAATCCGCGACACCGAGACCATATGAACACAATACAAAAATGATTATGTCGCGGGGATCCATCGCCCCAATATCCACCGCCTGGAAATACGCCTGGAACTTGCTCGCCAGCCGGTTTCACATCTACACCCGTGTCGCGTCACCCCCATCCCCCCCCTCGCGGTATACCAGCGAACCATTTGTCTATGACCAGAATGTAACCGCACGGCCCAAAGCCGAATATAATTATTAATATTCGAGTCCGCGGTTTTTCCAAGCGCGTTTCGGTCGGCCAATCGGAAGACGAGGGTATTCGTGTATTTCACGCGACACGCCGAGTCGCGAACCGCCGGCCGTAGAAGTCTTTTGTCCGTCACACTTGATGCCCATAATATATTATTATATAATCGTAATAGGTTTTTTTTTTTTTTTTTTTTTTTTTCGTTTTGTTCTTATGACGTAGAAAACCGTCGGCGACGTGTATTACTATTATCGTTATTATATACGGGGTGGTCCGACGCGAAGGGCGTCCGCGGGACGTCAAAAGGGCGGTTTTATTTCTCGCCTCGACGATATTTATGAGCGACGCGTAGCTCTACACCGACGCGGTGGTAGGTTCCAATGTTTTTTTTTTTTTTTTTTTTTTTTTTTTTACGGTCGATTATAATCGTTATTATAATTCAGTCTGAAGATTTTGTCTCCCCGCCCCTTGATAATTTTACCAAAAAACTTGTATACGTCATTATAATATTACACCGCGAAGGTAATAAATAAAATAAATAATATATTTTCCGTACACCGCGGAGGGTATGTACTCTCCCGGGACGATTGTAAATTACAAAAAAATAAAAATATATTTAAAGGAGGCTTTGTTAACATCTATCTTCTGGTTTAGTTTTCGTTTTCGACTTATTTGCATATATTGTACTCACTGCACGGCGTACAAAATATTTATTTAAATTTCCACCCGGAGCCCCGTGACCGTCACGGCGGACTATCGGTTTTATAGATAAAATAAAAAAAAAAGTCCAATAGACGAGCAAAAAAAAAAAAATAAATAAAAACCCCTGTAAACTAATAAGGGGGTATTAGTGATAATTAAATCAGTTCCCTATAGTTTTACCGCCGTTGAACACGCCGAATATATTCTGTAAGCACGCGCAATATACGAGGCCCTGACTAAATTAATATCTGCCTCGAGCCCCGTGGAATACCTAACCTGACCTAATCTCACGGTGATATTTCCTAAACTGATGTAGCTGAAAAACGATAATAACGACCGGGACGAGGAAAGCGTTGTTTTTTTTTTTGTTTTCATTTTCCAATAAAAAGTAACGTTTTTTTTTTCTCGAAAATATTCAACGTTTTTCTCTCTATTTCTCTCTACGTCAGTGGTTCCCAACCTTTTTGACACTACGGACCATTTAGAGAACTTTAGATACGCCACGGACCACCACAACTTTAGACCTTATATTTCTTATAAAAAAGAATCGATTTTTTTTTTTCACCATTTTAGACGAATTTAGATTATGATTAAATCAAAACCAATGAAATTTTTTATACCGGGTTTCTAATTGACGAATTTTAAGTAAAAGTTAAAACGCAAATTACTATTATAAAAAAAACGTGTACACCGTATTATTATATTTATTAAAGGTGAATTACAATTATAAAAACAATTTAATGTGATTACGTTTCCTGTACTAACAAAGATATTCTTGGGGAGGGGGGGAATACTGTCCAAATCTACACGCATGTCCGTAATGGCGTCCGACTGATTTCGTTGTTTATTTCGAATGTAGATCAGCTGGGAAAAATCCTTGTCGAATACATAGTGTATTGCATTTTACCGATAATCCAATCGGTTAAAATGCAATTATGTAATTTAAACGCATAGACAAACGGCGTGCCATACACGATCCGGTTCGGATATTTGTGTGACGCCCCAGATGAGCAAATGGAATATTGTTAAATTTCGTAGGTACCAACCGCCGTACACCGTCTTGCGGGCCACAGGTTGGGAACCTCTCTCTGCTCTACATGCACACGAGCTGTGCGCATTATATCAATATCGTTGCGACATACGATAGTTTCGAATAGCGTACGGTAATAATTGCCGTCTATAGTCGTAAAAACATCAACGTTAAAACGATATCAATACCGAACTAAAACAAACGACACCCGTTTTCGAACGCACACTATTATAATATTACGATAATAATAACACAATCAGAATTGTTTCTACGAGCGATAGGTGCCCTCCGCCCGTCCGGGTACGATGGCCGTGCCTAGTGCGCCTGCCTATACAATATCCGTAGTTCCACCGACGATTATTATTAACCGTATAAAAATTATTATTATTATTATTATTATACTCGCGTAACGTATATACTTGTACTGTAGAGACGCTCTATTCTTTTTTTTTTTTTTCGCCATTTCTTCCTCTTCTATTTTATTATTATTACTATACGTACGGTCATGATTTATGAGCGTAAAAACTTCTGTCACGGCGGCGTGCGTTTGGAACTGGACATCAGACTTACTAAAAAGTACACGGGAAATGGGAATGGAAGCGGAACGACATCCCTGCTGTTAAACGACCGAAATGGCTATTTTTCACGGGCCGGGAGAAAATCTTTTCTGAGCATTTGCGTCTCGGACACGTCGTTAAATTACATCAAAACCAACGGGACAGACGCGGGCAAGGCCTAAACTGTCGGACATAAATCCACAACGGCGTACGGTCTTGTGACGCGAACCGGATAAAAAAAAAAAAAAAAAAAAAAAAAATGGAAGATAATGGCTCTGAAATCGTCTAGATTTGGATTGAACACATAAATGTAGATAAATATAGCGCGTGCAAGTTCATACACGATCTGGTTTACGATTTAATCGTATCGCTCTCGATTAATTTTTGATTGGACCTCGTATATCAATCTTCTATATAAAAAAAAAAAAAAAAAAAAAACCAGAGTATATATATATATGATAAAACGTACGTTTCTATTAACGATGCTGCATGCAGTTGTCGTCGAGCACGGTGTATACACCTAATGGTAATTATTATTATTCGGCCGAGTCGAGTCTTGGCGCGGTTCCTTTCGAAAACCCCGCGTGTGTGCTTAATCGTACACGCGTAGTTTTTCCAAGCTCATTAATATTTTCGCTTGGGCCGCATTTTTTAATTTATAAACGATGTTGTTGTTTTTTTTATATTGAAATGATAACGCTAGTATATTATTATCGGTACGCTATAATCGTATACAAAACACAAGGAATTCCAAACGTTTCTCGTTGTGTATAGGTCGTTAGGTTAGTGGTTACTTCTTTTTTTTTTTTCTTTTGCGATACGGCGGCCGCGTATATATAAGTGAAAAAAAAAAAAAAAACCCGAAAAACAATCGAAATTATTATATTGTAAACGCGATAGAATATATTTGATATGGTGACCGGACGCACTTCATATTTGTTAAGGACAATACGTAGGTTTTTGGAAACCCGCCCTTATATAGGCACCTACTTTTCTTAGATAACAGAGACGAGTACGCACGAACAAAAATTGTACTTATTTTCAAAAAAAACGACCGGAATCCGTTCAACAGTTTTATAGTTTTTAAATTGTCGATTGGAATTTTCACCGAATACCGATGGCTGTGGATTTTTTAAAGAGAGAACTACAAAACTAACTTAAACCCTGTAACTTATAATTACAAATGAAAAGCTGTGCGAATTTGTTGTATGCCTTCCGAAAACCACAATCGCCAAAAGGCTCTTTTCACGAATCGGCCAATATTCCGGACTTCTGTAAAATCACAATTAGAAATCGAAAATGCCGGTTTATTATACAAACATTAACAACAAAACTAAACTAAACAAAAAATCCACGGATGTCGGTGGTTAGGTTAAAATATTGGTGTTTGTCCCGAGTGTTTCAGTCGGTCGGTTCATAAATGTATTATCGCGTTTGATTTCACAATCAAGTAAGCGGCCGAAAGATCAATATGCCGACAACACTGTAAGGTCGTTGATTTGCAAATGTTATTGCGAAGTTGAGTTTAATTTAAAGCGGCATTATTAGAAAGATACGGCGAGATTGAAACCCGACGCGGGCAAACGTTTACTACGGTATTGTTTTAGCGAAACCGCCCGTAAAATCCGTACCCGGGGCCTTCGAGTGTACGGGGCGAACGGGTCGAGATACGACTCGGCCGACCACTAAAGGGTAAATCGGCGGCGTACGGGTCGTACGGCAATCGCGGAAACGTTGCCGGTAATCGCATTGGAAATGAGACGGCGGTAACCGCCGACGAATAATATTATTACGGTACAATTGGATTGCATTGCCGAATTGTTATTATTATTATTATTATTATTACGGTGTTTATTGCACGGGGAATGAACGTATAAGACACCGCGCGTTACCGTCTTAACTGCCATATTTTCACCGTATATTACGGTCGTCTCAAAAACGGTACGGCGGTAAACCGCGCAAACCGTTTGATAATTTTTTTTTTTTTTTTTTTTAGAGAAAACCGTCCGGTGAGAATACAAACTGGCGTACATTCATCGTACAGCGATTTACTCACGTCAATTGGCGTGTACTTACGGCCGCCGCGGTCGTCGGGAAAGTCATATATATATATAATGGGGAGGGCATTGGAAATTAAACGCGTAATCGCGGTGCGTATAATTCGACACGCCGGTAATATAATATTTGAAATCTCTCTACAAGGCGGGCAATTCGGTTTGTATAATACCGAAAACGACGGTCGATCGTCGCAATCGAAATGTAAAAAGTCCGGATTGCAAAGGCTCGAATTGTACGCTTGCGTACCCGCGGGCAGCAACAAAATTATTTTGATATTGAAACATAAAGGAACTGTTGATGTATTACAGAAAAAAAAAATAAAATAATAATAATGTCCATCTATAACCGTTGTTCGCGTATAATTATAATGTTATTTTTTTTTTTTATCGCGTTATTAAACAACGGGGGAGGGAAACAAAATTCACCAAACCAATTTCGACAATCGCTCGGCGCCGCTTTTCGCACATCACATTAATATGTATGTAAACGTGTAGTATTTACGAGTTAACCGTTTTTCTCTACGGAATATTAATAAATTTTCGAAACAGTTATATTCGAGATTATTAATAATTTGATTGAGCGGCCACAACGCGTCCATATAAAAAAAAAAAATACTGTCGGACAAATATCGAATTAATAATATTAAAATTAAAATACTCATTTCTGATATGTTATTCGACCGGCGGCGGTGGGAATTACAATCGGGATTAGAAATCCGAGGAATAATTATTGATGAAATATTCATTGATATACGCGCAACAAATACGAAAACGTTGTACAATATTAATTGTTTAATACTCAATAAAAAACAGTATATACAGAATATTTTCCGAAAAGATTTCTATTATTTCATATGCAGTTATTATAATGGTAGGTGTAAAAAATTAAAAATACAGTGTTTGGCACGTTTGAATTGCGGCGTGGTGAAAGAAAATTATCGGATATTTCAAAGCAAATATAATTTGTCATCTTCTATAGTTTTTTTTACATTATTTTTACTCTATATAATATTATTTTATATATTTTTTTGTGTTATCGTTGTATTGGCGATATACACTCGTACCCTCGACTTTTGACGAATTTCAATATATAAAGTTGGATTCTGGTTTCGTTTGAGAAATTTTAAAAACCGTTTCAAACCTATATCCGTCTATAATATATGGATTGGGAATCATGGTATGTGATTGTACGATGTGGGAGGGACCGTTTTCGTACAAAAACCGTTTTTTTTTTTTTTTTTTTTTTTCTAATTTCATCTAGTACCATTATTGATATTTTTGTTATTATATCGTTTTACTCGTCTATTCTTCTATACTTATCGATAATCAAACACCTATCCACTCGTCTACGACTCTAGGGCCCGGATTTAATCTATCCGAGTTCGAGACAATGTAATTGTCCCACCGCGTACACGGATCGATTTATGTAACAGAAATACATTTTGCATTTTCTTTTAAAAACGATAAATTATGTAATTTTGGAATTTAGTTATTTTTTGTTGTTGTTTGTAGCGTTTAAATCCGGCCCCTATAATTGCGAAGAAACGCGAATAAAATATATTTAATATATGGCGAAATAATAGGAATAAAACGTGCACCAACCGGCTCCGGACGGGTCGCCGTGTAGTTGATCGAACGTTTTGCTGGTCATCTGGAACAGGGCGTCCAGAGGCGACGAGTTGTCGTTGTTCTTGCCGGCCGCTTGCTGTTTCCTGGCCGCGGCCGCGGACGACGACGACGGGTTCGATTGGGTGCAGCTCGCTATTTCGGGACTGGTGCAGCACTCGCTGCCGTCCGTGCTGGATCGGCCGCTGGTGCACGTGGACGTCTCGTAATCGGCCGACTTTGGCCGGTGCTGGTGATGGTGATTGTTGTTGTTGTTGTTGCTATGGTGGTGATGGTGTTGGTGGTGCTGCTGGTGCTGGTGCTGCTGCTGGTGCTGGAGGTGTTGTATAAACAAAGAGTGCGGGAACAGGGGACCGACGACGGGCTGTCGGTGTGCGGGCGGCGGAGGCGCTACGAACGAGCTACAGGGCGGCTGATATTCCTCGGCCCAGGGCCTCACGATCTTAGCCGCGTCCTCGGTGACCGGCTGCTGTTTGCCCGCACACGCCGACGACGGTTCGTGGCTCAATATGTCGGCGATGCTGAACGACTTGACCCCGGCCACGGGGGGCTGCGATGAATCGTCGGACGGGGCCGCGTTCGCGGCTATGGCACCTCGGCAGCCGTACGCCGCAGTCGCGGTCATCATCTGCATCATGTCGATGCAACCCGCGGCCATCGATCCGTCGAGTTGCGTCTGCTGCAGCCTGTTCGACGGCGGCTGCGGCGGCGGCGGCGGATGTCGACGCTTGGGCGCACTATAATTCTTGCGATCGCTAATGCCGTAGCTCACCTTGTCGATCCGGACGGTGCCGAGTTTCTTTAGCGGTTCGAAGTAGTCGGAACCGCCGAAGTCGGCGCCCGATGACCGCGACGAGTCGGAACAATCGTCGTTGTGACCGGCGGCGGCGGCGGCGGTTTGGTTAGGGCCGTCACCGTCGTCGTCGCGGTCATGAAGTCGGGCGTAACACTCGGGCGAGGCCGGCGGCGACGGTCTGCCGACGCTTATGTCGTCCATGTCGTCGGCGGCGGCCGGGCTCCGGGGCGAACGGCACCTGGCGGCCGCGTAACCGCTCAAGTCGGTCGGGTAACCGCCGTGATGGTAGTAACTCTTGTTGGTGGCGCGCAACGCTATGGATTTCATACTATTGGGATCCGGTACCGCGAAATTAACAACGGCGGCACATGTCCCGCGGACGTATAGAAATATATTTGAATAATTGTAACGCGCGCGTCGACGACGTTCGAAATGTTCGGGCAGACCGGGTGTGATGGATGGGCGACGGAAAACTCGAAAACGGTACGCGCACAAAATAATAAATAATAATCGAATGTGAAAACCGAGGAAGAAAAAAAAAATCACACGCGCAGCACAAAGACGATAATCGCGGCGGAGCACGACGACGACGACGACGACGACGACGGCAGTGTGTAAAACGCGACGGGTGCGTACGGCCGGCGAGTCGACTGGGTATTAATCGGTCGGCGCGTCCACGGCGGCGGCCGCGTTCTCCGGTCCGGACGAGCGGGACGAGGGGGCCGGCGTCTCCGCGCGACGTCCGGAGCGGTGGCCGCGGTGGAGGGCGTGTACCGGGCGGCGACTGACGGGCCGACCAATCGGCGGCGGGCCGTCCGCCCACCGAAGCCACGGTCCCACCGCCGCCGTCCACGCAGCGCCCGTCACGAACTGCACACACTCTCGGACACAAAACACTACGCCGCCCGTAACCCCTTTAATTACGCCTTCTTTGTCGGCTCTTCGACGACACACGTACATGTCCTCTCTCTGTCTCTCTGTCTCTCTGTCTCCTCTCTTTTAGACGCTAAATTATGTTTTCTTTATTATCGTCCGCGCACGGCCCGCGTTAACCATCACGTGATACCCGGGTCGATTTATCTCGGACGTAATTTATTAGCGTGATACGGCTATCCGTCCCCGCCCGCGCCCGGCCCGTGTTCTCCGCCGCGTATATCGCCAGCCGCCGCCGCCGCCAGCCAGCCAGCCTAACCTATAGGATCACATACACGCTCACACGATGATATTATTATCGCCGTTAACGCTCACGTGAGTAGTCTCCGCGGCCGCCGCGAGTAATCTCATTTCCTCTTCGCCGTCCGGCCACCGACACACACACACACACACACACGTGGTGGTGTTAATAATAATTATTATTATGCATGCGCACGCACGCACACGACGTTTCTGAATAATTATATTTTATTTATACGGATACGCGGTGCGCGAGTGTATTGGGGGGGGGCGGGAGCCCGGGGGGGGGAGCTCTATCGTGACGCTAACTGGGTGGCCTAACGAGTATAATCGAGTCGTCGCCGACGTGTTATATAGTCGGCGTTCGGTCGAAAAATAACTCAAAAACTATACAAAAAAAAAAAAATAATAAATAAATAATCTATCCGACGGACGAAAAATCCGACTTATTCCTATTATAAATATATATATATATACACCTCGTCCTCGTACATACAATATTATTACACTTCGGAACATTTTCACAATCCGGATCCGATCAGCGTGAATTTCTAAACCGGATTCAAAAATGCCCCAATTATTATTCAACAAACCAAATAAGCATTTCCTCGTCATAACTTGCCTGGAATATATATATATATATACGTTTCCAGATACTCGATTACTAAATAAATACTCACAAATGTTGTAGTTTTTAAGTCAACGGGGGTGGGGAATGTAGCTTATTATAAGGTACTGCATTTTTTACTAACCGAAAAAACGCGTCCGAGTAAAACTAATTGTAGATTCTTTGCTACAATAACGAGAATCCATAATAATTGTATTTATATAGTTCACCGCGTTCTTGGTTAAGCATTATAATAACGGTGACAATTACACGTTTTTTTTTTTTTTTAACAATTTTAAGTTATAGATATTGTTAATGAAAATGTTTTATTCGCGAGGAAAACGTCATTAGTGGGTCACTAAAATTTAAAACAAATATTCCAAAATGAGAAAAGTATTTTGGCAGTTGTGAATTTGGGAACCTCTGGTCTACAATATACGAACAAATTTAATTATTTATCAATATATTATTGCGATCATTTTTCTTCAGTCGGGCGTTTCTTGGATCTTAAAATATTTGATTGAAATTACGACTTATAATCTACAAGGAAATATTAAAAAATAAAAACAAAAGTATGAAAATATGAACTTTGTTCCTTTTACTCGGACACTGTCCACGGGGAGGCGTTCATAACTCGAACAAGTAGGCATAACTAACGAATTTGAATAATTTGTTTATGGTATATACTTTATGATTTATGGTTGTATGTTTATAATTTGATAACATTATTATCACTTGTTGGCGGTAAAACTCCGAGAACCTATAAATTTCCTGCGGAAGAAAAAGTCGATCTCTTTATGGCGTTCAAGATTTTGTCGTTTGAGGATTCGCTTGCATAATATATAATATAGTAATAAATAAAACCTCGATTGTAATTCTTGAGAATTGCCCAGATGGCCCGAATCATTATTGTGATCCGGTGGCCTGATGGCCTGGTCGAAGAAGCCGGAAAAAACTTAATTAATAAAATGTTTACAGAGTGTTGGGTAAACCGACACTGCGGATCCGGGACAAGAAACGATTTTTACAATACACACTTATGCGTGTGTGTGTGTGTGTGTGTGTGTTTATACACCGGTTTTATACAAATTTTTGACCGGAAATCTTGCGATTATAATAGTTATAAATCATTATAACTTAATTCTTCGAGAAAACCCGTTGGGAAATATAAAATATACGCCAAATAAAGAGTACCATCGGACAGTGATGTTGACAGGAATTTGAACTGCCATTGCCCGGCAAGTTTGTTGGTTATCCAGAATCGTTTAGCCGGCTCGCACGGATTTGCGCACAACCTGTGCACAGTGTTCAACATAAATATATATATATATTTTTTTTAAATTCAGATCATAGTGTGGGATGTGTATTTTTTACATTTCGCGTTGCTTTTAAATTTTCAATTGGCCTTACGCGTGAAATATTTCTGGGTACACCACGTTAATAACCGTCTCGCTTTATGGGGCAGTATGAGAAATTAATTTTGTTTGCAAGAGACAGAGAGCTACGTACAATCGACCATGGGAAAACCATTGGACGGTTAGGTGTAAACCGCCCGGAACGTTTAATGTCTGACCCCTTGCCATATTTATGGGCATTGAAAAGCATAATTTTACGGGAAATCGGAGCCGTCCGAATCGGAATGGTACGGATTGTCCGGGCTGGAATTGTTCCACTTCATTTCGAAAGTCTAAACTAAATGTGGCTCGATCGCTCCCTTTGTTTGTATGTTTTGCGGAGGAGGATTACCGTTTTGGTTACCACGGTAGCCGTTTTATTATGTATTATTATTTTATACTATATTTGGTTCCCACGGCAAACCAACAAATGGTTTTTTTTTTTGGTCTTCGAAAAAAAAGAAGATTTAAATTTCCGACTTTTCTTTCGCGCACATACCTTGCCCTGACAATAACGAACACAACAAAAACCCATTCAGCCACATCGGTCTCGACGGAGATGGTCTTGGGTACGCGGGGTAAATTGATTTTTGTGTACAGACTAATAATAAAATGATGCCCTTCGCCGGCCGAAAGGAATTTCGGATTTCGTTTCTGTAAAAAAAGTCAGATGGGCCCGGACGAACTTCATTCGCCCGGCCCGAATTTCGGTTCACCACTCTGTCGTCGGTGCCGCGAGTTTTTTTTTTTTTTTACAATTCTTTTATCTTTTTGGTATTACCGTCGGAATCGCCGCGGACACACACGGTTATTATTATAATACACAAATATTAATAATAAAAAAAAAAAAAAAAACACTATACGGTGTATAATTCCGCCGGATTTGCGCCGGCGATGTGAAATATTATAAATGAATATTCATATATATATACCGTATGTATCGTATAGTATAATATATATTAAAAAAAAAAAAAATTTTGTTTTTAAAAAACCAGATACACCGCCGCGTGGCCGCAACCGCGAGTAGTAATAATAATAATAATAATAATATAATCGACTGGTGGTGGCCGCGAGATTGCTCGCTCGCGCCGGCCGCGGCCGCCGTCACACCCATCGATAATAATAATAACACAATTTATAAACACAATTTATAAACACACACCGAAAACGTGCCGCCCGCGTCTGGGCTCATTAGAATCGTAAAATTATTATTCTCTTTTCCCGACGATGGCCGGCCATCGTATAATATTATCGCGCACGGCGGCCGATTTTTTTTTTTTTATTTATAACGTTTTTATTCTTGTTTTTCCTTTTTTTTTTTTTTCACACACAATCCGACCACTCTGTATACGTATTATAGATATTATATATACATAAAAAAAAATTAAGCGTACAACGGGTTTGCGTGCAACGCGCTCTAAAACTACGCGACCGATCCCGATAAGATTACGCTCGTGTTTGCGATTTGGTCCAACTTAAAATAATAATAACGAGTTTTTATCTCGACAAGTTACCGTCAATTGTTTTTGTTTTTTTTTTTTTTTTATAGGAAAAGGGTTGTATATACACAGAGTAATAATTTAATACGTTCCTAGGGAAACTATCGTTGCTTAGTTACCAATAAAAAAATTAACTTATATAAATTGTTTCCTTTTTTTTTTTTCTTTCCTTATTCTATAGATTTATAAAAGCCGAATACCACTCGGTCGCTCACCGATCAACGGCCACACCGCCAGTCCGCTTGGACTTTTTCGGTGGTACATACCCATGGTATGGTGTAGGTCCGCAACAGCCTTAAGAGCGACAAACGGATCGTTTTGCGTATTAATTTTCATTTTTAGTGAAATGCCGCGAAGGAAATCTAACCGCGACAGGACCGATGAAGTTGGACGAGGGGTAGGGGCTTAAAATCCGCGGGTAATTCCAATTTTCACGCGCGATTCCGTGCGGGACAGCTAGATATATATATATATATATATAAAAAATAAATTCAAATTGATGACGACGACATTAACTGGTTAAAAAGTTAATGGTTTTTTTTTCTTCTTCTTCGCATTTTAACATTTTAACATGACTATAGTTAATTATTTTTATCGCCGCCTATATATCACATCGGCTCGTTTGAGTTTGCATTGTATTTATAAACGGTATCTGTGTCTATACTTTTATAAACACCCAGCCGAGTGTTAACACGTCGAAGACGAACGATTTTTTTTTTTCTTCTCGAAATTCCATATTAATATTGGCCGTTAACGCTGCGATTTATGTGTTCCGTACACATTATAATGCGGTTTCTATTTTTTTTTAATTTTCTTTCTTTAAATTAACGATTACAATGCGATGTTTATCGCTTTATGCCTGTACACAATATAAATGCATAGTATATAAAAAGATAAATAGTAAAACGAAAAAAACAAAACAAAATGTTAGGTACTTAATATCGAGTGTTTGATTTTTATTAGCAAAACCATAAAATTAACTTATTATTAACCCGGTTAAGTCAATATATTTTCTTGCATTTTGCATTTTAACTCTACTATACTACGTTCAATTTATTTTTTGTTAAAATTTTCGTTTATTTAACTTCGTAATGGAGTTAATGGAGTTAATTATTTTCATTAACTTGAATATGTAATATGGTACATAAAAAACATAATACCGTAGCCGGATGGGGAGGGGGGGGGCGTCTCTAATTTTTTTCGTTTTACAAAATATTTTAGTGTTAAGCTTGGGTACGAGAATATATTATGTCCTGTAAGCAATATGATAATTATTTAGTAATATACAATAATTAATTAGTGTATTTTATGTGGTTTATACAAAAATGCCTTAATAAGAAAAAAAAAATATAAGTGGCGGCTCGTATTGTACCCGATTTGACATGATATGTGAAATTTATTCAAACCTCTCTCTCTCTCTCTTTAGGGCGTGGGGTAATTTAGATTGTACACCGAACGTATATCGATTGCGATCAGAGAAGACATTCTGAAGGGAGCTCGGTAAACCGGTGTTATAATCATATATTTTTTTTTTAATTTTTAGAAAAACTATCGGTAGCCTGGACAAGTATCGTCGGGAGAAAAATTATTTTTAAGACACGTTGTGATCATCAATTTGGCGTACGTTTTTACTAACCGTACAAGAATTTTACGGGAGGAAAGACCTAACCAACGACAGTACTACACCGGTCCGGTATATATAAATATAGGAAAAAAAAAGTGTAAAAACGAATACGAGATACGACGACGGTTCAGGTGTCACGGTCTAATGCGTTTAATATGATAAAGGACATTTTTAGTTGTCGGAAAATTGATAAGGGGCCAGGAAACAATATTTATCGCCGTTACCACCGACCGTACTCGGTCAAAACGACATAATACGATTATTTTTTAGTATCGATTTGTGCGCATTATCGTCTAGCCACTTGACTTTTCCACATCGTAACCGTCACCTTTACCCGACGGGGAACATTCAATTTCCTCCATAATTTAAACCCAACGCGATTTTTCAACGACCAAATTGGTTTTCGATTATCGCTCGGGACGCCCCGACATCCTCGCAGCTGCTATAGTAACAGGTTAACAGGACGTGGCGGACATTTTTGTTTTTTGTTTTTCCACGATGGTATTGCTGTAGGCCACACTACGGCCACAATTGTTTCATCGTATTTTTCTGACAAATATGTATATGTCCCTAGCTAGTGTGGGTTGGATTCCGGCAAAATAACATATACCCGGCTACAAACGCACCTGGCGGTGTTGTGCGCTGCGGTGCTTGAAAGGAAAAAAAAAACCAAGATCCTATCTCGATTAATCAAAAAGAATCGCCGCATTTATTATTCCGGTGTACAACAGTAATTCGGTCACAGTAAACACTAATATTGTTTTCTAAACGTTTCAAAGTTATTAGCTCCGTACGATACGATTAAATTACTAGTTTAGAATAACAAAGGTATACCATTTTTTTTTTTTTTTTTTTTTTTTTTCTCCAAACTGTTTATTAGAAACATAATACGAGATAACTCGTTATTATTACCTATCTGCACGGTGATGTTGCAACAATGGAATAAACATAATATTTTATGTATGCGGTACTACGTACATTTGTAATTATTATTTTGAATTCTAATGACCGTAAACCGTTAAGAGTTGATAACGATAACTGATAACGCAAACGCAAGTTATAAGCGTTAAAAGCAAGTACACGCGGTGATTAGATACTTGTCTCGTCGTATTATTTTTTTACGCTAGGTCGTAGGTATAATAAAAGCAAACAAATTAAATTTAAAAAAAAAAATAAAAAAGAATATATTATTGTTTATGGGTGGCCCACTGTTGTAGGTGGGAAGTTAGGCTGGTAGAGAGGAGTTTAATGTACACCTGTGCCCGACGATAAACCATTGCTAACGAAGTAACAAAAAACGATTCTGAGCGAAACGAGTTTTGAAATGCCGTGAATTTTACGACTTCCGTCCCGTTTTGCACTTTAAACGTTTTTTATAAAAATAAAAAAAAAAACTACATTACACTCGTCTTTGTTCTTCTTCAACATTAATCACAATGTTCGGTGTAAGCTTGTGTTAAATTTTTGTGAATTTTCGCTCGGCCGAAAATATGTTATTCACATAAATTGAAAAATAGTACGCAAAATTCTGTGATTTTTACCATTTCCGTCAAATTTTAAACCACAGACGTTTGTTACAAAAAAAAAAAAAAAAAAAATTGTGCTTTTCGAGCAATTCACATAAAACCTAATAAAAACTAAGAAAAACTCGACAATTTTAAACAGCTGTATATCACTCAAAAAATACCGAAATATTTTAAAAAATGTTATCACGTCTAGAAAGGAATAATAGTATTTGGATAGTATTTGCATGTCTCTACGCTTATTTTTACTTGAATTACAACGGAAAACCATTATTGCGTAAATATTTACGGTTTTCCTCAATTATTATGGAATCTAAAAGGAAAACAAAAAAAAAAAAAAAAAAGCCTCTCATTGCACCGACTAGAAAATGCAACAAAATAGCTTTTTTTTCGTATTTCGATCAGAGCAAGATTTCTGGTAGACAAGTTGTTAACAGCCACAAAAGATAAAAAGAAAAAACCGTCCAAACACCATGGTAAAACCAATACATTTCTCGCTATAGGTTCAGAATCTAAAAAAAAAAAAACCGAGAAAAATATAACAATAATGTTATGTTGTTTTTAATTTTATTTATTTCCTGATTACGATTGACTTATTGTTGTTAATGTTCAAAGAAAAATACGATTTGAAGATCACACGTGAAAACAATATAAGGCATTGTTGAAATAAACAATATAAATATATTAGTTATTATATTGTAGTTGATACGAGTCTAGGATACCTCGCCGCCAGACATTTCGTCGCCGACTGAATATTAACAAAGTTATAAAAAAAAAAAAAAAAATTAACGAACAATTTTATAGAATAAAGATTTTATTTGTTAGTGTTCCGTAGCTCACGGTTACAAGCTACGCCTCTTAAATATTCTATTCTGTTTCCGCCCTCGATACGTATCACTTGTTTGGCGGTGGCAAGCGTCCGGCTTAAACTAAATACTAATTGCACACTATCACTTGGAAAAATTGTATTAAAAAAAAAAAAAAAAAAAAAACCATGCCGGGACGATTATAAATAAATAGTATAACACGAATTTAACTCATTTGTCCCTTCATTGTGGCCAAATGACCCTCCACAAAGATAAATATAAAAACACTAAAACAAAACAATTTAAAAAAAAAACCCCCATTTTATTATTATTCAAAAAAAAAAAAAACAATAAATTCTATTGCATTATAAATGATGTATTGTATAATAAATAATTTTATTATAATTATATAAATTAATTTCTTGTAATAAACTACGCGCATAGACGCGGACAACTAAAACCATAACGACATCCGTAGTCGAACAAAGACCAAAACGACCCAATCGGAAATAGTCGATTGATTTTGGTACTGTCTAATATTATTTAATAATACTAAAAAAAAAAAGAAAAAAAAAAAACGCTTAACAAAGCGCCACTCATTTGATTGCAATGATTTATCGTATCCCATACGTTCCCGACATTTAACAGCGGCCTACCCGTGATTGTGTAAAATGTGTTAGCTCATATTTTAAATATACCACACACAAACAAAACGAAACATTCTTCAGTGATAGCTGTGGATTGTTTTTTAAATGCGTCTTGTATTATTTTTATATTTATAGTATATTAATCTAGAAAAACTTGTAAAAAAAAAATAATAATAATAATAAACAGAAGAGGAAACGACGTCGGTGACACTCGGATACAATTAGTTAAAAGATCGTACAATATTTTTAGAAAGAAAAAAAAAAACCAACAAGACCGTACAGTAATATACGATTGTAATATGTTACGTGCACGGGAAACACATGTACTAACGTGACGAATGTTTAATGGGGCGATTTTCATTAGGTAAACCCGAAGCGTGTTATTGAATAACTGTTTGCAGTAGGCAATAAATACGTATATCTATATACGTACACAGTAATTTCTCACGTCGAAACGTTCGGTATTTCAGTATTTAATTTTCACGTTTTCACGTTATTTAATAATACATTATTTAGGCGCACCGCCGCTATATTAATTATTGGACCCGCTGAAGAACGAAATTACCCATTTGAGATCAGTAGCCGCAAGGTAGGTAGGTACCCCGCCAACAATTAAGCGATGTGTCGCGTAACACCGCCTAAAATAGTGTGTAGGTATCGTGTACCAACACCACGATATCGATTTGTCTGTGGTAATCCATTTTATTTATGCATACGCGATGCCTAACTATAATTATAGCACAATACATTAGTTACTACTGTCGTTTTCTTTCCTTTTTTATCGTCATTATTTTCATCGTAATCGTTAAGCTTTCTTTTTATATTTAAAAACTTATCCATATTTATTATAAAACGAACGTCGCAAAAATTCAATAAAATTTGGGCTTGTCGTGGTGTGGTTTGAACGTAACTGTTTCATACGACCGAACGAATTATCATTTAATATTGAAAAAATAAAAATGTATGATACACAGAACAGTTCTGTGATATATATATATATATATAAGTACAGTTATCGAGAGATAATAATATTATTACCTAATAACAATAATACTACCCGACATCATTATATACCTATTATTCGATAAGTAAATAATATTTATCTAAAGTGTGCCGTGACTTATAAAAACTAATAATAATGTGCCGCGATGGGAAAAAGTTTGGGAACCGCTGCATTAGTATATAGTCATATTATAGTATAAACTCGTAAATCTCGTAACTGATGGTTATTAAATAATATACAAATATAAGCGCTGTACGTACGCATAATCAAAGTCATACTTTAATCTTTTGCGCAATAAATATTATGGACTTTTTTGGTGAATTTATTGTACTGAAAAAAACCTCGGACAAAGCACTTTGAAATCCCCAAAAAAATGCGTTTGAACGAAGATTTTAATATATACTTAACTATAACATATTATTCCTGTAGTCGAACAAATAAATAATATAATTGTTATAATGTTCATAGCCACATCGTGTTAAAACTAAAAAAAATATAATAACAATAATAAAATAAAATTAAAAATACTGTCAATAACCGATATTATCATTGAGACGCGTGTTTATGTATAGTTTCTAAACTCGCCCGAGTAAATGAAATTCGAATAATAAAACAGACAATTTAAAACGGAGAAAAAGTCCGAAAAAAAAATCGAAAATATCAATAAAGCAACTATATATAAGTTTAAAAAAAAAAAAAAAAACCGAATGCGTTGTTACGTAATTTCAACATAATATTTAAAGCGGTAATAACGAGCTAAAACAGAAATGTAAAAAAAAAAAAATGTATTCGCTACAAATTCACAAATTCACAGCCCCGATTATTGACTATATAAATATATAATATTATATAATATGTTATGTTTTAATGTAACGCGTTTTTATCACTACGGAAAATTTAAATTTAGGAGGTTTACGGTCGACAAAAGATTATGAAATTCTTATGCGGGGATACGTTTATAGCTTTCGTCAGCCGTTACTTCGGTAGACTGAACAACGACGATCCGCAGTCCTGTGGGTACGGCGTGCACGCAAGACAGATAATTGCCTTCGGTCTATTATAATAATATATTAATAAAAAAAAAAAAAAAAAAAAAATAGTAATATTTTTTAATCGTGCATAAAACCCACGTAGTTTCCGTAATAGCCCATTAAATCGGTTAATCAATTATTTCGCGCGAATAAATCTAATTTTATACACTATATATACCAAGTATATAAATATATTATAATATAATACGGCTAATAACATATTATACACACAAAATATACGCAGTGTGATTATTTTACCGCGGTCCAGTGATTAATTATCTACAACGATTTCGGTGTAAATTTCATATTACGATTTTGTTTAATGTTCTAAAGGCGCCGGGGGGGTGCACGCACAAAGCCCGTAAGGCATAGTTGTTATATGAACCGTATTCCACCTGGCCTAGTTTAATTTGGTTTTTTTTTTTCAAATTTTTTAAATTTTTTAGGATAACTCGACTCGTATACTTGTCGGGTCAACTCGCCCGGCATTTTGCGCCCAACCAATAAATACTCCCCGGAACTTTATGGCCGCATTAACGTATGTGTTGCCGCCCTCGAGACAATTACCAATACATTATTTTTCGACAACGAGATTATTATAAAATACTCGTATTCGTACTCGGTGATTTTATTCCCGTCGGCGTAAAGTATAGACAACAAAATTAACTAAAAAAATACGAGTAACGTTGTCCACGCACACATTTATAGGATATTAATTAATACCCGTCTGTCCGTCTACATCAGTTAAAATCTTGACAACCTCGGCACGCGGTACAAAACCTTTGCGAATAAAAATGAACGAATCCAAATCCGTCTACTGTACCTTTACCCTTCGCCACGGACTGTGTCCAACACTTTTCCTTGATAACCAACCGCTTCCTCCTGCCCAATGTAGGTACGCCGACTCGGTATCCTCGTCGATCGTCGGCTTACCCGGCAATCGTACGTGGCCAGCAAAACCGGGACGTTAAATTATCGATTCCCCGACTCCTTCGTACACTTCTAAGCACGTGAAGAGCTACCCGGTCAAACTCGCAAATTCACAAACTTCTATTAAGACCCATATGTACACACGGAATTCGCCTATGGGGCGCAGCCAAAACAATCTACCAAACATCTACCGCGTCCAAAGATTTCAATCCAAAACTCTTTCGTACAATTTCTAAAGCCCCATTTAGACACGTCTCAAATCACACTCTTCACGCTGACCTTAAAATACCATACGTTTCTGAAATAGTCAAAAACCCACTACAAACGATTTAACAGTCGCTTAGCTCAACACAAAAGTCGCCTAATCCCCGAATTATCTTCTGTCACTGTCCCAGGCAATCCAACCAAAATACTCAAAAGTCAGTGATGTCGTGACCGGCTTTCCTAACTGTATCATGCTGTAGTATCTCCGCTGGGAGACCTCTGCAATCTGTCATCTCTTATTTATTTATTATCATCAATTGTTCTTATTGTTCCATTGTGTAACAGATTGAATAAAAGCTATTTAAAATTTTAAAAAAAATATTAGTTGAAACTTTACCGCCCCCCGGGTCACACTAAGCCCCCGTGCTGCCCTCCCCCATTAGACGCGTCTCTGCTTCCGGGTTCGAGTATCCGGAGGGCGAATACTTAATAAAATATTTTGTCGAAGATCCGGGACATAGTTCTAAGCGTTATTCGTCCAAAATCACTGCGGTTTCGGATACGCGAGTTTACTTTTATATTACTATTATTATTCCGCATAATTTTCTATCGTCATTCGCGTAGTGCACTATTGCGTATTTTGTACCTATACGGCGGCGGCGACGACGACTCAACTCGACCATCTTGTGGCAATTGAGTTTGATAATAATTACACACGCCCACGTAACTCGCATAATTAATATTACGAGACGGACGTGATGGTTAACAGGTAGGTAATGCACACGCGTGCGTACGTTTAAATAATTATTATAAAAAATAAAAAATAAAAAAAAAAATGATCAAACGCCGCCCGTCCGTCCGATTAAACCGAGTCAATTTATTTCGTCTCGCCTTGCGTCTTCGTCGTTGCACATTATTATTATTATAGATAAGCACTGTACTTATTAGATAATAATAATATATATATCAGTAAAATATTTCAAATTTACGATATTATAATAATATTATAAACGACGGTTTTGTATATAGAAAACTTGGTATTTTTATTACTATTTTTTTTTTTTTTTTTTTTTAATAAAAGTTTCACGTCGAATCGCCGATTACTTTTTTTTTTTTTATTAGCCAAAATCTGTTATTCCCCCCGTGCCGTTAATGTTTTATTTGCGAATTTACACATGTCATATTTCAATTTACGGTCTCGATACCAATCAAATATCATCGTATACAACTCTCTACTTAAAATGTTATTATAAATAATTTTTAAGTCGTCTTGCATATTCGCCTAGTAATAAAATAACACATGTTTTAAATATCCGTCTCGTCCAATAATTATTTTCTATGAAACATAATATAAATATAAAACTAAAATAACGACTGCGTTCGAAATGTGTAAATCCGTTAAAAAAAAAAAAAAATAATAATAATAATAATAATAATAATCGAAGGAAACTGCATATGAGTGGGCTACTGTATAGATAGGAAGTTGGAAATTGTAAGATATTTACAGAGGAATTTAATTTTTATCTGTACTCAACGATAAATCGTTGCTGACGAAAAACGGTTCCGAGCTGCTTAGTTCGGTTAAAACACGTTTTGACAATTGTAAGTTGAAAAATTATATCGATATATGTAATTTCAAAAAAAAAAAAAATTACAACTTATTGCAATTATTGCATTAACTTTTTTCTTTTTTCTTTTCACCATGCGTATAATTTATGATGAACCTTATATCAAATTTTTGTACATTTCGCTCAGGCAAAAAAAAAAAAAAATTAATTTTCATATTTTTCTAAATATACGAAATTCCGTGAATTCGTTACAATTTCCGGTAAAATCTGAACTGCAAACGCAAAAAATGTGAATTTTCGATATTTGTATATGTTAATGAGAAAAATTTATGACGCAAACGCACGTGACGAATTTTTGAGCATTTTTACGTAACCAAACAAATTGTATCCATTAAATCAAATACAATCAGAAATAACTAGACATTTTTAAATATAGCTATAATAAAACTCAAAATGCTAGAATATTTTTAAAATTGTACAACGAATAGAAAGATGTAATATTATTTTTATTATTCAGTAAAAACCTTAGATTGATACGATTATTACAAACTGAATTACAACAATAAAACAAAATCTAAATATCGTAAATGAAACTGTTTTTCCCTAATCATTAAGGAAAACACAAGGAATATCGAACAAGGACCGGTTAGACAAAATTTATGACCATAAGCCACTTGTAAAGTTGACGATCGGTTCAATATTTCTAGTAGAAAATTTGGTCACAGACAAAAACCCATTAAAGAAAAAAAAAACACACACACACGATCGTAGTAAAACCAATACATTTTCCTCTTTACGTTCAGACTTTAAAACGATTTTATTATGATTTGTATGTCCAATAAACGATGCAAAATAATAGTTTCCATATTTTATTATAATGGTTCTTTAAATATTCTGTACGATGAATTATAATTATCATCATAATTGTGGTTTTAATATAAATGATAGAAAAACCTATTCGATCACTTCGGTAATATAAAAAATCGAAACACTTAAACACTATCTCCTAAAAAATAAATGAATATTATTTATGCGATTTACTAGTTTTGGCTGTAAGCCATCCGCGGATCAAATACAAATTAGTTTATTATATAATAATAATAATAATAATAGTAAAAATACATAGTAATAATTAATAACTATTAATCGGTACTCGTAATATACGTATGTTAAAATTTTACGAGAAATTTTAATTGTTCATGACTTCGTTGCATTTAGTACGGTAAACTATAGCAGCTGTGCTGTAGTATATGGTTTTAGTCAAAGCGATTGTACAACTACGATTAATTATGATAAATCACTAAGAGACGGGACAATATTGAAAACGTACGAGAGAGGCGTAATAATCGACTAGCATAGTAATAACAATTATTAAAAATATTAATCGCGCCACTGTAATTTATTCTTTTCGGCATCATATTCGGTAATCGACGAACGACAACAGCCATTTGTTATCGCCGACAGTTCTTCTCTAATATCCGCTACTTCCGAATACACTTGTTTTTTTTTTTCCATGAAAGCCCATAAGAAAAAGCCCGCGCGGGTTTAAATCAGGATTTATTGACCCGCACTGCGATTAACGGGAGGTGCCCCCCCCCCGGTCATGCTTGTACGGTGTGTTCAAGTTTTGTGAAATAAAATCGATTTTTAAACAGATCGTATTTGGTCGGGATAACCAGATAACGAATATAAATCGCACGGTTTTTATTTACAAAGTCCTCGTGCATATCGAAATATCGCGCCGTTTTTTTTTTTTTTTTCTTTAGTCGGGCGGTATACAAGCGCCGAAAAAAAAATCGCAAAACAAAAAACGTGTATAACTAACGTGACGATATCGATATATTCTATCGGTTCGTAACGAAACGAATATTTTGCGAAAAATATCATTGGAGACTAAAATACTTCCTATACCCCTATAGGGGGGATTCCGAAAATATCGCATATATTTACTTTAGTTTTTTCGTTCCTTTTCAAAAAAAAATTAACCCTGTATTATTATATTTCGAACCAATTAACTCATCGACAAATTTGTATGTTTTTCTTTTTTTTTTTTTCCGGTAGCATCGTATAGTATTATTTAGTCCAGCGAACAGAATAAACACATATCAACTCTATACGCGTATATTATATTCGATTATCGCACACGTTTGTATCGTTTTAACGCCGATTTAATATTGTACAGTGCAGAACGTAATAATACGTATCGCATACGGTTCGTTTAACCCGTAAAAACAAAATAATATGATACACGGCGAAAATTACATTCAGTCCGCATGGCCAAGAAGAATATATAACGTATAATAATTATAATAATAATAATATGTACGACGTACCGGGTGTTTGTAATGTAAAAAAACAACATGTTTTAGAACAACAACTTACAAGAACTTACTAACTTACTAACAAGAACTTACTGGTTTTGTCGCGGTGCTCGCGACTCGGAGACACCGCGCACAACGAAATGACTACCCCCGACAACGTTTTCGCCGATTCAACCGTATTCGTATACGAGTACCGTCCATATGCGCACCGACGGCGTATTTTTTTTTTATATAGATTCTTAAAACAATATCAATTTATTATCCGTTTACTCCGTTTGTATCTCTTGGTGATCGAACGAAAACGGAAACGATAAACGATTAAAGGACCACTATGACGGTGCCGGTTTATTTTATTTTATATATATTTTTTTTTTTTAATTAAAACCAACAAAGTACGTAATCGGTTTTCGTTCAAAATCGTGTGTATCAATTGTTTTTCCACCGTTTTTATTATTATTATTTTTTTTTTTTTTTTAGAAAACTACAAGTATACACACTACGATAGTTTGTACGGGAAATTCTATTTTCTATTTAATCAATACACAGGTAAATAATGCAAGACCATTGTTCTCATTATTGTTATATTGTCGCTTTGAATAATCGTTAAAAACAAATGTCATTGTTTTGTCGGTTGAATTAAAGTGTGCAGGTGTACGTACCCAACCTGCCTATCCACGACGGTAAAACGTTGACCAGTGTACTACTGCACGTGCACGATCTGATAATAATTAGGCATAATGTGGTCATTGTCGCGACGGCATGCGTTTCGGCGATTACGGCCGTACGAATTTATCACGGCGGTGGTAAAAAAAAAAAAATACTCCAGAACAGAAATCATCGTCGGCTCATTTAATTATCGCGGGATTTAGGTTTAATATTGTATTTTTTTTTTTTTACGAAAGCGTACGGCCGCACGGTTTCCAATACGTCTCGATTTACCGGGGCACAAAACACGTCTAAAATCAGTTACGGCCGCGAATCAGAAGATTAAAAAAACCGATATATATATATATATATATATATTAGAACCCCTTACATTATTGCGTATATAAAAACTCGTAAATATCACCGAAATTCCTCGTTGTATCTATTATTATTATAAATTGTAATTTATAATATTATCGCATCGCGGACATGTTCGTTATATGTCTATAGTACGTGGTAATTTTTATGTATTTTTGTTTTTATTTTCTTCTTCGAAATACTTAAAAATCAATCGTCGCGTGTCGCGTGCGCTTACGGACAGGAACTCACCACGACTATTGTTAAAACATTTTTTTTTTTTTTTTTTTTTAATTTATTTTTTTCTTCTTCTTCTTCTTCTTCGCACGCCGCCGTGCAGTGTGTGACTAACTATACGCGCCGCGCACGCTCTGGACCCAACGGTGGCCGTGATGGAACACGCTCCTCCTATGGCCCGGTGCCATTGGGTTTCTCTACGTAACGACCGGACGACCACGCCTGTCTAAACGGGTAAAAAATAATAATAATAATACAAAAAAAAAAAAAAAAGAGTTATACTATAAAAAAAAATATACCCATGTTAAAAAACAAAAAAAAATATTCGCACACACGTTTCGCGACAATATAATAATATTACGTTATTATATTGTATTTTATATATATATATATATATAAAAAAATTAAGCGTACACCGGGTTTGCGTGCAATGCGTTCTAAAACAACACAACCGATTTCTATATGATTAATGGTCATGTGTACGATTTGGCTTAACTTAAAATATAAGAATAGTATTTATCTCGATAAATGAGACAATCAATTTTTTTTTTTTTTTTTTTATTGCAAATTTAAAGATTTTTTATAGGAAAAAGATTGTTTTCACACGCTAATCAATAATTTAATCCGTTACTAGGGAAACTATCGTTGCTTAGTTACCAAAAAAATGTAAATATATATATATATTTTTTTTTTTCATTATCCTATAGATATTAAAGCCAAATACCCATTCGGTCGCTCACTGATCAACGCCCAGACCAGTCCGCTGGACCTAGAGACTTGACATTTCGGTGGTACATACCATGGTATGGCGTAGGTGCGCAACAGCCTAAGAGCGACAAACGATTTGCGTATTGATTTAGTGAAATACCGCGAAGAAAATCTAACCGCGATCGAACCGATAAAGTTGGGCGAAGGGTAGGGGCTTAAAATCCACGGGTAATCACAATTTTTCACCCGCAACGACAGCTAGTATATAAATTTACACATATATTTCAAATATGCACGGGGAGGTCCCCCTCCCAGGGGACGATGACGACGACATTAACTAGTTAAAAAGTTAATCGGGGCGGTTAGGTTAGGTTAGGCGAAGACATGGAACACGGGTGCATTTAAGACTGTCACTTCCGATATGTTAGAAAGAGTTTGGGAATAACTTGAATGCCGGTTGGATATTGTGAGAGCTACAAGTGTAGGGCTCATGGGACCACTTTAGACGACGTGGGGTACAAGTACAATGCATAAAAATTGTTTTTAGATTTATGGTTTTGCCAATATAGCTGTTTGGAACTCCGATATTCTTTTCGTTACACCCGGTATATTATACTACACGATATCGCCTGCTCGCTATACGGGTATAGTTGGTTCCAAGGACTCGCAGGGATGACGTTATAATAATTTAATACCGTATATATACCCAATAGGGAGGGGGCACTTGTTTCCCCCCTGAAAAATAATACGAATTTATAATTTATTTTTATTTTTTCCGGTCGTATGTATTTGCCCCACACCCCCTGAAATTTCACCTATGGGCGACCATGTATATACCTTTATGTAGGCGATAATAATAATTATACTTGCCCGCGATAATACGGCACCCCGTATATTTATACGATGGCGAATAAAAAGGGTTATTATAAAAAAAAAAAAAAAAAAATACTTTTGTTATTTAAATTTGCGTCTTGCGAGAGGGTAAATTTTATTAATATATTATTATTACGTGTGTGTTCGCACGCTTGACGTATAATTCACTCCGGCAATATTCGCATAAATCTTACGAGCACAAGTATATTTAAAACGGTTTTGCGTGCAATTTATTGCTTATACGTATAATTTTTACTAACCGCTTTAGGTCGTGTGAAAAAAAAGCAGCCCTCCCCGGTAAAATGGCGACGCTTCGGCATCGGGGGGAGGTTAATTACAAAAACTTTGTGAAAACAAATAAAAAAAAAAAAAAAACAACAAAAAACACCAACAACAACAATCGTGAAATTATTCGAAAAATTTCGTCAGAAAAGTAGAACATTGAAATACGACGCGTGCCCTCCCCTGGCCAAAAAAACGGGGAAAAGGTTTTTTATGACATCCAGGGGGGGGGAGGAGTTATTCGCAACAAATGGCCATGGCGAAAAACCGCTAAACTATTCAAACGCCCGCCAGAAAAATGCAACATAAAACATGTCTGTTTTTTTTTTATTTTTTATATTACACACAAGGATAAGGATTTATAATTTATACGTCCTGCATGCATGCAATAAAGCATTTATAGTATTTCGATGCAATTTAATGGCTATATATATATATATATATATATATACCCAGGTGCGTAACAATGGAGTCATTTTTTACATTAGTGGAGGTAGGGGTGGCCAAGTTCGTATTTGCAGGCCGAACTTTACGGAAAAACCAATTTTTGCTCTCTCGTCCGACTATATAATGTATATTATTGTCGATTAGGTCGAGTGTAGTAGTATTTAATTGAGAATAGATCTGAACGACTCTGGTAAATTTTACATTTCTCCCCGTCCTTCTATATAACTATATACTGGCGTAAGTAGGTCAAACATGGCAGAAATGGCTGGACAAAACGCGAAATACCTATACTTAAACAAAACGTCGTATTTCCGAACTCTCGAGTCCGGGGACAAACCTTCGAGCTAAAACGTCTAGGTATACAAATTTGACCATTCGTATACGGTGATTTTTTTTAATAGCGGGTAATAAACAATTATACAGTTCACATTATTGCACTATAAATATAATAAATTATTATAGTCGATGGTAATGGCGGTATGAGAATGTGAATATGAATTTTTTTTTTTTTTTTTTCTGTCAACCATAAAGAAATTCACTAAAACAATAATAGTAAATTTCTCAGTAGTTAAATTAAAACAATTTATAAATATTTTTGTTTTGTATTTATATACAGGTAGACGGATATTATTTATAAAGAATTAAATATTTATTTATTTATTATTACGTATATTTTGGAATTGTGAATGGCATTTTGAACTCAAAAAAAGTCCCATTTTTATTATATTCCATATTATTTCGTTCTAAGATTCATTCAAAAGTCTATATCTACAGTTTTGATGCAAATAACGTTGGTCATCACGACTATACCGGAGCAATAATCGAAATATGATATTTATCCGGGGCATTTCTACAGAGATTTGACCGACTTTTGATTGTCATATTAAAATACGTATATGTATTTTAACGACAGAAAAAAGTAAATGAATTAAATTGGTATACATGTCAGATGTGTACATGTGTCTGACGAGTCTGATACGGTTTTAAATATACGAAAACCCGATTAAAAAGCGAATAGAAACTTATGGTAAAATTGATATATATATATATTTTTTTGTTTTAACGGCTAATAAAAATAAAAATGAATATATTATACAAGCAATCAATACGACAATAACTCAAAAATGAACAATAATCGCAATCTATTAACGCGCGTGGTTAGTTTTTACTTAATCAATATCTAATAAAGCGTAATCGACGTAATACGTACGCCAACACGGTATAGATTGATTTAATTGTTATTAACTGTTATATAATCGCCTAAATATACGAGATTCGATAATTGATACAAGGAAATCTGTTCGCACCACGGCGAAAAATCGTTTTTCAATTCGTACCTATATATTTACGCGGCTGTAAATCGGTCTGCGCGCGGTTTAAAAACGGGTTTCGCGTCGTGTACAATATAATTTAATATATGTTATATGTGCCGCGGTACGAAATAAAAAAAATGAATCGAAATAAAGTTATGATTATTAAAAAAAAAAAAAAAAAACGCAATTTGTATTATTTTTATTATAAGCAGGACGGGAGATATCTTATTTATACTTTATAGTAAACTACTCGGATAGCGCATAATAATATATAGACGCTCGTGGCAAACGTCGTTGGTGGTAAATGCGATTCCCCTCCCTTACCATCGCCCCATTGAATACATGTTATTATATAGACACGGTATGTTATAGACTATATAATATCGATTTTTAGAGAATGGAATGTAGAATAAATAATTTCTGTAGATATATATATATATATATATATACTCGTAATATGTTATACACTCGTATGTCGTATCAGGAAAAAGTTGAATCAATTACTCGTAAACGTGAAAAAATTGCTACTGGTATTTTTTTTACGAGTATATAAACCGGGCGAACTCATAAACAATATTTTTATTTTTACACTCTTAAATTAAACTTGTAAATGGATTATTTAAAAAAAAAAAAAATTAATAATAATAATATACCTAATACAATATTGGCGAAAACGTTGTGCCAATAAACATGCGTTTAAAACGTTTACAACTACAATCGCCAGCTCTTCTTTACGGTTGAGCCGCAAATGTGTGACACCGAGTTCGATAAGTATTATACAGCGAATATTAACGGTAATATTAAAAAAAAAGATATATATATAGGCGAGTCTATTAACATCGTACAGCTACATATAATACGGTGATAAAAACATACAAATTAAAAAAAAAAAAAAAAAAAAATGGTCATTATGTTCTTTTAAAATGACAATATGCCTACACTTATTAATATTATCGTTTAAGCGATCTCGACCGCACCCTTCCGCCATTTATATTTATATATATATATATATTATGAATACACCCTAAATGTGAATGTTCCCTACCCCGGATATTGAAGTTGTCGTGACGTATGGGTAAAAAAATAACGGGCAGAGCCACGGCGTACACAGGGAGGAGGACCGCCATCGTTGATATATGTTGTTATATTATATATATTTTTCTTCCTCTCTCTCTCTCTCTCTCTCTCTCTCTCTCTCTCTCGATAATATAATGACCGGTGTGTGTGTGTATAGTGTGCGAGACGTGTAATAGCTAATACGGGAGTATCTATCTAAAAAAAAAAAAAAAAGGAAATTGGATTATATTGATACGGTTATATATTTCGTATATATATATATATATATATATAATAGGTGCACGAAATTACTCATAATAATATCTCAATTCAATTTCCACAAGATGGAAAATTGTCACTGTCTAAACCTAACGGACCGCATCGCTATAATAATATATAATAATTCTAACGGCTGTATTATGTTTCATAAATATATATATATATATATATATATATATATATATGACGTATATCAAATCATCTGCAGTAGGGTAAAAACGGTGTATATAATTGTATGTATAGGCACTGAAAATGGATAAAAAGAGAAATAAGTATCCGCCGAGGCGTGGGAATCGAATTACTACACTGGGTACTTATACCTATATACGTCGACGATGAAAAATCGAAACGAAAATATCATTTCAACGTCGGTTTTTACTATACTTGAATTGGTATTTCTCTGTCTCAAAATGTCTATTTATCAACAATAAGTAATCCTGTACGGATTTTTGAAAGAAAAAAAAAAAACGGAATCAAGTGGATAATAATTATACGCTCGTATTGAAAATGATAATAATTAATAATAGGCTTTTTTTGTCATTCGTTACAAACGCGTACGTATTATAGTACGGCGTTTATAATCCGTACAAATGTATAAATAAATTAAACGTTTCGTCACTATAAAGATTGGACTCTAAATCGACCGGAACTACACGGTTTTGTGCACTCATTTTTTTTTTTTTTTTTTAATAGAATTATTTTATCAAAATAATTATTCTAAATATTTATGTTGTATAGAAAAAAAAAAAAAAATTATATTCGTATTATAATATTATACGATATATTACAGTGTGTACTTATCGACGAGCGCAAAAACGACCAGCGGCCAGTAAAATTATTATATACCGTAGGGGTACCTATATATTATAATAATATAGAACCGTCGAGCAATAAAAAATAATGTGCCAATTACACTTGTGTAGACAGTACGTATTATTTAGGTACGTCCAAAAGATATATTTAATTCACACTTTGCGCTGCTATTAACAACATTTTGTAAAACATAATGATGATATATATTATTACGTGCCTATATACGCATATTTTAAAAATAATTATATTAACAGCAATAATATGCGAGCATATATAGATATGTACAGACATAATAACGTACTTGAATAATCGAAATATATTCGAATGCATTCGTAAAACTGCGGTATTATTCGTTTTGTATTTCTATATATATTTATTAACTAAAATATGTTCTAAAATAAAAATCCGGGAAAAAGTATAGGGCAATTTAGTTTGTATACGTACTGAGAACGACGATAATAAATCATTGCGATTAAAAAACGCTCAGTATACCGATAATTTTAGACTAATTGTAATATATTTTAGTCGTTTTTTTTCCCCCTCGTCGCGTTGCCCAGAAATCAACAAAAATAAAACCGACGTATCCGTCATTTGTAATCGGTTATTTTTTTTTTTTTTTTTTTTTTACGAAAAACTGTCGGGGGTCTAGAAAAACTGTTCGAGTAATGGTACCGACCGACGGTCGGGAATTTCTCATCATTTATGGTGTGTCAAATTTGAAACGTTTTCGCTAATCGAAAATACGTTTCGCTTCACTCGGAAACCCGACTATACCCACTGAATTTATAATCGAATTAACTCGACTCGAAATAAGTAGTTTAGTTGTATAACAATATAGATCCAGATAAAATATATATTCACAAGATTACTATTATAATGCCGTAATAGGAAATCAAAAATATTTGAAAATAATCGAATTCGTATACAACAATTGGCACGACTTTTCAGCGCATCAATTCGATTCGTCCGATAAAATTAGGCACCCGTACGCACAGATATAACAAGTATACTGATATTTTTTTTTTTTAAAGAGGATTTTCGTTGACCGAGGCAGCCTTGAATCCGTGTACTATATGCACACATTTAAAATACTTGCTCAGTTCTAATTACGTATGCTGCGGCACGAAATGAAAGTAATTTTTTTTAATAGTTTTTCCTCTTATCCGCGCTCGCGCGCGCGCGCGAGCGAGCGGGTTTTTTTTTTTTAAAATATATTTTTTATATAATAATATAACAATAAAATGTCATTGTGAAAAGTCACGGTAATTAGTCGAGTGCGAAATGTCACGTTCGGTTCCACATTAGGTTTCTCGCGTGTATATAAATAAGTAATAGCTCCGGGATAATGTATATTATTATCAAGTATATGTAATATATCTGTGCAAGTCCGAACCAATGTGGCACGACGTTTGTAAATTTTAATTGTACGAATCGGGCACGGTCAGTGTGAATTTGCGCGTCTGAAAGGATATAGCTCGTAATATTAATATATATTATAATGTTTTTTAAATAAAAAAAAAAAATAATAATAATAAAAACGCTATTTTCTTTTTAATTAAATTGTTCCACCTTGTTTTTTTTTTTTTTTTATTATTATTATTCTTATGTTTCTTTTTTCCTTCGTTCAAAAAAACATTCCATAGGAATCGATAGTGTACCGAAAACTATACCGATTGTGGAAAAAAAAAAAAAAAAAAACACCCGCACGTGCAGCAGGCAGTAGTGCGATTCGTGCCTATAGTAGTCGCCAGCACCGATGGACCGTTGTAAAAATCTCGCCGCCTGTTCGTCGTTCGCTATACCTAAGGGTTTTACAAAGCGGTTAATAAAATATTAATCAATCGTTCCGATCTCATTGTAAATCGAAAAGAGGGCGGGCGTACACGAGTCCGTACGGAAGATGAATGAGCTGTGTGTATATATATATATATATATATATATATATATATATATTTTAGTTATTAATATACTGTAATTTTGTGACCCGTGGCCAACAAACGTACCCCGTGCAAAGTCCATTAAACGTCGATTCATTCGGCGGATCCCCGTATAATCGGTTACTATTTTCCTTTTCAACGGTTACATTCTGCCGATTTATCCGATTTTCACGGTGACCATTATGCGTCCGGAGTGCGTAGTAGTAATCGTAGTATAATACGATTACAATAATAACCGATAAAAAAATATATATAAAATCGTATAATAATTCGCGGTGGTTCTCGGGTGCCATGCGGATAAAAACGAAACGGCCTGTATAATGCGCGCACGTACGGTATGGCGAATCGTTTGTAGTAAAAATAACTTTAACGCCAATGCAATAATAATTTCGAATTTCGAAATTATTATTTTTTTTTTTTTTTTTGGCACGCCAAAGCGTATCCCGTAGGAGATTTATATACGATCCCAAAGAATATTATAGCGCGCCGCCTGCAGATGGCGTTTTTATTAAGTCGCGGTGAATATTACACGCGATTTAAGCCTGAAACGATTGAAGTGCACAAGGTATAGCGGGCGCCTCTAAGACCAATCGACACTGTCGCCACTATATTTTATAATGGGCAGACAGCGGCATAGAAAAGGTGTTTGTTCCGTATGTAATTTATTTTTTATTCGATAAGCTTCGGTTACTGGGCATTGATAAAAATGTATACACGTGTAGGTTTAATCAATGCTATATTATGAGGATTTTTTGTTGTTTTTTTTTTTTTTTTACAAATTCCAGTAACGTCAGTAACATTATTGCATTAAAAATATAAAATGAAAAAAAAAAAAAAATTATATTATTAAATTAAGACGTTTTTGGAATAGTTGAAAAAATTGATATTTATACTAGTGCAAAGGATAATAATATAAAATATTACGACTCTTGAGCAGTGATCCTAATAACTCAATTAAAATACGGAAAAAGTCAACTCGATATATATAAAAAAAAAAAAACCTCTATTTAAAACCGCGAATAGACTATAGGCATATTAAAACCGAATGCTACCGCGAATGGATAATGGCCGCCTACTTTAAAAGAAAACGCATAAGAAAAGAAATCGAACAGAATTAAAATTTTATTATTTTTTTTTTTTTATCGATTTAACAATATGCATTGGTAACTCAAGGTAATTACATATCTAATATTATTATGTATGTATCGACCAAAAAGTACCTGTATAAACGACCTCAAAATGTATAGTAAAAAACACAATAGATCATTGGATCCCCGATTTTCGCTTAAACAACACTGCAGAAATTATCAAGTACGAATATTATTATTTGAGATAAGTTTTAAGGCCATATATTTGATAAGACGCTATAAAATAACTCGTATGATCTGCAAGGTACTGCGTTTATTACCTCCGAGCAATATTCACTAAGAATCCTTATTTAGAAAGTCCCGTAAAAAAAAAAAAAAAATAACCGTTTCGAACGATAAACGTATATCAGAATAATATTATCTCAATTATTCAAATTCTTGTAAAGCATATGCGGTTGAATTGAGAACATCAAAATTATTATATGATATTCTAAAAGTGGACGTTTAAATAAGCGAGAATATAATTTACAACATTTCATATAAAACAATGTACCTTTATTTTTTATTTTGAAATTTTTGCACTGTGAACATCCAGATATTTTAACGCGGTAATACGACGGTCGCAGAGGGTCACCAGATAACGTGTCCCGGTGTAGCTCAATATAATCGCATATGTTATTAGTAAAAAAAAAAAAAAAAAATAGTTTTTCATTCTGCAATTTTCCACACGAAATAATATTATTATAATAACAATGAAATACAATTTTTTTTTTTTTTTTCCCAAATAATAATGATTTTTACAGTTTTATTACTTTTATTCATACTACCTGCAGGGCGGAGAGAAAAAAAAAATGTACAAGTATAATTTTCCTGTATACTCGTGTATATATAATTTTTAATGTCTTTAATCTTTATTTAGTGTTAACCGCACAGTATAACGTAAATAAGTTATTATGTGGATAACAAACATATTATATATATTTATTTTTAATAAATAAATGACACACAATGAAGTCATTATAACCAAAATATGAACTCAAAATCCAACTAGACCATGTCTATGATACAAATTATAATTATACATGGGTAGGAGGTATGACCGCATTGTTATTAAATTAGAAGTCCGTGAGTTAAGAGAACGTACAACCTCCGGTACGGACGATTTTCTTGACATTTTTGAAAAAAAAAAAAAAAAAAATATGAAAATCTATCATTTCAAAAATATTCAAACTTACTTTAAAATACGTATATTTACACAAGTGGTCGCGTGTCTTTGTCACAAGTATTTATTGTGCAATTATGAGATAAACGAACAAAGGTCTACGGAGAAACCATATCGCGCGAGAAAATTACTACTCGATTAAGAAATAACCTGATTAAGAAACCAACTACGAAACAAGTGGTTCGACTTTGAAAAACTTAACATTATCATATTTTAGATTAATAATAGTAATAATTGTTTTGGTATTTGTGATATCGGAAAACCAACGTTGCACAATACAAGTTCTACTTGTTTTTTTTTTTTTTGTATGGTGTAAATGAGATTTCTTCATTAGGTATGTAGGTAGTTTTTTTCCCGCGCAAACGGATTTTACAGTCAAATTACGGGTGATAACAATACACTGGAGAAAATAAAACTATACTTCCAGTATAGTACAGTTTTAGTTTTTAATTATGATTAGACTTTGAAATCCTCTTTTATGATGATACACTATTTCGATATTATATTTTAATCCAAACAACGAAATTACCCTCTTTGGCTATTTTTCAACTCCCCAGGGTCACGGGTAGTCATGAAAAAATTTAACTAAAATCACTTACAACAACAATGAAAAAAGTGAGGTGGTCCAAAATTAAAAGTATCGATATTTTTTTTTTTTTTTTTTTCTAAAAATAATGACCACCCTAATATACTATATGATAATATTAATATTATAATATTTAGGAGGTATTCGATATCAAATATATTTTCGTACGGGTATTGGTATAATAGAAAATAGAACTGAGATTATTATATATTGACTGTTGCGGGTAACGAAATATTTTTCTGCGGTCAGTAATTGTGGGCGCGAAGAGAAAAATTTTGTAAGTGAAATGCTAAAGTGTAGATCTTAATAATATAACATTCGATTCCCGACAACCGCATAAACCCGCAGATAACTTCATCCGTATAGTTCCGGACCGTTATCTGAATTATTTAAAACATTTATTACGATTGGGTTCAAAATATTTTTATTTTTTTTATTTCACTTCCGTTGTTTCAAAATCGTTAACGTGTACATTTTTCCACCGCCGCCGTGCGCCGCCCGCAGTACACTTCGTTACGTATTCGCCAGAATATTTTGAAAATTGCCACAACGTCTAGAAGATTCTAGACCTGTAGTATTCAGTGAACATTTCATGATTATTTTTCACTGAATTGAAACGAATGTAATGAATCGAAATTAATAGAAAGCGTTATTATTGTGTTCTCCGGGTTATCCCCGATTTAAAGAAAATGATAAAAAAAAAAAAAAAAAAAAAAATTGACCACCAAGTAAACAAAATGTTAATCAGACGCCACTCCTGAATTCTGATAATGTTGATGATTGGAGCAAGATTTCTGGATGAAAAGAGCACACATCATAATAAAACAAATCGATTCTACGCTTAGATAAGGTCATTGTAAATGTAAATATATTCTTTTTTCCCCTGGTATCCCTGAAATAAACTCGTGGTGCCCCTAGGGCACCGTGGTACACAGGAGACCGCTGGAGTATAGAATAATATACAATACATATTATTAATACGAGTATATCAAATAAGATCAAAAAAGGAAATAAAATGTAGAAAAGGTCAGGCGAAAAAGGCATTCCTAATTAAGAACAAATTATTTACATCAAAAAATGTAGACTTCGGAACAAGGAAATGTTTAATTAAAACGTATGTATGGAGTATAGTATTATATGGCAGTGAAACATGGACATTAAAATCTTAGAAGCTTTAAAAATGTGGTGTTTGAGGAAAACGGAGAGAACAAAATGGACGGAAAATAAAGACGAATAAAGAAATGTGAGATTTAGTAAAGGAGAAGAGAGAGAGCAATTTAAGATCAAGCCGATGGCATATGATAGGTCATACACTAAGACACAACGAAGAACTCCATAACATCATATTGAAAGGTATGATAGAAGGGAAGCCTAGGTTAAGTTAAATAATCAAAGGTGCAAGAGTCGATTCATATAAACATATCAAAGATATAGCACAAGATAGAGAATCACGGAGAGAACATTTATAATCGACCAATTTGCGGATTGGAAAAAAAAAAAATCATATAAGTAATCTTACAAATATCTATAAATATTATCATTAAATTATATTTAGATGATTTATAATCAGTGTTGTGCGTTTATCTAGATAAAAACGTTTATTTTTTTTTTTTTTTATCTAGATAAAGTAAACAGATATCCCATTATTTACAGATTATCAGACAATTAATTTCACTTGATTTTTTCGTTTTCCTACAACGCTGTTAAAATTTTAAATATTTTATTCAAATTTAATTATTTAATCTATACTATAGTTATGCGTATATATTTTATAATTTATGGTGGAATGTTTATTATTAATTTCTAATGTTCAATAAACAAATGAACTATGATGACGTCGTGGGACATAAATCAATAATGGATCATAATTCATAATTAAATAGGCGAAACATGGACAAAATTATATTTTACTATTTCACTGGCTTTACATTTTTGTGAATAGGTCGTTGGCAACCCAAAAGTTATTTTATCTTTTATCTAGATAAATATTTTTTTAGTGTTCTCTGCGATCGTATCTAGACAAATTTTCAAGTTGTATGTGCACAACACCGGTTATATCATATCGTTCCATAAATCCCATGTATTGTTCTATACGTGCAGTATTTTATAACACAAATCAAACCACTGGCAGCCACTAAGAGCGCCGGATTGAGTAGCGAAACAGGCCCGAGTTATAACTCGTAGCGGCCCGACTATCGGTCGAATAGCTTTTTTTTGTTTATCTTTAAAACATTTGAAATTCGAACGATAAATAAAAACGGCCGGGTAGTGATTCACTAAATCACAAAAACAAACAAAACACATAATAACAATAATTGGATCGTTTGATGCGACCCTTAGTTAAATTTAGTTGGTATTACCGGCCACGTTTTTATTGCGAACGGTATCTGAGATCATAACGATGTTCGATAATATATTTCTTGTTTTTATTCAGTTAATTATCGTTATTTTATCGTAGTGTTTTATCGTACTGGCAGTCATTAAGAGCGCCGGATCGAGTAGCGAAACAGGCCCGAGTTATAACTCGTAGCGGCCCGACTATCGGTCGAATAGCTTTTTTTTGTTTATCTTTAAAACATTTGAAATTCGAACGATAAATAAAAACGGCCGGGTAGTGATTTCACTAAATCACAAAAACAAACAAAACAAATAATAACAATAATCGGATCGTTTGATGCGACCCTTGGTTAAATTTAGTCGGTATTACCGGCCACGTTTTTATTGCGAACGGTGTCTGAGATCGTTCGATAATATATTTCTCGTTTTTATTCGGTTGATTATCGTTATTTTATCGTAGTGTTTTCATCGGCTCGAAAATAGAGCATTTTTGCGCCGCCGCCGCCGCCACCTGAGTTTTGCACGGTAACTCCCAACTCATTTGTGCCGGTTCTATCCGGTCTCGGGACTAACCAACCGCTATGGACTAGAAACGAAAATCGGTATTGAATTGTAATGTCAGACGGACGGCTCGTCGTCGTCGTCCGTCAAACGATTCCCGGGCTATGGTATTTTAATAATCGAATATAGCGACGAGAGCCGCGTGCAGTGTTGTGTATTGTAATAAATAAATCTGTGTAGGTATATTAGGCGACGGTGAAACGTAAAAGTACGCGAGAACAGCGCTACGGCAATAATAATATATCGGTGCACCGGGGGGGGGGAGGGGGGTATTAAGCGTACATAGAAACCGGCGGGTATAAAATACAAACGAATTGTATACCGCCGCCCCGTTGAAAAGAGACGAAAACGATTCGCGCTGCGTGTCGCGGTAATATTATTGTCGTAGACACCTACCTAATAATAATAATAATAATAATAATAACAATAACAATAACAATAATAACAATAAAATATTTTAGCCTATATAATGGTATACGCATTATACGATACGGAGAGTTTAGGTGTATATTAACTTTGCATTAAATGGCGGCCAACGGGAACGGCGTCGGCGAGCAGATGCGTGTACCCGACCGGTTCGGCGCAGGGTCTCTTTTACGGAATAATAATCCGATACGAAATTGAATCGTCACCTAATTTGGGGTGACGGTTTTATTGAGTACGGCCGTCGATATTATTATTGTACGCCGGAGTCGTTTAAAAATATTTTATATACCGAATATAATAAAACGCAGTACACCGCCGCCACCACCACCACCGCCACTACTACTACTACTACACGCAAACGCGTATAAAATCTGTGCCGGCGACCGATGACTTTACGCATTTCGTCCCGTCGTACAATATAGTTCGGTAATACACACACACACACACACGTTATTGTGTGATATTATTATATACGACGATGACGATGACGATGACGATGACGATGGTGATGATGATGATGTGTGTGCGCGTGAGTGTAAGTGTACCTACCCGCCGAACACTCGCTTTATTGGACCAATTTGTTACGCGATACCGTAGCACGTTTTTTCACAAAAGACCCGAAACGCCCCGAAGTCGCCGTACAATACACGAGTGTGGTATTATCGTGCGGGCCCGTTAAAACCGTCGGTGTTTTAGACTTTATAAAACTGTTACGGGGGGGGGGACGTGGGGAGGGGTACGTTTGTCGTCGTAATCCTTTTCGCGAAAAAAAAAAAAAAAAAAACCACCCCGTGTGTATACATTAGAGCCCTGGGTGGCCCTGCCCAGACATCGCTCCCTGCACGCATCGAGCGTATACACCGGACACAATAAAAAAAAAAAAAAAACCGCCAAAACGGCTATATAATTATATATACGAGTGTACACAATATATCACCCCACTGTGACCTTTTAAACGATCACGTAAATCGCTGTAGTATACCTACGAGTGATAAATAATCGGGCACGTAACCAGACGTGGGCTGGAGCCCCTTGGGGTTCCGTGCCCGCATAAATAATTATCGGCGATGTACGAAACTCGTATTTAAAATTATTTATTACTATAAAAAAAAAAAACGGCGTTATATCTGTGAGTGCAGAGAATAACAAATTTTTTTTTAGAGCCCTCCCTCAAATTAATAAAATCCCGACTACGTGCCTGCGAGCGATGCGAGTGTCATGGGCGTAACTAGGATTTCAATAGTTACAGGGGCTAGAGGCCTAGAAAACCCAAGTTCAATAATAACCGTGGGGGCTAATTCAAATTAAATATTAATTATTTTACACAATGAACCACAATGCATGAGGTTTTTTTTCGCCAGGATTTGGACTTTAAGTTTTAACCAGGAGGGAATACAAATTAAATACGTATATCAGATGTCTAAGTCGCCCACCCCCTAGCCATTTTAACCAAAGTTTTTTTAACCATTGTTACCGTCGAAACAATAATCATTATTTTATTATTACACGTACAGAAATTGTGCACTGACTTAGACAGACTCAAATTTATATTGTATTGAATGATTAAAAATCAACACTCCCTTGTTTACGATAAAATACACGTATTTAAAATTACATTTATATATTGCATATACATACAGGGTTTTTGGTATTTTTGGAACGAAAATCTAATTATTTTTATTTATTTATGGTTACTTTGGTGACACGGATGAATTAAAAAAAAAAAAAGACAGTTATTATATTAGTGAGGGGGGGGGGAAACAGGAGAGACACGTGAAATTGAATTTCTTTTATTGATTTCAGAATTGTTCAAAAGGGAAAAATTAAATTGGCACGTGCAACACCAGGCGGTATAGCAGCTCTATAGTATACTTAAATATTTTTTTTTTTTCTCCTTTATTTGAATTTAAACAATCTATACAAATAATGTATAATAAGCTTAAGTGCTAACAATTTAGATTGCTGTCAGATGACATGAAGGAGAAGCCGCCCACTGGTGACACTCCTGCAAGGAGTAAAATACTTTTATACTTAAATATAAATAATAAATTGTATTATTCATGTACAAAGTAAATACACGAGAAACCATGGTAACCATGGTTAACAGTGCATCCCCGACGGTCGGATCTGGCATTTTTTTTCATAATAATGTACATAAGATAAAAAAGGTATTATGCTAATATATGATCTATTGAAATATATAGTTTTTAGTCGAAAACCTTGAAATATTATGTCGTATATTTACCGTCCGCGAAATAACATTAATCGGCTTTTTGGCTTGTAGAACATATTATTATATAGGTACTGCGATTATTAAGTACTGCGTGGTGGTTAGTTATTTGTAATTATTATTAATAGTGTTTTTTTTTTTTTTTTTGTATAACGTATAAAAACCGTGTCACGTTTTATTGTAAAACAGCGGTTAAAAATCTACAATAATTATTTAAAAGACTATAGCCATAATATCCTTGAATGAAAAAAAAAAAACTAAAATTTTTCAAAAACGCAATACGGCCTTGAGTGTTGACAATTGACACGATATTGTTTTCTCGGTAGGTTTGACATATTTTAAGTACCGGAATAATAATAAAAAAAAAAACCGATTTGATTTTTATTTCAAAAATAGTATTTTCAAGAAATGTCTAAAATTCAAAATCGTTTAAATTCTTTTCAGCATAAAACTTGAGTTATTCGTACATATTCATATTTATGTATTTTATATTTCATATGTGTATGTGTATTTTTTTTATTATAATTTTTTTTTAAATTTTTAATCGTTTAACAATAATGTGTTAAATTGATACACTCTTCGTGTATAATACTGTAGTTTACAGTATTGCAATTTCATACATTTCAAGTATACGAGCCTGTGATTTTTCCAGTGGACGTGGAAAGCAGTTTTTCTCTTTACAGAAATATGTTAGTTTAACCGTCGCTCGATTTTATTAGAAAATTCATATCTCTAATCATTGCGATGATCCGTATTAATATTTTAATGTTATATCTTAATTGTATCATTTAAATTATATAAAAAAAAAAAAAAATTGAATTCACATTAACGCATATTTTAGTGATTTTCAGCGCGTGTCTCGGTAGTTTTTAGTGCATGAAATACCGGACCCTATATAAATATAAACCGTGGTAGGTATACGGAAATGCCAATAACTCTGATCGTTTATAGCGAATTTCACAATAACCGTTCCGGGTTATGTAAAACAAATCTGACATAAATAAAAATCGTATATCAATCAGTGGTGTATATCCCATAGGGTACACTCCTAATATATTTCAAGATTCCTTTTGAAATTCATGAGTATACTGCGTACACTCTCAAGTCTCAATGAATTTGCAGAAGAAGAAAACGAATAGTTTTTTTTTGTTTTTGACGGATTCGTGTCTTTATAGAATAAACCGAATAATATACATTTTTGGTACGGAAATTATTTTCCGCCGGCAAAATCTGCGGACTATGACGACGTTCGTCAGATTTGCCAGTTGTACTAAAAAACACAAGCCTATACAAATATTATATTGATATAGATAATAGGTAGAATGTTGTGCACCAGGCTTAATTTTATTGAAACTATTGAGAATAACTCGATAGTCCAAAAACCTAAACCATAAGGCGGTATTCTATAATATATTTATTTTTTGAAATAAATAAAAATAACAAAAATACAAATATGTTTATTTATTTATTATTATTTTTTTTATCATTAACACTCCCCCCTCATTATACCAAGGTCATTGTCTGGAACATAATATACGTAGGTAATGGCATACGACATTTTTTTTTTCATTTTTCTTTTTTTAGTACCCTACACTCTTACAGTGTATTTAAGTTTAATTCTTAAAATTGTGCTGAGTATACCCTTAAAAAATTTGTCGGGAACATCGCCGTATATAATATAAAATCATATTAAGTAGCCGAATTGTCCGAGTTGTCTGGAAATGGTTTATAATTATTGAAATCCACACCCTATTGAATACCATCCCTCTACAATTCGGTTTTTAGGCTTTTAGGGATTACCGTGGTAACGCAGATGAAAAAAAAAGTTGAGAAAAGTGACAGCACGTATAACGCCATCGATGTACCATCTTTGAACTTGTGTATGCAAGTGACTGTTGTGCAAGTGTTTCTGTGTTGCAATTTTCGTACAGTAGGGCAAGTTGCCGTGCAGCCAATAAGACGGACCGATTCGGGTCGCAGACCGCGTCATGCTGCACGGACAACGACTTCGATGTTACAATTCTTAAGGGGAAATTCGAGGTAGACGTATGTTTTGATCCCACACATTCCGATAATTCCTACCGACAGGCCATTACTTTAAAACTAAAATTGACTTTAAAACGGTTGGCAGTTTCCAGCGCGGCTTGCGTTTTGCAATTTCGATAGACAAAACGCCAATGGCCGGTCGTCGAGTGTTGGCGGCCATTAACGTGGAAAATCCATCGTTTCATTCCACGGGCATTTATATACGTCGTCGGAAAACCATCAAGACTTATTTGTTCTCGCGCCTTTGACATAAAAATATTGTGTACCAAAAAGCACGGCAATAGACGAAATGGCGTGGTTCATCTTCCGTGACGTAAGCTGAATATTTCCATAGTTATTGTAATTTCAAATATAAATATATTATTTTGGGTTGACGACATGACAAGCATCTAGCGGTATCAAAACACTGCCCCGGGTCGGCCTAGTAAATAATAATAATAATAATATAATATAATAATGTGTGTAGGAAAGAAAAAGAGAAAAAAAAAAACATGAAAAATATGTAAAAAGAAAGAAAGAAAGAAAGAAAACGCATATAATATATAGCGCCGTGCAGGTTATGCAACCGGGTGGCCCACGATTTGTCTCGCGCGCAGCGGTGGTCCTCTTGCACATTGTGCCTAATCATCCACCATTATTATCATTATTATCATTATCATTATTATTATTATTATTATTATTATTATTATTATTATTATTATTATTATTATTTATGTACGCGTACGCATAGATAATAATATTATGTACGTACGTGCGGTGCGGGCACCGACCATCGGACACTGTACGGCGTTACTGGCCCCATGGTCATCTCTGTGACTCCGTGTAGTAATCGTACCGGTGTGTATAGAGAGAAATATTCTTCACGGTTCCGCGCGTCGCGTCGACAAAACTAAATTGGTTTATCGACGCTGTTTACTTACAAAATAAAATTAAAAAAAAAAAAAAAAAAAAAACCTGTAGGTATACGTAATATGCGGTATAATAGTATAATACATTAGAGTGGTAGATATATGTATATTATGTGTACATATATATATGTGTGTGTGTGTGTGTACGCGCGCGCGCGCTCGCTCGTTCGCTCGGGTACCTACCGAAAACACGACGACGGAAAAATACGAGCGGACAATGACTGGGTACTCTACGGTACCGCCGTACTATACTTTATTATTATATTATTATTATTATTATTATTATTATATAATTACACTCGAAAATAACGACACGGCGAAAACCGCGTTACTACGGGTAATTAATAATTTATTGTGCCTACCCGTACGCACATACGCCGACGACGACGTTGTCGTTTGTCGCGGTTATTCGTTAGTAAAAAAAAAAAAAAATATATATTTACTACCACCGCCCGGCCCGCCTGTCGTTTTTGCGCTTTTCTGCCACAAGGACGGCGGATTATTTACGGAACGTCCGCCCGGCCGGCCCGCAAGTGTTTCGCGATTCGTCTACAGACAGACGGTCTGTGCGTATATTGTCCATCTTGCCGCCCGAATAATAAAATATCGTTCCAAGACGAACGTGTCTGTAATCCGTAGACGAGTTCTTTGAGTCGTTACGTGAATATAGTACCATAATAATAATAATAATAATAATAAACAACACGAAAAAAATCATACATATTACACTCTCTAATCTATATAATCTAAAACACTGCCCGTTTTAACCCTGGACGTAGACTTAAAAGAAAATGGTGTAGAGGGTCTTTTACATTAGTCAATAACCAACGCACGTGCGCTGGGTGTTATCAATGGATCACCGTCGTTTTATATTCTCTTCTTTTTTTTTTTTTTTCTATCAAATATAATTATTGTACCTAGAATTGTATAGATTGTAGATGTAAATATTATAAATAAAATTTAAAAAAATCTATATAATACATAACTAGCCGAACCGGGCAAACGTTGTTTTACTCGTGAATTTACAAAATCCCGATTTATTCGAATTTCCTGTAATCCCCGGATTTACGGTACATCACTAATTAACGCCGCTAGTTGACGATTTCGAATTTGTGCGAGCCAAGATTTTCCGCGATATTCATATCCGAATATCTGTTCGACCCCCGCCGTCGGAGAAGAAAACGCGCGCGACACAAATGTTCAACGTCCCTTCCAAATTAACACGTTGAAACGATTTCGTTTTTTTTTCTTTTCTTTCTAACCTATTATTATACGCAAAATTTGTTTTCTCCGTCCGGTCTCGCGCGTAATATAGCGGCGACAAAACGGCGACGATTCCGGCGACCCTCCGGTCGAAGAGTTTAGGAGTTTAGGAGGGCAAAGGAACTGTAGGCGTCGTTCTGCACAGGGGGTCTGGGGAGAGGTGCTCTATGCGATTTTTAAAACGGGGTCCAGTCCCCCGTGGGTCTTATTTAAAAAAAAAAATCATTCACATTTGCCACGTACTTCCGCAAAGTTTTAGCTAAACTACGTTTAAGAAGTTCGAGTTCCGGAATCCGACATTTTTTAAAATCCTAAATTTGCGTTTGACCGTACAGACTTTTTTGTTTTTTAAATCTTAAAATCAAATCCCTAGGTAATTTTTGTACATTATAAAATTAGTTAAATAATTTTGTCTATTTTAAGACGCGCAATTTTTATGAGTTAAACAACGTTTGCCGGGTCAGCTGCTAATATATTATATAAATTAGAGTATAATATGTATGATTTTGTTTGTTGTACTTATTTTTTAAAATACATTTTTATTTGTGATAATTTTTTTTTTTAATTGTATAAACGTATTTAATGTTTTACACATTTAATGCTATTAACAATAAGATAACAATAATAGTTTTATCAGAAATGATTTAAAGAATAATAATTACAATTTTAATAACCGAAATTTGGTTTCAGACCAAATCCGGATTTTTAATTACGAAATCCGGATTTGCAATAAATGTCTGATTTCGAATTTCGGGATTCAAAAATCCGGATTATCGAACGGCAAATCCGGATTTTTCCCATCACTAGTATATATATATACGCGGTAATAATTTTGTTTGACCGTGTTTCGGTTCCACTCGTTCTCCCCTCATTAATGCCGATTCATTAACAAACAACAGAATAATATTATTCTCCGCTAATAAATGAAAATTGTTACCGTCGTATAGGAGGTTACCATCGATAGTTTAAATTTAAAAAAATAATACTAGGTGTAATATGTGAATTTTAAGATTTTTAAGATTTTAAGGTATTTTTTTTTTTTTTTTTCTAAAGAAATTATAATATTCAAAAGGAATTATAATGCGGAATGATATTTTTATTGGATGTCGCGGCGGTATTATATAAAATAAAGGGTGGTGTAGGTACTTTATTTAGGTACACACTTAACACGGGCAATATAAATATACAATTTTTTTTTTTTTTTTTTTTTTTTTTTTTTTTACCCCCGTACGAACTATTCTACTTGTCGGCAAAAATAATAATACGAGTACAGTAATATTACGTATGTAATGACAGGTTTCGGTTCGGTGTAAGCTGGTACCGGTATACGATTTTTTTTTTTAAAAATTATTTTTCCCCCCCACGTATAGCGTGTTAAAGCTCAATATTTATCGCGTCGCGTTCGCGGACAGAACGATATCATCATTATAATAAAATACTATCGGTACCAATCGCAATCGAATGTTTTTATTGCCTTAACTTTCCGAATAAACGGTAGTGTACATGTTCTGTGAGTATAATAATAACCAATGGTAAAACAAAATATATCGTATTTACACGAATAAAATACAACAATAATATAATAATTGTTATATATAATCGGAAAATACAACCGTTTTCGTGTTTGTGCTGGGTTTATGAAATAAAATAACGACAGAGTTTCGTGTTGCACTCCAGGGTCGTTCGGTACACCCATAATATTATTTCAGTACGCCGAGTCGCGTTCAATCACAACTTCAGAAATTTCAATACGTATAAGTAGAATTTTATCACAATATCGTTTTGTAGATAAATCGAACTTAACCGGCAATTTTCCACATGGTCGGGGCTCCAACGGTTTTCGAATAATAACGGTTTGTTGATTTCGATCAAATTTTAACTCGTTTAAAAGTTGACTTAAAATCAACTAATCCTTCAACATATTTACCTAAAAACACACAAATATTTATACCAATTATTGTGATTTGTTTACAAATAAACTAAACAATATTATTTTTTTATAATACAATAGATTATTATAAAAATGTTTTTTTGTAGGCTCGAGAAAATAATATAAACGAGCAATATTCGTCTGGTATTTTCGTCAGAGGAAAAGATATCGAGTGGTCTAGACGAATTTCAATCTCTCGGATTGAAATTGGTTCCAACTCCGCCCCTGGCATTATGCGGAAATTAACCATCCAATCTCATGAAAAACGAGACTTTAGTAGAACTAGATAGAAAATGTCAGATTACGCATTTTACAAAAAACATACAAACCGACATTCCTGTGTAACGCCATCTATCGATGTTTTAAATACTAACTGAACGATTAAATCGGTGCACATTATTTTAATCCATCATCGTTCATCTATACCCAAAAAGAACATTTGTGGCTGCTTTTTGCATAACGCCATTCAATTGTACCTCTAAATATTAAACTAATTATGATTTACATTATATTATACATCTAAACAATTGAAGGGCTCTGTGTAAAAACTCAAAACTCTTCGGGAAACCAAAAAACCGTTGTAAAAATATTGGGTAATAATACGACCTAACCTAACTTGACCTAACTTTGCGCAGAGCCCCTCAATTTAGGTTTGCGAAAAAATAACAGAGTGCTAGTGGAAAACTTTGTCTCGCTGGAGATCGTATTTTGATTTCCCTTGTAGTTTTCTTAGTATAGGAGAAAAACCTAGGAAAACGGAAAATATTTACGCAATAATCGCGAATACTTCAAACATTCACTATTAGATCTTTTTAGACGTGATGCAAATTGCAAAATATTCTGGAATTTTTCGAATTATTAACAGCTATTGGAAGACACAATTTATTTACTCGTATATACCGGGCTAAGTTTTTTGCTTATTATGCATTTATTATATTTATATTTGTTATTACAATTATTTCGTTATTATATTCGGGATTCCGTTTCTCGAATCTGAAAATCAATTTGTTATTGATTTCGTCTACTTAAATACACGGTTTAACTGAATTTTCTTCTTTTTTTTTGTAATACAGATACGTGGTATTTTTGTCTACGAATACGCCAAATTATTATTAGCCCGAACAGGTACTATATGATATCTTTAGAAGATGTCGTTATAAACATTCCCGCGTATTCACAATACATGACGAACGTTAATTATTATTATTATCGGACGCGTAATAAAACGCCACGAGACAATATAACAACCCGACGCACGTCGAACCCACACACGTTGCCAAATTCGGTTGTTTTTTTTTCTTTTTTCTTCTACCCATGAACCCGATGAAATTGATTATTGTTGTTATTTTTTTTTTTTTTAATTATCTCCGGTGCGGTGTGATGTACAGATACGAATAGGAGGACGGCGAGACGTGTTAGGCGGTAGCTGTCGATAATAATTATAATAATCGAAAATAATCGAAACACCGAGAGATGACAGTAAGTAAAAAAAAAAAAAAAAAAAAAAAATTAAAAATAATAAAACAATGCGAGAGGTAATTAATTCATCAAGAACGGGCCCCGGCAGCAGCACCACCACCACCACCATCGCCGTGATGGTTTGTAGAGCGTAATAAACTTATATAATGATAGTATTTTCATTATTACGAAGGTCTCCGCGATCGGGTCCTGCGACGGCCTGCTGGCGAATTAAGTCATCATCATCATCGTCGTCGTCGTCGTCGCCGTCGTCCGTCGTCGTCCGTCGCGCGCGCGCTCGCGCACCGACACACCGTCAGGTATAATAATACGGGCGGACGGACGGACGCCGCCGCCGCCGTATAAAGTTATATTTATAAAGAAGTGGATGCCGTTTGGCCGCCGCCGCCGCCGCCGCTGCCGGGTTAAAAAACTGATTTGATCTCGACGCGTGTGGTATTATACTATTATTATTTCCGTTAATTCGATCGTTACAGACGTCATTATGTTGCGTAATGTTGCAAACGAAATGATAATGTCGAATTTTATTGTGTTGGGCCAAAACGCCGGCCCGCGGGCGCGTCACGGGGAGGGGCACCGGGCGTCGTCGGGACCCTGCGGGGGGGACGTGTCGTACGAACGGGCGACGACGGTAAAACAAAACGAGAAAATACAATTGTTCATAAGAAAAAAAAAAAAAAATAATAATAATAATAACCCTATTCGAAACGCCATACGACGCGCGGCAATACATTACATTTATACAGGGTGCGGCAGAGCCGACTGACGAGTTTTGATGGGCTATAAATAACGAACAGTAAAACATAGAGAAAAGGTTTTGTTTTAATTTAAATCAGTATTCAATGCCATTTTTAAAAATTATTTTTCGAAAATTATATCTCCAAGATGACGGCCGTCAGCGTTGATACACTGTTGTAGACGATCTCTGAAGCTCTTATATGATTTTCGACACATTTCCACTGGTATGGCCTCGACTTCCGCGTAGAGTGGTTTTTTTCATGGAGCTGCCGCGGGTTATTAGCGTAGTATGTAGGCCAGTATCGAAAATTTTGTTTATTTACAGTTCCGGAAAGATGAAAATGGGCCTCATCGCTACAGAAAAAAGTTGATATCGGAGGAATTTGCAGAAGAATTTACTGACAGAGATTTTTACGGTCACCGTAGTCAGTAGCATTTAACTCTTGGACAAGCATTAATTTATAGGGATGGAATGATAAATCTTAGTGAAGAATTCTCCTCAAAGAACGGTCTGAGATTCCCAAAACTACAGCGTGTTTCCGGGCTGAGCGTCTTGGTGACTGCTCAATTGACTCTCTAACCAACTGCACATTTTCGGGGGTTCTTACCGTTCTGGGTGCTCCGTGTCCATGTCTACTTAGGGTATTTGCAGTTTCTTCCAAATGCCGTATCCACAATTCGATAGTGTTAGCAGAACGAACAGATTCAGCACGTGGAATGCCGCCGAAGTGTATACGAAAAGCCCTTTGTGTAGCGATCACAGAATGATTATTTTCGTAATACGTACGTACGACGAAACCACGATGTACACCTGTCCAGACCATGGTTACGAATAAAAACGGCATAACCGTACAATTCAAAATACACCACTTATTAAGGCCTGCTCTTATACACAATAAGATACACAATAAGAATCAATAAGAATATAGTGTCGCGAAATTTATTAAATAGCTCTCTCACCCCCCCTCCATCTCCCGGGATCGCAGGCTGTAATTATATTATTTTTCGATATTTATAATAATTATATTTTTTGACAGACAACTCGACACTCCACTACCGATGGTGAATTTTCATTTTTTTTTTTCTTGGTCGAAAGTGGTGACGGGAGGGTTAAATATTTCAAAAGCGTAACGAAACGTTGTTATGTTTTTATATTTATGTGTTAAATCACATATATTTTTTTTTTTTTTTCTTTTGGTACTGCGGGAAATTGATGAGACCCATGACTTCGTATATAACACGTCGCCCGTGTTAAAAAAAAAAGAGTAAGTTGTTGATCTTTGTTACTACAACTGTCAGTTTTAACCGGTCTGAACCGCACGTTAGTTACTGATTTATTTATTATATCTATTTTGATTATTCGTATTCAATTTTAGTACACAAAATATCATCGATGACCCTCCCCCTCTCGCCACATTCACTCGTCGGAGCAATTGCACTACTTGGATAAGGTACGTGACCGCCACTGAGTCTGAATTAAATACTGTAGATTATAGAATACGGGAAACTCGTTGAATTTTTCGGGAACACCGGAGTTATTATATATCTATGATACGCTCCAATTTCATAGCTGATTGAAAACAAATCCGAAGACATTTTGCCGATTTTATAATTAAATTCTTGTCGAATTTCCGACTAGATAATCTGAAAATTTGGCGAAGAGGGTGTGCCACGTCCCTGTGTATTTTTCTGAACCTTTGTCCGACTGTGTAGTTTAAGTTGTCATCTATCGTACCTACAGGCCTGATCCGGAAGTAAAATACTAAAATAATATGCGTGTAAATCGAAATATATTGTCATCGTAATAAATTTACAAATTAAAACTGTTCGCACTACCCGTCAACAACTGCAGGTAATTACCGTGCGATTTAATTGTAAGGGTACACCAGGAAGGGGACTCGGACAGTTCTCCCACGCACCCAAACGAGCTTTAGCTTCCGCCCCTCAAAATAATTGACTAATTTTATTAGGTACCAAATTGTCATATCGAAAAAATTATCAACTATCACAATTGAATCATATTGAATATATACAAATAATAAAATATAAAATTTATCTTAAAATAGATTTTCATTGTCAGAACATTTTTTAAACTATTTCTTTTTCTCTTTATATAATATTATTAATTGTAGTTTATTTCATAAACAAATGAGTGCTTTAAAGTTTCTATACGTATTTAAAAATAATTAAGTACTATTTATAATCTATTTATAAGTAATATTGTTTAGCCCCCTCCACACCTCCAAAAAAATGCGCCCTTGAATGGCGGCCCCGGACAGAGCTATTATATAATATATTGAAATTTGAAATATTCGCGATTGTGTTTTACGATTTGTTTCGCTTTATCTTATCAGGCGTGTACGGGAGGAGAACCGGACCCATCCCGCCATTGTAGGAGGTGTCCACCGTCAGCTTTTTTTTTTTTCTTTCTCCGTGTTTCGCACATTTTCAACACGTGATCGTATTCGGCACGAGATATCGTAATACGAGACTGCTGCTGCGGCGTTACAATATTATTACAGATATTTTACGTATACGACCGCAAACACACGACACATAACACATATATACACATTCTTACTTGGTAATGTGTCGTGGATTATATGTTATTATAACTTATAATATTCTCGTGCGGTGCGTATACAAAGTCGGTAATATTGCGTTATAATATTTAGGTACTACCACCGACGAAGGCGTCGGCGGGCTAGGCGTGACCCGCGGCGGTCGCGTTGATTACACGGACGGGGTTCTCGTGCGGTGTGCGGGCGCGCGCGCGCGCCCCCGACCTCGCCGCTCACACGAACGCACACGCTCACTAATTACTCCGCGGGGCCACACACGCACACGCGCGCGCGACAGCACCCGACGACCAGCACCGTATTTTTTTTTTTTTTTTTGGATATTATTCGCCGACCGGTGATAATATTGTCGGCTCGAAGCGCAGATCTATAGACATACGTATTCTCCCGGGTCCACCTATGATTCCAATAGAATAATAATATTATGTCGGTCGAAATGAGATAATATTCAACCGAACGGCTAAATATTAAATACGTATTACACATACGTAATATCTTCAATCGCGCCCGTGGATTAAAGATAGTATATTGGTATCTATCAGAGACATGCTATAGACCACGAATTATAGTGATAATTGATTGCCATTTACCACAATCGATTACATTTAAATTATAAGTCTGGGTATGTACAATATCCCGCGAAAAATATAATTCAACTGGAAAAACAAACATTTTAATTAACTTTTCCGTGAGAAAATCTTTTGTAGTCTTTTTTTTTCCTTTTCATTTCTTTCACACATATCATGGTTCATATCTAATAGTTATATTTCTATTCGCGGTCCGTAGTGTTATATGTCTATGGTATCTAAAGGCGCGTGGTAACAAATATTATCTTTGTGCGGTTTATCCACTATGTCATACAAGCGCTAATGTTGGTTAGGTTAGGCCAGCTGTTTATTAATAGTGATTCATTTTGGTCGTCACTATATCGAGGTTCGTCGGGTACCATTTTGCTATCTTTAATTGCCGCTTGAAACAATAAACTCACAAACAGAAAAAACTGACTTATTGGGAAATCGAGTTAACTTTTTCAAATTTGTGTCTTTACTTGTATTATATTATACTTGTTGCATCTTCAATTTTCAATAATTATGTTTTGTTTTGGGTATAAAGTCACTAACGAGGTTCTTACTCTTTAAAACTGGGTATTTAACAGTCAGTTTGTTTTTAAAATAGCGGGGAAAAGGTCAAAGTATCAGGAAATCTAATTTTAATGTCTCTTTTAACGTCGTAGAACAAACATTTTCACACTGGATGGCGCTATAATTTGAATAACATTAAATTTGGGGTTGTTGCTGTTTCTTTTTATTTATTTATCGTTTACCCGTCGACGAACCCATATCTATATATTCATACGGTTTTTAAACGGCCAGACTTGGAAATCCGTAAACTTATATGTGAATATACATTGTGGAGTGCTTCCCGTTTATTCGTCATTTGTCAATATACAAACATTATTATTTATACAATTTACTGTTCACTCGTTTTCGTGTACGCGAGCTATCCCGTGGAAAAAAAAAAGTTACGAAAGTTCCGATTACAAAAAGAGTCGCACGGTAATTCGTTTAGCTGGCCGAAATTAAAAAGTAAACGAATTACTCCACTCCTTCGATACACTCAAAACGATTTTATTTTGTTGATTTTGACAGTTTTAGTGTACCCGATAATTTATAATTTGTTTCGTGCATTTAATAATCCCGAAAGAGATTCATTGTAATAATGACGGCTTCCAGAGTGATTACGTACAAAACGGCGATGGAACCGGCGCGGACGTCGCCTGTTGGCAAGTTTATAATGAAGTTCGAAGCCCTCGGACGCCAATCGGCGAGCAACGACGCTAACGCCTCGGCCGGATCTTGGGAAGGCGGACGGGGAGACGGTTTTTCCGGTACCCGTCGACGGCCGGGAGCGACGTCGGCGCAGCTCGGCACCGGGACGCGCGACCGCCGTCAGACCGCTCCCGAAATGGTGACAGCCAAATTGGACAGTTCGTCGTTCGAGTGCCAGCGTTGTCGCCGGTGTTCGTGCGCTGCCCGTATCGGACCGAAAAAAATCACGCCCGTGAAACGTAAAAGAATCGAATATTTTCCACGCCGAGACGGCAGTACCGTCGCCGCCTTCGGTGGCGAACACCGTTCTGTCGATTACCGCCGGTCGCCCGTTGACGGTAGGCCCGACGCGGGATCCGTAGGCCGGTTGGTCGATAAGTTCGAAGCCTTATTATTACGTTGAGAAAATACCAATAATATCTAAAGTATAATGTTAAAAAGATTATATACATTAAGTTTTTATACAAAATATATATATATATATATATATTCATTTTATGAATTACAAATACCGTAATCTGTCTATTCTAATTTTGTATAAAAACTTAATGGATATATTTAATGTACTATGTACAGTTTGTAAAAAAAAAAAACGGACTATTAAGTTACGTCGTTTTCTATTATGTTTGAAATTGTGAACGCGTAGTTTAGTAAATATCTTCTACTTACTAACCTCCGTTAAGGAAAAAAAAAATGCGATATGTATATTAAATAATAATTAAATAATATGTTCTCGGATGATCGGCCGGATTTAAATTATAATAAATTATAATCCTCCGATTAGTTTTCGAATGATTTGTTTTATTTTTCGAAAACGACTTATATTATTACGGTAACTCCGCTAAGTACCGTCAGTGTTATTTTAATTACCCTAAATAGAAAGAAAAAAAAAATCAAGGTATTTATCCAACAGTGAATATACACCCGGGTATTTACCCAGAACCGAATAACTGCCCGTCGGGTATTATTTACCCGTATAGGTACAATATAACTAAGTGACGTAACTAAGGGCTCGCGGATGGGGAGAGGGTGGGGGGTGAAGGGCATGATAACTTAGGGCCCTCGTGTGACTCTACTCCCGAAAGTGAACTGAACGAATAAGAAATGTGTGTGTGAGAGAGAGAGAGAGAGAGAGAAAGAGAGAAAAACAGTATTTTTTAAAAAAGATATACTTTAGGCGGGCTGCACACTGAAGAAATTGGTTTAAGAAACTAATTTCATATTTGCGTATACTGGTGAAACAAAAAAAAAATGTATAGTTTCGACAATGTCGTCTGATGATGAGGATGTGTTAATGTTGTATTGGTGGCTTCGTATCAAAAAAAAGGAAACGTAGGTATTGGTGGATTCATCCACTTTTAAAAGATAAACAGCATAGTAGCTATGCAGTTGCAAAGGAATTAACCGCCGATGAGGATAAATTCCAAAGTTTCTACAGAATGTCTCATGTTGCTTTTCGTCGTTTAGTGCAGTTAGTTGGACCACATATAACAAAGAAAAATACTAACTGGAAAATGGCTTTGGAACCAGAAGAACACCTCATAATAACATCTTTCGTATCCTTCGATTGCTCCTACAAATTTAGAATTAAAATCTCGAACTCCTTTCGACATCGTATTGATTAATTTAATTTTTCCTAGCACTAAAGACAGCTCGAGAACAACTACTCCGGAGCGACGTACGTTGTGCTATTAAAATATAGTAATATGGTAGATCGTCACAAACGATATTTTGTATGAAATAAAAAAAAACAATGATATATTGGTCAAAACGTCGATAACGTTTCCATTTGTGGGATTTTATTATGAGGATTATTATTATGTCGTATATAAACACTATTAAATTAGTACGATAGTATTTACTATTTTTTACTATGCTGTATAATACTACAGTGTATATATCGCTTATTTGCTACAACAACGACATAACACAAAAACCTTGATTTTTACATAAAACGAATTTGAAAATTTTAGTTACAATGCGATGATGATAAATCATGTTTAATGTGTAAAGTGCTTTAGAAACTTATTTTAATGAAAAATGAGTGTTATGACACACAATAGTCATGCTTTCAATTCTCACCTACAACAGTATTATTGTTATAAAATTAGGAGTTAGTTTAAGTTGTTTAACATATGACACTATTGGTTCAAAGAATGATTTTTTAATTATGAGTTATTTGGTAATAAGGCTAATTTTGTATGTTCACTTATGTCGTTCTATCAATATAGAAAAAAACACCAATATTATTATTATTTGCAAACAACTAAAAAAATGACGATTTTTGTGTTATGTCGTTGTTGTACCAAACAAGCGATATATAATACTAAAATATGATAAATATAACATAAATAACATGAACATACAAAATGTATAATAATATAATATTGATTATATTATTATTATTATTTATTTATAATTTATACGAAACTTTATTGTTGAAACCAAAATTAAAAGTTTCACGGAACCGTGGTTGCGGTACTACGAGAAATTTTTGTTTCGTGAAACTCAGTGCGCGTATCTATTTGATTTTCAATCGAATGGTTTCATCTAAACTAATGTTTCACGTTTCATGAAATTAGTTTCTCAATACTAGTTTCTTCAGTGTGCGGCCCCCCCCCCATTTCTTATGATTTTCGCGGAAAGGGGAGGTGCCTAACCTAACCTAACCTAACCGGCACAAGGTGCGTTTTCCGTGCGTTTTATACGCGCGTAACTAACCGACACGGTAGAATTATAAAAAAAATATCCGTCGGGCCCGAGCGCGCGCGATAGATCAATCGATCACCGTCGCTAAGAACGCGGGCCCCGCGTACTATTATATTATCGCCGTTATGCGTACCTGCCGTATAAACGCGGTGCTATATATTTTACACTGACGTATAATATCGTCGTATTATATGCGTATCGATATTATTATAAATTCCCCCCCCCCCGTATCCGTTGTTATGTGTTATTATCGTGTTGTACGCGCCGCCAGCCCGGGCCGATTGAAACGTTATTAAACGCCGCCGCAGAACGCACACGCCGCACACGCCGCACACGCCGCCGTTCGCCATCGCCGCCGATTGATGTGTTTATTTGCTGTATTCGTTGTACGTTATTGTTAAGCTCGCGGGTTTATTGTTGTCGAGTCAGTGGCCGGGGGTCGCCGACCACGTATTTACACTATATATATATATATAAAAAAAAAAATAGATTTTCTCGGGAGTAATTAAAATAAGAATTCTCGCCGAATACTATTGCTATAAAGACAGCATGCCGTTTAGTAATCACGGAACATTTCTAGCGGTAAAACACCGGGCTTATGCAATAATAAAATCGTTTTACAAAAATATGGACACCCGTGTGGCCGAAAACGGCGTTCATTTCCATCTTAAACGCCGTGATTCGGCGGTATCCGTCGGCCAAGGTTATTAATAAAATACGGACAACCATCTTTCAAGAAACGGGTACAGCGTTGAAAAAAAAGAAGCCTGTACGGACAAAAACGACCATTCGTACACCTGAAATCGTCACTGTTGTCGGGACCGCTCTCATAATGACTCCAATACGATCTGCGCGAAAACACGCGTTACCGTGAAATTTATCCGGCCAATACGAAGCCTACGTCGGATTTTACACGGCCATCTAAACTTTAGCCCATTCGAATAGCAATATCTATGCACAGAAACCTCGAAATATTGATAGACTAAAACACAAAATTCAAGAAGAAATCGCCACCTTTGAAAGTGATACACTGTGCAGTAGAAAATATAAAAAAAAATAGGTTAGAAGAGCGCTTGAGAATAGATGGCCGTGTCATCTTGTGGACGTAATTTTTAAAAAATAAATTACAAGTTATGTAGGTTAGGTGCTCCATTATAATAAATTAATAATTCATTTTTATTCGTTTTTTTTTTTTTTTATTTTATAATTTTACTTTGAAAATGTACTACTGTACATTTCTACTGTATGTATTACACGAGGGCCCCGAATTATCGTGGGCCTCCACGCGACACGAGTATGCGGGCCCTCGCTGTACGTATACATCCGGTGGCGGCTCGCCGGACGAGACGAATCCCACGCCCGACTATTATACTTTTTGTACGATCCCAGACGCGTAGCCAGGATTCTTTTAATGGTGAGGGAGAGGGCTTTTCATTTTATATTTAAATAAAACTTGTGGGGGGAAAAGGGTTCACCACACATCCTTATCACTTATCATTTACAAATTCGAGAATTTTGCGGACGGTCCGCAACGATCTAAATTTCCAAAATCAAAAACAACAGAAAACGTTATTGCGTATAAATTTTCAGTTTTCCGCATTGTTCAGGAAGCTACAAAGAAACTAAAAATTATCTCCCCGCCCCAATGCATTTTCATTAATTAGACAAAATTTGCTACCGAAAACCACCAATGAAATTGATAAACGTAGATTCCTCTGACAGGGTGGCACGATGGCTAAAAAGCCACGGACCAACGAGTACAAGGGACCCCATAATATTGAAAATTCAATAAAAAAAAAATTATAAACTAGTAAATAATCCAAATTTCTAATTTTTCACTTTTCTAAACATTCTTGAGATTAACGACATTTTTTTGGTCTAACGACATATTCGAGTGTATTAAAAAACAAATTAAAGATTGCCTACATTAAAAAAAAAAAACAACAAAAAAATGATAATTCGCGGGATATTCGTGAAAAGTTAAGGCTCACCGGCTTTTTTTCCACGGGCCTTGTAAATCCTAGTTACGCCACTGCATCCGATACAAGATTTTCGGTAGAAAAGCAATTTACTGACAGAGAGAAATAAAAAAAATCGCACACCCTAGTAAAACAAAAACATTCCTAACTTCGCTCAGAATCTAAAAAAAATTGAGAATTAAGTAGTAATAAGATACAAAATGAAATCATATTTTATAATATGGCCCGCGGGGAGAGTGAATGCTCCGCGTTATAACTCACGACTGATATGCCACGGACTGCAGTATATTTGTGCCTGTAGTCTGTATAATAATAATAATAATAATAATAAAAATGTATGCAATTTAACACGGTGTAAATTAAAGAATCGAGTTCGCAAAATACGATTTATTTTTAGAGTATAACGGTACCGTACCTTCTACACATGTATATTAAGATAATCGACTTAAAAAATGATTTATTAGTCACGTACCGCAGTATTTTGATCGGTATATTATCGTCAGTTCTATATACAATATTTAAACCGTATAATATTATAATATTTATATTATATGTATACATCACCGCGAGTTACAAATTACGATCGTATTAATATAGTGAGAAGTAATAACTGCGGTGATTTAGCAGACACGTCCGTATAGAAAAAGAAAGCTACACGAAAATACCGCGTTTGCAATCGCCAATTTAAACGTAGGGAATTCATATCTCTAGGACTCGGCGATCTCCGCAAATCAAAGTGCAAACCGTCTGGCATAATTGTATTATAATAATAATAAAAAAAAAAAAAAAAAAACAAACTCATAACGAGAGCGGTTATAATTGATATAATTGACGATAATGCGCGGTAAGGAAACACCGTCTCCAAATTATTATATAGAAAAAAAAAAAATAATAAATAAATGTTTTCCCCGTGTGTACCGCCAACACGACCACGCCCCAAAAGACATTAAAGCTCAAGAGTTTTACTACCGCGGCATTGTCGTATACATCACCTGCAGGATTATTAAACTGTGATTTATTTAATATACGCTATTAAAAAATTAATGTCAAACACTCTCAGTGTACGACCGAGATTTATTGTTATATTATTAAAAACAGGCACATGCGTCTAAATCATAATCATATAGACATGTCTTGACATTATTATTATTGTTATAACGTTCGTGACATTAGAATAGAAATTAGAATTGATTGTTCATAAAACCCCAAGCGCAGTTAAACAACAAAGTTCATACATATAAAAAAAATAAATTATTAATAATAATAATGTGAAATTTTACAAATAAAATTTAATGAACCGGATTTTTATGTTTTCCGGCTTTATGAATGATTTGAATCATTTGCTTATGGCCATTTTAAACGTAGATTATTAAGTATATAGTCAGGTGAATTTTTTTTATTTTTTTATATCTTACATTGAAAACGATATGGGTTAGACGGACGTTAGACGATGTATTTTAGTGCATTTATTTAATTTGATTACGTAAATTCTACTCTGTTGTTTCCTTTTTTTTTTTTTTTTATCGTGTTGCGTCGGTACCAAGGCTACACACGAAATTAATTATTTCATATTTTTACTTGAATCTGTTTAAAATCCGTTATAACCAAACATCGATTCCTGTACAGTTGACAAAATCACAGTCGCACATCGTTGTTATAATTAAAACTTTATCTATAAGGTAACATACAAATTCAGGCAACAATGTGTGTTCGGCTCGGTTTTTTTATTTTACACATTAGTATCGCTCATGTGGCCACTACAGACAAGTAGGTATTCCGGCGGTCACCAAGTGGCTATAATTTTATTTATACGAACCTCCGAGGGTCTAACTTGGAGATGAGCACTAGACGTATGAATAAAATTTAAAAATAATTCATTTAAAGGTGTTTTTTGGACGACGGCAATTGGCCGTCAATGGCGATTTGGCCATTTTTTTTTTTTTTAAATAAAAAATAATTCAATTTTTACATAAATTAAATTTTGTTAGTTAAAACTTTGAATAATAATTTCGAAAAAAAATACACTTGCAATATGCAAAATAAAATACCTCGGGGTCTCTGGGCCCCGTTATCAGCGTTATCTTTTTCGATTTCGGTAATCAATGAGCCGGGTATATATCATTTCGCCGCCAACGTTTCGCCAACAGAGTTTTGCCGCCATCGTCCCGCCGCCATTTATTTCGCCGCTAACGATTCGCCGCAAGTTGTTTTTTTTTTTTTCGTTCAATACTGTGAACAGACATAGCCGTTATGTAGTTGTTATGTATGCCACGAGAATATATGGTAACTTAAAAAAAAAAAAAATGTTATAATTGCGTGAACGTAATAAGTACGAGTGCCTATTGTAGGTATGGTTTAGTAAAATTTACGTCCTAGTGCATTTACGAGAAAAAGGCTGGATGTAGAAAATTCATCAATAATACTATCGATACTATCATTATTTATATTTTATTTATGTGCATGTCCGATTCACAACCTATGGCCGTTAAATAGTACAATCCTCAGCACTTTAATCGTAATACTTCCTTAATGTACTTTTTATATTGGAAAACGTCGAAAAACATCAGTGGTTACACTAGGTATCTATTTTTAATGCTATAATGTATAGAAATGAAAAAACTGTCGATAGACCACTTACCTGCAATACTTGTTGATTTGTGGGGCACACTAATATAATATGTACAGGAGACAATATTATATTTTGTATATTAAAATTATATTACATCAAATCAGCGAGTTGTAAGAGTAGGTCGTTGGACGCCAATAGTAGCAGTGGGCTGACGCGTCTAGTTTTGTTAATTAGTTAATTTGTTAATGAATTATTATATAAAAATAAATAAAAATTGTATTCTAGAAAACAATGGTTTCTGGAGATTAAAAGTGAAAGACCCGGAGAACGCGAATTCGGCGTAAAACTCTAGATTCCTGATTTTGTACATTTTACTATTCCAGATTTGTGCACTTCGGACTAATATATTCCAGGTTTGGTTTAGATTTCGATATCCTCAACTGTATTTTTTCGTGTGTGAAGTCAAGTTATGACTTTAAAAACTGTCGAATTTCGCTGGTCGTGCTTCTGCCCTACTCGTAGATACGTCTAAGATACCTACCTATTTTACACATCACTAAATAATGATCCATCGATCGTTTCGGAGTGAAATCCTCTGTCCCGATCCCTTCTGATCGATACTAAATCTGGCGAGCGTGGTCGATTTAAGGACTTTTCTTAAGGACCATTTTCAAAGTTTGGTGATAATCGGACTAATTTCAGGCTAGTTCCATTGGAAGGGATTGCACGGTATCAAATTATGGCGGAGGGGACTTGTGTGAGGTACCAAGCCAAATTTGTTTGCATTAAAACCGCTCTCCTGTCACTAAAACCCGCCGAGATATAATTTATCCTAAAATCAGAAGGGGCATTTTAAGTATGAAGTATGAAAAGTATTGTGAAAATTTCACCGGCGTACGTTGAAAAACAACCAAGATACGGCGCTAGGTTTCAAACGAAAAGAAACATCCTCGCGGCGAGTGGTTGGCGACGAAAAGAACGGCGGCGAGACGACGGCAGCGAAACGTTGGCGGTGAAACGATCGCAGCGAAATGATGGTTTCCGGCATAGGTGCACGTGCAATACAAAAAAAAAAATCTAAAACCAACAAAAATCCTATCCTATAATGTGCTCGTACAAAAAAAAAAAAAATTAAAAAAAAACTATACCTATATCATAGATAATAGAAGAAGAATGGATAGACAATAGGTACAGACCCATCGCCATTATGTGAAACGGAGGGTCTCTCACTCCCGGCACGGCACAATTGGTAGGTAAACTATTTTCGAATATATGAAAAAAAAATATATATATATATATATATATATAATACCGTCAAATATTCCTAATATAATAATTGAAACAATAACTATAGTTATAATAAATTCTTTAAGGTTTTTTTTTTTTTTTAAAAAAAATTTAATGAAATCTAATAATACAATTTGTTTTGTTTTGTTATAGATAATATATTACTCAATATAACCTTAAAAAATATTACCATGGCCGGTATCCATTTTTCTATTATCTACGACCCATACTATATTATTAACGATTGTATACCCAGAAAATGTTCGGCCGATAGTATTTACAACTTTTAAGTTCATTAAGCATAGTCTGTCCATTTGTCAATTTTCTTATCTTCAGTATAGTGACAATCGACGCATTGTCTAACGTTCTTCAATTCTTTTCTATAGTTACTCAGTGTGGAAATTCCCATCATAAATATGGCTATAAATACAAAAAAAAATTAAAAATTAAAAAAATTTGGTTACAGGTATTTTTTTTTCAATATTAAAAATCAAAAAAGTGTAAAGCTGATAAGCTTGGTATGTTACATACCAAATAACACCAATGAAATTACTATCATTGTCCACGAAAAAGAGTTTGTTGCTACGATTGCAAATCTTGGCATTCCGTCACGAGTTAACAAGAAATCCTCGAATGTATAATCCATTTTATTTTTTTTTTTATGTTTTTTAATTAATCTAAAAATGTAATTATTTCATATATTTATATACTCATTTAATATTTATTGTATATGTATAGGTCGAGCGAATTTTTGCGTAATAAAGGTTACAATGACGATTTTTTTTTTTTTTAAAACTAAATTTATAATCAAATGTTCATAATAATATATTAGGTAGCAATGTGGTATATATGAAGTTTTATTGAAAGTTCCGAAATTTGGGAATAAAACACATCATACAATTGTCATGAATTCATTATTTTTATCGAATTTTTATTTGGATTGTTGTATTCCGAATTATTTGCATGTGTTCTCATACACTATTAAATTTGTACTCTGAATATTTTTATTTTCTTTTTAAATTTCATCAAATTTATGTTTTGCAAAATTATATACATACAAATAACACCTTGATCCTACACGCACATTGAGAATCAATGCCTATTTCTAAATACCATATTCTGAAATATTAAAATATATATTTTAGTAATACTTTTTGTAAGTCCTGTTTCGTTTCTGTTTATTAATTTTTAATTTATTTTTTTGAGGCTTTATTATTGTTAATATGTCTTCTTTAGCTGGAGTTTCTGTCGAAGTTTTTGTTATTCCTTGAAGTTTCTTTTGGGGTTTCGCCCGCTTCGGTAATTTAATCGCCATTGATTTATGATTCAATATTAGCATTGTCGTTACACAACGATATTCATAGCACAAAATACCATTTCTATAAATGCAATATATTTTTTAACGTTTAATTGATTTTAATAAGATACAAATTTAATTTTGAATTCTAATAACTCTATACTGTATTATTAACCGAACACGAGTGTACGGTATATGATAATTTTTTTTAAAAAAAACCTAAAACAATTGATATATTATTGATGATAAAAAACGAATGAAACGTATGATTAAGGAAATATTATAGTATAGAATTTGCTAGAAAGGCTTTACATTGGTCAGCGAATCTCGACGAATATTTTCATTATATATATATATTTTGTTTTAAATTTAAAATCTAATACGAAAGTAAGTTAAAAATATGAGTTTTTTCAAAATAAATATAATAATTATAACATAATATTATATTGATACTAGTAGTATTACTTTTTTAATGAAGTCGTATCTATGAACATAAACCAGACAGTCATGATTAACCATACGGTAAAAAAAATCTTCCACAGATAATATGCGTATGTTATTAATCGAAACGAACTCTGGGGGAAAAAAAAATATAAAAAATTAGTTTAGTTTTAACCTAGTTAATACGATCAAGTAACGATCTATGAACAGTCTGCCCTAAATCGTAAATAATATACGAGAAAAGTGTTATTGCCGAATATTTCCACACGTCCACAAAATATAATATAAGTTTAAAATAAAATATTATTCTTCGCACGTGGTTTTTGGTAATAATTTTAATTATTCATATCAGAACTCACGTTGTATGCACCCAAGTACGCGGTTATCCATGTCATAAAAATATACCCAATTAGAAGTATACTTATAATCGAAAACGCTAAAAAAATAATACAAGCGTTTACTTAATAATAATAACAACAACAACAATATATACAGTACAATCGTCTGCCTGGTACTCACATATCGTGCAGTTAGACAATTCCCACAAAAACGAGAGTGTCATCAACGAAGCCAATAGCTGCGCGTGTAAAATATATTTAAAAAAAAAAAAAAAAACATACTAATTATAATAATTTCCATTTAAAGTGTAATTAATTTTTTTTTTTGTCGATTTGTTATTGTCTACAAGTTATCTAACTAATCTACAAATTAATTGAGCTCGAAAAGATCCAGACGTCATAGACTTCTTTTTAAATGCCGGGGAGTTGTCTGTAAGTATGATGACGTTTTTGATTTCTATAAAGAGACGAGCCGTTTAGGCGGTGAGACAATCTGTACTTTAATATTCCCTCGTCAGTCTTGGATTTTTAGCAAATATGAGATAAAATGGACGGAATATTTATAACTGTATTGGCGTGTACAACACGTCCACTTTTATAAATAAATGATATTAATAATAATTATATGAATATTGCTGGTTCCGATTGTTAATCATATTATAGGTAATTAAAATAAATACTTGCCAGATAACTTCCCGTCAACAATATAACGCCGCTTTGTAAAGGTAATAAATTCAAAAATAACATCGTACAGGTATTCGAAACGCATAACGCGGTACAAGTTTAATTGTTTAAACTATTAAAAAATAAAACTAACTAAAAAGCTCTACGGACAAAATAAAGATGAGCCGATGATTATTTATACAAACTGTATTCTTTAGTCGGTATAGAAACACGCCATGTTTTGTTATAATCGTATTAGGTGGTATATATATATTTACTAATATTATAAAGAGGTAGTATTTGTTTGTATGTGTGTAGGGGGTAATCTCTGAAACGACAGAACTGATTTTAAAAATGTGTTCACTAATAAAAAGCTACACAGTCCCCCCCCCCCCCGATTGACACCAAGTTATTGGTACGTTACTGGTACGAAAACCGAATAATTTTCGTTGATTTATGCGGTTTCCTCGGGAATCAGCATGACAAAAAAAATAACAGTTGTTTTTACTTAATTGATTTAGTTGTCGCGGGAAAACGAGTCCCGTTTTTAAAACAGATTAAAAAATAATAAAAGTTTTGACCATTTTTTAGCAACGATTCTAGATAATCGAACTTGACCCGAGCAAGGCCGGGTAATGGCAGCTAGTATTATATACTATTATGTTTAACACACGTGTATAACTATTGTGCACATTTTAGTTTACTGAAAATTAAACCAAACTGAATTGTATTGACGTATTTACAACATTTTGTTTTTTTTTTTTAACAATTATAAGATACATACAATCTATAAATAAGTTTTATAATAAGCATGTTTGAGGAATACAATATTTACTGGATTTGTTGTAATGACGCAGTAATCTCCCAGCGGCAACACTTACTGACTAGAGAGACTTAGAGTTGTTTCAGGTCACGGTTCCAATTACGCTTTAACCTTCTAGGATGGATTCAGAGTTTAGAGCAAGGATTAGTGGGCTAGAGTGGTTTGCAAGACGTGCACGGAATAGTTTATAAGAAATTTTGGATGTTTCTTGAACGGTATGATTTTTTAAGTCCGAATGTAAGGTGTGATTTGAAACGTAGGGTGGAACACGTATAACCATTCGATTGGAATTTTATAGATATTAGATTTTTTTGTTGCTCCCCACGGTTGGATTCCATATAACCAAATTGGCTTAAGGAGGGTTTCGTATAGTAGCAGTTTTGTATTTAGATTTATCTTTGATTGTCTAGCTATTAGTGGAGAGAATGCTCTTCGTCTGGTATTTAGTATGAGCCGTTTCTGTTTAATATTTACATCCAAGGTAAGTCTTTTGTCTAGCGTCAAGCCCAAGTACTTGGCATTAGAGGAAGATTGGATGATTTTATTGTTTAAATAGACTGGGGATGTTATGCATTTGTTGAGAGTGAAAGTGATATGGAATGATTTTTCATTATTTATTTGTATTCTCCATTTGAAATACCAGTCTGCTAGTATATTAAAATGATTTTGTAAATGTTGGCTGGCATGGAGTGGAATTTTGTCTGAAATGTATGCTGACTTTGTCGTCAACAAAGTGGGCTACAGAAATATGAGTATCTACAACCTATGTTATTTTTTTTTTTTTTACAAAAAATTGTGGTATTACGATAACATACGGCAATAACGATTCTCTCGTTCTTTCATTTGGTTTAAGTTTCTCGTAGACGTTGGTATTAACATATAACACTACGACCGCCGAAACTTCTCTGCCGCAGTTTTATTCTCCTAAACACAATCACTGGGTTTTATGTGACCAACGCGTTTTCCATAATTTTAATTTTTGGTAAAATTAATTTTTTTTCGCAAGAAATCGTGCAACAACACTACTACGCCCGACGACGAACATTCTTCTTTTAACTGCGAATGTAACGCCGTAGAGGGACAATTATTTCGGCCCGTGTGCAATAAGGACACGCCAGGTTAATAGGTTAATAGTTTGAGGATCGAAAAACTTCGCGATCAAAATTTAAAAAAAAAAGACATATATTTAATCTTTGAATATTTTATAACCCTCCGTTCAACACAAAGTTATAATCATTTTATTACGATGAAAGACTCCTTGACTTAATTAACGTAACGTACCTAAGGAATAATTTGAAAACGCTGCAGAAGCATAAAATAGTCGAGTTTGCGGTCATTTCAGCGTGACCGTTTTGGCATTAACCGTTTTCGATGCGTAAACACATTTCATCGTATAAAACAAAATATTTTAAGCGTGGTATCTTCGTGTAGAATAAAAATTAATAAAGATAAGTATAATGCGATTGGTGGGCATCTAATAAGATGTATAATATAAATGTAGTTAGGTATATGGACTAAATATTTGATCGTTTAATGATTTGAGATACAAAAAAAAAAATGAAAGGTGGAAATATATTAGGAAATAAAATTGTTGAACTAAAAATAAATAGAGCTTTTTCTAATCGGCCGACTACAAATATGTAACCTGTCCAAAAAATTTCGATTTTAACATTTTCATTTAAAAATAAACTAGGTTAATTTTAAACACGCCGATATTTTTTGAAGCGCCGATTTTAAAAATGGAATATTTAAATAAATATTGATTTTATATTAATAAAAGTAAGTGCCCTCAGTCAAATCAATCGCGCGTAGAGATGTAAAAATGTATACGGATTAACGGATCCGTGTGCACTTGAAAGCCGGATTTCCAAAATCCAACCCCTAAAGAGGGATGGCTGATACGGGGGTTATTTTTTTGTATTTTTGTAACGAAAATCGAATTGTTTATGTTGATTTATGGGTTACCTTGGTGACACGGGGATGAAACGGTTATTATTATTTATCAGAGAGTCACGCGGAGACATCACGTTAAATTGAATTTGGTTAATTTATTTCGGTTTCCGAATGGGTTATTGATCCCAATCAATTGTGTCTGAATATTTCTTAACGGTATTACGACCAAATAGATAGTTTGACGCGGGACGTGAAAATAACCACTGCGTTTTAACCTAACTATTCCCGATCCCGGGACAAAAGAAAACCCAGTATTCGTCAAACCCGGACTTAATATTATTCATTATTTCGGCGAGGTGGTCTGTTGCTTTTTTCTAGTAGTCTCGTCACGATTTCTCCAGCGGGGATCATCTGCGGACCATATAAACGCGCGTTATTATTTCCCCCTCGGCCCTCTAGTTTTAGGAAAACAATTATTATTTTAACCGTCAGTGCCGACCGTTTTTTCGTGTGTTAAATTACTGTACACAAAAGGCGTGTGTTTTTTTTTTTTTTTTTGTTGAATTTTTATTATTATTGTTATTTATTTATTTTTATTTTTTTTTTCGCTCCTAAGCACCAGATAAATTGTCGTAACGACTATATTACGAGGATATATTTTATTGTATACTCACGCCGACTGGCAGTTGGCCGCCGACCGCACCGACCGAGCGCCCCGCCGAGCGGGGGGGTGTGCACACCCCTTTCGCACGCGCGCGCCCCCCCGTTGACTCCGCATGTGGCCTAAGTGTTGTGTTCGTTTTGATTGCTCACTGTCTCTGTCTCTCTTGAACGAGCGAGATATTATATTATAATACCCACCGATATATATATATATATGTATAGTCTACACTATCGCCGGCACAGTGGGCGGGGTACACGGATGTATAAGAAACAAAAAAAAAAAACAAAAAAAAAAAAACCACGAGTAAATAATACACCCAGAACAATAAACAAAAATAATAATAATAAAATTATTATTTTATCCCGGCGGCCGGAAACCCCGTCCGAGCGGCGGCAGCGTTGTATTTATTGTCCGTATAATTTGATATCTTTATTCGTATATACGGCGCGCACCGCGACGCGTGATTATCGCGTTTTAATTATTATACGGGGGCCCCCATCGCGGGGGTCGGATCCGAAGAAGGGTTTTTTTTTTCCATTTTTTTTTTTTTTTTTGTCTATATCGTACCTACACTCCGCCGGGCCGAGCCGAGGTCGATTAATCATCGGCCGTCGTCCGATACGATTACGTTCACGCGTTTTATTGTATGTTCCCCGGTACGCGCCACGCGGCCCCATCGGCGTCGTACTCCATTTGATGCGTCTCCGCGGAAAAATTTTAATCGTAATTACATTTTCACCCATTTTGCGATTTTATTTCATTAACGTTCCAGCTGACACGAGTAACGTAACACTACGTTTTCTAGGCGGGTACCGCTCGTATTTAAAGGATATACGCAAATTTGACGACATGTTTTGATTAAAAAAAAAAAAATTGGTATAACACAAAAATAGTATTCAAATAACACTATCGAATTAATACAACACGCAGTACCGTGCCGTTATCAAAATAGTGTTTTTTTGTATGTGTAATCGTGATATAAAATAAAATTTATACAAAATCGTAAAAACAAACATGCATTCTACAAAAAAAGTGTTTTTTAGAATAACAACATGTCATACAAAAGCATTTTAGACGAGTACATTTTTGCACAATGGTTTTGACAATTGTTATTAGGCTCTGTACCGAAAGTTAACAAAAAACAAAAAAACCGTTTTCTTTCATTTTTTTTTTTTTTTTTAATTATCGTAACTCTTTTGAAAATCAATATTTTAAAAACCCGTCGTCTCTCGAATGTAAGTTCCATTACGCTCACCTTTTTTTTTTACTACTAAGTACAACTTATGATGAACAACGTGTAAAAATGTCAAACATTTCTGGTCGGCCAAACTTTTGTTATCCACATACAACCAAAGAAAAACTCGAAAACTTTGTTGGCCACAACGTTTTAAAAATTTGTCAACCCTTAGAAAAGGCTAATATTAATTTTCCATGAAAATTACAGGTCATTACAGTTATTTTTAACCAAGTTAAAAAAGGAATAATCGAAACAATTACTAACGTAAATTGTCCCGTTCTTTTCCAAAATAACGCACCAACTTGATTTAAAATCATTGTTTTAGAAAAGGTGCTGCGCCTGAAAATCGGAGCAGGATGTCTGATAAAAAAGTTGATCGCAGACAGATTAAGTATTTATTCACTGCATACGTTTATATTACTTTATTATTGTTATATTTTTTATAGGGTTGGATAAATCATTTATCTATTTCTTTTTTTATCTTTTTTATTGTAATAGATTCTATTAGAATATTATGTATTTACCCGAATCATAATAATAATTATATATTTATTCTGTGCTTACAGTTTATTATAACAATATACGGATGCTGATAAAACAAATACTGATAGCTGAGGTCGCCTAAATAGAATATACACGTAATACAAACGCAATGTCGTTCTGACACCTTCCGGAAACCTTGTCACCTCGCATTGTCCGTATACAATTTGATATATTTTTTATGTTATTACAATATGCGCCTACGCGCTTCATAGCTCAATTGCGTGATGGGTCCTAAAAGACGCGATTGGATTTTGTAAAACTCGTACGTATAAATTACGCTGAGAGTTGAAATGTCAATGTTTATATTTACATAGTTGTTCGATATTCACAAAAAAAAAAAAAAAAAAAAAAAAACAACCGAATTACGCTGATAAAATACAAATTTCTTACAGAAAATCAGGACACTGTTTGTTGACGGGGTGGTGGAACACTGGTGTATGCGGAGAGCAGAGAAAGGTATAGGATATCGACGGGAATTTAATTTATATCTGCAGTGCGCAACGACGATAAATCGTTGTTAACGGAAAACGATACTGCACAAAGTTCGATTAAAAACATTTTTTTTTTTTTTTTTATAAATTAAAATCGAACACTGGGACGTAAAAAGTATATGTATATATATATATATATATATATATATATATATATATATATATATATAAATTCGCGTTTGGAAATTGTCAAATCCCGCGTTATACATACACTGTATAATATCTATTTCTTCACATATAATATATTATACGGTGTGTCTAATTTTCGCGTTTCATTCGTCGTTCAAATAATTTGTTTCGCTTTATATACGAGAGTCAGCTGGCGGGCGACCGTTTCCAAGACACCACCAGGCGTCGGCGGCGGTGGCGGCGGCGGCGGCAGGATGAGGTTTTTGATAAATGACTGTAGACCTGCGGGCCGCATAATATAATTGGTGAAACTGCACAACTCTGCTAATATTCCGCACGTTTCGGGTGTATAATAGTCGGTATTACAGTTTTGTATTAGGCTATAATATAATAAATACATGTACCGGCAATGTAATTTATATAAATAATAATAATAATCGTGTCGAATCGTCGTCGAGTACAAGAGAAAAGATCATAATTATTACGTACGGATTATCGTAACTTCACGATTTTAATAATAATAATAATAAAAAAAAATTACGTATAGGCATACTTTTATTATCTTTGGACAAAACGACTATAGGAAACAAATTTTTTTATTTTTTTATTTTTTTATGTAATGCGTATTACGTATTGTTATTATCGCATCGTCTCTCCCGACAGATTTGGTCCGACACGTTTACTATGGCGACTCTTGACGTTTCGGGGCAGAAAACCGTGTAGATGTACCACCTAAATAATAATAGTAATAATAATAATAATAATAATAATAATAATAATAGTAATGCATAATACGATTCTCGAAATAGCTCGCAAAGCGTTTTGGTCCTAAACGAACCGTTATAATGAGATGCGTGGTCTCGCCAGTGTAAAACAGCAGCCGACAGCCACGGAGTATATTATAATATTATACGTATATATATATATATATATATATATATATATAAACACGCGAACGATAACCCCGTGCCAACTCGTTTTCCTTTATATTTTCTTGTTAGTTTTTGGTTAAACGAGTCCATTAGTAAACGTCAACGGGACACCGCAGCGCACATCAAATGCCCGGGAAAAAGGCAACTCGTCAAATAATATAATATTTGAAAATCCGCCGCCGTCCCGAGAGTGCCAGTGATAAATTGAATTTTAAATTTCTCTCGGTTCTTTTGGAACTCGGTCCAAGAAAGAAAGAAAGAAAGAAAGAAAGAAAGAAAGAAGGAAAAAAAGCGGTTATCGTTCACGTCTTTTGTAAATCATTTTTCTTTTAATTAAAAAAGTAAACACATGTTGATTATTATTACTACACAGTGACATCTGCAGTATATATATATATATATATATAATACCTACGCACTGCTTTAAATTAAATCGCCGTTGACTAGATAAATTAAGACTAGAAAAAAAAAAAAAAAAAAAAAAAAAAAAAAAACAACCTAAACTATAACTCGTATACTTAATATTACTAATTTTTTTTTTTTCTACTATACCAACGAAAATTATACGTCCGACTATTAAATAAATAACCCATGGCGGATTGGTTCTATTTTTCTAAATATACAGCAGTATTATTTGGAAACGAGAAAATATCATCGTCCGGAGGAAGGGAAGGAGCGTTTTTTCTCACAATAATATATGGTGGTGAACAAGTAAGATAGTCTAAGTAACAGATACACAAGACGTTTTGTACTTTTATATTGTCCGGACTGAAAAACCGTTGTTGTGTACGTATACGAACACAATAATACTGTACTAACTGTGTAAATACTTGGTATATTTATCAAGTTTTTTTTTTTTTTTTTTTTTTCCGGTACCTACGTATACTGTATAGTTATCTTTAACGGTCCGGATATCCAATTAAGTGACTTTAATAGTCATCACATCCTTTGAAGTTATGAATAATCGCGTGCGACCGCAGTACACAGGAATAACAAAGACTTAACAACTTGGACGGTATCCCGGGATTTTTAATCGCGCTGAACCGTACGGTTCCTTTTCACAATACGACGTCGTCAAAATGGCTGATACTAGGTGATGTATATAATTAATAATTATACACTCGTATGTTACTACTTGTACTGTATAGATGTTCATTTAAACCGAAACTAATTTGTTTTACTAATTTGAAAAATTATCGTTAATAGTAATAATAATCATAACCAACACCTTTGGCTAACCTATATAAGACGAATACCGAAAAAAATATGCTTTCAACAGCAACGACTGAATACAATATACTATGTATAGTAGTTACAACGGTTATTCTTAAAACTCACCGATTTAGTTATGACGATCGACAAATTATTAAATCAGCCATTTCTGTATAGTCTAAAATGGGGCTCTTATATTAATTTAGTAAAAATATGATTTTCCAAACAACGTACAACGTATGTTTTAATAATTTTACGATTATTGCTTCACTTATTTAAGTCGTACATTTAAAAAACCGGAAGTATTATTTTAATAGAGAACAATTGTATTGATCAAAGTTGTTCGAGAAAATTATGGCAATTCGAATCTGGTGTTAAAAATAGGCGAAAAGGATTAAAAATGTGAAATTTATCCTAAAATGTGTAAATTAAATACGAGGTCGTTCGACCAAAATATTTAATGTACCCCGAAAAAACCATACGAATTGTAAACGTTAAAAATATGTCAAATGTTTAAAATAAAAAAATAAAAAACCATAATACATTGATTACCTAGTGTAAATACTGTAAAACACAGTAATACACATGTTATACGCAAATAGAGAGGGGAGGACTACCCAAATCATCTCAATCCCTACATTAAACAAATAATTGTATTAGCTAGTAATATTATATATTGTACATAACTACATTTAGATGTGTAATCGATTTATTCGTCGGTTACCTTTCTTTAATCGGTATTATCCGAAACCAAAAAATGTGGGTTACGACGTGCTGCCAATGATGGATATTGGGCGTTTTTATCATTGTGCATCGATATTCGGATGAAGCAGCCCTGTAGTCACGCCCTATAGTTGTTCTATATTATTTGGAAATCGATACAATTATACGATCAAAGGGACAGGGAGGGAAGGGGGTTGCTACCCCAACCGTATTTTTTTTACTCTAAAACCTATTGTGCTCGAGCCCTACGTATTTTCATACTTTATTTACGTCTGTGCATACATTTATATTGTGTGTCGTATAATTTTTTAATTACCCGAATTGGCTGAATAGAATTCTTACACCGTCTGCGATCGCATTTTGATTGAATTTCCGAATACCTTAAAAATACGGTTAGAGAATTTAAGCATTTTCGAGCGTCGTACAATATATGATATATAATAAGAAAAATTACAACGGGCCATATATATATATATAAAGGGGTGGCTTTTAAATGACGGTCTCGCATGTTTTTGATTTTTACCCGGTCTGGAGAAAACACAACCAAAAAAAAAAAAAAAACAACATTTTTTTTAATAACATAATTACGTTAGTGCCGCTAAGTTCACACATATTATATAATATAATACAGAGCATTATACTCGTATATGAGTGTGTATAATGTCTGTACGCCGAATATACACTAAAATGTACGCGTATTATTATAAAACCGACGTCGCGTCACAAAACGCGTATACAGCGCGATCGCGGAACCGCTACCGAGAGTTTTTTTTCAATTGTATTTCGAAAACAATAATAATAATAATAATTCATGTCGACAATCCCAATCTCGGACTACTTCGAACGAGATCCCGATGAAAAACGGCAATTTTAAATCGCAACTATATTGAATTATTTATATTGTATTTTTCGTCAATCTTTTCCTGACCATTTTCCGCGTTAATCCCGCGGAAATGGCATATCAGCAACTCCTGTTCTCGCCTCCTCTGTCCCGCGTACCGCCAATATAATAACCACTAGCTATATTTTTTTTTAATTTTCAACGGTCTCGTACACTTATCTCTCGTTTGTGTTTTAGTGTGGCCTTCACTCGTCAACACGCCCGCCCGATACGCAATCGATACGACGGCACGGCGAGTGGGTACGATATTACTGTACCTGACCGAACGGTACCATCAGTATGCCGTACGAGAAGAGCGTGTTCGATCGCCCTGTATACACTGTACGGCGAGGTTAGGTGCATAGAGTCATAATAAATATTCGTCACCGGAGCGACCGTGGCCGCCGTCCCTCAGCCGCGGCAGCCGCCGTGCGCGTCTTCTTTACACGGCCGGCCTGACGTGAGTGATGGCGCCGCCAAAACGGCACACGTGTGCGCGTGTGTGCCGATGCCGCCGCCGCCGCCGCCGCCGCCGAGACAGTTTATCCGGCAGCAAGTAAGCCGTGTCGGCTCCCGGTTTCGGCGGAGGAGGGCCGCCCTATAAATCGTTTTCTTATATAAACCCTGCGGCGTACACATTACAACAGTATCAGAACCGAGACCGTTGAAAAACGGACGGATTTTGTCCAAAACTCCATAACGTCGCGATCGAATCGCACGACTTGGGCGCTTTGCCGTTAACACGCGTGTCTCCATTTCGGCATTGAAGAGTTGTATGGTCGTAGAACAGAGAAACCGGGTACCCGTCGTTTTTTTTCTATTAATAAAATTTACATTTGTTAAAACAGGAACGTAGACGTTGTACGATGTACGACGCCCTCGTTCTGCGGTATTTTAAGGGCAACCGGACGATATTGATTTCCTGTCCGCCGACCGGCAGTCTATCCGGCACCTAGTAAACCGTGACGGCCCTCTGCCCGCCGCCGCCGTCTTCTCGGTCGTTACCGTTTATCGACAAACGGGACAGAGACGTAAATCTGCCGCGGCGCACCGTCATAATAATATTAAAAAAAAAAAAAACAATCGCGGTTGTAGTAGTTGTAATATTAAAGCGCAATAATAATAATAATTATTGTTCTCTTTTTTTTTTATTTTATCTATGTTAAAACTTTGTTTTTTTCCCCGTGAAATTCGGAAACGCAATATAACTATAATCCTATATACGGTTATGCGGAGTGCCTACGGGTGTTTTTTTTTTGCAAATTGAGAAAAACTTATTTTTCAATTTATTATATACGTATTTAGGTACGATCGACGCGTGCGACGGCACGGGGCGCGCGAGAGGCGTCAAAATTAGAATTAATCCCATACTAGACACACTATATCATTCATTAAATACAGATTTGAAATGTTATCAGAACATACAGAAATGTGGGGATTTTTTTATAATTTCGGTAAAATATCTAGTTTCAAAAAGGATCGAATCACTAAAATATTGTGCCGATCTCCAACTAGCTTTGATTGTTGAATCGAACAGTGATAATCAAAGCAGTTTTACTTAATAATGAATTAATTAGTATACAACACTACACCAAAATCCATAATTGTAATACACTCCTCGATGTACTAAATGTAATTGAAAAAAACATCAATTAGAGGATTTATACCCCAATATATGGATTTCGTTGAGGATTGTGTTGACCATGCCGGTAACTGTCGCAAGCGGAGTAAGGAGTTTCTCTAAACTCAAGTTAATAGAAACTTACCTAAGGTCAACTATATCACGAGACACATTGACATCTCTAGCTACACTATGTATCGAAAATGCTATTTCACAAAATTTGTACTTCTCAGAACTAATTAAAATATTTGCGGTCATAAAAGCAAGAAAAGTGATTTTTTTTATTTTTAATTTAGTACTTCTGTAACGAACTATTTCATGGATAATGAGAGATAGACAGATAGATTTTATTAATTATTAACAGACAAATGATTGTGGTCATTATGAATGTGGCTTAGCCCTTCCGGCTACCCTATTTGTGCCTGTTTATGTCCAAGTCGTTTATGAGGGAGGTGCGCCAAAACAATTCTTGCACTGGGCGCCGAAAGAGCCATAGCCGGTCCTGTGTATTTATAATTAACGCCTAGACAAATTTAAAATACAAATGTATACAAATTACAGTCTACAGCGTTATTACACGTGTATTGACGACATTTCGCAAAAGAAATATTTCACTAATACCAGTACGTACGTACGGTGTGCAATGTGCACAATATAAAGTCGTCGTTATCGAAAATAATATAAAATAATAAACGTCAATTAATAATATACGAGTACAAGACGCCGTGCCATTGTATTAAGGACGAATAAGCGATATTGCGATTAGGCCGCAGCTTTCGTCTGTATTGCCGACGACCAACAATTCCGTTTACCTTTCTCACGCGAGTCTAACTATCAGTTTTTTGTTGTTTGCGTATTAAAATTGTGGTGTTTTTGTACCGTTTACCTACTTGATTACGGAAAAACGTGAACATTTTTATGAAATTATTTTACCAAAGATATACTACAGTTTATTGCACACCCTAAAACTCAAGTCCAGCCTCGCCCTATGACTATGTAAATGCCGGCACATTCCACCACCGCGGGCAATCCAATTTGCATCGTACGCCAGGGTATCGTTTCTATTTTATTTTCTTTAGATTCTGAGCGTAGCTACGGAATGTCGACTATTGGTTTTACTATGATGTGTATTTTTATTTATTTTTGGTTTTTCCGACGGTGAAACAACTTTTTTACCAAAAATCTTTCTCGGATTTTCAAACGTAGCTCTTATTATTTTTTTGCCTAAAAAAATTTAGAATCTAATTGGAATTGCAATGGCGAGGCCATTTTATAATTTTCGACGTAGTTTTCATAACAGTTGGAAAAATTTACGGCAATAATGATTTCAATATTTTCGATTGTTTTTCTTTTTGTTGTAACTCGGTTAAAAATAACCACGTAGATAAGTGGTATAATTATTTTGAATATTCTGGCGATATTTATAGACATTTTAAATATTCTAGGTTTTTTTTATTTTTTATATAGTGTATGCGGATAAAATTGTTTTGGTCGAGCAGAAATGCTTGAATGTTTTACACTATATTCATCATAAATCGTACTTAAAAGTGAAAAAGAAAAAAAGTTGTGCCTAATATAATCATTTTTTTTTTTTTATCGTTAAAGTTCAAATTTAAGATGATTATCGTATAAATCATTATGTTATTTAACAATTTATGCGAATAAAACATTTTAGCGTCATAAAAATATACAACAATTTGAGACGGACAATCGTAATTTATTTTGTAGTTACGAATAAATACAATTTGAATACATCAAAACATTTTTACCGAATTTGTACAGTTGTACAGTTGTACAGTATGCTCGTACGTATATATAATTTATTTTACTGGTATATAATTCAATAATTTTTTTCACAATTTGTGTGTTAACGTATTAGATAATAAAATGATTTTTTTTTTTTTTTTTAATTATATTACATTCAAAATTAAACCGTTAAAAAAAAAAATGTAACACCGAGCAATACATATTTTTATCGTCTAAACATTATAGCGTATTATTTAGTTCTAATAGCCATCTGTAGCTGTATAATATCGGTTATTTATATAATAGTTAAACTGTGCGAGAACGATTTCTTATTAAACGCTATAAATTATTTGTCGTCCGGCGGCATAGTGGTAAAATATGTAAGAATACAGCGATGAAAACCTTGGTTGGAGAAAAAAAATTAAAAAAGTGTTTTTTATTACAATTTTAAACATGTTTTGAACGCGATAACTTTGTTTTCAACTCGAATATACTATACAGAATGAATACGTTATAAATTATAACTGAATCACGCGTAGTGTTTACTATGCGAAACAAGGGGGTCACAAGGAAATATTGCGAACAATGAACAATTAAGTAATTCGTAGATGGAAATTGACTATTATATTACTATCTTCAGAATACGATAATACTCCACAATGGAGTGCCCGTTATTACTCCATAATATGTATACTTTAAATAGATTATTGAAAATTCAAAAGCCACGATATTTTCAATTTGACTTCGGCGACGACTGTGAAATCTAACTTTGCTAGTACTGGTTTAGAGTACTGATTCAGCCACTATATGTGTATATAAGCACATATAATTATAATTAAACGCTCGAGAGTTGTAATTAAAATTATAAGTGGGAATATATAAATTTTTTTTTTTTTTTTTTTTGTTATTCTCGTTCAGAACTTATTTTATTGTGTTTAACGATTGTCCAACCACAGCGGTGAAAAACGAAAACTCCGTCTAAAGTTTACAAGAGACCCGAGAAAAAATGTGTCCGTTTCGCGTCGCACGTTATACGTATATATTATTTTCTATCCTATCCAATATTTAGTCACGAACACATTTTTCTATACTTAAACGCCGGCGTGCGAAAACCGCAAAAACGAATTATGTATATATATATATATATATATAGAAATATTGTTTGCCCCGGCAATTGTGTGGAACGCGTACCGTATAGCATTTTTTTTTTTTTTTTTTTTTTTATAAAACAATTGGAACATTTCATTGCGAACGATACGGGACAATAATTTCGTTTCTGGTGTACGCGGTATTTTTTTTAATTTTTTTTTTTTTGTTTTTTTTTTATTCACACAAACTCCATATACGAATATAATAAGTATTTATAGTAACGTGTGCCCAGACCGCGACCGCAGCGGCCGTATTTCACCCGGCAGTGTACCCCGTATACGTTTAATATCATATAATAATGTCCCATATATATATAATTAAATCGCCTCGAGTGAACTTTGACGGTACTCTGTATGATATTATATTATGTACTCGGGTCAGAATAATAATACTGTACGAAACGGTACCGTGCGATGTATTTTTTTTTTTTTTTTTTTTATTTATTTATTTTTTACCACGACGAGACGGCCGGCGGCGTCCGTGATTCGTATCGCGCTAAAACAAAACACCGAATACGAAAAACTCCGGCAATATTCCGCTCGTGTAAAAAATGTGCAAAGACGACGCGAGTGTGTATACGAATATTATGTACGCCGTACAGGGGGAAATCCTGTTGCGCGCCGTTTGAAAACAACAGTCACGTTGATAATAATAACTGTATTTATTTAACACTTTAAAAAAAAAAAAAAAAAACTGGTGTCTACGAAAACAAGTTGATCCTGCTACCAAGCCCACGAATTTAGACTTTTTACAATTGCAACTAGGCATGAACCCAGTTAGGCTGGTGCTGAAGTGTCACAGCTCTGTCCTACAACGGCTCTTTTCGTGTTAGCTGCTGAACGTCCTGTTGCCCTGGCTAGAGCCCCGTGTATACGCGGTTGGCTCGGCACTAGGCGGTGGGCATGCCGACGGTGGCGCCTTGGGTGTCCAGGAAGTTTGGCAACACCAACTACCACCTCACCCGATTTCTATCGGGTCATCGCCGCTTCGGCCAGTACCCGAATAGGATTGGGAGGCCGGGCACCCCGGAGTGCCACGACTGCCGGGCCCCCGTGGACGACGCGGACCACGCCTTCTTCCACCGCGACCGTTGGTGGAAGCAACGAAGGGAGCTGGAGGCGAACAACAGCAACGCCTTCAAGCCGGAAACGGCAGTGTAAACGATGCTGGTGAGCCCGACGAACTGGGAAACGACGATTCGGTTCATCAAGGGAGTGCTGAAGACGAGAGAGGAAGAGGAGCGCCAACGCCAGAGAGCGGCAGTTAGGCTATACAACTAAAACTAAGTTGTAAATTTCGTGTATACACTATTGTAAGCTGTAGATTGTAAATAAACCGTAGAATTATGATCACTAGTTTGTAAGCTTTAGCAAGTAAGAACATACAATGCGCTAAGAATTTTTTCTTAATAAACGATGCGCCTACGGGGGAAGGACTGCCCTGTCGGGTAGAGTTCCCCTCGTAGGTTGCGATACCTCCAAAAAAAAAAAAAGAAAAAAAAAACAAGGTGGTGGACATCACTCCTTTTTCCTTATTACTGCGTCCTTCTGAATCTGATGTCACCTTGACCGTACGTGACGTCCGCTATTGCGCTTCCCTTTTCGGTAATGACCCTCGCGTGGTTAACAGTCACAATTGCCCGATGGGTTCTTTACCTGCCTGAACATGATTTTATCGCTTTTGTACGAGTATAGTATTAATAAATTACTCGTGAGAACTAATCGCGTAAAATACGGTTCAAATTTCAAAGGGAGGAAGGGCGCTAACATTTGTATTCAGACGTGTAAGGTCTTCGTATCCCACGACCGTGTGATCCTCGACAAAAAAAACCAATTGAAATTTCGTACTTTGTACCATATCATATAATAGGTATTGTCCGATAACGTTAAAACAGTCGTAGTAATACGACTATTTTAAATACTATTTTTAATTATTTTATTGTAGATGCCTTTCCCAAAGTAAACACCATGGACGAGCATAATTCAAGCATGTTTTCAGAAATATTATCCGATTACTAAGGACAGTCGGCATAATAATAATGATGGTATATTTTGCTAGATAACACAATCGGTATCCAATTCGCTGTAAACGATTAAATATTATTATTAATATTATTATTCGTTAAATACCGATAATGAATCGCACGAGATTATTTCAATAATGATAAATCGTAGTTTTTATGGAAAAAATGACCGAGATTTGTATAACATTTTATTTTATTTCCGTTGAAAACGATCACGCTGTCGCCGTGGGCGGAAAATGTTCGCTGGGAGTGCAAAACCCCCAAACCGAGTGTAACCAGATCCGTAGTACTAGGAAGAACATCACAATAGACTTATAGAAGGAACCCATGCCTATAGTTTTATTGGTTACCTCTCCGACAAAAAAAAAACCCCCAATTAGACACGTTCTACACAAATATAACAGATATTTTTTCCGAAAGAAATTACGATCAGACACATTCTTCCGATTGTTTTATATCGTGACAATGGAGCCAGACGTAATAAACCCGAGCGTCCACTATGCCTTTTATCACTTTTATTCATTTATTACGTTTTTATTTGTTTGTTATCGATATTATCGGACCATCATCATATTTTATGTTGCGTCTTGTTTCTCCTTAAATTGTTCTGATCCCGGCGAAGAAATGTTGTCTCTCGGTAACGGTATTGGAGGTGAAACAAAATGTAAAACGTGGGTCCGTGAAATCAATAAAATGAAAAAAAGAAAAAAAAAGACATTTGGAGAATACCACCACCGCCGTTTATTTCCTGATCTCCGGGGGGGGGGGGAGGGATATCCCTGAAAAGTTTTTGAAATATTTAAAGATGCCCGAGGAAAAGTTTTATGCGCAATTGCATCTCGTCAAACCTTAGACCGTAAAATATATGCGGCCCGACGATAATCGACAGTTGCCGAAAACGAATTAATTAAAAAAAAATATATATATCGCACCGCTCTGCGTCCCACTGGGGCGGTACCGACGCCGAGAAATCCCGAGACCGCGCCACAGCCGCTAATGGGCGCAATTCCGTTCGTTCACACGCAATTTTTTTTTTTTTCCGGGGATTTTCTAAAATCCCATTTAGCAGCGTGCAGCGTTTTTTTTTTTTTTTTAACCATATAATGAAGACTTGAGGCTAAACTATACGCGTTTATCGGCGGGCTCGCGGTCATAACAGGTAGGTGTCAACCTGGCTGTGTACCGCGGCACCTTTCCGCCGTGGCCGGTAGATCGCTCACTCGCTAATGACCGGGCTCGGTTGTGGCGGCGGCGGCGGCGGTCCGTTTGATGTCCGGACGCAGAACACCCAACGTGAAGAACCGGCGCACGGTGTATATACGGTGTTACACGGTTGCGTGTTGTGCCGCCGTGCGTAGTATACACCGTGCGCGCCGTCCCGCGCAGGGTTGCCACGTGGGTGATGGACTTATCGAATTCCTCGACTTTTCCACGTTTTCCGTACCCGGCCGCGATAGAAAACTATTATATGAAATGCGAACAAATCTAAAAAACAAAACAAAATTTAAAGCTAAACAAATAAGTTATTACCGCGCACCTCCGGAATAATTCACAATAATAAATTCCACCCGTTGCAGGCATTACGAGAAATGCACAAGGCCTGCACGGCGCATTGTTGAAAAAGTTAATTTTAGAAATCCCAGTAAAAATTATAAGATCCCTTCCCCCCTGTCAGGTTTTCCAGACTTATGGTAACCATGGTATGTGGGTACTCCATCAAAATAGCCAAAAAAAAAAAAATGCCAAAGATTTCGATAAGTGACGATAATGCCTACTAGTTCCAGAGGGTTATAATTTGTTGGAGAATATTTTTTTCGGGAATAAATTTCGCCAAAAATGATTAAATGAGATTAATTGGGTTTAATCTTCTCGCATAATGCCCACGATACAATGGGATTTACATTTATCAGTTCATTTTATTGAAAACGTGATCGGAAAAATCGTTTTTTCGTTCGAACACGTTTGATGGTTTTCGTTTTTTTTTTTTGTTTTTTTTTTTTATATTTTTATTGTCGAATGGATTCCTCCGCGGTATCCACTGCAAAATTATATCCCACGAAACCTAAGTGGATATCTACTATTATCTGTTTACTTCACTTTTCACTCGGGTGTGTTTAATTCGATTTGCGGAACATAATTTTTACTGATATAATTCAGTAAAAACCCACCGGCATATTTGGCCAGTGCCTAATTCAATATTTGCAGATATTATATATAATTATGTCTTTCGATCAACACCGTACACGCAAGTATTAGTGATTTTATTGTTCCGGAAACCATGTACAGTATATACAGGTACCTAGCAAATCTTTAATTTTCTAATGAAAAACAACAACAAAAAAAAAAAACACAATAACTTTAGTTTATTGCTATGGGCAGTGAAACGTGAAAACAAACAATCGCGTTATTAGCATGTTCGCTATTGTTTTAATCGGGCCACCGTATAATTATATTACGGTTGTACATGATTTATTAAATTTGAAAGCTATTACTAGGCAGGCATATCGTTTAGAATAATAATAATAAAAAAACATTTTTTAATAACGAACGGATTAAGCGGTTTCAGAGGTAACCTTGATTACAATATATAGCCAACGATAATGGTCATTATGCACAGAAAACAGAAAAAAAAAAATTATGAAAAAACTGGTTTGCAAAAAACCAATTAAATCTTATTTGAATTAATTTAAAAAAAAAAAAAACCAACATAATCTATATACAGAATTCTGTATATCCGGTGGGTAAAACGAAAAAAATCAACACGATTCGAAAAAATCGAACACCTACATCGAGCGGTATCTGGCTGCTTATTGTAATCATTTGCCAACCACTCGAAAAAAAAAAAAAAAATTATATATAATCCTTATTAAGTTTTTATTAGGTATTAAGTAATATAAAAATATACCTCTCTCAGAAATACCGAAAAAATAACATAAGAAGTTTTCGAAAGAAAAACAATTTTAATATAGTGTATTACATTAAGGCGCCTGCAAACTCCGTGCAATTTTCGTCAAAAACACCTAAACGTCTGACATAAAAATTGAGGTTCTTTCTATGGTTCGATTATGAAAATGTAAAGATGCCATTGAGCTAATAAACGAGTTTACTTTGCAGCGGTCCATGTCATTATTTTCAATTTAACGTTTTTTTTTTATTTAATTATTTACCATTGTAAATCGACAAATCTATCTATACAAAGTGTTCGAAATAATTTGAAAGAAATGTATAGAGTTCTCCCGGCCGGTGCAAAGTAAACATAATTATGACTTCGGGCATGTTTGAATTTTTAAAATCAAACTACTGTTTGTAAAACCGATGTTTTTGTCAGGCGTATAGGCTACTTTACGTGCATAAATAACGTGAAAACGACCGTATCGCTTCCCCTTAAATGGGTATCGTGCAGCAGTTCAGTGGAAAATACGTATCATTAAAAGGTCGTTGTTAAACGGTAAAAAATAATTGAAGAAAATCCGGAAAACCGTTTGCAGGGGCTATTGTTGATCGCCACGACCACCTCGCCGCCATTGATTATTGGAAACGAATATATTGTGCTTGTGCATTGTACATCTCGTGAATAATTCAGTATCGTGTTTAAAAAAAAAAAAAAAAAATTGTTTCGTATTGCATTTCGTTTCACCCGGCTCGCGCGTAAAAAAATATTGCGCATTGTGTAAAAATAAACGAATTTCCATATTCCCGGATATCCAACCGAACGGTGTTATTCCAGCGGCGTATTTTAGAGGGATTAGTAATGTTTTCAAGAGTTTTCGGGTTACAATTTGCAATTTATCAACATAAAGATAATTAATAAATCATAGTTATAAGTATGATATAAGTTTATATCATTTCGTGATCATTAAAAAAAAATCTCTCTTTCACTCACTCTCTTGTCCGTCAGCCATCACATTACATAGTACCGTCATGGAAATTACAGTCTACCTCAGAAACAGGACAAATTCCTTTCGTCCTCGCCTGCGAGTTTCAGTTCTCACAATGCAGAATTATATATCATAGCGTTTATTTTTGAAAAACGTCGTACTGCATATGTGGGTGCTTGCTTGACACACAAGAAATGTCTACAGATGCTGATAATTCTGGTAACTGTAAATCCAATACCAACTACAACTGTACCACGAACAAGGCACATTTTCTTCCGAATAATTAATTTACTAGGGTTTTTTTTAGACTTCTGTTATACGTTTTTAGCCCTCCCCTCCCCCCATCGCTATTCGATTATAATTATTTTCCCTTCTGGTTAAAACTTTATGTCGAAATCTTTGTAGAAAAAAACCTCTTATGGGTTGGTTCATTGTGTAAAATAATTAATATTTAATGATGATATTTTTAAACATTGGTTTACTAAGACTCTAGCCCCTGTAAATCATAGTTACGCCCGTGCATTTATTGTACATAAAAACTTGAATGAAGGCCTAAAATAAAATTTCTTTTCGTATACAAATTGCATGTCTAAATAAGTACAGCCAAAACCACGTTTGTGTGAATATAAACACAATAAGTCGACCACAAGAAAAAAATGTGACCATGGTTTTTGAAAATTTCCACAAAAGCAACTTATAATAGTACACTGGTATATCAATACGGGTTTGCCTTTCAGAACCTCTTGGACGGGAACCGTCAGCATCCAATGTTGAGGGCGGGCTCCAAACAACTTCGAAACTGGGTTTGGGATTACTTTATTAAAATAAATCAATATGTACGATTATCCACATACGTCTCGCTAATCTCCGCCCACACACATTTGGAACTTTTAAAATTCTTATTTCATGTTAATATTTAGTATGCCATTATTATGTATTTGCATGACCAATCCCGGAATTTTTATTACAGTTAATCAAATTTTAAATAGGAGGGGCTGGAGAGACGTCTCATCATCCCCCCCCCGAATATGTAAATATACATACAATTAAAAATTTAACGACGTCAATACTTAGTACCTATGTCTATGTTTTGTATTGCATTAAATTGCATCATTGCTCGGCTAGATACATAAAATAAAACATTTGATTAGACACCAAAAATAGTAATAATCTCACACCAGAAATTCACACTCCAAGAGTAAACCAAAACCAACCAAAAAAGATACAAGTCAATTGCGAATACATTATACCAATCTCAGGACTTACGAGGGTAAACGTTCCAAAAAAAAAATGAATTACATTTTTTTTTAAAAATTAGATAATTTAAGAGAACATACGTCTGGCAATACAAATATAATAACAAACGTTTTACCTATACAAAATGCATGTGCAGTAGGTACATTATGTATTTTTGTAATTATTATATGTAATTTAATTTCTTAATTTCGAGAAAATAAATTTAATAGGTTATGCCGGGAAGGGGTAATACACTATTGTTCCGTACATATTTTTGATTTTCGGCATTTTTTCAGTGTTTTCCCCTATGATTAGAAAAATCAATAAACAAATTCTTAATCAAAGAACCTATTAAAGGAAAATTGCTACAAAAAAGCTCTCTTGTCGTTTTATGATCAAAACAAATATCTTGGTAGAAACAATGTTTACAGAATATGTTAGATATTATTACTATTACTATGTTTTGATTTTTCATACTCATACTGAAAAATATTTTAACTTTGACTAGAAATACGCATTTTGATATAATATAAATAAATTTATTTAAATTAAAATTAAAAAGTTTTACATTAGTAACACATAAACTAATCTATTATCAATAACGGTAAAATAGATCATAAAAAAAAAAAAAAAAAACAAACAAATTCTTACCTTACAAATAATAATAGTGAGTTAAACATTCTGAAAACAATTAATTTGTCAACTGACATTTGTATAAAGTATCCAAGTTGGTTGGAAATACAAATTATAATATAATAGATACAAACAGAATAGTAAATTGTATTAGTTAAGTAATAAAATGTCCTTGATTTTAGCACAACAATTGTAATTTAATAATAAAAAAATAATATGGTTATTAAAACAGTTTTAATTTAAAAAGGTTTTTGATAATAGTACCAATACTCTAAAAAATATATTTTGTTCAATGCCAATAATTGTCATAAAATAAATACTATATATTTAATAAAAAAATTCACAAAAACAGCAGTTTGAAAAGGAATAAGAGAAATGTTTAGTGGTTTAAAATAGGAATGTTCACAGTTATTTCGGGACAAATAAAAGTAATTTGAAACATATTTAAAGTTTGTTCAGTGACTTATAATAGCCGGCCAATACTTCCCAAGCCGAAGGCGCCATAAATCCTGCAGGAGGTTCAATCCCATCTTTAGCAAGACCTATAATATACATAAATATTATATAAAATTTTAAAAATGTTGAAATAATTACTAATTGTTCACTTGTATACCTCTCATTTTTGTGCCTGATATAAAATTGAAATCATTGTGGCGAGCAGAATCATAAAATTCCATGGATTTTTTTGTTTTATCGTACGCTGCTACACGGAAAGGGATAATCTCCAAATCTGACAGTCCTGGTGCCATTGTTAATACGCGAGCTCCATGAGTAGCGTCGAATAAATCTCGCGGTGGGTTACCATCTGGATGAGGAACTCCTGCTGGATCTCTGCCCACGATATAAAAATTTGCCCCAGCAGACATTCGGGCTTTGGCATGCCATTGAACCTAAAACAAATTGTGTACTCAATTTTTATATTAATTGTTTAGTTAATAGACTATAGTAAATCAAATAAGTAAAAATCTATACTATAGTAGTTCATTTTGTATTGTTTAAATATTTAAAAATAAAACAAATTATAATATTATACAATTTTCACACCTCAGTAGGGCCAGCATAATTCATCGGCGCTGGGAATATAGCCAAAATGGTTGATTCTGGATCTAAAATTCTATCTCTAAGCACGGCTTTGTGTTGAAGTATTCTCACGTGTAGTGGAACATCATCATCTTTTGTCCAGCCACCAAGAGGATGTAGTAATAACACCGGTTTCTTGTACCCACGCTCCAGAAGTTTTTTCTTAGTGTCCTAATAATACATTTAAAGATAAATTAATCTAAAAGTCTAAAAATATTATAAGTAAAATACAAAAACACAAACCTGCATTAACAATGCATGGCCGTTATGTATTGGATTTCGAAGTTGGAAAGCAAATATTGCATCTGCTTTCATTTCTCTCCATTTTACACGAAGTTCATTTGGTGTAAAACGAATATCGTCCAAACCATCATTCCATAGAATGCGTTCAAAAACGTCTAAACTACCACCAACTAACCAATCTCCGCTTTCATAAATAACCTAAAAAGTGATAAATAAATCATTAACAAATTTGATTTTTACTTTGTATGTAAAATATTATAACTGTACTTTTATATAAGGATGATTGGCATGTGATGTTCCAAATTGACGGCATACTCGTTCTTCTTTACGGTGGGGATAAAAAGAAAGTTTACGGAGAATTGCAACTGGTTTTGAATTGTACCATAATGCAATTTCATCACAGCCAATCAATTGATCTTTTTTATCGGTAGTAATAGGTAAAACAATAGGTATTGATTGATTAACATCCTCACTAAAACTATTGAAGTGCAAAGTCTACAAGTAATAATATTAATAATAACCAATTAAATAAAATGTTTTAAATATTTTCAAGAAAAATTATAATTACATACTTGTAAATATTCTTCTTCATTCATGAATCCATTAAGAGGAGCTGCCCAACCTTCAGCCAATACTTGTACCCATTGCATATCAATCTTACCGATGTCCAACCGAGGTAGTAACAGTGCCTCAGATTTGGTTTTTTCAATTGCATTATCTGGGACAAATAATTCAGGAACCCGATCAATATCACGGTTGATCTGCAACGGAATTACTTCCTGGAAAAAAAAAAGAAAAAATTGAAAATGAAACACATGTTGATTTTATTTGATATTAAAGAATTAATAAAAGTTAGATTTACAAAAATTACTTACAAAATAGTAAATACCTAAGATAAATTTATTAACAAAGTAATAATTATTTAGTAAATAATAATAAAATAATTGAGAAAACAGTACAAATAAAAAACTTTTATTTTACGACTGGTTTCAGTTTATAAAATCATCGTCAGTTTTAATTACAACAAAGGTGAATGAATAAAACGCAACCGAATAAAAAAACTAAATGAGGAATACATAGAAAATATTACTATTTTTTACACAGAGAGTAAATTCATTTTAATAGAAGATATTGCACAAATTTAAGACGTGTAATTTATTATCTAAAATATATTGGTATTTTTCAAATCTGTCAGTACATAGAAAATAATAAAAAAATTATTTTCCTTAACATCATTAATAATGAAGGCTCAGGATTTATAGCACTTAAAATCCATAAAAAGTGCTTAAAAACATCAAAATTATAATACTCCAAACTATGTTTGGACTACAATTTATATTTGAGTATTAATATCCAAAACGATTTGTTTTGTTTTTTGTAAATTGTTTCTTTTGTTTGTTTTTTCTAGTATTTTACGAATTTGATGAAACATCATATATTTAAAAAAGAATAATTATACAATATAATATTACTTATAATATTCATACTTATATAAACAAATATTTGGTGAAATTATAGAGCATAATTACATCTTATCCTTGGCATTATAAACGCATACAAATCTAGGCTCTACCTTAAATATATTATGAACAATTTTATATTTGAGATGTAAACTGATTAGTAGTCAAATTTATCAATTTCTATGTTTATGTTAACATACATATTATTATGAACAATAAAGTAATTAATAAACAATAATATAGTTACTTACATTTTCTTCGAGCATTTGTACTACTTGCATAGTACTTTCTTCTATAGACAAATGAACTGTTTTAAGAACTAATTCTGGAGAATCTGGTTTTTCGTAGGCTTGATCAACACCAGTAAATCCTAAACAAAATGTTTATTTTTAAATTATTTATTTTTCCATGCAAAATACTAAAATATGAATAAATTATTTTTAGAGTTTGCTCTAAACCCTAATCCTTTTTTTTTAAATGCTATAATTTGTTTGCTAAAATTTAGTTTAGCATTTTTAGAAGTCAACATAAAAAATAGAGGAGAGAGAGTGGGTGATAGAGAAGTCAACAATAAATTCATTATTATAGTAAGAAACAACATTGTTTTTCTTTTGAAGTCAATCAAACACATTTTAAATAGTTTACCTTTGATTTGACCAGCTCTAGCTTTTTTGTATAAGCCCTTGACATCACGTTCTTCACACACGCTCAGTGGTGCGTCGACAAACACTTCGAAAAATGGTAAATCGGCTTCTTTGTGTATCTTTCTGGCCATTTCTCGGTCCTATAAAAATGGTTTTTGTATAAAACATTATAAAATAAATATATATTTTTTTTTTGTTTTTTTTCCTGATAACTCACTTGTTGGAACGGAGATACAAAACTACACAGTGTAACGACCCCACTGTCCGCAAACAATTTTGCCACTTCAGCCACACGTCTGATGTTTTCCTCTCGGTCGGCAGGGCTGAAACCCAAATCTCTATTTAAACCCGTTCGCATATTATCGCCATCCAATCCATAGGCCGGTATTCCTCTGGCCACTAAATATGCTTCGAGTTCAAAAGACACAGAAGTCTTACCGGCACCGGATAATCCTAACAAATAAAATGTGGTGACATCATGAAAATTATTGTTTATTACACAAAATGGCATTATACGTCATATTATAGGTACTGACCCGTAAACCAAACGGTACATCCCCGGAATCCTCGGACGTTCCCGAGAACTTGTCCACGTTTATCGCGGGAAACATGATGTTTCTGTATGGTAACATTGGTCGCAACCTGCAAACAAAATGTAAGATTATTATACATTCGACTTGGGAAAAATTATAATTTATAGTTTAATGGGTAGATTTGTATGGATGATGTTCAAAAATGACAAATAGTATTTCCACCCCCCAGCCCAACCACCCATTGTTTTATCTAATTCAGTCATTTAAATTGTCTAAATGATGTTTATGAAAAAAAAAAAAAAATAAAGACACACACGGTCAAATTGCAAAACGAAACTGATCTCGATTGAACAATCAGATACCGCTGTGGTGTATTAATGAGAATACGCGCAGATCGTGCAAACGAGGTCAAATTTACACACGTACTCGGGCAAACACGGCACGTATACTCCGAATATATATATATTTAATATATTTGATCTATATAGATCATGTGCATCATTGTGCACTGTATACGTGTACCTATTTATGTACAATTTCGCACACTATAAGGTTCTGGGGTGGCGGCTGCCGCCTCAGAATTTCAAATGGACGGTGGCGGTTGTGGCGTAAAAAAAAAGTTTAGTATAATGTGTAATTAATTATGTATTTATTATGTAATTATGTAGTTATATAATTAATCGGTTTGTATTCGTTTGGTCGGTTATTCAATTAAGACCGTTTACTTTACAATAGTTACGTGAAAATAGTTGTACAGACCACAGGAGTAAAAAGTCCGGCACATTATTTTTAGCCGATTAGTTTCAGTATTTTCAACTACACCACTGAGTACTGACCGTGCAGCAAGGGTAACCGGCAAGTAAATTTTTTTTTTTTTTTATACATGTACTAATGATTAACGCGTACACTACGGTCCACAGTCTACTGTGCAGACTATACAGCTGGGTTGAAACGTACAATACGGTATTAGTATAAAACGCATTTATAATTTTAAGTTTAAACTAACAATAAAAAAAAAAAAATGGGGAAATATAAATTATAAATAGACAATTGTGGCGCTATTAATCTATTATTAATAATTATCATTATCTTATGGCGGACACATTTATATTTTATAGGAATTCATTGTACTTGTGGTAGTTATAACACTTTTAATATTTTCATATTATTCGATTATACGGGCGAATTAAAGTAGATATAGTATATTATTTTGTGTCTGAATTGCGTGTATTGCGCAAGTATTGAATGAAGATTGTGCTTGTTTGAAATTAATTGCGCAATATCGAATAATTTGTACGTGTAGGCATAATATTGCACAATAATTGATTTTGTCAGTTCAGTTGAATTCGAGTAACCGTGGCGAAGCGCAAATGAAGACCGCTATGATTTATTATCGAATTCAGATATTTTTTTTTTTTTATATATATATATATAATTTATATAACGTATATAATTTTTAACTGCCTAATATATTTGTACCAAACATAAAAATTAAAAACCCAACTCCAATATCTAAAATAGTAAGTATTTTTTTTTTTTTTTTTTAAAGGGAATTTCAAAAACAAACCATATTATACGTTTAATACGCGTATGTTACCAACCCTGCTATACGGTATATCGAATAACATCTTATAAATACACGGTATTATATAGAATAGAGCAAAGCTAATTCTATGTCTATAATCGACGAACAAGACCCGGGGGTTAGCTGATGAGAGTGAATTGCGTCGGTGGTGGTATACTATTGGTCGTTCAACGTTCCGCCCCAATTTAGTTTTGAGTGTGTACTAAAGAGCACTAAAGAGCAAAAATTAACATGCAATGGACGTATACAAAAGGAATATGGTACGTCGATGTAAACCGACTAAATGTACTCCAACCACCAATTCAATTGTATCCGTACAAAATCCATATATTTGGTTAAAACGAACACTCGTGTAAAGATAATACGTGGAAAATTCGTTTATTTTACGCGAGTATTTTTTTACGGATTTGGTCGAAATTACGTCAAAATCGTACGTCCGGGTATTCGCCAAATGCATATCCGTATTGACCGTATTAAAAACGTAGATATATTTTTGGCGTAAATTTCGTGTCTAGTATATTAGTGTGGTGAAAAGCTCAACATGAAATAATTGCCACCGAGCGTTTAAATACATTTTTAACGAGTACGTATTATTATTTTCACCGAGTTATTATAATAATATTACACTATGATACCGCTCATGGTTTTATATAGCTACGAATGCTAAATAAGTTTTAAGTCTCTATAGTACACCTCAGTGTTAGGTATAAAGTAAAACGTTCAAATAGAACGTAAAATGGGCAACTCGGGCTATGATAAGAAATTAACCAGATAAGGGATAGACACTTGAATATTACAATAATAAACTTAATAATGTATCTATACAAATTTGAACGACGTAATATCCTAACCTAACTTATTCCAATCGAACAAATTTAAAACAACTTTTTTTTTTTTTTTTAACGTAACAACATAAATACGATTATATAATACATTTTTGAGGACGCTACGGAAGTATATTAGATTACGAAACTCGTTAAAAAAAAAAAAAAAAAAAAAAACCAGGAAATAAACCTACAGTGTGTACTGAAAGCATATTGAGCTACTTTCTCTGGTGAAAGCTGCACGACCTTCATATAATTTTGTACACAAATATTATTAACACACTTTGGTAAATGAAATATTAATGTTCGATAAAAACACCTTACTAATACAACATTTGGAACAAATATAAGGTTTGCTAAAAAAAATATTACATTTTGATTAGCCACAGTTATGAATTTTAAATTCCTATAAAATAACAGGGACACTTTAATATCGATATGAATCTTATATTGTTTTACATAAGTAGCTACTTAAAAATAAACGATAAAAAAAAAATCACCGACCAAATTATTTCCAAAGTCAAAAATTTAATTTAATATAATAACTCGGAAATATTGGAGTTTAAACACGACTTTATTTCATATAAACAACAATTATTTTAAATGTATAAATGAAATAAAAAAAATATTTTTAGTTATACTACCCCATATTAATTAATAATACATAAATTTTTTAATTATATCTTTAAAAAATGCACTTCGAAGAAACAAGAATAAATCAATTGTAAGTCACGTACGTATAGTATAGTTGTAGGTGTTGAATTTATGACAAAAAAAAAAAAAAAATCCTATTTAAAATAGGTACCAATATAAACACTAACTGTCACATAATAGTTCTGATTATGTTTAAGTAGTTCGAGTAAACGAAAACAAACGGACAAAGTTATATAGATAATTATTAAAAATCCATAGGTAGGTTAGGTATTTTTGTTGTAGTACTTACGTTTCTGTTAGGGCCGCGGACCACTTTGAGATTTACTCCGTTAAACGGCATTGTTATTATGGAAATAAAAAAATATTTATATAAGAAAACAAATACGTGTATAAACTGTAAACATCAGGAAACGACACTACGATATTATTACGATCGGTCGTGTAGGTTGCTTGTCGGTGTGACGAGTTTGATTTTCAAATTGATCGGCTAAGATGGCTCAGATATATAAAACACCGTAGAGAGAAACCTCCCCTCTTTCTTTTCACTGACCTCCCACCATCGCCGATTATATTCTATTACGATTTCGTGCGAATAATAACGTTGCTTTCCCCTCTCAAAATTCACAGTCTTTTTTTTTTTTTTTTTTTCCCCGGCATTATTTCCATATGGTAATAACGATGAATGTTTTATAAGACATTGAAAAAATAAAAAAAAAAAACTTAAATAATAATGGATAGATAAATATACACAATAAAATTATAGTTTAAACGAATCCTGCTAACAAACAAAATACAGTGCTCGTTGGTGGACCACCATTTGTAGGTGGGAGTTTGGAAGATGACGAGAAATGATTCTGAACGGTGTCCGGTAAAAATGTTTGGATAAATTAAAATTGTAAATTCGTAACTAAATAATAAATTACAATTGTCCGCGTGTTATTTCGTCTAAAATTGTCGTGGATTTGCATTTTTATGGAAGCAAAACGGTATTATTATTCATATAAATCGTAAAATAGCACAATGCCGATTTGCATTAAGATTTGAACTTTAAACGATTATAAAAAAAAAAAAAAAACGCTCAACTTTTTTTATTTTTTACCGTTAAGTAAAACTTATGATGAACCCATGTGTCAAATTTTCGAACATTTCTACTGGGCCAAATTTTGTTATTATCATAAAAACAAAAAAAAAAATCAACGATTTCACAGAATGTTTCAAAAATGTTACCACGTAAAATAGGTATTAGAAGTATTCAGTAAACATTTCAGATCCTTACGATTATTTTTAACTGAATTACAAGAAAAAACAAAATACGGACTCTTCTCCCCCCCCCAACATTGCGCCTAACCGAATAAAATCGTACAAAAATCGTGTCGAATAGTTGTACACAGACGGAAAAGAAACACACTTCGTAGTAAAAGAATCTAAAGAAATCATAGGTGATCTCGCTCAGAATTCAAAAATATTAAATTTGAAAAGCGATTAATGAGACGAAGAAACGGACCCGTAGATCATATAAAAATAAACTGTATTTATTCCCTGAACAACGCACGTGATTCCCCGAGCTTTTATCGCTTATTTGTTACTTATTCGGACTATTTTTTAGTTCGTGGCAAATTAATTAATAATGTGCTGTGTGTGTTGCTATTTATCAATTAATACTTCAACTGGGCCAAACATATACATACGACCAAACTGTCCCTAAACCGAAGGCTTTCTATTATTTCCGTAGTAATAATACGGGTAAAACCTCAAATCTCAATCTAAAATCTAAAATTAGCTTATACAATTCGAGTAAAAACTCGAACCAATATGGACCTCCTACGGAATCCAGCTCCGGGGAAGCTGCCAGAAAAACGAACACTAACAAAGTACAAGTGGCTCAATCAAAAAATACTTCGTCTCATCACTAACGCTCCTCCGTACGTATCCAATGACACTCTTCACACTGACCTGCATATATATATATATATATATATATATATATATATATATATATATATATATATATATATATACCTCTCGTTAAAGAAGTCGCAAAACACCACTACAAAAAATTCGACAAAAGACTCCACAATCACTAGGACGCCCTTATTTCTGAATTATCCTTAAACTCCATTCCCGGTAATACTACAAGGCGACTCAAGCGAATGTGGCCCCCCAGAGATTTCTTAGTGGATGATGATCAAACTGGTTAGCCATAGTCCACGAGCGAATAAAATAAATAAATAAATAATAATTACAATAAAAAAAAAAATTGAAAAAATTCCCGTCGCTGGACAGCCTCTTCAATTCATGCAAAATAATATTAGTGTTATCATATAAGTAGGGACTATTGTAAATATGTTTAATACTAATCATTTATTACTATTATTTTATTTCTACTACACTCACTTATGCTTATTGTACCATACGCGTACAGATTGTATAATTTTTTTATTAATGAATAAAAAATTGTTTTAAAAAAAAAAAAAAATTAATATTAATTAAAAATTGCACAGCCGCACAATAGGAGGTATTCTTTTATCGACCTCGTGGGCTTCTGTTTTTTTTTTTTTTTTGTTTTGTTTTGTTATTATATATTATATTTAATAAAAAAAAAAAACTAAATATCCAATATTAATGGATATTTATGCACGTACGGAAAAACAATCGCTAAATAACAGACAATCGAATATCGTTATGTTATATTTAAGTATAAAAGTTTTAGTTTTTATTCGTTAGACCGATAATTATTGAACCTACACATCTTGTGTTTAATTATTGTTTTACGGATCAAATTATATATATATATATAAATACAAAAAAAAAAAAAACAACCCCAATTTATTAACTTATAAGATTATAGAACAGATTTTTAACTCACCCAGCTATAAATAGAAGACACAGTTTTCTATATACCGGAATTTCTATAACTTTTCATTCCCGCTGATGAAACGAGAATAATATTATTAATTTTATTACGTACTAATATAGTCCAAGATCAAACAAAATTTTACATTCCGGTGTTTAAATGAAAATTTCGAAAATATTTCATATAATATGATAAACTACTTAATTTCAACGGGGGGGGGGGGGCATTTTTTTTTTTTTTTTGAAAAACAATTGTCGATATTTTTCAGTTTTTGAACTTATTCACCAGAAAATGTCGAAAAATAAATTCATGAACTCCTACCCGAGTTTCGCCATTGCAGTTATACTATAAAAAATTGAATGCTAATTCATAAAGTTGATATTACTACTATGGTTTATACAAAACTCGGAAATTCTCGATTATTTTAACGTAAAAGTTACCGGTAGTGTGAGCTATAGCACCAGATTTATCGGTTTGAGCGGTCAAATCATTATTAATTATGTCAGGGTACGCCGAATATAATTATCGGTCGGAAAACGTTTCACTACCGCAATTGTTACCACACAAGGTTACAATTTCCAAGGTATCACAATGCGAATCCGTACAGTTTTTTTTTTTTTTTTTTTTTTTTTTTTTAACACGGAAAGAAATTATAATATTTTAAATTAGACCACTAAAGCCACAAGTACCAACTTGGGTTAGTACCGCGAAACCCATCATCAACACCGTCTGTTTATAAATACCCTATTATCTATTTATTGTACAGTGAACATTATTGTTATTTATATGGGATAATTTATTTTCAGCGGTACAACAATAACGAGGACATTGTCAACAAAACAATAACCAAAACACAAAATATAGTCGAGGTGCCCCGTGAAAATTCCATTACTGGCTTTTGGCTCGTATGATTTGTTTTATCCAAACAAAATTGTACAGTGTAATCGTCAATATTCAGTAGTATATTTGGTAAACAGCGTGGCATTTTAGTAGGTACAGCAATTGAAAGATATAATACAATGATAAATGCACAAGAAAAATGCATAGGTGCCATTCTATAAAAAAATATACATACGTGTTTCCAAGGACCGTTGATAACTTCTTAATAATATTTGTCTACAATTCTACGTTGAAATTCACGAAAATATAATTACACGATATTGTAATTTATAACGGTTAATTATAAAACCGTTTTATTTTCTTATTATGTCTGTGAATTTCTTGCAAAATAAATCTGCGGTATTACATTATTTTTTGTTGACATTATAAATATAAAAATATAACTCTAATATTTACTATATATGGCAATCTATAATACTTGTGAGCTGTGACCTAAACAGTAAGTATATAGTTTCATAATAATTTCAAACAAAAAAAATTGTGTATGCTCAATAATTAGACCCAGACTACTGAAATTTCCTTTGCATTAGCAATTGTAATCTTCTAATAATCTTAATGAGTAATTAATAATATTAATTAATTATTTATTAACAAATACACCAACACGATAAACCATTAAAACAGTTTTAGACCCATAGACATTTAAATTTGTATGAAGTAAATAACGCAGTAAACGTAAATATGGGTAGGAAGAGTAGTCTATGTCTAAATTCTAAACGATTCAATGTTATTATGTGCACATAGAAGTCATAGTACCCGCACAACTATAAAGTTAGATTTTGATAAATAAGACAACATGTTCAATATTTGGACAAAAGACCTATTAGGTAATGATAATAATCTTAAAAAAAAAAAAAATACAAATACAATACTGAATAGATTAAAAAAAAAAAATATATTTATAACTAATTGTCAGGGGTATTGATTGACAGAATTTTTTTGTTTTTTCAAGATCAATAAGTCAGGGACTGTCAATAAGACCGTGACCCGGACAATACCTACACAATCCGCCCGTGCTCTACCATCCCAAAGCGTTAAAATAATATATTTCATTGAACATTAATACTGTACAATCGGATCATTCATAAAATAGACAGTTATCCAAATAATTACATTATTGATTTACAACTAAAAAATTCACTAACATTATATAGATTATAGACAGTCATATGTACTTAGTACACAAAATTATATATAAACGCGTTGAACAAAATTCTATAAAACACAAACAAACCAGAGAGTGGAGTCATAATATTTTTGTTCGGTAGGTACCTAATTTTTAATATAAAACTACAATTAATATTAATTTTAATTTGCTATCTTTAAAAAAAAAAAAAAAAAACCTTATAGAAGAGTACTTTAATGAACACATTATATCTTTTGTATTTTGTTGACTATTTTTAATAGTTCTATCGTTACGGTTTTACACTATACATAACTAATTGTTAATTCATTAATAAACATAAATACAAATTGTAAATTACAATACTTAATAGGTACGTCAAAATGTGAAAATAAAAAATAATAACACCTCTTCGAGAGACGTGGATAGACATTGTAATTTACTGTTTTTTTCAAAACGCTTATTTATATAAAAAAATTGGACGAAAGGCAAAATTGTCAAAATTACCACTTGTGTGATTGCATGCTATTTGTTTTACCGCGATTGATGCTAAAGCAATCGATTCCTGTATACGGGTTGTTAAAAGTGCTTTTCTATGAAATGTCAGTACTTACTGTCAAACATTTAGATGAACACTCTGGTTTTTGATTCATAATTGAATGTTCTAAGCAAAGGTCAGTTGCCGCCGAAATATTTTATTCGCCATGTGAAATACATACAAAACACATTTAATCGCGTTACAAGTTTGAGTGGACGAACTTCGGAGGAGATCCGCAACTTGGTAACGCCATCTCTATTTTCTTTTAAATGTACCCGAACAACAACGTACGGTCCGCTGTCAGCATTTGATAAGAGATCCCAGCGGTTCTCAAACTGCGAAAACATCGCTAATAGGGCGGTGCATAGGCAATAAATACGCATAAATGCACGATAGGAGGTCAACCACAGGGCGCTGATAATGTCCCGTTTAAACAATTTTCATTCATCAAAAATTACCCGGAGAAGTGCACTTTAAGATTGCGTAGTCGTAATGTCACGTTCACATATTGTATTCGATTCACAGCCAAACAGATTGATAATATTTAAAAAATAATATATTACACATGGTTTTGTTGTACATATTAATTATTATTTTATTTTCAAAAAAAAAAAAAAAAATGGTTTATCTGTATATTTAGTAATCGTATAATATTTCATTCAATATTAAATAGCATGCCAATGAAGTTAATCTAACTAAATACGCCACTGAAGTTGATAAAAAAAAAAAATAAAAAAAATGTTGTTTTGTCTGAGATTTTTACTCACCCTCCTTTCGTCAAACGAATATAATTATTCTAAACAGTGGCTTACCAGGGAATTTTCAATAGGAAGGGACGTAGTACCTGAATACCTGAACAATAATCGAATGTTTAAATCCGTAGTATCTTCTTCTATCCTAAATAGAGTAACAAAAAGATAATAATTTTTAAAAAAAAATTGGCATAGGTTTCCTGGTACCCCCCTCACCAATTTATTGTGAAATTCCGTTTAAATAACAATTTAGATTAATTTTAAAGCGATACATTCGGAAACCACAATTCAACGTAAAATTATTTTTTCAATTTAATTTTAGTTTTTATATATATATATATATATATATACAGTATGTGTTCGGACCCGGTAAAATTCTGTGGAGGTACCCATTCCGTTTCCAGGGCTAAGCAATTCCACTAAGGATACGTCGTTTGCTACGCCATAACTCAAGGACTTTTAGTATTTGCACGTTTTTTTTTTTAAGAAATATTAAAAAAAAAAAATAACAGTCAAATATATAAATAGACCAATAATATCAATAGCGTTAAACTTGCAGGGACTAATTTGAAGAGATGCTAGCTTACAAAAAGAAAAACGTTTACACTATGTCCGATCTTCTGTTTATCTTCTATTTGACTAATACAAATATGTATAGGTACATAGATAACTACCCAATAATAATATTAGACGGATAAAAAATTTACTTATTCAATTTATTTATTGTAATTCTTACTTACACGTGTGCAATATGCATAAAAATAAAACTATTTAGATACCTAGCTACACGGCATACATTGATACATCGTATTATCATTTTGTGATTGTATGATAATTATATAATTTATTTATTTGAAGTAAATCCAATTTCCAAAATATACATTGAACAATACGTACACATAGATAATTTAAAGATGTTATTTATGTCTATGGTGGCAATTTTTCTTTTGGCCTGCATACATAAGACCTGATTTAACATATCTGACACCTACTGATATCAAATTATGATAAAATAACAATTAAAACGAGCACTGTATGAAATAGAAATACAATTTTATAGTTCACAAAACTGTGAAAATTCAGTATTGAACATTACTAATTGTATTAAATTAATTGTTGGTATACAAATATTCTTTTGAACAATAGAAATAGACTTTTGGAATTTATATAAACCAGACAAATTTAAAAATAACAATACAATTTCAGGAGCTGGGCAGGCAACTTATTTAACCATTGCCTGTGCAATTTCAGGAATTGAATAGGCAACGTTGTATACAAAACTGGGAACCACTGGGCTTTATTATCAAATATTGATAACGGAATATAAGGAAATTATTTTGTTATTTAGTATAAAGTTAAACGTTTACATGATACGGTCAATTATATTTTTTTACTAGTAAAATATACATGAGAATAATTAAATTTTAAATATGTGGTCGTTATTGAAAAAACAACCGCCTTGGAATTTACTGTATTTAATCGGTCAAAAACAGATTTGCATTTATACACAAAGACAATGGTCAACAGTTTCTGCCATCGACATTGATGTGCCAAAGAAATTGAAAGGTAAATTCGCCAGTCAAGAACAAACTCGTATTATATCGGAATTCATTACTGTATCGGATTCAACAAACCTCGATTGGAATACATTGAAAGAGTCTGTTTTGTCTATTGACCGTGGGTATATAAACGAAAGAAATCTAAATGGGTGCATATTGGAAATATGCTCAAAACAAAAGCGCCTAGATTTGGCCAAGTCATATATGAAGTATATAAAAGGATGTAGTCAAATTAAACCCAATACAACATTACAACTGCTTTATATTCGATCATGCTATACATCACGGGATCAAATGACTGTTGAAGATCGACAGGAAATTCAAGATATTTGTCTGTCACTTTTAAAAAATAATTCACATTTGTTGAATTCAACTCTAAAGGAAGGTATTAATAATAATATGAAATCATTTATTTTATTAAACTAATCTCATTAAATCATATGTTGTTTAGGTATAATAATGGGATTGTGTTGTACACCTTTATGGCGGAGTTCTTTGGAACACCTGAAAGCTTTAAAAAATGAAGAAGATGTAACAATAAATGCATACATATGTATAATTTTAAGAGCTTTTGAAGAAGAAGAAATAGATATAGGATGGTCCTTAATCCAAACAATTTATAATCGACATAAAGTCTTACCATTAGTAGTATTTGCTGCATGGTTTAATCTTTGTGAAAATAATAAAAACCATAGTTATCTGAAAGTATTAGAATTTTTAAGAAGCAATGAATGTACTGTTCGAGCAAATTTGGCAGAATTAATATGCGAAAAATATAAACAATTTGGCAGTAAAATTGTTAACACAATAATTAAACCCAAGTAAGAATTTGTATTTAATTGATTATATTTTATTATAATAATGGAGATTAAAGAAGTTATAATATTTTAAACAGGTATTTTATTTTCTTAGTGGACAATGTAAAAATTGTAATAAGATATTGAAACCTGTTGAAGTCACAGAATCAGAGTTTAAGACACTTCAGGAACGTTTTATGTCTCATGTGGTAATTGGGACAAATATATTTAATAACTCTTCTCCTAACGAGTTGGACAATTTTAAACATTTCATAAAAACTACGGCACCGTACGATGTAGTAGTTGATGGATTAAATGTAGCATACGCATACCGTGGGAAAATCGCTAATGATACACTAGTAAGTTTACTACAATATTTATTTCAGTTTATTTTTATATTAATTAGGTACTGAAAAATGTCTACACTAAAATTAGTAAATGTTAGATTTATAGCAAGAAAAATTTTTAAAAAAATCATTAGGTACTTAGGAAAATAGAAGTTTTTAATATTTCCTACAAATTATTTTGCCCATCCTTTTTAAACTTATAACAAATGTAATATTGATTTTTAAGTGTTAAAAGATATCTAGAATGAAAAGCTTTATTATTATCAATTGTACATTCAAGTTATACAAAATGTATAGTAATAATCGTATTTTTCGCATAGTGTACCAAAACTGGGCAATGATTACATAGAAAGTTGTAATTATGTTGAAAAGTTGATTTTTAAATGACTTTAAACTTAATTAGTTAATTTAAATTCTGAATAACTCCTAGCTGCACTCGACATCTAGTTTTATATAGTATTTTTATAATTATCAGTACCTATTTTTGCGTTTTGATTTAATAATTTAGTACATTTTTTTGAACAAACGGGTTTTTATTTGGGTTTTTGTATTATGATAAAAATAAATACATAATTATTTTTTAATTTATGCAATTTGTATGTATTCCAATAGCTTTTTATTAACTAGTATTTGTTTATACTTTTAATGTTACATATAATATTTATTAATTGTGTATTAATGTATTATATAATCATCCTTGTATATAATTTACTTTACACATGTATTGTCATTATTTATTGTTAATTGGGATCTATTTCATCTATTTAATATTTTTATTTGTTTTATAGATTAAGTATATTATGAAAACTCTTATTAAACAAAAATTGAAAGTATTATTAATTGGTAGAAAACATTTAGTTCGACAACTGGGCAGTGATTTTAATTTTATTAAAAAAAACGTCAATATATTTTTTACAGATGATCTGTAAGTTATAATGTTAGTTATATATATAAAGGAAACATGGTAGGGGTACTTAATATTAATGTTTTCTTATTGTCTGTTAAAATGTTCAGGTCTAAAGACGATCCGTTTTTACTATATGCAGCAATGTATAGTGGCATTCATACACAAATTCTTACCAGGGATCTTATGCGAGGCCATAAATTTTTGTTAAACAATTCTGAGCTGAAAAATATATTTCAAAAATGGCTACAAAAAAATAGACTTTTATTACAAATTCGTCCACAAGATAAAATTATTATTAAGGTAAGTTTATTGAATATATTAAACATAATAATAGTGTGCACATGTTTTTAATAATATAATAAAATATATTTTCTTTGGAATGTATTTAAATAATAAACGCAAATTATTATTTAATATTTATTAAACATTTTTATATTGTTTTAGAATCCTATAACTTATTTACAAGCAACTCAAGAATCTGCAAATGGCTTATGGCATTTACCTTATGATGATATGAAGGAACCTGGTTTATGGTCAAAACCAGATTCATCTCCTGATAATTGGGCATGCATAAAAATACTAAATTGAAATTTATGGATGTAATATATATATATATTCAAGTCTTGTGTTTTATGATAAAAAAATTCCATGTAATATTATTAGTTTATATATTTAGATGTTTTCAGATGAATTTTTTTTTCTCAATAAATATTAAATAATAATAACTTGTACATTTTAAGACAACAATACATTTCTCGTTTTATGATCAAATTTAAATAACGTAGAATATAATAATTATATTAACTATTAAGTTAAACATTCACAAACTAACATATAACTAAAATATGTAGGTTTGTGAATGGTATTGGCACATGTTGGTTAAAAAAAACTATTATTTATAATCTAACTATTTATTTCATAGAATCTCTTGTTATTACATACAATTTCAATTTGATTTCCATTCAAGTATAGAATACTAGTATTGTAATGTGTAGGTATTTCATAAAATATCCAATTTTTATTTTAAGACCACCACAATTATATTCAGAAATTAATTCATTTGTATGCCTTAAACTTATTTAGAATTTAATATTTATTCTGCAAATTACCTCATTAGTATTTAGTCGTGTGTATACCAATAAGTAAAGTACAGTTATTGAGAAATAAAATTTGAACAAAATACAGGGCTAGGTGCGATTTATTTATTTCTCTTTGCTCACTTCATTGTAGACCATAGAAACTATTAAATTTAAAACACAAAACAAATGATATAATGTTGCATTTGAAGATTTAGAACAGAACACATTTAACTCAATTGTTTTTTATTTTACAAATAAATGCTTATGCATTCATAAATTCTCCAAATTTCGACATTTTTTTAAATCTAGCTGAATACGTTTGTGAACTTGTGAACTCCCATCTTGACCAAATTACTCCAAATTTATATACCAGCAAATAGCAAAATGATTTTCGAAATGGACAAATCGTTGTATTATTGACAAATTAAATTCTAAAGTGGATGGTCAGCGTTTTAAAGTAGCCAAAAAAAAGCGCAAATCTAGTATAGTATTGTGCAAACAACAATTCATATAAAAAAAGCTTATTAAATATGATTAATAGATAAAATAAAATGTTATTGGTAGGTAAGTTTATCGCATATTCTATATCGATAATACAAATGGCTTTTAAAAAATGTGATAAAATCAAATCTATATTGGTCAAATGCATGGAAATTATAACAATTATGTATATCGCCTGATTCAAGTGTTCCTAATTTATATTGTTTGTATAGTAAAATAAATAGGCATATTGAATTTGTTGTTGTAAATTGTTGTGCATTTACAATATATAATGAATTATAGCAATGAATGTGTACCTAAATAATAAGTTGTCATTAATTCATAATATATTCAATTATTAAATAAAACAATATGAAATATAAATATAATTTATTTTTATATATTTATATAACAATCTACTGTAAAATTAACTGTTTCTATTGTAATTGTTGTATTCAAAAGGAATGGATTTATATGAATGATAATAAATATTATTTTTTTAATTTCATAAAAGTACCCATCACATTGCTACTCTATTTTAACCATTACCTTTATTAGATGACAAATGAGTGTCATTATATTTTAGGATAGGTAGGTAACATTATTAAGGGGTAATCATAAAACTGTCAAGCTAACGGTACCTGTACAATTTTAAATTGTGAAACCATTAAATATCTAACTGTGTATACTAAATTGTTATAATTTCTGTAATTGTACAGATTTATTTTTTTTATTTAAAAAAGATTGTCTATGACAAATAACAAAAAATCTCCTGACTACGATCTAATGACTGCATAAATAACTCGGAAAAAAGTAATCATACTTCTAACGTACATATTTGAATCAATGCTCAGATTATCCTATTTCCCTATACTATGGAAACAGTATTCTACTGTCATACTCATTCTCAGACCAAATAAACCACCAGACTGCCCATCATCATACAAATCTATTAGCCTACTCCCAATATTGTCATAAGTATTTGAATAAATCCTATTAAATTAAAAGTCTCCTATTGCTGAAGGAATAAAAGTCTTACCAAACTGTCAAATTGGTTTACGTTGTAGACACCCATAAGTTCACCGTATAGTAGACAAATCATATTTTTCTTTAGAAAAAAACAATATTGTACATCTGTTTTTTTTTGTCTGTGACAACTTGTACGAGGTGCGACAATAAAATAACGAGACTTTTTGAATAAAAGTTGTTTATTTTAAAAATGTTATAATTTAATGATTATCACCTTCAAAGTACCTTCCCTCAGCATCAATATACTGTTGCATACGTCGCTGCCATTCTTGAAAACAGTGTTGCCAATTGCTTTCATTCAGCCCTTTTAGAAGTTCTGCCGTTTTCATTTTTACGTCATCAACTGTTTGAAAATGGGAAAAGAAATAATAAGGAAATAAGAAGAAGTCACAAGGAGCAAGGTCTGGCGAGTACGGGGGATGTTGAACTACAGAAATTTTTTTTTCAGTTAAAAAACGTTGAATTGAAAATGCACTGTGAGCTGGAGCATTGTCTTGGTGAAGAACCCAGCCATTTTTCCATAGATCTGGTCGCTTCTTTCTGACACGTTCTCTTAATTTAATTAATACCTCTTTATAATAATATTGATTAATTAATTTTGTCGATTTTTTCAACGTTTTCGTTTGTTGAAGACGTGGTAGGACGTCCAGAACGATCATCGTCTTCGACGTCCTCCCTTCCACTACAAAACCGTTTGTGCCATTCAAAAACACGAGCTCTTGATAAACATTTTTCACCATAAACTTCACATAACATACGAAACGATTCCGCGGCAGTTTTTTTTAATTTAACAAGAAATTTAATGTTAACACATGTTGTTCGATTTTTATATCTAACATTTTTCGGCAGTATAGTCGAACTCGCACTAATAACAAGGCTACTAACGTATAAGAAAATGAATCGATGCCATCAGTGTTCATAGTACTTTTAGATAAGTGTTTTCTAATCATATTTCAATAATCGTTTTATAGATAACGTTAATAGTTTAGGTTATATTTAGAAAGTCTCGTTATTTTATTGTCACACCTCGTATACAGGACATCTTGCTCTGTGATTTCAACATAGCACCTTTTTTTTAAAGCATTTTGGATTTTGTTGGTGCATTGGAGAGATCAGTTTTTGATTTTCGTTGAGATTTTCTTAATAATTGGGAATAAATGGAAAAATTTAAATTTTTAACGGATACCATAAAAAAGCAAGGGCAACATTTTGTTAGTTTCCATTTTATGTGAATAAAAATTGTCCTTAAAAACATTCAACTTCATAAAAATACACAACAATTCGAGACGGAAAAACACGGACAATCGTAATTTATTTTGTAGTTACAAATCAATACGATTTTCAATTTCAATACATATGAAAAACATTTTTACCGAAATTCTGCTCAGAATTGTTTTTCGTTTGCGATGGTTAATCGTTGCGCACATACATTAGTTAAACATTCTCCGTACCCTACTCGCGGAACTTACCGCACCTACGACCGTATAGAGCGGTCAGGGCACCCACGGTGCGAAATTATTATGTCCGACAATTATTTTTTCTTCCTGTGCTACGGCCGGCAGGACCGGATCACGCGGCGCCGCGGCTACGGGTTTTCCATTTTCACAGAAGTATACCGCGCGAAAAGCCCTCGAATCGCGCGGTCTCCGTTTTGTCATCGAATGTGTTCGCGGCACGCCGTTCGGTTCCTTCTACCAACGTTGCCGGCCACATTACCGCACGATCGGTTTGTCCCCGGCGTCTACGCTTACCCGTCAGTTTTGGTCGCGATCCGCCAAGCCGCCGCACGAGTTTTTGCGCGCGTTTTACAATTTACGTAATGATATTTTGTTGTTGGTTTTTTTTTTTTTTTTTTTTGTCTTTTCGTTAACGGCCCCTTTTGGTAAACATGCCAATCGAATATTTTAGGTATCTTTCGTTATCCGCGGTCGAGTCGGAAATACCCTTTATTCAATAATCCGCACATTTTATACGAACGCTGTAATTTGCTTTCCGTTATTATCGTTAAGTATAATTATACATACATACATACTATTAATACGCGTACGATTAATACATATGTGATCGTCAATTGTTCACTTGTCAGTTGATATTTGTGCGTGACACGTGTACGATAATTCTAATAAATTCAGTGTTTTTAATCTTTTAAAATGGCTTTTCAACCTAGAATTGCAATGAAAAAAAAAAAAAAAAAAAAAACGTTTTAACACTAGTCAAAAAAATTGAAATTTTGGATATTAAATACTGGTGCAAGACTGCAGCGTCATTGCCTGAAGATACAATACGACGCAGTGTTACGGTAAGTGCTAGTCTATTGCTACTAAAACGTGTTTCATAATAGAGAAGACCGAAAAAGCCTCAAATATTTGGATTGAAGACTAAATGAAAAAAAAAAAGTTCCTATTAGTTCTATTATTATGCGCAAAAATGCTAAACAACTTCATCGACATTTTACAAATTTATCGGAGGTAGATAGCGAAAACCCGCCGTTTTTAGCCAGCAAGGGCTGGTTAGCTGGTTCGCTCGGAACGTAGAATGTTTTGATGAGATAAATAGAGATGGCACAGAAGAAACGACGTTGAATCATGATCAGTAGCTTAAATTGAGGTAGCCGGGATATATTACCGTAACCCCGAACGAACCAAATCAATCTTAGCAGGACGAAGAGGAATAAGAACCTGTGAAACCGGATTTGTCCTTTAAAACAATCAATGAGGTATTTTCGTTGGCAAACCAACTGACTGAACGAGTTTTTGAGACAGACCTACTCACTGAAAGAGCATTGAAGTTCAAAAGAGGAATTCAAACATTGCTGGTGCCATAAGAAGAAATTCACAAAGACAAAGAGAATAAAAATAAACAAACATTTAACAACATTCATCCTTCCCAATATGTATGTATGTATAAATAATAATAAAAAAAAAATATTAAAGTGTTTTTAAAATTTGAAAAATAAAACTTAATCTCTTTTTTACATTGATTTATCGTCTCGTTATCCGCGCAACTTTGCTGGAATCTAAACTCCGCAGATAACGAGGGATTACTGTATATAAACGAAAAAATAAGTGCCAATGTCCGCGAGTAACAATCGTTCGCCGCGAACGGAAACGGTAATATATTTTTATACTATACCGGAATTTAAAATTGGTAGTCGGCCACGGGGTGAGTACTATTACCTATGAATTATTATTATTATCCGTATTTACACGAATCAAGGCGGTAGACGATGTTTTATACTTTCTCTACATATATAGACGTCGTCCATGCGAAACGTTAATTTTGTTGTCACTACTATAGCGGTTTTGTAGCCCGGGTTAAGTATATCGATTAGACCCCCGGGACGCCAAACACCCTTAGTGGACCCCTTTCAACTCAATCTTCAAACAATTTGTTGCAATTGTGTATTGTATTTTATATCATAAAAGTGAAAAAGAAAAGAAAGATTTACGGACGTTTATTCCACGATGTTAAGGTTGAACATTTGGTCCCCGGGAGTTATTAACCATACGATACGTTTGGTCCTATGGCTAATATAATTTTATAATCAAACCAGGAACCAAACGTCCTATCATCCTATCGTCCTATATGTCCTAATTGCCGGGGACGAAACGTCCGTTTATCCTTCGTACCGTGGGTGGGTCACTGTCGGGGTCGGACTAGTTCGCCGGGAGATTGGGAAATATTCCGGTGGGTTCTATGCGTTTGGTCAGCACTATAAATTAACATACGCGTATCGCGTTATCTAGACTGAGTATTGACAAAATTTAACGATTACAGGATAATATAATATATTATTATTGAACAATGTTATCTTATTTTTCTAATGGACCTAAATGACAGGTCTTTCCGTGTAGTGTAAAAGCCAGTGGCGTATTTAAGTTTTTTTCTTTAGTGGAATCCCCTTATCCCTTCCATATTTTCTTAAATTGTAATTACTTATTAATAACACAGATACATTACCATAATTCATCCATTATTATTATATATTTAAATTACTGTACATCCCCCGTAAATATGGCACATGTCCAGTAACCTGATTGTAACCAATACTTACTTGACATCAAATACTGTTGTCCACTTTTATCCGTACTGCTGCCATTAAATTTCTAATCATACTTATTATTCATATTGCTCTTTGATTTACCAGTATCGTGGTACAATGTTATGATTTAATTACAGATTCAGTGGCGTATTTATGGGAGGAAGTTGGGGGTTTCCACTTCCCCCTCAGTGAATGTTTGAAGACCTTAAATTCTAAACATGTCAATAATATAATTTTAGTTGGCGGTGTCGGATTTAAGGGTTCGAATAAAGTCGGCAAATCCATACAGAATGTATCGGGCCTCGTACAAAATTCTGCGTAACATATGCTGCGGCAAATAATATTGAGGTTTGCAATATAAAATATATTTATTTTATTGTTTTTCGGTAAAAATTGAAAAAAAAAAATTAACTATATATAATTTAGATGGGGCTCCGTACACAATTTAAGAGAGGGTCCCCGTCGGCATTTGCCGACTAAACGACCGTTAAATCCGCCACAGGTAGTTTGTAAATTATAATGAAGAAAAAAAAAATTTTAACATTTAATCGAAGTATTTGTTGGATTTCATTAATTAATTTATATATAAAACTATATATAAACTTTTAATAAAATCAGTGTACGATAATGTTGGCGTTTTCGGCTATGCAAGTCGAAATACGGGCTATTGCTGAATTCGTAGAGTAAAGATTATCTACTACTCTTGATTTTAGAATATAAAATCAATGCTACTATTAATTTTTGTGCCAGTTCACCATTGGTCATTGCCTTATTGGATCTTTATCATTATTACTATTATTGTATATTGATTGACTGTTTTCAATTAAATAATTTCTTGATTATCCAATTTTACTCGTGTGTTCTGTTATTTTTGATGAATGACGACCCGACATATGGTCTCGCATTCGTACAAGTTTATAATACTTACGACTTGCGAGTTACGGTATTATTGAGTCATTGAGTGAATGGAGCCGCCAATAAAGAACAAATCAAACACATTGGATTTTTATTTTAAAATAAAATTTCTATGTATTATATTTAAATTATGTGTTATCTGTTTATTGATTAAATCGGTATATTAAATTTTATAATTAATGATTACAAATATTGAGCCACAAAAACATTATTATATCACTTTTATTTTCTTACGTATTTTTGTTACGTTTTGAACATTTTCAATTTATTATATTGATTATATATATTAATATAATATAATAATACAATTTATAATTTTTTAAATTTAAATTCTAAAATTAAAATTTTTCTATTAAAAATTACGGGACGCCCAATTGATTCAAAGACCTACTGCCAAATTAAATTTCTCCAATTTCCTCTTATGAAAATATAGAGATTTGTGGGGGGGCTTGCAAATATATGCCCTGAGGTGCTTATCACGACTCTGCTTCCAACGATATATAATTCTGAGACGGAGGAGGGTGGGTTGTATACAAAAAAAATCATATGAAATTTTTATGTTGCCTTTATTGGAGTTTAAAATGTCTATTTTAACATAATACCGTTTCAAAAGAACACTAAAGGGAAACCAGTGTGCAAATGATTGGTAATCACGGAAATCTTTGGTTGTCTTTTAGAAAATCATTGGTAATCGTATGGGAAATCGTAGTATTCTGGAATTTGGTATACACAAAATATGCATAGCTGGCTGCACTACTTCATTGGTAGACTATATTAGATTATAATAATAGTAGTTTATCATTTTATTTACGGTTTTTCCACATAAAACACACTTTGTATAGAGTTGATTATATTCAAAACGAAATTAAATTCTAAAGACTTGAGTTTCGAATTTTAACTTTTATGGACTTTTTTTTCCGTTGCCCCCGTTGTTCCAGCGCTCCTGAGTAGTCTATTCCGGGCGTAGTAAGAAATTAGTATAAATTAATTTTATGTTTATCATACTGCGTGCCTAAACTTGGCATCAACTAAATACTCTATTGGAACTTTCTTGTTACATTTTAGGTGTAGTTGGTTAACCGAAAAGATCATTTTTTGAGTTTCCTTGTAGTTTTCTTAATAATGGGGAAAAACCGAGAAAAACGGAAATATTTATACTTATGCTTCTGTTATTTTTTTTTTCTAATCTAGTTAAAAATATTCTTAGAGACTTCAAATTTTCACTGAATACGTATATTAGGTGTTTATTGACCTGGTAGAGTTTTCAAAATATTCTAACGTTTTTTTTTTGAAAATAATTAATAGCTATTAGTAATTGTCGAGTTATTTTTTGTTTTATATGAATGAAAATGTCATAATTTATTTTTAGGGGATTTAAGTTCAAAGTTATGTTTAAATTTAAAAAAAAAAAAACACGAACAATTGTAATTTATTTTGTAGTGAAAAATGATTATAATTTTTAATTTTAATTATTCAAAACATGTTTAACCGAACTTCATTTAGAATCAATTTTCGTTTGCAATGATTTATCATGGCGTACAGAGATATAAATAAAATTACTTTCTTTATCCGATTTTCCTAACTTCCCATCCACAACAATAGTCTAAGACACAACTAAAATTATTAAAAACAATATTTCAGTATATTAAAATAATATTTTTAACAGATATTTCTAATTGCTTCCAGTCTCCACTTAGAATTACAAATGATCTAAGAAAAAAAAAAATGTATAAATACCTATTATGTATGTGTTCTCTGGCTAGTCAAACACTGTTAATAGTAATTGAATTGAATTCGAACATCCAGTGAAATCGAAAATCATAGAATGACGTCAACCAGTTTCATACCTTATTAGTTTGTAAAAAAAAAAAAAATTATTATGATAATAACAATTTAAATTAATATACAGATAAATTTCTCTTCGAGTTTTTACGATATTACTTACGGGTTACATACTAAAAACGGTGAGATTAGGTATTTATTATTTACGAGTAATATCATTATACATTTACTAATATTATTGAAAAACAAATGGAAATATACAGTTTTATAGGTATAAATTTCGATGAAAATTAATATAAAACATTTGCATAAAGTAGTTTATAGGTAAGTGCATGTAGTCGTTGGAACCAACGCTGGGCAAGTTAACCAGTTTTTTTTAAACTAGTTTAAGACCAGTTATCCTAAAATAAAAAAAAAACCTAAGCTATATTAAAGATAATTCAAAAATAAAAATGCATTTGAGTAATTGAGTTAAGTTAAAAGTTATCAGGAAAATAATAACTCATGTAAATATATTTTTTTTTAATTTCTTCTAATTCGGCCACTGTAAACTCCATGAAATTTTTGTCAGAAAGACCTAAACGCCAGACAAAAATCGAGGTTTGATTTAAAAAAATGTAATCTTGTATGAGTTTATAAAGAAGTTTACTTTGCATCAGTTGAAGTGTTTTTCATATTATAATGTTTTATTTAATTATTTACCATTGGAAATTGACAAATCTACACAAATTTCAAACGTATTAGTTTCGTAAATAATATATAGGTACCCTCAAGTGCTACGCAAGTGTTACTTGCTTAATATATTTCTTAACAGCAACAGAAAACCAGAAAATACATACCTTTTACAATATTCGATCCCAATAAACACTTATTCGAATCTGCCGGGTCTGAAAACCCTGAACGCGTCCAGATAGTGTCGCGTTGATAATGTTTCCGAGTAGGGCGTGTAAGACAAGATAGATTTATTAGTTTTAATATTTGGAAAACAATTAGCTATTATAAATTAAGAGTGTAGCAGCGTATTTACACGAGGTGGTGTGTTTGATATATCACTTCCCAGATTTGTTTATAATCGATTTCCGTTTTTTTGAACCGTTACCATCAGTAGTTATAATCAGTAGTAAACCCGGGTCTTGTATTGTATGCGATTAAAAATGCAATAATTTTAAATTATTTATTTTTCAATTTAGAATAGACTAAAAATGGTTTAACAATGCCAATAGCAGCATTATTCAAATTGATATAGGATACTATTAAAAAAGAATGGATATTATTTTGTAACACAATAAACAGTTGTTGAATGAAGAATTTAATAAAAAAAAAAAAAAAAAGTAATTTTATTACACAGTGTAGATATAATAAACAGGATGGACGGATTTCATACTGATATTTTTTCCCCTCAAGAGAAAATACGTAAATACTGTAAGAGTTTAGTATAACAAACATGGAGATTTTAATACATCATTATGCTCACAATATACGTAGGTATTTGTTAAACACGGATTTCGGTAGTATAGTTTGTGTCTGAATAAAGTGAGTGATGGGGGTGTGCCGGTTAATACAAATTGTCGGTTCCTCTGGTAGTTTTTAACACGCCAAAGTGTTCAGGTACATCGACAAATAAACGGCTAGAAATAAACAGTAATACAATAGAAATATATCGAGAGGACGGTTATAATTTATAGCGGCCGATACGTTTATACGTTGTCGTCGGTCCTTTGTGTTTAATCGCACACGGGCGTCGTCGATGATATCGTCCAAGAAGGTACACAAGAACAAGACGAACGTCCGGTGCCAGTTGTGCCCCGGTCGCCGCGCCTGGCCGCGGCGCGGCGCCACCGTCGCAAATCTGGTTTCACCTGGCGCGCGCATGCGCCCGACCGCCGGTTTTATCGTTGGCCGGGCACTCGCCGTCGTTGTTGTCTGGTGCGTGACGTTTTGTACGTGCGGCCGTCGACGTTGTACCGTATTTTTACTATTATTATTATTATTTTTTTTTTTCTGGCCGTTCCCCTCCGTTTGTCGAATCGTTCGAAATCCGTCGCCGCCGCCGCCGCCCGTGTGCGTCCGTATGTGCGTGTTGTGTTGTGCCGCCGCCCGCTTGTGTAGTAGTTGCAGTGCAGCGCGCGTCTAGACGTTATTGTAATTGTTGCGTACGCGTCCGCGTAGTTTTTTTTTTTTCCCGAATTTGTGTTGCAAAAAATCAAAGGAACAATCCGGTTTCCGACTCGCGTGCGGCCCAGACCCCGTCTTACAACCGGACGCACGTATCCGTTGCCGGCACAGTTTGTGTTTATAGTCTGTCGAGAGCGATCGTGACCGCATTATCCCGTTACGCAGTTCGGAACATGGCCCCGGGGCCCGCGCCGCCGCCAATTTCGCCAATATTATTTATTGCCGCCACCGTCCGTTTTCGTTGACGGGCGGCGACGATGATGTCAACGGGACCGTCTATGACGAAGACGACGGACGGTACCATCGCCGGCCAAAACTGACAATCAAACATAATCGGAGCCCGCACAAAGTGAGTGTATATAGTATTATACAGTATCGTTATAGTATTATTGTTATTATTATCATCATCTATATGCCCTCCTCCCCCCGCCCGTCGTGCGTACGGTGTAATAATAAAATACGCGATTTGTCCTTTTCGAAAACGAAAACCGTCCGGGCAAATGAATAAATAAACAGAAAAACGGCGGTTAGGATTGTCGCATTTGAATCGGCGGCAGCGGTGGCGGCAACGGCGGCGGCGGCGGCGGCGGCGACGACGGCGGCACCCGTATTTACTACCTGCGCGCCGCCGCCGTCACCGAGTTCACGTATAGATTGCGTGCAAAGATGGCTGCCGGGCCGTAGTCGCGGCGCGGCGACAGGTAAACTTCTTTATTACCTACGTTTGTTTTTTTTGTTGCGTTTTATTGTTTCACACTTGTCCGCCGCGATTCGACGGCCCGTAAGCGATTTTTTGGATTTACGGGATTTCAACGTGCTCCGCATATACATACATACATATATATATGGACATATAGGTACGTACACCTGTGTACGCATAGCGCCCGGCGATGACTCTGCGCGTACATGGATAACGCGTCCGGACGGCGTCCAAGGTCCCCGACGCGGGGACACGTTTCTGGGCGATATCGGTGACTGTTGGTGGGGGGAGGTAAATAAAGATAAGAGATGCGACATTGATAAAACTCGATAATGGCCAATAATTGCACGCGAATTGAAACAATTTTTTTTTTTTTTAAAACAAATACTATAATAATATTCTTGTAGCGTATAGGAAGTGCCGCACCTCGTTTAATAATAATATTATTGTTGGTGTTATCATCGTTCGATTATTTCGCACCTTTACAATAGTTTCGCTGAGTCGCGTGCGTGCGTGTTGGCAAAATAAAATAATAAATAATATGGACCACGGCCAATGAGAACGCGCGTACGTCGTCGTCCGGGGGCCACCACTACTCTTGTCGTCCGTGGTCGGTGTCATATTTCATAAATCGGAATATCAACGGAATGCGTTGTTTTGTTTGGGGAGCCCAGAAACTTGGCAAAATAAAATCATGCTAACTAACTAACTAACTACCTATGGTTTTCTGGGAAATACAATTCCGGCACCCTGATTTTCAGGGAAAATTAATATTCGCCATGAAATTTGAGAGAGTTTGTGAGAAAGATATCGCGGTGCAGTTGTTCTCCTGCGATATGACATACATATATGGCGAAAATAATATTTAATTAAATGATTATCGAGAAAATAAATAATTGGAAATCTAGGTTTAGGATTTCTTCTGGATACTAGTATTTTAATCATTTAGAGTTACGTCACTTTAATTCCCATGCAAATTATTTTCTATAGAATAATATTAAGTGTAATAAGTGTTCCGTGATAAATAATTCACTATATTTATTATACAGAAAATTATTTTCCGTTAATTTCTATTAAGTTATTTTCCGTGCTATTTGATATGCGTCCCAATTCAGTCTATATAGGAATGATCCATGTCTCCTATTATCGTGACCCGGATAGTGCGATAACGTTGACAATACGTCAACATATTATTATGATACAAGAAACGTGAAATAAATGTAAACTTTTAATGCTAGGCGAAATAATTTTTTTATATTATAAATTTAATATTTTGATAACGCCTGGTATCTTTGGGAACTTTCTTTATTTTAGAAGATTCAAAGGTTCGTATTGTCGACATATCTGGTTGGAAGGGGGGAATTATGATACTTTTGCTCCACCCGGAATAAACGTCAGGGGGACAAATGTTCTTCCCATTATTACGCCACTAGGGTAGTTGATGTTTATCACGGTTCATAATATACACGTATAAATATGTTTTTGTTTTTGAAATTCAGTCTCAAAGAATTAAAAATTAAAAATGCTTCATATTTCGATTTTTCACCTTTATGTTTAGTAAAAATATATTAGCTATATTTTTACTTAAAAAAATCAATTTGTTAGTAATTTTCTTTTCTCTTTCTTCCGAGTACCTATCTAAATAGAAAATAATGCTACAAACACAGAATATATTCATATTGTAAAGTGATATTTGTATACATATAAAATAAAAAGTATTTTTATATTTTCTTTGATATCTCTTTAGTCTTTATTAAATATTAAATAGTATACACTTAATTGTATAATTTAATAATATACAAATGTTAAAAATAACACGAGTACGACGGCTTATGAATTAGTCCACAATAAAATAACTATAGCACTTAAATTTTCTTTAATTTATATTCCTTTATTTTATTGCAAGTTTAAATTATAAATGCATTTTTGTTTATTAGGGATTTTATTTTTATACGGTACAAAATGAACTATAACTATGTGTTTTATACGAATTATACGTTTTATACTATACCGTATTGTATGTTTAAATTCTAGTATTTATATCACAGGTACGCCAACGAGAGTTTTTCGAACTACTAATAACAATAATTCATTGCCGTTTCGTTCGATAATAACTCGTAGAATATTATAATGTCAATAGGAGCAATAGGTATCTACCACCTATCCATTTTTTTTTTTTATGAATTTTTGTCGGGAAACATTAACCCTGTTTCCCGGTCGCATCATATTAAAATCGGCGCGTATGGTATCCATTGGCGACGGCTTAAACCATAGTCACAATAAAGGTGGCGGGTGTTGGTAGTACCCCCTAATATTTGATCAGATATTTTATTATGGTGGGCGCGTTGCCGGGTCGACAAAAGTTGTTTCCTCGATTGTTCCCGTAATAAATATATAATAGTGAAAAAATAGGTAGGTACCATCTATTATTCGGCGTACACGAATATAATACGATGGTTAAATACCAGAAACGTAGCAGCGGTATTGATTAAATACCACACGAGTGGTACAATGATGTTCTATTTTAATATTTGAATATTATCGACTGGGTCCGTTGTAATGCCGACGTTTAGTTGTTTCGTTTCCCTTATCAAACGAGCTATTTATCTGACTACGTCTGAAAATAATAATACAATATTATCATTTCCGCGACACGCCGTTTGACAAATATAATTATTACCTACTGCTCCGCCCGTGCTAATAAAATATTTTTATCATTTTTATCATCAAAATTATTCTAGCGGTGGTTATAATGCCGGGGGAGGTGATAGTAACAGGTGGTTTCCTTCCCCACCCCATCTTTAGGGACCGTATAATTCAAGGACCGTAGCTTTATAAATCGGGATTATAAATATTCTTAGTTGGACCACAGATTATAAATAATTGTCTTATAAATCCATCTTTTTTAACATCGATGATACAGTTTTTTTTTTATATTTTATTTGAAGCATGCAATATATTTTTAAAAGAATTTTTAAAGAAAAATCAGCTCATGTCCGCATTTTTTCAATCTGTGTGTCCGTAATCACTTTTTCCAGGTCAATGAACAACATTAGAAACGTTCAGTTTTTTGCAATCCATTCCCCTCATTAAATACAAAAACAAAAACTGATCGATCCTGATTATTTTTTTAAACATTTCCTAGAGCCTCCTTTTTACTAGTTTAAGTGCTCAATCCGTACAGTAGTTTTGGTGTGAACAAAACATCCAAACATATACTTTCGAATTTATAATATTACTATGATTTATTTAAAGGATGTGTATTGTGTATTATTATTGTGCATTTTATGATATGTATTATTTAATTTACTCGAACGAGACTGTATAGGTATTCAATGTTTAAGGGGGTGCAGTAGGATGCTTGCCTGCGTATCTTTATCAACGAATGTTGTATTTTTGTATATTTTTTTGCTTAAATAAACGATGACAGCAGTAATGTTCACACGGATTCTCCACTGTTGTTGGTTTCAAATTGGAAAAAAAAGTATTCAATGTTAAGACGTGGTCTTTTTTTTACAACTAAAAAAAGCCGTACATATTTTGTTTAATTAATATTAAATCAAACGAATATATATTCCTTAGATAAAGTTGTGTTCTTTAATTTCCATCGTAGGCTGTTTTACGCTAAATCGTGCTGTTATTGAGATAAGACGATTTTTCGACATGACGTTTTCATGTAAAAAACATCCTCTTAATTGGATATGATTAATATTATTATTATTTTTCAACTATATGTTTCAATACATTTCAAAACCACCGTCGTCTTTCTCTTTTTATAAATAATTTGATATTTTATGGGGAGGAGGGAGCACATATTTGACTTGCCGGAAAAAAAAATAATGAATAATTGCACCGAACAGTATTAAATTGATTATATTGTATTATTACTAGAATTTCGCTGCGGGCACGAAAACAAAACAGCATAAACTTAAATGGCGTGATGAAACTCGATTTATTTTTACATTTTAAAGCTACAAAATGTAAGCTTGACAGTTATATTACGATGACTATATTTTCAAATAAGTCACGCGGAACGTATTTTTGTATTACTGTTTTAGATTCTGAGTGAGCCTATAAGTTTTTACAACGACGAGGTTTATTTTTTATTATTATTTTTTTTAACACTGGGAAGCAGGAAATAATATGTCCGGCAAGTTTTCAATAAACTGTCACAACACCTATACCCAGTGACGTATTTAGGATTTTGTCTGAGGGGGGGGATATGTATTATTTAATCATGGTGTCAACTCGATTAGGGTTCTGCCCCTTAAATTTTTAAATTAAAATGACTTTTTAATATCATAAATACAATACTTTTTTTTAAATATATATAATCGTTTAAAATTCAATTTTTTATGAAAGTCGTATAAACCATTTTGCTATTTTCTGATTTATGTACCTTTATATAAAACACGGATAATTATTATTATTATTACAAATTAATATAATTTTAATTTATAAAATCCGTTTTTACCGGACGTTGTTAAGAATCGTATTTGATGCTTACAGATTATATAAATTAAATTCTCTTACATAGCCCTCCCACTATCTTTCGGGAAGTTTCCCACCTACAACAGTGTCCGAAATATGTCCCCAGCCTTTTTTTACGTTCACAATCGTAATTTTTTGTACTTTTCAGGGTACGTATCTTGTACAGAACACATTTATGACTACTACTTTGTTCGAGTATTTTTCGCAAGTAAATGCTATTGTGCCATTGAATTTCTCAAATAGTTCATGACGTGCTTAGGTTGTGAAACATTTTGTGAACTCCAACTAAAGTGATTGAAAATATAAATAACGATTTATATGTAAAATAAACAAGAACCAGGTGTAACCGCGAAAGTTGACGCGATATTAGAGAGTGAGTGGGAATGGGGGTTATCTTCTGCATCTAAAAATTGTTCGTCATCGTTTATACCCATCATTGTGTACGAATCCCCCTGACCCACAGCCTCCATCCCGGCCCACCCGAAAAATCCCGATTTCTCTAGGTACTAGTGATGGGAATATTCCGGATTTGCCGAAATTCGAGAATCCAAAATTCGGATTTCGGTTTTTAAAATTGTGATTTTATATTATTTAATTCATTTCTCATAATACTATTATTATTATCTTATTGTTAATAGCATTATATAATTTTTTACTATTTAAAAAATATCACAAATAGAAAATTATTTTTAAAAAACAAGTTCACAAAAAAAAAAAAAAAATCATGCATGTTGTACTCTAATTTATATAATATATATTACTAGCTGACCCGGCAAATGTTGTCTTACTCATAAAAAATGTTTATGATGAATAAACTTATTTTACTATTTTATATTATAATGCAGAACGATTAGATCCAAGTATTATTTTGATGTAATACAAATTTTTGGTTAAAACATCTTTTTTTTATATTTTAATGATATTAATTTTTATTTATTCATATTATATTTATTTACATATACTGTTGCAATGTCTCCTATGATTAAAAAAAAAAAAAATCGCGTGACGGTTGGATAAGTAGTTTCATAGTACCTGTAACAAAGATTCTCATATTTGCTTTCATATATTATATAAATAAATATATTAATATGCTTTATGAAATAAGATAATTAACATTATTGACTTTATGCATTTTTCACTAAGAAAATTATAGGACAAAACTAGTCCAACTTAATTTACCAATATAAAGTTTTCCTTTTATCCGATAGTAGATACAAGTAAAGCATGGAAATATTAAACTAAAATAATAGCCTACAGATTAAGTATGAGGTTTGATAGCAGCCAGTATCGCTGGGTATTTTAAATTACTTTTCGTATATAGATTTTTTTTTTTAGATAAATACGTATTATATAAAAATAGATTTTATTTTTATTTAACAGAAAAATAAAATAAGGTATACTGTTTACTAACAGAAATACTCATACAACTACATGTTTGACCAACAGTAGAATATTTTAGAATAAATATGTGAAAATTATTTCTCATTTTATTATGTATTAAAAATTACCTTAGGATTTGATTTTAAGATTTAAAAAACAGAAATCTGTACGACCAAACCCAAATTTTGGATTTTGAGAATGGCAATTCAAAATTTCGGATTTCAAAATCAGCAAATTCGGAGTAATGTAACACCACTAATAGGTACAATAGGCGGCGATGGGTGCGTAAGGGTACTATATACAGTGTTGTTCTGTTCCCGGGAATGGCAAAGTGCCGGGAACGTTAAACAATTCGTTACCAATTTTAAATATTTTATACTAGGAGGCACTAAATCATCGATCATCCCCTCGTGTCGTTCGATATTTTCAACCGTAAAATACATTGCAGTGTTTAAAATTTGAATAATACAATTTTACCAAATATAAAAGAAAGTTTGTGTTGGCATCTAATAAAAATAAATAAATAACTATAAAATAAATATATTCAAACTTTATTATATAAACAAAAACAAATAAATTAAATAACTATAGGTATATAGAATAAATGTTCCTTTTTCTTTTGGACTTTCAGTTTCCGTATATAAATAACAATATTAAATAATAAAAAATTTATCATTTTTAAGACTTAAGACTTCAATATTATATGTATATATTTTGCAAACATGCTCACCCCATATTTTTGGTTAAATTATGCGTGTGTAAAAATGTTGATTTGTTATCCTCAAAGATATCCATGGTATTTAAAGTAGAACAACACATTCACAGGGTACTCATTAAATGTTGTGAAAAATCTGAGTATTCGAAAATAACTTTAACTACACTTAAAAATTTCAAAAATCAGAATTTAAATATATGTATAGTTTAACATATACTACAAATAGGATGGAGCATGCATGCTTAAAAAATCACCTTATATTTATAAATATATATATACTGTGTACTAAATAAAATTCATGTTTGGATTATAAGTTAAAAACCAGTGATCCGTTCGTACAGCAATTGTTATTTTTTGCAAACGGGAAAGTACTTTCCCTTTATGCTTGTCTGCGTTCCCGGGGAATACAACACCTACAGGTACAACAGGCTGGACTCTACCGCCGGACACGTGTTTTCAAAATTGTATTTATTTTCCATCCTTTTCGTTTGTCCGTCGGTATTTATAGCGGTTTTATTACGGTTTATTATTACAATTATTATTATATTTATAGCAAATGTGTTTAGTTTAAAAATCGAATTAGTTCCCGATGCCAGATATACGTAGTGCGTGCATATTACGAGAGTATATATACGGGAAACAGATGGGTACGTATTTTATCGCGCGTGGAATGCACTCGAGTGATGTGCGGTAGGTGATAGTTTACTGGAGCGCATTCTTTTCGGTGCGATAATAATTATTATAACTCAGTCGTAATATAATAATAATAGTAATAATATTATTATAATATGTCGGTTTGGATTTTTAGTCCGCGTTCTCTCATACTTTCGTAATTCCGTTACGGGCACCACCTGTTTATTATAATAATACCTATATGCGTAACCGACTCACCTATGAATAATCTGTTATATTTCGTCGACGAAAACGTCTAAAACGGGGTAGGTATGTACAGTGGCGTAATTAGAAATTCGCTCGGCTGAGGGGGGTAGGGATATATATATATTCTAATACAACAAGTTGTTTATCACTGTTAAATAAATTTATAATAAATATAACAATATTAAATATGGTCGTAACGACATCAGTGACGTAACTACGGACCCGTTGATCCCGCGTCGCGAGGGGCCCACGATAATTTGGGGACCTTGTATAATATTCCCTTAAGTAAATTGAACTCTAAGCAAAACAAATATTGAAGAATTAACCTTATTTTTACGTAGGGGTTCCAATATTTGGGTTACACCACTGAATAACATTTAGCCATAAAACACAATAGATCCAATTTCTGGGGCATTTTGGAAATATCATTACTATTATAGAGACTTATAGTAGTTGCATGTTTTTTTTTTTTTTTAAAAGATTAAAAAAGATAGCAGAGTCCAATATAGGTACTCATGGTAGAAGAAATCAAAATTCTAAATTTCTTAAATAATGTTATAATTGTCATTATAATTAATTTATATAAAATAAAAATTGCCTAAAAAAAATTCCATAATAGTCACTGGTTTTTGCAAATCTTACATTTTGTCAAATTTGATCATTATACAGATCATTATTTACAAATAAATGCTTAAATAGGTGAAAATGTAAAATCATTGAAATTTACCTGGAGAAATTCATGTTTTTTTGCGGTTTTTGTAAAATTTAAATTTAATGACTCGTGTCGTTTTAGAAATTCAATTGTGAACTGTGCTTATTGTTATTACTGTTTTTTCAATTGAAATTTGGACATTATAAATACTTATTAGTTTTTATCAGTTTTTTTTTTTTACAAATTCAGACAGAGTTATTTCCCTCGAATTATATCCTTGACAAATTCCTTTTTTCATTCTCATGTTACCTTAAGAAAGCGAATCGTTGAAAATTAAATAGGTAAGGAGTATTTGGTTAATAGTAAAAAATGTATACAAGCCCGTTATGTTCATTTTTTGAAAAATGATATATTTAGAAAAAACACAATCTATACGTATTTATACAATACGAATTTGTAATTACATATATATCGTAATATATATTTATTAACAGAAATATTCACTTGACATGATTTTGGCAGAATTCACGTGGAGAATACGACTAGGACACACGATTTATTTGAGACAATATTTCCGAACTTGGGATTTCCGCTATACATTTTGTATTACTATAAGATTATTATATTAATCAAATTCTAGAAATGAAAAAACGTACAAAACGGTTTGTCGACTTTTAAGCTATTTATAGGCCTTTTAATTTTTTTTGTATTACTATAATTCTTTTTAATATCAAAAAATGATAAATCAAATTTAGCTCAGAATCGATTGTCATTAGCAATGAATTATCGTGGTCCACCGATATAAAATTAATTCCTCTCTGCATTCTATCTTATCAGTGGCCTACTTACTAACATTATCCTGCACAAGGAGCGTAGCGACGAGTACAAAACACCCGCAACGGAATGGCTTTTTTTTTTCCTAAATTTTAAAAACGATAGGTGTGTAATTATTATTGTACATGAGTCGATAGGGTATTTTTTATTTTCTATAAACTGTTGTATTAACGGATACCAATATTGATTAGAACCAGAATTTTAACTGTTACACACCATGACTCATGAGTAGATATAAAAAAATCCGGTTTATCCGTTAAATCGGAGATGTCCATTGTACGGCCAAACAACCAATATGTATCATGTTTCATTGAATTATGTTACTTTTTTTTGCAATGAAAAAAAATCTAAAAAATATATGTTTTTTCTTTTTTTCTCTCTGAAACAGTATTATAGTATTTTTAGAATTTTGTAACAGTGTAATTTTTTACACAGTTATCCAGGACTTAGACATATTACCAATATAAAAAGAAAATTAACAATTATTTAAGGACAGAGGTGGCCGGGTTTTTGGTGTATCGTGCTCCAAATATAAAAGTTGAGTGAATCTCAGAATACAAATTTAAATGTTTGATGTTTGTATTCAATTTTGCTATTTTTCTTAGTATTTTTTTTTTTATGTATAGGAAATTGAGAAACTCGAAAAACTTCTTTAATACTACCCATCGATAAAATATTGTTACATGACGGTTTTTTTTTTTTTTATAATTGTTCATAGTTTGAAAAAGTGCAGATTGAAAAAAAAATATATTTTGAATAAAAAATAATACTCGTTCTGCTCAGAATCTAAATATAAAAATGTACGACTCCCGTAAAATATTAGTAATTAGTATTAGCGATAACAGGTTATATGCAAAGTGCACGATAATAATACTTAATAATAATAGGTGTAATAGGTATAACCTTGATTATTTTAATTTTATTTATGGATACCTATTTTGTATAATAGTTGTTTAGTGGTTTATACGTATAGTTATAAATGTGTATTTAATGTATTGATTCTACTGGATATACCACCTATGATAATTTTAATTTAATTCTACATAGATCTTTAAGGTACTTTCTGGATTTGTAAACAGTGAATACAATACCTATGATTGTATAGATTTTTAAAATGATAATAAATTTAATACATTAAAAGATTATGTATATTTCATACAATTTTGTATAAAATATATAAGAAAATAACGTGTTTTTTCGTCTTATAAAAGTTTTCGCGTAAAGTCAGTTGTATATATATTTTAAAGTCATGCACAACACTTGAAAAAAAAAAAAAAAAGAGATTATTCTCAATACATACACACATACATGTTGTTAGATGGCTTCATCGCACAGAACTTTACGGTATACCTAAAAGGTAGGAGGTATTCGCGAGTCAACTCATTAAGTCATAACCTCGGTCGTAACCTTTCTATTCGAACAAAATGGCCGCGGTGTTTGAATGTTCTTCAATAATGGTTTTTATTATTGTTATTATCCGAAGCATTTGAACGGGAACGTCCGTGTGTTACAATCGCAGGAAACCACGAAAAAGCTCATTGTATACTTATGTATGTATATACATATACACACTGAAAAGACACGGTTATATATATTTTTCTGTATTTCTATTTATTTATTATTGTCCCACTTCCAAGTCGGTTATATAATCGCTAACTGTTGCAGTGGATAAAACAGCCCATCCTGAGTACATAACAGGAAATTACCATAGGCTCGTCCCTGTTCTAATATACGATATTATTTCCATGATTATTATTTTTTATTTATTTATGTAATTCCCGTAATTTATTTGTTCAAGGCTAATTACAGTGCACAGTGTAGTAACCAAGACATTTTCAATTCGCCAAATTTGCCCATTAAAAATTATTACTCTTATAGGTTATAAATAAAAAAACTCGTAAAGTACATTGTTAAGAAGATAAACGACATAGCCAAAATAAACAATATATATATATATCTATGTATATAGGTTAGGCAACTAGAAACATATTAATGAGATTATGTCGGGGGTATCCTTGAGTATATAGTATTACAACAAGTGCATATGCACTTAAGATATATTATTCGCTCAATCAAACTGTAACAACTATATATTTTAAAAATATCTAAAATAAAAAAATATAGGTTGATAAAAATTGGCGTATTGTATTGCATAATTTAGCGAATATTATCATATTTTTTTTTATTAATTTAAAGCATAAGCAACTAGTTTGAAGAGTATGAGAGTACATAGCTAGCTGATTGTCTCGCGTGCGTGGGATAAACGTGAAAAATTATTTTATCAATTACCCAGCTGAAAATATTTTCCACGATTTTACGAAATATTTCAAAACGAGAACAACAGTTTTTTAATTTACGATTTGTAGCTAGTGGATATTTACTTATAGGTATAATTTTCAACTTTTGTTTTGAAACCAACGTTGAGTTAGTTACCTACATACATTGTGGTAAAATTAAAAATATTGAATTCATTAAAAAGTGTTTTTTCTCATTTAGCTGGTGAAAAAAAAAACAATATCACAACTACATGAATCAAGGAAATAAGCAACAAACAATAACATTTATATATTATATTTATAAATATATGTGTGTGTAGTTGCAGTGTGAGTCATACACTATATAATATTCATTCTCGTTGTTTATGACACCCGCTTCTGAGTTGCGGAGTTTTTTTTTTTTTTTAATTTTATTTTTTCCGTAGGCGTGTTCTTGAACACTACGTCGCCGTATTGCTCTATAGGTACTTATATATGTGTAATTATTGTTGGTATAACGTATAAAATATGGTCATCACAAGACCCGGTTGAACCGCGATGCAGATGATCGAATGTCGGCACTGGTTTTTCTCATTATTGTGACGAATAGGTCACATATTTTATTTTATCGAGATATATATATATATATATATATCGATAAAATAAAAAAGAAAGTTGGACATACTTGGTTATCACTGTTGTAAGTGAGAAGTTAACGATAAATTATTGCAATAAAAAATAAACAAAACAAATTCTGAGCGAAACTCTGTAAACTGCAGGAAAGGTATATTTCCCTCGCAGCCAACGTAACCTTGAAATTTACACAGATAAACGTATCATTGCCATTTGTTGTCAGTTTTTTAATTTTTTTTTTTTAGAAAAATCTGCCGGGAATCTAGAAAAATTGTTTTACCGGGCTAAAAATTCATATAAATATTTATTGAACGGCGTGAACAAATTTGGAAAATTTTTTTACTAACCGAAAAAGTGTTTTTTGACAGAGAAAAAACTATTATCACTGTAAACAAATGCCGAGTAAAACTACGAGATATTGCTAGTGGTCTGAAAATTGGGGTCAGGCACAATATTTTACTATTACCAGGGCTCTGATTTTATAGCATTTTCTAATTATCATAAGATACAGATAAAAATAGCAGGATGAGTTATTAATTTGTTTTATGAACCAGAGACTCCAAATATGAAATTTTATATTGCCATTTTTTTTGCATATTTGATGTATTTTAGATTTTTAGTGCTATTTTTCTAGTTTTGGTGGTATTTTTGTTACTAATATGCATTAAACATAAAACATAATGATGTATTATGTATTTCTCGTAAATCTCGTTTAAATTGAATAAAAAATAGTAGAACAAATTGTTATTTATGCGAATCCATAAGAAAAATACCAACATTTTCGTTTCATAATATAATCTAGATTTAAGTAGCCCGGCATATACATTTATGACTTCTTATCGATTGTATTTATATATTTTTGTCTATAATATTCTGTTTATTTTGCTATTTTTCATGTTATGGCATATTATAGCACTTATTTTAAGATTTTTTAAGTCATATTATAGTGCATATTTCAGTTATTTTTAGCGCTATAAAATTCGAGTCCTGACTATTACTAACCGTTCTATCTCAAAATATCGTTTTAGCATAATTTCGTATTGTATTATATGGTTCATGGTTCGCCACGCGATTTTTTAAACGTTTAAAGGTTTAGGTTGTAGGTTTTTACTCGGGTCTCAACTATTTCGGAGTAGTTTGGCCGTAGCGGAATTTTTTTATTTTCGACGTTGGTGTCGCTGTGGCTATAACAATTGTCTTCTCATTTAGTATAGGTCCCTACTACTCAGCTCTTTCGTTATATAAACTCAGAATCTACTATTATGTTAGTTTATCGTGTTTGATTTATTTCCTTATATATATATATATATTTTTTTTTTGAATAAGATCAAGGTATGTAGTTTCGTCTTCTGCGCAGGTATAATAATAATCTGTATCTGAAACAAACGCGTTCTCGGTTCCGCGGATACAATTTCATATCGACCTATAATACCGATATATATGTATACACGTTATTAATGATGCACTTCGATGCTCGAGAACAATGCGTGTTTATGTTGCAAATTGTTGGGGCACGACACAATTAATAATTCGTTCTTGTAGGTTTTTTTTTTTTTTAGAATTAGTCCGGAGATACTGCGATGATGCGAGAGACGTGCGCGGCCGAACTGGCGTTTGCAGACCACTGCATGCATATGTTTGTGTATAAATATATAAAAATATGATGCGTGTTGCAGACCGGTTGCATGCTACACCAGACACGGTGTAACGCGTTTTCATTTGTAAATTTACGATATCCGAGTATTTTTTTATTTTATTTTTTCTTTCACTACGAATAGTATATATGTATATTATACAGAACGGTATTCAATACGGTGTCGGGGAAGCGTATTATATTATAATAACGGTAATGGGTTATCGTCGATTACCGCCGCTGCTCGCTGCTGCTTGCCGCTATAATAATATTATACTTATGTATAGCTGTGCGCGCCGGCCTTCTCTCTCTAATGTAGTGGTTCTCATTAGTTTTTGATTCCGGCGTCACCCCTTATCCACGAGAATCAAATAGGATTTAATATGCAGATTTCAGAAGACAAACGCGAGCGTGACCTTTCATAAATTTATTAAAAACAAACAAATATTAATAACAATAATACAGTATACAGTTGAAGTGTTGAACAATAATAACAATCGTGAAAAAGCTGAAAAATTAATGCGAAATTTCACGCCAGTGGCTTTTACAAAGTCGGAGAATTCGAGGGGCGGTGGTGAAATTAGCGAGTCTCATATAACTGTCTTCCGTTGATTTTTTTTGTTTTTTTCTGAATCATTAGCGTTTTTTCGCCTTAATATTCTAATTTCTTAGTGCACTAAATCTACGTTCGCACAGCCAGGACGTTGAAAACCGAAAGAGGATAAAATGCTCGGTTCTTGACCGGGGTATTAATATTGTTATTTTTTTTTCTTTTTCCGAGGATTTCGTGTCGCCCTACATTGAGTCGATGTCACCTCGGTTGAGAACCACTACTATAATTGAACGATCGTAAAAACAACTGGTTCGGTTTTGGACGAAATCAATACTATTGATGGTGGTACGCCTCGGGAAAATACTCGAGGGGTAGGTAAATATTTTGGATATTTATCCGGTAATTGTACCCACAAGTATAATATTGACTCACCCGGAATTTGGGTAAATTTTCTTTTTTTCTTTTTCTATCGGGAAAAACTGTTTATTCCAATCGATATCAAAATAGATAAGAAATAATATAAAATTAACAAAAGTGCATCAAATTATATTGTTACTGTTACTCGTTTTATACATTTATAATTTTACACTGTTATTACTATAGTAATAGTTGTTATTTTTTTATCTATTCGATTTATAGCTATAATCATAAAAAACCAACAAGCTTTCTAATACAATTTGCTGCTGTGCATGTGTATTATATTCAAAATAAATTTACCCAATTCATAATTTACCCGATATTTACCGGGTAAACACCTATTTCTAATCTATATCCATATTATCACAAACACCGCGTGAATATCATAGATAAAATATCCCTACTTAATTATACTTAACATATACACAATTTACTGTTTCAGAAGAGTATAGTTGTTACCATAATGATTATGTGCGGTAGGTTGTGGTTTATAATAAAAAAAAACACACATACATTTTATCAATATGTTAACTGCCGATTTTTTAAATTCAGATAAGGTGTAATTTTTTAATTTATTGTATAGTTTATTACTGTATTTAATATAAAAGTAATAACGATGTAATCAGTTAGTTATATACTACGTTTTGTGTGAATATTATCACTATTATTGACTAAATAACATTACTATATTCTTTTTCAATGCTAAGGTTATCACATATATGTAACATTTTAGTAACAAAAATACACTGAAAACAATAGCATATCCTACATATATATAAATACATGGATAGGATATGCTATTGTTATATATATATATATATTATCTATGTATCTAGTTTACAATATTATTAATTATTTTTAACGTCAAATTATTTTACAAAAATTAGATCATCGTACAGACTATAGAGAATGCGGTGCATCAGAATTGGCGATATTTTATTTCATTGGATATTAGATAGGTATCTTTATATTATGTAAAAACTGTTCTTGCACCACTATTCTACATCATTTATCATAACGTATTGATTTTACTATGACGTGTGTTTTTTTTTTCTATCTGTAAATAACTTTTTTATCAGGAATTCTACTCTGAATTTCAAGTGTAACATCTTTTCTGAAAGGATTTTGGATCTATTAAAAAATCGATCGTGGTAATTTTTTTTTATTTTCATTGTAGTTTAATAAAATAATTGCGAAAAACGGGAAAATTCACTGCGATGGTTTCATTATTTTCGTTTTTTCTTTTCGCTGTAACTAGGTTCAAAACAATCGTAGAGATCTGAAATCTTCACAGAATATTATTATAAGACATTTCTAGGCGTGGACCAATTTTTGAAATATGTGGAACTATTCATAGGCATTTAAAGTTTTTTTCTCAAATTTACTAAAATAGTTTTGATCGATATGAATGCACGAAAGTTTGATACAAGGTTTATCATAAGTTATACCTAACGAAAAAATAATGAGGGTAATGATATAATTCTGTTTTATAAACATTAGGTGTAAATTTTGATGAAAATATAAATAACTAAAAACGTGATTAATCGACCTTCGCTCAGAATAGTTTTTCGTTATCGTTTAGTACAGATATAAATTAAATTCCCTTCTATGTTCCACCTTCCGAAATTCCCACCTACAACAGTATGTCCGTTTTTGTTGATGTTGTAATTTGGTTAAAAATAATCGTAGAGACCTGCAATTTTCATGGAATATCAATATTAGCCCTTTTTAGACGTGGGCAAATTTTCATAACGTTCTGGCGGTTTTTGAGTTAAGTACTTTTAATTTTCTAGGTTTTTTTGGGAGATTTATGCGAATAAAATTGTTTTAGCCGAGCAGAAATGCTTGAAATTTTTTACAGGAGGTCATATGTTGTGCTTAGTAGTAAAAAAATAAAAAAAATTGCAATGTATAGTATTTTTTTTATTAGCGTTTTAAGTTTAAATTTTAAAGAAAATCGTAAAAACCACGGCATTTTAAAACATGTTTAACCGAACTTATTGTATATGATTTATCGTTGCGTGTACAGATGCGTATATTAAATTCCTCTATGCATTCTATACGTTCGCGATTTGCCACCTACAAAACAGTGGCACGCCCGTGAACAGTATTTGCGAGTTTTTTTTTGTGATTTGTGAGTTGTCTAGGGTTATTCCTAAATACCTAAATACTACATTTATTTGCTTGTTTTAAAATAAAAACAAATTACCTCGTTTAATATATTATAGTTGTACAATAATTATTTTAACGCTATAAACAATATGGCATTCTTATAACATCTTATAATTTTCGAGATAATTCTATTTGTTTTTATAAAATGTTTGTTTATAGACTACTTTACGAAGATTCCGCGTTTACTTACGAGTAGATAAATGTGCGTGTTTGTTTTATATAAAACTATTAAACGTATTCAGTTCATATTATTATAGTTTTCTACCGAACGGGAAGCATATTTAGCGTTTAACATAACAACGTCCATCGAGACGTTTAAATTTTAATTTTATATACTGAAATGTGGGCGTTATTCTTTTTTTTTTTTAATATCTGCAAATTTTTTCTTTTTTAATTTCTTTTTTAATTAACAGTTACAATACTATTTATGCGGTTCTTAGTATACACTACTGCAGTATTGTATGCAAATTGATATTCTGCATTGTTATACGGTGACTGTCGTCTATATATGTTTTGGCAATTGATTTGGCCTTATTTGTTAATTAATAGAAAAATAATATTGGAATGCGTTCTTGGCATATCGGAATTTATTTACTGTTCTGGTCATTTTTTAAACATTTAATTTTTTTTAATTGCATACAAATATATTCTTACCGATAAAATAACTTTAGTTATCTAGCAGTTTTTAGTTTTAGTGTTTTTTTTTTTTTTTTTTTTCATTGAATTTATCTTTTATTGATTTGTTTTAAAAATACATACATGACTAATTCGACAACCTAATTATATATATATATATATATATAAAAATATTGTTATTTCTTCTCCACCCTATAAACTGTGGTGGTAAATCACTTTAATAACAACAATATATATGTACCTATATGTTCAAATTAAATTTAAAAAAAATTATATAAAGTCATTATTGATAGTTAAATTTAGTTTTTTGAAATTTTTTTTGAAATTTTCATAATTTTATTTTATAATAAAATATCACATAAATGTTCAAAAGTTATACCTTAAACAGGGTATAGCTGTATATGGGGTACATAGCAAGAATAAAATTGTTTCAATAATTCATACATATTTTGATTCAATTTAAACTTATAGTATATTATTAGTATTATTAAGTTACAAGGTCAAATTATATTCATAAAAAGTCAAGTAATTTATTAGGTAACTTACTTATTTTTTAATTTTAAAATATATTTCACCAAGTGAGCCCTCTTTTTAGAACATTTTTTTTTTTACAAATATATACGGTATTTTTACATTGATAACTCCAAGATAAACGTTTTTAAATTACCTATTTTTAAAAAATATCTATTAACTATTAAGAAATTGTGCAGTTTATATACATTTGTTGTATAGTGGTTTGCCCAATTGTGTCAAATTAATTTTAAATATTGATTGACCTAAGATTATAGGTTAAGTTAGTCCGCGATTAATTTATTATAATTATAGCCTCGTTTATTATATACGAATATTCTGAAATTGGTAAAATTAGTTCAAGATTTATATGGTATATGCAGAGATGAGTTCCTTACACTGCAAGTAATTGTTCATTTGCATCGTTCGCCAGATCATGTCGAAACATGAATAAAAAAATATTCCGGCATTTGAAATACGCGGGGAAAGAGGGGGAGTCATGAAAAAAAAAAATATATAATTTTTTTCATTCTAGTAAGTTCTGACTGACAATAATTTTCCACTTTGATTAAACAAATTTAAATATTGATATTTTACCCTAGTATAAAGAATAATTCGATATGTTATTTATTGGTTTTTATTGTAGACAATCTTCTAACAAAAAAAAAAAAAAAACAAAATCAATACAACTATTAGTGTATAGGTAATTATTATGTTTATTTATGAAATATACATGTTAAAACCAGCCATAAGCTATAATAATAAATACTATTACCTATACGTAATATCGTATGCGTATTCACCGGGAGTCGTACACGAATTTCGTTTTTCGTATCTACAAATCACTTAGTTATTGAAATGAGTTATTATGGTATGGGCAGGCGTCTATTGGTTTTTTAATATTTGATGAAAAATGTATAATTTTGTACGCGTTTCATCTCGAGAACATTGCCGTGCGTGTAAATATGCGAATAAATCATTATTATAAAATTATTTTTTTCAAAAAATCTATATATATATATAGGACATATACCTATGATAGAGACTATTTAGAGTATATAATATTATATAAAATCGGACGTACGTATATATTTATAAATTTTTCGTCTTTCTACGCAATATGCGTCTTCGGGATTCTTGTCACACACACATACATACACAACGTAATACAATGCGACGTGTGCACATGTTTCAGTGTATCGGAATTTTGTAACAAAGTATTTATTTAATAAGGTTTTCGTCACTTCAATAGGCTACAACGACGACGACGACGACGACGACGTGACAATATGATGGCGTACCTTGGCGTTCTGGGTTTTGTTTTTAGCCACACCAACAAAAAGAACCGTTAACGTTTTTTTTTTCCTTCTATTAAGAAGGTCCTGTTATCAATATTATACGATTTTCGACGACACACTGGGTACTTCTAAACTTAACTATTAGACCAAACGCTGTCTGTTTGTCGAGCGTAATAACGAAATATTAAAATTTATTTACGCGTTATCTGCAGATGCTTTGTGTAAAATGACTATTTTAACGTATCATAATTATTCGTGTAATTAATTGGTATTATACTGTATATTATAATATTACGTATAAATACAATTATACAGAACGACCGTTGTTATTATAGTTTTAAAAAGGTATTTTTTTCCCCCACAAAGAATTATATCATTTTTTTTTATAAAAAAATTAATAAATCATTGTGTCCGTAAAATTTTGTTGAACCTCTTTGTATAGCTTAATGTGACCAGTGTGTAATCAGTGGAATTTTTAATAATATAACTCGAATATTCGTTAAAACCAGGTATACATTTTACTTACGCTTCTAAGGTAAAACAAATAGAAAAGTTATTCAATGACAAAAAACATTAGGTGTCGTGTTTTATTAATGATTACTTATTGTTTAAGTTGCGAATAAAAATACGATTTTTTACCGCCCAATAAATATTTTCCCAGAAAACACACCGTTGCCATTCTATAACGATTTCCTCGCTCCGCCCAAAAACTAAAATATAATAATTAGCTTTTGTTTAGAATGTGTCTATAATATTATATAGATATACTCTAATAATTATATAATAGGCACACACGCGTTATTACAACGTACAATAGCCTACGTTCAGTATTAAACAAAATACTGGACCCTTATAACGAAGATCATATTTTACCTATGCATTGTTTTACACAAAAGTACCCACTTTTGTTTTATATTTACTCGTGAAATATAATAGCTTTAACATTTTTTTTGTTTTTGTTTTAGGTTACCATGAATCCCGAAATGACTATGGCCATGAAAAGGCACGAAGAACGGGAGGCTCTCAGGAGCGTTATTCAACAATGGAATGCTAATCGTCTGGACCTATTTGAACTTTCTGAACCAAATGAGGTGAATTAAATACTGATATATTAAAAAAAAAAAAAGCTTTTTGACTATATTATGTGTTAAAACGAGATTAAAAATTTAATCAAGTATAGATCATTAGAGGGTTCTCAATGGGTTTTTTTGGGGTAGGCTACATATATTTTTTAATCACCGACGTGCATCGAAAGTAATGTTAAAATTGTGGATAATACATTTTTGTTTACGATGTTTATTTAAGTACTTAATGCGTTTTACGGTCTAACGCATGTGAATATGTATTACAACAAATAGGGTGTGCAAAGGAGCAGAACACCCTTTATTTTATACAGTAGTTTATTTTTTATTTACAACAATAACTTTTTGACATTTTATATCGAATTGTAGTATCAAAATGTACACAAATTAACTTAATCAATAACACGAAGATTCAAGGTTTGGGATTCGGGAATTTCAACAATTCGATTATTGTTTTTTTAATGGACAGTAGTAATGTTTTATATTCTGAGCGTATCGAGGTGTGTATTGGTATTATTATGATGTACGTTTTTTTTTCTGTATGTAAATAAATTTCTATCAGAAATATTTAGGGTTTGTTTCTGATAATACATTTTATCTAGTTGGTGAGGTTATTTTTTGATATTCCTTGTAGTTTTTTTTTTAGTAATTGGGAATAAGTGATAGATACTATATTTGGTGATATTTGTATATCATACATATGTATTAGCAGCAATATTTCACGGAGGAAGTGAAAACACGTAGACAAATCTCTCCCACCGCCCTTTGACTTATTCGTCGTGGTTTTTCATAAAAAAAATCGGAGTTTGTATTCGATTGAAATTTCGTCATTATGTTGCCAGTATAGATAATAAAAAAAAAATGAATGTTGGATGGGCCAGTGTAGTTAATCGCACGGTCAGTTTTAACAGTTTGTATAAAGGTACAACTTTTCTTTTTCACAATTAAGATATTTATTTTCCCACGCCTAATAACTCAGAATAATAATTTTAATATTATAATTTGCTACTATTGATATTATATATATATTATTATGTAATAAAGTGTGTATATCAGTATATATATTATTTATCAAATTAACCATTTTGTTATAGATTTATGTATTTTATTTGAAGTATAAATGTTGCTCATGGACTATAAACATCATAAAAATATTTCAGACTGTTCAAGGGTAATAGTACGACAAAATAAAAAAAACCGCTTATCCCTCAAATACTGATAGGTAGCATATAGACGTGTCCCATCCGTTTCATCTATGGTCGCGAATTTTATTCTGAAGGCTCCCAGACGAAACGATATTGGAATTTGAGATTGTGTAGATTGTATTTCTTATCAGGCGTTTTTCAGGAAAAGCTTATGTTCAGTGACCAATATATACAAAAGCATATTACTGTCGAGGCAATAAAATTAACGTCGTGCAAAGTGAAGTCTTAATATATAACAACTTGTTGTTAGCTTTGTTGTGTTTTCGGTATATTAATTTATGAAACTTCCTTTTTTTTTTAAATCTGAACGTGTAAATTTTACAATACACTGTTCTTACCACAATATACACAGGTATACATATTTATTGTTCATTATGTTTATTTTGAATATTTAAGTGTTTTGTTACTCCGAAGTATAGGGTACGCCGTGATTGTATTTCCTTAGCGTAGGCATAAGGGACATTATAATTTCACCGGCAATTCAAAATACATATAAGTGTTATATTTTTGAAGTAGAAGACTCGACTAAAAATACGTATGCACGACGACATGCATATTCGTTATAAGATCAATAACTTTATTTTATATAAGCAGATTTCTATATAGAGATAATTATTTATATTGTATAACGATAGTTTTCTTGTATATTCAGACCGGACATCTGGCCTCTTCAATAACACGTGCTTTTAAACCGCAGCCTTATACTTTTTCATGTTTAGAATACGTAGTATAATATTATATTTATATAGACAATATTCAAGGGAGTGCTTAGTTCGTGCTTGACGTCGACTGAATAATTGCGTTTATTAAATAGTTTGAAAATATCTATGCCATTGATATGTCATCGAAATCGGAGGGTTAAGGGTTAAGAAGGGTCGTCAATTATTATACATGTATATTAATTAATATTTTCAGACCGCCTATATAAATTCTTAGGCCCCACGTTTAAATTTCTATTTCTATTACTTAGACTGGTGTATTATTGCAGATACGTATTTGACATTAAAACTTATACCAGTTATGGAATCGGTTTGCACTTTGATAAGCATGATACTATTATAATTATTATAATGACGCAGCTTAGAGTGAATTGACCTAGTGTAAAGTTACTCGAGGGGAAAAAACACTATCCATGATTATACGTTGGTTTTTTTTGTCAAAATTTAAATTTTTTACCCAGATAAAATCAATTTTAAATTGTGATATTTCGCGAACTAAAAATTGAAATATTGAATAATTCGACGTACAAACACAGATCATTTTCCTACGTTTATGTTTGTTAATTGTGGTCAATTCACTCTAATAGTAAAACTAACTGCACAAAATTGTAATAAATTTGATTTAAAACTTCGATTATCAACTTGGAGAATTAAAAAAAATATTTGTTGCGTGTAAGCATAACATATTTGAAAACGGATGTTTGAATTTTTAGCTTTTAGTTTTCGTTGCATTTAAGGTTTAAAACGAAGGTAACTAACGAATTCAAAATTTAAATTGGTCTACTAGAAGCATGTTTATTTTATTCCAGCTTAATGGTCTAAATGTATGAAAAATCCGATCGGCTTAGAACCCCCTTAAGACTTTCGTTTTCGGAATACGCTGGATAAAATAACAAACCGTTATGTTTAAAGTTTAAACATAAACCTGTTTAAATAAAATTCAATGACAATTTTGGTATTTGTGTTAAATATATAAAACACTTGTATAATATCTCCGATATTTTAATCATTAATAGATGCATGTTCGTGTGTGTAACTTGTAAGTTAAAAAATAAAAAATATTTACAATATAGGTAATAATATAACTATTAATATTTGTTTTTGGAAACATAAGGTTATACTGTCTGTATTGATTTTTTATATGAATAACATAATATTATTGCTTTTAATTCAACGATCTTGAATATAGGTATTTCATATAATATAGATTTACATTGATTGACATTTTTATAAACTGATGATACATTTTATTAGAAATTTTAATATTATTTCGTCGCGAGTGCGTTTATACTTAATTCTTTGTGTGTTCTGTGTAAAAACGTTATTCTTAATCGCCGAATAATTCTCTTAAAAATGTCGAGTTATACTTTATTTTAGTTCTATATTCGTAAATAATGCGTATTCCAATGTGACATTGTTTAATTTATATTACGAAATATGTATATAGAATGTACGAGACGTTGGTAAATGTTAAAACTTTTTTTAAAATCTTTATACGTTTGATATTTAACTGTTTAAATTTTAAACTTTTTGTTCCAAAAACAAAAAAATATATATACATATATAAAATACTATACAATGAAATATAAAAACGTTATGTAACGCTGAATACCTTTTATTTGTTTAGACATTTTAAGCTTGTTTGGTTGCTCATTTTATATTTTCTTTCGAGAACTGGCCGTCTAAAATGCAAACAAATAAAACAAGATATATAAATTAAAACGCATTTACAATCTAAATATTAGATAGATACTTTTTTTTTATATTAATATAATAATCTATGTATAATTTTATCATTTTAAAAATATTTATTAACAAATACATTGGCTTTGGTTAATAATAAATATTAAATACTATTTGTGTTGAATTAATTATAAATAGCTTAATATATTTAGACGCATTAGTTTTTTACAAGAAAAATACTTATTTTTGGTGTATATAAATACTGATATAGTTTCACAGTACTATAGAGAAGTCGTTTTTCGAGTTATACTCGATTAGATTTAGTTTGATAGTCTGGAAATCGTGAAAAACCGAGAACGAATAATAGCCGAATAAAACCCCATATACCTACAAGTGTCAAAAATGTAATTTTTATCTCTACTCAAAATCGTTTTCCCTATATTATGCAACGACGAATACTTGAACAAATCTCGGTTTATTTTTTTCGCTCGACTAAGTATTATGTATCTGGTCGTTATTATCATATGTTTCTCTATAAATATTTTACGGTATAATGCAATGTGTCGTTTATAAACTGCGTTTGCACGTAGGTTGAAGATATATATATATATATATATTACTTTTAATACCAGGTCAATGTCAAGTTCGTTTCTAACGCCAATAAATCATTATTATACCTATCGTAAAACGATTTCATATTATTGTGTGCCGCGTATTTTATTTTAAATTACCTCCGAGTCATTTCGATAATTTGGATTAATTAGGATTAATAATAATATTTGTCGAACTATAGAACGATATACTACCCGGCCATTAAAACAATAAATTCGTAAAATTCAATTTTTAAATTTTAAGCAATGCCCACGAGTTATTGTTATTGGCCAGTTAATTTTTAATTTTTTTTTTTTTTTTTTGTGTTTTACACGTCCGCCGGTCGGCGTGAAGATGACCGGGATTCGTCCGCGGAACGTCCACGGTTAATTATTATTATCGGAGATGTTTCAACGGTCAAATACAACGGTGAAAGAGAGACATTCTATATATTCACGTTCAGGTCATTCATCCGATTTAACATGCTGGTGTGTGCTCTCTGCGTATACTGTATATATGTATAGGAGACTACTACATACACACATACGTATTTTAATTTCATTGAACACATTCGTTGTTGTGTACAACAACTGTGCAGTCCGATTTCCGATGATGTGTCACATAAGTATTTGAAGATATGCTGTACACACTCCATAGAGAAAACTACGTATAATAATAATAATAATAATAATATAATTTGTATATGAATCACGTTGTTGTGCCCTGTAATAATCCTACACTTTTAGAAGAGGCCGTCGTCGTCGTCGTCGTCACTTCCCGTTAATTATGGCGAAAATATAGCAAAATTCGCATTCGCATAAAAAAAAAAAAGGCATTTATAAAACATAAAGAGTATATAAAACATTATAGTAGTAGACGACAACGTTTCGAGGACAACCTCTTCGGCGTTTTACAATTGTCTAATAATATTCAACCCGTTGTCGAAGGTATACCAATTCGTTTTAAATGACTGTAATCCTACCCTTTAAAAATAATTGATATTTCGAAAATACGTTTTCTAAATGTCGTCGTCTACGCGTTTTATTAGTGTTGTCGTTTCATCCGCAAACCCGATTTTAATTTTTATTGCGGCCAACACATTTTTGCTATTTTACCAGTTAGATTGGACGGAGACACGGCAAATGCCGCCACTGTGACGGCCCCTTAACCTTGTCGCATTCTTTTATACATAATAAAATAATAATATACGGTATGACGTATAAGCAAGGTTGCGTAATTGTAATCCTAAACCGGATTAAGCGTTGGCGGTCTGTGTCAATAGTTCACTTATAATATATGTTTATTTTTTTTTTAGTTTTAGTTTTGCAATCAATATGACATTATTAAAATCAAATATTATGTTTTAGGTATAGGTAATGTTTTATTGCAAGATATTATTGTTTTTTTTTTTTTTTTTTTTTTTTTTCAATAAATATAATATCTACCTAAATAAATTGTTACTAAACTGTTATTATTGTTATCAATAGATAAAATAAAAGCTTGAATATTTCGTGGATAATTTTGTTTGAATTTGTTGTTTGATAACTAGATTTTAATAATATTAAACAATACGTACGGTATTGGTAATACCATTTATATATATAATCAATGCATACAATTGCACATTTGTCGCGATTGTTTGAAATTTGGAAATGTCGATGTAATATTTTCTAAAATTGTGTTTTTTCCTTTGTTCAGTACCCACATAAGTGTTCTGCTTTTTAAAATTTAGCCAGCGTGCGGTTAAAAAAAAAAAACTTCCTTATCGTTGTAAAAATGACTCAGTATTGAAGTATTTAGTAATCCGATAATAACAATATTAGAAAAATAAGAATTCGGGACTCAGCTAGAGACTGTAAGTTTACAGCTTTGGTTTCCACTCCAATGCACATCATTCTTTTGTTATCACGAAACAAAAAATAAAATAAATTGTTTAACCAAATTAAATTACTCGAATTACAGTCGGAGTAACATTTATTTAACTTTAAAAAGGTTTGAAATTGAAATATTATATGGTAACAAAAATAACCTATTTTCCAAATTCTTCATATTAAAATGGCAATTTAGTTAACATATTTGTCGAATTCCAATATTATAGATTATTATTATTTTTGAACATTTTAACGTTATTTCATAATTTGTGTTTACATTTCTTTTTTTCAACAATTCCCTATAAAAATAGTTTAATTTTGTATCTAAAGATATATTTGTTAAGATAAAAAGATTAATGTTTACATACAAAATTATTAATTATTATATTAAAAGTATTATCACTTAGAAAAAAAAAAAAATGCATATCATTATAAAATCTAACGGCTTTCTTATCGAGTTTTAATATCACAAGGTTTATATTTTCCAACAATTATTTTTTTCATCGAGACATTTGAAACCATTGCATTGTTTTCAAATAAGGTTCGTATTTTTTAATACGCCCACGGGATGTAATAATTATTTATGATATACGCGGAATTCGCTGATGAATACGATTGATTTAAAATGTTATATATATATATATTTAGTCTGTGCGTTTTTATTTTAAATTCTTATCAAACATAACACACATACGCCATACTCATATTATAATATAAATTAATTGTTGCCTTTTTATTTTGTCGATGTGGTAAAATATAATACTGGTTAACTTGTACCTATAGACGATACATTTTTTTTTGTTTTTGCTTTTTCATTATTATGAAGTGGGAACGACACAACCCCATATATTTTTTTACTGTCGTTTATTTAGCGGAAAATATAAAAAATAATTACTCCGTTTAAAAATCCAACTGCATTTAAAATTAATATAGTTTTATGTCGATGACATTCGACATTTTGATTTCTAATCTACTTAAATACATAAAACCCTTATCTTTATACAAACGTAAGCTATCAAATATTACCTTAGGTGTTTTTTTTTTTTTTGATGGTTTCCATGTTTATTTAGAGCTATTGGTTTATTTATTTGATTTTTGAATTCTTTTATATAGAGATACTCTTAAACGATATACATTATATATATATTTTTTTTTTGACAAATAAATAAATAATATTTTATGTAAGAAAAATAAAAATATAATTGTGATAAGGCTGTGACGAGATGGATGTGGGGGGCTCTTGCAAGGAGAATCGGCTTGTTCAGCTGAAAGAGTATATTATAGTCGAGAGAACTCTAAGCCTTGTCCATTATAATATATGTAAGCTATTCGCATTGGATGTACGGTATTTTAACTACACAAATATAATATTATATCCATATTCGTGTTTTATCGTTATGGTCTTTTTTTAATTGGATATAAAATAAACATTTCTTTAGTTTTTTTTTTTGTTTTCTACAATTAAACATCGTTGTTAATTTTTAGGTGTAAGTACTAACAGTAATATAGCCTATATTTTAATTTTACAAATTAAATTTTTCCCCTAATTTTTAAATTTCGTAAGTATTTATAGATAGTAATTGATCGGTCGGTATTTTTGGTTTTTTTCTATTTAAACAAATTATTAGTTATTATTATTATTATTATTTGCAACTAATTTACTGCATATTTTTATCATTTTTATTGAATATTAAATATTTTAATGCTTTTTAGTGCATATTTATAATCCGTGCTGTAAATTCATAAGAAATAGGTTCAAATTTGAAAAAATATTGGCATTTACAATTTGTATTGATATTTCACCATTTTTCATCTCATTATTAATTCTATTTGTTAATTTTTTTAATTTTAAATTTGTATTAATCTATAAGCTTTTGGGTACCTCTATTTGAGTATCGTTTGGTCACCCGATTTTTTGTCATATAACCAACTGTTTGTTGTGTGTGTTTTTTTTCGGTTTTAATACTACCTATTTTTTACTGCTTTTTTTTGTATAGATTTAATTTTTAAATTGCATGAATGTTTATAGATAGTAGTTGATCGGTAGGTATTTTTGGTTTTATTTGCTATTCTATTGTTCATATTGAAGACATACATTTTGTAATATTCAAAATTGTGCAATTGTAAAAAAATAAAAAAATATGAACAAAATTGTACTACAATATTGACGAAATTCGACACGTTTTGGCGAATTATTCAAAACGAAACGTGTACAAAATGGCCGCTTTGTTGACAAAACAAGATTTGCGCGTTACGACAATCCGCGTAATACTACCTATTAATTAATATTATACAATTGTAATGAATTTATAACGAAAAAGAATTGAAAAAAAATAAATAAAATAAACCGCTGTTTATATAGACGCGTCTTGTTGTTATATTATATTATATTTAAGAACGCGTACGCTGGTATTTTATTTTATAATAATAATAACCGTTGTATTTTGTATGTATGACAATTATTTGTGTAAACGCTTTACAGACAGTATACACTAATAATATCATAGTGCGAGTTTGTTGAGTCTGTGGACTTGTACGACGTATATAATACTCGTATTGCAATGTGTCGTTTATTTAAGTTTGACCGTGGGAACTGGTAGGCAGGTGGTTGAGAGTATACGTTTAAAAAAAAAAAAAAAATTAAATTAATAATGTTACTCATTCATTGAAACAACAGGTGCTGCGGTGGTGCCGTTTCTCTCTCATTAGGCCAAATCGTATTGTTATAGTATTGGAATCGGAAACGTTCTGTAAAATGCGATTTTAATCGTTTTCGCGATATTTTAAACGTATATAAATCGTGTATATTGTATTATAGTACATACACGAGTGAGGTTCCTCTGTACGGTGCGGTATGCGTAAAGCAACCATTAGCAATCGTTACATTTTAACGATTCTATTCGTAAATTCGTCTTGTCGATATAGAAATGTTTACCCGTTAAAAAAAAAAAAAAAAAAAACCATTAAGTACCGCGTCTTCGTGTATAACGACAAACGAATTCTCCAAAAAAAAAAAAAAAACCATTTTAATAATAATTAATTGCAATTTACAGGAACTGCTCTTTCACGGTGTCATGAGGTTTTATTTCCAAGAGCCCGGAACGGGCCAAAAAGTCGCCACCAAATGCATCCGTGTGGCGTCGGACGCTACGTCGCAGGCGGTAATCGAAACTCTTATCGAGAAATTCCGTCCAGACATGCGAATGTTATCGGTTCCAGAGTACGCTCTGTACGAAATACACGAAAACGGAGGTAAATAACTTTGCCGTCAAGCTATACGCACGGTTGCCAACCGTCCCGCGTATATTATATTCTTTGTGTAAACTCAATGCCACAAGACATTTTAATTGTTTTTCGTTGTTGGCAACCGTTATTCTTGTGAAAATGTTAAAATTCATTCGTGTGTTGTAGACGAAAGAAAACTCGGCGTTGACGAAAAACCATTATTAGTACAATTGAACTGGCATAAAGACGATCGCGAAGGCAGATTTTTATTGCGCCGGATAGACGAAAAAACAAATGTAAATATTTACACTTGCAGCAGATATAAATATTATACAAATTACTACTAACAAAATTATATTTCATTTATTTTTCAAGATGCCCGCTGGGACGTTTCAAGAAGCGGGGTCCAGTTTTAAGCGTAAGTTGTCGAAACGAGAAAAGAAACAGTTGAAAAAACAAGAAAAACTAAATCGTGCTAAAAGTCACGGTTTAAATCCAAACGAGGAAACCGACGCTGGAGTCGCAGAAAAATTATACACAGGTATAATAATATTTAATCTAATCATATTATTATTATACATTATTCATTAACTTATTCGTAGGTATAATTATTTATTTTACAGTATTATTATATTATAATTTACTTTATATAAGTTAATTTATATATCTATTCAATTTTTATTTTTATAAATTATTAATAATCATTTTTTTTTTTTTAATTATATGTTTTATTGTTTAAATATATCAAAGCCAAGAGCTTACTTAATAGACATCAAATAAAACTCTATGACTAGATCTCACGGTTTCGCTTTATTTTAAATACAATAATAGATATGTTTGTTATATATAATGAGTTTTAAACATTACATTTTTATTTTTATTTTATTTTACATTCTGAATGTTCAATAGGATTTTATTATTATTATTGTTATTATTACAGTTTCATATGACTACTGAATAACTTATTATACTTAATTAAATTTAAATTTTTTAGTATAGATATACTAATTATTCTGAAATGTAATCAGACAAAATTGTGATCTTGTAGTTTATATATTGTGAATAAAATAACATGGAAATATAAATAATATAGGGAATTATTGTTTGTACCTATAATAAATAGCATACATACAAATATTTAATATTTATTTTAAAACTAAAGTATTTGGTAGGTAAAATATTTCTAAATTTTAGATAATCATATGTTTTTCCTTGGGTTTACTAAGAAACTTCTTAGATGTTTAGGTTTTCTTTTAAAATGTTTTATTTTGTTTAACTTTGAATTGTATATTTTAAATTAATTTATGTTATTAATATATTCACAGAGTTACCAGAAACAAGTTTCACTAGATCAATTTCAAATCCAGAAGCAGTGATGCGTCGCCGCCGTCAACAAAAACTAGAACGGAAGTTACAAGCATTTCGAAGTAAAGATGGTGGCCCTGATACAGGGGGCACTCTCAAAATATATGGTGAATCTCTTTGCAGAGATGTGCCATATAAAACACTTTTGTTATCAATTAGAGACACTGCCCAACAAGTTGTTAAAGAAATGTTAGCAAAATATGGTCTAGATAAAGTGGATCCTCATAATTTTTGTCTTGTTCAGGTATTTTTATGTTTTCGTAATAAATATGTATAAATTGTTATTATTTTTTTTTTAACGTATGTATATTACAATTTAAACATTTTAGGTAAATAATGCAATTGCACTGAATGAAAATAATTCTGGATTGAATAATGGAGTTTCAGAAAATAAAGAAACACTGAACAACAATAATAGGGAATATATACTTGATGATGATGAGTGTCCATTAGCTATTTTAATGAATCATCCACAAACTAGAGGTTAGTAAATTTCTATTACTTTTTTTTTTATAATTGTTATGTTTTTATTAATTGGACCAGTATCAGTTTAAATATTTTGGATTAAAAAAAAAAAAAAAAAAAGAACATGATTATATATTATTCATTTCAAACAAATTTGTATTTTAATATAAAATGTTAACATCAAAAAGTAAACCTTAATTGATTAGATCATCACATTGAAAATCTGAAAATGGTTAAAATTTTGTCTCTGTATACTTTTTATGACAGAAATATTTAAAACATTGTATGTTATACTTCATTCAGATTTAAAGTAGAAATTGTCAAATTTAACTTACTCCACTAGTTATTTTTATTAGTTATTTTTTAATGTATTATCATTTGTATACAGTTAACATTTTTGTTAATGATACTAAATTTAAATGTGTCAGGTAGATACTTATATATTTTTAATAATTATCCTGACCTAATATAAAATACTGTTGGCTATTTCGAGTTAAATTAACTTGTCAAAATTAGTACCTACCCACTTGTTTTTAGGTACCAACCTTTTCTACTGATTAATCGACAATACTGACAAAAAATAATAATATACTTTTTAAGTTTTTTCCTATATAATTTTTTTCTGTTATATAAAAGTATACCAAGGTCATTCTATTTATATATATATATATATTTTATTTTATATTTAAAAAAAATGAGTGAAATTATTAAACTTGCATAATTTATAATTATTTAGACAGAATAATATTAATGTTATTTTTGTTTTTAAAGATAAATGCATTTTGGATATTTTATTGTTGACCAAAAAACCATATAAGTAGATAAATAGTCAACATAGATCAAATAGTCTCACTTTAATATATTGACGTCCAAAACTATTTTGGTTCCCTCAGTAGGTCTTTAGTTATCTGTCGGATATTTGATCTTTTTTTTATGAAATATATAAATATATTCTCTACCCTATTATAATAAGTTGAGATACATTTTACAGTTCTCAAAGTAAAATATAACGGTGCACAGCACCCAAGAGAGTAATATTGTTACACAAACAACACATATGTAGAAACTAATTATTAATATAGGTTTGACGCATATACATATGTACCTATTGTGTTATTAGAATATTATGTTCACCTAATTAGTAGAGATATTTTAATATTAGATTATACAGAAAAAAAAAAAAAAGAGTGTATATATTTGTCAAAACTTTTGAAGGATTAAATTATTTGCATCTATCCCAAAGATAAAATAAACAAATCAAATTATCTACAAAATTCACAAAATATTTCCTTATGTAATAAGTAATTAATATTGTCTGTACACATTTTGTATTGCATAGTATATTTACATTATTTTAGTTGCAAATTTAAAGTTTCTAGGTCAAAATTAAAAAAAAAAAAAAAAATTATTCATGATTTGTAAATATGCATTATTATTATTATTATGTAAAAACTAAAAATTTGTTTTATGCTTGTGTATTTAAAAAAAAAATGTATATTTTATTTTCAGTTTTTTCAGTAGGTATCATAGGTATGTATTAAACATAAAGGAAAATCAGTTTTGATATAGGTAAATTTTGGTGTTTTTTTTTTTTTTTTTTCAATATTAATATATTATTAGTAGAGCACGGCACGGATTTGTACTGTATATTTTTTCCCTTTTCATATTTTTCGATTTTCGTTAATAATCTTTACGAATCATACAAAATTGTATTTTGCATTTTTTAACAAAATATTTCAATGAAAATTATGCCCCACCACAAACAAATTTGTCATAAGCTTCATTGCCGGAGCGACAATTCACTAGCTTTTTCCAGATGGCATATCTCAAGAAATACATCTATATTAAATTTATCACCCTTTATAATATTGGTAGAACACGTATGTATACGTTTTTTAACTTTTATATTTTTAGATTTTCGTTAATAATCTCTACGAACCATACAAACTAGAAATTATTTACATTTTATTTTGCATATTTGACCATAGTTGCTGATTTAATTTCTATTTAAATAGTTATAATTAGAATTATTCACAGCTACAAAATAAAATTATTAGTAATTATTATTATTTGCAACAACTATTTTACTGCATTTTTTTATTGAATATTAAACGACATATTTTAATACTTTTTAGTGTATAATATAAATCCGTGCTGTAAATTCATAAGTAATCGGTTTAAATTTGAAAAAGTATTGGTTTTTACAATTTGTATTGCTATTTCACTATTTTTCAACTCTATATTAATTTTTGAATTTTATCTGGTATTTGTTTTAAATTTGTACTATTTTGTAAGCTTTTGGGTATTGTTTTTGCAAGTCTGTGGTGAGATAGGTTACATGCTTTTTTTGTGTCATAACCTAACGTTTTTTGTGTTGTGTTTTTTTTGTTTTGTTTTTGCATTATCGGTTTTAATACTACTTATATAAATGTGCTGAACTGTCAGGTTGTTCAAAATGTGAAAAAGTTATTTTCTGAATAGTCCGACTAACCGACTTCGATACATAATATGCAAATGCGATTGAATGGTGTACTGTATACTTATTGTATATAGGCAGTAATAACATGTAATTGTTTTTGGAAAAAAATACAATTATTTTGTGTCTGTTAAATACATGTAGTACATACACGTACGAAAATATGTAAATTATACATTTCTGTTAAAAAAAAAAAAATTACGAAAGTAAATATATTTTTACAATGTTATTTCGTCTTTATGCGAGTACCTAATAATATTGGTAGTCGGGGCCGTTATCAAAATTCGATTGGCCGCGAGAAATTTGATATTTTAGGGCTGATGGAAATTATTTTTATAATTTTATATACAACAAAATACGGAAAACTGTACAATAATATAACGGGATCCAAATGAAAACAATATATAATATTATTAATAAAAAAACAGTTACGATCCTAAACACTATACACAATAGCCGTGGTCAATAATATAATCTGAGGGTTGTTGTATCGATAAATTTGGTTACGTTTTACCTACCGAGCGAATCAGAGGAATGTATTGGTTTTACTATAAGACTGTATCTTTTATCCGAAAGGACTTCGGATCTATTTATTTGGAGGTGCGTCGGCGGGTGTAATTTTTAGATTTTCGTTCTTGTTGTAATTCCGTTTGAAATAATCGTAGAGGCCTCTGACATTTTCACAGACTTTTCACAATATTATCCTCAGTCCGGGACGTGTAAAAAAAAACAATACAATAATTTTCGGATATTTAAAATGAAAACGATAATCGGACGGGCGTTTGAATAAAATCGGCAAATCGGGGAAACCGTACGGAAATATAATTTCGGTCGTCCTTGCAGCACGGCCGCCGAGTGAAGAAGAACGTCGTGTACAACGGTATTCGGTCGGGGCCGAGTCCCGGGGTGGTAGCTAAATTGCGGTCCGCGGGCGAGCAGGGGTGGCGTGTTCGGCGGTCGCCGCCAGTATATGAAAATAAAAATTGTAGTGGGAAACTCCTCGTCCTCGACGGTCGCGCGGACCAGACGCGTCGTACCGGGTCGTCGTTGCCGCCGAAGAAGATCGCCGCACCACAGTCACGCCGTCGTATCGCATCGGTTCGGTCGGTCGACGCCGTCGTTTATCGTTTACGTTTTTACCATTTTGTGTTTCGATTTCTATTTAATATTTAACGGTACGCGAACCGAACGCCGTTTTCCATAATAATAACAAAATTAATCAGCCACGACGGCTACAGTAATATTCCAATATACCGTATAATAATTATTACGAGCGATTATGCCGTCCGGCGCTGCTCGTCACTGTAAGTGAGAAACAATAATGCAAAGTATTCGTCGTACGTACCTACATAACATTGTTATTATTATTATTTTTATTATTATTATTATTATTATTATTATTATTATCATCATCAAACAACGAAAACGCGCGCGACCGTCGGTTTTTTCTTCTTCTTTTTGTCCCGTCCGCCGCCGGTGAAATATTTTTTTTAAATATTTTTTCTAGGTGGGTACGCGTTGTTTCTCCCGTCGCGCCACAACAACCGACCGGCGGCCACACCGTCCGTTTTCCATCGTGCGAGCGTGTATTAAAACAAAAATAATAATAATAATAAAAAACAAAAAAAAAAAAAAAAAAAAAAAAAAACAATTTTCGTTCGTCGTTTCAAACCGCCCGGAGCTTACTGACTCTATAAAAATAATATCATTATACGGTCAAGGTCTGTAGTTGTGCGTGTGTGTCGTGTTGTATTTTATATATACGCGTGTAATGATCCAGCCCTCGACGTCGTGTGCCCTGACGACGACGACCGGGTTAGCGGTTGCGGTTGCGGCGTCGTCGGCGGCGGCGGCGGCGGTGGTGACGACGACGACGAGTGCGACGACGACGACGACGACGACGACACTTCAAACATGATGGATTGGGGTATAAGACGTAAGGAAAAAAAAAAAAAATAAAAAATAATAATCATAATAAAAATAAAAATGACTGCAATGCGTCGTCGTGCACGCTTCCATTATTATTATTATTATTATTATTTTTTTGAATGTAACATTAAAAAAAAAAATATATATATATATATATATACTCGCACGTTATCGCGATGCGTCCGCGACCCGTTTTATATGTTTTTACCATATCGTTTAAATCCACTAGATTAATATATATATATTATTTATTTATTGCTTATTATATTATTATTATTAGTGTTGTCTTAGATATTATCGGTATATGGCTTGTCTGCGACGTTAATATAGGCATTCGACATTTTTACTTATTTACGCGTAGTCGTTTTGTCGTCGTCGTCGCCGTCGTGCGTTCGACAAGGGTAGTTTTTAACCCGCTTGGATATTACGAAAATACGAGACGTCCGTTTTAAACAATACCGCGTGTATATATATGTATACGAGTACGTTACAATTTAGTTTTTAGATTCTGATCTAGTATTGGGTTTAACGATATGTGTGTGTGTGTTTGTGCGGTTTCTTTTTCTCCTGTCTGTAAACGACTTTTCTAACCAGACGACACCGATTTTCGAGTGTAGCATCTTTCCCGAAAGAGCTATTTGGACCCGGTTGGTGCGTTAGGGTGGTAATTTGTTTTGTTGTTGTTGTTTTTTTTTTTGCTTTTCATTAATGTTTTCGTAATAATTTGAAAAAACCGGGAAAATGTACGGCAATAATTATTTTCGATTATTATCGTTTCTCGGTGATAATAATAATTGCAATGACCTGCAGTTTTCAAATCATTCTGGCTATTTTTTTTGAATTTATTGAGGTTAATGTAATAATTGTGTTTTGTAAGCGAGATTTTGATGAAAATCTAAAATATTTCGAACACGATTAATCGACCTTCGTACAGAATCGTTTTTCGTTATCGTTGAGTACAGATATAAATTAAATTCCCCCTTATATCTTCTTTATTTCCCACCGACAACCGTGATCCCACTCACGGTGCGATGTATCAATTTTTTTTTTTTTTTTTGTAGATTCTAAGCCATTGTCTAAAACAATGTTTCTACTTGACCTAAAACGTACAAATTGGATTGTTTTTTTTATTTCGGAATATTTTCATCATTAATTTGCTACTTACCGCTGTACCTACGGCATCCTTATATTTTACACTTGGACATTGATAACTAACGAATTGCTGAATTATCAGTGTCATTCTTTATATTAACCAAATTACCCCCTCGATAATGAACCGTGAAATGTAAAACAAAAAAATATATATAAACTATACAAACACTGAATTATACCGAATTTAATGGTGGGAAACCGAGGGGGAGATTTTTTTAAACCATTAAAAGTTCTGTCTTTTTTAAACGTTTGTAGGGTTACTGCTTAATTTAAAAAAAAAAAAAAAAATCATTGATTTTAAGTTTCGCAAGTATATAAATAGTTTTAAAAGTTCTTGATTAACGAATTGTTGTGAAATAATAGAGTGATAGACGTGACGTGATAGTTCACAAGGCGCTGTCAAATTTGGCTTATATTTAAATGCAGCATAGTGATTTTTCAGACTTTTGAAGTGCTGGAATTAGATTTACCTATAATATACGACCACAGTGATTACACTTCTATTTCAAATTAAAATCGCCTTTATGTAAATTGTATTGTGTAAAAAACCAAATAAAAACCTAAAAACGAATTACTATGCTATTCAAAATTATTTATACCACGCACACATACACATACAAAAAAGGTAAAGGTAAAAAAAGGTCGCCGCTTTGAAATGTCGTACGATTTTGAAACTTTCGTAAATAAATATTATATGTTATATCGTCTGAAAACTACCAACCGTTAAAAAAAAAAAAAAAAAAAAATGATTTTATCCTGGATTTTATGTAGATACAAGAATTTTATGTACATATTTTGTGCGTCCCGGCCAGTTTGGTAATTCGGGAAAATATGTTATGAACATGGTTTACTGTTTCACAGTCTCGTGTGCTCATTGTCATCCAATACTGGACAATAATAAGTATTATTTACTCTTCGGGTATATTATTATCGTTTTACCCAATGAAATAAACATAACAATAAAAATACAAATTGATAGGTAGTAGCGGTGTGAATTTATTGAGATGAATTATATACCCGTATTATAGTATCGCGTAGTCATATTTTTAAAAAAAAATACATTGTTAATCGTTTGGTTTTTATAAGTTTATACTATTTATATGTAAAAAAAAAAAAAAAAAGACCATTCAACTACTACGACGAATTGCTCAAAACTACGTCGAAAAGCGCAGTGGTCGAACACTGTGCTGCCATCTTACGGTTATTACTAAAAGTTGACCGTCCGGGTTTTCGACCGTAAGATAGCACACCGTGTAGTACCTATGTTAGTAATTTTTATGCGTTTCGTTACAAATGACCGTTTTTTGTTTTTTGGTTTTTTACTTATTCGAATAAAACCGATATTAGAATATTTGAATACACGAATATTGTACACTTTAGTGTTCCCGGTATAAAATACATATCACTTGTGATGCGTTACGGATGTTCGAATTGGTCGGGAAACTATGATTTTTGACGATTTTTTTTTTTTTTTTTTTGATTCATATTGTTCATGCGGCTCAATATTCAAATATTCAATTTAATTTATAGTCGTCAATTATTTTTGATGATAAATAGTATATAACTTACAAAATATATTTACAATACAACTCAAGTTATCAGCCATCAGTGTAAAAATTCGATTTTGAACAATTCCCGTGTTTTTACAATTATTTATAATTTTAATTTCAAATGTTTAATTAGTTATGATTTAATAAAGATAAGTAAAAAAAAAAAAAAAAAAAAAACTGTTTTAGATAACAATACTCGGTAAAATATTATCATATATAATTAAATCAAAATAAAATCATAAATAAATAAATAAATTGTTGTTTGCATATATATTTTTGTTTAGTTGTATTTGAGAAGTTTTTAGATATTTTACTTTTACGTAAATTATTTAATTGGAAAATATGGAACATACAATACAAACACTTAAAATACAATTTTTTTTTATTCCTAAATAATCGTGAAAAAACGACAAAAAAAAAAAAAAATCGTTAAAATTGGCTTTTGTTTAAAAGACGTACTCCGCGTTCTCGAGAACGTTCCTTGGGGAATATTCCCAAGTGGCACGCCACTATATACATTATGTGATCCGTGTCCGACGAGAATAAATACGAGTCGGACAGCGATTTTTCACCAACCATTTATTTCCTTCGTGTTTTACAGGAAACCGAAGACTGACTTGATAAAATCAATATTTGTCAGATATATATATATATAGATAAAAAAAAAAAAAAAAAAAATAGCGTCGTTTGTTTGTTTGTTTTTTTTTTTTTTTATATATATATATGATATTATATTACCATAAACCCGTCATCGATTGTAATAAACAATATAGATATTATAAATTTAAATAAAAGTCAATTTACATTTCAATGGCCGAGTATCTATTATAGTATTTTTGTTGAGACGCGACTCGTGCGTATTAAAAAAAAAAAACAAAAAAAAAAAAACCTCACAATAAATTAGCGTTTTTTGATTAAAAAATATTATTCAACTTGCAGACACGTTTTTTAAAAATATTTTTGCTTTCGGAATAGATTGATACGGTCCGCGGGCAATACGATACCTAAATTATTTGTCTGTCCTACCAAAAAAAAAAAAAAAAAAAAAACATGTCACATTCACCGGCAAAATACGTTAAATTTATCATTTATACTAATGTCACTGTTTTGTATTTTTTGATGATTTGTGCGATTCTTTTAGACACCCTGCTCCGATTTTCAAAACTTTTGACTTTTTTAAAAACATTCTGGACCCATTTGACGTATTGAGGAGGTCATTTTTTTTTTGATTTTCGCTGTAGTTTCCTTAATAATTTGAAAAATCCGGGAATGTATGCAGGAAAAACGGGACAATTTACGGCGATTTATTATTTTCGATTTTCTCTTTTTGTTATGACTAGGTTAACAACAACCGTACAGACCTTATATTTGCGGCGAATATTAATATTAGCTTTTTCTAAATGTGAACAATTATTAAAACTATTCTAGCCATTTTTCAATATATAGGCATTTTATGTTTTTGAATTTTATTTTTAGTTTTTGTTCGGTTTCATTTGGATAAAATTAGTTTGGCCAACCAGAAATGATAGACAATTTTACACGGGGTTTGTCATAAGTTGTACTTAATGTTGATAAAGAAAACAAATTGTGGGTAATAATTCTGTCTTATAACCGTCAAGTGTAAACTTTGATGAAAGTCTTAAAAATTACGGCATTTCAAAATATGATTAACCGAACTTCGTTTTGAATCGTTTTTCGTTAGCAATGGTTTGTTGTCGCATACAGATATAAATTAAATTTCCCACAATTTTTTGTATTTTTTGTTAAAATAATAAACTACACTCGTACAGTGATAAATAGCGAAGTTCCGAATTAGGCCAATAGACATTTCATTGTGTGTGATACGTAATGATTATTTGTTGAAAGTGTACGTATAGGTCTTCGGCTGGTGATTGCATCAGATGTTTTTATTACTTTGGTATCTATTTTTTTTTTTTTTTGTCTTTTCCTATATTGTTTATATATGATTTTAGTATTATTAATAAAATAGTTTTCCTAATTATAGATAACTAACCTTTCTACGTAGGGCAACGGTTGCCAATGTTTTAACATTTTTACTGCCCAAAAACAGTGTTTTCCGATTAATCTAGAATTTGATTTTTTCTATAGTACGTATACAAATAATGCCACATTAATGACATACAACTTAACTTAATCGGTTAAAGCTTAATAAAAATTATCACACATTTCATGATTTGCAAAACACGAATTTATCGATTAAGTTAGGTTAGTAGCGTATTTAGGTTTTTTTTTCAATGAAGGGGATATTAAATTAACGTAAAAAAATGATCATTTCTTGTTTTTCTTTAAAGGTCCATAAAAAAATATTTGAATTTAATGGATAGGAAATCTTATCGATTTGCTTTTTTTAAAGTCGAGTTATATTTGCCTAATGTTCCCGTCTCTAAATACGCAGTCGCTAGTGTCAATTCAATTTTAAATATTTTATATTTAAAAGGTGATAGGAATGTTATATGAGTTTCTCTAACGTTATCTTATTAGGTATAAAGTTGTATTTTGAAATTATTTAAGTTCAATAGTTTTTAATTTAATATTATTTATCGCCATTAATAAATAATATTCACGATCAGATCAATAAGCAGTATAGGTAAATGACATATTAATCAGAAACGCGTATATAAAAAAGAAATTGATTTCTATTTTATTATATTCTTATCTAGTCGTGTTGTTCCCAAGTTGTATCCATGTATTAATTACCATTACGTGATGAAGCCACACCCGCATTTACTGTCTCGGTCTAACCAACGGGCGATATACCGAAATTACGTTTCGCAGATCGTAAATCGTGGCGTTCAAGTCGAAATTAGAGTTTAAACACGGATACTAATACATAAAAAGGAGAATATTTTCGAGAGCAGCGCTTTGCTGTTTTTATTTTAATTTTAAATATTGTCAAACAAAAACAGGTTAGAATCATTTAAAAAACAAAAGTTAACATGACTGTAGTAACGCCCTCGAAAATATTCTTCTATTTAAAATTCGTTGTCTACGTTTAAAATTTAAATTTCAACTTAAAAATCACAATTTACTAGTATAGTAACTAGTGGTGGGAAAAATCCGGATTTGTCAAAGTTCGAGAATCCGGATTGTTCCGGTTTCCGAAATTTGAAATCCGACATTTATTGTATTCTGGTTTTTATCTAAATCCAAATTACGGCTTTTCAAATTACGATTTCATATTTTTTAATTCATTTTTCACAAAACTATTATTATTATTATTTGATTGTTAATATCATTACATATGTAAATACGTTTTTACAATTCAAAAATAAATTATAAATAGAAAGTTACAAAAAAAAAAAAATCATACAAATTACACTCTTCTAACTTATATAATTTATTACTAGCTAACCCGGCTAACGTTGTTTTACTCATAAAAATCCAAAAATCCGTATTTTGGAGTTCCAAATCCAGATTTATTTGATTTTCTGATAATCCGGATTTTTGTCACATCATTAATAACTAGTAACTAGTAACATCACTAGTAACTTGCTATGTTGTCCGTTACGGCAAACGCGGGCGGTGGCGTCTTATTAATTTATAATAATTATAACGGGGTCAGTACTATTTTACCTTGTGCTGGATAGGTTTAGGTTAGGTTAGACTTTATCGACACGTTACAGTATCGTGCCTTTGAAAACCGTACCCATATTACACCTATACTATCTCTTAATACACCCAATAGATACTATTGGTTTTGTAATATTATTAACGAATAATTATGATATAATGATTTTATTTCGTGATATTAAATTATTACACGCCGCGATGTCTCTATTTGGATTGCGTTAATTAACGATGATCGGCCCTGCAACGATTTGCAGCCTACGTAATTTTCCCGGTTTACGATGATTAATGATGATGGTCGAGAATATAATATATCACGATGTTTGTTTATTGTGCATTGTCTCTGGACGAATTGTATATAATATTGTATTTCATGGAAAAATTGTTGTTTGTATGAATACAACGGGGGAAATTAACGCGAAATGAAAATCCGAAGCGAGAAATGATTTCCAAGCGCAAACATTAAATATTCGATTTGCGAATTATCTGTACGAATTAAATATACGGTTATTTCGAGATACGGGTAGAGAAAGGTTTTTTGTTTGTTTTTGAAGATGAGTGGTATGTACATCGACTCGGTACCGGCAAATGGTCCAAATTTATCGTGTTTATGTCCCCCTCCACGCCGGGGAGGGAAATAATTGACAAATTTTGAAAACAGTCTAACGAAACCCGGCAAATTCCAACGTTAATTTTACCGTGAAAATAATTAAAAAATAAAAGCGAGAATTTGGCAAATTTCAGGTATAGTTTCAAAATTTGCCAATGATTTGCCGGTGCCAAATTGACGTAGATGGGGGTGGACCGGCCCGGTTAGACGCCTCGAGAATTCTCGGTTAGTCGGCCTAAAATTTATGTCAATGGCCTGGCTGAATATCAGTATCTAAAGAACAATTTATTTATACATAAAGAAACGCTTCGCACCATCGCATTGGCATGCCACTATTGAGAAGTTGGGATAATATATAGGGGAATTTCGTTATAGTGTATGCAACGATAAATCTCCAAAATCGAAAAAAAAATGATCCCGACCGTCTATTAAACATTTTTGATAGATTTTAATTGAATATCGTATTGATTGTAAGTAACTACAAAATACGAGTAGTTTACAATTGTCCTCGGTTTTTATGAGTTTCAACATAATTCATTGATGAAAAATTAATTTCACCATTTTTATCCATCTAAGACCAAAATTTTCCTTATAATAACTCAACAAATGCCAGAATATTTCGAAAATTATATTTAGGTATTTTACCCCTTAGTGTGTTTAGGTTTAATAACTCTTTAAACTCACCGAAAAAAAAATGTACCGGCCCGAAATATTATGTTGGTCTGCCCCTGGACTTAGGCACGCGATTTCATTAAGTTGATAACTATAAACGAAGGGCTGACCTTTGGAAATGTATATTTAAATCAATAACGTAAATATGATATACAAATGTATATGCCTAGTCGAATATTCGTAACTGAACCAGATTGCGATGATACTGAGGATAGGAATAGTGGACACGCGAAGGCCGTTGGTCTATAAACAAATTAAAAATCGCCTATCGAATACAGTATTAGAGTAGTCCCATGTATAATTTATTTACGAGCTTTGTCGGTCCTCCGAATCGATATAACACAAAAATGACAAAGTTTTTTTTTTTTTTTTTTTTACAGGAGGGTATATGCTATGATGTGTATGGTGCGCGATTATCACTATGTGAATTATATTTAATGCAGAATTTTTCCTAAATTTTTTTTAGTTATGGATTTGGATTAAAATGATTATATTTTGTATAATAAACATTTTTCGTGAGTTTGTTCGGCATGATACATATATTTTGTGTAGTGCTAAACGTGCAACGATTATTAGTAAATCAATTTTATTTTTCTTATGTTTTAACATGGCTGTTTGCAGCTGTAAACGCGACAGTAAGCCGTTTTTGTGATATTTTTTTTTTTTTTTTAAGCGTTTTATTATTTAGTCATATTCAACGATTTGTGGTTGAGTATCAATATTGAATTTTATGTATGAGCTGGGGCACTACTACTTATTTATTTTTATATTAGAGGTATAGCAGTGTAATATTCATGTTTATAATGCTATTTAATATGAATATTACGAAAATTACTATACCACAAATACTACACAGTATAGAAATATGATATTTTAATTTTCAACTTTGGAATACTTAACTAAAACGTATACTTAAAAGTCGACTGTTAAACCGGGCAAGTGCAGACACGTATTTCATGGGGTATAGTTTAACGTTACTAATTTCATACTTGCTTATCTATGTTTAGTTGATCTATTAAAACATGTATATATTTTCCTGAAATTTCGGGTGTATACGTGCCTGTTTTAAAAACGGATTCTCTGGCGATATTATTATATTGAGTAAAGATAGCGCCACTGTTTTCAAAGGTCTCGTATACATGATTTTTGTGGCTTACTTCGCCCGCATTTCGTTGCAGTCATACTAAATATTTTGGGCGTTCCAACTAGACGCTACTCGTGTGTTTACCTATTTCAAATTGTGTTTAGTGAATATGATATTTTAATTTTCCATTCTTTCAATCGATTAAATATATATATATATTTTTAAAATAATGATTGGCCTTTGGTCGTATACCAATTTTCGACTACGTAATAAGGAATGCGAAGTACTCTTAGGTGGTATAGTATTTTCATATTTTTTTATTATCTATATATACATTTTTTAGAGCACGATAGATACTTGATTTAATAGAAGTTATTGTATTATATTTACCTAATTATTAAAATTATATACTATATACGCATTAAAATTGTTTTTCAAAATAATTTTTTTTTTTATTATTATTAAATATTTCAAAAATAAATTTACACGAGTTTCAACATAATATATTAGGATTAGATTTAAATTGCATTAAGCATTTTGTTTTTAAAAAAATCAAGGTATTTAAAAATAATTTTACAGTCATTTTGACTAAGTATAAACTCCTGAAGACTTTAATTATATGAAATCAATTTTTTTTTTTTTTTGAATGTGTTATATATAAGAGGCAATTCGACTGTGTAGTTGTATCTAGTGTTTCATTTTTTTTTCGTACATATACTACCTATTGAAAAAAAAGTAATTTATCGTTTAGACGTCGTATCATAATGAATATTGTAGATTTTGATAAATATGTGAACGTGAATATGTTTCTGACACACGTTTTATTTGAAAATTGAAACTAGGTTTTATTATTTAGTTTTCTAAATACCTCTAGTATAATGTGGCGAAATATTTCCTCAAAAAAATCGTATTATATATTTTATGTATGCGTGTGTTTTTTGTATGTATAATATATTGTATAGTGTATAGTGTTCGGAACATCATTGAAAAAAATTGAATACGTTCACGTTAGTCAAAATGAAAAGAAAAAAAAGAAAACCCCAAAAACACAATGCAAACGCATTAACGTTTACATTCATTTTTATCCTAAAGGGACGTATAACCTTCACGACCTTTTTTTTTTTTTTGAAAAATATAGGAATGCGTTCTGTTTTTGTCAGTTTTTTTATTATCCTTCACCGAATACTTTCAAACAGTTTAGGTATATCGATGGAGCTTGGTTAACGATTTTTTTTCGTTCAAAACCCATTTAAGCATAAATAATTTTATTTGTTTTATGTTTGATATTGTATGCCATTATAAAATGCTAAAATATTTTTAAAATACAATCAAAATGTTTTTTATACATTGGCTACATTTTATCGGTTAATAATATTAAACCCGCTGAAAATACGTAGGCAATAATGCATAGGTACCTTTGTATACAATTTGAATTATTTGAATTTCACATACACAGAGTTCACATTCTATTCGAAAATAATTACGTGCATTCCGTCCGCGCGCCGTTTATATTAAATACTATATTATGTGATCTCAATACGAACATTACGCGTCCACAATCGCACGAGTTTTGCCCAAACCGTTGATATCATATTATAAAATAGTAATTGAATATTGTAAGTTTATTAAACTTTATTAAATTAAAGATTCCGAGCAGAGCCAAAAAAAAAAAAACAACTATTGTAAATAATGTTATCACACTTCTCAAGGCTGTTAGAATACACTTAAATCATGCTGGTCCGCCTATAGTAACTTTTCAGAATTAAACACCGAAGGTGCGGTCTCGGTCAGTATTAGAAATCTCTAAAAACTGTAAACAAATATGTCGAGAGTAAATATTCAAGTAATAGTCATTGAAATGTTGGCTTTTGAATTCTATTCAAAAACTAAATTCATTTTTTTACTTAACATTTACCTGTATTGGTATTCAGTTGGTAAATCGATTTCGTATTATTTTGCGTTAACGGTGAAAAACTACATTTTGATTATCGTGTTTTTATCTTTTTTTTTCTTTTCTTCAAAAGCCGAAATAATCAAACGATACGGCTCCTCGGCAGATGACTTCTAAAGGAGTTGTCTGCGTGCTTATACTCAACGCACATCATATTCACAAAGAAGTTTATAGAGGACTCGCATTGCGTGTTAAATAAAAATATATATGAGCCCCACTACAGGGAAACCTTTAAATTTTTGTTCGCGTATTGTAATCTTGAGTCGGAATAGTAGTCTATAAAACTATATAAAAAATAGTATACGTATATATATATATATATATATTATTTATATAAGTACTTATCATTGTACGTGAATTTCTACTCTTTGAAACGACCATTTGCGTTTTTATATACGAAGTCAGACATTTCTTTATGGTTACTATACGACGAATATATTACTACGATCTAAAAAATATCGTTTATGACGCGACGAGTAACTTATATATTGCTATATATTTGGTAAATTAAGCCATAATACAACGCCATTTCCGGTATATAATCAACGTATTTATTGTGTTTCCTGGTGTATAATATTATAATATAATTAAACATTAAACGTTTCATATATGTATGTATGTATAATATGCAATTGATGCCGTCGTCGCGAAATTTAATTGGGGGAATCTGAGTCGTAATATAATCCTAAACTCGAACCGTTTTGGGGTTTAACGCGAGGATCGACCACCAGTGGTTAAGTTAGCTAATATATGTATATGTATATGTATGTATGGAATATAAACGTGAGTTCCGTATAGTATACGGATTTAATTTAAACGAAAAAAACAATTTCCTACTCTGTACTTTAATTTTTTTAATTATATCCCGGAGAATGTTAGCAAGAGCCTTTAAGTCCTAAACGCCGATTTGTTGTATATCCATCCCAAGAAAACGTGTGTTGGATTTTTTTTTTCTCTCGATAAAAATATAATTTCTTTCGAAGCTGATTCGATACGACGCGATTTGATAATTTAGCTGTACAATGACCTACGATATAATGTTATGCTAATTCATCCCACATATAATAAACTCATATTAAAAAAATATAGTATATTTATGTTACCAAACGAGATTTTTAGATTCTGAGCAAATTCGATTGATTTCACTATGACGTGTGATTTTATTTTATGTTTTTCCGTCTGTGAACAACTTTTCTACCAGAAATCTTGCTCAAGCGTAGCATCTTTTTTAAAAGCATTTTGGATATTGTTTGGTACATTAGAAATGTTATTTGTTTTGATTTTCGTTAAAGTTTTCTTAATATTGGGAACATGTATGGAAATAATTTTATTTTTGTTGTAATTCAGTTAAAATTAACTGTAAAGACCTAAATTTATCAAAACATTCTGGCGAATTTTGAGCTATTTAGAGGCATATTAAATTTTCTAGTTTTTAAAAAAAAAAATTTATTTGGTTTTATGTGGATAAAATTGTATCAAAAAATGCCTGAATATTTTACACGAGGTTCATCATGAGTTGTACTTAGCATCAAAAAAAAAAAAAAAAGTTGAGCGTAATGTAATAGTTTTTTACAAAAATCGTAAAAATTACGACATTTCAAAACACGTTCAACCGAACTACACTAAGAATTGTATTCTGTTAGCAATGATTTATCGTTGAGTAAAAATTTATCGTTGATATAAACGAAATTCCTACATGTATCCTACCTTCCCAATTTTTTATTTATATTTAATTTTTTTTTGAATATTTACATAAATTACCTATTTAACCATTTTAACCTCCCTCTATTGATTTTTATGCGTATAACACGTGCTTCTATACAAATTAATGTATTATTTATGACCGAACAAATATAATACTTATTTGGTTTTAATTTTGTAGATTAAAAACATCGAAATATCCTCCCTCTGGAAGTATCGAAATAAACTGTTTTTTTAATGTTGAAGTTATTGTAATTAATTTAATTTTGTTTTATTTTTAATCACGACAGTTTCATTAATAATTACAAACAAATTGGTTTATTTGCTTAAGGATGAATTTTATAATTTGTATAATAATTATACACCGTGAAGCTTTTACCTAATACTATTATTTAACTTAAAACAATATATTTCCTTTTCGGTTATAGTATATCGAATGTTATTATTATAACTTTATAAATTAATATATTATTATAATGTTTTCACTTAATAAACTGATGACTCTACGTTTTTTGATAGGTATTTAATCTTGGTAATTCAATTTGTTATTGTTTTTCATTTGTTAAAGTATTATTTTTTTTGGCCTTTACCTAAATTATAAAACATTTATTCGATAATTTGATGTTATTTAACTGATATTTGTTTAATTAAGAGTTTTGATAATGAAAGTATTCCGGTTTTTATTCGTTAGGAAAAAAAAAATGGTTCAAAAATGTATTACGGGTTATTATTACTTATTGCGGAATCGCACGATTCGAAAAATTAGACAAAAGCTAATAGTAAACTCACTCGTCTATTATTTTGCGGCTAACATAATAAATCAAAAAACGAATATTGGTTAGCAAAATCAATTTACCCATCAGCTATATAATAACCCTCACCTATACGTATATATATATATATAAAATACATTTTCCTTAATCAATTTGTGGCTAACTATATATTATTTACTTTAATATATAAAATACGATTTTCAATTAAGTGTATATATTATATAAGTACAAGAGTATTTTTTTATTATTATTATATAATTTTTAAGTAATATATTTTGAATTCTATAAAAAGTGATAATAAATGTGACCATTTATTGTGATGATAATTTTTGTTAATTTGTATTTCTTTATTAGAGCTATATATTATAACCTTATAACAACAAAATAACGTTTCGCGAAATAAAACACATTATGAAACACGATTTTCCCATTAATAAGTATAAATTAAATTTTTAAATTTACAATTTTAATTTTATTGTCCTTTTTGTTTCGACATTATGAATATTATATCATTAATTATACGCTACGAGATCAAAACGTATACCACACGATAATCATGATGGTCGCGTGTTTTTTTTATGTTAAAAATGTACATTTTATACATTTCGTGTTATAAAAAAAAAACAACTGTCGATTATAGTATAGGGGTTTAGATTATATTTTAAGGGCGTTTTTCCGTGTGAATATTATTCGTATTATACCGATAAATGATAATTTACCACTCGGTTATATTCTAACTTGTCGAAATATATAAAAAATACAGTAAATATATTATATATTATATAAGTAGAAATTATGTAATCTCAGCGTGTAATCTTTTGGCGGAAATTACATTTTTCTCTCTATTGAATTACTGCTTTTCTTTTTGTTCGGCTCACTGCCAAAATCGTATTTTGAGTACTCTATTGTCGGGTAGATTATTAGTATAAAATACATAATACATAAAGGGTATCTGGGTGTAAGTGAAATAAAATGTCACCAGGAAAATACGCTATAATGGACAAATCGCAGACCGCAGATTAACTTTTTTCGTTTTTGACTTGATTTATACGATTTGTTATTATTTTTTTATTCTTTTCTTACACTTGCTATCCAACCGGATTTTAAAATTTAATACCTGCATGCATAACGATAACGATGATCTATTTTTATAAAATATTCTAAAATTAAATATAAATATAACTCAAGGAGATGACTGTTAAAGTAATTGATTTGTATGTGCGTGATGTAAAACGCGTATCCAACAACTCCCAATAATAAGACCAATTTTAATATAATTTAGAGAAAAAATAAAAATGGTTACAAATAATAATAATAATAATAATAAAAGTATTTTTATTTGAACAAATACTTATCATTTTTCAGTTATATTAAATGATAATTATAACAAAATGTCAGTCAAATTACGAGGTTTTATTTTTTAAATTTAACTAATGGCATTAACTGTATTCAAACAAAAATATTAATACGCATATATTTGTTAATTATTCTGATAGTTCATAAAATGATCAAATATAATAATATATTTTTGAGCTACGAGATATAAATATAATCGTAGATAATATAGTTTTAAGTATGCTTTATATATTATTGATTGTCCATGTTTATATAATATACAAATCTGTTCGATTCATTAATAAAATCATTATGTATTATCATGAAGATAAAATATTTTTAGAATTTTAATCATTTTGTAAAAAAGAGCTGCAAGTTTCTAAGCCGATAATCGTGTTTTTACTTCCAGACGACTTTTTATTCAATGTCTTGTCACGTAGAATTTATGTCCACCATTTCGGTGTAAAGTTTTCTTATACAAGTTTCGTTTCAATACATTAGTATAGTTCCAAAATGCGTGTGTGTATATTGTATATATATATATATACTATGAGTAATGATTTAAAAAAAAACTTATAAGTAAAAAAATAAATAAAAAAAATGACAATAATAATCGAAGTACCTCCGACGATTACCATTATACATCAATTCAATATCATAAATGATAAATGATTGAACATTTATTCTTAAGTGTATGACGATCAGATATTTTATGGTTTTAGATTTTTCTTCTCTTATGTCTTTTATAATATTTTTCAGATGTTTATAGTTTTAAAAACTTAGGCGATTGTCTTTTAGATTATGAGCGTAGCAAGGAATGGTTTGGTTTTACTGTGATTTGAGTTTTTTGACGTCTGTGACTATATAGGAACATTTTTGTGTATTGCTGGTTGGTGCATTGGGAAGGCCAGTTTTCGGTTTTTATTGTAGTTTTATGTATCCTACCTTCCCAAATTTCCACCTTAACAGCACCCTTTACCCACGGTGCAAACTGTAAAGTGTAATAGGCACTGCGAGGTATATCCGGTTTTTTTTAAAAAAAATTGTATATTGTATACGTTAAAAACGTAGGTATAGGTTAGGCAGGTATGTGTATAAATTTATAATTTATTATAATAAAGGTGGCGTTTAAATAATTGATTAAAATTAATGTTTGTATGTTTTATACATAGAAAATGTACGAACGGTAAATACAGGCGTGTTGACGTATTATATTACTGGGAACAAAATAAAACCCCTTTTTTGTAAATGAATCAAGCAAAAAATGTTTACGTATGAACAAATATGTACAAAACACCAAAACCACGTAATATTTGACATAAATTGATGCGAATGCGGACAAGTTCGATTTATAAATACAGTGTATTTGTGATAAAAAAAAAAAAAAAAAAATCACCATTTATTTATTTTGTCTGTCCGTATTTACGACCGGAAACTTTTATACTGACGTCTGATTGTGTACGGGGTCTTTGTTTATTTTATTTATTTTTTTGTTTATCTACTACGATAATAATACTATTACTTCTGTATAATATAGTTGATATTAATAACAAATAAGTGTTCTATTTTGTTTTACTATATTTTATATGCGTGTATGAAATGTTGACTGTGTACGTACATACAAACGAGAAATAAATACTGATTGGCAATAAGTCGTCCTCCGGAATTAAGTTTTTAGTTTTGACAGTTGCGTTTGAGTTAACAGTAAACAGGTATAGCAGTATAATAAATATATATTGTATAATAGGTTAGGCGAGGTCAATATTTTTTTATTATTATTATTATTATTTTTTTTAAACGTATTTCATTTCCTCGGTAAATTATTATAAGTATTGGTTTATTTATTTTTTTTAATGTGCCTTTTTTTTGTGTGTCTGTAAACAACTTATCTACGAAAAATCTTGTTTCGATCATTGACTCCGGGTTTGATTTCTGGTATCGAGTAAGTTTTGTCTAGTCGGTGCATGGGGGTGGTCGTTTTTTGTGTTTTCATAACAATGGTCAGAAAACCCGGAATATTTACACAATAACAATTAGGTACTGTTATTTTTTGTTTTGTTGTTGTTGGTATTTGGTGAAAAAATAATCGTAGGGACCGGCAACTTTCACCGAATATATATATTAACACTTTCTAGACGCGATGAAATTTTTTTTGTCAGCGACTTACGTTCAAATTTAAGTCAATATTCGTTATAAACACGAACAATTGTATGTAATACTATTTTGTAGTTACAAACTAATACAGTTTTCACAGTTTAAATTTATTCGAATATTTCTAACCGAATTTGGCACAGGAACGGTATTTTGTCATATATGAATTAATAATTTCACTAAATAGCCCATCTTCCCAAATTTCCCACCTCACAACAGTGGCCCATCCACAGTGCGATTTATGTCGTTTTTGTATTTATACGATTCGCTGTAAATACTTGTATACATTTAATTTCGTATTCGTCGAGTATATTATAATTCATATGTATTACTCTTACGAGCTTTATTAATACATTTTCACTTGTGTAGGTAGTTTTTCCGAGGAAATAATATATAGGGTGGTTTTAATCAAACAGTAGTGAAATATATTAATTCCGTCGAAATGCACCCCTAAACCTATTATATTTGGCGCAAGTATTAAGCTAAGTAATTGTTGTTATATATCTTGCTGGCTTTTAATGTCGACTAAAGACGGACTTACAAATACGTAATCTTAAAAGGAATATACAAATAAATTGAGTGCTATTAATAGTAGTAGGCGGGCAGGTATAGGTAGGAAGTAATTTGTATTATTATTATTATTTTTTTTTTTAGTACTATGTCGATTTGTTGTCAGATTTATGATCTGTACCCGACCGACGACTACAACAGATCACGGTCTTGACGAGTTTATTATTTAAATTTTTTCGAAAATTAGGTTCTTATTATAAACAATACATTTTTTATATAAAACATCGGCAACAAATCGATTATAGGTACCCCTTCCCCCAAAAAACTTTATGATGTTTTATAATTATAATAATGTTATGTATAATACTAAGTAGGTATAGGTAGGATTTTTGATTTATGAATTATTCATTGGCCTGGAGCTCGCAAAACGCCACGACCGTGCATACAAAGTAAATATTGGTCTCGCGTAAATTTACAATTAATTAATTAATAACGCGCAAAAGCCGGGGGGGGGAAAAAAGAGAAGAAAAAAAAAGAGTGCAGAACAAATTGTTGTGTATACACCCGGCGACCTAGATTTTTGCTCAATTAACAACCCCGTATATAAAAACTATATTATACAAATTACATTGTTGTGTAGAGGCTCGTTTTACGAGACGTTTAACGATATAATTGCGGCGGTGACAACAAGGCGGATGGGTGACATCCTTCAACCCCTACTTTTTGATTTGAATGGCAATTCGGAATTTCGTACTCTATTCCTACCCGAAAATATAGTATTAATAATATATTATAATTAATATAGTATTAATAATAATATTTATAATATAGCAATTTAAAAAAAAAAAACGCACCCCTTACCCTATGATTTTAGTTCTAGTCCCGTCCCGTCCTGTCAGCGCTTTTCTATCGTATAATATTCAGTTTATGCTCGGCGATGCCGTTTCTCGTTTTCCATATTATTTTGGATGCGAAATAACCATAATTATCGTAACCATTTTCGTTTTGGTTATTCTACATATATATATTGTGTTTTATAGTAGCGTATACAATACTCAATCGAGCATCGGGTCTCTGTAAAAACTTACTCTAGGGTATGAGCACCCCGAAGAAATAGTACTCAGTCGGTAGTCAAACTTCTTTCATTACAATATATACTTATTATAATTATATATTGGTGACAAATTGTATTTATGAAAAATTCGTCGCATGTTACACAAACACTATATTGTTTTAGGTATTATATATATATATATATATATTTTGCATTCTAACCAATGTAATGTGTGAATACATACATTATTGTTGTATAAATTGATAACGGCCCGTGGTATTCGAATTAAAAATACATTTGATATTCAAATATAAAATTATACGGGCAGAGGGAGAGTTGAAACCTCCGTTTTTGGTATGAATGTTCTTAGACGACATTCTGTAGGAACAGTATAGTTTTGAAACATTTTTATAACAGTATTTTTGGAATACGTAGTCGGCATTTTCCATCCCTCGATGGTTTTCGTCTTCGGAACGGCCCTGCTCGAGGGCACGTACTCGAATAACTTATAATCGTAATAATAAATAAAACTGTAACTCGGCAAATGGTAAAACGTCTGATTTTGTTTCGGCCCAATGCCATTGTTATCGCTAATTGAATGAAATAAAATAAAAAAGTACTGTGTGGGTATCGATTTTTTTTTTTTAGTAATGGTCCGGTGTGATAAAACTAAATAAAAATAACCTACCGGATCGTATAAAATTAAATAAATACATTTCAATAAATTATTTTCACGAAATTATTACTGTAGGTAATATTCCCAAGGTATTTATAGGTAAATACTTATAAAATTAATAAAATTGCAAAATTAAAAATAAATATTTATATAGACTGAGCCTACGCCTTCTTTATAAGCGGAAAAGGAGTATTCGGGAAGAAAATAAATTGTTTATGTTTTATCCGAGATAAGCGCTGATTTATCATGTATAATATCATAAATGACGTATTGAGTTATATTATTTATGGTGTTATTATTTATGACACACCCACCCGTGCTTTTCACGAAAAAAAAAAATACCATGCAAAATATCTTTTTTTTTCTTCCTTTTTTGTTTATATCAGTTGTTGTCAGACTATTTTCGCTTAAGGTCGTACTATGGATCTAGCCAATGATACGAAATTATTTTACGATTTTATTTTTGGCGTGTGACTACAAATATTTTTTTTATCACCAAGACTGACATGGTGTATACTAGTTAGTCATAACTCCTACACTAAATAGTGTTATTTCCTACAATCGATTGGTACATAGGCTTTTGCTAAGACGAGGACGTGCTATTCCCCTATTTAAGGGGTTGTGTAAAGGCAATTTTATTGACAAAAAAAAAAAAAAAAAAATGATAATTTATTAACTAAAAAAACGTTTCAATAAATTTATAAGTAGTGTCATTATCTTTAATGATTAATGTCTAAATATGAATAAACAAAAATTTTTACCGATAAACCGTTTCGCGCGGACTATAAACGTAATTAAAGAAAATCAAATGTTCTCCATAAAAAAGAATTTCTGTTGTGTAACGTTGGTTTTAATTTTCCGATATCACTACTGCAAAATAAGTTATTCGAGTTTAAACCATTTACAATTTTCAGTTTTTTAAATTATGATATGCATTAATAACAATAGGACGCCACACACTCGTCTGTTGTCTCCGTCTTACAAACACACGACAAAGAAACGTTGGTTCAACAGAACCAATATTGTGCTGTTAGTTTTAATATATTAGAAAACGTTTTAAGTATTATTACACTGTGATATATCGTATAGGTACTCATAACTCGCTTAAAAATTAGAACGTCGACAAATAACCAACGTACAAACACAGATGATAATATACTCACCTTTAAGTTTGATAATAGGCCAACGCACTCTAATGTTAAAACTAACAGTACAAATTTAGTTCTGCCGGACGCAAATTTGCTATATAATAAATGAGTATGTAGCGTTCTCACCTGCAATAAATATTATAAGGGACTACGCCAATTTTTTATTAGTTTTTTTTTTTTCATACACTATCTTAAATTCGGGTAAAAATCTGTTAAATACACGTACGTGTAGATGTTTTTATATATAGAGACGTGTTCAATAAATACCCAGATTAAAATTATAATAGAAAAACGGTTCATGTTTCGATTCGGTAAGATTAGTACACCGAAATAGACTAGAGATGATTTCTGCATAATTTTAGCGCACAATATCCAAGTCGTTAACTAAAAAAAGTCATTTACAGTGCGTGTTCAAATTAAGACGTGTTGTATAAAACCGCAAATTCACGATGGCTATAATATTACGGAGCAACGCGACTGTATTAAATTTTGTATCGAAATCTGTAAATATGGGATGACTTTTGAATTTATAAAGTTGGCTTGATAATTTCTTATTTTTTCTCGAACAAAAGCATGAAACGGTCGGCATTGGTTGTTCGGGACGTTGAAGATCGCACAGGAAGTTGGTCATCTTTTCAATGAAGGGTGTCCCAGGCTTCGTTGAAACGTCTATGAACCGTTGAAAAATTACACGAAATTGCTTAAAGCCACATTACCTTCAAAAGTCAACTTTATCAACTCAAAATACTCCTCGGCATGTTTACCGATTTTGAAATAAAATTGAATATATTTTTTTATTTTTTTTTTTTGACGTTGCTCAACCGCTGAAATCGCTATATTTTACAATCCGTCTAACTTTGAACACGGCATTGTGAACGACCGATTTGATATAACGGCTTAAATACCGTGCGCTAAAATACTGGAAACCATCTCGAGTTAATTTCTGCGTTATAATTTTTAGTCCGGGTGTTTGTTGTACACACCTCGTATGTGGCCCAAATATTCTATATATTTTTTATTCTTAACTACTCCTCTTTGTATGTAGTTTGTCGTTTACACGCAGGTATTTTAAATCGTCACGGTTATTTTTCGAATGCCACGGTCGCGTTCGAATATTATTAATATATTATATGCATCGTGTTTTCAACGTAGTCGCGTGTCAATTTGGAATCGTCTTTTACCAAAAAAAAAAAAAAATAAATAAATAAAAAATAGACAAATAAATAAATAATAGTATAGCGATGTAGGTCGAATTATAATACTATATTATATACATATATATATATATATATATATAGTAGGGCCGTGTGTTTGGCATAGTCGTCTGGGCGCGATTAAAACGTGTCTTGTTTACGAAACTTTTGCGAGCCGAGTGTATTATAATATTATACAATACGCGGCGGCGGTGTGTGTGGCGTCGTAGAGGGCGAAGATGGAATCGAGTTGATTTTTCTCGTATCGTATAAAAAGGCGCGGCGAAGAGACTGGAAAAGGAGGAGAGAACGACGACACTAGTGCTATTTATTATCTTATGAGTTTTGACGACCCCCTAGCTTCCGGGCACAACTCTTGTGTGTATGTGTGTGGTTTTTTTTTTTTTTCTTTCGTTTATTGTGTCGAGTCGTCTACGTCATCATTGTTTTCCACACACACGAATCGCATTTATGACTGTGCTATTTTCGTGTTACGTGGGCAAACTGCGTAACTCCGTTTGTGGTCTACGGCCGCCGCGCTGCTCTGTTCAACAGAAAGTGTTATTTATTTGTTTGTTTTTTTTTTTTTTTTTTACCCTCTGATTTTCTTCCAGAATAATAAACTGTTTTCTTATCCGCGACCGAACCGCCAATACAAAGTCAAAAATACTGACATATATCGCATCACGGGTGGGCCACCGTCGTAGGCGAATTAAATTTATATCCGTATACGCAACGGTAAATCGATTCCAACGTCTGACAATTTTTCGTTGCCAACGAAAAACGATACTGAACAAAGTTCAACTAATCGTGTTTTGAAAGATTTTCAACACAATTTTCATTTTAAACGGTTATAAAACAGAGTTATTAACGTGGTAGCCATTATACCGTAAAAATGTTTTCAATTCACTATTAAGCCGATACAATTTACGACGGACCTCGTGTCAAATTTTCATGAATTTTCTGTTCGGTCAAAATAAGTTTTATTCGATTAATTCGAGAAGAAAAAAAACCACTCGAAACGCCTATTAAAACGCTCCAAAAAAAAAAAAAAAACCCAACTAGATTAAAACTATTCTGTCTACTTTCCGGGTAATATTATTTTCCGATCATGCTCGTTCGTTGTTCGTTTTACTCGCTGGATTTCCAACGTCAATTATTTTCTAGAAAATTCTTGGGCCCCGATATATAATAATAATTAGCCGTTATTCGCGCGACGTGCGGACGCGTCGTTGTCGCCCAATCGCTGTTCCGTACGGAATATCTTTGCCTACATATTTTTTATTTTTTGTTATATCGCCATATCGAGACTAGGCGGCCGTGCTCTTAATCGGCTACGATTGTTACGCACGCCCAAAAGTAGTCCGATATAATATTAACGGCAACAAAGACACGTTTACGCTCTATATTAGTATAACAATATCGTTATTATATTATTACCACCGTGCAGTGTGCGGCGCGGGTTAGTTATGGTGTGGCCGTTTTCCGCGCGACGATAATTCGCAAACGGCGAAATTATCGATCATTGTGTTTTACGTTCGTTATGCGTCCCGCCGTCGCGTCGACGACGGCCGCACTATACTCGCGGGTATTTTTCTACGACCGTCTCGTATAAAATAATACGATACGATATCTCGCGTTTTATTATGGATATTATTTATGACTGTGTTGCTAATAATATATACAGTTACGGCGCGGACTATATTTTTATTTTAATCGTCGAAAAATTCGAGAAAAAAAAAACCCAATTCCATAGGTGTATTTATTATAAATAATCTCTTGCTCGTTCGTTGTTCCGTATCGTATATAGTTAATATATATACGATACTATAATATCGATATATTACGGTTGTAATAATAGTATACCCGGTGTTTCTTAGCATTTTTAAAAATGTTACCACCCCGCTCGAAGAACAAAGCCTCCCATGTGAAAATTCCGTAATTAAGGGTATGGGAAAGACAGCGGCGTGTCCGGGAATTTTCAACGGGAGGGAAAGATTCTGGAATAATAATCGTGTTGAATTGTCTTCTATCCTAACACGACAATGTGAATTTTTTAAACCGGATCCGAATAATGTCAATTTGTGTTTAACAAATCCGAGCTTTGCCTTTATAACTCGACTAATATATATATTTCAAGATTATTTTAAGATATTTCAGGTTTCAAGATTAAATTACTAAATAAATACTAATAAATGTTGAATTCGTAAGCCAGTGAGGACGATATATTACTCATAACCTCCCCCCGGAGGGTCACCGAAGATAGAGGGGGGGTTATATCTGGTCGATTTCTTGATGTCTCGATTATATCGTTTTCGATTATTCGAACCAGAGACATTTTTATAATTCCGGCGACTCCCCCTCCCCGCCCCTCCGTGTAGAAAACTACTGATTTAGATAATTTTCAGTTATTATTTTTAGACCAGACCATGCAGAGCTTTTCTTATGAGAAAACACGCTCCCCTCACCCGGGGAGGGGCCTATATCGTCCCTGTTGAGAATCTCCGGTTTAATACTCTACGTCGATAATATAAAATTGTATTACTATCGTATACTTTGTTGGAACTGCAATAACAGCAATACTATATATGATTACGAGTAAACTAACAACAATGCATTTCAATTGCATACGGTATACGGAGAACAATATAATAATAATATTTAATTATGAAAGTTATTTGTATTGCTACGACGGTCAACAACTAAAATATTTCATATACGGTGATTATCAGCACGCGGGAAGTTAGTTTTATCGATTTATCCAAGTATATATAATATGAAGTTTAATTGAAATATTGCGTCATATATTTATGACAAAATTATATTTAATACATACAATTGTAGGGGAGTTTTCGAACACAAACAGTTTCTTTTGTATAATATTTACGCATGGTTTTTTTTATACAACTATATATTATAATAGTTGTATGTTTTTTTTTTTAAATTTTTTTGGTTGCAATTCCTTATCGTATATTCAAAAATGTATTTATTTTATCGCTGCACGCAGTATGAAGAAAAATATTCAGATAAACGTAGTAAACGATAATATTGTGCGTGTGTGTTTTTTTTTTATTTTTAGGATCGATCATGTTTCACGTGCGCCGGAGACCGGCCGATTATCATCCCAGAAAACGGAAAAAGAAACCGACACACAAATGGAACCAGCAGAACAGTACCAGCGAAATGTTGGAGTATCGGTACGAAGACGGTTTGGACAGACTGCCGTTCTTTTTAGAACTTACTGTCGGTGAGTTATTACTTATACTTGTATAATACTATTCTTGCACGTAGAGACGAATTTAGGGGGTGGAGATGATTGCGTCCCCGGTGGTAAATTTTGGAGACCATATTAATATATATATATAATATTTGACTGATAAAAACAAAAAAAAAAATAATAATAAAATTATTATTATGGTTATTATTTATCTCGATACATGTTTTGATAATACCGGGACATAGAAAATGAATCGTGGTCCGAGTTATTACCCCGAGTTTATGTACTCGTAATCACAATTATTATTATAGATGATAGACGCGCTCATAATTTATTTTTCTTATGTACTTACAAAACTATTTGTTTTGTAAGTACGTAATGTATCTACAATTTCGTACTAATAAGTCTGTTAGTAACAAATATATCAAATACACTCGTGTGTATTTGTCATGTATACCCAATGATTTTTTTTCTGGCAAAAATGCCTACCTACGTCTCTGCGCTTATACAATAAATTAAAATAAAAAAAAAAATAAAAAAAATAATGATTATAATAATAATAAAAAAACCTTTCAAATTATTCCATTCGAATACTCGGTATAATATCGATCACCGTGAAAAGTTCGCTACGAATTGTTTTGCTAACAACCCGTCAATCAACCGCTGCACGGGCACATAATATAGTATATTACACCTATATGCGCGATTGTCTATATGGAAATGACGGCCTTGTCCGTCCCCTTATCTAAAATTATTAATATTGATAATATTGTTTTTATAATCGTTTTGGCGCTTATATATACAAACGTAATTGTGCGGGGAGGGGTGGTGGTTTATAATTTACACGTGCGATACGACGGGCACTCGTGTGGCGGGTAAATCACCGGCGAATATCGTGTCGCCCGCGGCAGATTTCGGATTTCCAATGAGATTATCGACAAAGGTCGACGGCTAAAAAAATATTTGCAAGGTTTTTCCAAAAGAGTTTTACAGATGACCAACAATAGTCGTGTTTATTGTACGGTATATCGTTTGAGAGGTGTCTTGTAATCGTGTAGTATTCCTTGATGTGCAAATGAAGACTTATTGTATTGTTCTGTAATGCACGCTGTGTAATAGATTTCATCATATACTATTAAACGTTTACAATTTTTCCCCGGGAGATTTACGAAGATTATCGTAACGATTTCCGCGATTACCGAACATTTGTTGTTACGTTGATTTCCGTTTTTGATTATCTACCCTCCGGTACCGTAGGCAATATTTGTCTTGGAAATCCATACCGTGCAATCCATTTCCACTGTTTTCAGTCTGCTTGTTTATTTGTAGCATATAAATATATTGCGAATTAATCAATCCATATCGCGTTAACGTTAATATTTATTCTCGCTGTTGGTATATTTATATGCTTTTGTCGATCAACCGCCCAGATAACAAAGACGTCGGCAACCGAAGCCCTACTATATTTTCACGGTCGCGAACCGTCCACAAGTTCGTTTAAATTTTCGTATGCACTTCGTTAGTTCCAAACAAATATGGCTTGGAAATATACGAAAACTATGGATGACTATATATATATATACACAATCTTTACTTGTAAGCCGACATATTCCGTACACGTTTTTATAGTCTACGAGCAAAATTTTACGATTTGTAACTATAATAATGGAATTGAGCATTGTTATAGCGACATTAATCAATTTTTAGGGTTTTTTTTTTTTGAAACTTGTCGCACATTTAAATAAAAATCTATACCTATATATATATTATACGATGCGTTATCGCCCTCGTGTAGACGGTATGGAAATGGTAAATCCCAAACGGTATCGAATCCATCCGAACGTGACGGAAGTGGGCTGCGAGAGACAGAATCAGCCCCTGAGTAATGCTCAATGTTTACAACTCAACGGTCCGAATATCCAACCACGGCACTGTGTGATCGCCCATACCGAAGGTATCGTAACCGTAACGCCCTGCAGCCGGGACGCGGAAACATACGTCAACGGACAGCGGATTTTCGAGACCACAATACTTCAAGTACGTATATGTTAATATACCTAATATTAGAACTCTGCGAGGGCCTATATTTCGCCCGGCCTGTTCCCCGATACGAATAGCCCCGGCTAGACCAAGTCCTATTTTTGCCATTTTTTTGAAGCTCGTTCCGGCTAATCGAAGCCCTATACTGTTCCCACTCTGATAAAACCCAAGCACTCCCGAATTTGAACTTTTAAAATGAACCCCCCCCCCGTATACATTCAACTCTTTTTACGAATATAATACAAACTGGGATGGACAGTAATCAGTTGCACGTATCACAATTACGTAATTCGGTTAATTTTGTAACTAGTAACGATTAATCAGTTACAACGGTTTCAATTAACTTTAAAATGTAACTGGTTACAATTTATTTTGTAACTTGTAATAAAATATACACGTAACCTTACTTACAAAAATCGTTTTGAGCCAATTATCATTTCAACTAACTATTCAAATAATTTTTTTAATTGTCATTTCTAAACAAATCCATAGAATAATAATTGAAAATATTGTAAAAATGTAATTATTTAATGTAATATAAAATTGGTTAATATTTGTATGTATTTTATTGGCTGACAACTATGTTTATTAATTAATTTTTTTTTCTTTCAAATATTAAATAATTTTTGTATAATTTGTAATTCAGTCATGTAACCTGCAACTGTAACTTGTCCATCCCTGAATACGAATAATAATTCACAATCGCCAATAAATAGTCAGGGAAATCACGGAAATGTCAGGGTTTTTGTGATTTTTACTGAAATGTCTGAAAAAATGTATTGCATACACTTATGCACTGCATGTGATTCCTGCCACGGGTGTATTAATTATTGTGAATTTTCGTCAAATATTTTTGGAGGTTTAAAAAAAAAAAAATAATAAGTAATAACTCGTTTTCAGAAATTTCGTATTATTATGCATTTTTTTTTTCTTTCCTGTCATTAATGTGTAGATGGACAAATTTTTAAATTTGCCTAAAAAATACGTATAAGTCAGGGAGTTTTAAAAAATTCAAACTCGTGGCAATCCTGTTACACGTAATCGTTATTTGCAGAACGGAGCGATCGTGAAATTCGGACGGTTGAACAACCTTCGGTTTTTGGATCCCTGTTACGACGAACGACCGCGGCCTCGTAATAACTCGCTGAGAAACGTCCAAGATTATTACGACAGGTAATAATGAACAACTTTAATAACTGTAATTTTTTAATCTGTCAATTGCAATTTAATCCTGAATATAACGACGTACCGTTGTTATGTTATAATATTACAACCGCTTGATTTTTATTTTACGTTTTTTTTTTTTTGTTTTTTTTTTTTTTTTTATTTGCATGCGTGCGCTTTCGGAATTTGGTTTTTCGTGTTTTGTTATGATTTTTTTTTCTTTTTTTTTTTTTTTTTTTTTTCTTACACTAAATTAGCGGGTCTGTAGACAACACCCAGCACTCTGCTGCTATGCAACAAAATTTTGAGACGACTTTCGACGTGGACGGTAATATTGAAACGCGCTCCACGTCTAGCCAAGGGAACAAAGACGACACTAGATCGCAGAGGTCGATCACGAGCAGCCGCGATGGCAATCGGTATAATATTGACAATATTATTATAAAAAAATAATAATAATAATCATTACCCCCGCCTCTTGTTAACTAACATATGTTATTATCACCGATTGTCGATAAACGCGCAATCGGTTACGGGGTTTTTTTTTTTTTTTTTTTTGTTTGTTTTTCCTCTCCATTAATACCGCCCAGAGACGGCACTATATAAACATAATACAGAGTGCTCTCCATAACACGTCTATTATTTATAAATCCGTTTTATAGATTGTCCGCCGTGTACGGCCGCACCGGTACCGCCCCGGCGGCGGATAATAATATCCTACCGTGCGTCCTGGAGGTACGCGAAGAGACCGAGGAGGCGTGGATTCACGCGGTCACGATGGACGTGGATCCCTCGACTCTGACGTTCAAACACGCTCCCGCCTATTGCCTGTACCTGTTGGCCAGATACAGGGCGTCCACTTCTTACCGGCCGGACGTCACGCCGCTGGAACGGGCCAACCGTCTGTCGTTGACGTTCGCCAAAGTCGCCACTATACTCTACACCATGATACAGGTGCGATAATAATTAATAAAGGCCGGCGGCCGGACCTACTAGCGGTGTGTAATGATTATTAGACGAACCGACCCGAGAGAATAATCGACGATACCGTATATGTATATTATTATAATTTCCTATAGTCGATTTAACCGCTACAGCGCGTTTAAAACCGCGGTTGTCCCGTTTTTGTATAGAAACAATAACGTAATAACTGATATTAAAAAAAAAACCCATTTACCCGTTTATTTAAAACCAGAACGCCGATCGCGGACTCTATCGGGCGTATCGTCTGTATAGTAAAAAATACCTCGTACCCCTTTACATCAAGGGAGGGTGTCGTCGGTCGGTTCACCTTATAAATCCACATACAACCGAACGATTATTATTACAATATACATTATTATATTTTACCGTTAACAACAACGACAAAACAAATCATATTTCTATACACAGGGAAAGCAAAACGATTTGACTTTGTTGTCGTTTTGGCTGGCGATCGTGACCGAATTAAGGCAGTTTTTACACAGCGATCGTCATCTGTCCAACTTTCTGACAGAAACTATTGAAATGCTGCACGATACCCAACAAGCGGCCATGCGGTATATATTGCAATTATTTTTATATTCTGTATTAATTTTTGTATGATAAATGTTTTATGGTATTTTTAGATTTATCGTTGAATGCATTCTGGAAGAACTAATGGTAGTGTTACCCGATCTTTTTGCCGAAATCACAGATGCTGATAACGAACACTTACCGGCCAATTCGGTTTGTTTTATTTATTTAAATTATTTATTGAAACGGGACAGTCTCAAAACACAAGTAGAGGGAAATCATAGAATCAAAAGACAAATGAAGGGTCTGAGTTGGCAACGCGCATAAGGCGGAAAATGGGAAAGTAAGGAGAGTAGTTTGTAAAAGACTGCGGGACGAGGAACGATGGAGAAGAGCAGATATGACGAAGAGGAATTTTAAAAGAAAACTGAGATAATAATCAATTTTGCCAGACTGGACAAGAAAATAAGGTTACAAAAGTGACTGGATAAACATAACTTATGGAGGATAAAGGAGTCATCATCGGCAGGATTAAATCGGAAACGACTAAATAAAGAAACTCTGGACTCAATCGATCTTCATACTGCCGCCGGACGACGAAGAGTACAAAAGAGACATTTGATTGGAGGAAAGAGATGGAATTGTTGAGAGGTGCGGTTAATGAATACCAAAAGTTTGAGAGCTTTGCAGCAAGGTAAATTTCGATATGTTTGAGTAGGTAAGTGTAAAACTACACACAGTGGTGCCGGAATTGATCGCTCGGTTATTTAGGCGGTAGATGAAAATTGTAAGAGTATAAATGCGGGAGAAGGTTATGACGAAGCACTTGGATATTTTAAGCCTAGGAATTTGTCTCAGGCAAACGATAGATTTAAATCTTACTGCAAGAGGAAAGAAACGTTTTATTATAATTATTATTCTTATTAATAGTATTATTTCGGTACGGATGAAACATTTTATTTTCCTTACTCGTTTTCCATCTTTCATTCAGTTTTTGTTTAATTAGTGTAATTTTAGCGATTCGGTTATAAAGTACAATCATTATTTCGTATAGATTGTCAGCAAACTGGGCATTATGATGACTACACTTCGGGAAGGTCGCGTAAACGCATCCCTGACCATTCAAATTTATAACCAAGTATTTCGTTTCATTAACGCTTGGGCGTTTAATCGTTTAATTACCGCCGATATGGGTTATTTCACCCGTGCGTGGGGTGCGGGATTGAAGTCGCGTATCGGGCGCCTTCAAGCGTGGGCCGAAAGACAGGGATTAGAAGTGTCGGCCGATTGTCAATTGGCATTAATTTCGCAAGCTGCAGATTTGCTGCAGGTAAGTTGTTTGTAAATGTTTGAAACAAACAACACGTGTTTTACACAATATGCTCATATGTTGTTGTTTTGTTGATTAGGCGCCAAAATATACAGGTGAAGATTTGGCAAGCATTACTTCCACATGTTTCAAACTTAACTCGCTCCAGCTAAAAGCCTTGTTGGTTAAATATCAACCGGCACTCGACGAACCAAGACTGCCCCATGAACTCATCGATAATGTCGTGCGGGTATGTTTTTCGTTATAAATCAACAGCCAAACGAATTGTGAAAAATAATGTTGCCATAAAAAAATATATTTGTACCGGTAAATTAGGTTGCAGAAAACTTGGCCGACGAATTGGCTCGATCGGACGGCCGCGAGATACGCCTGGAAGAAGAAGACGAACTCATGATCACATTCGTACAGCCCGAAGAAGGATTCAGTTACGAAGTCGCCAGAGGTGTTCCTCCGGGTCTCATCGAATTTATTCAACCTCTTCAACAGGCTGGCATGTGTCGACTGACACTTCATTCGAACGCGTCCGGTTTATGGACAGTGTACTTTTTGCCGAACGTAATAATACTTGAGTTTGTTATTGAAAGGAATGCGTGTTGTAAATTATTATGTGCATTTTAATAGGCCCGAAGTCCAAGTGCCTTAAGTAACAGAAGTGGCGGTTACTCAATGCAGGCACCCGAGCCCGACATACAAACAATACGCTTACACAAGTCCAACAACGGAATGGGTCTGAGTATTGTGGCGGCAAAAGTAAGTTGTTACTTTGAGTTATTATCAGTAGGTATTAAATTATTATTTTTCTAACAATTTTCAGGGGGCTGGTCAAGAACGATTAGGTATTTATATCAAATCTGTTGTCAAAGGAGGTGCTGCCGACGCGGTTAGTTAAATAATAATACGTTTTGCCGACCAACGAATAATAATATTGTATATTTCAATCAAAATAATTAATAATTTATTTTTATCAGGACGGAAGGCTACAGGCGGGCGATCAACTGTTAAAAGTCGACGGACAAAGCCTCGTTGGTATTACCCAGGAAAAGTAAGTATCTTTATACTGCGCTAATCGCTTTCGGTTTCATTTACTTAAAATAATTTAATCAGGGCGGCGGAATATTTAGTGCGCACTGGACCAATAGTGACATTAGAAGTAGCCAAACAAGGTGCCATACATCATGGTTTGGCTACATTACTTTCTCAGCCTTCTCCCGTCATGACTAGAGGTAAGATTTTATTACGTTATCGATTAAAATATTATATTTATCTAACAAAATGTGTGTATAACTGGGATGTTGAATAACAGAGCTTCTGTTGGTGATCTGAGAAAAAAAAAATAACCCATTCAGACAATTTAATACATCTAATAACGTGTGTCTAAAATACTAACTAGCTTTTAATTAAATAACAACACGCTTGTGAAATTAGGTATTCTTTTTTGGCGTTGGCGTTTATCAACAATTCATATATCTACACGCCACTATTTCGTCTAAATATTCAAAAGACCACGAAATTAATTTTGAATACTCATGATTGACATTACATTAATTAATTTACGAACTAAAAACCGCCCACTGTTAGATTTCGTCCGTAGGGAAAGGCCGGTATCTGATTATCAACCCCGTGCGAAAGCTAAAATTCCGCAAAGCAGTATATCCATGCATGACATACACGAGTGTAGCGAAGAAGAGGTGATAACTACTTGGATGTCCGATGTACTATCTCTATCAGGTGAATTGTGTATGGGTTATAGGTGATGATGGTGGTGGTGGTAATGGTGGTGGTGTTGGTATTGTTGATAGTACAAAATACGTAGTCTGCAGAGATCCCATGCAACCTCGCTTTGGTCACATGCCTTCTTGTAAACCTCAATCCGATTATCTGTCGGTGCCCGACGTTCGTAAGAAATGCTATAAGATACCACCCGAAAACGAGTTGTGCCTGTGCGAAGACATTTTCCAGCAGCATCAAGCCAAATTGGTCAATTGTGACATGGAAGACGCGAGTGCCGTTGAATCGTACAAAGAGCCGGCGATTAGCTGCGACGAAGAAAACGTATGCGACGAGTGTTATTGCGATGGCCATGGTAGTGACGGTCATAACGATGACGGTGATAAGTCGACCGAATCGTCGTCATTAGAGGCCGTCGGCGACGAAGAAGACCGGAAAGGCGGCTTGGCGGAGGCGCCGAACGTGGCACTAGAAGTGGTCAGCACCGGCAATAGCGGACAGTTGACGGAAAAACTGACGGCCGAAGAACGCGAAAAAGTGCTCCGTGAACTGGACGACATCTTAACCGGAAATTTTCTGACCAAAGTCCGGCGGTTCAGCCAAGACGTACAGTCCGATTCGAGCGACGATCCGCACCGAGTCGGCAGCGTCGGTCCGCCGCAGCTGACCGCCGCCGCCGCGGCCAGACTCCGGGGCAAACGTTCCAGTTCGTTGGACACGGACGAGATCGTCAATTACGGTAAAATGGCCGACCTCACCAGTAGGTTCTCGAGACTCGGTGAAACCGACATGATTGTCCCGAAACACTACTGTTCCGTACCGAATTTTTTCCGCCAGTCTTCCGTCCATCGTTACCACGACGACGACGGTGATGATAACGACGACGACGATGACGAAGAATCGTCTTCCGGTGGCGGTGAAGTAGTTGGCGGCGGTGGCGTCGCCGGTAGTAGCGGTGACGATTACGAAGTCGTCCGGCAGCCCATTCGGATAGTGTTCATAAGACCGATGAGCGTAAGCGACGACCGATTGAATCGCCGAGACAGCGCAGACGAAACCTCGCCTGGCGTGGTGCTGACCGAAGTCATGAGCGACGGCGAAACCGAAGTACGCCGGCGGACGTCGAACGCCGCGCAAAATCGACGGCGATCATTCCGAAAGAGCACGGCGTTTGACAGTTCGTTGAGTTCGATCGACGGTGGCGGTGGTGTTGGAGATTGCGGAGAAGGCAGTAGCGAAGGGGCGGCGCGTTACCGGAGTCTAGGGGGTGAATGGAAGAGCTCGGCGGCGATCGACCGCTGGCAACCCGACCCCGAGGAAAGAAACTACTGCAAGAGCTCAGACACGGTGTCCGTGTCCAATTTGGGCCGGTCGCACAGGCGCTATTCCAGCGTAGACGTATACGAACAGGTGAATAACATGTTTCTGGACGTGGAAAAGACCGAGAAAGAGTTTCGGGACGGGCTGCTGGCCGAGAAGAACCGGCGGCACGAGGCCATCCGTGAGTACCTGGCGAACAAGGAGCTGCTGCTGATGAAAATGAAGTCGGCCAGCGTAAGCGGCATACTCCGGTGGAACCAAGATCACCAAGACACGCTCGTAGACGACGAGGACCCGATGCTGCAGCAGCCGCCCACTGTCTGGGAAACGGGCGGCCGCCGTCAGGAATCGCTGCCACTGCCGTTGTCGTCTTCGTCGTCGGGGAACGAGGACGATGACCGGCCGCCCAAAGACGGGTTGCGCCGGGTGTTGCGCACCGGATTAAAAGGCAGGCGGATTAGAAGGTTAAGAAAGTTAGATTCGAGGAGTAGCGGCCTCGCGCTGGCGGATCTCTGGCGCATTAGTAAAGACGAACCGCCGACAACGACGACGTCATCGTCGTCGTCGTCGTCGTTGTTGCCACCGCCGCACAGTACAGGTTGTTCGTCTGCGGAACCGCCCGATAATCGTAATAATATTACGCTGTGAGCACCGACAAACACTCGTAAAAAAAAATTTATAGAAAACCGCTTTTGCCGCTTTGGTATATAAAATTGTACACTTATGCATGTAATATATAGCTTTAAGCGTAATAGCTTTGCTTAATGTCTGCGTGACGGTTTTTTTTTCAAGGTAGATTAGAATAATATAATTTTAGATTCCGAACCAAGCGAGTAATGTATTGGTTTAATGACGTTTACACGGTACAAGACCGTTCTTTGATTAAACCGATTTTATAACGAGTCTTAATATTTATTTATATATATATATATAAAAATAAAAAAAAATCGCAACGTTTTAGTATCTGGACCATAATAAGACCCGAATTTATCACTACAATAAAATCGATTGTTTCGTTTACATGTAGAAAAATTACCAACCGATTTTATTGATAAAGCCGATTAAATCATATGTCCGATCGTCTTTAAAATTAAAATGGTTTAGATTGCTGTTAGGTGTTTACTTGATGCATGATGATTAAACCGCCTTTAATTGTGTGTAAACGTAATATATGATGCGTGCTTTTTCTCCCTGTCTTTGAACAATTTTTCTACCAGTAATCTCGCTCCACTTTTCGAGTTTACTGTCTAATCATATTTTTGAATTTTATTATAATAATAATCTGTAATCACCACTCTAATCTGTAACTTTTGGTTAAGAATTTTTCATTACGATTAGATATTATTATAATGCGATTTTTTTTAATAATATTAGAGTTTACAATTTACCTTAGTATACTATTTTTTTTTTTTTTATATAAACACATTTTGTGTTATTTTTTCGTTTGAACTTGATTAGTGATTAGTGCACTAAAACATAGAACCCTCCTAGCGTTTTTTTTTTTTTTTTTTTATCGATTTGGTGCGCCGCCGAGGAGATCAGTTATTGATTTTCGTCGCAGTTTTCTTAACAATTGAAGGAAAAACTTTTTTTTTTTAATGTAGTGACTATAGTAGGGAAATAATAATCTTATATACAGAAAGTGATTACCATTATTGGAAGAAAAAAAAAAATATACCAATTATATAGTTTTACACTAAAGTCTGAAAATGTATATAATTTTAATATCTAATCAACATTGTATATCGTAATTATTGTTTACGAACAATTTATCTTTATCTGAATAGATTTTTGGTATTTCATATATTTCTAGATAAATTTTAATTACCCGTGTCTCAACGCTGAAACTGGCTATTTATTATTATTATAACACGCGTTTTTCAAAACTGCATATTCAGTTTTTTGTGTTTTTTTTTTTTCTCTAAATATTTGACGCTGTATATAATAGTATTGTAGATACTTATATACACACTCATGGTATAAAAACTCCGACGATGCAAATTCAATTACCACGTACGCCCGGAGTAATTACGTGGAAAGTAAAAAAAAAAAAAAAAAAAAATGTTTAGTTGGCAATTTTTCACCGTTTAACAAACATGGTTCCGTCCGCTACCGTTTGATAATAATATAATAAGTCTGATATAATATACGCCCCTAATTATTGTCGACGGACAATATTTTTTTTTTTTTATAACGATTTGACCCTTTCGGTATCCATTGCAATCGACACGCATTTTTAACCATCATTATTTGTTAATCCTCATTACCGGTGTAATTATGGTGTGAAAGGGGGGGGGGTGATAAAGACTTTTCTTTTGCTTATGTTTAGCGAATACCTTACTAATGTACTATAATTAAATTACTGTAGGCTGGTTATAAATGTTAAAATGTAGTAAAAAATAAAAAAAACCAAGTCAACTTTTATCGCCGATTAACGGTAAGCTATACCGGTTACCTTTGATCGTAAAATAATTACTATTTTACCGTTGTGCTGTGCATGGTATGTTGATTGTAATTATAGTACTCCATCCCCTCACCGATCAAATTCCTAGTTACGCCACTGTATATATCATTTACACGCTAAAATGATTGTAAAACTTATATATATTACTCGGGATATTTTCAAGTGTATATATTAGTGTACATATTCAGTCACTTTTTTAAATTTCCCTACGGTCATAATGCGACAATGGACTGTCCGAATTTTGGCGGAAATGGATACAAGTAATTCCAAACCTTATTTTATTTTAACAGTTTTATACAATTTGATTCCCTAATTCGGGACTGAGTGACAAAATAAAAAAAAAAAAAAAATACAAAAAATTACTTGTATGATACCTTTACGATTCTTTTTTTTATTTTTATTAAATACAAGATCGTTAGGATTAGGTTGGATTAGTTGATTCAATAAAAATAAGAATTATTCACCTGAAAAAATAAACGAAATAATTATAAAGCGATCGATTTTCGATTATGCATTATATTTATAAATCATTGGAAATATTGGGCATTTTGAAAAACTAGAACTTTATTTCGTTTGACTAATCGTAGGATTGACCTTTTTGACAGTGTACAAATGCGCAATAATGGAACTTTAAAAACAAATTGTCAAAAGTTTTCACAAAGCGGAATGAACTATGCAAACTAATCTAATTAAAATCCCGTTCGAATTAACTACACACGCGTTTTATTTTACCTACTAACAAATTAACGAAAATTAATTAGATAGTATTTAGCTATAATATATTATGATTACTAATTACAGACAATATGTAATTATTTTTAAACAAATTATATATATATGCTTATAAATATTTTGTGTGTAGTGGTTTCATAGGATTTTTTTTTTTCATATATGAACTTTTTTAGTTCAATACACGATTAATTGTCAAACATTGCTCAGAATTGGTTTTTATTTTTAAATATTATATTTTTATCGAGCAAAAATTGTACAATGTAATGGATTTATATCGTGATGAACTGTAAAAATAATTTACGGCTTAGTATCATTATTATTATTATTATTCGTTTTTGCCGTGTGCTATTCCACAAGAAATACGATTTGATTATCGAAACGACATTGAATGACCAAATTGTGATAGAATTGTGCATAACATATATTATAATTAGGGCTGGGATTTCGATGCACTTTGAATTCTATTCTAAAGCTTGCTGTGCGATGCCCTTATTATCACAAATCCGTTTCATATACTTCTGAATGAGAATAAAAATGTTTATTTTGCATTTTTTTTATTTTACAATATTTTAGGATTTTAGTGGGCATTTTTTGAGTTTTTGTATCCAAAATTTGAATTAGAAATTTCATTTTAAGATTTTTATACCCAAACATGATTTTTTATATAAATATAAATAGTATAATATATCAAACTATTGAGTAGGTACTCATATTATATTAACGGACAATAGTCATATCGAAACCTAGATAATTTTTTTTCAATTTTTTATTAAAATTATTAATAATTGACACATATTTAATGCATTATTTAGACATATCAGGGAATATTTTAAAGTTTTATAAGGCATTACATTCCCAGCTCTAATTATAATATTTATTTAGTTTATTCGAATATTATACGTACACGGTTTTTACGGCAATTTCCATCATTTTTTTTTTTTATTGATACCTTTTGTGTACTTCATGTATTATGTATGTTCTTGTCGATTTTCGTCAATTATTTTTTTTTGAGGTGTATTGTTACTTATTTTTTACTTTTTCATTTTCTAATAGCATTATCACTCATCAATTTGTTTTAAAAGAAATTTGTCATTGATGCCATCGGTTTTCTTGCACAATTCCCTAACCGTTAATTGAATTAGCTTTGAAGTGATCGATGACTAATTTCCATAGCTCGTAATTTTTCGAGGTATCAAAAGCAGGTGCACGTTTTATTATTATTTTTTTAAATTATATTTTCATTTCTATCCATATCAATGCACGTATTATTAATACTATCAATTATTTATACAGTTGGGTTTAATGAAAGAGTATTGAATTTATATATCCACACAAGGTTAGAGCCTATGACATTAAATCATTTCTTTTTTTATGAATTAATTTAAATGCAACTGCTCTAAAAAAATTAATTGATCGCATAATTTAAATTTTAAAATTGAATACATGTCGTAATATCGTACTGCGCAAATATATTATTCATTTTTCATAATATTGGAAAATTAAATTTAAAATTGATATTGTGTCGTTTAATAATCCAAATCGTAATTAGAGTCATATTCTTTGTTTCGAGGGACATTTTTATTTAATATAAAAAGTCGAAACTAGATAATAGAGAAGAGTAAGAATTTATAATCAAATTTTGAGCTTCAATTAAAAAATTTGTTCGTTTTAGCACGATATAATTATAGGATTAACGTCCACATTTAAAATAATAATAATACACTATTATTCTATATAATGTATATACTTTTGTTTTTTCGAAGTTTAAGTACTTGAATAGAACGCTATGTTTTTCCGTAAGTTAATATTTATAAATTAGCGTCTTTTGCTTTTTTTTTTTTTCCATAGAGTTGAAAAAGCTTAGGATTATTGTTGTGTAGTTGTTTGACTTTACGTTTTTTTTTTTTTTTTTTTTTTTTTTCATTCCGTTGAACGCTTAGTACAGTGATTTTTTTTCTTATACGATTCTATTTTTATACACATAAAAAACAATAACATTAACATTCTAATCATTGTATTAGGTCCTCGTCGTATGAGCGAACGGGATCTACCGTCTCGGGTGTTAAACGAACAACAAAACATCAGCTCCAGAGGTCCACCACCTCACCATCTGTCACAGATCCAAAGTTCAAAGTCAGTTCCTTCTCTCCACAGTAAGTTAATATCGTACACCAGAGTATTAAATGTTGTTTGTTATATTTCAATGTGTTTTTTTTTTTTTTTGTTTTTTATAGGCGTTGAAGGGGCCAGCACAACCATACCTCCCGTAGTGGGTAGACCGCCGACACAACACGAAGTATTTAATCCCGGATATAACCGCACTTCTACCACGTATAATCTTCAACAACAGAACACACTTAGATCTCGGTAAGACATTTGTAACCACTGCGCTTTTTGCGACGTACAAATTTTTATTATTATTATTATTATTATTGAATTTCGTTTCGCTTAGGTCTAGCCAAAATCTAAACGATCCTCGTTCGCACTCCCACATGACACTTCGTCAACCGTCCAATCCGAATCTCTTAAACGGCAACTATCATCCGGACCGACCACCGTCCGTGCACCCGAATGTATACCAGCCTCAACAACACCCGGCGTACGAACAGCACGTTCAACAACAGCTTTTGATGCAGCAGCAATTCAATAGTCCTACTCCGGAAGCGACCGGCGAACGTTTCTATCAAAATGTGAATCAAATATACAGAAACCAAGATCAAAACGGATATGGACCGTCCGGAAAAATGCCCAGTCCGCCCGACGAAAGGTCAGTTAATTCTTGAGGAACGTCGCGGTGGTGTACAGGCTGTAATAATTATTTGTATACGTTTGTTGTTTCCCAGAACTCCGAATCAATTGCAAAAGAGTTTCAGAGGATCGCAATCGTCGTTGCAGAGCAGACAAAGTTCCGACGTCGCGCAGCATTTGAAAGATAGACCCACGTCAGCGTATATATCCAACAAAGATTCGTACAATTTACAAAATCAGGTGCGCGTGTACATTTATCTAGTATTTTCTCGAGTCGAAATTTATTTAATATGTTTTGTTGTTATTATGAACAGGGAATGACTATGCGGTCTCAATCGTCACGGGACATGTTGAGACAGGACGCGAAATTGCAAGAGATGACAGAAGAAGTGCGCAGGCGAGAAATGAGATCCAGCGGAGTCATGTCTCCGCACCAGTACGCTACTCAACAGAGACCACCACCAAATAGAGCTCAGCCGCCATATCATGGTTATCAGGATACCAAGCCAACCCCGTATCTGGCAGATCAACTAAAACCACAACAGCTACAAGACATGGGTCGTTCTCCTCAGCAATATAATCAGCCGATGAGAGCTACGATTCCCGAGCCAATGCCACCCGCGTACAGAGAATCTCCTCCGCCACCTCCTCCGCCACCAACGTCCACTCATCCGTTGTATCAGACGAGTCCGCCTCGTAATGAGCCCAACCGATACATGGCAAGTGGAGGTGAACCACCTAGAGGCAATTTCTATCAAACGCCTTCAGAGCCGTCCAAGCAATACCCGTACCAGGGCACGAATCCTTGGCAGAGAGAAGAAAAAGAAAAAGAAGCGGAGCGTAGGAGGGAAGCAGCTAGAATGTGGCGCGATCAACAAATGAGTGAATTAATAGCGCTCGGACCCAACAGAACTGTTAGTCAAGAAGAACAACTGCGAGCTCTCAGGTTAGAGAAAGAATTCGAACGTAGAGCCCAAGAAGAGGGTGAAGATGATGATGACGATGACCAAGTAAAATTAATAATTACATTTTATTTAATAATGACTCGAATATTTTATGGTAAATATATTTGTTTTAGGAAGCAAATGAAAGAGTTCAGCAATTGATGAGAACTGCGCAACAACAAAGTGATAGAAGACCACCACCGGTGAACACAGTTCGAACCCCGAATAACAATAATTATAATTACATGAATGGTTCGTTAAGAGGACCACAACCATCTTCTAACGGGTAAAATATTTTTTTACTATAAATTACAGTGAATTTGGACTTAATCTTTTTTTTTTATTATTATTGTACAATAGAATCAGTAGTGATGAAAAAGAACGGTTAAGGAGACTTAAAGAAATGAAAACAAAACAAGTTGAAATGGAAGCTATGAGAGAAGCAGAATTAAAACTCAAAAGAAAGGTTTGTAATGTAGTTTAAAAACTACATATTAACTTGTTTTTTTAAAAATATTCTCCCATTGTGTTGCTTGTTGCAAAACATTAAAATGTTCAAAATTACAATTTATATTAGGTTCTGAGTATAGTGAAGAAGCTATTAGTATTACAATAATGTTTTGATTCACCTAAGACATTTTTTTTGGTTAACAAAAATTCTCTGATTCATTCATGCTATACTATAAAGATGTAATTTTTTTGTTTGGTTATTCTTTACTTAAAAAAAAAAAATTATTTTCAGCAGTTCATCTAGATAAAGCATTAAAAAAACTAGTAACAAGGGTCGATAAATTGGTATTATTTTTGTTGATTTCTGGGTTACCTTGGTAACAAAGGAAGAAAACACGATTAATACTATATCTTAAGAGACACTGGTGGGCCATTGTTATAGTTTGGAAGTTGGGAAGATAGGATATACAAAGTCATTTATGTTATAAACTTAGCTTTTTTTATTTCTACCTTACCAGCTTACCCAACTTTCCACGGGTCGCGTAAAATAGCTAAAAATGTTTGAAGCGGAACAGTATTTTAGACTAAACAAATTGCAGCCTACTGTTGTATTTTAACCAAAATCAACAATAAATACCATTATATATTTAATATTTTGGCTAAAATGTGTTTCGACTGAAATATGATTCGGACAATTCATTTTCTACTTAAATGCATTTGACTGAGAAATATTTTGGCTAGAATATGGATCAACTAACACCTTTTCAGCTGTTTTATAGCTCTCTTCCCCCCCCCCAAAAATCATTATTTAATTGCTATGATTTATCATTGCTTTCAGTATATTAACTAAATACCAATATAATACCCCATACAACTTTCAATTACAACAATGGCCTACCCAACAGGTGCAAAGTATATCAATCTTTTTATTATTTTATGATTTAAATTCATATTGTAAAATTATTAAGAAAACAGTAAAATAATATCAATTGTATTATTATTATAATTACTGGAAATCCGAGCGTTCAGTCTGCCTTAGTATAATATTTATGTTTATTTTTTATTAGTAGATATACATTATATATTTTATTTATTTTAAGGAGGAAGAATTAAAGTATCAACAACAACAGCAACAGCTATTGAATCAATCGTATAATAATAACATGCCTAATCGTCTAAACCGTTCTGTCAATCCGCCCAATAACTTATCTCTGGACAATTCGGGTTATGGCTATAGTCCGTCATCAGTACAAGGAAGTCTGCCGTCCCAACGTTTAGACAATTTATTGGTTGGGCCGAACAATAATGATCCTCCTCAGCCGCCAGAACGTGGATCGTCGTATGCCATCATGAGTCAGGTTGAAACAAAAGTGACACCACCTAGACAGCCAGTGCTTTCGTCCACGCCCAACGGAGTAGTGACTACACCGAATGCAAACATTACGCCTAAACGAGTATCATTCCAGGATCCGACGTCTACACCACCTTCGCCGCCATCACCCACGCTAGAAAAAATCATCGAAGATCCTGACGTAATGCATTGTTTTTTTTAACAATAATTATTTGATTAAAACGTATTTTATTATTTTCAATAGAATTTTATCGACCAAGCAGAAACAATGTTAGCATCGCCGTGTAGTCCTGATGTCCAGTTTACCAGTGGTAGTACGCCTGGTGTTATTGGATCGCAAGAAGTATACAGGTAATATTTATTTACCAATGAGAAAACTATTATTCAATTATATGGTGGTTTTTCCTTTGTCGCATTAGGGATCCAAGGCAACGTTTACTAGCAGAACAACAACAAAAACAAATGTCCAACAAGGCGGGTAGTACGGTGCCGGAAAAGTTGAGTTTTAAAGAAAAAATGAAAATGTTTGCCATGGAAACTGGAGAAGACGGTACACCTAAAGACAAAGTAAAAATATCTAAAGCTCAACGAGAGATTGATAACTTAGGAGCACCTTTGACTAACTAAGTAATAATATTATGTATACATTATATTTTCTTAGGTATGCACTTGAACATCCCATTAAGTTTAGAATTTTTTTTTTTTTTTCACTTATTATAAAGGTTTATTAAAATCTTAATTATTAAAATTGTAATTTACTTAATTATTTTTTCTTTATTATTCATCATAATATTATATAAGTATTTCTTATATTTGTGATTTATTATAGTTGATTATTAAGAACTATAGTTTATTTTCTATTATATCATCGTTATATTGTTGAGAGTATAGCGTTTAAATTAATTATTATCGTTGAATAGTTATACCGTCGTGTTTTTTTTTTTTTTTTTTTACTTTAATATTTGATACTTTTTTAGCCACATATAACCACATTATTCATATGAGTTCTGAACAATTTAATTTATTAATAAATTCTTTGACGAGTGAATAGATATATACAAGATCTGCTTACGCCAATACAAATTGTATATGTATATTCATTAAACCAATATTGTTGTGTAAACAATCAAACATTTATTTCAAATTATTATTATTATTATCATTATTATTATTATTATTATTATTATTATTATACCTATTAATTTTTTTTTATTAATATATATATATATATATATATATATATATATATATATATATATATATATATATATATATATATATATATATATATAATTGTAATAAATTATTATCATCTCATAGCTAATTTTTTTTTGAATTTTTGAAAAATTTATTCTAGTTACAAAAAAATAAAAGTAATAAAAAAATTTAATTTGAAAAGTTATATAAGATGTATTATCTTGATTAAATTATAATATCATAAAATGTTGTTTGTACATTTTTGTGTTTAATACGAATATAAAATGTTAATTTCAAAAAGTATTTTATAAAATAATTATTATTATTATTATTATTATTATTATTGTATTTACTATACTATATTATAATATGTACGACTCATTTGTATTATTATTATTATTATTATTATTATTCATTGTAAAATTAAAACAAAATTGATATATATATATATATATTTTTATAAATATAAAATATTTTTTAGTGTTTATAGGAACGCCGTGTTTAATACCTTATTTTCAATTTATAAAAATAATTTTTAACTCTGACATTAAGGCATTTGGAATTGTAATAAAAAAAATCCTTTTTTAGTACAACACACAGTAAGTAACTATTTTTGACATTTTTACAATTTATAAACTCCAGGTGGGTACGCGCTTTCTAAAATCTGAATTTATGTTCTCTTAAAACACCTTATATCATGTTATTATAATGTTTTTGTAAAATACAAAAATGTATGATATTTTACTGTTTACAAAAAAAACTAAATTTTAATAAAAATAATGTTTTCACACCATTATATAATTAACGCACGAATAAACTATTAACTGGACATCAAAAACAAAGAATTCGAATAAATATTGGGATTTCAATTTTGGTTTTATTATTTTCAAGATTGAGTGGTGTAGTAAATTGCCTATTTTATAGTAAAACTGATACGGACAAATAATTAAAAACATAAATGGCTATTGAATAAATACAAAATTAATTATTTAAACCACAATTATAACAAACCAAATTACATTATTTCGTTAAAAGTTTTTATAATGTGTACTTTTTCTAGGATGGCTACTTCATTCGACATAATGATAATATATTATGTATTTCGTATACTTAAGGCGAGCTGCACACTGAAGAAACTAGTTTTAAGAAACTAATTTCATGAAATGTGAAACTTTAGTTTCATGAAACCATTCAATTGAAAATCAAATAGATATGCACACTGAGTTTCATGAAACAAAAATTTCTCATAGTTGCGCAACCGCGGTTTCATGAAACATTTAATTTTGGTTTCAACAATAAAGTTTCGTATAAATTATAAATAAATAAATAATAATAATATAATTAATATATAATTATTATACATTTTGTATGTTTATGTTATTTATGTTATATTTATCATATTTTAGTATTATATATATACACTATACACTGTAGTATATACAGCATAGTAACAATAGTAAATACTATCGTACTAATTTAATAGTGTTTATATACGAAATAATAATCCCAATAATAAAATCCCATAAATGGAAACGTTATCGACGTTTTGACCAATATTATCATTGTTTTTTTTTATTTCATACAAAATATCGTTTGTGACGATCTACCATATTACCATATATTTTAATAGCACAACGTACTTCGTCCGGAGTAGTTGTTCTCGAGCTGTCTTTAGTGCTAGGAAAAATTAAATTAATCAATACGATGTCGAAAGGAGTTCGAGATTTTAATTCAAAATTAGTAGGAGCAATCAAAGGATACGAAGGATGTTATTATGAGGTTTTTTTCTGGTTCCAAAGCCATTTTTCAGTTAGTATTTTTCTTTGTTATATGTGGTCCAACTAACTGCACTAAACGATGAAAAGCAACTTGAGACATTCTGTAGAAACTTTGGAATTTATCCTCATCGGCGGTTAATTCCTTTGCAACTGCATAGCTACTATGCTGTTTATCTTTTAAAAATGGATGAATCCAATACCTACGTTTCCTTTTTTTTTGATACGAAGCCACCAATACAACATTAACACATCCTCATCATCAGACGACATTGTCGAAACTATACATTTTTTTTTTTTTGTTTCACCAGTGCACGTAAATATGAAATTGGTTTCTTAAACCAATTTCTTCAGTGTGGTGCAGCCCGCCTAAGTCTATACAATAGAAGTCAAATGTTGTGTAACTTTACCGTCGTTGTCGTCCGATAGAAGTTTATCTATTTGTTCTGTTAACCTATGGCCCTTGATTTGTTGCTTAGTATATTAGAATATTATAGAAATACCCGGCAATCAGCAATTATGTATCAACGGAGGTGGTCCGACAGTTGAGCGCGCAAAAATATTAAGCTCGATTGCCGTAGATCCATCAACGGAGATTTACATTTGACAATACACATGATCTTAATGATTTTCGTTTTCTGACAGAAATCCAACTGAATCAAATTGAATTGAATTCTAGGCAAATAATGTTGGTGTCTTTCAATTAATGCCGTTATAGTGCGCAATTCCAAAATCACACTGTACTTATTAGTTATATCTTATTGTACGCCAATACTTTTTTAAACAAATGTCACGATTACGCAATAAATACTTGTGATGATTATTGAATTATTTTCGATTTGATACATTTTTCTCGGACAATTTTTTATACCGTTAATAATCGGAAAAGATATTCGCGTAATGCCTAGGGTACATATTATTGTTTTTATTCGTACCCGGCGGCGCCATCTGTCGTCGACCGAATGGCATTGCCGTCCGGTATCCGGATTGAACATTGACGGCGCTCCACTCGTAATAACAAACAAAAATAGTTAATTTGTTCATATCTATGCTTGTGCATTATGGAACTCTAAGTACAGTGAATGATGACCATAGATTACTCGTAGGATCTTCGTCTATCCTAACCCGACAATGTAAATTTTAATATCCGATCGGTAAATGCCAATTTTTTTTTTATTAAAATTTAACAGAACTTTTCCTAATGATTTGGCTGAAACATGCACGTTTCAAGAATAAATCACTAAATATCTACTTAAAAATGTTTTGTAGTTTTATGCCAATGAGGCCAACGAGGGGATATAATCCCTGATTAACCCTATTTCTTTTTTTTTTTTTTTTTTTTTTAAACCGTGGACTGGGGAAGGAACCCGAGAGTATTCGCGCATCTCCCCTCCGGATGCGCATCATTTATTGTAGAAAAAAAAAAAAAAAAACCATCATTAACTTGCAGCATTGCATTACACCATTACACCATCGTTACATTATCATATTATCATAGCAAACGCCAAACCCACGGAAAGGAAAGAGAACATCGTTATCACATCAGATAACGATGTTCTCTTTCTCATCTCATGTTTTCCCGGGACGTCCGGATACCGTCACCCTTGGTACGTCGTCCGTTCTCGTCTTAGTGGTAGTCAATCATGATGGCGCGCCTCCGCTTGTCCTTCTCCTTTTTACACGTCATCACGTTCTCGACGAAACTCACGATGAGGATCCCGTCCGCTGGTCATTTGATCTAGAAACTGCCCTTGCTCGAATTGACCGAACTCACCCTATCCTGGACACGTCGCTGACCTGTAGGCATAAGCGACTGGAACCGGTTCCCAAAGATAATTTGAGAACCGGGACCCTAGATTGGAACCCATATTTCTCAATTCAAGAAACCGGAATCAGAACATTTTAAATAAAATACCAATATTTTCGGTTCAAGGAAATAACTGAACACACAGGCGTAGTCACACGCACGAATGACCGTGTTAATTATTTTGTACATTGTTTTAATCTCAGTACATTATTTTGTTTGTAGTTTAATAAAAAATAAAAAAAAAATAGTATTTAATGAGCAAAAGGCTATTGCTATTGCTATTTATGAAACTATGAATTTTTAAGAACCGGAACATTTATTTTATAATTTAAAGAACCGAACTGGAACAAGAACCCAATAAATCATTAAAGTTCCAGTTCTGGTAAATATATATATATATATATTAAATTTACCAATAATATTGGTCTACAATGTAACAAATTAAATCGTCCATAACAATTATTATTACAATATGACAACTGCGATTCGATTTTTCGATATTTTGACAAAATGTTTAGTAATTTAATAACTATATTTAATTATACTGTCTGGTCTACAACGTGTGTAGCGCGTATAGTGTTCGGTAAATATAATTTTAGTTCGTATTGTGTTTGATTTATTTATTTTAATAATTCTACTATTTTTTTTTTTTTTTTTTTTTGCTCTGTATTTATATAAACGTATGTTTAATTATTTTACATACGGTAAAATGATGTCGGTGCTCGGGAAGTTCCTTATAAAATAGATCTAAAAACGAGCTTGAAGAAAAAATGAAACTCGCTCCTCGAATAAAAATTCAAAAATCATAATATTGTATATTATTTATTATTTCATTTCAACAAAGCCAGGTAGTAACTATAGATAGTTAACAAGATAAAAGTTATGTCGTAAGTTACTTTTGTTGACAATTTAACTTTTTCGGGAAAGAAACAAAAAACAAATAGAACGTGAGAATTGTATTTTAGTTATCACAACGTACAACGTACAAATATACCTAGTAAAGAATATATAAAAAAAAATAGAGATACTTTGATGAGTGAAATTTAAATTCACTTAATTATCTATAAAATTAGTGAGTGGTAGTTTCGGATATTTGAAGGCCATACTGAACCGTAGGTATAGAACAGTGTGTTTGAAGCAGAGATGGACAATAATCAGTTATTACATGTATTAATGTTACGTTACTCGGTTACTTTTGTAACTTGTAGCGAGTTACAACATCTTCAAATAACTTTAAAATTTGGAACTCGTTCCAATTTGTGTCTTGTAACTTGTAACGAAATATCCAAATGACAAAAATCGTCATCATTCTGCATTTTGGCAAATGTGTCAATATTACTATTTCAACTAATAATTTGTTTAACTATCATATTTAAATAAATCTATTATTACATAGACAAATTGAAAATTGATATTATCGAGTGGGAATGACTAACCGAGACAATTGTGATAACAAAGGAATTATTTTAAATATTAACTCCGGTTAGTTTAAATAATTATTTGTTTTTGACACATTTTGACATTTTTCACGTACCACTTGAACCTAATAAATTTTTTTTTTTTACTTATCGACTAATATAATGTATACGTTATTATTTTTTTTTTACATATTTAAAGCCTTTTATTATTAAAACTTTTTCTTTTCGCTAATCAAAAGATGTCTTCGCGTTCCACAGGATTGGAACCGCTGATTTAATATATTCTATTAGGGTGTTTTTTTTTATAAATATATATAGTTTGCATGTAACGCGTAACTTATAACCAGTTACTCAGAATATATGTAACCTGTAACCATATTCATCAGTAAAATCAGAGTAATTTGTAATTCGTATCCAGTTACACTATGTATTGTAAAAAAAAAAAAAAAAAAATCAGTGATCACTGATTACCGATAATTTTAGTACCCGTTTTACAATAGGAAGAAATTGGGGGAGTTTGAGGGGCTTAACCCCTATCAATTTGTACAAACAGTGAAATTACAACCCTAAAATTTACTCAAATATTATAAATATTTAGTCGTTTATGTATGATATAGAATGTCTAAAATAAATCATACTTAGATTTGTATGATGATTTTGGCAAAAGCGGAGAGCGGCTTTTTATATACAGTAAAATAATTTTAAATATCAGCCTCCTCTTATATGTATAGTCATATTTAGTCCAGTCAAATTAGATAAAAATCATCAATGATCAGAAAAAATCGACCCCTGGCTCAATTTTGGTACACACACACAGTGCGTCATTCTATTTAACATACTAAAAGTTCCTACGCCTAATCCCTGTGCATAGCCCTCCAACCCCTCCACAAAATGGGTTGAAATCTATCCTCACACTGTATTCCGTAAAACTCGTTAACCGTTGAACTCACGACAAAAGAGTATAGACAAAAAATTATAGGCCATCAAATTTACTATGGATATACGTTTGATAATTAAATTGTCACGGGTTAGCGGTAAGTACAATTTTTTGAAAAAAATTGAAATTTTGTTTTCAAGCAAAAATTAGTAGTTGTACACCAAAATGAATTATTAGAAAAATTAAAAGGTATGCCCAGGGGTTAGACGTGGGGACTATTTGTATGTTAAATAGTATGGTATACTGTATGCATCTATCAAAATACAGCTTCTTTATCCTAATTTTACCGAATTAATATATTTTATAGCGTGAAGTATTGGTTTTTGTTATATTTATCAATGTCGATGATTTTCGATTTCGAAACCAGTCTTTAACAAAACTAATAAGACTCCAGTTGTTTTTCTTATATATATTTATTTTCATGTTCGATTTCAATTCGATAAAACTTTTTAAATATTATAATTACCCGTAACAGTTATATTCGTTATGTTATTAAAAAAAGTATTTTGTTTCTTAGAAAAATGTACCTAGGTCTTTTAAATCTTTACGTAAACGTTATGTGCATAAAAAATTTTTTTTATATTTTATCCCGGTTTGGTTAACTTGTTGTATTTTACAATTAAAAGTCGCAGTTGTAGACACGCTTGAGAAAAATAAAATGCTTTCATCGCGTACAAATAAAATAAAAGTTATATTAATTTGTTTTTATGGGAGTTTAAGTGGGAAAAAAAAATGTATTTAATCATAAAAATTGTTTGGACAATAGCGAGTTTTCAATATCACCGGGTTTCTATAAATAAAAAAAAAAAGTTAAAAAAATAGGGCAAACTACTAAGGTTGAGGGAAATATATAACATTTGTCGGATTTTCATATTTTGGTGTCGACTACTATAATCTCTTTGTAGTCTAATGTTTGTTATTATTTGATACGGTTTTATAAAAACAAAAAAAACTCAGATTAAATACTCGAAAAGCTAATGCTCAACAATTAAATATAAATTCAAAAACAAATACAAATCATTTTTAATCGGCTCTGAGCGTATTTTGTTCAATGTTTAAAGTGAATACACTTTAATATATTCAGATAGAGTGACGGGTACCTTTACGGTCAGTTTAAATAGGTACAATGCACATACATCAGAGATTAAATAAATAATAAATATTACAATGTACTACAAGAATTTTATAAACTGTAACATTTTACTTACTAGATATTAAAAAAAAAAAAAAAAAAAAAATTAAAAACAACAATATACATTAAAACAGTAGTGGAACCTGATAATATTCTCAGGTCTACGAGTGGAATAAATTTATAATTTAGTTACATACTGTAATAAAAATAACAATTGTACAAATTCCGAAATCATTAAAATATTTTTTCACCGTTTTCCACTTATCATTTTTTCGGACTTACAAAAGTAGGTAGGTGATCATCAATTTGACAAATAAAAAAAAAAGAAAATTAATTCACTGAATTAAAGTGTACAATAATGTGAACTTGTATAGGATAAAAAGAACATATTTTTCATAAATCTTCAAATAAAAGTAGATATTTTTCGTGATACATTTATTTATTATTTTGATAATCAATCGGAAAATGTTTGTGGACCGACTTTTTGTATACCAGACGATATTTTTAGTAGTGTAATGTCATTTTTTTTTTTTTTTCTATTTCGATAGTGACCGTAACGAGAAATTACGTTTGAAAGTATTTGTGGATATATATTACATGGCATGTAATACTGGTACACATTCTCCATAAATTTCAAATATCCATTTTTCTTAATATTTCATTTAAATGGCCAATAAAAAGATGTGCCCCTTTTATATTCGATATTAGGTATTATACATCACTACGTAATATGCTGCCATCGTAACACTTTAATGCAATTTATGCATTCTATTAATCGTTTTTCATCTACGAGTACAGACAATATAATAGGGGAAATGCGTAAAGTGACGTATTTACGGTGAGACGGTATGCAGGAGATCAATACTCACACGGGCCGGTGGTTAAGCACACAATTATACGATTTAAGAAGTACGGTAGTACTTTTCTATAAACCGTATTTAACAACACAATTGTTTTACATTTTATTAACCCATGATGAGCTTAATAGGTCAGCGATCCCCAAGCTCGTTCGTCTAACGGCGCTCTATTGGAACTGATTTATTTAAAAAAATGTTAACTCGATAATTTGGAAATATTCCTTTTCGTAATAATCCTACATATTTTTAAACCAGAGTTGTCTGGTCGACGACGTGGCGCCCCCGTAAGGACACCGCGGCGCACACTTTGGGAACCGCTGACCTAAGCTTTTATAATTTCTTATTATAGTTACCTATAGAACAAAATACAACTATGAATTGTACACGATTGAACAACAGACCAGAAGTGCCGTCCAAAAATCGGAGAAAGAAAAAAAAAAGGTACCAGGAGACCAGACGGCGCGTGTCAATATTCGGACCACCCCCGTCTGTAAGATTTCATCAATTTTTTTCGGAGTAAAAAACACAGATATATATATATCTGTGGGTAAAAATAAAAAAATAATGAGGTTTTTTTTTTTTATTGTATTAACAATTCTATATAGTACTGATATGCTAATAATAATAATAATAATAAATAATTTTATAAATAAATCTATGTCGATTATATGTAGAGCAGCTTTTTTTATACCTAACTATAGTTATCAGTGTTATATAAATAATAAATATACATTGAAATCAATGAAATATCCGAAAAATCAAGGCTGAGCATTAACGAGTTAAAAAGTTAAAAGTTAAGTTAATTTTATTGATTCAATAAATAGCGAATTAATTTTGAATCATATCACGTTAAGTTAATTTAAATTTCTTTTAATTTTTATGTTTTAACATAGTGTTTATAATTTTCAATAAAGAAAGTGTGTGGAGTTTTGATTTTAAATGGACTTTATCCGTAGTAATTGATCTGATCATTATCATAAATATACGGGAAGGGATTTTCTGATACTCAATTATGGATGGGACTTGTGCGGGGTTTCCAGCCTATTATTTTGGCGTTAAAACCAATCTGCTATCATCAAATCCCGCCGAGATATACTCGATCTAAACATTGGAAAATTGGATTTCTTTTAATCTGTAGTGCCCGTAACAATTATACTGGTAAAGATCCCACCCACGTACAAACAATAACCGAGTTACGGTCATTTATTAAAATGTCTTAAAAATGTTCTAATTTTAAGGATTATACGAAAATCTGCTACCAGTAGACCAGAAGTTGACGTCGATAAATCTCGCTTGGAAGTACACCTGTGGTGGTGGATCGTCGGTGCAAACTCGCCGCGAATTATAACAGTTGATGTCTTGTATTTGGACACAAATATAAAATGACAATGCAGTCTAGAAACAAACGGTAGCGGAATTTAAATCAAGCAATAAGAAATTATAACTTTTGATTTCTCAAATGACCACTGTGAGCTTTAAAGCAATTTTAAGTCCTCCTAAAATATCTATCAAAGTGATAAAAGAACTTCTACAAAAATACACAAACCATGTCCAATAACATAATGTATAAAAAATTTATGTATGTGTTGACTTTAAAAAATGAATGAATAATCTAAATACCGAAGAAGCTGAGGGACACGAGCAACAACTAAAATCCTTAGCTAATGGTCAAATTCAGATACTTACGGGTGACGAACTATACATGTATTAAAACACATCTATGATCTTGAAAATTTGTGCTATCACAAAATAAAAGTGGAACTTCCAAGTTAAATTGTCCCAAGTCTAAGAAATCAAAGGCAAAATGCACAAACTGCGGAGAAGAGCACACTTCAAATTGGAAAGGATGTTTGACTTATAAAAAGCAGTAGGAAAAGCTCATCAAAAAAAATGTACAACAGTACAAAGAAAATAACAAAAACCTGCGAAACCAGTCACTCAAGATGTATCTTTTGCACTGATGACTAGTTCTTTAAATGACAAACACAAGGGTCACAAAGAAAAAAAAACGTACCATCGCTATTCGACGTGATGGCTGCATTAACAAAAATAAAAGAATGATTGGACAGTCTTGAGAACAGCCATTCGAGAAAAAAAAAAAAAGCACAAAAGAAAAAGAAATGAATCGGACACTTCGAATGCTGCCTACAATAGTAGACGAAATCTAAAAGTTTGCTCGCAAACACTAAATGAGGCTAGATCACGATGTCAATCCAATGGCCATCCAATTACTAAACAACTCCAAGGACATTAGACGTCTTAAGCGTCGTAAACTATACCAGAAACTATACTAGTTTAAGAACTTAAATTAAAGGCAGGCACCACTTCATTGGAAGTGTGACTTGATTAACGTGTAATGTATATATTAATATCTAGTATGTAAGGTATATATATTGTCAAACATATTTATAATGACCTTCGGGTCGTTTAAAAAATAAAACCTCAAGGCATTAAAAAAAAAAATAAATAAATAAAAAATCAGTTTTATCAAAGGCACAATGAGACAAACTCAGTTCCAAAAGTGCGCCGTGAGACGAACAAGTTTGGGAACCGTTTAAGAGCTTTGACAACTTGGTTTTTATTCCTGTTATATTTAATTATATATTACTGACTATTATTAATACCTTTACTCGTATTATTTGTTTATCTAGATATTTTTTTTTTCTCATAAAATCTTACTAAAGCGTTGCTTAGTTTTTTTTTTTTATACAACTACTAATAACAAACCGACTACCGAGCATAATAGGGTAAAGGTTTATAATATTTGCGTTGTTACTGTTTTGAAATATTATTTATTTTGTTATAATTTCTGCGAGTCGTTCTATAATATATCTAGTGATTTAACCAAATGAACTAATTGGGCCGATGGAAATTTTGCTACACCCTTAGTGAAACTGAAATGACGCCCCTGTAGTAAACGAACCGAATTTTTCCCGAAAACTCGCAGTAAAAATGTAATCAACCCTATTATCTAACCTGCGAAGTCTGTATAGTTTTGTCAATCTAGTTTTTAAAGGAAAAATAGTTTAAAGAAATTTTAGTTCGGGTGTCGTGATTTTGAAGTCGGTCCACACATATTATATGCTCGTAGTTTTTCATAGAAATTCCTAGTCAGAATCATTTACGCACATTTTTTTTTATCAATATATACAGTTTACAGACATGACTATAACATATCCTATACGATATGACATATTAAGTGTTGTATATTTTTCGAGAAATCGGAATATTGAAAGAATTCGATATTTGATGCATATTCGCACACTTTATTGCTTTGCTTACGCGTATTGTGCAAAAGTAATTTTGTTTATTATTGGTACTTAGAAGGAAAATAAATAGTTTATTTGCAACAGACGTACTGTGATTTTTCGATTCGTCTAACATGGATCTAGGTTAGATGAAATAATTTTTAATTTTTCTGAAAATCAGTTTAAAAAAAAAAAAAAAAAAAAAAAAAAAAGGTTACATAATGAATGAATACTTAACCTTGCATACTTTTTTTTTGGTATATACTTACAATTTATATATTTTTATAAAAATTCAGCTCACAAATATACATTATTTACACTATTTATGGTGAAAATAAGAAATAATCTTTGCAATTTAGATGTATGAATTTTCATAAAATAAAAATTATTCTTTTATAACAAAACGTGAACTTGACGAGTTCCTGGCCATTTCCCGCCAAGTTATAGCGTCCCTGACTATACGAATGAATTATCATCTATGGTTCCGTTATCGTGCGCATAGATAACAATGAATTTTTATTTTTCCCCCTCCGTTTTAACCGATAACTGTGGAGGGGATCTGTGTGAACGTTGTGACCCGTGTTTTTATTATTAACTTAGGTTAATAATAAATTTAATTTTTTCTAACTCCAATTTTATTTATTTTTTATTCTATATAACGTTATATAGATTTCTAAACAATACAGATTTTTACGTTACATTTTTCTATACATTATAAATTTCTATTATTTTTTTTTTTTAAATTTATATATATATATATTATACTAGCTGTAAGTCAAAGTTAAACCGGGCGTTCGGCACGAGTAAGTCCGCCCCTCGGCCAGGATACCGTGGAAGGGAGTAAAGAGTTAACGGGTACGGTGATTTCTCTTTATTCTGCCTCCGACAGAAGGGCGTTCGTGATCTAGCAGTCACGCTAGGCGTAATTAAAGGGCTATAAAAATCCTAAATACGGTACTGTTATTACGGTACTTGCCATAATTATAGAGAGGGCTGATATTTAAAAAAAAAATATTTTACAATGTATATCAAAGCCGCTCTCCACGCTTGTAAAAATCATCTTACCACACTAACGCAACCCAAGTACTTATGATTTATTTTAGACGTCCTGTATATCATACATATATGAGCTATATATATATATATATATTTGACACTATTTCCGCCTATGTGTTTTAACTATTAACAATCTGGTAGGTAAATTACGGTCTAAAAAAATAATTGTCTACAATTTATATACGGTGAAAAATGTTAAAACGATACATATATATATATACGTATATCAACTATTTATATATACACCAGAAAATCAATGAAATATGCAAATATATTGGGGGGGGGGGAAATCGTATTTAAATTCGCGAGAATATGAGATTAATTTATATCTCGGTTTGTTATAAATCAGATGCTATGCAGAAAAAAAAATAAGAAAATCCGCTCTAATTATATCTAATGTTCATTTACCTCTTTCTCCATTTAGCTCGTTAAATATTGTAATATAGTAAAACAAATTAACCGAGAACTATGGTTACATTTAATGGCCGTGCATTTTTTATGTGCGTACTTACTATACTTACATAAAATAATAATATAATATAATGCGTGTCTTAATAATAATTATATTCAGTAACTACATGCACCTACTTCAAGTTTTCACTTAAATTTACAGGCGGAATTTTATTTCAAGAGTGTTCGTAGAAACAATGATTTTGTTTTATTGTGTTGCACGCACTTTATGATTTATTTATTTACATTTTATATTGTATTTTTCAGATTAAAGTTTTATTTGGCAAATATAATAATAAAATAAAAAAAAAAAGTTTCAGAATATATATTTTATCGATAAAAACATATAACATTGGACATTGGATATCGTTAGAACATTAAAGTCACAACATCGATAAAAAAAAAAAAAAAAAAAAGTCGAGATTTTATGTGTTATAACGTTAAAGCCAAATTTGTTATAAAGTTATTGATGTAAAAATAGTATTTCGATATTATATGTTATGGTAAATGGCGTTATATCTCGTATAGTATGAAAATAAGTAACGTTATTTGCTAGTAAAGACAGTATATAATATATATAGTAATCACTTCGCGAACCAGAAATTATCGTTGTTTGTTATACGATTATGAGTATTTATTTTGAATTTTAAGTCATCTGTTTCCACTTTTGTGCAACGGGCTTATCATTTCATTACCCGCGGGCCTTTTTTATTTCATACATTATTGTTTTTTCAATAAATTCCATTGGTTATTATTTAATTGACTATATCTGTACGGTTATTGTTCTGTTGCTGATGACAATAGGTCCAGCCTATATATTATTTTACTTAACCTGCGGCTTTATCCACTTTCGTAAATTATATTTGTCTCAGACTATCTCCATCGACTACGACGCGACACACGTAAACAGAACACATTGAATATGGACAGAGTTGAAATGAAAAATACATTTGATACTGTAATATCGGATTCAATGTACCAGAAACGAAGTAATAACAGTCAACAAGTCGTTTTCAAATCGAGCCAAAATTGATCGATTTTTTCCCTCTAAAATATAAACCGGAAGTAATTATAGTGAATAGTAAATTCCTAGGATTTGTTGCACTGGTCTAACAATAGTTTCCATCCATTTGTACAGTTGATTTTCTAAAATCGATTTATAAATATCCGTCTAAGTACTCTTCTTTCAAACCAAGACAATGTCTCATTTGGTAGCCGACCATATTTTACACGCGTACGTCAAAACTGGTCGCAGGAAACTTATGCACAAGCGTTTCATTGATCGTCTAGAAAGAAATTTTGTCTCGAACAATTTTTCAAAAGCATAATAACCTTTGTTGGCACAGATATCCTTAACTTGGTTTCGTTATGCATGATGATATCTTGATTTAAATTTACCCCAAGATATACGAGTATCCTACTACCGGATTCGAGTCATCTATTATTTTTCTAAACATAATTAAATATTTTGTTTTGTCCTGGTTTACTACCAGGTTTTATTACGATATATTTATATATAGAAGAAAACTAAATTGCTTTTTCGATTTGAGATTTTAACTTTGACAAGAAATACCTATGGGGAACGTCCAAATTATTGTTGTTAAAACGTGAATAAATAATTTAAGTAAACGTGTTCTCTTAGATTCTTGCTGTATAAACGTCAAATTAATTATATCTTCGCGTTTAAGTTAAAATTTAACATTGTATGAAACGAAATTTCGGAAATTATTAAAGTGATTATTTATCTATTGTAATGCGATAAAAAAAAATATATATATATATATATATATAGACTACCTAACTATATATTATTACATTGATTGATAAATTTTATAATATAAGAAATATGTAATTTTAAACTGTAGGTTTTCTTCCGGCATGCCGATAAAAACGTACCTGCAGTTCTTTACGGGAGTAATAAAATATAATTATTTGGCATAGTTTAGTGAAAATCCCAAATACAAGTATATCATCGTCGTTGGCCAAGAGCTATGTAGATTTCTGTACTTACAGATAATCTTGCAGCTGTATCGGAGAAAAGCCGGGAAATCAATGATCCGTCACAAACTTTATGATTCTTATCCGAAATCGGGGTACCTACATAATAATATAACGTTATACTGTTTTGCTAAAAAAACCTATACTCTACATATTCAGCCAGACACGCATATTGATTATACTTGAAATATTCGTTGTTAAAAGAAATATGTTCACATCTCTAGAATTTGTTTGGTCGAACTAGCGAGAAATAAACTACTATCGTCATTCGTAAAATTACGAAAAACACTACTACAAAGGCTTTCAGTACGTATAGTGCATACAAATATCCAACTAATGTTTTATATAATTTTTTTTTCGAGTAAGGTTTTTTTGTTAGGGCACATGTAGCCCGATAATTATTATTCACCTCAGTTTTGATAATATATTTAATAAATATATTATTTACACACGTTTTAAATTTTATTACAAATTATATATAAATATTATTTAATATACAGTAAATACAAAGTAGTATACCCGTACATTATAATAAACATTTACAATAAGTATATATTTATTTTATTTTATGTATTTGAATTTAAAAATCTACTGGCCCTGATTAGGGCCGTTTTAGCAATGTTGGTCCTAAAAGAGACCGTTCAAATACGTATAAATTCGGAATGTCCGTTTTTTTTTTTTATAGTCTATAGGTACAATTATTGATTTGTGGAAATAAAATAATTAATTAAAAGTTTATAAAAAAAAATCTTTTAAAAATAGGCGTATAGGTATCAAATGTAAAATTGGCGTTCATGACCAACGTTCATCGTAACTGGACGTGCAAATCAATGCATACCGTTCATGTTCACCTCTGTAGTATTTTTTTTTTTTTTTAGTTATTTTAATATTTTTTTATTACCTAAAAGCCGTCAAAATTGGTTGAAAAATTGAAAAATCTTATTTTTAGATGTTGTTGCAGGTTGTAATACGACCCGTTAATTGACCCACGGAGTTTTCTTAAAAACTTTAAATTTACCCGATAACGATTTCTATTATTTTAGCGGTTTTATTTTTTTTTGTTGTTATAATTCGATTAAAAAAAATCGTAGAGACTTGAAATGGTCACTGTAATACCGAATTACTTATATTGTCCCTTTCTAGACACTGTACAATTTCCCCTATCCCCCCCGCTATTAAAATATTACAAATTTACACATTTTACTATTGGGGAATTGTGTAAAGTAACATCAAAAATGGTCGTTTACGCTCGAATAACTCTCAAAAGTTTTACTATAACTTTGGATAGGAAAGTACGTCGAAGCTTTTAGGATTAGTTTCCTCACTTCTCAAGGTAAACCACTAAGCTGGCTCACGACGTAATATTATTCCGCCCCGAAAACGCCGTAATTCTATATTTTTTAATTAAAAATTCCTTTTTTTAGCTGATCAATTTCTAAGCCTGACCATGTCGATAATTTTGGTATTTTAAATCGTCGTCGGTCGACAATATACGATGGAGTTAATTATAATCGTCCATCTGTACGTTTCACTCCCTGGTCGAACGTCCGACAATGAAAACGATTTAAATTGTACCTTAAGAGGTGATACGGATTTGTTGCCGGTGGTACCGGGCTTAGACTAGAAAACGACTGATAATACAACGACCGGATATATCGGTTTTTGTTTTTGGTCGATTTCTCTGGTTATCCTGGTTCACAAGCGAAGTACACGGTTTTTATTACTACGGTAATAAAACTTTCGGTTGCTTTCGGGGTATACGTATGTGCATGAACCTAACCCTGTCCCGTATCCTCGTGTACGTGCCCGAATTCCCGTCAACAGCAGTGTGACACACCCACGGTGTGAAATGTGTGGACGGGAATAATAATTATTTTAATTCGCGTATGTATTATTGATGATATCATTGATGGGACGGCGGGAGCGCGATAAAAATTTAATAGTTTTCGTCCGGTTATATTGTTATGCACACATACGGGTCGTAACAAAAAAAAAAAAAAAACGTAAAAAATACGTGTAAAAAAAAAAAAAAAAAACGTATAATATACCGCGCGGTTACACGTTCGCAGTGGTATATTAAATATAATAAATACCGTATACAATTATACGCGTAAATGTAAATATCGCACTGCGAATAAATAAAATAACTTACGGCGTGCGTGTATGTTATAGGTAGGCATGTGTACATTTTTAATGAGAACGGGTTGTCGTCTCTAAAGTCTAAACGATAATATACATTCGCTTAATTGGCCGTGTAAATAAAAAATATTTAAACGTCCGTCCTCCCCGATATTATATTGTAGCCCGTAAGTTGGTTACGTTATACAGGGCGATTGTTTTACCGTTGGAACACCGCCGTTATCCGTACACCGAGGTATTTTTGTACGTTTGATTTCGGTACTTCTTCTATCCCCTATCCCTCAGTCAGAATCGTTAAATGATTGTCGTGATATTTTTTACCGTCGCGCCACAAACGCACCATTTTTTTTTTTTTTTTTTTCAAACGTATAGAAAACCGTGTTTGTACACTCGAATTCGGAACGAAATGTGCATATTGCATTTGTTGTACGCACTGTTTGTTAGTTGCCTGATGCATTTTTAAAACACAAAACGGTTTAACATTTCTGCCAACAATCGCCATGTCTGGATAACCCTGTCGTTTTATTCCTTTCGTTTTAACTTGGCGTTGTGTCTTTCAAAATACAATGTGTCCATAAACGTATTGGCCCAACAGTTATTTCGGGTATATTTTTTTTTAAATTTTGTGCCGGTGACACTGTTGGTATACGGTGAAAATCATATGCAAAATCCCATATTGTATATTGGCGGGAAAATATAATTCCTATGACATCATAATTTCTATACCCACGTCTATTTTATGGTTTGCCAAGTTTAACGACTGACCTCATAGGAGTTAAAAAAAAAAAACACGGGTTCTTCTCGGCATACGTCGATACCGTTGGAGTAAAAACGTCAATTGTGTCTCTGGAAAATGGAAAAAGCGTTTAAAAAAAAAAATAAGGGTTTTCAACCGACAGTAACATTCAAATTACCTATATCGGATACGAGAAAACGCGTTGGATATTTATCTAGACAAGATGATAACAGATGACATTAAAAACAATTTATCCAAATAAAAGATAAGATAATCTCGTTTTGATATAAAAAAAAAAAAAAAAAAAATACAAATATTTGATGTCGACTTTCACAAATGTGATGAAATAATATAATAGTAAAATATGATTTTCTCCGTACGCTTGTAAACAGTGTACGACGTTGTCGTCTGGATAACGGCGGACAAAAGGATATCGGTTATTTTTATGTACCGGTAGCAAATATTGGAATACCGAGGGGTGGGTAGGCGAAAACAATCGTATCGGTCCGAGACCCACTAATGGTCGCTAATCGAAAGCAAAATTTGCTCTCCAGAAATCGCGGTGTATACACAATATTATCGCGTTCGTGCGTGTACGCGTTCCACAATATAAACGCGCACCGAGCACTGTGTGCGGATACCCCGCGCAAAACGAACAAGAGGCGTACGACGCCCCGCTCCAACTCCCTCGCCGCCGCCGCCGCCGGACGTGGCGGAGGCGCGCGAAGTTAATCTTCTCGTCCGGGGGGAGCTTTGCAGCGGCGTTCCCGCCGAGGTTAAACGCACGGATGCCGGTCGCGAACCTATCCGCACACCGGTGAGTGTACTGTACGCGAATCTCGTATTAAATATATATATATACACGCCCGCCAAATCAAATTACGTTCGCCCTATAATATACCGTTACAACGATAATATCGCGTACAGAACGCGTATGCGCGAAATACCGCCGTGAGAATTTCTTATTTCTTATTATGTTTTGTTATTAATATCGCGGGGGTTAGCGTCCAGAAAGTAACTGTACTCGATTTTTTGTAGGCTAAAAAATTATTATGTGGTTACATTAGTACATATATATATACAGTGTGTTTACAAAATGATGCTCTTTTTGAATTGGCCGTCATTTTTTTTTTATGGTTCAGTTGGTAACACTGTTGTTATGATATCTGTTATCTAGTATCACTTTATTCTTCCCTGCTTAGTTTTTTTTGATCGATCACCACGGAACAGCTAACCGCGGGGATCCGTGTTTTAGTTGTGAAAACATTTTACGGAAGCGGCGAAAGTTATGCGGAGACAGCTCGTCGTCTCCGTACGCAACTCGGCCGGAATCAAAATTGGCCGGCAAGGTCATGCGATCTTACTCCCTGCGATTTCTTCTTGTAGGGGTTTGTGAAGTTTCAAGTGTACGAGAGGAAACGTCACACGATCACGGATTTGAAGGAAGAAATTCAGAGAGTCATCCAGGATCTCACCAAGGAGAACTGTTGGGCAGTTATCGCCGACTTCCTTAACCGTGTGACAGTGTGCCAACAGGCCAGGGGGGGGGTCACATGAATGATATAATATTTCATACCTAAACCGAAGGTTCTCCTGGTTCCAATGATGTCATTTTTTGTTGTTTTTTGATTAAATTAAAGTGTTATTTTGGCATTTTTAAAAAGAGCGTCCTTTTGTACACCCATATATGTATGCAAGTTATTTTTCCACATAATCGCCGTCCCTCTCAATGCAGGCGGCGAGGCGGGGGATTTCTTTTTTGATACCAGAACTCTGCCGCCACTTCCTCCTTCGTCCACTTGTCGACCGCCCCGCCTCCACCTCCTCGTCCGTTACAAGTTTTTTTTGTTCACCTATGTGCATCTTCGGGGAAGTGTACAGATTGTAATTTCGAAGGCGCCAGGTCGGGGGAACACCAGGGGTGGTTGAAACATCCCCATCTAAAGGAGTCCGACGGTTTCTCCGTGACGTTGGCCGTGCGAGATTCAACTTGTGTTGTTCAGTAAGCTGTTTTGGAATCCATCTTGCGCTCGGTTTACGGAACCCGAGAGGTTCCTGTGATTGTTCCGTGCCGCAGAGATCCGGAGAGTTGCGGAAACATCGCAGAAATTCCATCCAGAGTCAATCTGCGATCGTCGTGGACCGCATTCTCGACTTTTTTTTCACAAGTTCGTCAGTCATAATTGACGGTCTCCTCAAATAGTCATGCACGTTCGTGCGGCCATTTTTAAACCACCTACACCACTCGTACGAATCATATTTTCTTCACCATAAACCGTTCTTACCTCATTAAAAATCTCCACTTGAGTTTTCTTCTTCGCAACGAGGTGACGGACGAATTGTTCGACGTGTTTCACGAGAAAGATTACTGTGTTCTTGTCTTGTTTTAAAGCTAAAGAGTTATTCTATACGGTAGTGTAGCCAATATAGTAAAAAAAATTTCGTACGGCCGTTAGAGCCTCAGTATACTTACTTTCTGGACGTGCCTTGTATCTCTCCTTCCACAAAAATAACTCTTTCTTTCTTTTATCTGCGCTCTCTCCCTCGCGTTACATTGTCTACAGCACGCAACGCCGGGTGTTATAAAAATGTTTATACCTCGTTTATATACGTGCGATCGGAGACGTTAGATAATATTTATTTCCACACCTTTAAAACACCGTCGCCCTCTCGCGAACGACTAATGATAAGAACGGGTTAAAAAGCCCTGTTCCAATACCCAGGTGTTAGAGTAGTGACAAGCCATCCGAATCGATCTTTTTTATATGAAAAAATCGATTACCATTTGATGTTATGATAACATTGTTGTCTACATATCTGAATCGATTCATTGGATCGATCTTTTGGGAGAATCGATTATAGTTACTAGTTACTAGTAGGTACATGATTTATCATTTGATGTTATCATAACATTGTTGTCTACATATCTGAATCGATTCATTGGATCAATCTTTTGGGAGAATCAAATATAGTCAAAAAAATAAAAAAATTAAAAATAATAAAACAATTTTTTTTTTATTTTTTTTTTTTTCGTTTTTGTTAAATAAGTTATTGAGTCATTGATTATTTTGTATACAAAGAATACAAATATATTTACACTAACCCTCTTAGTTATGATTTTAGTGAATAAATTATTTTGCTCCCCATAGTGTTTTAGCCACTATTGATAAAACACATAGGTTCAAGTAATCCCCTATAATTTGTACGTTGAATATCGAAACAAAACTTGAAACAATCGAATAGTGGAGAATCGTCGACATTGTAAACAATATGGAAAAATGATTAGGTTAGGTTGAAAAACCATTTATTATTAAATTGATAAGGCAAATGGGTTTTCACACATTTTCTCCAACAATTTATAATGATATTTTACTTTTTACTGACCCTCCCCCCTTGCCCATTTAAGGAGAAGGTGTACAACCGGTTTTACGTTATTTATGAACGTAAAGTATCTATACGCTTGACAAAAAAAATTGATACTTACAGTAGTCTGGTTTTAAAAATTAAAATATGTTTGAATTCATAAGGTTGTTTATTTTTCATAGGTTTAAGCACTTTTACAATTTTCTCAAATTATTTACGAGAATAAAACGTTCGAAATCTTGTATAGATTTGTCGATTTTCAATGGTAAATAATTAAATAAAAAAATGTTATTATTAAAAATATGTTTCAACCGATGCAAAGTAAACATGTTTATAAATTCATACAACTTTTTTAAATTTTTTTAAAATCAAACCACAGTAAGTACCTCAATTTGTGTCTTAGGTCTTTTTGACAAAAATTTCACGGAGTTTGCGGGGGCATTTAACCAAACATATGATTAAAGTAAACTTATTGTGAAAGACTAACAAAAAAAAAAAAAAAAATGAATTATTTTGTTAGAACCGTTTTAATATATTTAATTTAATATAGGTATTTATTTGAATTATCCACTTATCCACTAAAGAAAAAAAAAAAAAAATATTTCTGAAATAATTTTTAAATGATTAAATTACGTCATTGTTCTCCAGCGTTCAAAAATTATTTTGTTCAGCCCCCCACGGTTCAAAAATCGTTCCGGCACCACTGACCTGGACGTTACTGGTCAAGGAACCCATCGTGTCCCGACAAAGTTTCGAGCGGGACACCAATTTGTACAGGTTTTGAACTTTGCATAGTAATATCCCGGGATTTAAAAATTGTTCTCGTAATTCAATATAATTACGTGGACCGCGTACGGTTCTGTTAAAAATCGATACAAAACGTAAATAAGTTTTAACAAATATTTTTAAGTAATTATAGGATTTTAGGAAGGATAATACACTACGTGTTTTGAAAACTTAATAATCTTTCGTTTTGTTTTTTTTTTCTTCTGTATTACTACCCTGACACGTATCCGTTGCGTTCTAATTCGCAGCGTTGAAAATAATAAAATATTTCGTTGGTGAATAATGAATATTATGTGTATTATACATATATAGTTTTGTTTAACACGTTATATTGTTATTTTATCAATCTTATTATAAATAATCGTTACTATTGTATATTATAAAGAACAAAGTATAATATCTAAGTTATATATATATAGAAAAAAAAAATATTATGACAGTTAAAATTACAGTATTGGCCGTCTATATATCGTAACAATTGAAAAAAAATACACACTGTTTCTATTCAACTATGATTCGTAATTATTATTATAATAGTGAATATTTAGTAATATGTTGTCGAAAGTAAATTAATAATATCAACTAATATATTATACTAATACTTATATATATAAAAAAAAAAAAAAATATAATAATACAATAATTTTTTAATACACAATATACAATATAATGTAATGTAGTATTGTAGATTTTAATTTCGTTCATTATAATATCTATTATATAATAATACAGTAAGTATGACTTTTATACGAGTCGGTTTAGCTTTGAAAAAACGTAGAGTTAAAAAATAAAAAAAAAAACGTACATTTATAATAATAATATATAAATATTTATACATATAGCGTTTATATATTATTAGTAGACAAGTTGACCGATCTAGCGTTAGACACTCGTTATCAAATTTAAGAAACGACAAACCGCTATAAAATGTTTCATTGCCGTTATTATTCTCAACCCTAAGGTTAGGTTTTGATTTTTAAATAATTTTTTTTTTTTTTTTAATTTTCGTGAAATATTATTGATCTAAACGTCATAATCCCGAGGTGACGTCTGTTCACTAATTGACTACTCGACGCTATCAAAAAGCGTCTTTTATATTGCGTCTCCAATATCGTATACTTCACAGAGATAGCTCTTTATATCTCGTAAACGGCAAAGTTACTTTTGAAGAAAAAAAAAAAATTGTACTAATATATGCCGTTGAAAATAATATTTAATGCTATTTGAAAATCAAAAGGCGGTAGCTCCCAAATGTAACGGATGAAAAAAATGAAGAAAATGTAAACACTTTAGAGCTTATCACGTCATATATTTTTCAAAAAAATAATAATTCCGAAAAAAAACTTAATACTTTCCGAGATAATAAGTGCCTTACGCTCAGCCGATCACCCTGTATAAATATGTATATATTTATATTAATTATATGGATTTGACAAGCACACTCAAAATTAAATCGGGGATTCATCAATGGCAAGTTTACCGCCCACCCAACGATTCACTCTCAAAAGCGGGCTTAATCGATTTCATTAATGATTTCTAACATAATTTTTAGACCACAACCGCCGCCCGCCTAATATTCTGGGGCAGATGCTGTCACTAGGTTAGGACCCTCTGGTGTGATCCATATAGGATAATATTTATTTTCACGTATTTCGGTTTTCTAGTGTGATCTTACGAACATACCTACCTGTTAATACATATTTTATTTCGGGTATATAATATTAAAAAAAAAAAAAACCACACGAATTCCATATAAATAACGCCGAAAACATCGTAACGGCAAGTCGGTAAGTCGTTAATTTGCAATTGAATACTGGAAAATACTTCTATATAAATAAACTATTACATAAGTACTCGGGTTTTTTTTACGTATGACGTTTCCCGGCGCAAAAATGTGGTGGTGGTCCTTAGCTTAAGATTATTATTAAAAAAAAAAAAAAATAAAATAAATAAGCACCGGTCCAATGCGCGGCCTAGTGTGCACATTACGTACCGGTTCGTCAATTCGTTCGATCAGCTGACCGAAGTAATAATACCGGCAAGTTGTCGATTGGTTTAATTTATGTCGCGGCCTGGCTGTTTATTATCATTTGAAAAGCGATCCGTGAATCGGCCGTGAAATAAATGATAGTTCAAATCTACGGAAAATCGAAAATAGGCCATAATAACCGCGGGGTCGACTTCGATTTTTCGCGGTGACCGAACGATGGAAACGTATAAAAAAAAATATGCAACATACGAATACAATTACACAAATTACAATTAAACGCCATCGTCGGGGAGAAATTACTCACGATAAACATATAATATAGGTTCGTATGTAACACTTTTATATATATATATATATTATAATTCTATGTTTTTACTAATTAAATGCAGTGCGGGTATCTATTTATCGTTTTAAAAAAACGCCATTATAGCCAAGTGTTAGAGTAGTGTTACACGTATTCTGTAAGTACGAGACGACAGGTCGGTTTATTGAATTTTGTCCGGCGGCGGCGGCGGCGGGGGCGGGATTGTTTTTCGGCAGTTACGTCTCACCAGGGTTTGCGCTAAAACAATTTTAGAACTGCACTAACGAAATGTAAAAGACTAGGACTATAATCTTAAATTAAGACTATACAAATTGAAGACATTTGATTTACGTTTATGGACTGCAGTAACTCAAAGAAGTATATGATATAAAATAAAATTGTAATGTTATTGAAATTACGAAGAAAAATCCAAACATATTATTCGAATCGATTTTTTTTATGTTAGCATAACCTTCAAGTTGCGACGATATTGAAAAAAAAAAAAAAAAAAAAATGTTAACATGTTATCGACATTTACTGCTTGATTAAGTTTGATAGAAAAACGTGAGGGAGTACAAAGTATATTGAGACTTTAGGGGGAAAGGGAGTCAGCTTGTCCAGAAAGAGTGTGTAGTAGCAAAAATTATAAAAATGCAAAATAGGCCCTGCTCAACCCCAGTGATTCGATACAGTACAATCCACTTACCGGTTTTAAAATGCCCGGTTATGAGAAACCGGCTGTGAACGTTGCAAATGCTACTCGGGATAACAATCGGAAAAAAGTATGTGGTTTTTACACGAAATGATACTCACGCGGGGCATTTTATTGCCCGGAGAGTCAGTCGTCCGAAAAATGATATTTCATTGTCGCTAACCGTTCCGCACCGAAATGTAGTTACACAATAATAACTTCGTGTTATGGTTCCCGTAACTTTTCTACGTCTGTCCTATGTGGAATTTTTCACATATGTTCCCATCGTCATTTATTCCTACGCGACGTGGTTTTACACCACGACTAATTATTGGTTTTAGGCGTCCGCCCGGGACGCTGAATTTTAATGGACGCGGTGGATTTTTGTTTTCCCGGCGTTGATGTTTAGCGCGGTGGCTATACAATTCCCTTATCATTTTTTCTGACAACCGCAGGGTACTATCCATTATTATTACTGTAGCGACGATAAGCATTGGTGTATTTCAAACTCTTCCCTTCTCTGCCCCACCCCATCAAAAAAAAAAAAAAAAAAATTCTTTGTTTTATACCGTTCGGGTTTGGTTATGATATTTATGAATATTCATGACGTATTATCGGGGCGTAGCAAATAATATCAAATAATACAAACAGATCGACGGATAAACGACCGTATAATAATAATGGTAATAATTATCAAACAATAATATTATTATGGCGGTTGCGGGTATTCACGCGCGCAGAAATCAATCAATAAAACGGCGAGTGTTCCGGTGATATCGTTACGCCTCCTTATCTTCTGTGCGCAGCGCCGTATTTGAAAAGTGGCGATCCGCCGACCCGGAGAACACGATTATTTTTTATTATTTATTTTCTAGAATTATTTAAATTTAGGACAGGTGAAAACGGTAGGTGTGCCTATGGGAGGACAATATTAAATTACCGCACAGGCCCGCCGCGAGAAACGCCGTGCCCAGCACGCCGCTGCCGCTGATGTAATACAATAATATATTATTATCATTCATTCGTTTATTTATAGACTAGGTATGGGCGACAGATGGCGCGCTAGTCGTCCGCACGCGTGTATTTCATATTATTCAATTAATAATATATGTTCGTGTATGTTTTATTATTATTAATTATATTAAATTTAAATTAATGTATTATATGTTTTTGTGTGTGTGTGTGTGTGTGTTTGGTTATAGAGTTGAAGTAGTAGCAGTAGTAGTAATAGTAGTATTAGCAGTAGTAGTAGTAGTAGTAGTAGTAGTAGTAGTAGTAGTAGTAGTAGTAGTAGTAGTAGTTTTATTAGTGGTATTAGTAGTAGTCGTAGTAGTAGTAGTAGTAGTGATAGTAGTATTAGTAGTAGAAGTAGTAGTAGCAGTAGTAGTAGTAGTAGCAGTACGGTTATTATTCTAAAGGATTTAGAGGCGCGAACGGAGAATGGCTAACAAGACGGGCGCGAACAACGGGAGCGGCAGGGACAACAGCAGTGGCGCGGACGGCCGGATGATGGCGCCGCCGGACTTGTCTTGCCTGAGGATGCGATCCGAGTTTTGAGCCGCGTCCGGCACCCCGTCCACCAACGGTTGTTCCTTGCCCGGGCACGTTTCCTCCTTTAACGAGCTCACTTTGATCAGTTTGGACTCGTCGAAAGACGCGTCGAAAGGCGCGTCGCCGCCGTCGGCCGATTCTGTTTCGTCGACCGCCACCGCCTCCTTGGCCCCGGTCTTCTGCGCACGGTCGTAGCTGTCCACCGCGGTCCCGAAAGTCATCGGCTGGCCCGCGGCCGCGTGACCGCCGGCGCCGGCCCCGTTGGCCGTGTCGTTCATCAAACACGCCGCGTCGGACAGCTCGCGGATCACCTGTTCGTTGATCGTCTCGGCCGACAACCGGTTCATCCACAGCAGGCCGCAGTCGCAATCGTACACGTTACCTGCGGACACATTGAAAACGATTCATATAAATAACTGATATCGGGTTTTTTGTTTTTTCATTTTTTTTTTTTTTTGTACAACCAATTCACAATACGTTTCATATTTAAGGTCTTTTCGCACACATCCGATCCGAATTTTACCGTTCCGATTAGTTTCCTAGGACTTTATTCACACATACTTGGGCCGGGACAGTTCCGATTTTTTACCTACTAGTTTGTTGCGTTTTTACTTTTTTCTTTAGTTGTTACTGTTTTCAAACAGCTCACGGCCCGTAGTCGTAGGTATAGAAAAAAAGAAGTTGTAATAATTATTCTTTCTATCCTTCGTCACGGTCGAATTTAGCGAAAAAGAATTCTAATAGCACTTTTACTCGACAAAGAAGCAGAAAAAAAAAATCTAAAACAATTAGTACTACAAAAAAAAAAGAACTCTGCGGGTTTATAATCTTTGGAAAAAAAAAAAAAAACTGAAGGTGAATTTACGTTATATAACGCACTAATGATGAACAAAAGTTTTATGAATATTTCCTTATGTCCCAGTACTCTCTTAATGTCGTACGTAGTTAGAAAATTTAATAGCGTTGAAGAAAACTCATTGGTGAAAACCTATACAAATACACACTCGCTAAAAACGGATGTCTGTTCAAACATGTCCGATCCCGGTTAGGCACCGTTCCGTGGTTTCCGTGTCCAAAATTTGAATTGTTTTTTATCAAATTTCATTCACATTTTTTTTTTTTTTTTTGTTCTAAAACATCATGAGTGCCAAGAAAATCATTTCCCTCGAGATAACTAAACGCTGTTCTTGTGTGCTTACGAGCAGTGATCGAATATCAATAATTATGCAAGGGACAATTTATTTTTAATAATTTTCATCTTTTCTGTATATAGGTATTAAAAATATACGATATAAATAGTGAGGAATTCAATTTATACATGTATGCAACAACGAATCATCGTTAACGAAAAACAATTTCGAGCAGGCGCATAGCCGGGATTTTTTTAAAGAGGAGTGATTTATATATTAACATGGGCGTAATCGAGTGGAGATCGCCTCACTCCAGATAACAAATTTATCAATACAAATTATTTGCACGGTAAGTTATTGTGTTTTTCCCTCGTTTTTTTTTTTTTTATTCTTTACCTTAAAAATACTATCACTAATAATAAATTATTAGCACAATAAATGATACTTTAATACTTTTAGTTGAGTTTTAATTGGTTGACTTTAAAATTGTTGCATACATAAACCATGTAACAAACGGTTTTAAAATCGTCCTCCTCATAAATTACGGTTCAGGGACGGCCTTTGTAATTAAATACAACTCGTGTGTGAGCTTCACACATCCGTATCACTTATCAGCCTTCAAAATTCTAGAATTTCCGAGACGTCGTTAATCGATTAGAATCGCGAGCGGCTGCTGATGCTTCCGTGGGGATGTAATGCGTACACCAAGAGCAATTACATATGTTTTACAAAAAATCATTTACTTTACAAAGAAAGTTCACGGCGTGAACTTTTATACATTTCATTCGATATTATTTGAATATAAATTGTATTTAAAAATAAAGTTGTAAAATACTATCGAGATTCCGTTTAAAAATAAAACGAAAACTTGTACTATAATTTTCATTACGCGCGCGGGTTAAATAATTGTTTGCCGAATTCAGATTATTTTCCTTACAAAACGATTAACTGTAGCCACGGCACCACTAATGGAAAAGTAATGATGGAAATATAACTCGATAACTATCGACAAACTATATTCAGGAAGGTACCGTAAAATCATTAAAGCCCGCTGCACACTTCCGTTCAGGGGTAAACGCGGGAAAAAATTTAGGGGAGGGACGGGGTGGGATGAAAAAATGTAAAATGTTCATAAATATCATATTTTATTACTCTTTAGGTACTCGTATGTATGCATTTATATTAATCTATTTAATTTGTAAGTCTCATGGGAAACTTTGAAATAACTATTCAATTTATAGGTTTTTTTTTTTTTTTTTTTAATTGCGTTCACCTTTGTTTCCGTTTTTTTAACAAGCGGCCCCGTTGCGTGGCCGTATAAAAACTGAACCGCGAATACCTTCAGTGCCCATTTGACAATGAAAATGAAAGTCTATGGGAAAAAACCGTGCCATGTGTACAAAAAATATATTTTTGTTGAAACGAAAAGAAACCTTACTTACGGTTACATACCCTCACGTGGGCGGTCAAACATGGGTAGGCATAATAGTAGTTATTAAAAAATCATCCTATTATCTCCCCCTCCCCGCCTATGACAAAATCATTTCACCACCACTGTCTCTGCATGATGGACGAGAGGTTAACAAGAGACGAACGTCGTCCACGTTGTTTTCGGATTTGCGTGAAAATCCCGATAAATTTCGATCGAAATTGAATTTATCTATTTCGTTTGGCGTTTTTGAATAGATAAAAAAAAGTCGCCGCTTTCGCGTGAAACAACGCACGTGCGTATCACGCAATCAGTGGCGTAGCCAGGAAAATAATTTGAGGGGTGGGGGGTACGTTTGAAATTCTCACTCCAAGTAGGAAATTATTTTTATTAGTTAAATGAATAAACATTTATTCTTTAAGAATCTTTAAAAAAAAAAAAAAATGTATATCGAAGACATTTCGGGTGGGGTCATGACCCCTTAACCTCGCTCCGGATACGCCACCGCGCGCAATAGACAGCAACGCACTGTTGGCCGGACTGCCGGAGGTTTGGTTGGTACCACGAGTCCGGTAAACTGTCGGCGCGGTGGAAAGCCCCGGCGAAAACCGCACGCGCTTCCTACTGTATTTGCTAGTGTTTCTAACCGTAATCGCGTTAAAAATACGAAGGTATATTGTATTTTTACGATGACGTCGGCGGTAATACGAGATAATTAACCGGGTCCGGGGTAATTATTTACCGGGGTGGGATGGGGGGCAAAATAAAAAAAAAAAAAAAATAAAAACGAGAGCGCGTCGTATTTACCATGGTGCGTTGCTCGCTCGCCATACGCCCGGAACCTAAAATCATTTCGGACGGGCGAATAAAATGCGACGCGTTTCCATATTTGGATTTATCGTTTGTACGATAATATATTATAACATTTGGCCGAAGGTTTTCGGATAGCGACCGGGTAGCGTATTTGGCGTACCGCGTCCGGTTCCGTACCCCGGTCACTTGTGGTGTTGGTGGTTCACCCGATGTGCAAGCCTCGGCGGTGACTCTCGCAGCGGGTCGACGCGCCTGTGGCGACCGTTCGTATCCGACGGGATCGTCCGGTAGAATTACATTTCGGGGATTTTTAGTTGCGTTCTTTAGGGGCCAAATGTCCCCGGAGTTCCGGCCCGAGCTCGCGAAACGATCCGAAGGCCCAGCCCGAAACGATGGTCTCGAAGACAACGTCGGCACGTTCGTCGACGAGTGCATCATACCGGCCGGAGCGTAACGAAAGACCCGGTGTACGGTAATATGCGACCGGGTACATCCCGAATACCGTATTGTACATGATGCGGCAGAGCCGACTGACGAGTTTAATGTGGTCATTAGCCTGTGATAAGATAAGACCAGGCCTTAATAAGTGGTATATTTTGAATTGTACGGTAATGCCGTTTTTATTCGTAATCATGGTCTGGACAGGTGTACATCGTGGTGTCGTCGTGCGTGCGTATTACGAAAATAATCATTCTGTGATCGCTACACAAAGGACTTTTCGTATACACTTCGGCATTCCACGTGTTGAAACTGTTTCTTCTGCTAACACTATCAAATTGTGGATACCGCATTTGGAAGAAACTGGAAGTATCCTAAGTAGACTTGGACACGGAGCACCCAGAACGGTAAGAACCCCCGAAAATGTACAGTTGGTTAGAGGACTTTTTTGAGGACGAGAACAGGATCGTCACTGTCACGTCCGCTCGTTATGTTGTGACGTTGGAAACTTATCTGCAGCATAGGTTGGAGGAAATGGCTGAAGAACATGATTTGGGAGATGTATGGTTTCAGCAAGACGGAGCTACAGCGCACACAACTAGAATTTCACTTGCTGTCTTGCGACAAATGTTCCCGGGGCGGTTAGTCTCACAGAGAGGAGACATAGGCTGGCCAACACGGTCCCCAGATATAAGCATGTGTGATTTTTTTCCTCTGGGGCTACCTTAAGGATAAGGTTTTCAGACGTCGCCCACATACCATAGAAGAAATTAAACAGAAAATCACCGTGGAAGTCGAAGCCATACCAGTGGAAATGTGCCGAAAATCATATGACACCTTCAGAGATCGTCTACAACAGTGTATTAATGCTGACGGCCACCAACTTGGAGATATAATTTTCAAAAAATAGTTTTTAAAAATGGGATTGAATATTGATTTAAATAAAAAAAAAAAAAAAATACCTTTTCTCTAAGTTTTACTGTTCGTTATTCATAGCCCGTCAAAACTCGTCAATCGTCTCTGCCGCACCCTGTATGTTTACTGTACGTCAAAAACAATAAATCTATCGGCGTCACGAAATAATTATATGCAAATAACCGTCCCGAAAATAAACGCGGGCGTCTTGTACGGCCGACGGTGGCGCATACGCGGGCGCCTCAAATCCGAACAATCCAATTATATTCGTAATATCGGTTTATTTGTCGACACCACAGCGTAGCAGTACACACGCTGACGTTTTAATTTCCATCAATTTGTCTGTAAATTGCTTTCGTCCCGCGAATTGTTATTTCATACAATACGTACAATATGATATAGGTACACCTTATACGTCCTCACAGGCTATATAATATAGACTCGTTAGCCGTCAAACGTCATTAAATAATCAATAATCCAGAACCAATTGAAAATTCCAAAATTTAATAATCGAATCATAAATAAAACAAATACTAGATACTACAGACATGCAGGAGCGCAGGTATAGATTATTCAGGGTGTGATGGGTTTGATTTTCAATTATTTGCAATAAGCTGACACGGTGAAAAAAATTACAATACCAGTGAAATCCGGGAGTGGAAAATAAAACGTTGAGTAAATATCGTGCAGCGCACACAAATATATTAATTCAAGGCTTTTAATATTATTAAAATTATATATATTTTTTTTTTAAATAAGGGTAAATTTAATCTATGTCTACGTTTTATTAGGTTCTTTTTACAATTTTTAATGGATCAATAATGACGTGCCTATTAATATTAAAAGAGCCAGTCCAGTTAGTCGCTCTTGGCCAATGGTATTTCGTAAATATGTCTTTAGACGCTTCAAAGTTGAAAAAGAACATTCAGCACTCGCAGTAAACGCAGGAAAAGTAGTTGACATTTTTAAAAGCGTATATATATATATATATATATGTGAGGGAAAAATAGTTTATTACACTTGTCCAATGTTTTAATTGCATTAAGATTATCGTTACTTTCTTCTCACTTCTTGGTCCACAGTTGATTCTCGCACAGCAGATTTTTAAGATTTTCATTTGGCAGGTACATCTTATGAAATTCTGTCAAGTTGTTTTTGGCATCATTTTTATTTTTTATACGTTTTGGCGGTATGATCTGAGGAGGATTCCGATCTTCTCGTGGTGCTTAGAAAATCTGGCTGCTAGTTCACTTAACACATGGTCAATAAAAGGATACCTAATAAATATTTCTTTTATAATATTGCCTCGCTCTTTGTGCCTGTTTGTGGTACTAGGTGCATGATAAGTGACTAAACACTTAAAAGCGCTTTTGAATTTGTCACAAAAATATTAATTTTCAGTCTTTACTTAGATAAGTATTCGTTATAATTGAACAATATTTTTCATTTTGGAAATGTTTACCTAAAAAACGTTCTTTTCGTACTTTGTAGTACCTACAAAAAAAAAAAAATAAATAAAAATAAAAAAAACCGTTGTTCTTATTATTTATTAACTAATTGAAATTATTGAAATTGGCGGGGGAGAGGGAGCAAAGTTATAATTTTACCCCTCCCTCTAGATAAAAATATCTTTTTCGTCAAATTATTGCACACGAATTTATATTTTATTATTCACGTTTATTCTGTTGACGTGTTTTTAACGTTATCACGTTAAATTATCTGGGTTACAATAATTATAGATAATAATAAAGGCATAGATGCATAAAAAAATGCACACAAACATGTGATGTCGATTTGTCCGTCATCCATTTAGTCGACTATATAATTATACCGAAGTTACTATTTATTTTTCTTCGGAATATTGATAACCGAGATGAGATATTTAATTCCCACGTCTCCATATTCTCCCTGGAAACGACCAAAGTATTCGACGTATACATTTAAAAAAAAAACCCGTACAATTATCTGTTTGCGAATCAATTCGGCGTGTAGAAATACCAAAATCGATTTGTAACGTACGACGTCTAGCTGTTTTATAAAACCTTCTATATTCGGTCCGAACCGGAAAATCAAAGTTCGTTATATCGCCCGGGCGTAGTTATTTCGTGTACGCGATATAAAATAATATTTCGAAGCGTAATTCTACATTGAGTGGTTATAAAGTGTGCGCAAGTTCGTTCGAAATAGTAATTCCCTACCATTATTGTCAATTAATACCGATTTCGCTGGGAACCCACTCCGCGGCCATCGATCCGATTAAACTTTCACACTTCTACGCGACAGTCTGTGTACTTTACGAAACGCACCGAGCTTTAAGTATAATTAATTTAGAGAGTAGTCAACCGAACACGATCCTCGAACTGTTTACAATTATTTGGTATACCCCCATCGCACTCGATGTCTTTCGCATTGCTAAGAGCTAGACTCTCACCTTCCCGCCAGCTCTCAACCGCCCACGCACCCACCTTGTCGCCATATTCTTTTGGTGTTTTTTTTTTTTTCTACACGTAATACCTTTGTCCGTAAAAATAATAATTAATACGGCGAAATTATATTATACTCATTGCTAAGTAAATGTGCTTCGCGTATTAATACAATTTTTATTATTATTATAATTTTAAAAATTGTAATAACTTGGTATATTTTAAAATAAAATTTAAGTTAACGCAGTAGTGTACAATTGTATACGCCAGTTAAAAATATTTATAACTATACATATTTCAATATCGCTTGTTTTATTTTTTTATATTTCCTTGTCCTTCAACAGACCATATTTTCGTCCGTCGTCGATGGACAATCCAGTTATGTTGTCAATAGTCATGTACCGATATCGTAAAAATGCCGAAAACCAAGACCAAGTTTAAATCGATTGTTTTAAAAAAACTAAATTTTTTCGAAGGCAATTTTCGAAATTCATTAGTGTAATTTTTAATATATTTGAATGCAATAACGCAATCAATTTAATGAGTTTTTTTAATGCAATAAGATCGCAGCCTTAACGATAATAATATTTCATATTATTTAACGGCAAAACGGTCAGATCAAAATAATAATTTACATTTTTATGCCATTTTCGACTGCGGGTGGGAAACTCGAACAACATTTTTTTTTTTTTTTTTTTTTTTACGTCGTTTTAAATTAAACAACTAGTATACAAATAATTATGCGTGGAAATATTAAAACGTACAAAATCTCGATACAGCATTTTTACATTTTTTTTTTTTTATTTCGTGTCGTCAATCACTTGTTGTGTGCCACCGAGAGACGTATTATTTACGTACTTTTATAAATCGACAAACGATCATACTGTTAGGGCCATTGTGTTTCGATCGGACACCCCGTGGCTGTTGTAAAAAACCCAATACATTTCGCGTTTATGTCACGCGGCTCACTTGTGACGGACAACAACGATAGAAACAGAAAATGCGACCAGGTACCGAACGGTATCGGGACATTTTTAAACATTTTTTTTTTTTTTTTTTTATTAGACATTCGTGTTTTAGACCGTTAAGTTTTACACGGGATTACTGCGTTTTGGAAAATTCACGTTTCGGAAAATATTCCGTTAAAAGTCACATGGTCGTATACTTAATTTTTTCATCTACCTGGCTACATCTATATATATATATATATATGGTATTTATTTGTAATCGCGTGTATATATATATAAAAAAAAAATATATTTAACTTGTACGCTAAAACGCGAGGTATATATGCATAAGCGTGCGCAGGTCTTCTCGACAGGGGAGGCAAGATTTTAGCTAAGGAGGTCCAGACTCCAATACCCTCCTGCCGAATTTTCCACAGCTAATACCTTGATGCTAGGCGACGATCGTTGAAATTATTCCTCAGACAAAATCAACGATATGGTTCTATTAAACCATGGTTTATATTTGTCTATACGGTAACGAGTTACGTTAAACATAAGAACAACGCACAAGTGTTCAATAAGTACTTTTTAGTGATAATAATAATAATAGCTTTAAAAATCAATAAAATAAGAAAACACAATTTGAAATTTTATAATCGGTAATATTTTTCATTAAAGTTCCTTGCGTAAGTTTTGCGGGAATGATTTAATATGTTTTATAAAACTTCTATGACTACTTCATAATCAAAATTATACCCTTGATCCTGTCCAATAAACATATTTAAGATTCCATCTAATCTTTCATGAGCCATAGTACTTTGCAACTTTGTTTTAACAATATTGAGTTTTGAGAAAGTTCTTGCACGAGTACAACTTGTTACCTGTGTTATAACAAATAACTTTAATGCTTTGAAGATACTAGGAAAAATATTTTGTCTATCACAACAAGAGAACTATTTATCCATTCATCACAATTATTTTTCAATACATTTTTAGGGAACACCGTAATAATTTCCCAAAAGTCGAATTTTTGTATCCAGAATAAACGATGCATATCGTTATAATTCGTTTGTAAAATTACTAAATTAGCTATACTTTTAATCATATTTATTGTTTTATGATTAAAACAAACATGCCATCGATCATTTGATCCAAAGCTGTATTATATACCGTTACTTTCATTTCTCCTTTAAAAATGTACTGGTTTGGTATCAGAGGTATCTACATTTGATTTTTACATTCTATTTTTTTTTTTTTTTTGTTGGATTTGGAATATCGGTATCGGTACATAATTTAACAGTTTTTTTTTTCGGAAACATTTCGAAATTCATATTCCTCGTTTTTAATTTTTTTTCAAGTGATTCTTTCAACGAATCCACTAATACTTTCATAGCTATCAACAAATTGACGTCGGGAGTTTGTAGCAACGCCACTCACGTTTTAATACCATATTTACAATCGGATGGAATATTTCTAGAGCAAATATAAATCGTAACGTTATTAGATGAAAAATGATTTATCGAGGCCAGCTGCCTCTGCCTCCTCTCCACCGTCATGGCTCCCCCGCGCGCACGCTCGTGCAAGTATGTTTACGATAAATTGATACTTCAAAACGCGACCTGTTGATAAAACGCGCATCCACTTGAGCCATCAGATACGTACGCCGTCGTCCCCGCCGCGCCGGCGGCCAAGTGGAGGGTTACGCAAAGTATACCCATCGAGACGGCCGTCTGGAAATAAATGACGTTTTGACGGTGCCGGTTACGGCGAATTACTTTACGGAATTCCTAATTCGCGGACGGGCATCGACTTGTTCACGGAAGAGAATAACGGCTCTAATGAGATTATATTATACGTCCGTGTAGACGGACTCGCCAGTCAAAGTAACTCGCGGCCGGCCAGTAGCCCGTATAGGCCCTCCGGTTGTCCGGAGACCGCTGTGTGTTCCGTAATTTTCAATTTCAAAATATTTCCACTCTCGGTATCATCGTGACGCGTTTATTGCATTACGGACGGCGTAATATACGCGGGGTCAACTAAACTGCAAGTAGTTTTACAGGATCAATCCGGAATTTTTTTTGTTTTTTTTTTGAAAACGCACGTTTAGGCTCCAGAAACACCGGTGCGTGCGAAAAACTGACGCAAAAAAACAAAAAAAAAAAAAACAAAATCGATAATAATAGAAAACCATTGTTGCATAAATATTACCATTATTCCCCATTATTAATGAAAATCGAAATTTTACCTCCCCAACTAGATCGAAAATGTGAAAAAAAAACTTTCTTGTCGTTTTTCGACCGAGGTTAGTTCTTGTAGAAATATTGTCAAGACACACACGAACAAAAATAATATACAAACGTTAAAAAGTATTTACACGTGTATGCAATACAAATAAATAAATATGTATGTAGACAAATGACAAAACGAAGCCTGGAGTTGGGTTGTACGACCGATATCGATTTTTTTTTTTTTTTTAATTAACATCAGGAATTCAACAGGTCTAAGGCAAGAAAAAAAAAAAAGAAAAAAATAGTACTTTTTTCCTTAATATTTTAACGAGTATTAATCACGAAAATAATTTCAGTTTAGTATCAATAAATTTTTAATGCACATAGGCAGTAGTGTATTTTTCAAGAATAATAGAAAATTAATACATTAATATATTATATGAATAGAACACGACTAGTTATCAATAACCATTAAAAATAGCATTTTTAACAATTGAGTATATTTTCCATTTTTTAAGTTCAAAACCTAATCGGCTATTGTGTTTTTTTGTATTTAGTTTATCCAAAACCGTACGAGGTTAGAGAAAATCGTTACAATATTGTCAATGTAAAAAAAAAAAAAAAAAAAAAAATAAATAAATCATTCGCTCGTATACTATTCAATTACGGTAACGTATACGAATTTCCGTTGTTTTTCGCTTGCCCATAAGCCGGGACTAAAATTGTTTGTAATACGCAAATGCATATTCGTGTGTGACCCGAAATCAAAACGTGTGTAATAATTTGTACGGGCGCACACAGGGACAATTGTGTAAAAAAAAAGAAAAAAAAAGTGCTCGTGGTGGACGATGGGGGGGGGGGCTATAATCTCCACAAAAACCGGCACCGATAAAAGTGAAAAAGTACGAGAGAATGGGGGGGAAAAAAATGTGGTTTTTTTTTTTTTTTTATATATATTTTAGCCACTGCTCATGAACGACGGACGCCGCGCGGTTCCCGGCAATACGACACGGCCGAAAATAATATTTCTCTCGCCCGCTAGTATTTTACACACGTGCGTGCCCATTTACATATCAATATATCGTTAAAAATATTACACAGGAAACCTCTGTCGTTGGTTACTTTTGTCACGTAGTCGTCGTATACCTATACAATACACGTACATTACACCGGCACCAATAGGTGGTTATTCGGCCGCCTCCGCGATAATATAAATCTAGGCTAAAAAAAAAAAAAAAAATATATAAATATATATCACTTTTTTTCCATTTTTTTTTAATTTTTTTTTCTGGTATTTGATTCCGTTATAACACCTATATACACCTATACGGTGGATTCTAATTACTGTAGACGGCTACAGTGAAACTGCCATTACGCCCAATAGCGTTTTGCTGTCGACAACTCGACTAGAAAATCAATAGATTTCGGAATAATATTTTTATATACTGTAAAAAAATAAAAAAAACAACAGTGCATTTATAGCGGTGTAACGATGGCGTTCGCGCTAAATACAATACAGTCGATCGAAATATGTCCTTATGACGTCGTTCGTTCGATACGATTAGTTGAAAAAAGGCGACGGTAAAAAAAAAAAAGAAATTATGTAAACCGCCGAAGAATTCGGCATTCCATCCAAACACGCTATCGTCAATTACGAAACAAAAAAAAGATAAACGGTTGACGTTCGAATAGTGGAAATATGAAGAAGAAAAAAAAAAAAAAAACGCGAAGACGACGTCGTTATTTTGGACGTCGGTAAATGCGTATTAAAATGGTTTACTCGGCGCTGAGATGAAAAAAAAAAAAAAAAAAAAAAAACCCAGACGTACATCATGGTAAACGGAACGATTTTACGCGAAAAAGCAAACGGACGTGCACGAAAAATCGGGACACGCTAATTGCAATTGGTCGGCGTAGAAATTGTAAATAAAAATGAGAAAAAAAAAAGACACGGTGTAGCGAAGTATGGGGAGTGAAAAACTCAAATTGTCTGTGACGGGCGGAGCAACGGAGCCAACAGGCATTTTTTTTTTTTTTTTTTTTAAAGGAATCGGACTGTCTTCGCCGGCTTTTCGGCTGCGAGTCGAATAAAACGCCCGGACGACACGGTCGGATTGGTTTTTTTAGCGAGTTTTTGACACTGCACCGAACACGCGTAAAACGAATAACGAAAATTCGTACTGTCCGTAGACATGTTGAATTGTGTTTCGTTGTTACGGGTACACATTTTTTTTTTACCGCCTTCGGCCCGCGGGCCTACAAAGGCGTCGCACGGGATTTCAAAACGCATAACCTTAAAATCCGGCCGTGTCGTTTTTTCCGGGCCAATTCAAGTGCAGTATAGCTATATTATTATTATTATTATTATTATTACTATTACTATTATTATCGTCGTCGTTGTCGTTCTCATATATACACACGCCCGTGTAAACTCACGCCTTTAACGCCGGGGGCGGAGGGCCCGCTTGTACGCCGTACAAGTTTTCTAATTTCCCGAACCCGCGCGCCGGTTAACGCCGTAAAAATTTATGCGCGCGTGTGTTTAGAGGGCAATGAAAAATTCACCCGGTCGGCGAAATTTTCGGGACGCGGTGCGGCCGGGTGGGACGACACTATAACCTACAACCGCGGGCCGCGGCCGTGTTATTAACGCCGCCGTCCTGTCCGTCGAAGTTTGCTACGCCACGCTATAATATAGTATTATAGAGTAAGTAAGTAAGTATATATATATATATATATATATATATATATATATATATCGTTACGGGTGAACGGCAGGGGGCGGGATGAGCTTACTTTGCAGACGAACTTTGTACGAGCGTGAAAATTGCATCGCCGCCAAAGGCCGCGTTATCGCCGAAATAATACCGTGCCCCGTACCTGCCCGCCGTCGTCTGGTGTACGCGTACGCGTCGTCACGATTATTTCGTAAATCCCATCAGGATTTACAAAAAAATTACGTACACATTGATTTTCTATGATTATTTCCCGTCTAACGCCATTTGCCGGATCGACGTCATTTCGTTTTTCGTTTTTTTTTTTTTTTTATACGTATAATAGTACATTTATTTGATTCGATTAATTTTTACGGGAAAATATGCATTTTTAACGTAATTTTTGTTTTGCTTTTTAGGTCGCGTTTGAACATTTTTTTTTTAATATTTTTAGGTCAACGAGTTCCGGGCTTTATTAATAATTTAATCGTACACGTTTCGCTTTTTCTCGTACACAATATCATTGATAATATTTACTCGTATAATAGTAACTAGATTATCTTACAAAAAAGTGCAGCAGCTGCGCAAACTTTTCGACCGGGGTTTTTTTAAATTTTTTTTTATTGCCCCCCAAAAAAACGTTTTAATAATAAACACACACACATACACTCCTAACTCTCCGCTGCAGAATTATTTTGAATTAATATCTGCGATAATGGGCATTACGAGGGGATATCCGCGCAATTATTTTTGTTAGCGTTTTAGCGATTATCGATAATTCAAATGAGTTGTTAACAGGTACCCAATGAAAAAACCCGATATTTCAACCGGCTACGAAATGTATTTAAAAAAGCAGAAGACATATATATATATATATAAATCTATAGGTAATTTTACGGGGGCGCGTTTGATAGTTTGCGCGGTCGTTCTTTCTCGGCGTTTTGCGAGTTGATAGAATTGAAAAATTCCCAACGGTTGTTCGTAGACATTTTAGTAAATTTTACCGTATAATTTTACGATAAACAGGCACTCGCGCGATAGCGATACCGTAATTTTTAAATGTATTTCGAATCTAATTTGAATATATATTATTATTATTATTTTTTTTTTTTTTCGGAAATCGCCTACACGCAACCTGCCAGAAACTCAAAATTGGTATATATAAATATTATAATTCGACGAATGCATTATACACATGATAATAATATATCAGTTATAACGACATCGACAACTCGGACAGGCGGTCGAAACCGCCAAAGTGCCAACGGCTTTCCGCCGGAAGTTCTTGCTCGAATCGCGCCGGCCCGAAAACACACCCGGATTATCGGAATATCATTATGGGAGGTAAAAAAAAAAAAAAAAAAAAAAAAAAGGCGTAATAACACATTTTCGCGTCGGCCGGTTATAATAATATAGACGACGGATGTGGTGTGGAGATTCACCGCGACGCACTTTTTTATATGACTGCAAGCTGTGAAACTGTAACAGGTGCCCGCGCCCGCGAAACGGCCTCGTACATTAAAATACGGTAAGTATGACGATGTCACTTACGATTGGTAAGTGATTGTCACGTCATTGGAGTGCAAAAAACACGGCGTGACATTGTCGGAACGTCACGGAATTTATCGTGTACTCGCGGTACGGGAGGTTTTTTTTGTTTTTCGTTTCCCCCATCTCAAAATATCCGACGATTTTATCGGGTGTGTCCATAATAGATTAGCCCGGTGCCGAATGCCGTCCAACGGTTCCGATGGAATTATTATCCAGACAAATACGACGTTGACGTTATCGTGTTGCATTTTTCACTACCGGTACATATACCGTCTACTAGTGGCGTATCTGGAATCCAGTCTAGGGGTTGAGACGGTATAAAAATCGTAAAACACCTCGAAACATCGCGAGCGGTGCCCCCGTCGGTAATAAGATATATTTTTTGCTTTTTTTTTTTATTTTTATAATAATTTTCTTCTCCGTCGCCATTCCTCCCCCCCCCACCATATAATACTGTCTACTATTTTGCAGGCGAGTTTTACACATTTTCTCAAATTTTGTAAAATTTGATATTAATGTTTTTTTCACCGATTAATCTACTGCCCGGTTCAAGGGGAATGGGCACGGACGAATACGACGTCTTAGACCAATAAGCCAGACAAATTCGCTGGGTTTGGGACGGACGGATTTGAATTTTGAAAACAAATTTTATTTTGTGTTCTAACTTTTTTTGTAGGTTTCGGTCGAGACAAATGCGTTTTCTAGACAAATACAAAAAACCATTAACAGCAAATGACGAGACACCAGGGTAACCAACCAATGGTTATACCGGCCAAACAATGGAGGAAAAACGACTAATAATACTAACACTACTCCGCTCAGAATCGTTTTTTGAATGATTTCAGTAGGTATACAAATTAAATTACCCTAAATCATATACTTTCCACATTTTCCACTTAAAATAGTGATTCACCCGCACGTGGTGTTTACTAGTCTGTCCGGCTTTATTTTTTAAATGTTAATGTATTTTATCCTGCAGCGGTATCAAATTGTGTAAATAAAATTTAAAAAAATAATAATAATAATATTGTTTACAATTTATATAGAAATTTAAAAAAAATATTTATTGTTTCCATTACACTACAATGGTCCTGGGGTGAAAAAATATTGTTCTGCTCCACCCTATCCCCCCCCATTCACAAGATTTTATAAATAATTGAAACGCTTGAATACGTAATAAATCACTTAACTGCCGGTTTTATGCACGTGTACGTCTGTGCGTATCAACACTTCTAAGAAAATATTTCGTTCCGCAATATGAAATAATTAAAAAAAAAAATGGTTTGCCATAAAAAAAAAATAAAATAAAATAAATAAAAGACTATAAAAAAATATAATTTGTTTTATGATCGTATCGTAGGTACATTCCAGATAAATACGGCAAAGGAAAAATAATAATAATTAAAAATATTACGATACGAGCGCGCGGTGTTCTGGGTATTATGCGATTTCATATTTAAAACAAATTGATAACACACACTTATTCCGCTAGTTACTATCGTTCTAAAACGAAACACTGTTTACACATAAAAAAAAAAAAAAAAATCCTTCTCGTTAATCCATTGACGTGATTTGGCGAAAGCTAGAAGATACTTTGCAGACACAAATTATTTGATTAATCCCGTAAACTAGAATTATATTTATTTTCCGCGGATTACGGTTCTGTACGAGTTGTATAGCATTACAACGCCAAAAATTCGATGTCTAGTTGCGCCTGGTGCTTTTACGAGTGCTTACGAGTTGATTCGATTTTGGTTTTCAGAATACTATTAATCACTATAGAAACGTTTATCTATAGTAATTAATAGTATTCAATTTAAACCGTTTTTAAACTGCGGTACATCTGATATTTTAGTCTGTAGTAAACATATTCTCACATGTCGCCGTGGAGTTAAAAAAAAAAAAAAAAAAAAATCCTTCTCGTTAATCCATTGGCATGATTTGGCGAAAGCTAGAAGATGCTTTGCAGACACAAATTATTTGATTAATCCCGTAAACTAGAGTGATATTTATTTTCCGCGGATTACGGTTCTGTACGAGTTGTATAGCATTACAACGCCAAAAATTCGATGTCTAGTTGCGCCTGGTGCTTTTACGAGTGCTTACGAGTTGATTCGATTTTGGTTTTCAGAATACTATTAATTACTATAGAAATGTATATCTATAGTAATTACTACAGTATTCTGAAAACCGTATACGGTTTCAATTTAAACCGTTTTTAAACTGCGGTACATCCGATATTTTAGTCTGTAGTAAACATATTCTCATATGTCGACGTGGAGTTAAAAAAAAAAAAAAAAAATGAGTATCATACCAAAAGAGGGTAGAATTTTCAAAACCTTACATAGATATGACCGTTAAACTGAATTTTTGGTAACGGTGTAACGGTATATTTGAAACCATTTGTCTAAATTGCCGTTAGTTTTCCCAAACAATTACACATATTGTTAATTTTATGGTCAGTTATCGGTTTTTATACGATCTTTTATAACTTGCCTAAGCCTACGGTACTCCGTTCAGAACAGTGCATATTGTATTCGGCATAAAATACAATCGTCACTCGTTTGTTTTCCCACGATTTTTTTTATCCGGTAGATTTTTCGCGAGGTTCCCGTTCTCGTGCCACTCGTATACAGTTTTTGACTCGATTCCAGTAGGCGTCCCGCTCAAAATTCGTTATTTCGGTGACGAATATAATTTCCGTTCGTTATATTAAAGATTTTTCGCCTGTTACCAGAAACGCATTTAGCGGGAGGGGCAAGAAGAGCAATTGGCCCGGGCGCCAGATTTTGAGAGGGCGTCACAGTCCTAAAACATCGTGTGACAGTAATTTCATGATTATTATCATGATCAAATAGACAACATTGATAACAGATAACCTGCCGTGTGTAATACCAAAATTGGCAGTAATAACTTTTGGTACCAATTTGCGAATGACTAACAATCTACGTCTCTTCTACCTATACAAGCCATCTTGCTAACTTCCATGTGGCCCACGACCAAACGGTAAATGATAACGGCCATTCATAAAAAATGACTTTCACACTTCATTTCCGAGTGTAAACAGTTCGGAAGTTGTTTAATCAATTCATTTTGACTGAAAATAAAAATTCCAAAAACTCTAATGAAATACATGTTAAAACTATCGAGGACCGGAAAACTTCAAGAACCGTTTCACTGCGTAGATATATATCATTATGGCTGTGTCTAAGCTGTACAGCGTCCAATTGTTCAGCCGAGATATCATTTTCAGCACTGAAGTGGATTAAATCTTATTTTGAGTTCGACAATGACCGATGATCGTCTTAATGGGTTAGCGATTCTCTCTGTTGAATCTGCACTTACCGCGGGGATACGAACTTTGACGACGTTACCAGTTCGGCCGCCGGACGAAATGCACGTAGACGTGTATTTTATTGTATTGTAAAATAGTTGCGTTTTTTTTTAATGACCATACACCGTATCGCGGTTAAAACAGTTATCCGCAAAAGAAGAACAGTGCCGCCTCACCCCCCCGGGGCGACAAACGCGCCAAAACGCCCGTGCGCCCGTCACAACACGGTGCGGATTACGTGGTCAGCGTTTTTTTTTTTTTTTTTTTTTTTTTCTTTTCTTTTTTACATTATAAAATACGATTAGCCGACTTTGCGGCGGATTGCCCGCGGACTGTGCGACACCGTGACCGCGTTTATACCGGGGTCGCGATTCGCGAGAGTGTCGTGGCGCGGCCCGGGGGAGAAACGACGGCGCACACCTACGATACACAACAAGTGTCGACACCACCCGGCCCAGGCGATTTTCACGCGTTGGTCAATCAATTGTCCGTTATCACTATAGTGTGGCCGGGTTTCACATTCCGCGCGCCCGTATTCGCGTAAATATTTTTTTATTATTATTATTATTATTATTATTGTACGTACCGGCCAAAAAGAAAAAAAAAGAAAAAAAAAATCGCCCCTGAAAACCACATGTTTTATTTTGGCGCGGATTCGCGGTGTTATTTACCGTTTCCCCGTTTATAAATATATAAAAAAAAAAAAAAAAAAAAAATGTTTTATATAAAATTCGTCTTTTCGTACACGTTTCGATAAAGTAACTGTTCGTGCGCGAAAATCCGTGATGCGACTATTACATCACCGACAGAATTGTCGACGAATGCCGTAGACGAATTCTTTATGTTATACGACGAGCGTCACGCAGTACAATATCACTGCACACGTACATGTACGTGCACTTTTTTTATATATATATATATATATATACGTACGTATACACGCGTATAGAGGATTTATATTGTATGAATATCAAAAATTGATTTGAGGCAGAAAATTATTCGTTCCGCGGCGTGTGGCCGCACGAAACACACAATATGTTTTCCTGTAATCCGTTTTGTCGTTATCCACACGAACCGTTCGTAAAATTATTTTTCCCAACGTTAAACATTATACTCGTTATGACTATGCACGCTTTGTGTGTACGAGAGAAGTACACTTCCGAATGGAAATCACGAGAACGCGAGCGTACAGCATATTACGTTTTATATAGGCCACGTACAATAATGCGAACGGTGCACACGCATACGCCAAACACAACGAGTATCGTAAAAAATGTTGCCTGCGTCTGAGAAAATTAAAAAAAAAAAAAATAATTATAATACATTAATAACGTTTGGCAGAATATTTGACGAGTGCCGAGCATTTTCTACGGCGAAATCAAATTTCGTTTTCATGGTCAAACTACAATAATTGCCCGTCTAGATAAAACATAGATGGACTGTGATCTTGACCGCCGAGCTTTAACAGATATAAGTGAAATGGACGTGAAATTAAATATATTTTGCATACTTTGTGTTTTTTTTTTTCTCTTTTTTTTTTTTTGCCCTAGTTCAGACCTTGCAGGCCTGTGGCCGTTAACCCTACGCCCTGTCTATGGTTTCATGTGTTTTTCATTACTTTTTAAAGCGCTCAAGATATTCCCCGACTCGGTCAATCCACCGTTGTATTTGTCGTCCTTTCGATATTTTTTCTTGACCGATTTCCACATTGTGTTCTCGCCTTTTGGTTGACTCTCTCTGTCTACAAAACGTACCCTTCGGCATTTGAAAACTTCAACTGTGTCTGGCTCGTTAAACATTGCCCTCAGATCTGCATTTGTCTTCCGTTAATCAGTATTCTACACGTCGATTCGTTGGTATTGTATTGGTAATGGATTTATCATTTATCGTGGGGGAGGAACAAGGATACACAGGGATTGGAAGGAGTCAGCAAGAAAATAGAGGAGAGAAGACGAGGATTTGTTGTACGGCAAGATGGTATTAACGGCCGATAAACAATTATTTTCACCACATATATGATCTTAATCTTAAATATTATTAATCCTTTTTCATCCAACTTTGTTGATGCCCAAGTTCTACTACACTAAAGGTCACATAAGTTCTTTACATGAGTGATCATAATTTCGATTTATTGGCGGCCCATAATTTTTTACTTAAATAATAATTATACTCATGGCTCTACTTGCTAATACTCATAACTGTATTAATTCCTTAGTTTACTTCTTATTTGGTCCCTTAGCCCTATTCACTATTACTGATTTCAACATAATAGACCACCACTAACTATATATAAACTCTGTAGCAGAAATTATTCATACTTAAACAAATATACATGTCCATGAACATCAAAATGTTCAAGTATTTTTATTTTATAATAAATTAACAGTTCAATGTTGATAGTATGCACATTTTATATTTATAAATATCGGATTTCAAGTTGTTAACAAATTCTGTAAAACTTCTGTATAACATGTTATGTTACATGACCAGTTTTATAATATAATAGTTTATTGTCGACTAAAAACTAAATTATAAAATATTATTCTGATATATATCACGCACAAAAATAACTAAATCAATTCAAATTGATACTGACTCGTCCTAAATATTAGAATTCTATTGATTTTTAGTGTGATTAAATGAAATTTAGAATAGTGAAATTACGAATTAAATGTATTTTCGTTAAATTCACAATCCGGACGAATTTTATAATCATATAAATACTATCGGCCGTTCCCGAACAAATCGATTTCGGGAATGTATTGTGAAATTCGAAGTAGTAATAATCTGATGATTTCATCCGCCAGAAACCTTTTAATATTTCACGGGTATCGGGAAAGAAAGCTTGACGAAGTCGAAACGTATTACTATGTACACGGGGCGGGTGGGTGGTAATAGTCTTTTTTGTTCATATTTTTTTTATGGTATGACGTCAATTTTTTGGTAAAAAAAAATTCGCGTGACAATTGTTCGCCAACGACCATTTTTCGCGTGAAATATAATATGTTTTATATATATATATATATATTTTTTTTTTATACATATTTGTAGTTTCACAATTTAAAAAAATAAAATAAAAACGATTAATCAATTCCTCTACGTATACTGGTAAACATTATTATTATATAGTTTTACTCAGTGTAATAATATTCATAAACGTAGAGAAATAAATAAAAATTCGGATTAGTCAATAATTAATTTTAAAATAAGTATTAGGAAAATTCGATTTTTACAAACCAAACTTAACCATTAAACAGTCAATTGTTAACCGATTAGCTTATATCCGTCAGTGCGAAGGAAAAACTCACTTATTGCAAATAGTGTAATAGCGGAAAATAGAATTTTAACTTTTCGCATTCTCGATTTTTTTTTTTTTTTTTACTTTTTTGTTATTATTATTTGCAATATTTACATTTCGTTTCGGGCATCAAAAGTCGCAACGGCGTGGCAGCCGAGTATCTAATCTTTAAAACTGGGCGTTCAACGGTTGGCGAATTATTTGAATAGCGGGGAAAAATGTCATTAGGAAATCGAATTTTTATGTCTTTATCCGTAGATGCATAGCAATCGTTTTTTACGGTAAATGGCGCGGTTGAAAATCCGTTAAATTTTCCGTCGAAATAAAACGCGCCGCGTGGATTATAATCATAATTGCATTCGATATTCGATATTTCGGTATAATCCGGCGACTACGATATTTTCGCGCGACCGGTCGACACGGGGAACCGATAGGAAAACGAAATTCCCCGGCTTTTTTTTTTTTTTATTTTATTTTTTTTTTTTGATGACTTCCGGGCGCCACTGCGGTGTGGCTTTCGGGCAGGTGCGTATGTTACGACGCGAGTACGACGGACGGACGGCCGCGTAACATTTACAACGCCGACATTACTCGTACGTATACACATAAAAAAAAAAAAAAAAAAATATATATATATAAAATATTATTATTATACGGTAATAAAAAATCCGTTCGTAGTGAAGCGAGACCTAACCTGCGCCCCCTCGAGACGACATATCCACCCCCCGGCCGGCTGTACTTATATAATAGCGGCGGCTAACCCTTCGTGTTTACATTTCACCGTTCGATTGTGTGCACGGGACGTGCGATAAGACGCCTCTTGCATATATTATTATTTAATACAAACGTATAGATGTATATATATATTTATCGAGGCGGTATAAACGGGCGCGCGATCGTTTTAAATCGATTCGGGACACGATTTAAAATTTTCTTTTTTTTTTTTTTTACGAACCGGAGGGTAAAAGAGAAAAATACGTTTTACGCACACGACTCGCGTTATGGACGACATCGCGAATCGTCGTCATAATAGACGGCGTTGGCATAATTTTACGAGAATAATAATATAAAATAATATATATATATATATATATATATAGATACTGTTAGAATATTATATTATTCGGGGCGAGAAGAAAAAATAAAATCAAAAAAAAAAAATCACGCACGTAGTCGTTTAAAAATTGCCTCGCGTCCCGAGCGATTATTATCGTATCGTATTTATTACACACCGCCCGGACCAGTTGCTATTTTTTTTTTTTTTGTCATTACGTCGGTAAAACACAAAAAAAAAAAAAAAAAAAAAATGACTATCACTCATCGTACGTCCTTAAAACGAAAACTGTCTGAATATTATATTCATATTTGAACTATCGGCCATTCCCGGACAAATTGATTTCAGGAATGTATTGTGATATTCGAAGTAGTAATGATCTGATGATTCTATCCGCCAAAAACCTTTTAATATTTCACGGGTATCGGGAGAGAAAGCTTGACGAAATTGAAACGTATTACTATATCCACGGGGCGGGTGGGTGGTAATAGTATTTTTTGTTCATATTTTTTTATATGGTATGACGTCAATTTTTTGGTAAAAAAAATTCGCGTGACAATTGTTCGCCAACGACCATTTTTCGCGTGAAATACAATATGTTTTATATAAATATATATATATATATATTTTTGTTTTTTTTTATAGATATTTGTAGTTTCACAATTTTAAAAAATAATGTTAAATCGATTAATCAATTTCTGTATGTATACTGGTAAATATTATTTGCTGGAGGATTATTGTATAATTTTACTCAGTGTAATAATATACATAAACGTAGAGGAATAAAATACAATTCATGTTAGTCAATAATTTATTTATTCTTTTTTTACGAACCGGATGGTAAAAGAGAAAAATACGATATACGCGCACGACTCGCGTTATGGACGGCATCGCGAATCGTCGTCGTAATAGGCGGCGTTGGCATAATTTTACGAGAATAATAATATAAAATAATATATATATATATATATATATATACTGTAAGAATATTACATTATTCGGGGCTTGAAGAAAAAATAAAATCAAAAAAAAAAAAACCACGCACGTAGTCGTTTAAAAATTGACTCGCGTCCCGAGCGATTATTATCGTATCGTATTTATTACACACTGCCCGGACCAGTTGCTATTTAAATATATCAACGCTCGAGGAAAATTTACTATTTTTTTTTTTTGTCATTGCGTCGATTAAAAAAAAAAAAAAAATTACTATCCACTCATCGTACGTCCTTAAAACGAAAACTGTTTTAGATGTGAGCCGAGCCAGGTTTATTTTAATAAACATACTAAACTACTTGTTCTTGTACGGGTACAATCAGACGTTTTAAATACGACTTGTGGTGGCAGTGGCGATGGAAGTGGTCACACGTCTATTTATAACTTAACGAATTCTATAATTTTCGAAACTGTCCGCGACGTCGTCGTTTATCGAGACAAATTTCCACCATCAATTTATTCTCCCATAGGTCACCAAAACGGGGTATACGGTACAAAGAAAATAGATTTATATATCAATATTTTCAATTTTCGTGATAAAGAACAAAAGACAATAGATTTCGTCTCGAAATTACACGTTTTATACAAACCCCGGAACATTATTTAGTATATATATTTAATATATTTCTGGTTTATATACCACCGAGGAGGGGATATTTTAAAATCCAAAACATTCGCCCCCCCACCCGCAGCTTAGAACCTGGGTACAATAATCACGGATTTACAGTACCACCAAGAACAATTGGAATTCATTTCAAGCATAAATCCCATATCTATATAGTATAGATCACAATATTACGTGATATCGCGTAATCTATTAAACCCCCGTGTATACTTGAACAATTTTATTTTATACTATTATTACTATACGTATACCTGTACTACAATGTTATAATGTATATTACATTTTATGATAAGCTCTTCTGGACTGCGCCGGCAATGGTCCAATAAAAATTCTTGTACCGGAATATTATGCGCACATTTAGACGACGGTATTCCAAGTAGAAAAGTAAAAGTGAGCTTTTTCATCTGCCCACACCAGTGTTTCCCAACCTTTTTACCACCACGGACCACTTCGACAATATTTTATAGGTCCACCTAAATTTTACGAAAACTAGGAATACCTTTTTTTTTTGCTCATCAACAAGAATACACAAAATTTATCGAAAAATGTTAACTTTTATTATTTTACTTTACATTTTATTACTATACTTCAATTTATTACTCTGATACCTAGACACTTATTAAAGTGGAAAATGCTTATCGGTCTACAGCAGCAGCAACAACGATAAGATAACCGTATAATATTATACGGTTCCTCGATAAGTCGTAATTTTTTTCGCTATTTAAAAAGAAATAATAATTAATTTGCAATAGAAATCGAAGAAAAAATCTATGGGACCGCGGACCACCGGTTGGGAAACACTGGCCTACACCGTCGCGTAAGAATTCGATTAACGTATATGGGGTGGGGGGGGGGAAAAAAAGAAAATTATAAAAGTCGTTTTCAATTTTCTTTTGTCCTAGTCGCCAAACAAAACGATTTCCTTGCCCCGTTGCGAAATACATACGGATTCGACCGGACCGTTCTATAATGTAATGGGCGACATAATTTTCAAACTCTCACTTATGTTCCTGCGGACCACAACAAAAGTCCGAATTCCGTGCGGAATTCCGTAGACGGTAGCGCAGTGCTTTATTATCCGGGTCACGAGAATCCCGTTGAATGTGGCAAAACCAACCCGTTTTCATATTATAGAAACAGTGGGAACTACTGCGGTGGCATATTATAGCGTATACCTATGTACGCAAGAGATTTAATGAAAAACTATATAACACTACGCGCAAATGATAATCGAGTACGCCTCTGCACGTGAAATTTGAAATTCCTCCTATGACGATGTTATTTGCGAACAACGATTTGCACATTTGTCGTTAAAATTACCAAGAAAAATAACGAATCCGAATAATTCCCAGTTGATTTGCACAGTGATACCGATAGGAAATATAATATTTACTATTTATATAGATTAAACGCAATTTTTCTAAACTATTAGATACATTTTTTTTTTTTTTTAAACACAGGACGATAATTCTGAGTGGAACTCGCCTGACTTTTAGTTTTAGAGTAAAATCACGTGTTATCAAATTCAAAGACGACAATATTTCGGAGTTGCGTAAATAATAAAAAAAAAAATTTACGAAAAACGTTGAAGTGGACGGTATTATTTCTAAACGATTCTTGTCGAGCGTTTATATTCGGAATAACCTACCGAAAAAACCAGACGGCCAGAGCCGGCAAATGTTAAGTACGTGTACAGTACTAGTTATAGTACCGGTACGGGTACAATAGGCGACAATACGAGACAATTGGTGCGGGGGAGGCGGGTTGTATGTAGTTTAAAAATAGTGTCGAAATCGGAGGATCTTTATTGCTGAACCGCGACGATAGTAATATAAAACTACCCTAATGCGTTATTCAGTATCGTTTTCCTTTTTTTTTTTTTTTTCTCCTAAAAAAAATATTTGCCAAGAGCAATTCGGATCGCGCAATATGATGAATCACCGGTGGCGGTCGTTTGCGGGACGCAACTGGTACGCAGTCTACGCGTCTAAGGGTCCGCCGGATAAGGGGTCGGGGCAAATGCGTTTGCCGGAAAAGGAGATCAAACAGGAAACGCCGGCGCGGGGCGGCGATCGAAAGTGAGACGGCGTCTCGGGGGCGGACGCGGACATCAAAAGCGTCGCGGTGCGGTGCGCGGGCACGGCGCTCCTATATTATACGGAACGCCGGGACAACGCGCGGGCAAAGATGAAAAACAAACACGAGTATTTCTGACTCATCGACCCAAACGATAATACTAATATAATACGCACACACAGTATATTACACTCGCGTTACATTATCGGGAAAGTATCGCGCGCAAAAAGTCTCCGGGGACGCCACCGTGTGCATTTATTCGCTTTTTTTTCCCCTCTCTCTCGCCGTTAAATTCGTTATTATTTTCTCCTTTGTCGCCGGGGGCCGGTACGATACCGGTGGCAGCGTGTTAGTACCGGATCAAAGGACGCCGCGGCCGGGGCCGGGGCCGGGGCCGAGACCCGGACCGGCCTGTTATACGACAATAACGATAACAACAACAATACACAGCGCGCCGGCGGGGCGGCGGTCGACCGAATGGCCGCCCGCGAACGTTAACGTTCGGTTAATTTGAGCCCATTACGAGCCCGATTTCTCGTGTGTACGCGCGCCCGGTTCGTCCCACGGTTCGTATACCGCCGTCAAAGAGACCTTTGTCGACTCGGGACGGGGTGAGGATTAGGGGTGCGACGACTTGATAATTGAATGTGTACGCACACACACACACACACACGGATAGAGGCGAACGAAAAGGACCGGGAGACAAAAGACCGGCGCCGCGCACACGTACAGATTTCGCGCCGAGAGTGGATCGCGGCGGCCTCTCGTCGTCGTCGTCGGGTGGGCGTCATTCCGGCTACGGGATGGGCGCGAGGAGGATCGTCCCGGGCGCTAATGGTAATCCGTCGCCCCGATGCCGCGCGACAGCGTACCCGGGAGCGCGTACCGTCCGCCGACAAAATATACGGTCGGGGCGGGTGACCCGCGGGGTAGCGGACACCCGCCCGCGATGCGAAATTACGCGCTATACATTTAATCTCTCATCTCTCTCTTTCTTATAATATCATATATATATATATATCCCGCCATATTTATACGCGAACAATATAATAATAATAGAGGAGGTACCTGTTTATAAACGATCGAGAGAGTTCGAGATTAATCGATCCGGCCGTCACCCAGTAATCTCCTGTGCGCGCCAGCGCCCATCGAACACTTAAAATAATAATAATAATAATGATAATAATTATTCGTCCGGGCCGGATGGCGACGACGTCGTCACCACGCGGTCTAACAATAATAATAATTATAACAATACAGTAAAACTTCTATTGCAACGGGACTTTGCCGTTTCGACGACATTCGCTGTTTAACGGCATTTTTTTTTTCGTTTGTTCGGGAACCGCGATCCACCCGAGTTCGCCCGCGGGCACGACGGACCTGATGTATCCACACGACGGACACAGTCCGTTCGGCGACAATCCTGGTTTTGTACACTTTGCCGCTGTCGGATGTTCAATGTACTTCTAGAACGCCTACGGTTTTATCGTTTCCGATAAGTGTAGGACCATTTGATAGGCTGGCCGGTTGATTCGGACGTAAACGTACAAAACGCGACGATATCCAAGGGGATCGCGCAGAAGAATTAAACGTAAAGTCACCGTGAATGAGACACCAAACGCCTTATCTGTGGCGAGAAATGATTTCACACAACAAGCAAATGTTTCGGATGACATTTTTTTTTTTAACCCGATGAAATTCGAAACGTTTTACGAAAACAGTACAATATATATTTATATATAAAAAAAAATATAAACAAACGAAATTCACTGATCACAAGAAATCTTTTGAATTAAGATTTAAAAATAATAATATATATATATATCATGTAGGTATAATATATGATATTTTATGTTTATTTTTAATATAAAATATAGAATGTGAAATTAAAAAAATTGATACATACGAAAAAAAAAAAAACAACGTTCTGTTTAACGAATTTTTTTTTGTTCTCCATAAGACTTCGTTATAGGCAAGTTTTACTGTAATAATAATATTATTATCCTATTCTTCGCGGCTAACGACTGAACGAGGGGTTTTTTTTTTGTCTTCCATTTTCTTCTCGCGAGACGCGATTATATTATCAATGTTTTGTACAAAATAAAACCCGAAAATCCCCTTCACACCCCCACCAAACGCCAAAAAGGCGTTTATTGCGTTAGCCCGTTCTTCATGTTTAGATCTACATGGATCTTCAAGAGCTTTTTTGCGTCCATTGCAAAAACAACGAAAAAAAAAAAACCACACCTCAACGGTTCTCTATCTCGAGTCTGTTCTTCCCGATTCGTTACACCCAGCTGATCCACGATTTCTTTTACTTGATCCCCTCCGTCCATAGTGAAATCTGCGGGGTGTTCCAAGGCACACACTGCGAATCGCGTAAGCCACCGCGTGGCCCGCAATACTCGTCTCACATACTTCGGGTAAAACGAATATAACCATTTATAAATTTCAATACTTTTTTTTTATGGATACAAATTGACAATTGATATTATTGTGATAAGAGTAGTCGATAACATGGTGGGCCTGTCATCTGTGTGCTTATATTATTATTTTTACCATTTAATTAATGTTCTTACGTGCCCATTGTACACCCACCACTTGGAGGCATAGGCATTTTTTTGTCTGTCGATCTCTATCTTCCCGGTTGGATTTCAACCCGATTGTTGCCTTTATTATATATCTACTCTCGTTTTCCACCGCGCTTGACTTTTTTAGTTTAATTCGTTGACTTGATCTACAAATTGTTAACCGCGGTACCACAGTTTTTATCCGCAGTTCTTAATTATATCTTATATATATATATATATATATATATATATATTATATTCTCCACTTGTTTTTTTTTTTTTTTTATATATATCGAAAATAGATTCACATATTTTCTTTGTTTGTGATCATAACCTCTTCGACAATCATGTAGGTCAGTGTTGGTCTCACCACCGTTACATATAGTCTTAATTTTGTTGGTTTCGAAAAAAACTTTAATTTGATATAATTTAACAGGGCGCTCATAGTTTTTGTTTGAATTTACTCGAACTCGTCCAAAGGTATATATTTGCGGGCAGCCTATAAGTCTCGGTAACTCATTTAGGCCCTCCTGAAGATACAATCCTGTACAAAAATCCAATTGTTGGGAAAATTCGATTTATTTGTTTTTCACCGTGAAATTACTTTTATTATTATTTTTTTTTTTTTTCTGAACAATTTTATTACATACACTATTGGTATAATAAGTAATGCTTGAATTATAATCTATTATCATCGTTAATAGAAACGAACCTACGAACTCTGATTTTTCGTAATTTCATATTATAATATTATCGGAGGGGAATTTGAAATTGCAATCGAATAAGCTTTATTCGTGAAACACTATTGAACGAGTACCACGGATATACGAATTTACTTACTGCGTGTATTACGATGGTATTATATTAATATACTCGTATGGTATACACGATTTATTGTCTCGAATTCCGTTCACGTTCCGGACGTATTGTAAATTAAACGTTATACATATTATATCGCGTGTACAAGGCCGATCGATTTGTATTGAAATCGTCGTGAATTTCGTACATTTTCATTGCGTGTAGTCTCGGTATTTTTGAAAAAATTCGAAAATCTCGAATACAAGCGCACTATCCCAGGGGTATTGTATTCTAAACAAATACTATCAAACGATTCGTTTCGGAAACGGTTTTTCATAAACAAACGAAATGTGATCGTGTGGGCTTTTTGTTATCCGTCTGCAAACAAGTCTTCGACCAGAAGACTTGCTACAATATCATCAACTTCAGAGTGATTATCGAAACTTAAAACTAAGAGGTCATTTTTTTTTTTTTTTTTTATTACTTTTTATTTTTCTAAACAATTATGGAGGAAAACGGGGGGGGGGGAGGGAAACGTCAGAACGACTTATTCTGTTAAAATCTGTGGGAAATATTTTCATTAGCATTTCCTAAACGTTGTATAGTTTTCAAAATAGTCTTCTGACGTCTCTTTGAGTTATTTATAGCCGTTTTGAAATTTATAGCAGTTTTATTTTTGTTTTTTTTTTTTTAGCAGATCATAATAAGTCGTTCTCATATATGGTAATACAAAATCATCGTAAACCCGTGGTCACGATTCTCTCTTGTATTTTTTTTTTTTAAATGTTTATCATATTTCAATGAAATCCGTAAAAATCGCGAACATTCCTGTGACTTACGCTATACTATTGGTATACATTAATTGTTTTCACCAAATCGACCGATATCCCGAAAACACGGATTCGCGGTGTGGTTTTGTACTCGTTTAGTCATTATACAGTGTGTTTGTATAGTATTTTTTTTTATATCGGATTTTAATTTCGCTTCCAGAAATATTATAATATTTGCGCACCGTGTATTCCATAACGGTTTTCCTAATGCTACAGTACGTGCAAATATATTTTAACATCGATATCGAATTATTTATTTATTTTTTTTTTTTTTTAATGCGTGTAGAGATAATAATCGTTTTTAATAATATAATTTGTAAAAAAAAAAAAATGAACCAAAAACCATATACACTAGGAAAAAAACAAATCACGACTGACCGAAAAAAATATTCGTTTACGATTAGTGTTGCTTTTTACACTCATTATCTGTCGAAGGGATCGGACGTGCTCGGCCGCAGTTTGAAATGAAAAAAATAAAATAATAATAATAATAATAATAATAAAATTTAAATATCAAATCTACGGCCTAGACAAACGGCTACTACGCCGTTTTTTTTCCGGGCGCGTGACAATGTTAAAAAATTTCGTCCGTTTAAAACGCGCGTGCGCTGTGTTTTCGGTAATTGTCCCGGGAAACCGACGAGAAAACAACTGCGAGAGAAGAAAAAATAAATAAAAAAAAAAAAAAAAAAAATGTAATTCGTTACTTGTCCAATATAACAACAACATAATCCGGCCCGTGTAGACGTTTCCCCTCGTGTACTGTCTCTCGCATATTATGACGTGTCTATTCACGTACGATATTTTCAATAATCCAAAAACATATTATTTTGACGAGTACAGAAAGAAAGAAAGAAAGGAAGAAGAAAAAAAAAAAAGAAGAAAAACAAAACAAAACACCCTTCGGCCGTAAACTCGTAACGATCGATATATTTTTTGTTTTTTTTTTTTTACTATTATATAGACGTACGAAACCGATTAACTGTAAGTTTACGCGTTTCGCGCGCAAATAAAACTTGTTCGGATTGATACGTAATTTTTTTTTTTCGCTATTCGCGCCACGACGTTACCGACAAAAAACAAAAAAATGAAAAAAAAAATTATATTCTTATACCGCCGGATTATGTGGTACAACACATGGGCAACGGGATCGTATTTTTCGCGCTGGAAAATCGAGTTCATAATATTTTGTTTTTTTTTTTTTTTTTTTCCGACGTTAACCATTTTTTTTTTTTTTTCCCCCGAAATTAAAAATAGCGCATAAACGTACTTGCAAAAAAAAAAAAAAAAACCGGCGGTCTATATATTATTATTATCGTGGTTTATATTTATAAGGACGACAAATTGGTTTTGCCCGCGCCTCCCACGCGTATCCGCACGCGCGCTGACCCTTAATGCGCCCCCAGCGTGCGCTTTTTAATTTTAAACAGTATAATATTTATACGGACTGTTTCGAGTACAAATATTTTTTTTTTTATACATATATATATATATATATATAATACACCGGCCCCCCGCGTCCATTATTGTATAAATAATCATTTAGTTTTTTTTTTTTCACGAAAATTTACAACACCGCCTGCCGGGTACAAATGCGATTAGACTGTTGCGTTTGACGCGCGGCTTATTGCCCTTTTTAAATACAATCGTCTGTGAAGCACCGCGACCGCCGAAAAACATTAAACACTGTACGATTGATTGGAAATACACCGGGCCCGGCGATCGCCGATTTCCCTAACATTATCTAGTAATCTGATAATTACATAATAGCTAATGTGTAATAAAAAAAAAAAAAAAATAATACAAATACTACGGCATCGTCGCAATGGACCGCTTCGGCCAAGCACTGCGACGGCTAGTTAATACCACGGTATTTTTTTCAACGGACAAACCGTTCAAACGAAAACTCCCCTCTCGGAGTGTCTACGACAAGCTGTCGAGCTGCTCACGACCCGTGTTGAGACTTATCTCGAGTTAATATATTCTTTTTTATCTACTATCTGATCTAGACGATAATCTCGATATCGATCTCATGTTTATCTAAGATAAAAAAAAAATAATAATAATTATCAAAATGCACCTATTCAAAATTTAATTGTACTCGTAATAGAAAATATTAAATACCCAACTGAACAGTGTATTACTCCCGGTTAAAAATTCGATCAATTTACAGAAATATTTTAACAGTTTACATTTTTATCTCCCCGTTTTTATGTTCTCAGACAATAAAAATGATCTAATCTGGGATAATTTATGTTATTTGTCATCTTTATCTGTAACAGATCTAAATGATTTTGGAGCGTTTATATTTTATCATTATCTAGATACATTTTACTTATCTGCGTCTCAACACTACCTACGACCAGTCCTATTGTATGAGCGCGAAACGTATTATAGTCGATGATAAAAGGCAATGACGAGATGGGATAAGGAAAAAAAAAAAACGAAAATCTTTGAAAGGAAAATGCCTACACATACTCCGACGTATTTATATTCCTATTGTAGAAAAATAAGAATACCCAATTAGAACAAACGATAAAGTTAAAAGCCAAATATTAAAGTATCTACCAGGTGTAAAAGAGTGGACAGACCATGCAAATAATGGGATATGCAAACTGACAATGACAGGGAAAATTGAGAAGAAGAGGCCCTGAAGCCGTCCCAAGCAAAGGCGAATGGATATATATGCTGAGCCCAGACCTTGACAAATATGCTCAAGAAACGAGGAAGAGAGTGTGAATTGGGAAATATGGCGTGAAATAGTGAAAGCGGCCCAGGGTTTTATATTGTGAAAGTCACAGAAGAGGAAGAAGACATTTTTGTTGTTTAACTCAAAATGACGACTCGGGAACCTTTTTTTTCGCTCAATAACATTAGGTGTGCAAAATTGACCAGTTAAAACTTTGGGTTTTATATTTCTCTTCGGATCTCGCAACAACGAATCATTCTAGTAGTTTTCTATAATATTATAACGTAAATTGTTTCAAAATTAATTAATATTTGAGTGAGGTCGTCTGTTTTTATTTATTTTTTACGGTTATCGCAATAACCGTTTTATCGTGTTTTATTGTAAAAAAAAAAACCCCCCCGAAGGCGTTTATTACTTGAATAAATAAATAATGCATTATTTCCAATCAACGGTAACGCGCAAACGTCCACATAAAAAAGAAAAAAAAAACCCATAAAGTATTTTGCGCGAAATTTCGTAGGCAAAACACGTAAGCGCGTAAATAAACACAATCTGATTTTCAATAAAAACAAAAAAACGAAAAATCTGTAGATTTCAAAAAGTGATAAGTACGCGGACAACGATTTGCCATGTAAAACAGGCGCAGCCGGGTTGGTATTCCACCCCCCTCCCACCCCCCCCAAAAAAACACAAAATTATATTATACTTAAGGCTTATATTATTTATTGCTCTGACTATAATGTTAATGTATGTGAAATGTTTCTAACCGAAATATTTTATAAATTACAGGTCGCTTTGAAAATGAAAAATATAATAATGTTTACTATATAAAATACTGTGCAGTGGAAAAAAAAAAAAAAAAAAAATAATAATAATAAACATTTAAACTAAACGAAACTTTATTACGGGGCGAACGTTATGTATATTAATAATTATACGCGCTATTATATATATATATTTTTTATATAAAAATAAAATATTATAATTATTTTACTATTAAGCTCGGGGCGGTGTATGCAATAGTCAGAAAAATAATATTATTATTGTTGAAGCGAGACACGGCGACGACGACGGTTAATATTATAGGTATTTCTTATTAAGGTATACTGCAGCCAGGGGTAGCAAACTGGCGTGACACGGAAATAACGAGACTTTCCCAATGTAACCCAAAACTGTTAGCGTTTAAATGTATTGCGAATATTGAAATAACGTTGGGTAGCCCATACCTATACTACCAGCAGTACTCCTGGTACCGATAACTTCAAAATTATCTAGATAAGATAACAGATAACATAAAAAAAAAACAAATGATCTAGATAAAAACAGATTATCTAGATGTTTAGTTTTTAGGTTTTTTTTTTATGTTTTTAAAATAATGTAAAACCTGTAAAATAATAAAATATATATATATATATATTGTTTATCTATGTATTATGAATTATGATTTATCGATTTATAATAAACATTATATCATAAATCATAATATATGTATACACATAGTTATAGTATAGATTAAATAAATACATTTTAATAAAAAAATAAATTTCAAATTTTACCAGTTGCAGAGAAACGAAAAAAATTAAGTGAAATTAATTATCTGACTATGTGTGAGAGGGTGGGTAGTCAAAAAAATAGTAGCCATATTTACAATAGCACATATTGTCATATTTGCATTAGTCTACTATTTATTGTGGGAAATGTTCCATTGGTTTTCAAATGTTCACTACCCCAAATAATTATTGATAGTTACACTACTGACTTGCATTATAGTTAGTGGAAAGATGTTAGAATCGAAAATTGAACACGTCTTAACATTCAATGTCTTGCCAAACTAAAACAAAACTGCGGTGGAATTATTTCGAATGTTTTTGATAAAAAGTGTATATCGCACATGCCTCTTTTTTTTTTTTTTTTTTTTTTTTTTTTTATGGCATTGCACAAGCAGTTTTATAGCGGAAAAGAAATTTTGTTGTTCAATTTTCGATTCTTTCATTTTTCCGACCATATTGTCGAATACAAACTAATTCATTATAAGGCCATTAAATATAAAAACCGAACTTAATAAAACTATACTTTTTCACTGTCCGTGCTCAGTAGGTACTCGATTTCATTCAGTGTTTTGAGAGATAATATATTTTGTTTTCTAAATAGGACGACGAATACAAAACGTGGATAGAATGATGTAAGAACAACAACAAACTATTTGAACTTGGTATATTAATTATTATTAATAAAATGTTAAAAGGACAAGACAACGAAATAACGATTCGATCCACATAGTGGCAAATGATTATTTTAGAATGCATAGACTAGAAATCTTAAATCTAAACAAATTAAACAATAATTATAACTTAGGTATACGACTATCCGTTGAAAACAAAGTGATTCCAAGCGAAAACTATAATAATGTACGTATGCATCAATACATATTAAACAATTAGCTATTATTATGAAATATTTATTTATTATTTTTAACTGTATTATTTATACACGTCATGCTATATTATGAATAAAATATGTTGTTTTTTTTTTTTTTTTATCAATTTGTTGTTTGTTGTAAAAATATTATATTATGAACATTTCATATAAAACGTAATATTTAATGTACAATAAAAAAAAAAAAAAAGTGATAATTCAAAAATAAAACGCAAAAATAGTGGCGGGTGGGCCGCGGTCGGCAAGTACCTCGCACGAAAATACAGTGCGGTTACCCAACCGTCGTTCCTTACTCTTGTCTTTATTGGACGCGTCGCGCCGAGTGCATTGCCGGAGGTTAGGTTATTGCCGCGTACAGTAAAATTAGCGGCGAGCGTTCAAAATGCTAATGAGACGCCGCGGCCCGTGTCAATAAGACGGGGGGCCGTCACCCGATCGCTCGGCCGTCCCGTACCCCGTCGTTAAAACACCGCGGTCGCCCACCACCCCCCCCCCGGGCCTATTACCCGGACGTTTATCGTTTTTGGCGCGGTTAAACGGGTTCGCGGTATAAAACACCGCGGCGGCCGGTTGCTGGGGGGGTGGGGGGTGGGGGTGGGCAATATAACCGCGACGGTGGCGGCGCCGGTGGTCGACATAGAGCTGTTAAGATAACAGCCCGAAACGCGTATTATTTACGTCCGTCGGCCGAGATAACTGCGGCGGCTGCCCGTCGTCGTCGTTCCGTCGAGCACTCGAACATTATTATTACCATTATTATTACTATTATAATTATTATAATACGCTCAGGTATAAACCGGATTATGTCGGTATAATATTCTATATAATTTAATATTTTGTTCGCGATTACGCGACCGTTCGGAATAGGAGGTATTGTGCGTATGCGCGTCCTGTACCGCCTACCCGTCACCTGTACCCATGTACCGACTACCACCAATAACCTCCCCGGGCTGCACCGCCCGATAACCGAACAATCCCCTACACTATTGTACGGGGGAAAAAAAAAAAAAAAAAAAAAAAAACAAACAAACCCCCCTCCCGGGCCCTGAAATATTAACGCGATTTAACGCAACGCACTTTTTACACAGGGGGAGGGTTATACAATGGCCGCCAGCCTCTTCGCTCACGTCTACTGTCTCGATACTTGTAAACTGTTTACTTCATTCACTCGTGCTTATTGTAAATATTATTTCACAGATTGTACAATACGTACAAAAATATATATAAAACCACCATCTCAAACTTTCCCGAATATATATAATAATTATCGTCTATCGACACGTGTCCGACATTGCCGTAGACATTGTTTTATTGAAATTGAAATTCGCTCGCTACCCAAAGGCCCCGAACAAAGCCTTCGTTCTTTGCAAATTGCAATTCCATTAGTTTTTTCGGACATGTTGCAATATTCGACAACAATATAATATTGTACAATTCCGGCACACTATCGTTTTAATTTATGTTTATCGAGTTAGTTAATACCACCGTATAATACTGAATAATTCGTTTAAATTGTATGCGTATTCGAATACGCATACAAGACAATAAAATTAATTTATGTAAACTCAAAATAGCGATTAGTCCGTCTTCGGCGCGTAAAAGTTTATAATATTATTGCAGCAGACGAGGTAAAAGTTTATGTTGGCCTCATTAAGAACATTATTATTTAAGTTTACCGCCGCGCCGTCTATAAATTCCAGTATTTCAAAGTAAGACTAAACGCAAATACTCGACGACGAACACTAATAAAGTGGTGCACTCTCGTCACTGTGTCACAAGGTTAGGTTAGGTTTTTTTTTATTGTTGATAACAATTGTTTGGAAAGTTCGCCCGGTAACGGTAATATTGTTGTTAGATAAATATTATTATATTTCTAACAGAAAAGTGTTTCCACTATTAATGTTTTGTTATAAATACTTTGGGTAATAAATTTGTATTGCTCTCTCAATCTGAATGGAGCTACTATAGAGACGACAGAATAACGAATACGTCCATATGTATAGGATAAGCGTTATTTTGATAGTTGATAAAAATAATAGGGAAATTAGACTGAAGTTGTTCGGACAGCATGTGATAATAAGAGATTTACCCGCTAAAAGGTTGTAAGAGCAGTTTTACGAACGATTATGGACGGAAAGGACCGAAAAAAAGATGGTTAGATACGATTGAGAGTGATAACGCTCACACTGCTGGGATGTGTGTAGTCGATTTAGGAAACCGAGTCAATTGGAGACCATAAATAGATGGGAGGAGAGGCGAGGGAGAAGAAAAAGATAGAACTTTCAAGCAGCGGAGTACCTATGCGAAGGGTAGTCATATTCATTTATTAACCCGTTGAGACTTTTTTATTTTTTTTCTTCAAATTATCACATTATTAATGATAATTAAAAATCTCGATAGGAAAATTGTAGCCGTTGACGTACACGACAACGGAATAGTATGTTAAAAGAATATAATCTGCTTTTAGTGTTTCAACATTCCATTGTTCGTGCTTAATAATTCATCATAAATTAATAGATTTTGTTTATTTTAAGCTATAGACTTATTAGATTAGTAGCTATACGTAAACATATTGAGTTACAGGCCAAACAAGTTATCGAAGAATTTGCCAAAATGCCCAGGTAACTTGAATTTTTGTTAGAATGTTACGGTGTCGACTCGAATGTTCCAATTTACGAAATATACGTGTATTTTTTCTCGCTATTCCTGACCAATATTTATATCAAACCTAGAAGGTGTTGATTACGCCACCGGTTTCAATTAGATCGCCACAAACGCTTTGGATACCGCGCGGTACAGACAGCCACGAAATAAAATTTGCCGGGACATTGTGACAACGGCCCTCGTTTTTTTTTTTATTACTTTACCGGCATGCGTTTACGTCACATATACCACGTGTTTGTATGTATTAACCGGGACCTTGAACGTTGGAACGATTTATAATCTACTATTATTTCAATTATAAATAGCCGTGTGTGTGAAATACGTATATGGACGTGTTCGTCCAGAATCGTCTGGAGACAATTCGATTGCCAGAAGTAATTATATTTGTTCGTTAGTTTAAACTGGGGGGGGGGGAAAGTCGAAAATTGGTTACGAGTACATAGATAAAAAAAAAAATAAGTCCGTTTATGTGTTGTACAGGCGCATTTGTTAACGTCCGGAACGGGATTAAATCAAAACGTTATTGTTCGTTGTCGGGTCTCGGAAAAATCGATCGGAATTACATCGGGATCCGATTTTACGCAATTACTTTCGACCGACTCGTCGGCATTGCGATTTGCTGTCGATTCCGGCCGGTTAGGTAAAAATAAAAAGTTTCGCCGGATTTCGCGTATTAGACTGTACACGCGTGCCCGATAATAAAACGCGACGCCTCATCTATACGCGGTTCGGCCGTGCCGGGAACGCGATCGCGGTATAAAAACGAACCGGCGTCCGTCCAGAATAAACGAACGGAACACCGCCGCGGTTTCGCGTCTACCGTAAACCGCCGCGGAAACAGCCAAAAGTTTTCGCGCACGGGTCGTGCGGCGGGAATACTTGAAATTTTACTGTTTCCGCCGTGGACCTCCTACACCGCCGGGTCACCGAGATTATTATTATTATTATTATTATATCCATACACATACTACACACGGGCACGCCACTTCTCGTGCTCCCCCCAAAACCGTTGTGCCGCTCGTCTGCGGTTTTCCATACATAATAGCGAAATGTTTGCGTACACACGCATTATAATAATACGCACGCACGCCCCCCCCCTCGGGCGTAAGCACACACCTATACAAAAAGGATCGCCTTTGGTCTTTTGACCGGCCGTTCGCACGAAACCGGCGCGTATGTTTTATACACGTATACACAATATCGCGTCTTGTGTAAACCTCTATAAGCGAATGCATTTTAGACGCGGTTAAAATTGCCCGATGAATAATTTACACCCGGGACGACCTGCGTTACACCGCCGCAGAACCGCGGCCGGCCGGCCGCCGGTTAATAAACAACCGAATTTTCCGCCCGGAATAGTTTAAATAACGCGCGTTGCCGTTTCCGCAGACCCCTCCGTCCGCCGTCTACTTTCCGTTCGGCATTTTCCTTTTGAAAAAAAAAAAAAAAAAAAAAAATACACACGCGCAAAATATATAATAACGAAACACTGCGCGATAACACAATAAACAATCGAATAAACGGCGTACGGAGGAATCCGTTTCAACCCTCTACCACCGAGTAGCACACTCGGCCGTCGCCCCCCCCCGTGTGTTTTTACTCGAAAAACAACCAAATTACGCTTTTTTTTCTTCTTTTTTTTTCCATACGTTCCGCAGAATTTAACGCGTTTTCGTTTTACGTAGTTTTTTTTTTTTGTTTTTGCCGCTGTTGCCGAAGGAACAACGTGCGGGGTGTATATAATTATTGTTATGCACTGCCGCTGCGAATAACGACTGGAGTTGAGAAAACTACGCGGGTAGCTAAAAACAAAAAAAAAACGAAAAAAACAACACAAGAAACAATAACACGCGTTTTTTTTTTTTTATTTTTTTTATATTATTATTTATAAATACAAGTTTTACACTGTCGCGTACACGGCTGCAGCGGTGTGTTATATTATATACGGCCTAACTAGAATAATAAGTCTTTGCAAAAAAAAAAAAAAAAAAAACAACACAACTTTCATAATAATTTGATTGTGCGGTCTCGCTTTTCAACACCTGTGCCACCCTCTGGTGCAATTTCGAGTGTGTTTAATTTTTTGTGTGTTTTTTTTTTTTTGGCTCGACTTCAATTGTTTCGCATACTTGCGATCCTACCCGAGTTTTACACGGCACACCATATTGCAATTATAATATGGTTCAAGATTTTAGAGACGTTTACACACCGTGACGCGCGTAAAAAAAAAAATCACACTTGCAAATAATATGACTTATTTTCAACGGCGCAGGACTGAATGGGGTTTTTGTTCGAGGCGGGTAAATTGGAATTTCGGTGGACTAAAAATATAAAAAAAAAAAAAAATGTAATAACTAAAAATGTTTAAACTTGAAACGCCTAAACGCCGTATCGTTTTTTTTTCTTTTTCTCGATATTTCTCGACGTACAATCTAGATCTAAATACGATCTAAATTATAAACACAGGGGTGACATATGGCGACGGAAATCAGATTTATAACGTTCGACTTCTACACGGGCGCTCACAACACTGGTATTTCGGACTTTGGTTTGATTTTTATTCTGCCGGTTTCTGGTTGCTGGACCGATAAAAAAGCATTTTTAATTAGAGAAATGAAACGAGAACTCCAGAGTTGTTATTATAATTAAATCTGCAGGGCGTCGCTGCCCCCGGGCAAAGCGCCTGTTTGGATAAAACAATGTGCAAGTGAGACACTCCGAGCACTTAAAAGAGCCGAGGTGAGATCGGGGTGATTAAAAATTGAATTTTAAAAAATGAATTTTTTTTTTTTGTTTTGTTTCGTTGAATAATATAGCCAGAGCAACGCCTTAAGGCGTAGCGGTTGTTTCCAATATTGGCGCGACGGTGCCGGAAAAATTAACCGAAAAGAAATGGCCAAAAATCAAACGTGAAAATATAATATTTAACCAACGCGCATTCGAGCGACACGAATACCGACCTACGCGAGTGTAATGAAAAAAAAAAAAAAAATATTCACGAACAATGAAAACTTTCAAACGGACAAAAATCACATTTTCCAGTCGTGTAATTTATTCACGTTTCCCTTTAAATCCTACGGAAAGTTTTATATATCTGAAATATAATTGCTTTCTTTCGCGTATACATATTTTATTATATATCAAGTTTTAGAGGTTTTTTTTTTTTTTTTTTGTTCGTATAATCACCGTCGCGATATACATAAATTCCTCGACCGCGAACGTTGTATATACGAGTATATTCCCGATGACCAGGGGGGACCTTATCACACGCGATAACGTTAGATTTATTGAATCTGTACGAATGTGAAATATTGTAAATATTACATAATTCGTGGCGTTTAATGCGTCGGGGTTATTGAATTGGCTTCCAAAAACTAAGTAATCCACGTTTTTTGTACTTATTGAATTAGCTCCCACGATTTACGTATCGTATTGGCTCCCGCAATATTTATTTTTACAAATACATTTGGATATCGAAATTGTTCCGAAATCGGTTATTAGTCATATATTATTACAAGTAAAATTAAAATATGAATAATAAAGTCGAATTAAAATAATAATAATAATAATAATATGAAGTATATAAATATTATTATTCAGCGAGCTTACATTTGTTAGCTAGCTGCTTGTCTATATCGAAATCTGTACGTGTTACACCATTGTCATATTTTTGAATTCGATTGTCTATACATTTTATTTTACCTTGAATATTTTTTTTTTTTTTTTACGTTATCTTTCTACATTAGATCATCATATAATAATTTCAGTATCGGCTCGAACACTATATCATTTACATCTATGAAATATTTGTGTGTGATGAATAAAATACGTACAAAATACAAAAATTATAATAGAAAATTCGCCGCCATATAAGATATATATATATATATATATTTTTTTTTTTAACACGATTCAATGATCACGTGTTAACGGTTATTTACGAAAATTTCGAGCGAAATCGTTTTTGGTATTTTTTTTTTCCCCAGCCGTTACAGGATTTTATCCTATACTTTTGATATTAAAACTACGACCATTGTTCATTTAAATATTTGTCTGAAAACAGTGATATGACGCACAACACTTATAATATCAGATAAATGCATATCGTTAAAACAAATTTGAATAGGAGAAGTAATACATTTCGTATCCAGTTACAGACGATAAAATTGAATCCGGCCGGACGTTACTGTATCTGTTTGAATGGCGTTTAATTGAACGATTGTCATTAAAACCAATTTAAACGCCGAGGACCAACGTGTCGAAAAACAATTCAAATAAACACCGCGAACGTTATTAATATAAAACAATACTATATATACTTAAATCCATTTGGTTTGTACGGTCATTAATTCCGGTAGATAAATGTATGTTATGATAGCGGTTTCGCTATATTTCATCAATTACAAATACTTTTTTTTCCGTTCAGCCATTTCTCGAATGAAAATTTATGAGATTAATACAAAAAAAAAAAATCAAAATTTCTAATGGAGTATTATTGAATGGACCGTTAAAATTATTATTTTACCTATAGTTCGGTATAGTTTACGATATTTGCCGGTGACGTTACGGGAATTGGTGCTGGATTTGCAAAATTTGAAATATTTTTTGAAATTTTTATACCCAGCTATTAAGATGACACGACTTGTCGACTAATCTACTGCGAGATAGGGGTGCGGCCGAGAATGATTTATTTTTTTGTCTAAAAGTATCAATATTTTGCCAATTGTACCGACATCCTAGTTATCGGGAAACATTTCTGTAAATATATTTTAAATCGTAATGAAATTTACTTGAAAACGAATTGTGTATTTTTTTGGAAATTGACCTCTAACACCGTATAAAATTCTAGAAAATCAACTTTTGAAGGGTTTTAGAGATCAGTTTCAAAAAGTGGAAAAGTCGCTTTCAAGTTAACCTCATTGCAAATTCAAGCATGTTTCGTCGAACAGAAATTGTGTATCCGACAACTAAGACGGTGGGTACAATTGGCTTAATAAATAGGTAAAAAAAAAACCAAAGCCGGTATCGAATCCTATTAGTTAAGTATATTATTATTTTTAGATTTTGAGCGGAGCGAGGAATGTAGTATTGGAGTTTTAAATTTACAAGCGTTGATAGTATATTACAGTATACGCATTTTGATGAATCTGGTAAAAATCACAAACACTATGCATGCTATATTTTTCGATTTACGCTAATTAAACATTTTCGGACCGATAAAAAAAGCTCGGCGATTTTTAAATATTAGGTTCACAATTTCTTTTTGGATAAGCGTTTGGAAACTGGACAGTATTTTGTTATTAAAATATATTTTTAAATGGAAAAAAAAAAAAACATATTAAATTAAAAACGACAAAAAAAAATGTTCAACTAAAATTCAAGCGGAAAATGTTTAACCATTTTCTAACAGCACTCACAGCTATAATATTTTTAAATGGACGAGTTTTAGAAGACGACGCTTGTACAGTACAATAATAATATTATTATAAAGAGAAATCCTTTGTACACTGCATGGGTTTATAATATAGAGATTACAGGTCATGGAAACTATTTTTTTTTTTTTTTTTTTACTTTTAATGTAAAGATTTCCTTGATAAGATCGAAATATACAAAAAAAAAAAAAAACCTAATCATATTAGTATCTTATATTTTATGTAATAATGTGATCCGAGAGAATAATAATCAAATAAATGAATTGCGGTCTTATAAAATATTATATATAATTGAATTATTTTCTTAAAATATGAACATATCACAAAGATTTACGACCGAGCATCGTTATAAAAAAAAAAAAAAAAAAAAATATGATTAATAAAAATATATAATTCTATTGAAATCCAGTCTGACACTGTAAAAAAGAAAAAAAAATCTGATTTTATTATTATTTCTCAAAAAGGGGAGGTTATTTAATTAGAAGGGCAATGAAGAACAATGAAAAAAAAAAAAAAAAAAAATGAAACATTTATCAGAGAGCAAAGTTTCAGAAGAAAAAAAAAAATCGTCATAATGGTATTTTTTTTTCTTCTTTTTTATTCGTACAGTTTAATATTGCGTACGAGAGCAATAAATTTGCGCCTTAATGATGCTCATAATGAGAAACATCGCAGTAGGTTCCTAAATATATATATGTATAGATCTTCTCGGATCCCCCCGATAATTCGCGTCATTATTCTTGTATTTTCCCGAAATGGACCGGCATTTTTTTCAAAATATTTCGTTTTGTTTGTATTTTCCTTTTTTTTTATTATTATTATTATTATTATTTTTTCCGCATTCATATATCGATCAATAAGTGTTAGTATATACGTAAGTTTATTGTCATTTATTCGTATCGTTTGTTTGGACGATTACCAAAAAGCCGTGTACGGATAGTTTGCGGTAACTACACAAACACACACACATATATATATATATATATATATATATATATATTAAATATAATAAAGAAGAGTACTATTAACAAAATACACATTTTAAAAAACCGTATACCATTATACGTATATATATATATATATATAAAACTATACCGAAAATATCGATTTAGTTTTATGATACACCGCGGAAATTTTGTCGCCGCGCAGTTGACGGGGAAAAAAAAAAAAAAAAAAAACCATTAAACTTCCGAGTCTACGTGTATATACGTATATATATGTACGAGTGTCACACCGAGATATACTCATCACGATATCTCTTGAGATAATCGAATTCTGTTTTTTTTTTTTTTTTATACGACTCGCAGAGATAAGCGCACAAATCTGGAATTTGAGCCGAAAGAACCGGTTCTGGAACCTTTTTAATAGAATACAAATATATTCGGTTCTTTTAGGTCTTATCGGTCCTAAGAGATAACCGAACACTCAGACACAGTCGCATGGTACGAGTACCGTGTTACTTTTTTTTTGTACATTATCTTTTTTTTTTTTTTTTTTTTTTTTTTTTTTTTTTTTTAAGTACCTAATAAGCAAAATGTAAAGCCAAGCTCATCATGTTTTATGAAGTTATTTTGTTGGTAGTTTTATTATTAAAAAAAAAAATCAAAAATCCTAATGAGCAATAGATATTGCTATTTTAAACTATGAATTTTTAAGAACCGGTATTAACCGGAACACTTATTGTATAATTTAAAGAACCAGCGGAATTGGTACCGGAACCGAAAAAACTATTAAGGTTCCAGTCCACGCTACGATTATCCATATCTCAATTAAATTAATTCTATTATTATTCGATAAATTTGAAAATGGTCATTTCTATATAGAAAATTGTCCTGAAAATGTTGACGTTTCGTGTTTTTAATCTCGTGATTTTCATTATGATTGTTTAGTTTACAGAAGAAACAAATATTGTACGATTTAATACCATAATAGTGTTTTGAAAATATCTCATCTCGTTTTCCGATAGGTCTTGTTCGTCAAAACATTATTTTAAATTTAATACACTATTTGTCTGTAAACTAAAAAAAAAAAAAAAAAATAATTTATAATCACGAGTTTAATGAAAATAAAAGTCGTAACGTTAGGATGTTTCGACGAATAAACTCTATAAAATGGCTTCAAGTTTTTCGAAAATAATAAAATAGGAAGTTATTTTTTTATTTTTTTTTTAATTTTTACCAAAACATAACAATTTAATTGAGATATGAATGTTCGTAATCCTTATCCCCGTGAGTCTTATAAAAAAAAAAAAAAAAACAGAATTTGATTATTTTCATTATCTCAGGATATATTTTCGTGGGACACACTGGTATATAATAAAAATTAACTCTTATTCTACGGTACCATTGGGGTATTTTATATTATTTATTATTTCTCTTAGGCCCGTTGATGATTTACAAGGTTCATAATATTTCCTGGGGTATTATTTTTTTTCGTTTACGATTTTACTTAGAGTAAAATAATAATATATTTATTACAATACGGTTTTCATATCATTATAAATATATAATGACGATTTTTCTTAGACGCCGGCGACGGTGTTAGAACGACAATGTCGCGGTTCCGAATATTTTTTTCCGTCAGTGACAGATTTTTTTTTGGGGGGGGGGGCAGGGGAACACCCTCCGTGTTATATTGTGAAACGCATAATTATTAATATTACATTATGTATTTAATATCGCAATTATTGTTTGTTGTTGTGTGTGTGTGTTTTTTTTTTTTTATAATTATAACTGTGACGGTGTTGAAAAATCTAGACGGGTGGTGGTCAGATTAAATAATGCCGTTGCCGCGGTCGACGCAGAAAAGTCCAAGAACAACGGCGGGTATAATATTGTAAAATAGGCAACAATCGATGGCCGATATTATAAATGCGCCGACGAGCAACACGCATACCGTCTTTTTGAATTCGCAATTCGATTAAACGTAGAAACGGAGATTTTATACGGCCGGTATATCAGACGAGGCGATGTAAATTGCCAAATATCCGGAATGGAGGAGAACGCAGAGCCGAAGACCGATACAATAGGAAAAATGAAACATTTTCTCTCGCGGCACATTTCGGAAAACGAGCAAACGTATTGGGATCAAATACTGTATTTCCAAGCTTTCGGTTTTATAGAAAACATGCCGAGCTGATTTCCTATGTCTATACGAATAAATCGTTTGTTGGTATCGGTGGAGGAGGAACTAAAATTTTCTCGCGGGCAGGCGGGAGAGCGTAAAAAACGTATATTTTTTTATAATAAAAAAAAATTCAATTTTCTCGACGGGCGTGCCCGTAGTCGATTACTTCGCCGGGAAATACTCGAGTATTGTTCGAGGAACCGTCAACTCCATTCGATCAGTGGATTTCCCATACCTAAAAAAACACGTGTAGTTCGTACCTTAGATCATATATTATGTATATTGTATACGTTCTGAGGTTTACACCGTGATAGATGATAAACTAACCTAACCTATCCTAACCTACCTGACAGAGTATATCGTTAATAATTATTTATAACGATACGAACGCAAAGAAAATTATTTGCTACTCGCGTTCGGTGCGGAGGTATTGCAATAATGTGTACCAGGGACGGTAATGGGTAACTCAGAGTTTCTATGGGGCCAGTGTTTAGAACTTAAAAATTGAACGGTTCTTGAGCATAGAAAGCAAAAAAAAAAAAAAAAAAATGGGGGCCATTAAAAACAACTGTTAGCATTCATTTTGTATGATTTGTTTAACAACTTGTTTAACGCGAGTATACAGAGCATAGAAAGCAAATCGCAAAAAAAAAAAAAAAAAATGATCATTAGAAAAAATTAAATAAATAATTTGAACACACGTCGATCCGATTTGTAGACAGTACTGGATATGTTTACAGACCGCGTAATTCGAATCGAAGTGAAGCATCTTGCCGTTCATAAATAAATTCAATTGGCCGCAGGATTATTAAACGAATTTATTCGACGACGCATAAGTTCAACTTTTTTTAAACCGTCTTTCGTGTAATACAATTAGTTTGCCCGGGCGAATAACGCAATGTTCGACATTTAACTCGTCGTCTTACGATTCTATAAGTATAATTTCGCAACACGGAGAACGTGTAAAATAATTTGAAAATGTAGCACGGGCCGGATGAAAAAAAAAAAAAGAAAAAAAGAATACGGCAATGGACCGCCAGTCGCCTAACCCGCCAGTCGCATACACCGTGGTATACAATTATATATAAATGTCAATAGTGTAATACGATATTATTCAATAGGTTAAAAGAAATCGGCTTGCAAATACGATCGAAATATACTGGCAACTCGCGGATCGTGTGCGGGTTAAACTATCATAAAACACTATTACAAAACACTTTTCTCGATCGGTCGATATCTCCAGGTTCCCCGCGGCCTTTGTCCCCGGGAGGATAATAAGCTACTCTCCTATAGCCCATTTTTTTCCGCGGCCTACCCCCTATCCCGGCTTCCGTCTCTACGCGTATCTATCTTCTTGACCATCTCGCCGTTGGTCCACTTCTTTGACCATATGCGTATATTATAGAGAAACCATCTGCGTGATTTTCCCGTCTACTCCTAATCCTATAAGCGACCCGCAGTCGTACCGCATGCACAAACCCTTAGGTTAGGTTAGGTCGTTTCGTCTCTTTTTCCGGCCCTCTCGGTCGATCGATGTAATAGTATTGCCCGGGAAAAATAAAACCGTTCTTTTTTTTTTGTTCCTTCCCCCTTCCCCACAATACAGTATAACTTCTATCCTAACGAACTTGCCAATTTAACGAAATTTTCTGTTCGACGAATTTCTTTTTTTGTTTGAGAACCACGACCCTACATTGTTAATCGTGCGTAAATTCGTCTGTGTACGACGAACCTGATGTTTCTACATAACGAATAGACTATTCGATGACAAATCTGTGTTTGTGACAACAAGCAAATGTTACGGATGCAATTTTTTCTAAACTCAACGAAATCGAAACATATTACCATTTAAAACAGTACAGTTTATAAAAACAATAAACGAACGAAACTCGCCGATTATTTCTATTAAATTAAGATTATAAAATAACCATTATATATATGTAGATATAATATGATATTTTATGTTTATTTGCAATATAAAATATAGAATATAAAATTAAAAAATCGATACATATGAAAAAAAAAAAAAAAAAAACATGTAATTCTATTTAACGAATTTCTCTGTATTACGACATTTTTTTTTTTGTTCCCCATGAGACATTGTTCAACGGAAGTTTTACTGTAGTTTCAACATAAAATTGAATACGTGTACAGTTTTTGTAGAATAGTTTGGAGAAAAGAAAAAAAAAAAAAATGTCTAAAACATGAATTTCTTTTCAAGTATATATATATATATATGGTCTGGAAATTATTCGGACACGTAATGACGGGCCCGTGGCGTTATCCGTATAATTATTTAGTGCCCGCGGAAATGGCGCGGTAATAAAACACGTAGGTGTAAAATATTTGGCCGGAACAAAACAAGAAAAAAAAAAAGGGGGAAAGAAAAAAAGAAGAGAGAAAGGGGAAAAAAAAAAATGTTTCGCCGGATCCGCGTTGGCAGCGGTCCACCCGCGCGGGCACAATAAACGTTGATGGTTTTCCAAATAGTTTCGCTCGAGTGTTCGGTGCGCAGTAGTCGACAGGTCTTCTCGCGGCGGCCGTTTATCGTAATAAAACATTAAATTTTCTACCCGTTTTCTACCCATAAACCGGGTCGGCTGAATTTCGAACCCTCGGCCGCGGTTTTATAGCGCGGCGGTAACCGTTTGACGTTGTCAACCGAAAATTTCATTTACAATTTTTCCTACGGCCGGCTTATAGGTCCAAAATACAGGGGAAAAAATAAATCCCTTATAACCCATGCCCTCGCCGATTAGGAACCAACTTATTTGCGCAATTTTACGTGGGGGGGGGGACATAAAACCCAAAAATAACCCAGAAAGTGTTGAATTAATAAAAAAAAAATACCGAATCGAAATCAACATAAACCGTTACATTTCGTGTTGGCTCTTTTCCCTGTTTTCTTTCTCGCCAATGTTAAAGAAATGCGCGTAAAATAAAAAATACACCAGCTAGACAAAACGTTCACTAGAAATCACCTATGATGGTGTCGATAATTGGTGGACAAGATTTCTGGTCAACAAGTTGTTTAAAGACAGACAGAAAAAAACGTGCACATCAAAATAAAACCGATACCGTGTGCCCTTGTAATGGGTTCACGGTGTCCCCAAGGCACCGCGGTGCACAGTTTGGGAACCGCTGCTATAGACCAACCGAAAATTCTATTTTTTTTTTCTTTGTTCTATCAATACTTAATGTTTTTTTTTTCATTGTAGGCTTAATAGAGGTGTTGTTAACAATTAGGTACTTTATGCATTTATATCTTTGTTAAATTAATTATTTAATTATAAGTGCGGTGATGGCACCCCTACACATGAGCATACTCACGAAATGCGATATTTTCTGCTCAACCCGTCGATTGTGCAAACCGCGTGCACATACACGTCTGGGGCGTAACGTTACGGCTAATGTTGTAAATCGGATAACGTTCGGTTTTAACAGCATAATGTTGACATAAGCCAAACTATGGACAAGCGTTGAATTGCGTATGTTTTAATCAACACGCGGAACGGTGTAAGCGATAGATTCGAGTGTATAAATCGTCTAAACTTTGGTGCAATTCATAAAAAAAAAAAACTGTTGAATTTGTTATTATGGAAAATTGTGCCAACAGTCACTCAAACAATAGATTTTCAGGTCATTATCCAGAAAACGCATTGGCTAATGTTCAACGTTGGTCGGTGCCACGGCAAAACGGGCGACTATTGGGATAAGGATCCGTAGGTACGGGCCGAGTGCTGGCGGAAACGTTGCGCTCGTGGGGCCGCGCAATTATTACACCGGTGCGGTGGCCGGCGGCCCCTTAAACTTTTCGGGGCGCACCGCGACGGCGCGGACGTACCGTTTGATAATTAATTTCTGAAACGGGACGGCGCGGACGGCGACAACCGCCCGGTAGTGGCGGGTGCTCCCGCCCGGGAAAACCGGCGACGGCGGGTTATCGGGCCCGAGCCTCGTTGCATGATTTACCGGCCGTACACCCCCGTCCGCCGCGCAAGAGCAGCGGTCCCGGTGTTTTGGCTTGTTTCCCGCCGGTTGAATATTGCAATAGTCGCCGCCGCCGCCGCCGGACTGGGTTGCCCGGCGTATAAATTATTATTATTATTATCGTCGGCCGTGTTACGTATGTAGGAGCGATTATTATTATTATTATTAAACGCACACACACACATGGAAAATGTACTGCAATAATTAATATAAATATACGGCGTGTTTACAAAAGGGCGCTCTTTTTGAATTGGCCGTCATTGGTTTTTTTTTTTTTTTGTGGTTCAGTTGGTAACACTGTTTTGTATGATATCTGTTATCTAGTATCGCTCCGGTTTATTCTTCCCTGCTTAGTTTTTTTTTTTTTTTTGATCGATCACCGCGGAACAGCTAACCGTGGAGATCCGTGTTTTAGTTGTGAAAACATTTTACGGGAAGTTATGCGCAGACAGCTCGTCGTCTCCGCACGCAACTCGGGCGGAATCAAAATTGGCAGGCCAGGTCGTGCGACCTTACTCCCTGCGACTTCTTCTTGTGGAGGTTTGTGATGTCTCGTGTGCACGAGAGGAAACCTCACACTTGAGTTTGTCGTAATCGTGTCCATACGAATGCGAGTGTAAACATTTTTTCGAAAATGTCACAACGGGCCGACATTATGTTTTGTTTTAAACTTGGCGAAACTGATGCTGAAACGCTCGAATGATTCAAAACAGTTTATGGCGATGAAGCATTAAAGTAAACAGCCGTTTGCGATTGGTTTAAACGTTTCGAAAATGGTCAAGAGTCACTTGAAGACGAAGAGAAAATAGACAGTTTTTTTTTTGCATCACGAATATGCACCGTGTCAATCGTCTTTTGTAGTTCGGCATTATTTAGCTGATAAGAAATTTCCACAATTCCACAACCACCGTATTTACCAGATAATGCGCCGTGCGACTTCTGGCAATTTCCTAATCTAAAACTTGGACTCAAAGGGAAGGTTCAGCAACAATAGAAAACGTTAAAGACAATGAACACGCGTGTTCAACGAAATCGTGTTTATACGTCTGGTTTAATTTTTTAGCGATAAATTGGCAACTGCCCCCTACCCCCACCATCGTGAAAGAGATAACAATGAGGTGGCCACTCTCTTTATATATTCGGCCAATTATAGTCGTTAACTGTAATAAGAGATTACAAAAAAACAATTACAGTAGATACCTGCATACATCTTTGATGAAAAAACTCGACAGTAGAATAGTTAAACAAAAATGGCTTATAGTCGTAGAGGTACGAAAAAAAAAAAAAAAAAAACAACAATAATAATAATCAACAAAAAAACCCATGAATTATTCATTGGCATTAGTCACGAGAGATAAAATATAGTATTGTTGAATTTTAATAATATCGTTTCATTTCAAAATAATTATCCGATGTGGAACTTCGTTGGATTATTTGCCCTCTGAAATGCCGGTAAAATGTTGAAAAAAATGAATTTAAAATAGGTACTTTCAAATTAATATATTGGATTGGCACTACGAATAACTAATTATCATATCTCCGAAACATTTTCGACGGCAAGCGAATAAACAAGTAATTTCGTATTTTTTTTTTTTTTTTACAAAACCTTTGACTGGACTTTTAATTAGATTTTTAAAGTATAAGTAATTTGTTGTGTATACGTTTTATTAGGTTTATAATTTATTTTAATCAATCGCAAACGTGCTTTGATTCTCGTCGGAGTGTCGGGCGTGACACCGGTCTTGTAAAAAGTATCGAATACATTTATTTGGATTCTATATTATATAAATACTAATTGTGTATTTGTATTGCATTTTTTTTTTTTTTCCATCGCGGCATATTATAATTAGTTTCTATAAGTCGCGGTACACCTTTGGATAAATAACGGAAAGAAAATAATTACAAATGTTTCCATTAACAGCAGATATTGATCCTCACGGAGTAATTAACGTCTGCTTTGATTATTAACCGCTTTATAATTTCAAAAAGAAAAAAAAAAAAAAAATGAAGAAATATTGTCTGTTGACGAATACGATTGGGTACGCAATCCTTTTGCGTTGACATCAGATCCTATTGAACAAGAGCGATTTTCGCGACGTCGATCTGATCGTTCATTGAAATCAAAATCGAATGGACTCATTCGCATTTTCGGAATTTAATTCATATTTTTTGCAGAAAAAACAATAAATACGTTGTTACCATTGCCTACAACATACTACTGCAAACTTGGTTGTTCCGTACTTAATTATATTAAAAATGAGTAACGTGGACGAATTCGATTAGTTGAACGAGAAATGCGATTATGTTTATCGTCGACTTCTCCTCGAATTGAACTGTTATGCAACCAGTATCAAGGACGCGTTTCACACTGTAATTGTACTTGTTTAGATTTAGAATTTAAAATTTAGATATTTAGTTTAACATGTATACTATTTTTATTTTTTTTTTCATAATTAAATTTGTTAAAATAAAAAATAAAAAAATCAAGTTTTCACGGCACACCCAGCGGGAAACTCACTGATCTACAGTGTAAATGATTTATTCGAATATCCTGTTAGTTTTACCACTTGTGTAGCTAATTGTCGACATAAAAAAAAAAAAAAACAAAAATTATATCTAATATAATCTAATATAAAGTTGGTTATAGTATTTTCATTGCCCCCCCCCCCCCAAAAAAAAATAAAAAAAATAAAAAACAGTTACGTATGTCAATATAATTTGTGCGCATTTAAGAGGATCAACTGTACTCATTTTGCACATAAAATGCGATACCTATGCAATAATGTAATAAGTGAGTTATAACGAGTAAGCCCTTTTCAGGCAAACTAGATTACTTTACTAGCGATTAATAATCTAACCTAACCAGTTTTCCCATATGAATATTAATGTACAAAATCAACCCAAGACTTATGCCGAAGACTTACACGCGTCGCACGCCAATTAGCCCGAGATAAAAGCGAAGACAATGAAGAAATCCGTTTCTATAGGGCAAATAAATTATGATAATAGGGTAATTTTTCGTTCTTGATCTGTTCACAACGTTTTAATCTGCCGGCGTTCCGTGCCCGGTCGATGTTTCGTTGCTGTGATGTTGTTATTATAATCGCGGTTTTTTTTTTTTTCGTCGGCGGCCGATGTGGCGTTTCAGTCGGAAAACGCGAAAAACCGTGATAGAATCCGCAGCTGTAAATACCCGTAAAAACTCATATTTTGCCCCAGATGGAAAACTCGAACAACAAACGGATTTCGCGGCAGTGGCGCGTTTGGAATTAAGAAATGAATATTTTATTAACGGCGTACGATATAAACCGATAAATTTATTTTTGTTTCCTTTAGACAATAGTGTCCGTGGTGTAAATACGGAAATCCGGAACCGAACGATCCGGGTGGAGGTAATTTTCTGCAGTGAAAACACGTTCGCGTTAAACAAACGTGACGGCTATTTCAAAAACCATTTTAGAGTATCTTAGTTATTTTATGAAACGAATAGGAAATATTTACGATAGACAATTCGTTACAAGACCAGACATCGGCGATTTTCGAAATATTTTTAATTATTATAGTTGGCCGAGTACTCGTGGAGCGATTACTCGGATCGACTCGATACATTTTCTTTTTCTGGCACTCGTACACTCGATTACTCGACTTTACTTAAGTAAAAAAAAAAAAAAAAAAATTAAATAAATATAAAATGTCAGTAGTACATGATCATCCGAGAGTTACAATATTTGGCCAAAGTGTTCTACCATATCTATGGGTATTATCGAATTATATCATAACCTAATTGACGACAAAACAAGTCGTGAAATAAACGACTAAAACACTATTATAGGCTCGAAACGTATGAAAACGAATCAACGTAAAACGAAATTTGTTTTCGATGGCTCTGGCTGTCGCTCAATTATAACGTTTTTTTTTTTTTTTTTTGAGAGTTCGACGAGTTATTCGACTCGATTTTGAAAAAAGAACAAAACTCGCCCAACTCTGTTGATTGTTAACGACTTTTTGTACCTTGGATACCGAGTCGAATGATTACATAAATATCGCGATCAAATGTTGGTGTCTACAAATCGTACAATAAGGAGGTATTTGCTTTTATTTTTTAACTTTAAACTTCCCAGTGTCCCCGAGTGTGATATTCGGTTTTTCGCGAACGAATGTTTTCGAACAAATCGCATAAAATACACAAAAAATAATTAATTACCGCGGTACGGGACCGTTTGTGATAATTTGTTTGAAAGCGAATATCCCATTTCGATTTTTTTCGACTATATGTGTGTATATATATTCACGTAGGAGGATCAAAAAGTTCTCGAAATTTTATTTCATTTTTTTTATATAAACAATTTAAACTTAAATTTACTTAATCTCTTTCAAAATATGATCTTTCGGCACAGACACACCTAACTCCAACGAATTTATAACTGCTGGAAATATCTTTGATATCCCTTTTTCTGGTATGGCTCTGAGATTCGCTATAGCATTTACTTTAATGTCTTCAATTGTTGCTAAACGTTCACCTTTGGGTCCACGTTTTAGATTAGGAAATTGCCAGAAGTCACACGGTCTAAAATCTGGCGAATACGAGGGTTGTGGAATTGCGGGCATTTTTTTTTTATCAGCTAAAAATGCCGAACTACAAAAGACGAGTGACACGGTGCATATTCGTGATGCAAAAAAAAAAAAACCTACTATTTTCTCTTTGTCTTCGAGTGACTCTTGACCATTTTCGAAACGTTTAAACCAATCGTAAACGGCTCTTTTCTTTTCTTTAACGCTCCATCGCCATAAACTGTTTTTAAACGTTCGAGCGTTTCTGCAGCAGTTTCGCCAAGTTCAAAACGAAATTTATTGTTGGCCCGTTGTTCAAACGGTGACATTTTGAAGAAAAAAAAAAAATGTTTAAACTCTGTTTCGTACGGACACGATTACGGAAAACTCGAGACTAATGTAATTTTAAAATCTAAACCTACATATAGCTTATAATGCGGACTTTTAATCGAAATAATCGTATAAGAAAAAAAGGTTATAAATTCCTACAAAAAAAATTCCGAGGATTTTTCGATCGTACTACGTCGTATGTCAGTATGACTATTGTTCCGCGCAAGCCACGGAATAAAATCAAATCAAATATTTCGCGTATATTTCCGTTGGAGATTTCTATTTCGAAACAGATTCCGCGTTTACCCACCTTTTTTTTTTTTTTACTTTTCGTATCCCATTATTACAACCGTCCGGGGACGGTCTTCGGTAATATCAAATGTATGCGCTGCCGATGTCCCCGATGTATATTATATCGGCGAACGATCGAAGGTCTATTGCTGCAAGGGTCCGTTTCGCCGTTCACGTAAAAGTTTTTTGAGTTATATCGCTTCCGACCACTATGCTTCGTGTATACGTATACGGCGACGGACAAGAACAAATATTCATTTCAAAAAAAAAAAAAAAATAAATAAATAAATAATAAAAAAGATCTCTTTCAAAGATTGCGTATTATACGCTTTGCACATTTACCCCTCCACCCCCACCCCTCGTACGAGTATAAATAATTCAAACGGTGTATTATAACCAAAATGTTGTAGGTTAGTTTTTTTTTGAACTTCCATAAATCAAATCGTCTTATAAGACTAGAGGTAAACGTTTCTTAGCGCTTTGTCATAATTTTACTCAAAACAATAACACGGTCAATTATTATCAAGTACGTCCGGGCGGTTTAGTATAATTCATTTAGTTCATATACCGAATGCGCCATTGCGATTGCACGTTTAATGCAATCATAAAACGATTCTGAGTAGAATTCGGTACGTTGGTAATGGTATCCGGGTCGCGGTTATTCCGATTGTAGACGAGATAACCCAGAAATGGACAGAAACAAAACAAACGCGTGTTCGATGATGGTAAATAAAATATTATCAGAACAACTGTTGAAAATCTGTTCGAATTAAGTACAACTAGTCGGGGAATTTTCGCATTTTTGAACGTACGACGTGAACGAATTCGAGCGTTTATTATTTAACCGAGTTATAGTTAACTGGACAAAATGTTTTTCGAGAAAAACAAAAATAACAAGTCTTAGTAAAAAAATAATAGCTTGCTTTCGCGGCTACAATTTATTCACAAATAAAATACCAGATCGGTGTGTTTTAATTGTTTTCTACATTGGAATCAACTCCATTTCGATATTATTCGATAGGGGCCGCAAGTATGCATCGACAGCCTTAATATGTGAACAATAATCGTAAACGGATACAATATTATAATTTCATAAAATTATTATACGAGTAACAATGCGCTTAAGAAGCACGACAGCCCACGTTCACGTATTCACAAATACGAAATTGAATACAATCTAAATATTTAACAAAAAATAAAATATTGCCGACCGTTATAATACAATATGCAATATATTGATTTAACGATTCGATTTGATTTATTGTTCGGTTATTGATATAAATACCAATAATGAATAATAATTTGTATACGCGTTATTATAAATTATACCGATTATTAAAGAAGTAAATAGATATGCTGTACGGTTATGTCCCGTGTTGTGTTTTAGTACAAAATAACAAGCAATCCGTAGGTGGGTTTTTTTTTTTTTTTGTTTTTTTTTTTACCAATAATTATTACTATTGAGCGAAACCGATCGCCGTAGATCAAATATACGGTTAAGTTAGGTTTGACGGAAAAAAAAACTATGCTTTAAATAGAATCACTGTCAAAATCCACGGTGGTTTTCAAGATTTAAATTCAAGTGGAAAAAATTAACAGATTAAACGCCTTATCATTATTAAATATAGAAAACGATATGTTGCAAAATATTAATGTTTCGAATAAAATTAACGGGTTTTCATTGGAAATAAAGTTTTTTTTTTTTTTTTTTTTAAATTTTTTTTTGGAATAAATTAATTGTTACTTATTTTCGATTTTGTAAAAAACAATTAATCTCGATTATTACACTTAAACACCGATAACAAACACAAAATACAATAGTCTTATATATATATATATATATATATATATATATATATATATATATATATATTTCATATATTGTGACTTGTGAGAACCGTATGTTACATATATATATGCACTGGCTTTTATAAAATACGATTTTTCCATAATCCGGCCCTGTTCACTCGGTGACGTATTTAGGATTTTGTCTTGGGGGGGGGGAGATACTATGTATTTATCCAGTGGACCGATTTTTTAAAATAATAATAACTTATTTATATCGTGAACAAAAAAAATACGTTAACTAAATTATACGTAACACAATAAACGTGAGATGAAATGTTTTGCTAAAACAAAATTTAAACGTTTTGTTCATATTATTATATTCCCTTGGGAAGCGAAATAGTAAAATGAAAAAGAAAATGATCATGGGTGGATCCATAACCGCCACTATAAATACGCCACTGATCCCACGTGTTTCCACATGACCACGCGGGACAAATTATACCGATTTCGATCACTTATTTTGATTAGATCTCGTGTCTCATAAGGTCCAGTTCCGTTACTTTTGTATAGCTCTGACATACACACGAATTTCAGGTATTTAATAGGTTTTATTTCAGGTATTTCAGGTATTTCAGGTAGTTGGCGCAAGTTTTGCAAACTTTTTCCAATTTTTGTAAAATTTAACATTTTTATTTTGCTTTTAATGAACCGTAAAGATAAGACTTTTCCATTAATCCGCTGCCCATTTTAGAGAAAGAGTACTCCTTTCGGTACGGCCATTTTTACAGACGAATATAACGTTTTCGACCAAAAATGCGGTGCTTGGGAAGAATGGAATGGAATTTTGAAAACAGATTTTATTTTGTATTCTAATTTATTAGGTTTAGATCCAGGAGATGATTTTTGGTATTCAACTCTACAGTTAAAATATTAATGAGTAAAGCTTAATTAAAAAAAAAAAAAAAAAAAAAAAAAAAAAAAAACAATATAAATTTCTATTATTTATATATACCTAATTACACATTAAATGTTTCGAATATAAAATAACACCTCGACCGAAACCTATAAAACTAGAATACAAAATCGAATCTGTTTAAACAATTCAAATCCGTCAATTCCAAGCCTCACATTTTCGTTTAGCATTCAGATCATTTTACGTGATTTTTCTGATTTAATATAACATTATTTGTATTTTCAAAACCCATTTTACGAGGGCTCGGCCCGTTTCTGATTGTTGTACGGCTCGTGTTGGTAAAAAAAAAAAAAAAAAAAACCGTCTAATTATATAAAAGAAGTGAAAGTTGTTTACAGGGTAATTTTTTTTTTTTTTGCGCTGTCCGTTGGGATTCTCTTTTTAATAATTCACGAGTACAACTGTTTTGCTATACATAGCCGTGTGCACGTACTTACGATAAATATTGTATATGCGTTTTGTTATATTTTTTTTTTTTTTTTTTTTTTCACGATCGTATTTTAATACAAGAATATATAATATGTATATGTTTTTTCTCGCGTTTTTTATTAATGCCGTGATTTTTATTTATTTTTATTTTTTATCCCCTGTCTTCTTTAATTTATCTCTAAACTCCGCTGTCCTTTTTATCTGTCATCGCGATATCGTATATGGTTTTTTTTTTTTTTATTTTATTTTTAATGTAGGTTTAACGCAGTGTATAGTTTTCCGCCATGTATACCGTCATATTATTTCGCATGTCATTAAATAATTATTATTATTATTATTATGTCATGTTTAGTAGTTATTCATATATATATATACAATATATAATATCATAATATACTGGGGCGGTATTTTCATAATATATATTATTTTTATATATTTTTTTTTTTTTTTTGTCCCGCGTCTCGGCGTTAGGTTCTTTAGTTATTATATCATTCCAGAATTAATAATTGTTTTCTGAATATTTAAAAAAAAAATATATATATATATACCCGGGTCACTGCACCGCGCTGCTCCGGTAGGTCATTATTATTATAACTCCCTAACGTCGCGGTCAGCTTATAATGGAAATAATAATAATAAAAAAAAAAAAAAAATTAAAAAAAAACAATGAAATATTGTGAATTTTTTTTCCTATCGTATCGCAGCGCCGTTTTGTGATTAAAACGTCGGAAAACAACACGGCCTATACAACATATTATTTCGATAATAACGAAATTAATAATTAATTGTATTTCGGTTAAACGGTAAATAACACGGCGATTTCACAAATATCGGATAATAAAATTATTATTGTTTCGAATACGAATCTAGTGTTGCGCGCAATTAAAATATTTTAATGATATCCGGCCGTTCATGTCGCGTTTGACCGGAAATTAACGACGATAATAACGCACACGCTAAAAAATAATAATAACAATATCAATAATAACATTTGAAAATTCAATTTAAACAAAATGTTAATTGAAAAGAAAAAAGAAAAAAAAAGAAGCTTATTTTGCGGGTAGGCCTGCACGGTTTTAGACGGAAAGTAGGAACGATGCCGTCGTATTGGATAGTAATATACACGGATATTCGGTTTAAACATTTTTTTTTTTTTTTTTCCCGTTTTTTGCTAAATTTAAATTGAAGTATGTGAAACGATCGCGATTGTTTTATTTTTTTTACGATTTTTCGTGAAAAACGCTTCGTGACGGACTTTCGAGATTTCGTCAAAATGTATTAACTATATATATTTATGTTAGTGCTTGTCCTATGTATTCGTTATCGATGTATACGTTTAAACAACGTTTGTAAACAACATTTCTTTTTTTTTTTTTAACCAAAAATCACACTCCAATCAATTAAACGACAAGAGAGCTTTTTTTTTTATGTCGTGTATTTGGGTCTAGTTGGGGCTAAAATCAATAGTAATAGAGGGTTACAGCTGTACTTGGCGATGTCCGTGTACAAGAATCGACATTTGAGCGCGGTAAAAAGACCTCTTGGAAGACAATACGGCATGCCATCTTTACTGGGCTTTTGACCCGAAAGACAAGGTGATTTTTCTAACTCAAACGGCCAGTCTTGGGCACACGCGTATTGTACGAGAAAATAATAAAAAAAAAAATAATAATTTACAATTGATTTAAATAGTAATTTATTATTATTATACGTGACAATGTCATCCGTAAGGAACGACGACAGACCTGGAACCGAATTTCACGAACTCGAAACCACCGCAGGAAAGTTGGCTTATCGAAAATTGTGCGCAACATGGGTTACCGAACAAGTCGCAAACGAACACGTGGCCAATCGTGTTGATTGCGCTCAAGAGTTCTTGGATCGATATCGAGAGATATCTAAGTTCCAGGGGTTTCTCTAGTGATCCGTGAATGGGTACCGGGATTTGTGTTGCTCGTTACGTCCCAGAGACGAAACGCCAATCGTCCACGAACAAATTCAAAACAGTCCACAAAAAATATCACGGCGTCCGTGTTTTCGGATCAGAACGGGAGGGTTCTTATTCTTATTGATTCCTCGCCGCGAGGAGGACCATTAATACAAAGCGATACTGTGAAAGCCTATGAAAATTAAGGCAAAAAACGAAACAAAACAAAAGTAGAGGAATGTTGACGATTGCTTTCTCCACGACAACGGCCGTCCCCCCACGGTTCATTTTCTCAAACCGTTCTTGTGGGACGTTCTGAATCATCCGCCTTACAATCCCGACTGAGTACCGGGCGATTTTCACTTTTTCTGCAAATTAAATAATTTCGCGTAGCGGCCGGCACAACGTTTCGCAACCGACGTTTGGAATCGGACAGGGGAGTTGGCGGAAGAGACATTCGAGGAGCCTATACAAAAGTCAATCCCCCGGTATGGAAAACGGTATCGAACGTTCCGGCGACTATAGTGGACAACACGAAAACTGGCGGGTGACCGCCATCGTACCCCGGACGTCACCCGGCCAGTGAGTCAGTGGTTCTCATTTTACTGCAACCACCTGTTGCGCCCAACAGCGCTGTACCGTGAACAATACGAACACTACCACCCAGGCATTAAATACCAAATGTTCCTTCCCCTTTTTTCAAATTCGACCGTTCATATTATTCCGTATAGAGTAGGAGGGGTAAGGTAAGTATTTATACTGTGTTTCCGGCGTGTACACGTTTGTTGTCCGACGTACGTTAAAATCGTTTAAAAACCTAGTTTTTTCTTATTTTTTTTTTTCTTTCTGTTATTTGCGTACATTAACATGTCTTTTAAAGACAACGATGTTCATAGCCAAAGTAAAAAAAAATAAATTATATATAGTGTTTATTCGTTTTTAAAAAAGTTATCGGAAAAAAGTGATTTAGACGTATTTTATTTGTTTTGACTAAATCTTTCTGTATATATATATATATATATATATATATATATGTAATTTTACTAAAAATTTATCAGTGTGTATTTTATTGTAAGTAAATATATGTGTTTATTTGTGTATATTAAGCTGAACATTATACTAACAATACGTAGTTTTATTATTTTCATTAATTGTAGAATATCGTTCACATTATTAACAAATAATTTTTTTTTTTTTTTTTTACGTGATATATACAATCTGCGCCCTAGGGCATAGTAAGAATATGTGATAAAAGAATATATATGACACGATAAAGCTGGAAGGAAGAAGCCACCCAGTGATGACACTACCTGACGAATGATTTAATTAAAGATTTGGATAATATTTTTTTATTAATTACTAAGGAGGTCTCTACACCACTTCCTCTTTTGCCGCCTCGGTGGGTTGCCAGGAATCGATAGTGTGCCTAGATTAGATAAAAGGATTGAGATGATAAAAGAGTTTTGAATGGTATATTTTATAGGAGGTGCCTAGTTTCTTCAGAAACGGTCTTGATTTTTAAATCTGAATGGAGTGAGAAACTGGACACATACGGTGGGGAGGTTGGAGAAATTTGCGTAGACTAATATTTCGGAGAGTTTGGATTCAATTAAGGTTTGAATTGTTCGCATTACCCCAGAGTCGGAAGCCATAGGTCCGCATTGGCTTGATCGAAGATTTAAATTAACAAATAATAATAAAACGTATATGAATACGAAATATTCGGCAAAGCGCGGCAGACGGTTTAACGACCACTACCGCGGAAAATCCGTTAGGATCGTTGCGGTCACGTTTGATACGTTTCGAATACGTTTTGTAGGAAGAAAGAAAGAAAGAAAAAAAAGAGGCAAGTAAAAAACACCGGGCGTTCGTTTCGGAACAACTCGCCGTACGATGTTTAACTAGACAGAATCGGTACGGGAAATGCTCGTGAATTACTACGCTCCCCGGGTATATTTAATAATGATAATGTTCGCGTTTTGCGCGGCGTTTTCCTATACGGAATTGTTAAACGTTCACTGCAGAAGTAAACACCGGGCGTTTTACACGCATAAAAGTCACTCGGTTGACTCTCAGACGGATTACACGTATGCGCATTCGCCGGTTCACCACTCACAATAAACATCTCGTGTTCTCGTATACGAATTTATATTATGTACGTATATATATATATATTTATTTATATTTTATACACACGGGACGAGAGACGGTTTGTTTCGAGACGACTTTGTGTGCGTGGGTGCGTGTAGGAAAACGTCTTTGCGCGCTGTGTCGTGATAGTAATTATACAATATTATACACCGGGAGCGAAATGATCACGATGCTAAACGGTTGTTGTTTACAATGTGTAAATATATGGGCGGCGCGCGGATGCCACGAGTGACACACCGTCGCATCACAACAATACGCCAAGTCCGTTCAAAATGTACCGGGACAAATGTCATTACGGCTAAATCGATCTACACACGATAACCCATTTTTTTTTTTTATTACATATATATATTTATTCCCCGCGTATTAGTGAATATTTTACACAAAACCCCAAAGTCGGCTGTCGTATATCAATTTAATATCGCACGTGTTTAAATCCAGTCAGTTTGTTCCGTGCGACCGTTTTCGGCATGTCCGAAATTAACGAACGACTCGATGCACACAATGCCACGAAGAACGTACGCAATGATTAAAACTGCTCTTGCGGACTTACCGAGCGGTTTAAACGTTTCGAGAACGGTCGACAGTCAACTGGAAATGATCCCCGCGTTCTGCAAGACCGTCGACATCTAGCGACGACGACGTTGTGCCAAAAATTAGCGAAAAAGTGCGAAATGACCGCAGATTAACCGTTCGTGAGTTCGTGAGCAAACGGAGCAGAAATCTCGATTGGATCTTGTCATGAAATTTACAAATAAAAAGGGTAGCTGCCGAATTCGTTCCGCGATTGTTAACTTTGGAGCAAAAGGAAAATAGTTTATCGGTAAGTCAAGACCTTAAAAATCGTTCTGCTGATGTTAATTGCATAAAAAAAAAAAAAAAAAACATTATCACAAGTGACGAGACGTGAGTTTATTATGGATACGGCCAAAAAAGTTCGTCAAGTGAGGTCGTATGTCAAGGCAATGCTGATAGTTTTTTTTTTTTGTTGATATTGAAGGTATTATTCATTACGAATTTATACCCCGTGGACAAACAGTCAATCGGGTATTCTATAAAGACAATACGTTTGCGAGAGAGAATTCGCAAAAAGCATCCCAAAAAATGGCGAAATGTGCGCTGTCGATTCGTGAAATTCTGGCTGATAAAAAAATACCTGTGATCCCACACCCTCCCTATTCTCCTGATCTGGCCCCATGTGGTTTTTTTTTTCTTTTCCCGAGACTAAAATCTGCGCTCAAAGGACAACAATTTCAAGATGTTGAGGAAATTTTAAAGCGAATACGGCAGCAGAACTTAGAGCTATAACTTTGGAACAGTTCCAACGGACTTTCGATAAATGGCAAGATCGCTGGGACAATTGCATATCGTCCGGAGGAGAGTATTTCGAAGGAGATATCATTAAACAACAATAATTTTCATTTGTTTGTAATTTTTAAAAATAAAACCCTGGTACTTTTTGAACAGACCTCGTATGGTCGGCTTTTAATAAAACGCCCACCGGTCCACTGTCAAACACGCGTATGGGCGGCTCCGGTTACTTTCGTTACTCGGTAGCCGTCGATCGGTCACGACGATTCCAATTGCCATTGATTACGCGTAGGCAATCCAAGTTACGAAAAAACCGTCTCGATACGGCACCGAAATAAACCGAATAAACTAATCCGTCATTCGTATAGCATAATTTAATATCCAGTGAAAAATTGATCATTTCAATTTGTAATAGGAAACGAACTCCGGGTTAGTTTAAATGATTATTATTATAATTTTTTTTTTTATAACTATAATAAAATTGTTTTGCGTTTTATTGACTGAAAACTATTTTTATTATTTTTTTTTGGTATAAATATATAATAAGTTTCTTGTAAATTTAATTCAGTTCAGGGGCGTTTTTAGTATTTTTTTTTGTTTTTTAAGAGGCGGCGATTTGGGGGGGGGGCTGAAATACGTCCTTACTCGTCAGCGCAAACAGGGAGGAGGTAACCTGTAACCATCACGAACGCCCACCGGATCAAATTTCTATCGAGTGAATACAAAGTGTGCACAATTAATCAATAGTATGCGGGGCTAAGGCTTGTCAACGCTCAAAATGTTCGGGCTATAATTTAATAGTAGTGATATCTCGGCGTATACTCATTAGCGCCAAACTAGTCAGTTAATATCCGTCGAAACATTTGATTTCTCAGCCAAGTTTTTAATCGTTGAGTAATAAGCATCGCGCCCAAAGTAACGTCACTGGGAATACATCAAATTTAATCGCATATCCACGTAGAGTTATGCAACCCCTGTAACTTGTCACCAGTTACTTAAGTACATAGTTACCGATTCCACCTCCCCCCCCCCTGCGAGAATAAATCCAATACTACGTGTCGATTGTTTTATAATTATTGCGATCGCGAACACATGTATAGGATTGCTGTTGAAATCTAATCTCGGATCTCGATTTTTTTTTTTTTTTTATTCGTATAATAAACGTGGCGTCTCAGAAATTTAACGTACTCGCGACCCAACACGTGTTTATCACGAAGACCCGGGGTTTTCTGTTAATCCGGATTACGGTATTAAAACTCCGAGTATCGTTAAAAAAAAGAACAATATTATTGACTCTTAAGCGTGTTATGTATACATACGTTTTTTTTTAATTTGTATTAAACAAATAATTACGTATTATACATAAGAAACACCGGTTGATCGGTATTGCGTTGTTTTTTTTTTTTTTTATCGACATTCGTCGTTATAATTGTCTCGGTCGATTGTTGCTCGGGTTGTTAGAAACATAATATTATACGCGAAAATCGCGCTCAAACCCGGTAATGTCGACTTAAGGTAAAGTCGGGTTTACTTAACCGTAATCCAACTCGACATATTTCCGTCCGTTTGACAGTATTAAACAGTAGTGAGATAGATAGATAGATAGATTGATAGATAGAGGGGAACGTACGCGAATTCTGCGGGATTTTCGGGGGCTAGACGAAATCATTTTAAGGGTACCGCGGCACCTGCTTAATTTCGTTTGATTTCCAAACGAACGCCGAAAAAAATGAGGATTTTGCCGACTGTTTTAAACAGCGCAAACGGCGCGGACCAAACGCAACACGGGCACACGCCCAAATGACGGCGGCGGCGGGGGGGGGCGATAAGTATTTGCCGGGTAGCGGTTAAACTACCCCAGGGACTCCCTATATGTACACGTATACACGCCGTAGTATCCGTACAGATACAATATCATAATATATGTGCGTGTAAAACGCGCGCGATATATTATTTAGACGTCAGGGGATAGAATCGAAAATTGAAAATTCCGTTTTCGGTCTCGGCGGCGGCCCGTACGAGCATAGACGCGACCGCGGCAAAGGGACACCGCTCGACAAATTCCTCGCGCGTTTACCGGTGGGCGGAGGGCGGTCTAAGAGCGCCGCACCGGATTTTCGCAAACCCTCGTTGTTAATATCCGCATAATTATCGCAATATTATTCACAGATCGTAGATCGATAATCATCGTCGCGGGGGTTATTCGTATTTGACGACCCCGAGCCGTTATCACGTGTACAATGCCGGAAACATCACTTGTCCGGTACGGTTTTTTTTTTTTTTTTTCTTACATCGGATTTATGCAAATTTCGCCGGAGAAAACCAAAAACCACGCTTCCCGCGGTAATTTTGAATTTCGGACGAACAATTTCAACTCGTCGGCTGCTTTTCTTCTACGAGAAACGTGTACATTGTTTGTTTGTTCGGCTTTTCGAGTAAAATCGAGTACATCCATCGGGCACCGTAACTCCACAAACACCGCCGAAAGCGTACACAATTGTATTTCCTACCGCATGCGCATACGCGAATTGAAATTTGATTTTTGTTCGTTGTCACGCGAGTAGAAAAAAATATTTTCCAGCCGGCCCACATATTGTAGGTGGACTTGTATTGCGCACCGTGTACAGCCGTCACTTCCGCCCGCGGCCGGGCGATAATAAAATCTATTATTATAGTGAATAGCGAAATATCCCCCCCCCCCAGACACCTACCACCAATAATCGTTTACGGACTATAAGGTTCGTCTCGCGAGTAGTGGCGCCACAGAAATACGAGGTGCGACAATAAAATAACGAGACTTTTTGAATAAAACCTAAACTATTAACGTTATCTATAAAACGATTATTGAAATATGATTAGAAAACACTTATCTAAAAGTACTATGAACACTGATGGCATCGATTCATTTTCTTATACTAACGTTAGTAGCCTTGTTATTAGTGCGAGTTCGACTATACTGCCGAAAAATGTTAGATATAAAAATCGAACAACATGTGTTAACATTAAATTTCTTGTTAAATTAAAAAAAACTGCCGCGGAATCGTTTCGTATGTTATGTGAAGTTTATGGTGAAGAATGTTTATCAAGAGCTCGTGTTTTTGAATGGCACAAACGGTTTTGTAGTGGAAGGGAGGACGTCGAAGACGATGATCGTTCTGGACGTCCTACCACGTCTTCAACAAACGAAAACGTTGAAAAAATCGAAAAAATCAATTAATCAATATTATTATAAAGAGGTATTAATTAAATAAAGAGAACGTGTCAGAAAGAAGCGACCAGATCTATGGAAAAATGGCTGGGTTCTTCACCAAGACAATGCTCCAGCTCACAGTGCATTTTCAATTCAACGTTTTTTAACTGAAAAAAAAATGTCTGTACTTCAACATCCCCCGTACTCGCCAGACCTTGCTCCTTGTGACTTCTTCTTATTTCCTTCTTATTTCTTTTCCCATTTTCAAACAGTTGATGACGTAAAAATGAAAACGGCAGAACTTCTAAAAGGGCTGAATGAAAGCAATTGGCAACACTGTTTTCAAGAATGGCAGCGACGTATGCAACAGTGTATTGATGCTGAGGGAAGGTACTTTGAAGGTGATAATCATTGAATTATAACATTTTTAAAATAAACAACTATTATTCAAAAAGTCTCGTTATTTTATTGTCGCACCTCGTATGGCACTGCAGCCGGCGAATGTACATTGTTTCGTATCGACGGTTTTCCACGACGTGGCGCCGCGGAAATGTGACCGACCTCAGCCTAATATTTTAAATATTGTAATATTTATTTCCGCGATACAGCAGCGTCCAGCTCGCCGCCCAGATCTACGGAGATTTTACCCTGAATTCACTCTCTGCAAAACACGCCTGATGGCGATCTTACGGTGTTTTCAGTGCCGATGAACCCGAAAACCGCCGATTTCCCTCTTCGTCTGCGAAAGCGGAACGCCCGCGCAGAGTGCCGTCAACACGTCGTACTACTCTACTGTTTTAAAATCTACTCAATTTTGCGACCGTACGGATTCTGTGGCGCCGGAAAAATTGGCCAGCGTGAAACGAGCCTACCGACCGCCTCGAATGAGAATTCATAGAATTAAAATTAACCCCACATTCCTTCGCACGGTAGTATTGCTTACATATGTTCATTTACCGAATGCAACGATTGTAACCACTGCAATGAAAATGGAAGAAAAATCCGATTCTTAGTGGAGCTCGGTTAATCGGTCGTTTTCGACGAGTTTGATTAACTAAAATCGTTTTTTTTTTTTTTTTTTTTTTTATACTCCGTGTGACCTACAGAAGTACCCAGAATCCAAAAAAAAAAAAAAATTAAGAGCCCTGGAATGAAAATCCAGTTCAGGGACGGTGGTTAGATTATATTCGAAATTGCATATCTCTGCGCGCCATATATGATACATATATATTATATATATATTGTCTAAAACCAATATATCTGTCATTCATTGTGAGGTTTTTTCTTCTTTTAAAAACCTTTTTAAAAAAATGTTCAAATAAAATACTACCGCCACCGCCGCCAGACTGGAAATTCTGTTGTAGTTTTGGACCATTGTTATTAGTAAAAAAAAAAAAATAAAAATCTTTTCCAAACGGACAAAAACGTATCATAGTGAATTCTTCGCTCAAAAAAACTACAAGTCGTCAAATCATTTTGTTGATTTTGCGAATTCGCCATTTAAATATATCCGGCGTTTTGTATGCAGAAACACCCAAGGAAATGAATAGAAAAAAAGAGTAATGCGCCACCTATGAACAGAATTGTTTGCGCGAGTCTAAAAATCGTATAACAATAGATTATTAAGAATTGATGGGGGAAAACGCAGGTTCGATATTTTCTGAACCCAGATTATAAAAGCGCGGTTTGAGTTGAATAATTATCGTTAATGTCGGAAATGGGGAAAATCGTCGAAAAATAGATTTTTAATATTCATAAATCCAAATTCAAGGATTTTTACATTACAAATACATTGCCGGACTTATGGTTAATTTGCGGCAGTGTTTGGCCGGGTTATTTGTTCACTTTTTTTTCGGTTATTGTACGCGACAATGAATTTTCATATCCAAATGCGACGTTTTAAAGCTGAGACTTCCGCCGGAAACGAGGGCTAGTTATGTTAAACTCTGGCGAATTTACGTTTGTTAGTGAACGTTTAAAATATTATTAGTTGTTTGTATAGACAGTCATAAAAAAAACATTAAAGTGAATGCTCATCAAATGCGCATATATAATATCATCATAATGTTGTCTTTGAATGAAAGAAAGAAAGATATGTCGTTGGATTTTACGATAAAGTGATTACAATATTGAAAACAAATTGACTCACTAGCTAAATAAAAAAACTAATTTACGATCAGCGTTAAAAATATATTTATTTTTATTTTATTTTTTTTGTTTTTCCAAACTAATTTCCAGCGGTCGGTTTTATTTCGGACTGTTGTCAGGTCCCGGGGTTATTGTGTGTATTGCTTTTTTCGCGTATCGTTTCCCGAAAAACTAATAACAGTGTCCAACGTGCGCCGTCGGCATTTACGAATATTTTGTGTTTCCTCCCGAGGAATTTAGAAACAATTTTTTTATTTAACCGCGAGTTCACAACTGTTCGTTTTTGAAAATAATTACTTACGCGCGGACTATCGCGAAAATTCGTGTTGAAATATTTTTTATATATATATATATAAAATTCGTTTTAAAATATTCGTTATAAATATTATAAAACGGTCTGAAATAATGTGGATGGCGATATTTTACATGTTTTTCGTTTTAGGCGCGAATATATATATATATATATATATATATATATATATATATATATATTTTATCCCCGATGTTTTTAAACTGGTAAACCTATAACGTAACCGGCGGTGCTCGCATATGCGTATACATTTTTTATCTAGGTCCTGGTACTTTGCGTTTTAAATATGCATGCGTACTTTTCCTCGAATGCCGTTTCGTAATAATTAATAAGGAAAAAGAAACGGATCGTACGGAAAAAAAAAAAAAAAAAACCAAAGTATACTGCGGTGCCGTCATTTTAATATCGTTGTGTAGATTACAAAATGATGCGACTCGAAGAGGGCACGTGTGTTCGGATTACTGGTGTAATGCCCGTATTGGCGTCGTCGAGAGGTATGCATACTTGTTATAATTTCCAAATAACAAAAAAAATAAAAAACCCCACTTATTATTTTTTTACTAGAACAAAACTTGATCCGTGCAAAGCTAAAATTACACGATCCGGATTCCGTTTTAAGGACCGGCATCGGGGGAACAAGCAGGCAGTGACTAACGAGACTTCTGGACGGCCAACGGTTACAAATAGCACCGAAGAGAAATTGTTGAAATAAATCGTAAATGAGAATCGTTAAACGGTTCTATAAAACGACATGAAAAAAAAAAAAAAAAAAAAAAAAAAAATGTTTTTACTCTAAATTTTCTTAGATAAAAATCAATAGATCGCTATGAAAAATAATCCATCCCGTATACTATGCTAATCTGTATTGTACACATTTACAATCATAATATACGCCTACGATGTTCTATAATCGTATTTACCAATATCGTCAGGAAATAATACCGATTAGGTAATACTAGGCAAACGATGCGGTTTCCTTGCCGTATTAGGAATTGTCATGATATTCGAATCGCCAACGTCTCCGGTAACGGCGCCAACGTATACAAAACAGAATATTGACAAATTAATTTATAGCTAATATTGAGAGAGACGAGTACGTACAGAGAGAGAGAGAGAGAGAGATCAGAAGAGCGTGTTCATTATATTATAAACTTAACCGTTTTACAAAATTATTTATGTTGTCGTTCAATTACGAACCCAAAAACCCACCGGAACGATATTTTCTTTGAAATTTAATTTTCATTCGTTCCTCGTCTGCCGCAGAGTCGCGTCCCCTGATCAGATATCGAAATTCGTATAGGCAGCCGCGGAGCATAATGTTCCGTCAAAGGAAAATAACTGAAAATACATAATTCGCAATCCCGGCAGCATTTGTTTTACATTAAAACGCTTTTCAGCGATATTTAACTATAGAAAACCGTGAACTATACTAGACGCTTTCGCCTTGCTTGTTTCGTATCGTCGTTTTCGATTTAAGTACAGGCGATAATAATCTTTAAATTAATTTTCGATGTCTTTATTCATATTAATTATATCAAAAACTTTCTCGGATGCGATGGTTATCTTTATTTAATCCCGGATTAATTTAAACCGATTATGTATTATTATACTATTCTCTAATCATACCAAATATATGTAAGTATAAAATATATAAAAATATCATTCGTTTTGAAAAATCAACACTGGACAAGTTAATGAATGATATTAAAATCCTGTTAATTTATGTTAATTGTAAACAAGTGAACGAGTTAACACATTAAAAAGCAATTTATTTTATCAATTAACTATATGTAGAAATGTAAATTTGAGAAATTCCAACTATTATCAACGTAAGCCGAGTTAGTTTTTGATGGTAAAGTTATTACCTATTGCCATATCGTGACAAACCTAGAGTTGAAAATATTGATGATTAATGTGAAACACATGGGTTCGTGTCCTTATGTGAAGTAAAGATTTAAAAAAAAAAAAATCAGGAATAACCTTTACTATTTAAAAAACTAAGTTAAAATTAACTTTTCAATGTCCACAAATTGACGAAAAACTTGCTGGTTTCATGAATTAAACGTCTATAGAATACTTAACACGACGGTCGTTTAAAGTTAATATTACTAATTTTATTGGTTTTTTTAGTAATAATAATCGCGTACCTATGTAATAGGTGTAAGTTAGTTATAGTTAGTATATAGGACCGTTGTGATAAAAAAAAAAAAAAAACTCGTTTAAAAATTGTATGATATTTATCTAGGTAAACGATTTAATTGTGAATAATTATGCGAGTACCTACTGTGAATTTAATCGTTAAAAAAAATAATATATTATTATGAAATTATGACACGTACCCAATTTAAATACTGTATAATTGTGTTTGTTTTATTGTCCGAGTGCATTTTTATTTAAACATATTATTATTATTATTATTATCCGAGTTTGTCGTCGAATAATATTAATATTTTATATTATTTATACATTTGACATATTTCGTGACTACGGTATACGGGAAGTGCGGTGTTTGCCGCATTTCGGATAGTGGCCGGCCGCTCTCGTTTTACATGAAAAATGGGATAAAACCTTCAAAACAACGATAACGCGTGATATAAAATAAATGTTACATAACCTTTAAAATATCTGTAATGCCAATAGCGGTTTTACACAGAAACGAGCCGCGAGAACTTTTCTATTTAAAAATGATAAACCGTGCCTTTAGTGGCACTTATATGATAATGAACCTAACCTCAAATATTACAATGTTGCTTCGTTTCGAACCATCGGCCAACACCATTCTTGTTCTCGTGAAAACCACTCTCGATTCGTTGTGCAAAACTACGTTGGGTAATGATTTTATTTGTTCTACGACATTTTGCTTTTCTGTTATCACATCCCGATTTTGTATATTGGTCGTAGGGAAATTTATCGATTTTGAAAAACTGATCCCACGCGGGGTACTTGTATTTTAATTGCAATTAAAAAAAAAAAAAAAAAAAACAACTGGCTGCACTGTCGCATTATAATTAACAATAGTGTTCTCAACAAAATAAACGCCGAGTGTTTATCGTTCGTTATCGGCATATTATTTCAATTATTTAATTTATATCGCTATGATTTGTAGTAGTTAGTGTACTGCACTTGGGCCGTAAGTCAATTATTTTTTGATAAATATTTCTTGTACATATTATATAATTTGATGGGCAGTAAAAAAAAAAAAAAATTAAAAAAAAAGTAAGAGGGGCAACAGACTCGAGTGCTAAAAATCGGAAAGTACTCGGCCCATCCGGGTCCATACACGAATTAAATCTTCGAAAACTAATCCTAACGGTAAATATCGGACCGGATGCACGTGAAAGGACACACTATATCTCAGCTAGTCGGTATCGGATAGGGATAATCGTCTAGTCGAGTTTTAGAATCTTCGCCGGTCCGAAATAATAATAATAAAATAAAAAAAAAAGGCGTGCATACTTCGCACAGGTGGGAAGTTGGTAAGAACGTAGTATATAAATAGGAATTCAATTTATATCTATATGCAACGATAAATTGCTAACGAAAAACGATTCTGAGCGTGTTTTTTTCATTTGTTGCCACGGTAAACCAGAAATAAACACAAATAAAAATGAAATAATAAAACTCGAGTTTGACGGAATCGTCGTGTTTTTGCCGTTTCCTCGTCATTTGTTGGTAGTTTTTTTCTGCCCCGTTAAAAAACTACCTAGGTATATCGAAAAACGACCTCATTACAGTACCAACTAGACAAAATTCGCTACCGGAACCAGTGTAGGAGTGTATAGATCGGATGAAGTCTTCTGGTGGAAAAAGTGTTTACAGGAAAAAAAAATAAACATCATTGTTATAACACAAGACCCCTCGCTCTGCTCAGAATCTAAAAAAAGATCTATTAAATTTATTTTACTGTTGTTTTATTTGTATTCCTTTATTTATTTGGGTTTTTTTGTTTTTTTTTTTTTAATGTGTTTAAGGTCTTTTGGCTTTATTCAGGTTTATTTATTTTTGTATTTAATTTATTAAATTTAAATTTGGAATGTGTATATTTATATATTGTTAGAGGTAAAATCCGACATGGAGGCCAATACCGTCCAAAACATTTTTTTCTTCTAAATTTAAAAAAGATCGTTACTGAGATGAGTAAACAACATACAGATAATAAATAAATAGCTTAAAATGTAACTGTTTAAAGTTTGTAGTTTTTACCAGTGCGGAAATGCGTCTCGTGTTCAAAGTCAATAAACGACACGTATTAAAAAGTTATTTTTACGCGTCTTAAAAATTACAATTCATTATTCGGCGAGAACGTTTATTATTACGATCGCCTAAGTGCTATGGAAATGATTTTATTTGGTTGTTTTTTTTTTTTTTTTTTTGTACATATAATGGTCAAAGGCGAATAATAATAAATTGCAGTGATCGTACAATAATAGCAGTGATAATAAATGATTATTTTAAATCGACAGCAAATGGTCGTGGGGTGGGTTATCCGTTCCGCGAGATCTATCGCGCCCTAATTCTAGAGTCCCGATTCTCTTAATTAGCTTTTTAAGGGAGTCCTTGGGGGATTCAAAGTTTCTCGTGCTGCTGCCCGGAGATTTATTTACGAGTTTTATTTCGTTATTAATATACGCACTTTTCTATTACGGTTCGTCGTTTATTATACGGTATTTGCGGTACCTCTACAAAAATAAATTATATTGAAATTATATCCACTATTTGCGTGGAAATTATATTCTCGTATTCCATAAAACAAAAGTTTTTATTACCACTGGCTACTGCTTAAATGATGAACGTTGTCACCCCCCCCACCCCTTTTCAAAAGTTGAAATTGCACCACTAAATCCACTATTTGAGCATGAAAACGGGACGAGCACGCTCCCATATATATATATATATATATATTATAATATTATTCACAATGGACAAAAAAAAAAAAAAAAAATGAAATAATATTATTGAATATAAATAAACCGTTCGAACGGTTTTATTGTTCGTTAAAACCATTCCGAGCAATATGGTGACAGAATAGCATTCGTCAGTCTGGCCATCACTTTTGGAACTATAAGGTTCAAAAGTGACGATAACGATAACAGATAGGTGGGTGTTTATTGTAATTAATCGTGTCCGGCACGCATCAATATATTTCGATTTCGTTTAAACAATAAAATAAATGCCGGACATACTTCGCACTGCGAGTAGGCCACTGTTGTGACGGGTGGAAAAGTCGGGGGAGTTATAGGATATTGGGTCATTTAGCTTGTATACACTGAAACCCGTAACGATAAATCATTGCGTTAAATCGAAATATACGTTTTTAGTCGTGGTTCCCCCCCCCCCCGACAATGTACCCCCGGAAAGAAACCAACAAAAATATAACCGGTGTGTCGGGCAAAGCGCTCATTATTCCCGATTGAAATCGAGGGAATGCTTCCTGGAGACATCCGAAACCCTATCAGAAAATAACACTTATAGGGTAGAATATCCGAATTGGCCCGCAATTGGGTGGATGGAACCACCGCGGTCAACATTTCGACCGGTCGAAATTCAGTCAATACGCGCGTAGGCGTGGGACGATTAAAAGAGAATAGTGCTCAAATGTTGTAGTTGACAAATTTTGGTAAAACGAGTTGTGTACATAGTTTTTTTTTTTAAATTAAGAAAACGATAAATGTCGCACGCGATTTTATTACGCGTGTAATTGATAATCGCGGTTACATATTTTGTGTAGAAATGTTTGCAGGTGATGTCTGCACTGTTTCAAATTTCATTCTATATAGATTGAATATTATTATCATTTATCAATTGTTAAATTGCATTTGTTATACAACATAAAGCAGAAGAACAATCAAAATGTGATAAGTGTATAAACGTGTTGAGTACAGGTGTTTTTTTTTTTTTTTTTTGTTTTTCGTTAGATATATCTGGAGTAAAACGATAATTTTCAATCCTAATTACTCAATATATATATATTTAGGAAAATAGAACACGACGTTCGTGTTGATCAGTTACATTTTTTTATTTGTTATACAGCAGTAAAAACTGTAAAATTACAAAACCACCGCTTATAACCCGGGCTCATTTATTCGGGTTTCGGGTGTTGAAGGGATATCCGGATTATCGAAATCCGGGTTTCGGGTTATGCGGATTTATTCGGAGATTAATTCGGGTTAATTCGGATGCAAAGGTTCTGAAAATGGCAATATGGCGACCAAAAAAAAAAAAAAAGCCCAACCGGGCCGAGAAATGTAGTAAACGCAGCTCAATACTGGGCAAAGGACAACTAACACCGGATTATGTAATTGATTTATTCTATAAATCTGTTTCAGTTTGTACGTTCTAAATGTTGTACTGTGCGTCGAAAAAAAAAAAAAATATATATATATATATAAAGTTACCGGAATCTGTCTGCGAATATTGTATTTGAAATAAATAGATTTTCGAGAGTTTTTTTCTTCTTTTTTTTGTCATATTTTTTATTTTTTTTTTTTGCGGTTCGCCTGTATGCAAATTGGCGTGCATGTATAAAGGTATACGGATCCGCATAATAATAATAATAATAACGAAATCCGAACAACGTATGTATTGTTTCGGCAAAAATAACAATAACAATGGAATAATAATATATGCGAACGGATATTTTTCGGTTTGCCTACGGATTCGATTACTATATATTATTTTAGCGTAGGTACGTACGACTTTGGTAAAAATAGATTTTTTATATTTTTTTTTCTCTCTCTCTCTTTTCCCACCCCTCCTCCCCGCCACATCCTTATTCTTACGTCGTACGTTATTATTACGGCGCTCACAAAGTTTATCGGAATATAATATAGGCACCTCCGATACGCGAAACGAGAAGTTGGCGGTTGGTTTTGCTAGGTTTTTTTTTTTTTTTGTCCCCCCTCGACACACGCGCATTTCTTATAATATGATTAATGCGACGCGTATAGATTTTCGACAAAAGATTCATAGAAGCTTTCCCGGCCGAGATAACGCGTAAAAGTTTATAGTGTCGTAATAATATACGACGGAGTAATAGCGTCGTATATACACAGGAAGCACGATTGAAATTAAATGTAAACGTGCAAAGAACCGCCGTTGAGATTATATACTTGCGCGCCTCGCAGTATCTTTTAGATTCTGCAGAGTGTATCCGGAAAAACTATATATTATTATTATTATTATTACGTATAATATAGTTTTTCTAAGTTTTTTTTTCCTCGGCAAACACTTTTTCGGTTACTAAAAATGTCCCTATAAATAGTCTGGAATTTATCATTATGCCTATAAATAATTTCTCGACGTTAAATCTTAATTTAATCGGTTACATCGTCCCACGATGTGGTTTTTGTCTAGTTGGCGTGCAGGAAATCGGTTTTTGTTTTTTTTTACACTTTTCTTTAAAACGAGGAAAAAACCGAAAAAAAAAAAAGAACGGTTTCAGTGAAAAAATTACTGTGAAATGTTCACCGAATTACTTATTATTCCAGCACTTTCTAGCATTACGGCTGTTTGGAATTTTCTAGTTTTTTTTTTTTTTTGTTTTTGTTTTACGTGAATAATAATCGTTTTGACCCCGTAAAAATGTACAATAACAAGAACCCGAGGATTATCATGAGTTGAACCGAATTGTGTAAAAAAAAAATAAAAAAAATAAGCGTTATATTTGTCTTCACCGCATTGACATAGGATTCCTGGGCTATCTAGCGGCCTACATTTCTTTAGGTCGTCTTTCGTTCGCCCTATTCCTGTTCTGATTCTGTTTAAGGTGCGCCAGACCGGACGAGGTTCATTATGACCCGATGGAAGTGACTCGTATGGCACCCATCTGGTCGTCCTTTCTGCTTCAAGGTGTGTTGGCGAAATATTTTTTATGTAATTCGTAAAACTTTTCCTGGATTTGAGACGCGAGAGTTAGGCAGTTACGTCGTGCACGGGATATCGAGTGTCTGTCGCTATTTTCGTTCTTTCCCAGCCCGCGTGCGCAGATGCTCTTGTTGGTGGAGGGCTTATTCCCGACAATACGTAATAATCAGTTCAACCGGTGCGTTTTTAAGACATCATGTTATCAGTCGGCATGACCCGTTAGGTGCAAAATCAATCGTTTTAGTACTCCATAATAAAGTCCATACTCCATCCTACCGGGCTACCGTATTCCTCCGCCGAAAAGCATAAAGTTGACGCCGTGGTTCTGAGGGCACGTGAGGATTACATCTGAGGGGCATGGAAGAAATATCTACGCAGTGCCTCCTAGTAACGGTGTTTCGAAGATCTACATTATAACGTATAATACTCGTATTTCAGTTATTAACAGTTCTCCGAAGTTCAAGCACTAAAAAGCGCACGATTAAACACGCAACTGTGCACTAAAAACAAGCGAAATACGCATTTAAAAGTTCGGAAATATGCACTAAAGTTCTAAAAAAATATGCGCGAAGAAAAAAATCGTTTCAATCTTAAAAAAAAGGAAAAGAAATTCAGTTTATTGAACAAATACGATTTTAATAGTTAAATTTTATATCTTTTGATTTTAATATCAATGATAATTATTTTAATTGTCTTCAAAACTCTCTCAGCTTTACCAATCTCGATGAGCTGTAAAACTGATAAAAACCCATAGTACGACTATTACGACAATAATACCTAAACCGAAACGAATGCACAAATAATGCAAAACCGTCCGGGTAAATGTAAATCAGAAATAATGATTTCCTAGGTTTACACGAAACCTAGTAGATATGCCAAATATGCCGAAATGCCCAAAAATACGCGCGTTTGTCTTTCTGTTGTCGTGAAACGGATTTGCACTTCACCTGGCGCGTTTACCAATGCGGCGAAATGACCGCGCCGACGCGCGAACTTACCCGGCCCGGGTTTTTAATATTACCGCGGTCGTGCCGGAGGGCAACTACTTACGGCACGGGATCGTCGGAGGGCGCGCCCGCTACCGGGATAATGCAATATAATAATTTTTTATTAGGCGGTTAATAATAACGATAAATAATATTATTATCGAATTCAATCCGTTTTGATCGGGCCCCTCCGACCCGCCCGCGTAGGGGTGGTAATTGAGGGACGGGGCGATTACGCGACTGTATATTCATAAATATTTACTCCGAGTAGTAACGCGTCGTCGTCGGGTTATATTGGAAAAAAATATATAAATAAATTAATAAAAATATACAGTCGAGTCGTGATAACTCGAAGTTGAAGGGGGATAAAAATTCACCTCGAGATATGTTTTATTCGAAATACCTAACTCGAATTCATCAAAATAAAATAAATACTTCGAGTTACCTATGTAATGAAATATAATTTATACAAAAACTAAATATGTATTATTTATGAGATACAGTAGAAAAATAATTTGTTATTAATTTTTGGTTTTGGCTGTTTATTGACAGAATCTTCTAATTTGCCTATGGATTCGAAAATAGAAGTAATCCACGCCTTCGACAGATTCAACAAATTGCCTAACAGTTTGTAATGATGACATTGCTTGGTTCGCCGTAATCATATTTAAAGTCGTTTCAGGCTCATCATTTTCATTATTATCGGAATCACTATTTGATACATTTATACCCGTGATTTCGTTATCAGTTAACATTCCACTGACTACAACAGTATCATCGAATGTAGCATATGATTGAAATGTAATCTCTTGATCGATATTAAGTTTATCTGCTACAATTTGCCAATCATATCCACCATCATCATCGTCATTGTTTTCTAAACCATCACCATCACACTGCTCATCATTAAAATAGAATCCAGCTTTTTTGAAACAATTGACAATTGTACTTGGTTGTACATTACTCGCCATGCTTTTTCACACATACGCATGGATTGTAATAGATTTATTGAACATGGTCTGCCCTTCATCAATATCGTAAACAATTGTTCGAATAATTTCTTTGCGGTATAATGTTTTGAAATCTTGTATTGTTCCCTGACCTTTGATTTAGTCGCATTTTTTGATCAAATTTTATATATATATACACGAGGTACTGTTCAAAAAGTACCACGATTTTATATTTAATAATTACAAAAAAATGAAGTTAAAACATTATTTAAAGATATCTCCTTCGGAATACTCTCGTCCGGACGATATCCAGTGATCCCGGCGATCTTGCCATTTTTCAAAAGTCCTTCGGAACCGTTCCAAAGTCAAAGCAATGAATTCCGCTGCCGCGTTCGCTTTAATTACCTCTACGTCTTGAAATCGTTGGCCTTTTACCGCAGATTTTAGTCTTGGGAATAGAAAAAAAAAAATCATACGGGACCTGATCCGGAGAATAGCGAGAGTCCGCGCGGGACCACAGCAATTTTTTCTATCAGCGAAAAATTCACGAATCGACAGCGCTACATGTGCCGGCGCATTGTCGTGGTGAACAATCGCGGAACGGATTTGGCATCGCGACCCTTCTGATCTGTACATTTTCCTGTAAAATCGCACGACAAGACTCAATTGAGATTGGCTTTTGTTAACTCACGAACGCTGTTGATCCGGCGGCCATTTCGCATTTTTTTTTCTCGCAAATTGTCGCCACACCATCGTTTCTGGATGACGTCGACGGTCTTCCAGAACGTCGATCGTATTCAGATGACCGCCGAAACGTTTGAAACACTCAAAAGTCAAAAGGACCCACTCGATGAATCAATGAGCCCCGAAAGCGGTTTCAATCATTTCCGTTGGGTCATTTTTACCAAGTTTCAAGCGGAACTCGAACGGACATGTCGAATACGGCGAACGGAAAAAAAAAAAAAAAAAAACAACAACTGACGGGATTTAACCACGCGTAATATTCAACTGATACAATACAACGACTCCGATGTTTTGTCCGAAACATTCACTAGTTCGCGAGCAATACATCTATTTACAATTTGTCACGATGTTATGAAATAACATTTGTCCTGGTACTTTTTGAACAGACCTCGTATATAAATATATATATATATATTAAATTTAAATTCGCGGGCATTACGGATCGGGCCACTCACGGCCGCGTCGCGAATAAAATTATTATATTATTATTACCGCGGCGCAACTGTACCGCGGGGTGCGGACGTAATTATTTATTCGAATTTCTTACCCCGCCCCGGGCTGTTAATATCAAGAGCGTTCGTTATTTATAATAATAAAGAATATATCGAATATACATATACACACACAATATACATAGCCCGGGCGAGAGATACGATTGGAAACTGTGTCGTCGTCGGAAGAGCACAGTCGATTGCACCGGATCACTGTCGGTCTGCCGGGCATCGTGTTCATCGCGCATCGTTGACCGTATAAACGTAATAGTTTCGTATTTTTTTTTATGATTTTTTTTTTTCTTTTTCCACTCCCAACCCGTATACCCCCCTATAGGAACTATAGGGAGTTGTAGGGACTTTTCTCGTTCTCCATCTCCCGGCCCGAAAGATTGTGTAGTGTATAAACCCTTTTCCGACGATATATATATATATATATATATATACGTACGTAAATATCATCTTTTTATTTCGCGTAAAATATATATATATATATGTAGGTATGGTAGGTGAGTGTACTCGTAAATCACCGGGCGGAGAGAGATAGAAAAAAAAGAATACGATCGCGGGGATTTACGGGGGGTAGCGAGGGACATTCGAAACGGGAAATGAGTTGTTTCGAACACGACGCGAAAAATATAATATATTAACGAACGAGAGACGGGGGAAGAAAAAATTGAAAAAAAAAAAAAAAACCAATTTTTTCCCGTTCGAATTTATCGCAATGATAATAAGAAGAAACCGTAAAAGATCTTTAGCGCGCGTATAGTAGTACATTATAACTCGACGGGTAATAATTTTGCTGTACACCGGCGGCATTATAATAACGGTAGGTAATAACAATAACGGAATAACGATGGGAAATGAATAAAAAAAAAAGAAAAAAAAAACTGCGAGGATAATAATTGTATTTTTTTTATTTTCTTTTTTTTTTGTTTTGTATTTGTTTTTGTTTTTTTTTTTTTTTTTTTTCCGAACGCTAAACGCGAGGTTTTGTTTTATTCATTATTATTATTATTATTATTTTTATTTTTTTTTTTTTTGTTTTGTCTTTACGTAATAGCTAATGAATTTTATCAAAAAAAAAAAAACTCGAAACAAACTTTCAGTTAGCGCAAATCCGTTAACACGAACCGTGTAATGAATTCGTCACCAGACACCGCGGCGGCCGTAATTCCATCGCCGTTCGCTTCGTCGTAAATTCAAACCGTATACGCAATTCCTTAACACCGTCACTGTTACCGTGTAACAATAATTCTAAGATTGGACGGATTGGACCGTCGTGCGCAATAAACCGATTGTATTTCCGACTTGTTTGAACCGCGTGTAATATCACAAAGTGCCGAGACACGTGGTGCGTGCAAATACGACGGGGCACCGTGTGAAAATCCTCGTCCGAGCGATATTTTCTCCGACTCCCGGACGTCGAGTATCGACGTCCGGGAGTCAATTATCACTGGCAATACGGTCGATTTATAGAGAGGAATTTATTGAAAGAAAAACGACGCGAGCGCGGGTCACGCCCGGCCGATACCAGCGTTTTTTATATGATGGTGGGCGGGTTAGGTTAGGGACTAAAAAAACAAAAAAACTAAGTACCTAACAAGTAACGCGTACTTACTATTCACTAGGCCGCACAAAAAATAATTCAGTCAAGTGCCCAACCACCGAATTATTACGTATGGGTTTTCACGAATATAATAACAGTTTATATATCGTCGTAAAGACTATTAAAACAGTAAGCACTTGAAGAATTGCTTTAAATTGGATAGAGACGGCGATAGTCGTTGGCATAAGGGTAGGCTCGTATAGCCGAAGTACGACGAAATCACATCGTCGACGGTATAAAAAGTCACATTTTCAATTATGACTACCGGCAAGTGTTAACTACGCACAGAATATTGAAACGTATTAACACGGCTGTGGTCTGAAATGAACGCGGTCGATGGGTTTGGACTCGCTACGCTCCGGACGTAAACACAGGGATCTTTATGCCGATTGCCGAATACCCATTAGGGAAAATCGAGTGCCTTTTTCGGAGACCGAGGTCAATGTCGCCACGATTGTGTTAAGAACGACGGTGATTACGAATCCGGAAACCCGACCGAAAGAACGTGCAGAGGATAACGGCTAGAGACAGGCGACACGTAGGTTTTCCATTTAGCGATACGGTCCTAAACGCCGAAACCAAGCGGACGAAGCACAAGTGATGTCCGTGCCGTTATTGTTCGACAAAAAAAAAAAACCGTCTCGTGCGACGGATAGAAAAACGTGGATTTTTTATAGCAGTGGCGCCGAAACCGAACAATTCGGCAGACTTATAAAATTACGAGACCACTGCGCGTTGGGGTGTAATAGTAATTGCTATATAATATACTAAAACTTGTTGTAGGGTATTATAAATAAATCTACATACGGTTTACGACGTCACTACAGACAAAAAATGGTTAGACGCCACTGGATTACAATTGCATCGTCGGTGGGAGGCGGCCAGAGCGGCGGCGGCAGCGGCAGCAGCAGCAGAGGCAGCAGCGGGAGCACCGCCGGAGCGTCGGCGACAGCGTCGGCGGCAGTAGTTATTGTACATATTGTAAAGAGTTGTTTACTTTTAAAAAAAAAAGAATGTATATATTTTAGCTTGTAAGGTGTTGTATATATCTAGTCATATAAGTTAAATAATGTGAGCCCGCCCCGCGAAGGGGAAAACGGGATTTTATATTGTGAATATAATTATTACGTGTTTTTTACATTTTTCAATAAATGATGGTGGCGGGCTGGTAGCATTTCCGCAAGGCCAGTTCCCGGCCCGTCATCGATGCCACACAAAAAAAAAAAAAAAAGGATTACAATTGCATAACATACTAAACTAAGTCGATGAACGCTTCACGTTTGGCCGGAGTGTAAACTCGCGCTCGCCGAACGACGGTTTTTTTTTTTTTTGCCTATCGGCCGTGCTATTACAATATTTTCACGCGTCGAAAACCGTATAAAAAGTCAAAAGTCCTCACTCGTAAAACACAACTATTTAAACGGAAAACGCGTGTATCGTAAATCCCGGCCGCACACCGAGACGCAGCATAGTTTTCCGTGATCTATTAGTTAGAATGTACTGGCGCACATTGGTAGGCAGGGCAGAACATTGCCTGTGTCGACCCGCGTCACGCCAGTGTCCACGACACAGTTTTACTGCGAACGCGTCGAGTAGTTTTTAGTTAAAATTGAATATAATATTTCATATATATATTTTTTTTTTTTTTTTTTTGACATGTATATGTCTTATGGCTGGGGGTCATTTTGTTAATTTGTCCGACACCGAGAATGTTACCGCGACGCTCGTTTAATGAACAAGCTCAAAATCGTCATTCCGATAACCGAACCGCCGCGAAATGTCTGTATTGACGAATTTCCCGTCGCTGATAACGAATTCAATTTTCGTTTTATCCAAAACAAATTCGGTGTTTCCTGCGCTGTTTGCGATCGCCTTCGGTTCGAGAAAGATATGAAGCACGTTCCCCAGAAAGCCGTAGATTTTTTGCTCGAAAAATACCCAGACTTAGATTCTCATAATATGAACGTGTGCAATACTTGTTATTAAACTCTGCTCAGTAACAAAGTTCCTCGTTTTGCTACGATTAACGGTTTTTGTTATCCTCCATTTCCATCTGATTTACCGCCTCTCGATCCTATCTCTGAACGATTAGTGTCAGCGCGTCTTCCATTTAAAAATTTAGAAAAATGTATACTCAATAAAAAATAATTGCTGTCTTTGAAAAATAAATAAATAATTCCTGTCTTTGAAACTTGTTTATTTTTTACACGTGTTAAAAAAATTACCTACAGTTTAATCCTCGTCTCCTCGTATCTAATACCAAATTGACATCGACATTCTTATGTCAAGTTAATATTCAGTAGAAACAAGACATATACATGTACCGATGTATCTGTATGTAGTATAGATTTTTTTATTTTCAATATTACTTGGCATATCAATACCTATCTATATATAATATATATATTCATTTATTAAAATATACAATGGAAGAAAAATCAATTTAAGCCGTTTTCGTCCATATTGATTTATTTCCTTTTGATAGTGAATACAAATGTAAAAGTTCGTCCGTTTCTTCGTCTGAACCGGACACGGGGAACTTATATCTAGTTCGTTTAGTTCGGCCATAATTTGTACGTCTACGACCGATTATACACCAAGACGGGAAGAAACTGCGTCTCAACGTGCGGTCATCTAAGTCTGCGCAGTCTTTTACTGCTTTAACCTGCCCTGCTAAACCTAATCTATCCCGCGTTAGACTGCGTTTCGATGTGCGTCCGGCCTGAGTATCGTACGAGACGATTATTTTGTACAACGCGAGAATTGGTCGCGTGCCGAATCCAATGAGAGAAAACGACAAAAAGGGAACAATGTTCAGACGTACAAAGAGATAATAGAGAGATTAATGTAAACGAAATGATCGATAAACGCCCAACTGCTCGAACCTTCTTATTTGACCGTCGCGACGGTATGATAATTACAGTATTTTTCTGCGGAGTCGACGACCGGAAATCATTTGAGATCACCTAGGACGACTGTTTCGTTGAATTCTGTTACATTTCATTTACCGTATTCCGAACTGTTTTAACGATGAATGGTAATCTTTGGTGCGCGGATTACCGACGGCGGAAAAAAAGAAAAAATTTAAAAAATAATATAAGATCTTTGGTTGAAATGATTAAATCGTTTTAAACGACGTCGCAACAAAAAATAATACGAGTGTAATATTTAGAGGGTAAATTGTTAACGGAAATTCGTGTACAAACATATGGTAATCTTTGGTAACCGTATAGGAAATCTTCCGCCAAGATATGTAATAGTTCATATTCTGCAATCTGGTGTATAAAATATTCATCGGTGATTCGTCTTCAATTATTATTAGTATTGAAAGTTAAAAAAGTAATGTGCCACACGTAATTCGACTGTAAAATTGGTTTATAATAATATAAAGAAACCAAATTCGTTATTTTTTCGATAGAACGAATACAAAAAAAAATAAAAATATTTTTTATCGTTCTGAAATCAAATAGTATTTCAATTTTTCAAACTCCAATGACTTCTCAGTAATGATATCGAAATACGAAAACCAACGATGTACAGTGGAAGTTCTCCTTTTTTTTTTTTTATAGTTTTAATTTGGTTCCTTATGAATATGCTTATGGCCCTAAATCGTTTTTTTTTTTTTTTTTTTTGAAACAGTTTCTCGGTAAAATATTTTGTTTATTTCGTGATTAAAACACAATGACCATTAGAGATAACATGTTCATATTTTTCAACAATTTTGAAAAATTCACGTACTCTTAGTGGATTAAAAACATATGATATTTTATTTCAGATTCTCAGTGTAACAATAAGAAACCTTATTAGTTCTACTACGATATATTACGGTTTGTAAAAATGCTCCAAATTGTTCCCGTGGTACCTTGAAAGATGTGGATTTTTCGCCCGGCGGCGCTTTATTTGAAGATTTTTCCTACACGCCTAACAGTTTTACTAAAACATTAAAATGACTGACGAAAAACGACGATAGATCAGTCTTGTTTTCGTTGAAAAACTGGGATTAATCTCGAGGGGAGGGTGGGTGAAAAAACACGATTGATAACGTTGCCGGTTTACCGAGCTCCGACTTTAATCGTTTCTCGATCGCAATGTTTTATTTATTTTCCAGCGGCTTACCCGCGGGGTGAAATATATTCGACGTTTTAACTATATTCCTATAGACGTATTATTATTATGATTAATATTAATGTTTGGTAACTTTTTATTAGGAGAGCCCAATATTTGTATATGATTAAAAAACTTTTTCGGTGAAATCGAGTGAATAAATATCCGAGCGCTAAGTAAATCAACCCGCGCAGAAGTATACCTACTTGTTTTATTTCGTTTCCCTTGACGTCACTGATAATATTATCGCAGCGGCTGCTGGAAAGTAATAATTGGGTTAAACAGGCCGATGTTTATTCTGTTTGCCCCCTCCGGTATATTAACAATTAACTGATTACTGTTGCCGGAGTTGGAATATTTCAACGTTAACACATAAAACGTTTGCAAATATCGTACCGGCGATTTGTGCATTTTGTTTTGGAGGAAAAAAAAACTGCCAAAAAAAGTGTAAACGGGTGGGGTGGAGGCGTCCGGTTTTGTTGGGTTCGCGCCGAAATAAAAATACAAAAACCAAAATGGGTACACATTAAAAACAATTTAAAATACTGTAGTAAACCGTAACGAAATAAACAAATATTATCGCGTCCCAGAGATTCAAAATGTCCGTAGATAAATTATTCAAATGGATATCGTCCACGAATTATATGAACAAGTTTCGGGGTGAATAGAGAATTTTTTTTTTTTTTTTTATATAGTTATAGAGGTACTGGTATTTGTTTTTATTTTTATATAAATTTGTGTTATTTTTTTATTAAATGTTTTCTTCGCCGTGTTCACCCGTTGCGGCTGAAGAACTATTACTTATTGCACTGCCACAAAGAGTTGTTCATGTTAATTGAAATATAATTACTAAACTGATATCATATTATGAGCAGAATAAAAATTGACCTCCTTTGCCTGCATCTTTGGTAGATATAATTATTGCGGGTTCATAAAAACAAAACAGCCTTAGACGGTGAATCATTTTTATTGTACGACTCTGGACAAAATTACGACACTAGAGCCTTGTTGTTTTCAACTTGTCGAAATATCGAGCTTTTATGCAATACCGATACTGCGTTTAAAACCATTGCAAATAAATTTGTGCGTAATTTTACAATATACGGAATTGTAAAATGAACGGTATATGTATTTCCATTTAATATTTATGTCTAATCGTCCATAAAAATCTACAAACATTATAATAAAATATATCACGAGCAAATACAGTACGTTGTTATACATATAACGGTTTACGAACAAGATCGAATTATATTCATATGGATTTCGAACAAGCGAATTTGAACGCGTGCATAGAAATGTTTCTTAATACTAATGTATTTTTCGTTTTACTTAATCTATCCGGAGAAATGTTGTCATTTAACATCCCGACAATACGGTGCTTGGATATTGAAAACCCAACAGAGAGGCAATAGATACAAGAAATTTCGGCGTTACATTTCATACCCCTCAATGATTTATACTTAGTGCGGGATCTACGGAATGTATCATTTCGTGAAGATGTAATAGATTTAGTATCGTACGCGAAACCGACCTACATTATTGGACATCCAGCAAGGGGAACAATACGAGCTGTACCACCAAGATCACCTCCTACATTTTTGAACGTGTACGACCTTGTTATTGACGAGAGACATTGTATAAATATTAATAAATGATTTCATTCTCGATTTCAAAGACAATTCAGAGCACATCGTGTTCATATTTGGCGATTAATTCAGCACCTTCGAGAACAGCAAAACGATACCAAGGACTTATAATTCGAGCACTAGGCGGACACGTTTATATGAAAACATTAAGTCGAAAATGGACATGGTAACACCTAGCCACTAATTTCCAATCGGACGGCCTCTTTTTCAAAAGCAGACAGGGGCAAATGCCCACCTTGCCGCCCTCCAATGACGCTACTAATACAAGAAGATAAAAAGCGTACATAATTCGCACCATGGGGGAGTCACAGTTGTAGGTGGGAAGTTGGGAAGGTAGTAAGAGACAGGAAATTAAATTAAATCTGTATGCAACGGAAATTGCAAACGGAAAACGATTCTGAGTGAAGTAGTATTATCCGTGTGTTTCATTGTTGTCATGGTAACCCAGAAATCAACATAAATAATAAAACTCGAGTTTGACGACATCGGGTTTTTTCTGTTTTTTTTTTTTTTTTTTTTGTTGTTGTCATTTGTTGGTAGTGTTTTGTACCGCGTTAAATAATTACCTAGGCATATCGAATAATGACCTCTTTAAAGTACCAACTAGACACAGTATTATACTGGAAACAATATAAAAGTGTTGAAACAAATTACAAAAAAATAATATATATATATATATATATATATATATCATGAGAACTCTAGCTCCGCTCAGAATGTAAAATACGTAATGGTATTGGTCCGAAATTGTAAAAATTCATTACGTCGCCGAGAGCTTTGGCCAAGGAAACTTTGTCGTATCTCGAAGGGACCGAAATATATTTAATTTATCGTTAAATCGCGAGATTTTTTTAACGGGACGACAGTTATCATTCGTCATATCGTGATTTTCGTATTGACTGTGTTCAGATAGAAGATAACAATGCGATATCGTACCTTATGTTAAATGTGTTAACGGTGTTCCAAGCCCCGACGACCGGGGGTCGTGTATTATACAGATCGGACGATGTCTATCGGTAGAAATAGTGTTTACAGTCGGAAAAAAAAAAAAAAATAAACATCACGAAACCCGTCGGTCGGCTCGGAGTGTAAAAAAACAAAAAAAAAAAAAATCGCCTACAATAATAATAATAATGGAAACGCTGGGTTTGAGTTTTTAAAATTAGATCCAAACACGTCGGGCGGCCAATGCCCGCGGTAATTTTACTATCGTTATTATGACGGTTGTGCATCGTATGTGTAAATTAGTTATTATGTGTTCGTTTCCGGAACATTTGTGACGAACGGGCACGACCGCGTTAAAAAAAAAAAAAAAAAACAATAATAACATAAAAAGGTCGATTCCGGACCGCCCATGACGGTCTTTGTTGTACCGGTGCCGAACCGAGAGGCTATCCGAGGCTATCCCGATTCTAGACGGGTGACCGCCATCAACCCGCACATTAAAATAACTCGCGGGATTATGGAAATTTAATCGTAAAACACTATAATATAGGTGCGTTGCCGGCCGGGTGCATATTTCGCGTATTATACGCGAAATTTATTACGGACACGTTTTTTTTTTTTTTCCGCCCGCGACCGACCCCCGGACCCAAGACATATTACAGTATACGTGATTTTTTTTATTATTTATTATTATACTTTTTTTTTATTTATAACTACACAGTAAAATAATACCAACGACGTTGCGGACGGTATTGTATCCTATCGAAAACCGTCTAAAATGGCTATACTACGAAAAGTAGCAGCTACCTAGTACGCCACTACGCGGCGAAATACGGAGGCCAAAGGCGCCGGATCGAAATAAAACACTACTCGTACGGGGTTCGTACGGCACGTACGGCGTGTCTTTTAATGCGATTCTATAGTATTTTTTTTTTTTTTTTTTTTTTTTTTTTTAACATAATCGCCGTCAAGTTTGACGGTGTTCCCGTTAGTCGGGAGACCAGATTTTTTACGCCCGTGCCCGCGTCGACCTCTCCTTCCGGCCGACTCCTTCAGCTTAGGTCTCCGCGGGGCTCTACTATTTCGACCTTTTGCAAATGGTTACACCCAGACAACCCGAACACAACATCTATTTGGTTGTATGTTTACACTCGTCAAGGTTTTCTCTTCGATTTTAAATTCAACTTGCGTTACAACATTCATTTCCAGCTCGGTCGAATGCTTTTGAAACATGATTTTTTTTTTTTTCTGTTCGCACCAGTGGCGTCACAATGTAGTCGTCTTCCGGTTTGTTTTCAATAGACATGCCGGATTCACGTGTATTACTCCGCGGCCTGCTTAATTGTTGCGAGTGCAAATAAAAAAAAACGTAGGAAATTTAAGCGTTCAATTGTGGATTAAAAATGATTTAAAAACTCGAAATTTCAGAACTATATATATATATATATATATAATATATATTTGATGCCTTTCTTTAGAAAAGTATGATCGCAAATTCTTTGTTTTTGATTTTACTGCCACCGAACAAACGCCACACTATGTTAAATTTTTCGCAGATCGCGACAATAGCACAATTTCTTTAAATTCTATTCGCGTAGTATTTATGGTTAGCATGTCCCAAGGTGGCTGGAACGATCTCAAATAAAATAAATAGTTAAAAAACAAAAAAAAGTCCGTAGGAGTCGTAATACCGAAGTGAGGTCCTAGTCTAAACGATGAAAATTAGCATTTAGCATCCTGACGTTCTCAATATAGGATAATTTAAAGTGATTGTCATTGTGAAAGTAATTTTTTTTTATCGATAAAAAACTGGTTGTTCTAAATTTTTTAAGCGGAAGGTCGCTGCCGAAATATCTCAACGCATTACGCCTGATTTTCGATAATTTTAAATTTTGATCGTTTGTCCGTTGATTTCCTCGGTGACACGGACGTGATATAAAACAGTTGTTATTATTTAAAAAAATAATTTTGCTTTTAATTATGGCGAATACGATCGGCGAGGAGAACTTTAGTATTTATTATAAAGTCGATTACAATATCATCGTTACTTCTTGTTGATGCGATACTGAATGTTTCAATGCGCGTAGAGTGTATAATTTTGTATTCCGGATCGTGATTTTTTTTTTTTTTTTTTTTTTTAACGACAAATTATGATAACCGTTCGAGCGATTATACATCACAGAAACATTCACCGCGAGTTTTATACGTTCCTCTCTGTTTATGTATATTTTTTATTTATTATTTCGATAAAACGCCAGACGTAATACGTCTGTATTACAAGCGAATCGGTTAAATTTTAGACTACAATATTATTACGACAGTAGAAGTATAGTAGTATTATAGTATTATAATCTTCGTCCATAGATCTTCCCCTTGCCACAAATTAATTTCCACCACTTACACATCGTAAATAACTATCACGTTATATATTACGCGGAGAGCGTATTATTTCGAAAACCCTATGCAAAGTATAAGAACTACCCTCCTACCTACCGCATCAAAATAAGTTAAAACTCTAGCTGAATATCGAATTTTCGTTCAAGATTATTAAAAAAAAAAAAAAAAAAAAAAAAAAACATATTTTGATCGTGATTTCTAGTGGTTTTTGTTTACAGACGATATTGCGATGCAACAGCAAACACCCATAGCGCAGTTGATGAAATAAACGAAACGCTTAGAACATCTGGAATTCAAATAAATAGTGCAAAAACAATGATTTTAGTACGTACCGGTGGCCTACAAATGAATGTTCGTGTACTACACACAATACGAGGTAATCAAAGGTAGGAGATAGCGTACTTATAGAGAGCAAAAACTAATCCGCCGGTAAAAGCATCCGAGAAATCAACTAACGTATACGATTGTCGAAGGATGGTTCTAGTAAAAAAAAAAAACAATATATATATATATATATATATATTAATTTGTACTTAAAAAATAATGCGCTTAAATACCACGAAGAGACATTAAAACATAATATGTTCGGGGTCTTGCGACATATCGACGCGGAATATCAAACACGGGTCGTATACGATACGATACCTAAAAGAAAATGTAAGCCGATTTTTAGATATGGCGCAGGAAGCGCGTGGATAATACACGCGAGATAAAAAAATAAATGTACTGGGAATATTTGTTAAAAGAAAAAAAAAAAAGAAAAAGAAAAGAAAGTAACAATAATGTACATTCGCGGATGCGATTAATCATTCGAACGAGACGTTTGCAAACTGGTCGGACATGCTCCGGGACACGCGGAATAGCTGCATAATATCATTATAGAGTGTATGATTGAAGGGGAGAGAACTTACGGTTAGGAAATCGTATACGCAACGAGAAGCAAAAGTGAAAACTTTTAAGAAACTAAAGTAAATGCAAGCCGAGCAATCGATTAGAGTGCAGAGCCGGAGTTCTACCTACGGGTTGCGTTAAAAACAAAAATGTTTTAGCGCCGTACGGCGGCCGGGGCCGGGAGACTCGAAACATACGGACTCCGGCCGGCCGTACTTATGTAATTCTACTGGAGAATTCCACCGTAATTCTGCGGTACACCGCAGTCATTTTATGCCGTACCATTGCGCAAATCTGAGTTTAAACAAACGGTTAATTATTGTTTCGGTGTAATAAAACGCTACGGCGTTTTCTAATGTCGTAGCATAATATTGATGCGCCTACTAAATATTCGCACGTTTCAGTGGCACGCCGAAACGTTCGGCGGACCTACCGTTTTTAATCTTTTAGACTTTGTTCGACAATGAGAAACTTGAACAATTAACAAAAAAAAATATATTAACACGACCGCCGTCGGCCTCCGGAATTATAAATTTAGATCTTGGTCCGTGCGGTTGTGTTTCATATGACGATACGACACACGATTAAGACATGGGCTGAAAAGTCCCGGGTCTAACATATAGACGGCCCTACTGTTTTGGAATTCACCTCGTTTTTAGTCGTTGCCAACCTGCAAAAGGCAGCTGTTAAAATTCCGTGACAATCCGTTCATTAGTGTGCGAGTTATTGTGTTAAGAGTGACGCTACTTTTGTTATTTTCAAAACAATGGATCGAAAACAATTTCGTATTTTAATTTTACCTTGCTTCTCGATGGGAACAAACACCGTTCAAGCGAAGTAATGGCTTGAAAAGTGTTATGGGAACTCCGCTGCTCCGTCAGAAACAAAAGTAAAACTGCTGACTTCAAACGTGGTCGTAGAGACACCGATGGTGCAGAACGCAGCGGACGTCCAAACGAGGCGGTAACACCGGGAAAACATTGACAAAAAAAACCCACAAAATCGTTTTGAATGATCGCAAAGTGAAGGTGCACGAGTCAGCTGACATCGTAAAGATATCAAAAGAACACGATGACATTTTATAATGCATGATCGTTTGTCCGTGACAAATCTCTGTTCAAAGTGGGTGCCGCGTTTGCTAACTGTTGAGCAAAAACAACAACGTGTTGATGATTCTAAACAGTGTTTGGCCATGTTCAAACGTAATAAACCAGAATTTTCGCTTCGGTATGTGACAACGGATGAGACGTGGATCCATCACTTCACTCCAGAAAAAAAAAAAAACGATCGTCATCCGAGTGGACAGCAACCGGTGAACCTCGTCCAAAGCGCCCGAAAGCACAACGATCAGCTGGAAAGGTTATGGCCTCAGTTGTTAGGGATAAGCATGGTATAATATTCATCGACTACCTTTTGGAAGGGAAATACCATTCAACAGTGAATATTAAATAGCGTCATTGGAGCGTTTGAAAGCCGAAATTGCAACAAAAAAAAAAAACCGAACCTAATCAAAAAAAAAAAAAAAAAAAACAATGGCAAACTGCATGAATTAAATATCGAATTGCTTACGCATCCACCGTATTCTCCTGATTCGGCTCCCAGCGACTACTGGCTATTCGCAGTTCTCAAAAAAAAAAAAAAAAAAAATGCTCGCCGGTAAGAAATTTAGCTGGAACGAAGTGGTGAATCGGTGAAACCGAAGCCGGTCCAGAAGCATAAATCGATAAACCATTCTACTAAGAACGGTATTGAAATGTCACTCGATGGAGATTAAATGTTGAGTGAATTTTTAATGAAAGAACGGTGTTTTCTCCGTGTTAGGCCCCGGGAATTTCGGGCCCGACGTGTTATCGTAGCGACGCCGTCGCCGACCGGTGGAATTCCGTTTCCAAAACGGCAGTAATTATTTATATGGCGACGCGCCAGATATTCGGTCGCCGTTTTCGTACCGGGGCCGTTGATCGACTACGGATATTATCGGTACGATAAATGTATTTTTTTTATTATTATTATTATTATTATTTAATCAACGGCAATCCGTTACGGCGGCTTGCGCGGTAACCGTACGCATTACCGGTTAAATTACACTACTCGTTTTAAATCCGCGTATAACATTCAACCGGGGCGAATGTCCCCGACGAGTCGCCGATAAAATTATTTTGCGGGTTTTAAAATCCGAATCGTTCGATTATCCGCGTTGGTCCCGCGCCGAGCCCGGGCGTAATCAATTAAATAATTAATCGGCCGTATACCTGCCTACCCCACGCGTAAATAATTATCAGCACACGTTGCCGGTAACGGAAAAATAAAAAATTCGTTTCGTTCTTTAGCGACAACAAACGTTTATAAATATTTACGCGGTAACTACGACGGGTAACACGCGAGTAATTCAAACCGACCGAACGCCACTGGAAATGTTGTAAAAGTATAAATTCATTGAGCCCGCGTTCGAAATGTTTTAACGGACAAAAACCGTTTATCGTCGAGTGTTCTCGGTTCATGAAAAAAAAAAAAATATATAAACCCTCCCCCCCCACGCATTTAGAATCGAAATAGTTCAAACAGACGATATGGCGGACAATTCGTATCTTCAGAGCGGATGTTTTTCGAAATATTTCTACTAACCGAATAGTTTTAAGTGGTTTCCGTCACAAATAAATACACAACACACTCGTGTCGCTCTGCTCAGAATCTAATACCGACAAACCGCAATCTAATTTTAAAACGAACGTAGAAAATTAAATAAATACAATATATATATATATATGTGTGTGTAATGTAAATAATGAGTTTATACGTTCAGTTCGAATCGCGTAATGTTTATGTTAACTACAGCAGAATTGAAACGACAGTTTGCATGCGACGAGCACATATAAAGGGTGATTTTTTTTTTTTTTTTTATGATAATACAGCGATTTTCTCAGAGGTTTATTATTAAATACGAATTTTCCAATATGGAGGTGTTTATAAGGCTTTATTTTCAAATTGTTCTTCTTGTTTGATAAATCAAAAATTGATTGCATTTATGGTGCACGGAATAACGGTAAAATGTTGTAGAGAAAATATTGTAAATTTAACCACAGTTACGTACGTTATATCGAGATTTGTTCGGATCGAAAACAACAATGCGATATCGTACCGTGGCGTTAAATGTGCGGACGGTATTCGAAGCCCCGACGACCGGGAGGTCGTGTATTATACAGATCTATAATACAGGTCTTCCGGTAGAAAAATGAAGAAAAAAAAACCTCATCACCAGAACTCTCGGTCCGCTCTCTGAATGTAAAATTCGTAACAGCACGCTCGGAAATTGTAAAAATCCGTGACATCGCGAGGGCTTTGGCCAAGTAAACTACGTTATATCGCGGGGACCAAAATACATTGAATTTATGTCGCTGGAATTTTTATAGGAACGACAGTATCATTCGTCATATCGAGATTTTCGTTTTGACTGTGATCAGATAGAAGACAACAATGAGATCGTACCGTACTTTAATGTGTTGACGGTGTTCTAAGCCCCGACGACCGGGAGGTCGTGTATTATGCAGATTTATAATACAGGTCTTCCGGTAGAAAAATGAAGAAAAAAAAACCTCATCACCAGAACTCTCGGTCCGCTCTCTGAATGTAAAATTCGTAACGGCACGCTCGGAAATTGTAAAAATCCGTGACATCGCGAGGGCTTTGGCCAAGTAAACTTCGTTATATCGAATCGATTAGAATGCATTGAATTTGTGTCGCTGGAATTTTTAAAGGAACGACAGTTCCATTCGTCATACGGGAATTTCGCTTGACCGCGAGTCGACCGTGTTCGGACACAAGGCAAACAATGCGATCGTAGTGTGGCGTTTTAGTGTTTCGCGTACTATACGGACCGCCGTGGTTACGCGCCCGTACACTTCAACCAAACAGTTCAAAACGTTCCGTCGGAGATTTTTATGTTTTTTTTTTGTTGTTTTTTTAATTTAACAAGAAATTCGATCCGTTAACGGGTCGCCGGATTCTTAATGACCCCCTAAATGACCGATACGGAGGATAATAAAAACGCGATAATCCAACGCGGAATACCCTGTCGGCCGATACGGTTTTCTCGCGGTCGGAAGACACTGCCGGTGGTTTAATACGTCGTATACGCACAGTATTATACGCGAACATAATACCGAAGCGAACCCGAACAATATAATATTATTTTATAGTACATTGTTTACAACACTGCATATTATACAACACAATGCGCAGCGTAACAATAATAATGTTTTTGATTTACCGGCAAAGTTTTATATAAATCTCGTGCGTTTCGAACTACCGCGGCGCCGGGATCAACTGCAAAACGGGGAAAAAAAAAAAAATAATGGCAATCGGTTTTAACTCTACGACGATGTGTGCGTCTGCGCGATTATTTATTTTTATTTTTATTTTTTTCCCCGTAAACAACTTTTTCTTTTTTTCTTTTTTTACCCAACGCGAAACCATGCGTTGTCGTTAAATGTACCCTGTAGATGACCTGATTTATCATCATTTTTGTTTGTGGGAGGGGCGAGTGGAGTATTTAAAATGCAAATGTCTCTGCACGGACACCTCGAAATATTGATAAACTAAAAAACAAAATTCAATAAAACAAATCGCCAATACACCTACGAAAGTGATACACCGTGTAGCGGAAGTATTGTATGAAATGTGCTAGATGAGTGCGCGAGAAGAGACGGCCGTCATCTCGAGGACATAATTTAAAAAAAAAAAAAAAAAACAATCGGCAAGTCGTGTACTCCGTTACAACGAATTAATTTTATCATTTAACTAAGCGAATGACGTGTGTACATCAAACCGTGAGACCCGAACCTCACCTAACCTAACATTTTTTTTTTCTGGTTTAAACCGGCAATGCCCCCGCCTCCCGGAAAGGCCGTGAGGCATTACTTCGGGAGGCAGGTCGCCATCATTTATTGAAAATAACAATAACAATAAAAAAATAAATAATAATAAAATCCCGTATTCCTTCTAATCCTACCGTGGAGATGGGCAGCAGCCGTGCCGAAGCCCATTTGCTGCCCTCACAGGATCAGGCGGGGACTCTTCCTGCCGGCCACCCGGCCGGCGGTCCAGCGACTACGGGGCCCCGTTCGACGACGGCGGCGGTGCACCTGTAGGGTTCCTGCCGTTCTGCCGACCACTTCTCCGCGATGACGGCTTCGGCGAAGTCGACCGCGGCATCGCAGTGGTCTGGGGACTCCAGCATGAGCGGCACCAAGTCGCCCGGTTCAAACGGACCGATCTCCTCTGGACCAGGCGCTCCCTGTCCCCGTCAAACGCCTCGCAGCGCATCAAGGTGTGGAGAGCGTCGTCATCCGCCACATTCTCCTCACTGGGAAATCCGCAGTGAGAACGCCCGGGATGCGGAGCTCGCCCGATCCGGTGAAGGAACGAGTTGAAGCGTCCGTGCCCCGTGAGCAGTTGAGCGAGGCGGTACGCCGTTGAACCGTGCGGTCTCTCGTAACCCACCACACCAGCACGTCGGGCGGGGGGGGGGATGAGCGAACGAGTTAACGCGCGCCCGTTCTCCTACGGCGCTTCCGTAGAACGGATCCGCCGCGCCCGGCTGGTCGCGAGAAGGATCTTCGTACGGTGTGCTGACGCCCTGCACCTGCGAGAGGCCAACAGATCGATGGGAGGCAGAGTCCCGCTACGATTAGCGCCGACTCGTGCAAGACGGTCCTGTAGGCGCACACGCTCCGAACAGCATGACACCCAACCTAACCTAACCTCGAGTGTAGCGCCTTTTCGGAAATCATTTCCGATCTGATTGGTCATTTTTTTTTTTTTTTTTTTTGATTTTCGTTGTAGTTTTCATAATAATGCCGAATTATAAACGTTGGAAAAACTCGACAATTTTGCTATTGTCTTTTTGTCGTAATTCGGTTGAAAATAATAAACGTCGTGTTCACAGAATATTGACATTAGGCCTTTTCTCGGCGCGGACAAATTTTTATTCGGGATTATTTTTTGAACGGTTTATAGGCGTTTTATTTTCTAAAATGAATTGAATACGACTGTTTCGGCCGAACAGAAACGCACGATTACACGACACGAGTTGTACTAAAGGTGAAAAAGGATTAAAAATTTCACGGTTACGTACATAAAAGTTAAAGCGTAAAATGTAAACGTTGATGAAAATATTAACAATGACGGCATATCGAAACGCGATTTACTACTGTAAATAATTCGGTCAGTATCGTTTTCCGATAGCAATGATTTATCGTCTACATTCGCAACTTTCCACCTACAGACCGTGGCCCACCCGTGTGCCCGTACTTTTCATAAACGATTCCACGTCATTATTTTTTTTTTTCCACCTAATCTTTATAATATAATACGACGCACGCCGAATCCGGTAGACGAGACCGACACCGTCGTTTTTTGTTTTTTTTTTTTTTTTTTTTTTTTTTTTTTTTTATCCGAGGCTTAAGAATATTATTATACGGAATATTCCCGGCCGTGATTATGGTAATCGCCCAGGTGGACCGCTCGCGTTCTCCGTCCAAACTCCGCGGCTCGCAGAGTTCATTTGTTTTAGCGGTTTTCCCAGCACGGCGGGAAACCAGAAATTCTCGAATTGCGATTCTATTGGACGCGCCACGCCGACGGTTTTTAACGACCCGAAGTCAAACTTTCGGTGCACGCCGCCGAACGGCCGTTGAAATGCAAATAACGAAATAAAATAAATAACGTAAAAATAACTGCCTTACCGTAGGAACTCGTAGTCAGTTTCCCGCGGACCGCCCTGTACACAATCCGTATACAAATAGAACGTATTTAGTTTGGATTTACGAGGGATATTATTATTTACGCACGTCATATATTAAGAGTGTATATAGTATTAAACGCGCGCCAAACTTTAGAAACGTTTAATATTTTATAATTTCATATTACTGTTTTATGTTTAGTGCTCGTATATATATATATGGATAGTGCGATACAATTTCGTAAGTAGAAACGTGTCGGTATACCTCCTCCGCCCTCAAATAAAGAAAAAGGAAAAAGGAAGTATAATATAATAGAATATTGATAGAGGTTTTATTTATTTTTTATTTATTTATTTTTTTTTTTTTCATACAACGCGCGTATCGATATACATATTTAATTTTACGATTCGCTGTTGGACTCGTTCGTATTTATAATAATGTTATTATTATGTATCGCATCGTTTTTTTTTTTTTTTTTTTAACTCGACGGTCGTAGGGTTTCGAACCGTCCTATTTGATGGAGGACCGGTGGGTAGGGGAGCACAAAAAAAAAAACTCGCCGTGTATTGTTACGATCGCTATTTAAAAATATATGTTGGTTTTTTTTTTTTTTTTTTTTTTATGGGAGGGCGATAACGAAATAATTTCGTAAATCGGTATAAAATGCCTAAACCCAATTATCAGTGCGGTTTTATATTAGCTAATTGTTTAAAAATTCAAATATATATAAATTCGACGTAATAAATTGTTAAAACTACAAAAAAATAATAGTGGTATAATAATTTTTTGTGATTTAATATTCGTAATTCATTTATTATGTCCCCCGTCAATGGGGGTAACAAATAATTTCAATATAATTCACAGTAAGTATTCATTTTATTTTAAAACAAGAATCCAATGTTTTCGAATTTTTCATTATTCGGCGGTTCCATTTCGCACAATGGCTCAATAATACCGTAACTCGTAAGTACATGAATTATTAAAGTTTGAATTGTACGAACGCGAGACGACCGTACGCCGTGTCGTCGTCATTCATAATACACGGGCAAATTTGGATAATCAAAAAATACAAGTCGATCGAATAAATAATAATAGTAATACCGATAAAGATCTAATGATCAATGGTTTCGAAAATTAGTAGTAGATGATTGTTTTTACTGCGATTTCAGCATTAGCCCTAACATAATATATATATATATTTTTTTTTTAATTTTTTTTTTTATTTTTTTTTTTCCAATATAATTTTCCAACTAAAATTATAATATTGACATGTTTAAAATTCGAGCACTTCGAACATTCACTGGGGCGGAGGGTGGTGGAAATTTTACCAAAAGTTGTCGTTCTGTTTGTACAAATTTGCAACCGTAAATTCCTAATTCGTACACCACTCGAAACACGTCAAAATCGTTTTTATAGATCCTGGTGTAACGTTGTCTATAAGAACTAATTCCAGACATCAGCTCGAATACCGACTATTTCTATAACAATTAGTATGAATCTGTTATGGCCACGTGTGGTGGTATAGCTTAATTTACAATATTCCAGCTATCGGTTATTATCGTTAAAACCGATGGAAAAAAAAAAAAAAAAATTAAAAAGCATACAAACAACAATGTATAGAAATCATTTTTACAAAAAGAATCGCAAAAAGTATTTATGAAATATTTAGGTTTATCTTGTTTTGGCAATAGAGTTCTATTTACTTATAGGCAAATTAAATTAAATACTATTACGAGGCTCTATCGTATCATTATCATAGACACGAACAAAATGGGTAACATTTTCAATATTTGATTAGATTGTATGTAGGCCATTCGGGAATTATTCCGACTATAAGTAGTAAAATAATAATCGGTTGGCCCAAGCCGCGTGCTGCATGCCGCCCACTGTGTTTTGTTAATTTAAAAAAAAAAAAAAAAAACGTTAAAATTAAAATAACTTTATATTTGTATTTATAATATCGAAAAAATGAAACTAAACATTGAACAGCGCACGTTTTCATTTGTCTATAGTAAACAGTTGATTATTATTTTACAAATGGAATAACAATTTTTGGTCAAATTTATTTCATGAAATTCCATGTAACGGTCCACGCAAAACGGACTTATTTCAAACCATTTTTTTTTTTTTTTTTTTTTTTTATCACAAACATAAAACAAATTGGTTTTATTTTTGTTGAAATATTTGTCATAGTTGCTACGGTTTAATTTTATCTGAACAATATAAGCCGAACTTTATCTTTAATGGCCGGATGTAATATTGTCGGCAATGCTATCTATTAGGGTTTAATAAACAAAGGAATATTTGAATAAAAAAAAAAAAAAAAAAAAAAACCGTACGTTTACACCACGCGATTCATAATATTGACGGTCAAAACAAACTTACCATGTGGCTTATTTACATTGGGTGGATGATAAATTAAAAAATATGTTTAACCGAGCGGGTTAAGTGAAAAAGAATTAAATAAATGTTGAACGCGAATAGTAAAAAATTACAAACACTCGACCGAAATGTTCGTACATAGTAAGGTACATCGATAAATTTGCCTTACTAACCGTCGATAGTTATCCACCAACACTATATACAGCGTATTGAAATTGTAATTTAAATAACGAAAACCTAAAAATTAACGTTTGAAATCGAAATAGAGGAAAACTAATTTTTTCCCCCCCCCCCCCAAACGCTATGTATATAACGCTAGGTATGTATTTGCTATCAGACTGATGAAGACTGTTGGTGCTGAATTCTCCAAGTCAAACAAATATATTAAGATGGAATTAACATACGGTATTAATAAAACGATAGTTTGTTAAAAGTCTATAGGCAACGATTTTTTTTTTTTTTTTTTTTTTTTTTTACCAAACGCTCCAAGCTCCGCTTGTATAGTTTAAGGTCTATGGAAATAATACCTTGTTATATTTCGTCACAATTATTTTCAATTTTACAAAGTTATCTTTTAATAACTTCGATACACGTATACCTATACTATATTAGTTCGATTTAAGATAATAATTATATAATAAGTTTAACTTGTTATTTAACAATTGTTAAATATCCCAATTCTACTTACTAACAATATTCTGTGACGTGCGTTAAAGATTCAGTCATGGCGACGAAAATGCACGAATACGGTATGTATTTGCTACCGGACTGATGAAGACTGTTGGTTGGTGCTGAATTCTCCAAGTCAAACGAATATGTTAAGATCGAATTAACATACGGTATAAAAATAAAACGTTGGTTTGTTAAAAGTCAATAGATTTTCGTGTTTCTATTGTTATTATTGTTAAACTAGTATGATATAAAATAGTCGCGAGAAACATTGTCCTGCGGTGACGGTGAATAGTCTCTAATCCGCGGCACTCGTCGATAATAAAAACTACAGAACAGAGTAGAGACAGGGCAAAAACCACACGAAATTTCGCGTACAATGTGTGTGTGTGTGTGTGTGTTTTTTTCCCCTCCAGAGTGTATAATAATTGATGTGTGTGTGTGTGTGTGAACAAGTCAAGTTTTAATACCGACGGCGGCGCCTCTGTAATCCTTCAAATGGTCGCGATTTGTCGACCTTTTTATGCCGCCAATAAAAACCGCGGCGATGTGACGGGCAGCTATATGCGGACGACGACGACGCCGAGATAAAGCCGGTGGCGGCGGGCGTGGATATCTGGTCTTGATAGGGCGCAATCCGAAACGTGTCAAATTTAATCGAACGGCATTTGTCGAGCGTACGACCATTAACCGTCGAAACTTTGTCGCGCCGGAATTACATACATTATTCTAATGTTAAAATGAAATGCGCAAAATACGAGGACAATAGAATAAGACGTCCGGAGGTGTGTACGTATTGTTGTGCTCGGTATGGGTTAGTCGATATTATTTTACAGAACGCGATACGTTTGACGCGAAAAAAAAAAAAAAAAAGAACAAATAATAATAAATAAATTATCGCGTTGCATTTCGGATTTCATCGTCGCAGCGCTATACCGTGACGTGATCGAAGATTCGATTTTGCACTCCGCCGAGTCGGCGGGGCAACGTTTTCAATTGACAACATCGCTCGGATTAAAAATTTACAGGCATAAAAAAAATCACTTTGTGACTTCGATGACGTATTCGCGAACGGGGCCACGCTCGCGTAGGCGGAAAGTCGGAAAGGGGTAAAACAATTAGGTAGAATAGAGTAGTACCATACGGGTCTGTATACTGAAACCAACCGGAAAACTATTTTGCAATCGAAAAACGGTTTTTGTTCCGTCTGTAGCGAACCGGTGGGATTCCGCCGGTTGAATATCCCGCGGCGTTTTAATTCTTAAAAATTACCCAGTGAAAATAATAGGGAACATTTTCACCCATTGAAAATGTGTTTAAACAACAGCTTACTAATAACGAATGGCTTCTTCGCCTGTACACTCGATATCGAAAACCGAAATTTAATACAAACCGGCGCGTGTACGTCGCACAGCCTGGGGACATTCCAGTGGAAAATCGAATTTTCCAATAACCGCGATACGATCAAACCAACAGATTTCAATTGTTTTCCAGTTAAAAATTACTGTAATTTTCAATTTAAATTTATCGATACATTTTTATTTGTTTACCGAACTTCGGTAACTTTTTCATTAGCAACGATTTGTGATAAATCCGTGGCATTGGTCTCGGTCAATTAAACGTAAACGTTTATTAAAAACAAGTTTATAAAGTTTAAATCATTTCAGTTATAAAATATCGAATTCGATCGAGACATTATAACGTTCAAGGACGTTGACGACAAATTAGAATTATTTTTTTGTTTCGAATATTGAATAAACCTGGAATTTTGTGTTTCGAGATAAAAAAAAAAATTAATTTTTCCCTTTCGAGCGGTTATTACAGAGCATGACACGGTCATAGTCGATTAATATATAATGAACATTTTTATATGAAATATTTAAATTTAATTTCGTTAAGTTTAGTTTCATTTCATTTACGTTATAATAATATTTTTAAGAAAATAGTTTGTTTTTTTTTTTTTTTTTTTTAAATTTGATTATATAAAACATAGTCGTAATTTTAATAACAAATTATGTTTATACATATTTTAAAATACTATGAATAATTACTTGTACATTAAGCAATACATCGTTATTCGTTATTTTTCTCGGCTAAAGTTCGTAAACCGTAAAACGCGAAACTGTGCGGCGAATTTATTAGTGGGAAAAGTTTAAAATCGGCAGCGGTTTAAATTCGGATGTTAAACTGCCGGAAATTCGTAAAAACCGTACGCGTCGTACGCAGTGGCGTTGCACTCAAAATAACAATACGGAATATTTCAACCGGATCTAAATCGGAGGGTTTCAGTATAATATCGAACACAGAAATACCACAATTTCAGTCAATTGTAACGTACGGAATTCGTATAGATTTGTCAATTTGTCAATGGTAAAATAATTAAATTCAAAACGATAATTTTGACACGAGAAACATACGTTTACCGATGCAGTGTAAACTTGTTCGTAAATTCGTACATTTTTACATTTTTAAAACCGAACTATCTCAATCGTGGCGAAACGTCTAGGTTCTGATTAACTGATTTTACATTTATTTAAAAAAAAAAACCTTTCGGCCAGTTCCCAGCGCGGACCATCATCGCGTGATCTTCCGGAACGGCGATTTATAAATTGAAGACATTTGATTTATTTAAGGAAACAATTATTTATAAATATCATCATAGATTTACACAATAGATTTTTTTTTTTTTTTTTTTTTTTTTTTTTTTTTTTTTTTTTTAAAAAGCGAGTAGAAATAATATTCCGATTTACCATCAAACCGAAACACAGTACACCGAGGCGTCTGGTGGCGAGAATTATTACGGTATACGACCGCGTGCTCGTGAAAAATTATACGATATCGGTTTGACGTTTGCTATTGTTATTGTTTTTTTGTTTTTTTTTTTTTTTTTCAAATTTTTTTAATTTGTAGCAGCCGCTGAAAAAAAAAAAAAAAAAAAAAAAAAAAAGAACACGCAAATTTAATTTTATGCGCGGGATAATAATTAAAAGCGATGTTCGATAAACTGTATTAGCCACCCGACGCCCGTCGCCGACGTTAATAGACTTCGTGAAAACCGTCGGAATTTAACTACGTGCCTAATTTAATTGCGGACGATTTTACTTTAAATGCCGTGACCGACAAACAGCATGACTGTTGTCTGCCAAACGCGAAATTAATACCACAATGGCGAACCGAACGTCATAACTCGCACAATATAAATACGGTTTTCAAGAAAAAAACAAAATAAAAACGAATTTTCTTCACTCTGCCCCGAGTGCTTGTGTGACCGCGTAACGCGCGCCGGTCAGGACAACCCCTTTTGTCTATTATCCTTGGACCGCCGTTTTGTTTCCAAATAACCCATTGTCGATGTGTACGTTTCCGGTGTCTGCGGATACATTTCGTCGGCAATGACAAGAGACGAAATGGCCGTCTAAATTGGATAGTGATAAGACCCGAGTTGACTACTGTTTTACTATATATATAGGTCCCAAAGTAACATATGGCCTGTATGTTATTGTTTAGAATAAATTAAAATCCGGGTGGTGACCGTACACGTCGTCATGACTAACGGTGACCATACGCTGGGCAGCTTTCGGAATTTTGTGTCCCGCTGTCCCCGAAGAACCCAAAAATGTTCCGCTTTGAAAAAACCGGGATCGCGGCATTTTATTCCGCTAAAAAATAGCAACCGAAAACATTATGTTGGTAAGCCGAACACTGGGAATATAGCCACTGAAAAGCGTTGGACGGGAGTATTTACACACTTCCATGCTAAAGGTCTCTCGCACGTGAATTTTCGTATAATTGTCGAGTACATTGTGTGTCTGCCCAGCAGTAACGGTCCTCCAGTCGAAACAGTGTTTTCTCATATGAATAAAATACGGAGCAGTAAAAAAAAAAAAAAACTAAATCGGGAGTTCCTGTATTAAAAGCCATTCTAACAGTTTCATTCATTTATAAAAACCACATCGGATATTTTAAAGCAGATTCGCGGATCTGATGAATATAAAAAAGCAGTCGAATAATTTAATCAACTATATAACATTTGTCTGTTGTCATTTTTATATAAAAAATTAATGGTTTTTTTTTTCTAATAAAAACAGACTGTGTTTTACTATATATTTCTAGTTTTGTCGTTTTACGCAAAAACTATTACGGTTTTCCTATTAAAATTTATTGGTGTCCCGCTTTGAGTATAAACAAATATGGTCACGTTAGTCATGACTAGGGCTGGGATTTTAATGCCCTAAAAAACCCCGAAAAATGTCCTGAAAAATATGCTTTTATGACCTAAAAACTCTAAATAATGCCCTAAAAAAAAAAATTAACTAGAGTAATAAAACGATAATATCATCGGACGTCGATTTTACTGATTTAAGATTATTTAACAGGAAATGCGGGTAGAGGTTACTCAAACCTTGTCCGATAATATAATACGAATTACGAGTACCTACTTATAATCTGTTATATTTATTTAAAAACCATGTTGGTGTAAAAATCTTAAAATCTTAAAATAAAATTTCAAATTCATACACTTGGTTTCCAAAAACTCAAAAAATGCTCCAAAAACTCTAAAATGCCCTGAGAAATTAAGAAAATGACCTGAAAACTAAAAAATGAAAAATAAACTTTCTTATTCTCATTCAAATGTACATAAAACAAATTTGTGACAAGATGAGCATTGCACAGTAAGCTTTGAAAAACAATGCAATGTGCATCGAAATCCCAGCCCTAGTCATGACATTTCTTATAATCGTTCATGGTTGTCCACAAATCAAAAGTCTAACCAGTCTTGTATTAACGAATGCGTATTCGAATTATTCTCTTTCGCCCGAAAAGAATTTATAAATACTAATTCGGATGCTACGAATGTATTAAAATACTTTTATTCGAATATATTATTCTGTACAACACAGCACATCAGCTATGAAACTAATGGATAGCGCGGTTATATTTACCTTATCACTACCCGTCGTCTAACCCGTATCCGTGTACTAAATAATAACCGGGAAAAACACTATTGCAACTCATCCATGGGCGAGTGTGTTATTATCAGTCCGACTTCACCGTTAATTAATGCAAATACTTTAAGTTACACAGTGTGGGTGATGAAGAGACGACCGAAAATTACAATGGTCGAGCGCTGAAAATGACGGCGGCAATTGTGTTGCCAATCTAAAATTTAACGACATTTTATATGATAATACTTTCGTTACTCATTTGTAGGTAAGCGAACATTATTTTATAGCGCTGGTACTCTTGTGGCCCCACGGCTGGACAAGTTTATGATTTTTTTGCAGCTCGGTTAATTTATGTTGTCGGGCACTAATAGGAACAAAGTTAAATGTTAAAGGATAATTTAATTTTTACTATATTTAGTTAACCGAGGAGTTAGAGCAAAAGTTAATACGAAATTTGTTTAAACTTTTTTTATCTACTTTAATTTACACCAACTAATAGCGTTTACAAAAGTATTTCGTTGAAGTTTTTCGTCGCGAAAAATAAAATGACAATACTCCAATACGTAATAAGTAATAACGAGTTATAACATTAATACCTTTGAATAATTAAGTTGTATTATTGAATCAAGCCTTGTATATACAGACACTACGTTTGGGCGCGCGTGTATATTGTGTTGCAATATTATTGACTATTATTGCGGTTTTTTTTTTTTTTTTTTTTTTAATATTCAATTCGTCAATTGTGAATTATTTAATATTACATTGAACGGCGGGTTCTGGGTGTTTGAACCGTTTGTATATTATTATAATTAATTGCGTTACGAGGTGTGTTCAAAAAATATCTAAATGACTAAAATCATTATTGAAAAACTTTTAACGTTATCGGTAATGCTGTTATACCAATATAATGACCAGAGATAATGACAATTGTTTCAATGTGTAATAAAAATCGTAATCTCCGATCAGTCATTGACAGTGCGCGTTCATACATAGTCGTTTTGTATAAATCGCGATTTCACGACGGATATAATATTCCGGGACGACGCGCGTGTATTAAATTTTCTTTCGGAATTGGTAAAAATGTTACGGAATTTTTCGAATTGATATAGTTAGCTTTTGGAGATGTTTCACTGAGCCGTCGTGTGAATTTCGACGGGTTCAAACGTTTTAAAGAAGGTCGAATAGTATCCATTGAAGACGACCATCGTCCTGGTCGTCCGTCAAAATCAAAAACAAATGGTATCCATTACTTTTGTCATACGAATTCTAGAAATGACTGACGATTAACCGTCAGAGAAATGGCCAATGAAGATTGCATATCAATTGGTTTGCATATCCTTGGATATAAAAAGAGTGTCTGCGAAATTAGTGCCGAAATTGTTAACCAAGGTGTGTTTGGAACTAAACGATTGGGATTCTAATGACCCAAGTTTTATAAAATCAATTATTAGGGCTGATGAAATATGTTCATCGGAACCAAAGTTCATTCATCGCAATGGGAGACCGCAAATTCACCGGGTCCAAAAAAAAATGTCATTAGGTCTGGTCGAACATCAAAGCAATTTGTTTTTTTTTTGTTTAGTCCATTATGAGTTTGTACCTACAGGTCAGACAGTCAATCAAATTTTCTATAAACAAGTACTGGATAAAATGATGATGGAAAGTACGCCGTAAATATCCAAAAGCGTGGAAATCAATGTCGCTATGACAATGCACAAGCGCATTCAACACTATCCATACGTGAATTTTTAGCATCTAAAAATATATCAGTGGTACCTCGCCCACCATATTCACCTGGCTTAGTTCCGTGTGATAGTTTTTTTTTTTGTTTCCGAGACTTAAAACTACGCACAAAATTCAGAGATTCGAATACGTTAACGAAACCACCCATAACGCGACAGAAGAGCGAAAAAAGGCTAAATAACCCTGGAGGAAATTCAAAGGTGTTTTCAAAAAGTGTCGAGACCGTTGAGAGCTAAGGACACTATATTTAATGTGATCCATTTGAACAGTTTGTGAGTTTCAAGTATAATTTTTAATAAATTTTGTCTGGATATTTATATGACACACCCCGTGCATATTGATATCTCCGAAAATATAATTTTTGACATCTAAAACTATAACCACTGGTGGTGCCTCACGCACCATATTCGTCTGACTTAGCTCCCCACGACGTATCGTAATTTATACATTTTGTATTGTAGTACTAAAATATAATATTTACGATTAATAATGATGTGTGTATACACATTGCCGAACACGGTTTCTGGTATTGGCCAATTGGTACAGTGTACACTGATTTTCGGTGTTATTTTCCAGTATTTCAAAATAAACGATAATTTAACGAGTCTGCGTTGATTACTGGGTTCGTGATTACCGTTTGTTAATAATTATGTTTCTCGTATGCACAATTTTACCATCAGACAGTTCACATCAAACCGTTTATTTTGTGAAAACAAAACGGAATCGATTGAAATGTAATAGAACCAAATAGAATGTATTGATTTTGACTTCCTACCGTGGTTAAATTTAATTCGTTGATTTCGCGTTAATTATAAAACAAAAAAAAAAAAAAACAATTGGAGGTTAAATTAACGGAAACCCAAAAGTAACTAAGGTCGAGTTAAAAATTGAATATAAAATTAACGGTAACTGTTTGACTCGTCAATGCCCCAGCCCCGGTAGGTCGGGTCGGGTGGCTGCCGCCTGACGTACGGTTCGGCATAACGAATCGAGAGGTATTTTCGATCAAGTCCCGGGACAAGAGGTGGCGAGGACAGCGGCCAACGGGGTCGGGATTAAGGCCCGCGGACGAAACTGCGTACGGCTCATTTCGGACAATACGATTCCGTTGGGCGAATACTTGTACGGTTATTTTTTCGTTTCCGAACCGTTTTCAATTATCGGATTCTGATCATTTTCGTACGTTTTATCCCCCATCCCCCATCTTGGTGTATAGATCGGAAGGGGAGAGATCTTAGGCAATTAGTTCCTATAGCGGTCCAGACGATACGAACAACATTTTTTCGAGGGCCAGAAAAAACTTGAATATTATTAGATTTTATACAGTTTAAGACAAATTATCTGATAGAACGTATGTAGGACATTTTTTTTTTTTTTTTTTTTTAATGTGTTACTCTTGAAGAACAACGAATGCGCAAGAGTGTTTTTTCGCGGTGGAGATCATGAACGATATTTATTCTTTAAAAACGTCATTGCGGAGAACGAAGTTTCACGTGTGTACGTGGAGCCAAACATCGTTGCTAATTTTATGGCTATTAGCTTTTTACAGTTGATGTACTTGTCGAAAACGTGATTTGACCAAAACTCTTCAATCGATGCAGTTTTGTATATTTGCAATGAAATATATTCATGCAAATCAACAATTTCCATTTGGAGTGAAGATTATTGAAGTCTGGAAAATATCGTAGCTACGTCAGTCCATTATCCAGTTGGAGAAACTTCAAAAGGATTTTTTTTTAAAAAATTGCGACATTTTATTATCCAATTGCTGGAAAGTCCAAGACCCAATTCGTCACGGAGGTCCGATAAAGCACTTGAAACCACACCGCAGTCTTTGTGAGGATTATTTTTATATTCAAATATTGTTGGAAAACGTAAAACATTTCAAGTTCTCGGCGGATTTCAGACGCCCGTGATGTCGGATCGCAAATTTCGCGATTTCCACGGCACACGAACAATAATTGTGCATTTAATATTTCGTTTTAAACGCGGTGCGATAACGGTTTAATACGCACTGAATAATAAATTATCGTGCGGTACAAGCGGCAGGCACAAATTTCCAGTGTCTGTCGGGGCTATTATCGTAAACGTCGATAAACGTGACGGACGTCGTGGAAACCTCTAAATAGATTATAAAAAATTAAAAAAAAAGCCCGATAAAATATCTAGAAAGTGCGGAAAACGAGCATTTAAGAAAGAGGATTTTCGGCCAGTCCGGTAATATCCGCTCCGCGGGCCGCCTGTTGCCGACCACCGCCGCCCGCCGGTGTAGACCGGCAAAAATCCGATAGCCCGTCGTTTGATAAAACACACACACGAGTACGGTCAATTGACCGTTAGGTTACTGGGGACTGGGACCCCGGTGCCCCAGTCCCCGAACCGGAAACGGGCTCTGACCCCCTCCCCCCACCCACGGGCAGTGACGTCATATTATAGTTTTACTCTCCGCGAAGCGCAAACATTCGTACGCGCGCACATAATTAACAGGTCGTTATTATAAATGACCTACAACAATAAAGCCCGGCGACGGCATTATTCCGCGGACAGCAGTTCGCGTGTACGAAAAACATTTTTTTTTTTTTATACATTTACGGTTATTTTTATTATTATTTTTTATTATTATGCGTACCTGCAATAGTAATAATAATACATTATCGAGAATTCACTTAAAAACATCGTAAAATTTGTCAAACTTTTAGTATTTTTTTTAAATTAAAATTGTTCGTATTTAATAATTCCCGATTAACCGCAGCACTACCTAATTCCCCTTCCTATGTAGAAAAAAAAAATACGGAAAGGAATCTATTATTTCCCCCCCCCCTCCCCCCGTGATCTCGTAATATTTTTTACTACGGCGATAATAATTATTTTTACCCTGCTACGAAAAAAAAATAAAAAAAAAATAGTATATAAATAAATTATAAAAGAACCGGAAGAGAATATTGTAACAATATGTTTAACGCGCATATTTTTTTACAGGCATTTCTGTCAGGGGGTTTTTATTTTTTTACGTAATATATTAATTTTCATTGAATGCATTTTATTATAAAATGTATCCATCAGATTCTGAACGAAGCGAGAAATCTATCGGTTTTACCGTGTAATTTTATTATTTTTCCCGCCTGTAAACAACTTTTCCACCAGAAATCATGCTCTGATTTTAAAATTATGTTTTAGTGTTTTTCGTTTTATGTTTCAGTTAAAAATAATCGCGGAGACTTGACATCTTCACCGATAAGTTTCAAACCGTTTTGGCGATTTTAGAGCTATTCGTAGATATTTGAAATTTTCCAGTATATTAGTTTGTTGTTTTTTTTTTTTTTTTTTGGTTAAAAATGTAGATAAAATTGTTTTGGCCAAGTCGAAATATTTGAAATTTTTACATGATGTTCATCATAAATGTATTTAGTAGTAAAAAAAAAAAAGTAAGTTTAGCGTAATGTAATAGTTTTTTTTTTTTTTTTTTTTTTTTTTTCAAAAGCGTTTAAAGTAAAATTTTAACGGAAATCGTAAAAATCGCATACAATTTTTTTCGCCTAACAGAAATGCACGAAAATTTGACACAAGGTACGCTGTGAGTTTATTGTAATGGGAAAAAAATGAAAAAAAAGTTGAGCGTATTGAAATAACTTTTTATTTGTAATCGTTTAAAGTTCAAATTATGTTAATAGTTTGTGACACGGAAATACACGGACAATTGTAATTTATTTTGTAGTGACAAATGAATACAATTTTCAATTTCAATTTATAATCGGTATTACCGAACATCGCACAGAATCGCTTTTTTTATTTTTAGCAATGATTTTAATTCATCTCGTTATCCTTCCTTCCAGAATTCACACACACGACAGTGGCCTAGAAATGGCGCGCAGTATGTCCGTCTATTTTTTATTCTTCTTATAAAGATGACGGCAATACAAACATAAATACAAATATTTTGCGCAAAGCATAATTATTAATAAATAATAGTTTCGACATTTTGGGAGGGGGCCCTCGGGGACGTCACCGGGCGAGATGGGCGAAGTACTAGTGAAAAACGACGTGTAATGGGCGAATAACTGGGAACCCATCGACTAGATTTGGCGGTGGACAGAATAAAACCGAGGAAAATATGTTTAACGGTTTCACAGAGGAAGACGAATTACGATTTTTCAAATATTTCCTTGGGAATTAATTACGGACCTCGGGAATTTCAATAATTTTCGCAACAGATATCAGAATATGTCTTTATTTAAATTTGACATATTTCACGATCAATTTTGAACTACCGTACAATATTGGATTATAATATAATTAACTTAAAACAAAAAAAATGTCGAGTTCAAAAGGATAAATAATTGTCTAGGAAAGCATAGAGTTTTATTATTAAAATATTCTATGCTTTTGTAGTGAACATATCAGTTAAATAATGTTGAAAATGTTTTAATTAAAATAAAATTCTCGCTAAAAGAGCTTAGTATAATATTCCGAGTAAAGTAGAAATATTAGATTACTCTACTGTGCTCCTAGCGAGTGATCTCGGTACTATTTAAACATTTTTTTTTTTTTTTTTATTAAAACTATTTAATTATATTCTATAAACGCAATAGGTATACTTGCGTGTTATGTATTTTTTTTTTTTTTTTTTCAACGATTGTTGATGCGCAAGATAAATACATTTATTTTTTTTATATATATAGGCAGGTATACACTCGGCTTATATTAATTTTTTTCTCTTTTAAAAGACGCCGGATAGCAATTAAAATTAAACGGTTTATTTATCGTTATTTAATTAAAAATACAAATTGGATATTTTTAATCAACAAATTGTCGTTATGATTTTGAAAGTTTATTTCTTTGATATGATAAGTCCGAGCGCGCCTATGCCTTATACCATCTAACAGCGAATATAACTGACGCGACTAAAATGTTATTTATAGCCACTGCAAACGAGTTTCCGGATTTTCTCTTCTCTATTTTTCGTACAATTATTTTACAACTATTCTTTACCTCTTAATGACCACTTTAATGATAATATTTCTTCCCACTAACCTACTGCCCGATACCCGATTAAGGGCAAGGGATACGGCCGTTTTTACGTTATTTATGAACGTAAAATAGTACATACAGTAGTCGTATTTTAAAAACGAAAAATATGTTTGAATTTATAAAGAAGTTTACGTTGTTGCCGATGGGTCGGCGCACTTTTTCAATTTAAATCAAATTATTTATGAGAATAAAACATTTGAAATTTCGCATAGACTCGTCAATTTTCAATGGTAAATAGTTAAATAAAAAATGTAAATATGAAAAATATGCAAAGTAAACTTGTTTGAAACCCATTGATTTTTACATTTTTAAAATCGAACCTCGGGGAGTACATCAGTTTTTATCAGGAGTTTTGGTCTTTTTTACGAAAATTACATGGTTTCGCAGAGGCCTTAATCCTTTTTTTTTTACTTCTTCTTCTGCTTGGCTTCAGCCCTTAAGACAGTACTGCTAAATATAAGATCTTTGACCAATGACTTACCACATATCCCTGTACTATGCTGCTTATCTCCATTGGGTTTCTGGCGCCACTGTCTTGGAGAGAACACAATTTTAACGAAATTTACGTGAATTAGATTAATTATAAAATCACCGCGATTAAAAACCGATAACTGGCGAATTACTATTGAAACTGATATTTCCAGTATTTATTTTTATCACAAAACTATCGTGGCACAAACAAATATTTCATGGATTAATCAATACAATTGTCCCTCTTGGCATACGATTGCCAAGCTTCAGGTTTACACATAAAGTCGACTATCTAATAAAATTGTTTTATTCAACGCAGATAAATAACGTACAGTAGACTGCTGCTTCTCTTTTTTTTGGATTTTGAGTTTTGCAATACTGTCACCATGCAAGTTGGACTGCAATAGCAATATAAACAGATTTAAACCTTATTTTCTTGCGATTTTAAATACAATCATTTAAAACTTTACAAGTCTGATGGTGTTTGTTTTTTTTTTTTTTTTAATTGTCGAAATATACTTGTATATGCAATTTAACATTACGTTTTATACGACTCTAGAGTCTAGTTCAATATACACTAGTAGCACCAACTATTGGAGTAAGTATTCAAACATAGGTATAGCGTGTTTCGTTTTAATTACTATATTTACATATTTTTTTTATGATTTACAACATTTTTACCTAACCGATTTCGTAAAATTAGTTTTACAGAGAAAAAAAAAATCAATATTCCATTTTTTATTTTTTTTTTTTTTTGTTGTTATTATGTTTCGAGATATTTATTTATGAATAAATGCACAGAGAATATTGAATCATTAGGGTTTATTATTAACCTGTAGTGAAATTTCGCACGGTATTTAATATTTTTACACCTTATTTAAACGTAAATTACTTATAAAAAAAAAAAAAAAACTTACTATACTATATAGCACTACGTTCGATATGCATGGGTGGGGAGGGAAAGGGGCATAAAATTACAACGACTACGAGTATTTATTTAGTAATTCAATCTTGAAACGTATATATTTAAGTCAATTTTTAAAAGCTTGATTTATTGGATAAAAACTGACATTTTTTTGATTAGGTTTTAAAATTCCCACTGTCGGGTGGTTAGTGGGTGCAGCCGGTGTAGACATAGCAGAAGACACCGAGGTTTATTCGCGATTATTATTTAGATACTAAATCACCTACGGTAGAAAATTCCCGGTCACGCCGCTGCCGCTGATAAGTAACCGAAAACAAAAATTGTTTTCTCTTTCGACTTACTACTACTCCGGAACAGTACATTTTAAAAATGAAAAAGAAATAGTCGTTTTTAAAGTATGAAAATGAAAATAAATCATCGGGTAGATGTTTCGAAGTAGTAGGCAATTTTTCATGTCAATAAGTCTGATTTTGGATCAAGTTTATACATAATTAATTTTTTTTTTTTTTTTAAATCTGATGATTTACAATATAATACAAATTGAAAATTGATTCATTTGCCATACAATTATCTGTTGTATTTTTTTTGTTTTTTTTTTAAGTATTTTATTGATTTACTAAAAAAAAAAAAAAATAACTCAGTATATAGCCAGCAATATAAGTACGGCAATTGTTCGATAAATAATTATACGTAACACGATATCGTAAAGTAATAATAACAGTTTCTGTCCATATGTACGGTATAGAAAACCTAAAAATAAAATTTAACGACCGTTGGCTTAATTGTTACCGACCTTTTTTTAGCGTTATTCGTTTTTTTTTTTTTTTTTTTTTTCCCCCCGGTTTTTTCTTTTTTTGCAGTATCAGCAGCGGCGAACCTAAAAAGTCACCTACAACGTGTTACTAAAAATATAAATAAATGTAGTATATATATAAACACACGGCACTATTCGAAACTAAATAAATTAACGTTAAAATAAACGATAATAGATTAACTAACTGCATCTGCTGAACAACGCGTCGCCCAACGGGAATAAGTTCGGGTACGGGCTCTCTACACTATAATTACAATGCACGTTAACAAATTTTTAACTTGAAACATAAAAAAAAACCAAAACAAAACAATAAGACGCGTACCGAAAACGCCCGAAACAGATTTTAAAATTTCGGTGCACAGATTTTCTTTTTCTTTTTTCTCTGTATATTTGACTATTTGGACTTCTATACCAAAACGATTATAACGGACTTTACGAGTACACAACTAATTACAAATTGAAATATATATACGAAATATGGCTGCAGTTTCAATATCTACGTGGATATTCGTTTCGATATGCAATACGTTCGATTTTATGTATTTTTTTATATATATTTATTCGCTTATCGCATGGCTTCGGCCCTCGAGATCCCGTACCGCTGAACACAAAAGCCACCGCCCATCGCCGTATGTCGTCGGCGGATTTTCTCCGTTAGTGATTTCCGGCAGTGGCGTATTTACGGCGGGTATCCCATCGCAGAAACTTTTCTTTTCAGGCCAACACGGCGATGACTGAAACTTTATACTAAAGAGCCGGCCTATACACCGAGATAAAGACCGGCCATCTATTATATTCCGTCACCGCATTTTATTTGTATCAAGTATGCCACTTGGTCCAATGGTATATGTACTTATACCTATTATCGTTCACGTCTCGAATGTTTTTCCCGAGGAAATAGTTAAATTTTTACCATAACAAAAAAAATCCAACGCTTTTGGTCTTAATAGTTTAATATTATTATTAGGATAATACGTATATTATAATCAGCGTTCGGGACTTATTGCATGTGCATATTTGTGTTATTTATGTTAAAATATAGCAATGTGCGAAATAAATTAATTTCCGTTTATGTTCCATTGGTATCAAATGTGAAATGCGAATGTGCATATTTTTTCGTAGATTTTGTAATAAAGTGCTTGTTTATCGACTTTTATGCTTTTTTTTTTTTTTTTAAATATAGTTTGACAAATTCTTCAAATTTTAAACAAAAACTGTACAAATTCTAACGAATCGGTGAAATTAAGATAAGCAGCTAATCGAAAAAAGTATATATATATTTTTATGCAATAACAGTAAAACTTCCATATAACGAAGACTCATAGGAAACAAAAAAAAAAAAAATTCGTAATACAAAGAAATTTGTTAAATAGAATTTTTTTTACATATGTATCAATTTTTTTATTTCATATATTATATTACAAATAAACATAAAATATCGTATTATTATTTTTTAATTTAATTACATATTATGTATTTTGTAATCTTAATTTAAAAGAAATAATCAGTGATAGTTTCGTTTGTTTATTGTTTTTTTCTAAATTGTACTGTTTCCGTAAAATGTTTCGATTTCATTGAGTTTAAAAAAAAATTTCATCCGAAACATATGCTTGTTGTCAAAAACCATTTCTCACGACAGAAAAGGCGTTTCAGTATCTCTTTTTCTGTGAGTTTAAGTAATTCTTCTGCACGATCACCTTCGATTTCATCACATTTTATACGATTACGTTTACGTCCAATATTGGAACTGCAGCACGCAGTCCTGCGGTCAAATTAACCGGCTTGCCTATCAATGTCAATAATATTTAATATTCGGGAGTGACAAAGTTTACAAAAATGGGTTTGTTATCAAATAGTGTATATTCGTTACACAGAGATAAATTTACGAATGATTAACAATGTGAAGGTCACGGTTCTCAAAAATAATTCGTTAAATAGAAAATTTCGGTTCACTGTATGTGCTTTTGTCATCTACAACTCGCAGCTCGTAATGATTTTCGTGTAGGTATAAATAGCCAAGGAAGATACTTTTTTCGAGATATTTAAAGTAAATTTTTCATTTTTAACGCAATGCTCTAATACCTGCTTGAATAGTAATCAATAATTGTTTTATATGCGTATTTTTTCAGATTTGCATGCTTATTTTAACGGTTTTGTTAGCGTATAATTTAGCGTTTATCAATCACGTTTTACAGAGCTATACGTCCCGAACTCTGATTATAACCTATCACGGTACGTATATATAATAATTCTGTCCCTGGTTAGAACGTCAGTTCGTGTATACCAGTGTTTCCCAACCAGTGGTCCGCATAGATTTTTTTCTTCGATTTCTATTACAAATTAATTATTTTTTATTTTTTTAAATAGCGAAAAAAATTACGACCCTTTGAGGAACCGTATAATATTTATACGGTTGTCTTATCGTTGTTGCTGCTGCTGTAGACCGATAAGCATTTTCCACTTTTATAAGTGTCTAGGAATCAGAGTAATAAATTGAAGTATAGTAATAGAATGTAAAGTAAAATAATATAAAGTGAACATTTTTCGATAAATGTTGTGTATTGTTATTGTTAATGAGCAAAAAAAAAAAAAGAAATCTATTCCTAGTTTTCGTAAAATCGTGGTGGTCCGCGACCCGTAAAATATTGTCAAAATGGTTGGGAAACACTGGTGTATACGAAAATGGTGGTCCCCATTCAATACACGAGCGACAAGCCGAGAGTTGGCCACTCTCTTACTATACATAATATAGGAATTTTATTTCAGGGGTCGAATGGCCGGACGGTTTAGGCGACCATAGCTGTCTAAATCGTGTTAGTGTACCCTTCCCGAGGACAAACCGTAAATATGCCAGCGGTTTCCGTCGTCCTCGGCGCAGTCTCCGCCCGCGTTGACCTCGGGCGTTCCTAAAACGTCGTTCTGGATTTAGCCCGGGTTTTCTTTTAGCCATATCTCCAACCCAACCCGGACCTTTGGAGTAGAATTCGATCGTCATCATTATCGTTGTAATCCCTTAGAAAACAATCGGTCTGGACATCAAAGAACGGGCCATATTTTTTTTATTTTTTTGCTGAGAACTTCCCTGGAAAACCGCTAATCGCAGTCCATCGGCTTTTCTCAGCGGCCGGACGCGTCTCACGGCCATAATAATAATAATAATAATCATCACAATAATCGGTCGTACATGTACGTTTTTATTTTTTAGTTATTGTGTAGAAGGTCTTAATGCGGTAACGCCACATTAAAAAAAAAAAAAAATTATTATTTTGAATTATTATCGTTTAGTGTTTGGTGTTTCTATAATACGTATTTCTTTTCGGAATTCGATGGCGTTTTGCCGATTACGATTTAGTGCACAACGATCGAGCCTCGACCCGTGTAATAAAATATCGCTACAGTGTACGTACCTACCGGGTTTCGGAATTTTTTTTATCTATATTACTATCGTATTTTTATTCCGTTAAGTCCATTCGATTCCATATAATAATAAATATCGTACAATAGGAATATTATATATGGAGGGGATATGAGAAATTTTCTTCGATTCGCAAAAAAAAAAAAAAAAAAAATGTCGTTCGTTTTTTTTTTTTTTTTTTAGTAACACTATAATACGTGCGAAAAAATGTCGTTTATTCATCCGGACGGAACGCTAACATTTCATGAATATATTGAAAAACGTATTTTTCTCGCGCGTGTCCTTAAATATACAGGGCGTCCCAAAATTGTTCGTCGATGATTTCAGTGAGTTATAAACCTCGAACCCAAAGTCCGTGGCGAACGAATTACCGACCATTCGAAAGAGGAGATTTTCAACGTTTTTTTTTTTTTTTGTCGACTGCCGGTTGGTCGCGCCGAGAAACACCTGAACGACTAAACCGTGTTGCATCCGAACCTAACGTTTTCTGCGCCGTTTCAAGAGAGAAAATTCAGGGACCTTTATTTTCCATACCTACTGATGATTAAGGACTAGCTATTCGCACAACTGCAAACCGATAGAAATATAGTAATCTTCCAACAAAACGGGACACTATCACATTCAGTGGCGTACTTACGGGGCCGGGGCTACGAGTATTTACCCTCAAAATCAAAAAAAAAGAAGGATTTCTAAAGAGTTAACAATTTGAGATATAATTTATTATATTATCCTATATGCAAATTAAATCGTACGTAATATTATTTTATTTTTTTTTTTGCAACTTACGAATTATTTATACATAAAATGTTAATATTTTTTTCTTCTACTCTTCTCCTCAGCAAACGAGCAAACGCGTCAAATTAAATCATCATAATTTCAAAGTCGACAGCAAATCCGCTTCGATATTCAATATTGCCAAACTATTGAGTGACTGTCAATCGTAAATAGTTTTTTACTCGTTTAAGGCAACAAAAAGAACGTTCAGTAGAACAGTTAGAAACTGGTGTACAGATCATATATATATATATATATATTCTAAGGGTATATATTCCATATTAGCATACACATTTGTAAGAAAATCGTCTCGTAATAATTTATACATCTGTAGAGGAGAAATGCAGTTTATTTGAAGATTCTAAATGATATTTAAATGTATACATTCTGTTGAAAATGCTTTTTCAATATCATCCGGGTAACATTCTTGTAACTTATTCTATTATTTCCGAAACACATACAGGAATAAGCTTGCGGGGTACGATAAATTTAGCGCAGTAGAAATCATGAGCCATTTCTTTAATTCACTTTCTATTCGAGCAATATACACATAAAAATGTAAATATTTCAAACTTTTCGCGATCATCATATTGATGATTCGACTATTTCGCCATCAAAAAAAAATATTTCTCTCTCTCTCTCTCTCTCTCGTTTTTAGACGGGAATTCGCATCTTGATATAGTTCAACTCCTGACGCCGTTATTGCATTTTTTTTTCAAAATAATCAAATATGTCTCGAGTATCCACGCATAGGATTAACAAGCGATGCATACCACTTTGAAGCAGATCGTTTGACTTGTGATTCTAAATTATAAATATTATATTATAATATATAATTTTTATAAAAAAAAAATGTTTCCTACTTGACCATCAATAGGTCGCATGGAGTAAAAGTGTTTCATAATTAAAAAAAAATCGTGTTTTTTCCTAATAAATATTTATTTTTTTTTAGTCAAATTGTAATGCGTATAACAAAGTTAACTGGTACAATTTTAATTAATAAATTTTAATTTTACATTTTTTTGTATTATTTTAGTTAATTTTAAGACAAGAAAAAAAAAAAAAAAAAAAGGTATATATTATTTTTTATCAAATTTAAAAATTACACTTGTAATGTTTCCGTTCTATTTAATATTACAAATTACATTAATTGTATTTCACGTATCGGAAAAAACATTCTGGACATATGCGATCTCTGCTTGTTAGTTTTTTACAATTAGTGTACACTTTTGTCGGTTTTCTATCACGTTGGCGACCATTGAATTGACGCGTTTCACGTAATAATGGAAAATACGTAAAATCAATTTTTTTTTTTTTTTTATATTATCTAATAATCATATACAAATAGAAAATAGATTTTTATCTGCCAGATCAGTCATACAAAAATGACATTTAAACACGGTTTTGAAATTACAAGGGGTAAATATTTACCACGGGTCACCTACCGGATATAGGTTAACAAATTAATAGAATTCGATTTCATCGAATACTTTTTTTAATTTTGTAAAAAAAAAATTTCCCGTCGCCGCTCTAGGCCCGGCCCTATAGGTCCTGTGCCTAAACACGCCCATGATAATACGGTGTCGATAAAAAAAAAAATCAAAAAAAAATCACTCGAAACGCGGTAAACGTGCGGGTAAATCGTTAATCCGAACGATTTGTACACATTATTATATCGACATAAAAAACACACACACGCATGGTACTGTGTTTTCTGACGACGGCGTGAACGCCGTGGTGTTTTTTTTTTATAGAGCTTTGCCGAATATATGTTTTACGGAAATTCGAACTTTTACTGTTGTTGTTGTTGTTGTTTGAAGTTTGCAGGAAAATAAAAATCAATTTAAAAAAAAAAAAAAAGAAAAGAGGAACGGGGACGGACGCATCGCAAGTATAACAATATTATTGTAAATACATAATAAATATATATAGTAGGTTTTGAAGGCCAGTCAAAGGTATATTATAATAAAAGCCTTTTAAAAAAAAAAAATAAAAAAATAAAAAAATCTAGCGGAGGGTTTTATATCTTGAAAATTTTATCGATTTGTTTTTTAGAATAATATTATATTAGGTCGCGTACGACCTTTTATGCGCTGAAATAACATAATATACTGCGGTATTGTTAAAGAGGTTTCTGCGATTATTTTTCAAAAAATAATAATAATAAAAAAAAAAAAGAAAAAAAAAAGTACAACTTATGAATATGCACGGATCCGGTATATTATTTTCTCATTTTTATACCGAATACGTGTGGTAAATAACAAAACAGATTTTTATCGAAAAAAAAAAAAAAAAAATACAAACAAACAAAACAAATGATATTATATTGTAATTTTCCGCGTCTGCTTTTGTTTCGCGTAGGTATATATCGCGCAAAATGTTTTTTTTTTTTTTTATAATATTTTATTATACATGTGTGTATTTACAATTTTCGAATTTAAGGGTCCCGCAGCTCGTGGTTTTTTTTATGAATTGTCAAGAGCACGTCTGTGCTTGCGTCTATGAAGAATTAACAAGATTTCCTTGTTCGTTGGAAAAGGAAATCGTACGGTTTACCGGTGCAAATTAAACAACACAACTCATACATGGGATATATCCGGTTAAGTTAAATAGATATATATTTTTTTTGTTTCTAAAAAAAGTCCACTTTTTAACCTTGAAAATACCGTCTCGTTGAAGTAATTTTTCCACCGACACTTCACACCCGGGGCCGGATTAAGCCCCAGCTTTCATCATTTTTTTTTTTTTTTAAATAGCCCGTTTTAGGAGATACTTAAGAGGTCGTCTTGGACAAAAAGTTCAGACGATCATTCAACGTTTAATAATAATTTGTCTACATAATCCAACACTAGAGAACAATGCGAACGTTTGTGATTATGTGTAAATATAAATATTCTTTTTAGTAATACGTCTTATTATTTTACAAGTTACATTAAAAACAAGTTATAAAAAAAGAAAAATAATTCAATGCATAATTCAAATGAGTTATTTAAATTTTAAAATATCTTTTATGCAGTTTTTTGTGAGCTTCATCATCATATCTAAATCAACGTTATTTAGTCAATCTTTTCCCTGACATTGTGGACCGCATATAATTCGATTCCCGTTTTAGAAATGTAAATATAACTGGCGAAAAATAGCCTCCACCCCCTTACACCAATTGTCTAGCTCTGGGCACGCGCCTACCAATTGTCTATACGTTTATTCAGGCCTGGTCGTACCTTAGATCACGCTGTTGTCTTTAATAATCATCATAATAAGTAAATATTCTAAATGCACTTTTGAAGGGTACTCTTTTCTGGTTTACGTGATCGTGTTTTCAAACAAAATTCACGATTATACAATAAATACTCGTGATAAGGACCCGGTGTGGGGGGGGGGTGTTTTTAAATTTATATGTTAGTAAACCTCGGCAACGTTTTCAAGTCGATAAATTTTAATTTGTTTAAAAGTTTTATTAAAATTGCCTACAAGCAACCCATTAAATAACGGCAGTGTGACCTCGGACGTTTTTAAATATTTACAATTAACAAATGTCGAACAATCAGTTTTAATTTGTATAACAAAACGCCTGCGCGCGACCTGTTTTTTCCTAAACACATGCTTTACACGGGTAATAAACTCTTATTTATTTTTTTTTTTTTTTGAAATAAGGAAAACTTCCTACATTAGACATCGGATTTGTGTTTATTTATTCGAATTATTGTGATAAGAAATAAAATTTTCAAAACCCGAGTGATTTGTTAAAAAAAAAAAAAAAAAAATTACGGAAATATGATCACTCTGCAAAGAGAGGGAAACTTGCTAGCTTTTACTGTAGAGAATGTTTTTTTTAACCAAAAAAAAAAAAAAAACAGGTCGCGCGCACGCTCCTCGACATAAAATTCTTTCTGTGTATAACGATAAAATTTCAATTTGAGTTCGGTATGATTAGGTTTATTTTTTTATTTCAAGTCAGAAAAACGGATTTATATGTGTGTTCGTTTCGATTGTTTGCGTACGAGTACGACGTAGACAAAGGTTATGCATAAAACAACTACTTAAGTATATATTCATTTTTCTATCGTGCGTACGATTGTTAAAAAAAAAAAAAAAAAAAAAATAAAATGTCATTGCTTTTCCTTTATATATATATATGATAATAACTTACGCGGTAAACATGTTTTATTCAATTTTAAAAGGTTTTTTTTTTTTTTTTTTTAGATTTTGTATTTACTTGCCTATTATTTCTTCGTTGACGGAACAATAACAATATGACTGCTAGAAAGTGACCTGTCATGTTTGAAATAAAATTTTATTTTCTTTCAATTCGTATTACACTATAGTTTTTTTTTTTTTAATAAAATTTCGTTTAAAAAAAAACACTCGAAAATCAGATATAATACAACCTATATCAGATTTTAGTTTGATTTTTAACATTATTATTGTATACATTTTATGTGGCGTACCTTAATTGTTTTGGTCGATAAAAACTCAGTTTTGGCATCGTTCTTCGGGCCCAGCGTAGAGAATACAAGAATTTTCAGATACCGATTTCTCATTAGAATTCGACAAAAATATATAGAGTCCGATTTTTGATATTTGTATTTCTAAATGGGTCCTAACCTAACCACTTGAATTTCGGACAATTTCTGTTTATATATATTTATATATTTTTTTTTTTTCGATTACAGGTATCCTCGGGATTTTACTTCTGGTAATTGACTGCTGAAAATTACCGGTCGTTTTATTTTATTTCCACCCGGATTCATTTGAATCTCGAGTCCTAACGTCCTAATAAAAAAACTATTAGTAAAGAGATGCTACAAAAAAAAAAAAATATAAATATAGTAGAGGATTCCCCTGCGTCACCCTACACCCCCACACACACACAAATTCAAGCACTGTCTATGCTGTATTTAACACTAAATTCAAAAACCGAATGAACCTTGGCTTAGACCAAGACGGCTTATTCGTATTTTCGTAACGTGTATGAAATGTCATAAAATTATCGTACTTAACAATTTTAGATTCTGAACGAATGTATTTGAGTATTTGCTTTTCTATGATGTGTTTGCGGAAAACCAACTTTTCGACCAGAAGACTTGCTTCGATCAACTTCAGTAATGTTCCCAGTCGTTTATATTTTTTTTTAATAATCGAATAAAATCCCTGAAAAAAAAAAAAGGCGGGAATATTTACGCAACAATCGTTTCCGTTAAAACGGATTTTGTTTTTGGTTTCTGTACGTCAGTGAAAAATAATTTCGTTACCGTTATCCAAACGCGGTATGGTTCTCGAAAAATCCTGACGGTTTTTTTTTTTTTTTTTGTATATTCGGTCACAGCCGGATGTTAATTGATACGTCCGAGGTTATGGTCGTAAGCGTTTGGAGCCGATAAACTGTACGATTTCCGTCGGCATTTTGAATATTTCTCATGTACAAATGGAAAATGTTTAAATTAAAATTTAACAACGCTGTGTACTGGCGATGATGTGTCGGAAGAGTCGGAGAGACCCAATCTCAGGTTGGACGAGGCGCACTGGGCCAACGCCCGCAGTGATGGCTGGCGACACCCACAGAAATATTGAAATTTAGACAGCCCACCCCAGTCGGCAAGTTTAATAGATAATTTAATTGTATGGCCGGCAAAACGAATAGTTTCTCCGGGATTTTAATGCGCGATTACCGTTACGACAATGTATTATTATCGTTTATCGCAGGGCATAAAAAAAACCTTACACGAAGTCGGCGAGTTTGATAATCGCGGCGGGTCGTGGCAATACCGTTTCAATCACACGTCTGCGGACGGCGTTTCGTATACATTTGCAGTCGAAAACGTACGGGTTTTTCGTGAAATATCAATACTACCGACGTACAGGTTCAAACGCGGAACGGCGGCGGCGGCAAAAGAGACAAATACGGGAAAACATACGAAAAAAAAAAAAAAAAAAACCAGCAAAAATATTACAGGAGTAAAGTTTTCGCGAATGGGTCTCTCGAGTTTCAATAATGTTTACGATTATTGGGGTTGTTGTTGTTGTTGTTGTCGCTGTGCTATATGCGACGGAACGGAGGAGACGCGAACAAGGAGAGAAAAAAAGAAGAAAAAAAAAAAAAAAGGACCGTCACACAAAACTATATATATATATATATATACGTTCTTGCGGAGAAAATAACCTCACCTCACTCCGGCGTGGACATTATCCGAGTAGTACAAGATAAAATAATATATATTATTGTTCAACTCGATTAACAATAAGGGCAGCACGACGATTTACACGATTACAGTCGTTCCGTACTTGAGAAGAGCGAAAAAAAAAACCTACTACTGGCCGCCGTTAAATACCAAAGTAACAACACGGTGGGACTATCTCTGAAAAAAATCAAAATCATTTCTAACGGAATGCGATTCCGATTTCGGTTAATAGTTACTAGTTGAGACGCCGGGATAATTTACGGTTTCTCTCAAAATTTCAACTTCTAAACGCTTATATATATATATAAAAAAAATAAAAAATAAAAATAATATACTTTCGGACATTTTGACTTGTGATAATTTTTCGAGCATTTTTTATAAGTCAACAGTTTCAAATAGCTATAAAGCCTAGCACGACAATTGCAAAATCGTTTTGAAAATGTCACTACATCTGTATAATTGATAACATAAGTTTCTACGATTATTTTCAACTGAATTACAATTAAAAAAATAAAAATAAAATCGAATATAACAGAGATTTGTTGTATATTGCGAAAATATTTCCGTTTATTCCCGGTTTTACGACATTGTTTAGGGAACTGCAACGGTAATTAAAAACCGACCTTTACAATGTACCAACTAGATCCAGACCACAGCAAAAAAGCTCTATTGTCTTTTTCTGATTAGAATCAAATTTCCGATGGAAATAGTAAAATAAAAAAAAATAAAAAACACACATCATAGTAAAACAAAATCCTTTGTCGAATAACGAGAATACATGTTTTCGAGGTGATTAATACGAAAACGTTGTACATTTTAACGGACCGCGACGAGAACTGATTGAAATAAATAAAAGTTTCTGTCGTAGTTTTAATTTTATTATTCCCCTACCAATGAAACATGTATTTATTTATAATATTTTAAAACTGTTTTAACAGCCGGTATTTTTCATATAATTCCCATAAAGAAATTGCAACGTTTTTACATAATAAAATCTACGCTCAAATCGTATTGTACTGGTTTATTATTATTGTTTTTTTTCAACAAATTAATATTTTACAAATGGAAAGAGTGGAAGAAAATCGAATGAAAATGGGAAATAGAGTACTATAATATTATTGTTAGTTTGTACTTTTTATCTCCTAAACCCAGCTATATAGGATTTTTCTCGAAAATCGGTGTTTGAGTGTTTTCGGACTTATGGATTCCATTACACCTTATCGGTATTTTTTTGCGGAAAATTCGGTTAGGTCGGAGGCTTGCATTTGAATTTTTTAGATTCTGAGTGTAGTGGACAATTTACGAAAGTTTAACACAAATGCGTTTTTTATTCACCGGAAAATAGTTTTTTGGTTTGTTATGAATATATTATTATGGTTGGTTCTGTTGTTTGCATATACCTCCTTTAAAAATGCCAATTGTTTGCCTCGTGGTATTGTTTATGAAATATTTTTCGTAATTCTTAATATTTAGAACAAAAATCAGTTTATTAACTAAATTATCGTATATAATTTATTACTACCTACGACAATGGCCAACCCGCGGTGTGAAATACGGCCGGATTTTTCATTATACAAATTTTTTTGTCGTGTTTTGTTTCCGAGTTGCTTTCGTCTGCGGTTCTATGGGATTCGACAAAATTCGCTATTTACGAATGATAATATTTATACAATAAAAATGCGTACATTTAAATCGGAAAAACCACGGTAATTTTGTAGTTACCTAACTTTTGACATAAATGCCACGTCGATAAATCGATTCGGGTCCGGCAACGAATAATTATGCAGCCGATTGTGATATTTTATGTTGCGACGACCGACGACCGTGGACGGGAACCCATAGCTCAACAGACGATAAAATAATCAACGGAGGCGATGTATTTATTTTGCATTTTGCATTAATTTTTATGTAAAAAAAAAAAAAAAAAAGGTGGCCAAACCGAAGACGTGGGCGCGAACGCTTTAGTTTTGTGGTTAGATTTGTTAACCTAACCTAACCAATTCTTCCGCTGACCGAAACAGCTATTTATTTCCACGGTCCCCGATTGACAGTAACACAATTGCTTCTCGGTTTGCGTTTGTGCGCGACTTGGCAACACGAAAATCGCTAAATATCTGTACTCTTAACTAAATTTTTATATTTCACCGTCGCCGACAAGCAAGACCCCGTATTAAAAAAAAAAAAAAAAAAAAAAAAAAAATACAACAACATACGAACGGGCTCGTAAGATTTTCTTAATTTTTTTTTTCTTTCTTTTTTTATAATTAAAAAAACTCACTAGGTTATAGTATTTTTTTTTAGATGTTTTTCAATAGTATTTGCGTTTGAAATCATTTTTCGATTTAATCGCTTTCCGTATTATTCGAAGGCGGAGCGCATCGCACCTGACCCCTGACTACTGTCGGCGGGCACAGTCTTTGCCGGACAAGTCGACACGGTATTACGTCCCGTCCGTGTTTCGATTTTTTTTTTTTTTTTTTTTATATATATATTTAACGTAACAAAATATGTATACCACTTCGGTGTAATCGTGCGATTAAAAGAACCCAACCAACAGACGATGGAAAACGTAAAAACGGACAATTAGTCACCGCAATATTTACTCGGTGAATACGGCGGTTTGTTATTTTGTTCCCGGTGCGGATGGAAACGGCGGCGTTTAGACACAGCGACTCGGCGGTAATGGCAAATCTCGGTGCCGAGCTCTATGAAATTATTTATTAAAAAACATTTCGCGATTTCCGTGTACCTATTATAATTTCCCGCTAGAATTATACAACGTTGGAAACTTGTAGATAAATCATTTGCAAACGAAAAACGATTTTGGTTTTCGGCCGAACACATTATTGAAATAACGAAATACATAACAATACTGTTGGAGTTTTTTGTGTTCTTTTATTTTTTTTACAAAATTTTACCGTAAACTCGAATTGACGGAAAAAAAAAGCACGCCTATAATAGTTAATTACCGCGTGCATAACACGCATTTTTTTTTATTATTTTTTTACCGCCGAGTGCGACTCGAATCGAAAATGTCAAATAGCCGAAAATAATTCAATAATCGGCAAAACATCGTCGGCTAAAAACGTCCAATAGCCACTAAACGAACTGGTAAAAAGACACTTTTCAAAAGCATTCCGAGCACGAGCACGGATATTATTTTACAGTGTGTCGGATACGTACTTGATTAAAATCGACTGAAATCGACTGAAAATGATATTGCGGAAAACGGTAAACGAGCGTTGGATTTCAAATGGGAATACGTTTGAAAACGATTTTAAAACGCAACGCCGCGTCGGTTAGGTTCGTGTTCGCGAAAGTTTACTTAAAACAAATATTCGACTGTCGTTGGAGCGTGGCCCGGGTTACGCGTAACCGCCTCCGAAATTATACCGGGTGCCGGTATTGTAGTAACGGACGGCGCAATAATACGGGGTGCGGCAGAGCCGACCGACGAGTTTTGATGGGCTATAAATAACGACACAGTGAAAATTAGAGAAAAGGTTTTTTTTTTTTTTTTTTTTTTATTTAAATCAGTATTCAATCCCATTTTTTCGCCGGCCAGCCTACGTCTCCTCTCAGAGAGACTAACCGCCCGGGAAACATTTGTCGCAAGACAGCAAGTGAAATTCTAGCTGTGCGCGCTGTAGCTCCTTCTTGCTGAAATCATACATCTCCCAAATCGTGTTCTTCAGCCATTTCCTCCAACCTATGCCGCGGATAAGTTTCCAACATCATAACATAATGAGCGGACGTGACAGTGACGGTCCTGTTCTCGTCCACAAAAGAGTAGAGGCCGATCACCCCAAATTGGGACACAACATACCACGCTGTCACTTTAGGAGAGTGGAGTGGTCTTTCGTGAAGCTGCCGTGGGTTATTTGTAGTCCAATATCGAAAATTTTGTTTATTTACAATTCCAGAAAGATGAAAATGGGCCTCATCGCTACAGAAAAAAGTTAATATCGGAGAAATGTCCAGAAGAATTTGCTGACAGAGATTTTTACGGTTGCCGTAGTCAGTAGCATTTAACTCTTGGATAAACATTAATTTATAGGGATGGAATGATAAATGTTCGTGAAGAATTCTCCTCGAAGAACGGTCTGAGATTCCCAAAGCTACAGCGTGTTTCCGGGCTGAGCGATTTGGTGACTGCTCAATTGATTCTCTAACCAACTGCACATTTTCGGGGGTTCTTACCGTTCTGGGTGGTGCTCCGTGTCCAAGTCTACGTAGGGTACTTGGAGTTTCTTCCAAGTGCCGTATCCAAAATTTTGAAAATTACATGATGGCGGCCGTCAGCATTGATACACTGTTGTAGACGATCTCTGAAGCTCCCATATGATTTTCGGCACATTTCCACTGGTATGGCCTCAACTTGCATGGTGATTTTCTGTTTAATTTCTTCTATGGTATGTGGGCGATGTCTGAAAAGATCATATCCTCAAGGTAGCCCCAGAGGAAAAAAATCACACATGCTTAAATCTGGGGACCGTGCTGGGCGGCCTACATCTCCTCTCAGAGAGACTAACCGCCCGGGGAACATTTGTCGCAAGACAGTAAGTGAAATTCTAGCTGTGTGCGCTGCAGCTCCTTCTTGCTGAAATCATACATCTCCCAAATCGTGTTCTTCAGCCATGTCCACCAACCTATGCCGCGGATAAGTTTCCAACATCACAACATAACGAGCGGACGTGACAGTGACGGTCCTGTTCTCGTCCACAAAAAAGTAGGGGCCGATCACCCCAAATTGGGACACAGCACACCACGCTGTCACTTTAGGGTACTTGCTAGTTTCTTTCAAATGCCGTGTCCACAATTCGATAGTGCTGGCAGAACGAACAGATTCAGCACGCGGAATGCCGGAGTGTATACGAAAAGCCCTTTGTGTAGCGATGATTATTTTCGTAATACGCACGCACTGTGTCCAGACCACGATTACGAACTAAAACGGTATTACCGTACAATCCGGAATCGACCACTTATCAAAGCCTGCTCTTATCTTATCACGGGCTAATGACCACATTAAACTCGCCGGTCGGCTCTGCCGCACCCTGTACAATATCATAGGTCTCGTCTATATATATATATATATATAAATTTATAACAATCATTCGAACATGTATAATATTTTGCATAATTCAACGGGGCCCTACCTATTGCACTGTTACAACTGCTGCAACGGTACAAACACGAACCCGCGGATCAATTATGCATTTGTCTACGCGCGATATTATTACCGTGTAACCCGCGGGGGCTCGTACGCCGGCCGCGGGGCGAATCGGCGGGCATAATAAACGCGACCGGCCGGTTTAATAATTTAACCGGCGCGCTCGCCTACGAACACCCCTTACGACAATAACAATAATAGTAATAACAATAATAATAGTAATAATATTATTATTATTATTATTATCATCAACGGACTTGCGTAATTAACATCAAACCTAATAAATATTTTACGGGCATCTATTGACGGATCGGTTCCGGGCGCCCGATTCGATTTTATTTGGACGGTCTGTCGCCCGGAGATGAACAACTTGCTCGAGGGGACGTCCGGTTCGCCGTTACGAGCTGGGGGAAACCGCGAGTACGGCCGTGTCGAACGAATAAAACACACAAGAAATGCCCGAGTTTTACGACATTGCCGGGAAAATAATAATAAACGCGATTGGATAGGTAGTGGAGCCCGGGATATCCTGTCGGAAAACACACGTCTCCGCGGACTCGGAAAGGTTACACTTACAATTGCGTATGACGTCCTGTATCGTTGAGCACAACGGAGGAAAAGATTGTTTTGGAGATCGTTGGTCCGGTAAACGACGGGAAAACCACCGATCGGAGAATAATTGAAAAAAAAAAAACCATAGAATTGGAGTTCCAATTCTTCCTGAAACCAAAGATATTATATACAACCCGGAATAGAAGATTACAGTGGCTCCGGTTACGCCGTGTGTAGTCGGAACTCACTGTTCCGCATGGTAATGGAAAAGAATCCAAAGGGGAAAATACCTCTTGGACGATCACGTTTGAGACGGGAAAACGTGGTAGAGAGAAAGAGAGAGAAAGAGACGTATAATCTCTAAATGGATGTCCAGACCGAGAAAGTTATAGGATTGGTCCCAAGCAGAGGGACAAGATTGGTCGTATGATATTTAAAATGGGCTATATCGGAGTGTGGGACCGTATTTTATCGTATTATAAGTTTGAGGGCTTTTATTGTCATTATTACATTTTCGCAATCTAAAATAACGTTTGAATTTCATTATACCTTTATCTATTGTTAAAAATGACGCACATAATATCATTTTGCAGATTTTATAACGCTATATTTAATAAAATCTTAATGTGCTCACAGGAAATTCTTTGAAAATTGTCAAACATTATTCTAAAATTTTTTGATATTTACTATATTATAATAATTTTATGAGTTTTTGTACGTTCGTTTAATTTCCGTTTCATATATTACAGAGCAGACATCAAAAATGATTTATAGGTATAAATTATATTATATTATACACCACCACGCGTGTACGTTTACATCGGCCGATAACCGAGTAACCCGGACGTTATGGAATTTTTAACCTATTGTGTTAGACACATTCCTTAGCAGAATTACATAATATAAGTCGTGTTTTCGTAATTGTAAACTGGTTACGTCGTCCGCTGTCGAATTTGAGCTGAACATCGGTATATTTTATTTCATTACCAAAATCAATAAAAACTTATACGCGATCATCACAGAACAACAGGTCCCGCCGAGTTCTAAACACGAATGTTCACCTGATACGTACCGCCCACCCAACATAGTTGGGTAACGTGTTGGCCGTACCCGTAATCGGGCCCATGCCCACCCACCAACCCATTTTTAACAAAATGGGCTGTTGCTCCAACTCCATACGTGGGTTTGATTGATGTCTAGGATTAGGTAATCCTAATCCTCTAATCACCTCATGTCGAGGATAATTTGATTGTAAATTATGTTTTTTTTTTTTTTTTTTTTTAAATAATTATTTTGGATATTTTATGGACATTTTGCTATGTAAGTAACAATTTAGAACAATAACTGTTTAGAACTGTTAACGACTGTTTTTGTATTTTAAGTGTCTCTTTATAGCATACTTTTAACTAACTAAATGCATATTTTATCATTTTTTTTAATTGCATTTATCCTAACCACAAATTTTATGTTACTCGGAAAACCAAACAAATACGGTTCTTTACCACAAGACTTACACGGTAATTGGTGTACAAATGGTCTGGACCAGTGGCGTGGTGGACGACGTTTTATTTTTTTATAATTCGCTCAGGGTTTGTAATCACCACGCAACTGGTCCGGACAGAAATTATTATCTGTCGATATAAAAAAATTGTGTATCGCGATTCATATCGGGAGAAATGGTTTTTTTTTTTTTTTTTAATTCGCTTCATCAAACAATTTTTTTTTTTTTTATCATGATCCCGCAATTGTCCGAACAAAGATTTAGAGTAAAGTTGATTTTGATTTTTTTTTTTTTAGCCATTATATAGAATCGTTTGATGATCTTTTCTAGAATATTTTCAAAATTATACTCTTATTCCGTACACCACAATCAACTTTCGATTTTTCAAATTTGCAACCCCCGGCCGTTTTCAAACCAATTCCAAAACTGAATATTTTGCTACATACAATTTCCATATGCTCATGTTAGATTTACCGTTAATGAGTAATGACAGTTTAAAATCTAGACCAGTATAGTAGCGAAGGGCAGTCATCTAAAAGTAGATGTTGAATATATTATATTTCCCTGCTCATATGGTGTAGGGGTAATCATTCTAAAAATCTTCGAATAAAGTTTAAATTCAATTCCGAAATAATTGGAAAACAAACAAGTTGTTAAATTTTGTTAAAAATTCACCGAGAAAATTGCTGGATCAAAACAAATAAATAAATGTATAATTCGACTCGTCGATTTACTAAAAAATATTATTAGTTCATTATTGGTAAACGTCTTTTTTCGACAATACGTTTTAATTGCGTATCGGACAATTGTACCGGAATACTTTTGTATAGAATATTATAAATTAACTAACAACAGTATAAACATTTAATTTTAAATTCGGCAACTCTTCATTTAGTTTACATGGTCAATGGCGAATAATAATTTTTTTTTTTCTTTAAAGTGGTGTATTATATTCAGATACCTATCGATAGTATTGCATAATCAGTTCGTGTTTTGTGTATGATAATGTTAATAGTTCGTAAAAAAAAAAAAAATGACTGAAAAATATTATTGTCCGCCAAACGAAACTTTCAATAAAATTTAATAAAACGTCGATTCGATTATCGATCAAACAATATTTACGATAATACTGTGAAATCAGAAAATGTGGTTATCAACTATTTTCAATAGTAAACCCTGAACTAGAAGAAAAAAATTGTTTTTTTTTTTTTTTTTTTTTTTTTAACCCTTATAAGTACCTAATAAAATATTTTAAAAATTTGATAAGAGTGTTAATGAAAGTATTTTGCGTTAAAAAAAAAAAAGTTGCTCTACATATGTGCAGTACTGATGGTAGGTGTGTAATAATAATTATCGTACAGAATTTTTCATACCGAATACACACAAAGAAGACCTTTTGAGTTTGAATATAATCTCAGTTTTTATGATTTCGCCGTGTGTCAAAAAAAAATAAAAAAAATAAACCGTATACTTACGCGCCCTTATACGATACGTACTTATAATATACAGTGCAGCACGAACCCTTCAAAGGGGAACGGTTATAAATATTTTCATAAAAATATGCTCTTTGTGCAGATTGCACTTTTGTTCATATTTTATTACTATATAGAATAACAGAAACCGTGTGAATATTTTCTCCGTAAAATTGTAGAGAAAAAAAAAAATGATAATAATAATTTACTATTCTTTGTTTAGATTTGTTGACAACGATCGACGATTGGTGTTTACAACGACGTGAAACTTATCGATTTCGAGTATGAAACTTAAATTAAATAATTGATTTTTCAAATAGCTAACTTTGGAGGGGCATTAAGATAAAATCGGAAATTCACTAATTTTGTGGATTTCGCTCATAATAAATCTGTCTGTAGAACGCGAGAAAATTAAAAAAACAAAAAATCTCGATTCCGATCGAACAATTTAAAAGGTAGTCTGGTAATCAAATTCAAAAATGCAGATTTTGTGATGTTTCAAAACCAATTATTATTATTATCAGTAGTATTTTCGATTCTAAGCGTAGCGATTAATATTTTACTGTAATGCGTGTATTTTATTTAATGTTTTCTATCTGTGAACAACACTTCGAACAAAAATTTTGCTCCAGACTTGAATTTCAAAGGTCGTTTCTGGTATTGTCTAGTTGGTGCTTTGAAGAGGTGATTTTCTTATTTTCCTTGTAGTTTTCGGAATAATACAAGGCGAAAAATCATCGGAAAACGATGAATATTATTAACGCAATAACGGTTTCTATTATTTTCGATTTTTTTTTTTTATTTTTTTTTTTTATTATAAACACGAAATCCAAATGAAATAACGATAAGATCGAAAATTGATTCATACGACAGAATATTCAAACTGTTTTGAATTATAAAAGTGTTATTCAATAAGCCATATGAAAATAAGCGCGGATTGGGGAGGATTTAGCTCCTGATAATCTCAAATATTTGGATAGAACGACGGGAATCGAAGACCCGGATGACCGTGGCCGTCTGTTTTTCTTTTAATTTTCCCATCTTTAAACTGCCGTGTGTACTACACGCGGTAGATCAGCAGTTCCCAACTATTTTCTATATACGAAACCCTAAGATATTTTCTAAAATATCTAGCGATTTCTTTATATTTTAAATAATTTCGCGGCAATCCCCGGAACCTTTGCACTGGACAATTTGAGTACCGTAGTTTGATGGATCCCGCGAGCGGGTGCCACGACGGTAGTCCGTCTGTAAGTGCTTGTCGCTAGTTACGGGGGCAACCGAGGTCCAGGAGAAACGGGAGCGACGATATCGGTCCGGACGGACATTCCCGCCGGATCGATCGCCGACTGGGCAACTCCCGGGTCGTCGAACGAACCACGGGCACCCAGATAGCATACGCTACCCCGCGCACCGGAAAATGACCGCCGGTTAGGCCCCATCCTATCTCACCAGCATCGCGTTTTTGTTTACGGACAACCTTCGGCGTTATATCTCCACCGAAGACATGTCCCCGGGTCAAGCGAGACACATTAAACCGCACAGTAGCACCAGTTACAGCCACCACGTAACCAAACCGGCGGGCAATCACGCAGAGCATTATTAGGGGGCACCTTGCGGTGGGCTATCCTCCAACTCCCGTGGTACTTTTGTTAGTGTAAATCCTCGGAGTACCGGAAAAAGTAATGGACAAGAAATCTTCCCCATAGGCGCGGGACCCGCACAGCTACGGCGGGAACCTGTGCAATCAGACGTCATTGGGACGTTCATTCTGGAATATGGATATCCAGGCCTGAGCTTTACGGGTGGGCAGTATCCCATAGGACTACCCACATCCCGCCCCTTTGCATTGGACAGTTGTTGCCCTGCGTTATATTTTACACGTCGTGTGGTATCGGAACGGGCCAAAACCGAGCGTTCTTGTCCCACGTCTGCGGCGGAGTCGTAGAGAAATGAAAAATCAGAGGATGTTTGTGTTGCGTTCGATTCCCCGTCGGCATCGGATAGCGGGTACGAGTGACCTATCTCAAAATCGTTGGTAAAACAACACCGTAGTGCATTATTTGAACAGCGGCGTTTTAAAATAAATTATTCACGACACGATATTATATACTATGCTGTCTCCTTTCCAAAACAAACAAAAAAAAAAAAAAAAAAACCCCGTACGTATAACACGTTCACGCCCACGTCGCCGTCTTCCGCACGATCCTGTCTACTAAAAAACCGTTTAACGGACCCGCGTCGTTATTATTATTACTTTTTTTTTTTTTTTTTTTTGCACGCTAGAAAATTCTACTTCACTTCATCTCATCGACTTACACGTGTATACTTACATATATATATACAAGTATATGCCGATGATCGATATTGTCGTGTTATTTCCTGGTGTAATGAGAAAAAAAAAAAAAAAATGTATTACTCGCAAGGATCTGGGCGGCGTAATAAAATTACCGTATATGCGTATCTAATCCGACCCGAACGAATTTGATCATCGGGCAGGGTCTGCGACGGTTTCGATAGCACGCAATGCCCAAGGAAATTGATGACGGAATCGGAGGGACTATTATAAAACGGACACTTACCGTAATGAAAGGCGTCAACGTGGAGCAAACGCGTTTGGTTGAACGGAATTAAAAAATACCAAATGGGAATTATCGATATCGGGGAATAATGTATTACAGACAGATAGGGACCGGTAGGGAGTTGGGACGGTAGCCAACACGCTTAAAGTGCTGTTCGGCTAGAGAAGAATAACAAGAGAACGACATTGCCGTGGTAGTCAATTTAAAATTTCGCAATTTTATTTCGGGTGATGGGGCAGGGATGCGTTGGAATTATTTTCTCCGTCGCAATAGTTTTCGTCGAATTTATAAACGGTTTTCCGCGAGACAGACTCGACAGCACCTCTCGTGCCCCCGAAACAATACGAGTTTTCAAGATATACGGATAATATATAAAATAGAATGAACTGAAGACATTTGTCTGCCCGTAGAAACATATGCAATCCATTTACACGTATTATTTGGTATTATAAAAAAAATGTATTTAAATGCCCAGCGACCTGTTTTAGATAAAATAACTGTATTTGCTTACAGCCCGACTTCGCCCGTTTGCAATTTTGTTACGTGAAATATTTCAAATTGAACAGAGCAACGATAGTTTCCTTAGCAAGCGTATCAATGATCTTATGTTTTCCCAAAAAGGAGAAATTTCAAAAAATACCATCCGAATTAATGGACTTTTCCGGTGGATTTACATACAAATCTAGTCCTAACAATTACGAACACGCACGCACAGAAAAAATCGGCTAAATCAGTCGAGCAACAGCTCAAGTGATGATCTAACCTACACGTGGCAATTGATTTATATATATAGATTATTTTAATATTTTATATGTTTTGTTGTTACTATTTCAAAATAAGGCTACGAAATATATAAATATGAAAATATCATAAAATAAATACACGTGAAAAAAAACCAGTGAATATTTTCAAATGAAATGGAACACTCTGGACCAGGAACAGTGCTAGTTAATACTGCTTATACGTATAAATATTATTTTATAATCACTTTTATGCACAGCTAATTTTATAATTATTTATATGAGATAACACTAAACAAAAAAATGTCTCTAGATAATAGAATACGAGATAACCTCGTTTTTATTTAGATATAAAAAAAACCCAGATAATCGTATAGTTTTTAATGGCTTTCAATAAAATGTAAAACCCGGGAAATGGTAAAATGAAATCGATTTTTTTCCTATGCATTCAACCAATTCGATTGGGAATGACGATATTTCGATGTACGTGCGACGAGAAATCGCGAGAAACCATTAAACCGCAATGCGCTTCACGAGCGCGAAGTCGAAATCGTCCGAATTGTCCGCTGTTAATCGGAAAACGGTTATCGTTTTAAGATATTAAACCGATTTTTTTGTTGCCGTTGTTGTTGATTTTTTACAGTTTCGCCCGAACACCACCGCGTGTAGGTTGAAATTGTCCGGGCAACGCGCGGGAAGTAAACGTTGTCTATCGTGCGATTTCGCCGGCCCCGGGTTTCGTGTTCCCGCGCTGATTATTATTCGTCCGTCAAAAGTTTTATTAAAACGGCGGCGGAGTCTACGGGCGGCACGCGGCGGCCCGGTTAATATCATTTTTATTGCATCCCACACACCCCCGGCGCGACGACCGCCGGCGGTGATGGCGTGCGATCCGCCGCGACGGTTGTTATAATACAATAATAATATTATTATTATTATTATTATTATTACATTATATATATATGTACACGGTGGTGGGTGGAAGAGTTAAAAAAAAAAAAAAAAAAAAAACCTAGAACGGTATTATTATCGTAAAATAAAAATACAGCGAATATGGTTACGCGCGCGGCGGATGGGATGGGATGGGAGGGTCACACGCGATGTCGGCGGCAGTGATTTTTTTCCCCGCCGTCGTATTACAATATTATGTTGGGTTTTTTTTTTTTATTATTGTTATAGTTTTTTTTTATTTTGTCATAATATTGTTTTCCGCCGGTGATGTTTGTACAGTGTACACACGAACAATACCTACGGCGCAAAAAAAAAAAAAAAAAAAAAAAACATATCGACTCGAACGCGCCTAACCCAAACGTACGTTACGCGCGGACCGCCGACGGATTAACAATAAGGATAAACAATAACACAACAAATATCGTTCGATCGCCGCCGTTTTTATCGTAGGTTATGTTAAAAAAAAAAATTAAAAAAAAAAAAAAATTACAAACACCCGGGAACGTTTTGAGCAAAACGTATAGTGGCCGAGTACGGCCGTCGGACGATTACGGCGAAACCGACGAAAGCTTTAGAAACGTGCCGGAAAACGGAGAAAATAAAATCGACGGGAATGGAAGACGCGTTGGATTTAGTCGAGAGAACTTGGCATTGGCCAAGTCATTTCGGGGCCAAGACGATGGCATATGGAAATATAGGTCATTATACGACCAGACACAGCCAGGCAACTCCATAGAATCATATGTTCGAACAGTAGGGATATTTATGGTTGTCCAAGAACGCATTATAGAAAATTTCGAATAATCAAAGACGCAAGTGTCGATTCGTATTCAATCATCTCAATGATTATAGCGCGTAAATCGTGGGCATTTATTGTAGACAAATGTACGGATTGAAAAAAAAAAAAAAAATATGAAAAAATACCGCTATTGTATTATTATTATTACACCTATAAATGTAATTACACGTATAGTCCGGTTCGTATAAAATACGTAATTTAAATAAAAAATATATACGACGTCCGTGTAATATAATATATATACCGAGAGCGCGTGGATACTTTGGGGTTTTATGATTATTTTTTCATCTCTCTCTCTCTATATATATATATATAATTATTAAGTTATCAATGATTAAAAAGCAAGAGAAATTCAAGTTAAATTAAAACACGCGTTTTCACGATAAAAATAAAAACGAAAAATGAAAAATAAAAAAAAATCAAAGGCACAATAAAATAATCTTCTTTAAAAATCTATAATAAGTCCGTTTGCCGTAAACACAACGGGGGAGAGTGAATATTCCTTTGTTCCTATATTACGCACGGGACAGACAGAGGGAACAATCGAGAAGGCTTTTTTAGATGCTCATCAAAAAGAATACGAAATCGTATTTCGAAATCCAAAACAACCGATAAACGTTTTATAATTTTAAGGCAATTTTAAAAGTCTAGTGGGATTTTACCATCAAACCTAGGTATAAAAATGTGTTTTCCAATTAATAAGCTCAACGTAAGAGATACTGAATTCTGATTGAAAAAAAAAAAAAATGTATTTTTTAAATTCGTTTTATAACGTTACGCAATATTTTATGTTGTATAATTGACAGTTCATTATAAACAGTAGTTCTTTATAATACAAATTCAATGCTATTCGTTATTTATTATACACTGCTTGTTTTTTTTTTTATAAATATTTATTTTCATGTTGGAGGGGTGGATGTAAAAATGATTATCAACTAGGGCGCCAAATCTCTAAAAAAAAAGTCTGTGCATGTGGTGGGGGGGGATCCATCTCACATATTTCCCCCCTCCCCCCTCCGTAAGACATGCCAGTGCGTCGAGCAGCATATTTTAACGCTCTTAGAGTCTTGTTTTTAGAATTCAGTATTTTTTTTTTTTTTTTTTTATTTACCGAGCAAGTATACGTGTTTTACAATAACAAACAGTCGCGAAAACCTAACTACCAATATATAATATATATATATAGGTACGAACCATTATCATATAAATATAAAATATTGCTGGCATAAAAATATCACTACTAAGACTCGTATAAATTGTTCAATGTTTATTATTTATCTGGCCCGACAAAATTTATGATTATCACTTAAATCGAGAGAAAAAAAAAATAGCGAATAAGTAAAAAAGATATATATATATATATATATATATATATATATATATATATATATATATATATATATATATATTTGTTTTAACCTGTGTGTATAAGAACTACTATATTTACAAGACTAGAATCAAATTGTTGACAATATTTAAGAGGCCAGAACAATTTTATTAGGATTAATAATAAAAAAAAAAAATGAAAACATTGAATATTTCAATTAGCCCAACGAACGCCCGGAATATTTTGAAAATAATTTGTCACTGTATTACCAGAAATATTCTCATTTTCCGATATTTGTTTACCCGATTTTCTCTGTTTTTAAGATAAGTACAAAATTCAATAAAATTACTTCTCCAGTGAACCAACAAGACAAAATTTGCTATTAGTAACCATTCCTGAAGTTGTTGATCAGAGCAAGTTTTCTGGTCAAAAACTGGTATACGGACTAAAGAAAGAGATTGAATCTAATACATTCCTCGTTACGATCAGAATCTAAAAAATTACCATGTTACACCCAAATTGGTAAGTTTTGAGCAATATGAACGACTATATTGATGAATCTCGATAACTAATTGTCGACAACTATTACGAGACTAAAATAATTGTATTTGTATTAATTTAATGAAAAAAAAAAAAAAAAAACTAACAAATATCGAATATTTCTAATGGATATAAATATATATCTATAAATGAATTTTGCTGAATAAAATCGATTTTGACAATGTCTAACGGCGTCGCGTGAATATTCCTGTTTTTCTTCGGTTTTTCACCACGTTGTTGACAAACGTATACTAAGAATACTAACAGAATAATTTCAACCCATTGGTAAATACTACAGGAAAGCTTCCACGGTTGATTTGGGTTGGTGAAAGTCTGGTGAGGATAACTCGTTCATTGGCTCCGCGTAAATTGTTCAAAAAAAAAAAAAAAAAACGTTTTTAAAAACCAATAACAATAATTATAAAACTTTGAAATAATTGTACACTTACGGCCGTTATAAACAATATAACAATAAGCGGGCTCGCAAATAGTTTGAGAACAAACGGAACGCAAAGATTCCGCGGACCTATATATGTTTTACGGACAATTCGTAAATTTTCGAGTTGAATCGAAAATTTGCCCGGCTATGCGTTTGCGATTTAAAAAATAAATTTACGCGTATAATCCGTGCCCCGAACACGATAATAAACGGTCGATATCATTTAACGGTATCGTTTTCGAACCGTGAAATATTCGTACGATGTCGGAAATATATTATATAACACACTTGTTACATCGAACCGACGTTTAAGTAGAAAATAAACGACTTTTACCGTTTATATTTTGCCGGTTCGATCGTTTTAATGGCCCGACTATCGGTTCGGCAAATATTCAAAACATTTCCATACAATATTACTCTGTTTGAACCCGTACGTAACACGATATATTTCACAGTTTTCAGACACGATTTGTCCGTAACATATAAATCGTGACGGTTTGTGTGTCCATCGTATCGTACAGTTAAGACCGTACCATTGTCAGTTATAAAACCCGATTTAGAATTGATTATGTCTACGGTCCGAGCACACGTCTCTCGTTAAACGATCATTTATCGTTTTATAATTTTCAATCGATTAAAACGTTAAAAATCATTTTTTTTTTTTTAAATTTTTATCGCCAATAATCACGTACCGTTTAAATAATGGTTTTCTGTGTAGTTTGCATTAATTGACTGAATTAAACAAATATCGAAATTGTCTAAAAATCAACGGTTTCATTTATGCCAGTATGTATAATATACTTTAAATAAACGTTGGTAGGGGTTCGCCTCGTCGAAATAAATAAATCTGGGAGCCGTGGGTTAAAAAAGGATGCGCACCATTGATGTTGATAAGAGTTAAAAAAAAAATTGTTTTTCCTGCATTTTTTTTTTAAATTTCTTTTTATAGGAACGTCGTATATGAATCGAGAATCCAAAAGCCGTGTGTCTACGGTCCGAAGTTACTCCTCGTGCGAACCGTAACAGAACGAGGACTTTATGGGGGGTTTTTTTTTTATCGATCGTTTTTTTTTCAGTAAAACCCCATCTCCGTGTTCGAATAACTCAAACTAGTAAATAGACGTTTATGGAATTTTTTTTTTTTTTCTAAAACGTATGAAAAAATTCGTGTCCCGTCTGTTTTGTATTTTTTTTTTTTTTTTTTGCATTAAAGAAATGCGAAACCCAGTAAGTTTCCAATGTTGCTCTTTGACCCGGACTCTTACGGACACACAGATTGATAAGCGCGGGTATAAGGAGATTTTTTTTTCTCGATAATTTTCTCAAAAAAAAAAAAATAATAATATGTAACGCGCGGGAAATACAATTTAAATAAAAAATTCTACTCATATTAAACCAACGACGGTGGATTTATCAATGCCGACGATTATTTATAATCTGTGGCAAAACACGGGCAAATACCGAATAATAATAATAATAATAATAATCCCGAATTATTTCCGTTTTACTATAACACACGACGCCGTTTAGACGACGTGTACGTGATGCAGCCCGTTTTATCGTTGTTGGAATTTTTATTTTTTTTTTTTCCCGTTTTCAACTATTTCGGTCACGAATATTACGAACGGCGTGCAAGGGTATGCAATAACATGTGCTCGGGCTGTGTGCAAGTGTAATATAAGAAATTAAACGGGCGACCCCGAAAAATGCCTTTTCGTTATTGGGCCGGCTAATGTTGCGTTCTCGTGTCGCCGTAAATTTAAAACGGACATTAATTATTTTTAATGAACCTGCGAATGACAAAAAAAAAAAAAAAAAAAAACCAAACCAAACGCATATTACGATAAAAAAATAATAATTATTATTTTGAAATACGCGTATGATACACGCGTACGAGTTCCTATATATATTTATTTAGTTTTTTTTTTTTTTTTTTATTTTAATATTTAATATAGTAATAAATTTCGAGTGCACGGTTAAAAATCATAATTAGTGTGTTCGTATTCGGGTTGCGGGAGCGAGCGGCGTCGAAATCGCGATCGCGGATTTATACGGGTCGCGCGATTAATAGAATTGATACAATGGTTAAATATTGTGCGAAACAGACAAAAAAAAAAAAAACGCAAGGGCGAGACGAGGGAGTGAAAAAAAAAAAAAAAAAAAAAAACACATCCGCGACAATATTTTTCCGCGGGGGGGGGGCCGAGAGGACACTCTGCCAAATCGGCCCATTTAAACTCTCTTGGTTTGCGTATAAATTACCGTCACGGGGAAATTTCTGCAGCTCATTTGCCGCGGATTGTTTACTGGTAATATTGTCCCGTATTCCGGTGTGCGCGGCGTGATTATCGGCAACGGGGGAGAGAACAAAAAAAAAAAAAAAATATATATATATATACAATACAAATCAGAATAATAATAATAATAAAAAAATAATAACCCCTATTTACGTGCACACGGTACGACAACGTGGCGGTTAGGTCTCGTTGCGCGATAGTTTAATAACGAATGCTCGGAAAATATCTGACGGCAACACCGGGAATAATGAAAAAAAAAAAAAACAAACCGAGATGCAAGAAGTAATAAAAAAAAATTGCGAATATACGAGTATACCGAATAATTAAATCCGCGAAAGACGCGTTTTTATAACAACACGGAAATGTACAAAAAAAAAAAAAAAAATAATAATAATAAAAAATTCCAAATTCAATCGTAAGCCGACGCGCAAAGGCAATTGAAAATGAAAATTCTGACTCCGACGTGTTTTGCGCGCCGCGGTGGTTATTTTTCTCCGAAACCAGTACTAACTGTCGCTGTTTACGTATTATCATTATTAATTTGTTTTTTTATTTTTTTAATTTTCCGGAAATAACTTATAGAGTAACAGGGCGAAAAGCCCGCGACTTTTTTTTTTTTTTATTATTATTATACGGTTGGATAAAGCGCAGATTTCCGGACGGGGAATTAAAAACCGCGTCTCGGTAAAAGTAAAAAAAAAAAAAAAAATGCGTAGGTGTTGCGCGGCGAAAGATTGCTGCGGACAAACGGGCGAAAACACGAAGAACGAGAAGGATAAAAATAAAATATACTTATAATAATAATGCCGGCGGCGGGGCGCAAACGATCCGAGATCCGAGTGTCCGACAGTCTCGGGGACGACGACAATGGGTTTGACGGACGGGATGACCGCGTGTGCGCCCGTCCCCCCGCCGTTACGAAACCGTTACGAGGAATCCGACGGGAATCCGATGGGAATCCGATGGGAATGCCGGTCAAAAGAGCCTCTTTATGTAATACTGTATTGTATTACGTATTATACGGATCGGCGGCGTCGCGCGGATTCCCGGCGTTACGCGATTAGCGGGCGGTGGCTCGGGACGACACTTAATCGAATTCAATTCGCGTCGCAACGGAGCGGCAGTTCTCTCTCGCTCTCCCTATACATATATATATATATATATATATAAGAATAATAATAAAGGTATTAAGGTAAAAACCGATTAGATTATGGCGAATTGCCAATTAGAAGCTCTTTGGCCGGGGCCCGGACGCGTCCGCCGGCCCGGTCGACACGACCCCGCGGCGGCGGCGGCGGCATTTAGGTGATTAGACTATATTATTGCGAGACGACTGTCGTCCCCCGACGGGTCCCTTTTTATTCCCGCCCCGGCGTCCGGTAAAACGTTAAGCGCGAAACGAAATTCTGGTCTTTTCCTCTTTTCCTTTTTTTTTTTTTTTACCTTTGCCACCAATTTATACGCCCCGCGATTGTGCGATTCCAACGAGATAAACCATATCGGTATTTCGACGTTTATATCGCGCACACCACATGCGGCCGCCGTCCGAACGGACGAGGGAAAAATAATAATAATAAAAAAAAAACTCTTTACTCGAGTAATTGCCAATTCATAAAACTACCGTTCGCCCTCGTCTACCGTAGTTTTACTGGTTTTCGATATTTTGACATATGGACGACAATAATTTATTTAAAAAAAAAAAAAAAACCCCCTTTCCTTTTCGAACAGTTTTCGGATACCCGTAAAAAAAACCAAACCGATAAACACGTATAAAATAGTTTTATAAAATTAAATTAAGGCATTTGCCGCGTTTACGAAAACAATAATCGATGTTTCCAATACGCACAGCCAGGCACGTATACAGACATATATTTCAGAAGGGGTTAAACGTTGTTATAAACTTTCGTGCTTCGTATTTACAATTTGTACGCCAAACGGCAGCTCGCAAGAGTCAAAGACCAGAGTTAAATTCTGTGTTCGTTTAGTGCAGTGGTGAACGGCACCGTGCAAATTGCATAGCACGGGAATAGGGGTGTATAAGTTATGAGCATGCGGTGTACGGGGCGGTTACGGCGGTAAAAAATGGCCCGACCGACTGGGGATAGAAAATGGAATCCGGTAGTGGGTAGGTGGACACGAGAGAATCACCAACTGGATAGTCCGTCCAGAAGATCCGGAAAAATTGGTCGGCTTCGAGGTGCAACGTGGATAGTGTTAGAGGCATGGCCGGCTCGATGGGCAGTCGGGCAGGACACGTGTCCCGGGGGCCTCGCGGCTCTCACTTTGTACAGTGTCGATATTACAATTATTTCAACTGCGATATTACACACCGGCGGCGGATTTCTAATGTAAATAATTTCTATACAGTTATAAAGAAATCGGAAACGGACCCGGGGCGAGGCTTCTGTTTCACGGATCACAATGCACGTTTTACACCCGACCGTTATTTTATACGGATTTCAAAAGACGTAATTATGTTTGAAGGAAGTATCCCCCTATTCGTCGAAACCGAACCGTCCTATTAATTTAAATGTTATTTATAACACTAGCACAAATTAAATTTTGTTACCTACATTTTTATGATGATAAAAAAAAAATACATCGAAATAATTGACAAAAAAAAAAAAAAAAACAACCGGTGTTACTCAACCGGTATATTTACTATTTATTATGTACGCGTGTATAAGAGTTTTCCCGGGGCCTCGTAAATCATAACACCGGCCTTGGCGTTAGGATGGATCTTCTTGGACAGGTGAAAAGTCGAAACGGGCGATTGGGATATTGTGCACGAAAGCGGTCTAAACTAAACATCTATTCTGAACACGTCCGAGGCGAAGTTGGTCGTATGTACAAGTGTTGCCGTAAATAGGTGACTTATTGTTGTTTGTGGCAGACGGCCAAACAATGTTCCATAATATAATGACGAAAGCCAAACGGGTAATCGCAAAAAAAAATAAAAAAAACTAGAAATTTTAACGCCTATAATAACAACGGGCAATAATTACTTATCTAGGTAACATTTTTTTTTTTTTTTTTAATATCTTTTTTCACATCTGAACTCTTATAGAAAACTATTATTTCAACTGATATAAATTACGTGTTCGTTACGCGCATCTGTACCCCGACGATTTCGGGGAGGGGGGGCAATTATAATGTTTTTTTCTGGATAAATTATGCTTATCCGTGTCCCGGCATTGATAATATATATTATTAATATTCCACAATGACAGTAGCCATCAATCCGCGTGTTCAGCCGATCTATTAAAAAACATATTTATGCATTTTCCTGAAATTACGGCGGTGCGGGCGAGGGCAATACGGGGCCGCGTGTACGACGCAAAGTAGACGGATACGAGAGGAAATTCAATTATACACGCGGCGGGCAGAACGCGCGCAGTTGTGTAAGTGTAATTATTCGCCACGGAGTTTCGGCGGGGGAAGAGAGAGAGAGAGAGAGAGAGAGAGAGAGACTGTTAATTATTACTCTTGGAAAATAACAACAAATATTAATTTAACTAATGAAACTCGGCGAAAGCCCAAAGTCGCGTGTGCCTGCCACAAGTCGAGCGCGTACGTACGAGTAGTCAAACGGTTTGAAACGTATTTTAACCGGCCGGCGGTACGCGTAAATACCACCACTACAAACAATAAATAAATCGGGCGTACCCGGGGGGGGAGGCCCCAGATTAAGACCTACGCCAGGGTCCGTGATCGGGGCCCGGGAACGCAGGCCGCGATCCGTTTTGGTCCCCTCCGATATTTTACCGGTCCTCTGTAAACAAACGCGTTTTTGTTAACACATTGACGGACGTTTACCATTTATTGAAATCTCCTAAAACCGCCTTATAAGAACGCACTTTTCAATTACTGCTAGAGCAGTAATATTTTTTTAAATATACGCCCAAATTATAAAACGATTTCGTAAACTAAAACAAAGATAACTATATTTTTATACTTATTACTGCTATAGCAGTTGTGTCCGCCAATGGGTTAATATTAGATTTACCGTTTTTTCTAAGTATATTCTACATTTTTTTTCATCGATTCGCCGTCAATCAATAAACCCATTTTGCTCAACTTAAATGCTAAACGATAAAAAATACCTTTTTTTTTTTTTTTTTTTTTTTTTTTTTAATTGTCGGTCGTATAATGACCGTGCATTTAAACGAGTAGAACAATACGAAGGAAATACGATTACAATGCGATTCATTTTTTATACTATACGACAAAATAATTATATTAGTCATTTGCACTTTTCTTTAAAATTATAATTGTTTAACATCTACTCGGCTTCAAACGCTATAAACACGGCTAATGCATTCGGCCTTTCGAATATAATACGACAACACCGATGAGTGATAAGCAATAACATAATTGAAAATGGCGATAAAACGCACATGGACACATTACATATTTGAATGAAAACATAAAATATGTATTCAATATTTTAATAAAAATAACAACCAACACGGTGTCCATAAATCTGCGGTTTTGCAGGCTGTATCCTACACTGATCATGGCTTAATCAGAGCAATGTGTGTACCTATACTATAGCTTTGAAAACAAAGTGAAAATTCAAAAATAAATCAGTGTTAAACGTATAAAAAAATGACTCGCAAACAGTGTTTAGTCGTATTTAGATAAATCGCCCAGTTAAAATTTTTGTTATCTTTTGTCATGTCTAGATGACGATTTTGATATCTCGCTGAAGTTTTTTTATCTAAGATAAAAAATAATTATCTTTTCAATTTGTTGACAATTAATTTGCGTGTACAGAATTATTTTAACCGTTCAACCGTTTTAATCTTCCTGTTATTATGTCCTCAACAGTAAACAATTTGGGAACAAATTTATCTTTTTTTTTCAATCTAGATAAATTACATTATCTTATTTGAAATAAGTCCGTAGTATTCGTTATCTTTATCCGGATACTAGACGATTTCGGATCAATTATCGTTAGTATTTCTGTCCAGATACATATTTCGTTTATTTGCGTCTCAACAGTAGGGAATGTTAATATTAAAATATTTCAAATTGAAAAATAGAAACGGTATTTTCGTACGCGGTAATAGCCGATACGATGGCGGGACGGTACAGATACGGCCCCCGTGTGCTCGAAATGCTTTGTGAGGGGGGGCCGAGCACGAAGATTAAGTCTCCGGAGACTTCAGCCGTTAAGCTCCGGCGACCGATTTGCTGCGAACCGTAGGGTTCGTATTCTTCGCCGGGAAGTCGTTTTAGAGACGAGACCGTCGGGACGGGAATATATCGTCAAGCCTAGCGTGACCCGTATGCATTGTACTTTGGAGTTGACATTATACGAGGTCTGTACAAAAGGTACCAGGACAAATGTTATTCCGGATAATCTACACACGATAACGTTTCAAGTTGTAAAAAAAAAAAAATATATATATTCCCCGCGAATTAGTAAATATTTTAAGCAAAATCCAAATCCACTGTCTTATCTCAGTTCAATATTACACGCGGTTAATTTTCAGATAGTTTGTTTCGTTTTTGCCGTTTTCGACTTGTCCGAAATTAACGAACAACGCGTGTGCGTTCAAGTTTCGCTTGGAACATGGTAAAAATGACGCAACGGAAATGGCTAAAACCGCTTTTGGGGATAATTATTTTAGTGGTTCCGTAAGACATTCGAATGTTTTAAACGTTTCAAAGGACAGTCGGCGTTCAGAAACGACGGTGTGGCGACAATTTGCGAGAAAAAAAAAATGAGAAATGGACGCCGATTAACCGTCCGATTCGTTAACAAAACGAATCTCAATTCAAGTCTTGTCGTGCGATTTTACGGGGAAATGTACAGACGAGAAGGGTCGCGCTGCCAAATTCGACCCGCGATTGTTCACCACGACAATGCACCAGGCGCATTATCGTTTCGTGCATTTTTGGCTGATAAAAAAAAAAGAAATTGCTGTGGTCCCGCAGACACTCCGTATACTCCCGATACGAGGAGTACCCATGTGATTTTTTTCTTCTATTCCCAAGACTAAACGACAACGATCCAAGACGTAGAGGAAAATATAGCGAACAGAACTCATAGCTTTGACTCTGGAACAGTTCCAAAGGACTTTAGAAAACCGGCAAGATATCAGTTTTAAGGAGATATCCTTTTGATAACGTGTATGTTCATTTTTGCGATTATTAAACGTAAAATCCTCTGTACACTTCGAACAGACATAATTCGTATTACGCCGGTTTTAACGGCGCGTGCGGATATGTAGTGGCGCCGTCGCACGCGCGGCGTGGTAATATTACGCGGGTTCCCGCGGACGTATTGTAATACTAAGCGATTGTGCGCAAAGGGCCCGGCGGTGGCGAAACATACCACGACCTTTGATGGTAAATGCATTCGGTCTATCGGAATTATATTATACGACAAAGGTTTATTAGTTCGGAACACGACACCGCGAAGATACCGCTACCCGTGCACACGGTGTCGTAGCACACGCCGACGGCGGAAAACCGAAGACGACGTCCGTAACCAAACCCGACCGTCGGGCGACGTAACCGAATTAAAATGCACCGCGCCCGTAATGCCACGCGCGCGTACGGTCGTCCGCGCGACGGGCCACGGGCACTGTCCGGCTTGGCATCTGTAATTATTTAGCGTCGGCCGGCTCTCCCGGCGACTTTGCCATTACATTCCCCTGTCGCGGCACGGTCAAATAATATTGACGACGAGAACACAAACCGTTCGGATATGGACCCGAAACGTGTCAGCGCCCTGATCTATAATATCCGTCGCCGATTGTTTCGGATAAATGTTAAATCGGCGTTATTCTCCTCCGGACAGTCATCAAATGCAGCAGTCATCCGCAAAATAGTTCAATATCCAATTCTAAAACTATACGGTTTTCGACCTCGCAGACGTCCATTTCCACCTTTTTGGAAATCTAGAAATATATTTTTAAATAAACTACCACGAGGCGGTAAATCCGCATTTATAACGTACCGCAACTGTACGGAAGAATCGTTTTAGTAAAAGCCAATAGCTTTTACGCTGCACTCAGGATCTCTAACGCGTCGCCGAGGTCTCGTCGATTGTTATGTATAGAGGGTTTTTTTCTTTTTTTTTTTTTTTTTTTGGCGGGCGGGTGAGGTTTTTTGATAGAGAAACTGTCATGTATCTAGAATGATTTCTAGAAATAACAGAGTACCGCCGGGAGTGGAAAACCGTTGGCTTTTAAGGTCGCGCGATGGCGTGCGAAAGTTTTTATAGACTTGTATAGACTAACCGGAACGGTGTTTTTCGAGCAAAAAACCCACTAGGAATTTAAAAATCCGGCTACGAAATCTCATCGGAAACCCCTATCTCCTCTGCCAGTCTACATTTGCGTGTATAATGTGTTGATATTCGGAATATCCGATTCGCACGCCAACATTTCATTTCGTCCGCTTAGATTGGACTACGAGTATCATAAAGGGGGCCGCGGAACACCCGTAAATACCGACGACCGCGCTAAAAAAAAAACCGTAATAAAAAAAAATATTATACGTGACCCGATTGACGACATCACTAAAACGGCGACCGATTGTTATTAGTGTCGGAGACGACGGCGTACAGAAGAATTACTGCCGACATGTGGCATTTTAGTGCGAATAATTAATTGTATAAGGTCACGTGCATCGATTTAAAAAAAAAATATGTCCGACTATACAAATGTTTTACATCACGGTAATCGTTGAGACGGGAAAAAAAAAAAAAAAAAAAACGTTAAAAAGATTATAAGGCACAACCTAAATAGTGTCGAACGACTTTAGGATTCAGCAATATTAACAGATACAACCCCCATCGTGTTAATTTGTTTTTATTTAAATTTACAAGGAAATGTAAAACTCGACACAGTATTCTGTTTGGTACGGTAAAAGCGTTTCAAAAAAAAAATAAATAAATAAAAAAATAATCTCTATTTCTAAATCTGATTTTTTCCATTTTGAATGAATTTTCCCATTTGAAAAAAAAAAAAAAAAAACAAGGTTGTGGTGTATTTCCAAATCAGCGGCGCGTCACAATTATAGACAAACTAATACGCGAATTTTGAAAATTGTTTCAAAGACATCCGAGCAAATGGAGAAAAGCTTGTAAATTTATTTGAACATTTTTTTAACATAGATCCAGAAAACATTGAGACTTGTTTACAATTAGAAACCGTTAAACTTCAATCCAATCATTTATTTAAATACGCAATTTAAAAATTATTTAAAACTCTTGAAAACCTCGTTGAGTTTTATGCAAATCGATGTAAAAAGGAGATTAGGTACGTTCGGCAGTTTGCTGCCGAGATTCCGGTGTAGATTCGGCGGTACAACAAACATTTATGAGCAAGTATTTTCAACTATGAAAATCAATAAAAGTAAAACTAGGTATCGCATAACGAATTAACATATTTTCATGCCGTGTGATTTCTAGCAAAATAGAACCGAATACCCGATGTTCACTGTGGGGAAAAAAACCAAGGCCAATATACCCTCGTTGAATTGACTTGTTTAGTAATAATTGAACGAATTGATACATTTAAAAAAAAAATACGTTTACGCTTAATATATTCGTTTTAAAGGCTCGGCACGCAATTAGATTTATAACCGTACATAGGTGTACATAAGGCGAATAAAAAAAAAAAAAAAAAAAAAAAATTGTAATTAAATATTACGTTTGAAATGCCAACACCTACTGATTTTCAGGACCAATTTCCAAATTCCCCCGGTTGTTTTTAATTGTGTTTTAATTTTTTTTTATTTTTTTTTTGTCTTTTTTTTTTATATGGCCTCGGTCACCACTGGCGAACACTTAGTACCGACGTGTGAACACGTGTACGCGCATTAACAGGACGGCACCGCGAAACAAATTTCTACCCGCCCGTCCCGAGCGTCGTAATAATATTAAATTAAATTCGACCGGCCTTGGGAATAAGACCTAAAGGGGCCAAGTCACGTTTGCCCGGGGAAATTGTTTCGGCGATTTTCGCTATGCCGGCGGGTAATACGCAACTGTAACGTTGTAATTCACAGCCGCCGGAAACTATTATTCCGACAATAATAAATAGCTTACAGTCTTTACGCCGCCACGTATATTTCGGTTTAATATTCTATAATATAGTTGCGGGGCGGTCGCAGAAAGGCATACGGGTCCGGCGATATTATCAATGCCGCGGGCGTGGTGAGGGCAAATTAACGCGTAAAAAGTTTAAAAAAAAAAAAAAAAAAAAAACAGAAAACCGTTAACGTTTTACACCGGGTGTAAACGAGTAATTCTCCAACGCGATTCGAACTTTTTACCCGATACGTCACTTTTTCGCCGTGCTCAACGCCGTTGAAAACCCCGTAGATCAGTGTTTCCCAACCTTTTTTTTACTCAACGCCCCCTAAATCTCATACCTCCCCTAAAAAAATCTAAAAAAAGTTTTTTTTTTTAATAAGCTATTACTATTTACTTAAAGAAAAAAATATAATTTAACATTTTAATGCTTCAATTTATAATTACAGTATATAATAACACAAAAAATATTTATATAATTAATGACTGCCCTAAAGTTGATGGTTTCTTGCTAACGACTAACCTATATCTGGCTCAATAGATGTCAGGCATCAGTCTTAAATCTCCTCTTTCACATACTTCTAATTTGTTAGAGCCCCCTTTATAAAAACGCCCCCTTCAAAATAAAAAATGCCCACGTTGGGCATCACTGCCGTAAATGGTTTTGCGTATTTTGTGTTCAGTTAGATTACGTTCATACGTTTTCGTTGTTTTATTTCTTATTTAGATATAAAACTGCAGTTTGTAGTCGAATTCCGACATATAAAATTTTTTTTTTTTTTAGAAATTCACTAAGCGATTAGCGGCAACATGATGCAGCCTAATCAGTTGGGCGGAGCATGTTTTAACGAATTTTTACTCTACGACTATAAAGATCAATTTGCCTACCTCGAACACCTTTTTTTACTAAAACGGCTTATTTAAAAAAAAAAAAAAACGTGTTTACACGCCCTTACTCGTGTTTCACTCGAGTTCCGCTAGAATCGTTTTGAATGTACCGTAACTATTTTAAATAACGATGGGCTAAACGTTGAGTTTTAAAACAACAATTCAAACATCGTAAATATCAAATATGTATTTTTTTATATTATATTTATTTAAAACAAATTAAATCATTTTCGTATCGTTTGAGAGAAATGTGTTCACATATTCATGATTTTTGTTAAAGTTCGGAAGTTTCCTTCATTTTCTCATTAGTTTCTCAAATTTTCGCAGCTACAGGCCTGGGATCATATAGCGCTACTCCTAATCTCATTGTGAGCGATGTACAGCTTAGCTTTTCTCAAACAGTTTTATTGCTTATTTATTACCTATTAATACCGTGCGTGTTGATTCTGGTCCAGAAATGGAGCAGCGTTTGTGTGGTGTTAGGCAAATATAAGACTGCGGTAATTTGGAAAACACTGACGGTGCCGTTGAAACCTTCAAATAATGATACGGTTTTGCAGTAGATGTATTTATAGGGGAGAAGGAAGTTGTTCAGGCTTAAGGGTGCTGCGAACACGAGGCGCATCCATAAACTACCAGGTGTCACTAATTTATACGTTAAAACATACTCTGCAGCAATGATTACACCTTGAACATACCCATTGTAAAGTATATAAAAAACAAAAAAAAAAAAAAACGTATGTACGACTATATTTTTTCTCGCACCGCTTCGTCTAAACGTACCGCGGTCAGTGGTTGGACGCAAACAAATGAAACGTCACTAGACAAATATCATCCTTGCTACACAATTGTCTAGATACAGATTAAAATATCAAATTGTTTTTAATTATCTAAGATACGACAATGGAATTTATCTAGATTAAAAATCGATAGTGAGATAAATGTGTAAACGGTTAAACGAAATTCTGTAAACGCAAAAGGTTTGTGATTCACTGATTATTCATTTTCACGGTTATATTTTCATCTATAGATAATTATAGATGACTATTTTAAAAATAAATAGATATTTTTTATCTTATATAAACTTCAGATAGATATCAAAATCGGTGTAAAATATCAGTAAGTTTACGGTGTCCTAATGTAGTAAAATTCGTCATGTAACTTCTAACAGCGGCCACCTACGAAATTTACGCTTTTATTTTATGTTTTTTAATCGTTTATGATTGTTACTATACTTGAATAGTTGTACGACAAAGAAATCGGATAGTTACAAAATATTGGGCCCACCTTTTAATTCCTTTACCCCCTTCCCCCCTCACCATTCAGTTAACACCACCGTTATAATATCCGGCCTAACCTAAACTGCCCTATAATAATAGTTATGAACAATTATAATAAAAAGTTTTTACGAACCGAAAATACATCGCGTTGCTATTATATTTCTTATTATTTTTTTTTTTTTTTTTATTAGAAAAATGTACAATCTGTTTTATCAAAACACAATAAGCAAACGTGATAAAATTTAAAAACAATAATGAAGACAAACAGAAAGACATGATATGAGAGACCATCCAGTGATAGAACCCTTCGGATTTAAATTAAACCTAGATTTTTTTTTTTTATTTATTACAAAAGATCCCGAGACCAGCGCCTTTTAAGGGGGGTTTTCATGTAGTGTTAGTGAGGGTTGGTGGGATATAATAGGACTTTGATGTTGCTGTAATTTTTAGGCGAAATTTAATATAATACTGTTTGGTAATTTGCTCAACAGTTTGGATTTTTAAGTCCTTGTGGAGTGCATTTATTTGTGACATACCACGGAGCAGAGGCTACGAGCCGGTAGGGATGTGGATTGGAATGCTCGAATGGTTTGTAATTGAGACGGTTTCCCCAGATTTGTGAGCCATAAAAGTCCGAATGGGCCGCGAAAGAGATTTGTATATTGTTAATTTTGCGTTTATAGAAAGTTTGGACGTAACTATTGGCCGGAGTATGTGTAGGTGTTGATTATTTAGCGATTTGCGTTTAGATTTCAGGCGTGGGCCCCAAGTTAATCTTTTGCCGATTACGATCCCTAGGTAGGTATTTTACACGCGGTGCAATTGGGTATACCCACACCGTGCAGTTGAAGAGATTTACATTATTTACCGTCGAAATCTTTCACTCGAGTTATAATTATATAAAATAAATAAAATAAATACATAAATAATTTTATGACGTAAGCTTCACGCCGCGAATCTCAAGAGCGCGGTTGAAGTAAAAAAAAAAAAAAAAAAAAAATGAATTTATTTTTATTTCCCATCCCGAACATTTAATTTAAATCATTTCCGTTCGAACGGTCGATGGATGTTTATACAGTTTTGTACCTATATAACTACTACTGGAGCAGCGGCGGTCATGAAACAACGATTATTATATATTTTTTTAAGACCCGCTGCTACTAAAACGAATTATATATATATATGTGTGTGTGTGTGTGTGTAGCGTTAAATATTATTACGCCGTCGCGAAGAGGATTTTTAATCAAAGTCGTAAATCGTTTTAATTAAATTTGATAAAGCGGCGCGAATATAAAACACTGCGGTGCAAAGTGTTTACACGGACGCCGTAAGTACAAATTAGATTACGGACGCGGGGAAATATATTTAAATTTGAAAATAATAAATAAATAGTAAAACGACCAATACGTTCTCCGCTCCGCTCGGAATCTAAAACGTTTTCGCGATAATATTATTAAAAAAAAAAAAAAAAAAAATAAAATTAAAATAAAAAAAAACCTCCGTATTACTTGCGCCGAACGGAACGCACCGCGTGACTCTACGCAGTGTCTACGATAACACAAGTGTGTTACGCGAATATAAATGAATAAAAAAAAAAAAAAAAAAAACGTGCCGAATAATATTTTAGTTCGGATTTAATCTCGTCGTTTCGGTTTCCTACAATTGTTTTCCTTCGGTTAAAACACGTTAATGCACGCTAGTTTTTATTATTATTGTAACATCGACGGCGAAAAGGAGATATCTAGACGTTTTTCCACACGGTCTTTTGATACATACCGGATATTCGGATCATATATTGTAAGTAAATTGTCTAAATTCTAACTGAAAAAAAAAAATGCCTTTTGTGTAACAGTTGTGAAATTGTTTTTTCTTCCATATAACGACGAAACAATCGGCCATCCGGTCCAAACCATAAAACAGTGTCTTATAGAGACGCCTGTATTGTAACCTTTTTGTTTATTATTGTTCGAATTCGATCGTTTTCGTCAACCGGTATACGGTTTGAACTCGGAAAAAGTGAGGAGGGAAAAAATGTGAAAAAAAAAAAAATAATAATAAAATAACGTTTCGAGAGTAATTTTTCGGTAAAAACCACGCACTGCAGCACTGCGGTATCCATGTCGAATTTTCGACCAATTTTGACAAAACCGTACAAATTTTATCCGCATAAAACCCCCCCCGAAAAACTCGAAAACTTAAAACAACTTTATATATATATACACATTAGACAACAGATTGATGCATTTTTTTTATCTAGAGAACGCACAACACTTCTGAATATAAAAGTATAAACGATTCCCTATACATATAGGCCGTCGATGGTCGTAGTTTGGTGTACCGTCATCTATACTTATATTGGTACTTGTAAGGAGGGAAAAAATGTGAAAAAAAAATAAAATAATAATAATAAAATAACGTTTCGAGTGTAATTTTTCGGTAAAAACCACGCACTGCAGCACTGCGGTATCCATGTCGAATTTTCGACCAATTTTGACAAAACCGTACAAATTTTATCCGCATAAAACCCCCCCGAAAAACTCGAAAACCTAAAACAGCTATATATATATATATATAAGACAACAAATTGATGCATTTTATTTTTTTTTTTTTTATCTAGAGAACGCACAACACTTCTGAATATAAAAGTATAAACGATTCTCTATACATATAAGCCGTCGATGGTCGTAGTTTGGTGTACCGTCATCTATACTTATATTGTTACTTGTAAGGAGGGAAAAAATGTGAAAAAAAATAAAATAAATAAAATAACGTTTCGAGAGCAATTTTTCGGTAAAAACCACGCACTGCAGCACTGCGGTATCCATGTCGAATTTTCGACCAATTTTGACAAAACTGTACAAATTTTATCCGCATAAAACCCCCCCGAAAAACTCGAAAACTTAAAACAGCTTTATATATATACACATTAGACAACAGATTGATGCATTTTTTTTTATCTAGAGAACGCACAACACTTCTGAATATAAAAGTATAAACGATTCCCTATACATATAAGCCGTCGATGGTCGTAGTTTGGTGTACCGTCATCTATACTTATATTGGTACTTGTAAGGAGGGAAAAAATGTGAAAAAAAAAAAAAAAAAATAACGTTCCGAGTGTAATTTTCCGGTAAAAACCCACGCACCGCCCGGCCACTGCGGTTTAACAATAATAACGATAATATTGCGTCTCGTAATAAGCTCCTCGTATAAGCGCCGGGTAGCAAACATATCAATATTGTCGGTGTCGATGCGCGTAAATCCCGGAGAGTTCTGCACGCCGTTCGATAGGCACACCGCGATAATGTCCAGATCGCGGGAGACAAACGGCCCGCGGCCATTATGCGTTCGAGTGTCGTCTTAAGTGCATATTATATTACGGTGAGTTATAATCTTGACGTTTAAGGGCCGCGTGTCAACACCGACAGAACTGACGCTGACGGCTTAAGAAACTACCGCGCTTCGTCGCGCATTATACGCGTAGATATATTTACGAATGTTTACAAGTGGTAAAGCAATACAGGAATGAGCGTATACGTATATATATATATATATATATATATTTGTACAAGTTTGAAACGAACGGATGCCTACGGTTCGCGGAGTCCCACTGAGCGATCGTAAATCGCGTCGTGCGGAATACGCGCCCGTAATCCGTCGTCCTTTTAACGCCGCCGTTAATAACTAAATAAATAAATGAAAAAAATAATAAATAAATAAATAAAATATAATAAATACGAGTAGGTTAGCACGCGTGCACGCGTGTTCCGGAATCGCGTATTATTATCAGACACGGTTTCCCGCACAAATAATCCCAGGCCGACCCGACGGTGCCCGTCGTCGGGGGTTTACATAATTTTAATGCTCTCCAGCGAAATATCCGTGTAAAACGGCTCGGCGGACTTGGAATTATAAATGTCCCGGGACACGGCCGGGGTGTACGGGTTGATTTTCGAATAAATCATCACCACTGCGGGTGTACTAGTTAATACTAGAACACGGTTAACCGACCATCCTCTAGAAAACACGTCCAGTGAGGTGCCCTGTACAATCCGAATGATACAAATTAGTCAAATATGAATAAAAAATACTGTCAAATATCCCACTAAAAAATATACAATTTGTATTTTTAAATTTAATTCATAATATTTATATTAAAATTTATAATATTAAAAATCTGCTTTCCATTTTGTTTGTAAATATGAGTCGCATACTGTACGTTTGTTGGATCAAACAATTTTTATCGATACAAATCGGGAAATTCCGTGATTTTTGCGATTTCCGTACAAATCTGAATTACAAACGTTACACATCACTATTATATACATAAAAAAAAAAAAAAAAATTCAAATTATATAAATGTGCATACGGGGTTTTGTTGTTTGTATGTTGTTTGATGTTAAATCGCAAGGTTAAATGGTGTCTATGTCGAATTTTCGAGCAATTTTGATAAAACCGTACAATTTCTATCCACATAAAACCAAATAAAAACTACAAAAAAAAAAAAAAAAAACTCGAAAACCTAAAACAGCTATATATATATAAGACAACAAATCGATGTATTTTATTTTTTTTTTTTATCTAGAGAACGCACAACACTTCAGAATATAAAAGTAAAAACGATTCCCTACACATAAGTCGTCGATGGTCGTACTTTGGTGTACCGCCATCTATACTTATATTGTTACTTGCAAGTAGGTTTACCTCTACAAACTGGTACCAAAATGCAACAGAAATATAAAAGAAATAAAAAGCTCTCTTGTCGTACGGAACAAGATTGCCGGTAGGAAAATGGTTTATGGACAGAAAAAAAAAAAAAAAAAAAAACGACAAACACATCAGTGTAAAACCGCTACGCTCGGAATCTAAAATTACGAACGGCTTCGAACACGTCATATAATAATATTGCAATTACTCATGGTTATTGGGCCGACGGTTGTGTTTTTTTCCCCGGCTTAAATTTAACGATATTACCGCCAATGATCAAATTTATAAATTACATATTGCAATTATAATATACTCGAACCGTCTCGGCGGGGTCACTTCCGCGCGGCCACCGGTCCCGCGTACACCGGTCCCCGGACCCGCCCGTCCCTCCGGGATGTCCGTCCGGATTCCGCCGCCGCCGCCGCCGCCGCGTTTGTTTTCCCGGTTTCAGAGCCGGTCCCTGGACGCGTGCGCGGCACCGGCCTCGTCCCCGGGCCGGCAATTTGTCGTTCCCTCCGGACCGGCGGCCGGGGCGCGCGTTGTGCAGCGGGGACGGGGTGAACTTATATCGGAAATTGACCTAGCTCCCGGCGACGTCGTTTTCGGACGACTAATCGGATTCCCGGACCCGATAAATTATTTCACGGTTTTATCGTCTATATATATATATATATATATATATATATATATATAAATATTTAATATACGGTTAAATAATATTTATTTATTTATTTATTTATTTATTTCGCAGTGACAGACGGCCGCGGCACCCCATTTTCCGCCGCACCGAATGCCGCGCAATATACGAAATAATAATAACAGTAATAATTCAATAACGATTCTTGGCGTTCGTGCACTGCCACCGATTACAGTACACAGCGATAAGCGCGCAAAATCATGCGCCCGCGTCCGAACAATTTGGCGTCCATTGAACAACGAAAGTGGTTCCCGCGATATGTTATGCGGCGCGCATCCGAACAACGGTTCCCAGTGTAGAACCGAAACGCGCACACATAAAAAGAGATACGGACAAATTTAGCAAAAAAAATAAATAATAAGGGTAATTCTGCGGTAACACAGAATTCATAAATTACAAATAATATATATATTTTTTTTTTAATTTTTACCACAAAAATAAAATTCAAATCTTTTTTTACCATTATATGAAGACAGTACGTGTTTTTTCGGATGTGCGCCCACTAATCGTAAAAATTACCCGACCGATTTTTAAACAATTTTATATATTTTTTTTTTTTTTTTTTTTGTCTATAGCTCCGTCATTAAATGTATAGGTAGAGTAGCGTTATAACCCAAAACCGTCGAAGATTTATCCCTAGAGGCAGCAAGAGCGCGCATAGGATGGTGGACTTCAAATACTATACACGTCTGTATGAAGTAGTCTTGCGCAAAGACAACTAAACATTTATCTAGTTATAAAGATAAAAGATAAAACACTGTCCATCTCAATAATAAAAGAAAAAGATAATTTATTTTGATAGTGCTCAACACAAGTACGAAGAGAAAGGCAGTGAGATACGCCGTCACATCGTTTACAAAGGTTTGAAGTGTATCGTATACGCACGCTACGTATCTCGCCTTCATTTGACAAATTGTATGCCTTTAATATTACAAATTGGTAAAACGATACATTTTTGTATTCACTGCAATGCTAAAAAAAAAAAATTAACTAAACGACGAGGCTGCTGGATATTTTTGAGCTGGTGTGTGGCCAAAGTAATTCTAAAAAGCTTCAACTAGCCGTCCGCACGGCATTGGCTGTGCACAGTATTAAACCATTTTATAGAATCATTTTTACCGCCCTCGTACCTATTGCAGTTCACCGTTTCTGAGCTCTTTCAGAAATCTGTTTGACTCCGTTATCGGATTTCTTCGGTATTATTTTGAAAATCGCCGGGTTTCTCTACATAAAATATATTCGTCAAATTAATTGATTGGCGTTAGGCAAATAATACATATGGTATAGGAATCGTACGTACGAGCCAATAATCTGATTGTATCCTAAATCGTACAGATATATTTTACATCTGAATCTGATCAAGCCGAAACTAGTCATGTCCCGTAAATCCCGATTATCCGAATATCTAATAAATCCGGATTATCCGAAATTTGAAATTCAATAATCCGGATTTAGAATTTTTAAATCCGAACGTTTATCTACCGAATTTCATGAAATCCGAAATTTTGTAATTTTATGAGTAAAACGACGTTTACCGGGTCGGTTAGGCTAGTGTATGTATTTTTTTTTTTGTACTTATTTTTTAAAATCAATTTCTATTTGTGGTAGTTTGATGAATTGTAAAAACACATTGAATGTTTTAAAGCTATATAACAATACCATAATAATAATAATATTATTATTATTTTAAAAACCGAAATTTCAATTCAGATAAACTCCTGATATTTCATTCCGAAATCCGGTTATTAGAATCCGCTATTCGGATTACAAATTTCGAGAATCCAAAAGTTCCGGATTCTCGAACATTGGCAAAATCCAGACTTCTCCCGTCGCTAGTCGGAACACGATCGAATTAAAAAAAATTTTTTGAAAATAGGTCTAATGGGATTTTTGCAAACAGTCCTCTTGAATGATTCGAATTTTTAAATACGGATTTAGTTTGTTTCGGCGACGTGGCAAAGGGGATATTATAACCTCCATTACGAAATGTCTCTGACAACTAATTGTTAATTTTAGTGCAATATACCTACGCCCTTTGTTAGATATAATTAGATAATAAAATGCAGTTTACTGCACTATGAAAAAAAAAAAAATAATAGATTTTTTTATAATAATAGAATTAACTTGTTTTTTTTTTTTTGTTGTTTTTTTAATGAAATTATAACTACAATGAAATTTTGTTCCGGTTCTTGTTTTTTACCTTCCCGACGGTTTTCGCAAAACTGCCCCGGAGGTAGATGAACCGGGATTTTTATACCGGTATACCGGTAGCGTACACGTAATAATTTTTTAGGGGAGAGCGAAATAAAACGAACATTGTGTATATGTATATATAACAGACGATCGCGGACACTCCGGCTGTGTTGGGTTTTTTTTTTTTTTTTTTTTTTTTAAATGGACATTCGCGACTACGGGAAAAAAAATACAATTTAAAAAAAAAAAAGAATATTTATAAAAAAAAAAAAAAAAAAAATTAAATATGGTTGTAGTGTGCATTTGTATACGTCCGTATTTACGTGTCGCGGAATATTATAATATGACGACGACGACGAAATAATATTATAATGTATTCATACGCGTATTTGCTAGTAATATTTCGTTTTGTTTTTTTCTTCTCGTTTTATCGACCACGGGTTTGATGAATATTTCTTATTGAAAAACAAATAGGGCCGGATTGTGTTTCGATACACGGTAAAACGGTCTCTCCAAGTTAAATTCCCTAGGAGTTATGGGCATTAGACAATTTGATTAAGGGGTTGAAATTTTCATAGTCCTCTTTCGACTCTTTGGTCGTCCGGCAAAACCGCATTACCGTAAATAGTTCTATTCAATTTCGATGTTTTCGATTATTTTTTGTCAATTCTTGTTTTCTTTGGTCAATTGAGTTGTCAATTATTACTTTCTCGTCCTTATCATTCTCATTCTCAAATAAAAAAAAAAAATAATTGTTTTCCCTATTCATCTTCCGTCTTATTCGCCGTTCCGGGATATTTAAGACGATGTTCAATTCTATGAATTTTAAAGTTGATAATAATTTCCCAAAATCGATTTCTCGTGTCCACTTGAATAATTTTCCGGAATGTTGGGCGTCAGAATACTCAAAATGCTCAGGGCTATCACATTTTCGGAGTTTCGTTAACAAAGGGTAGTTCGCACCATTATTTTTTATATCCTTAAGTATTGCGGTTAGATTTCTTATTGGAAAACAAATACGGTCGGATTGTGTTTCGATACACGGTAAAACGGTCTCTCCAAGTTAAATTTTCCTAGGAGCTATGGGCATTTGAAAATTCGAGTGATAAGGCTATGATACATATGGATAATATATACACAGATAGGACACCTATCTATAGTCAATACATACACATGACAGGCGAGTATTGTTGTTACCATAATGGTTATATTATGCGATTGGTTGTGGTTTACGATAAAGAAACACATTTTATCAATGGTCTATCTGTGAAAGCTGTTTAATTTTAAAATCCAATGTAAACATTTACTTTAAAAGCAACGATGTCCAAAATTATTGTTATGAGTACGGCGTTTTGTGTGAATATCAATACTATATTGACAAAATTACAAATTACTATATCAACGCTAATGTCACAGGCGTGTCTAGAATCTGTTCGCAGACGTGACCAATAAAAATTCCATGGTAGATGACCTAAGGTCAGTCCTAAGAGGTCAAATACCGCAAAAAGAAAGCTGAAACGTAGGTACCTGCACGTACAATGCCTCTCACTCTCTCAGAAAAAATCTCCCCTTAAATGCATGCTGATTTCTGAACTGTTTTTAAGAATAAAAAAAATATATACATTTTATTAACTATAAAAAAAAAAAAACAAAATTGAGTTTTACAGAAAATAAACTGAAAAAATTGAAGTATATTGTATTTTTTTTGATGAATTAAAAGTTTTATTTGGCAACGAAAAATCATTTTTATAATTCCTGTCGACGTATGGAAGGTGTCAGGTTCTTCAATTACGTCTCGGTAGTACGTTTATATATATATATATGTATTATACCAGTCAGTACTAATCAGTAACACAAAAAGTGAACACCAGTTGAAGTAAATGGAAAACGTCATACGCAAAAAAACCCAAAAAATTTGACGCTACGTGATAAAAATGTTACTAATTTTACTAGCATAATTTTATTTATGTTATCACTATTGATTCGAAATTCTGCGGTTAACCGATTTCGCAGTTATGGCCATGGCCACATTGGCCATAACCGTAAACATGCCTTTGGTTAAGGTCACCACATGCATATAACCACTTTGGTTACAAATAAAACTCTTCGAGCACACTGAAAACAATAGCATGTCCCATCCGTGTACGAGGTCTGTTCAAAAAGTACCGGGACAAATGTCATTCCGGCTAATCTACACACGATAACGTTTCAAGTTGTAAAAAAAAAAAAAAAAAAATATATTCACCGCGAATTAGTAAATATTTTAAACAAAACCCGGAGTCGCTGCCTTGTCTCAGTTTAATATTACACGCGGTTAAATCCGGACAGTTTGTTCCGTTTTTACCGTTTTCGACATGTCCGAAATTAACGAACAACGCGTGTGCGTTCAAGTTTCGCTTGGAACTCGGTAAAAATGACGCAACGGAAATGACTAAAACCGTTTTCGGGGATGATTATTTTAGTGGTTCCGTAAGACATTCGAATGTTTTAAACGTTTCAAAGGACAGTCGGCATTCAGAAACGACGGTGTGGCGACAATTTGCGAAAAAAAAAAAAATGAGAAATGGACGCCGATTAACCGTCCGTTTGTTAACAAAGCGAATCGCAATTCAAGTCTTGTCGTGCAATTTTACGGGGAAATGTACAGACGAGAAGGGTCGCGATGCCAAATTCGATCAGCGATTTTTCACCACGACAATGCACCAGGCACATTTAGCGCTGTAGATTCGTGCATTTTTGGCTGATAAAAAAAAAAAAAAAATTGCTGTGGTCCCGCAGACACTCCGTATTCTCCTGATACGAGGACCCGTGTGATTTTTTTTTCTTCTATTCCCAAGACTAAACGACAACGATCCAAGACGTAGAGGAAAATATAACGAACAGAACTCATGGACTCTGGAATATTTGAAATTTGGCAACGGATCACTGTGCGTATCGCCCGGAGGAGAGTATTTTCAAGATTAGATATCTTCGAATAATATCTAACTTAATTTTTTCTTATAAATATTAAATATACTATTTGAACAGACCTCGTATGTATTCATCTGCGGTATGACGGTGGGTTTCGTTTCCGTTTTCCATGAGCGACAAATTACAAAAACATTTCCGTATACGAAATCGTCCGTGAAAATATAGAACAAAAAAAAAAAAATAAAAAGCGATCGACCTTGTGTTTGTCGTACCCATCGTACGCGTATTTAGACATTTTTACTAGGGACCGAATTATGGCGAAATTATCCGTCGAACGTAACGCAATAAGACTACGTATGAACGACGAGCCGCGGCGGGCAGATCGAAACCGCGTGATTTATGCGTTTTTTTTTTTTGTTTTTTCTCGTTTTTAAATCTCTATCATTTTCGGCCTGGTCCGCCGTCTCGGATAAAACTATTATTACCGTCCCGTAATAATATTTCGTCGTCCGAATCAAAACGAAAACTCAACGGTGTTACGTGCCGTGTCGTTAAATAATATTACGACTTTCCCGCTGCGTTTACATCATACATAACGCAGTAAAAAAAAAAAAAAGAAGAAAAAAAAAAGGGGGCAATTTCGATGCTTTCTAAGTCAACGGGAGATAGGTGTATGTTATTATTACGTTGGTTTTTTCCCGTTTTTCGTTCTAGAGCCGTTTATTATAGAAAAATAAAAACTTCATTACGGTGTTTTACTGCAGCTTTGCAGCGGATTCGTTTTTTTTTTTTTTTTTTTTTTTTATATATAAATCATTCGGTACGAAAAATACGCGAAGAAAAACGATTGTTATTATTCCGTCGAAAAATAGACAATTTGTGATTACGCCGTACTTAGTGGGTTGTGAATTTAATGCATTAAAAAAAGAAGAAAAAAAACCAAATCTCAATGCACTTAAAATCCCGCGGAAAAAATGACGCCTAATTTAGTAAAAATCGAAAATGTACTTAAATTAAAACAAAAAGCGGCCAATAAACATTACATTTTTTTTTTTTTTTTTTCAATCGAGTTCATTGTTGAAAAAAAAAATTCCATTTTTCGTACTAAGAAATAATTCGTACCGAAACGGAATTTATTATCGAAATTTTTCCATAAATAATAAACACACGGAAAAGCGGCCACGCGCGTCTTAAAAAATATGATAAACCCGGCGGTAAAAAATAACGTTCAGTCGTAGTGCAATAATACATTTGGTACGCATATACGTAGTTTACGTGTATTATTATTATGTAAATTATTATTACCATTAAAGAGATCCGAGAACCGCCGCGGCAATATGCTGATGATAGTTTTTTTTATTATTATTTTTTTATTTTTTTTTTTTTACGTATAGAATAAACGAACCGGCAGGTACTTTGTTATTATCCCTCATACCTAAAACCGTATAAACTTCGGCGATGATTGTTCGCTATACACCAAAATACTACATGCATATATTGTTTTAATACTTGAACGGGTTCAATTGTATATACAAATGTAGATAGGTTTTTTGTTTTTTTTTTTTTCGTTTTACTTAAATTATAAATCGTCGTTTTCTTTCGGCGGACAATACATTTGGACGGAAATAACGTATTGCTTATTCCTATGCAAATATATAATTTTAATTATTATAAAAAATTCGATTAACGTTGGCATATTTAACGAAATATGCGAACACGCGTTTAGGTTCAACATCGTCGTCTAGATCAGTGGTCTTCAACTTTTTTGGACTCGCGACCCACTTTTTTAGGCCTACGTTTTTCGCGACCCACGTGAACTTTGTAAAAAAGCTAATATTGCTTAATGCTTTGCAGTACTATTATTGAAACTTAATCGAAAATGTATAAAATTCATATGGAAATATAAAATAATATGAAAATATGATACAAAAATTTTAATATGAACTTTGTCCTTGAGTGTTTTCACATAATAAATTCCACCTTGGCTCGATTTGACTAAGCGCGATCCGTAAATCATCTTCAGTTTCAAGTCTATTTCTTTATGACCTTTTCAAATTTTCCATAGTAGAAAACGCCTTTTCGCATAAATAAGTCGTTGGAAATATTAATAAAATTGAGATGGCTTTAGTTGCTAATTCTGCGTGATTTCCCGTGCATAAGTGTGCTCAAAAAATATTTCTAATGAAGTTTCACAAAACATTTGTTTCAATTTGTTATCACACGATAGCTCAATTAATTGATTTTCAATGTCAGTAGACATATTTACTGTCGCTATGTCTACTGCGAATGGTTGTTCAATCCACTCATAATTTACTCGAATATCCTCAGGAAAATATTGGTTAAATAATTTGTCTAAGTTTGTCAAATGTTCGTTTACTAATTCAGAAATGTCTTCAAACTTGATTGAAGAATATTCTTCTAAAAACTTCTAAAAACTTCTTCTAAATTTTATAAATTTAATTTTTATTTTAATAAGAAGACTTACGCGACCCAAAAATGGGTCGCGACCCACCGGTTGAAGACCACTGGTCTAGATAAATAATTAATTACCTATGGTCTTATCCAGATGATTACAAAATTGCCTATTTTATCTGTGTCACAGGTGATGAATCACCGCGATGACCTAGCCTAGTACCACTAGCCTATACGGAAAAAAAAAAAAGAAAAAAATCATAATTCCAACAACCTAAGCAAAGAATATTGTATTGGTTTTACGTATACAATGTGTGTGCGTGTGTTTTTTTTTTTCTAGCTGTAAATAACTTTTTATCGAAAAATCTTACTCCAATCATCAACATCGTCAAGGATTGGTGCGCGGTGAACGTTTTGTCCAGATGGTATCAATTTTTTATTATTTTTCTTCTCTACACTTTTCCTTAAAATAGGGAATACTAAAAATAAAACACAATAAAGCTTTCCGTTAATTTTAATTCTGTACTTTAGTTTAGTGAAAAATAATCGCGGAATGTTCTCTGAAGATTTATTGATCAGCACTTTCAAGAGATGGTGCAATTTTCATAATATTCACCAGGGGGGGTGTTTTTAGGTTATTTATGTATATTCTGAAAGAGTGCGCCGCCGGCATAAAAACTTGGGAACCGCCGATTTAAACTAATTGATGTAGATCAATTTTTAAATTCTGGGCGTGAGTTTTGTTTTTTACTATTATTATCGACCTTGGGGCTTATATGTTGCGAAATATTTGTTCGTACAAAAAATAACACGTAAAAACTATTATTGCATATTTAATGACCATTCGGACTACACGCCAAACAATACGGTGTCCGCGAAAAACACAATTTTCATCCCTCGGTGTAACGAAATAGAAAACTACGCGTAAATTATTTTTTTATACTTTTGTGCAATACAATTTTCACGTGGCGATTCGCATAAGACGTTTGTCTGTAGAATTTCATTTAAAAAAAAAAAAAAATTAAAAAATGGCAGATTTATAAGCGTGTGGCGTGCAGGACGGACGGACACGACGAAATTCGAAAAGGTACCGTTTTCGCCGTTTTAGCTGCGGAACTCTAAATACCGCTCTCGATTCGCGTGGATATAATCGGTTATTTGTGCACTAACAATAATCTAATTTAATATTAAAAGCCGTTAATTTTTGTTTGAAAAGTCGCTGAAATTAATGATATTTTGATTTAAGTACGTGCTACAGCTGTAACGCAAACGACGGGTTACACTCGTTTCCGTGCAGGTTTATTCGTTTTAATAATATTCGCGGTCGTAAGTTAATATCGGATTTTATTTGTTAAACTTTAATTGTGTTTACGAACACAAAGCGCATTTCGTATATCTGCAAGTATAATTAGTAAAAAAAAAAAAAAATATATGTGATTTTATTCGGAATAGTCATTGTGTTTGGTTAGAGGTAATTCAAATTAAAAAAAAAAATATTGAACAATGAATAACAGAAATTAAACAACGAATTATTTTGAAAATATTGTAAAAACAAATTACTGTGTTTGATTTTAACTCTTCCGTCATACGTGGGCGGGTTGTGGACGGGTGAAGTCCAGAAATACTTTCAACTTGATTTTCGTTATAAACGTGTGCCCTATAAATATTAAAAAAAAAACGCCCGTGCCTTGGGATTATTGAGAAAAAAAATGAAATGAAATTTACTCATGTAACCTTCCCGTTCCTAGACAATTGCCGGTTTGTGATAAAAAAAAAAAAAAAAAAAATGATTGTCTTTCTATATAGTCTATACATATTGACGTTTGATACTCGTAAAGAAATATGTTTCCAATCTGCAGTATACCTACTCTTAATAGTTTAAAACAGAGACGATTGTATTGCGTTTTTACGATTATTCGATAAAAATCGTTCGGTGTTTTGGCGGCGATAAACCTGATTAATCCTAAAGCAACGGATATATAGGATATAATAAAAAAAAAAAAAAAAAAAAATAATAAAAAATAAAAAAGAAGAAGAAGAGAAAAAAAGTCGTTTATCCTCGGCGGATTGGATCGCATTTTCCGCAGACGGGAATATAGAATTCGGAATACAAAAGTTAGGATTTTTTTTTTTTTTTTAAGACCGACATTCAACAAATTGTCAAAAGTTTTGTATATACGTATACTAGTATAATAGTATAAATAAGTTACAGAAAAAAAAGAAATACTATATAGTCGCAATAAAGGTCGTAAAATCTTCGGCATACGGGGAAACGGGAGATAAGCTCTGATCGGACTGGCACTGCCTGCTGCAGCCAGTATACCGAAAAACTATACACACGTATACCGGGTGCTGCTGCTGCTGCTGTTGTCTTTTTACAGCCTAATAAAGTACACCTCATTACGTTTTACATTCCACCGGAATATAAAAACTTCTCGATAAATTTTTATCTCGGTAATGTTCAAATGGAAAATTAAATTTAAAAGAAAGACGTCGCGATGAGGGGGGGGGGAACACAACTAAACCGTCGTTTAAATCGCAATACCATCGTCTATCCAAATGCGTTGTCTTTTATTACACACCCGCCGCTGTTTATGTCGAACACTCGGACAATATATAGCACTGCGGTTAGACAATTAAAGGTAATAAATACCGGATAAGAGTAAAAGACCACCGTTGTGGCGAACGAACTCCCCCGAGGAAAAATCGCTCCGTGAACAGCACCGTGTAAAAGTATCTCCACCCGCCCGCCGGATGGTCTGATATTTTTACAATTATTAATATTACGACGCGGTGGGTTTCTAGCCACGACCCTCAAAACCGCACGATAACTGTTTAAATATACGATTCTACAATATAGGTCATAGAACAACGACGCGACGTTATTATGATGAGCGTGTACATTTAAAAGCGTTCGGCATCGGAAAATATGCTTTTGAAAAATGTTAATCGGACGTAGAATTTCTTTTCGACCATAATGACATCCATAAGAACTATATGAATTCGTCTTCTTCTTCTTCTTCTTCTTCTGCTTCAACCGTCGGTTGAACAACGGTTTGTTGCAGATCTCTACGCCACCATTTCGTAACTTAATCCCTTTAAATCAACCGTACTCGTCCACGTCTAAAATAATTCGTTTCGTGTTTCGTCATTGCTTTTCCAATACCATCCTCCCACGTCATCTCATATAACACTTATCGCCAAACTATATCGCGACGCAGTAAAACGCCCGGCCGTTTTGCTCCTTCTGACTATAATACTACGTCAAAGGTTCCCTTTATTCCGTTTGGTCTGTTATCCCATCTGCCCTTTGAATCGTAATTCTTAATGAATTTTTGATAGAACCGCATTTAAAAAAAGGGTTTAAATTTTCATTTCTATTCTGTACCAATTACTCAAGTTACACAGCTCAATAGGATCACACGCCACCACGTATACTCGTGCTGTAGGACAATATTATCTCACTGAAAATGTAGTACATAAAAAGCCGTATAAGAAAATTAAATACGGACAAAAGAACACTATGGGCGAACAATGTTATTTACCTCGGCGTATACCGAGATAATAATTTAGGTCATATTATTATTTTGAATTAAAAAATTTATTAGTATAAATTATTTCGTTTGGGAAACAGTAACGCAAAGATCAAATCGTTCTGTAGACTCTATAAAATATGCCTACGTTGTATATTATTCTACGGTAAGTTTTTCACGAAAACACTCGTAAATTTGTTTTGATGAGCCGAAATATGATTGCGATTTATATGGCGAATAAATAAAATGATATAGGTCATCATGTGTATACTCAAACTTTTCCGTTCAGTGCACTGTATTAATAATGGCCAAAACTTTGTAGATAAATATTATCAAAGGACTGCACGCGTAAACAATTTTTTTTTTGTCAGGGTTTAGCGAAGAAGTAGTAGAGTTTTTGTCAAGAGATTTTTATCACTAAGACGTCACCGTGTTTCTACGTACTAAACTTATTTCGTCAACAATACAAACCTCTACAACGATTATTGTTTTCTAAATTAAAATAACTTTGAAAGAATTGTTTTTTTTTTTTTTTTGTAGTCTATTATTTTTATAGGCCGTTGAACAAAAAACAAACACGAAAAAAATGTCTTACGGGATTAACCGCAGTCGCCCCTGTAAGTACACGTCTGATAGCTCGCTGAACTAAAAAAAAAAAATTACCATGTATAATATAATATACGAGGTGTGTTGATATACACTTAAAATACGTTGAAATATAACTTTGTAGAAACAATATTACTAAAATGTAATAAGCGGAAAATCGTAAAATACACATAAATCGTCTATAAATACGTCAGAAAAATAAATATATATTATAATATGTAATAAATTATATAGGAAGTTAAACAAATCATCATTTGTTATAAATACATTTTTTTTTTTTTTCTAAACTGCCAGGGGGGAATCTGCCATATCATTAAAATAATATTGTATAACCATAACCGAAAACTTTATACAGTTAAGTCACGTTAGTATACAAAGAATTTTTATTTTTTTTATATATATAAACAAAGCAAATAAATAATCTATCATAATAGTAATAATAAATAAAAAAAACCTATACGGTTATTTATTTATTTATTTGTTTTTTTTTTTTTTTTTATAAAGTTACATAGGTTTGGATTATTAGCGCCACATATAGCCGCCTGTAACGGATTCCCCTGGACTATAGTTGAAATTTATCGCCACTATAAAAATGTATTATTTACTCAATGCCACTGCAATATTTCCGAAATGAAAAAGCGCCCCCTCTCCATAGCCATTCACAAAGGTGGGATTTTGTGGGTTATACACCCCCAAATCAGATAAACCTACTCTAAATACATTTTGCAGTGTATACTATAAGGTACTAATTTATGTAATTACCCCGAACTAAGTCAAAGTCTTCTTGTCTTTGGTCTAGTCTTCCGACTTCTTAAGGTTGTAATACTTTAGAATGTTTACAAGTGTAGTACATATGCTGCGTATGCATTGAGCTCAAAATTTCCACCGCCGCGAACACTCGGTGGTAAAACACAACCGCAAATATTGGTATTAATGGTATCGTAATTCATAATCGTCATTATAAATATCGTAATTTAATGAATAGAACAGGTACTGATCGTACTACGGTATCTCCAGTAACCGTAGATTGTAGATAACCACGCCTTCCAATTATCATAATACCGATGTCCATATGCTGGAGACCAACTCCATTTAATGATAACAACATTATGTAAAATTTTCAAATTTTTTTTTTTTTTAACACGTGGACTGAAAAGTCCCGGACCCAACAAAGAAAATACGGTTCTTTCATTAAAAACCGACTCAATTCATCAACATGATCTCCATCAAGAGCAACACAATCGTTCCAACGCCGCTTTAGCATTACAATACCATTCTTGTAGAATGATTTATCTTTTGCTTCCGAATAGGCCTCAGTTTCACTGATAACCTCTGCATTCGAGCGAAATTGCTTACCGGCGAGCATTTTTTATGAGATCTGCGAATAGCCAGTAGTCGCTGTACTCCAAATCTGGAGAATACGGTGGACGCGGTAGCAATTCGATCTTAAATTCATGTAGTTTTGCCATTGTTTAGAATCGCTAAACACGTTGTGGTTTTTGCTCAACAGTGAGCAGCCACTTTGAACAGAGCTTTCTCGTGGACATGCAATCATGCAATATAAAGCCAACACGTTCTTTTGATATTATTACGGTGTCAGCTAACTCATGCAACTTCACTTTGCGATCATTCAAAACGATTTTGTGGAGTTTTCCAATGTTTTCCGGTGTTACCGCCTCATTTGGACGTCCACTGCGTTCCGCACCATCAGTGTCTCTACGACCACGTTTCAAGTCAGCATACCAACGTTTAATTTTGTTTCTGATGGAGCGGAGTCCCCATAACACTTTTCATGCCGTTTCTTCGCTTGAACGGTATTTTTTCCCATCAAGAAGCAATGTAAAATTAAAACACGAAATTGTTTTGAATATAACAAAAGTAGCGTCATTCACACACTAATTGAACAGATTGTCATGAAATTTTAACAGCTGTCTTTTGCGGGTTAGTACCAACTAAATATGAGGTGAATTCCAAAACATTAGCGCTATCTGTGTGTTAGGCCCGAGAATTTTCAGCCCATGCGTTATATAATTTATATTACAGTAATTGCAATTTAATATTTGGGCACCTCGTGATTTTCCCAAAATGAGACGCCTCTAGGCAACTGTCTCTATTCCACCTACCCTCATTTACAATCTGCTCATACGCGCCAAATAGTCGATGACTATTAAATAAATTCAATTAAATTATTGAAAATTATGTTTTAATCTATATTGACTTCGGTGTAATATTATTACCGAATATTTAACGCAATATATTGCGTTGTCCCGTCAAGTTTTCAAAACCCGATTAAACGATACGATGGACGGTGGTGTTTTGGGTATATATATGTGGTCATACCGTTGATTGCGGTGGTAAACGACCGAACATTTCGCCCAGTAAATCATCGGATACACTAATTTTATTATTTGGATCCCAGAGAAGGGGGGCCGCATTTACTTGGGATAACTGGGAACGAAAACTTATAGGGTTTGTATGGATTTTCCGTTTATTTTGTTTTTTTTTATATCAAATGTCATAAGCCCTAAAGTTTAAATTTGAGTTGTTTTTTTTTTTTTTTTTTGCATAATTCGACGATTTTCAACACTTTTTTCATTTTTTCATTCATACCAACACGATTTTCATTCTGTATATATTGTGGGGAAAGATTACGCTATCGATGTAAAATCAAACGGATTTAAATTAATATTTTAAACGGAGAACGTTTATCGGTTTAAAGGTGTTTTAAACAAGAACACATCTAACAGGAAATGGTTTTTATATTTATTACGTAACACATAATGAATAATAAAACATGATTGGATCAATGGATTTTTTTTACTACGATCAACTATACACAACGGTATACAATAAATAATTAATTATTAAAATACAATTTTTTACGTAAACCAATCGAGATTTTTGTAAATTTTTACAGGATTTCCCGTATTGAGGCGTATTTTTGATTTTTTTTTTTTTTTTTGTTTATTGTTCATATTCTCTGCTCAATTTGCAAAATAACTTTTCGTCCGTAGTAATAATGGCGGCCAATCGGCAAATAATAAAATCAACTCTCTGATTGGCTCCCATTGTTGTCATAATTTGTAACTATTACACGGCGCCCGTAACGCCATCGAAATAATTGATTGTGTTATCACCGTAACAATTTAATTTGCAACAACAGAAAATAACGACAATTAATTATTACCTATATTACCGCCAATATGAAAACATTCGGTTCGATATTTCCATTTCGGCGTGTATAACGCGTAAAAAACCCGTAGTATTAATTATTATTATTGCCTTCACTGGAAGGTATCTTTAATCCGTCCTTCACGTCAAAAAACACCAAATCCATCAATTTCACCTATTGTTCAAATTATGAAACAGATTGTGGAAATAAAAAACTAAGTAATAAAAAAAAAAAAAAAAAAAAGTATTAATTATTTTTTTTTTCATATACGTACCCGGCCACGGACGTGTCGTGTACGTTACGTCGTGATGGTCCCGCATAGGTTTTACATAAATAGAGACGAAAAACGATTTCTACACTCGAATCGAGTCCGCTTTCTATCCCGGCTGCGGCCACACAGAAACGCGTTTCGGAAATATAAAAATAATTCCACTATATTATTACTGTCTACGCGTCATATAATAATAATAATAATAATAATATCAGAGTCACTTTTTATTTAACAAATGAAAAAAAAAAAAAACGTACCGTGAAATGGTACGTATTCATTTCGTATCACTCCTCCCGAATTTATTTTACCACGTACGCGAGAAAACCAATTGCCCAACGCGTTACCCGAATCAGTGGCGTGTTCGGGGCGTGGCCACGGGGAAAAACCCGCCTCCGGCCACTTATCCCTTCATTTGTGTATTTGTTCTTAAGAGTTTTTCTTACTCGGGGATATGCCAGGATGAGAATTCTCTACCCTTTAGTGAACTACAAATCAACTCTCCAAATGAAATCTTCTCTCCTTCTCTACACCGCAATAATCAGACCACTGATAACTTACGCCTGTCCTGTATGGTCCGCTGCCTCTATAACTAAAATAAATTAAATTTCAAATCTTACAAAATAAATTCTTAAGGATATGTCTCAAAGCACCGTGGTCCATGAGAAATCGCCAGATCCATAATGACACGAAAATACCCCTGATAAATATATGGATTAAAACCCAATTTAAACATTTCCACGCCAAACTAAGCAACTTGGACAGTGCTCGTCATTACAATATACGAAAAAAAACACTCAATAGACGTCTGCGGCCTCGACTTCCCCAGGACATTCTATTAACAGACACAGAAGACTCATCATCAGGAAATGAAGATCATTATTAATATATTAGACCTCATCGTTATTATTATATTCATATATGTAACACATTATTATATCACTCTCACTATTAATAATTATGTCATTAATAAATTTATAATCATTTAAATTTGTAACGAATAATATTGTAAAAATTAAAAAGTTGCAATAGCACTAGGTGTGCTGAAACATTTTATAATTATAATAAATATAAAAAAATAATAAAGAGTTTTTAAGAGATTTCCTCCGTTATTTAATAACGCGGTGCGTATTACGATTAGTGATAAATGCTCATTGCACGAGGGTTCGGATTTGAAGGCGTATGCTTACTTTATTCTTTTGGATAACAATAGTAAAAAAAAATGTATAAATTAAAAAGTGTATCATTTAATTTCTAAGATAATGGGTGAACATTTTTTTTTTTTTTTTTTTTACCCTTATTAATGCATTTTTTGTTTTTTTTTTCCCTCTCTTTAAATTTGTGTTTATCAATTGACCCGATAGTGTTCTTTACATATCGACGGTACAAATCGATAAGAGCTCGTGAAGACGGCGCATTGTCGATGTTACGTTTAAAATTAATTTTAATGGAATTTATTATCGATAAAGTATTTTTTACGGCAAGTTAATTTATTGTTTTTGAAAAAATACCCATACTCTACATATCTATAGGTTAAAATGCATTAGATATGTAGATTCAAGATTCTTCGTCAGTCCACATTCGTCGGTTGTCGTTTAATCGTATTTCCGCATTTATTTTATTTTGGTTTTTTTTTTTTTTTTTCAATATACCAAAAGTTAAACAAAGCGACAATTTTAAATTAAATATGTATGTTCCGGAATTCGGTGAAATCTGGAAAATTGTTGACGTCAAAGTATCAAGTGAAAAAAAATTCCATATCCAACAACGTATCGGAAGAGACAAACAAATAAAAATTTGTTTACACAAATTGAAAATAGTAAAAAAAAAAAAAAAATGCAATCATTCATAAAAAATACCGTTGGATGAATTTTTTTTTAATGCAAATTAGTAAAATCAACTGAAATCTATTTCGTTTTTTAGTAAATTTTCTAATTTCTTTATTTAATATAAATTAAATGCCTTTTTTCACATTTTAAATGCTTTTTTTTTTTTTATTATTATTGATAATATTTCCTTTAAATCTGAACCCTACTTGTTTACACATTTTTTTTTTTTTTTTATTAGTTTATTAGTTCAAATACGAATCGCTTAGAAATAAAATTAATTTAGACGCCGAGTGTAGCGAAGACTACAATAATTTGTATTTTTTTTCTCACGGAAAACATTTTTTCGGTTGGTAAACATGCGGATTTTCCGCCTAACGGTACTTTATGTAAAACTTTATTTCGGAAATTCCAAAACACTCGTCCTACAAAATGACATTCAATTTAAAACTAAAACACTTTTTCGGTTATAAACTTTGTATGATAGAAATGCAGTACATTAAAAGGTGCGACATTCCGGTCCCGTAGTACTTTGTTTACGTACTTAATATATATATATATATATATTTTTTTTTCTAACAGTGTAATTTGCATTTGCAATTATATTATTTGTTTGTCGCCCGCCGGTTCTCGTAAATACCGGAAACGCCTCTGATTAGAGTGCGCGGCATTTATCATATTCATTCAAAACACAAATCAAATGGTTTTAAGTCGTGAAAACGATAAATTTCATTGCGCACACGTTTACGATGGCGATATATATATATATTAATGATGATAATATGTCGAGTTCAGATTATGGTTAAATCTTTATTAATTATCGTCAGTGGTAGTGGGGAAATTAGGTAGGAAATAACAATGACATTTTAATGAAGAAGAAGAAAAAAAAATGCGTAAATAAGCGTAATTGAATCGTTCTAATAATAACATGATAAAAAACAAAACCCGAAAATCGATTTTCTTAAAACTTTCATTAGAAAATCATGATGAAAAAACCGCGAAAAATCACACCGTATTCACCGGTTCCGACAGTGTTTCCCAACCTTTTTACCACCGCGGACCACTACGACAATATTTTATAAGTCGCGGACCACCTAAATTTTACGAAAACTAGGAACAAACCTTTTGTTTGCTCATCAACAAGAATACACAAAATTTATCGAAAAACGTTAACTATTATTATTATTTTACTTAACATTTTATTACTATACTTCACTAGCATATAATTATACTTCAATTTATTACTCTGATACCTAGACACTTATAAAAATGGAAAATGATTATTGGTCTACAGCAGCAGCAACAACGAAATAATATTATACGGTTCCTCAATAAGTCGTAATTTTTTTCGCTATTTAAAAATAAAAAAAAATAATTAATTTGTAATAGTAATCGAAGAAAAAATCCCATAGAACCATGCGGACCACCGGTTGGGAAACACTGCCGTAAACGATCCGGCGACGATAAAAAAAAAAAAAAAAGAAATATTTATATACACTCGGCGTCACAAAAATCACACCTATCGAAAATTATTTTTCAATGTAATTTTAACTGCACATTATCGAATAAAGGATGTACTGTTATGCTATTACATCATTTCAATAATGTCATTAAACAAACTCGAAAAAACAAGTAAACGGTATGTTGTTTTGTTTATGAGTGGTTGGAGCAAAAAAAAAAAAAAAAAAACAAATGACACGACAGGGATCCCCCGACCTCTCCCGTATGATTCCTTACAGTTAATGCGGCGCGGGAACGAGCGTTGTCGTACACATTAGTGCGGAATCGTCGCCGACAAAACCCGCATAACGGTACCGCATGCTCTTCTATAGGGTCTTCACGGGTCTCCGTGATGTAACCGACGAGAAGTCAGCGCGATCCTCGTCCGCGAAAACCACCGCACCGCGGTAAACGCGCGGAGCCACCTCCACGCACCGCTGTCCGCCCAATACAGGCATGTGCGCATCCAGGCATTCGCCCTGCCTCCGGTACACTTTTCTTCGTCTGTCGTCGCACGGACAGACGCGCTCGCGTTTCGTCCGGCACGAGCCCTCCCGTCCCATTGGTCGAGTGCCCGTAGAAATACCATACCGGACCGTAGTGGAGGCCGCCGGTGCAGCCCTACGGCATTTGAAAATCGAAAATAGCGCAAAGACGCCGAGACGACAAAACGGTCGTGCGGTTCGTTGTCGGCCCGATCCACGCCACCGGACGGAGCCCGCCGGTCGGTCTCTCGATACCGCCGGCAAACCCGTCGAACAAGCAAAACGGCTAAAATCAAGTGGGGCCCGGCAACGTCGCCGATTCCGGTAGTGATTCCGCCACCTCGGGCCCGCGGTAACCATTTTTTCGGAGGTAATTATTTAGAGTTTGTTCGCGTATGTCGTTTCCAACGGTTCGGTAGTGAATATATTGATGCCGTAGGAGTACAATTATACATTTTTTTGTTTTTTTAAATGTATTGGAAACGGGCACTTTTTTTTTTTTTTTTTTCAATTTGACATGTATATGTCTTATGGCTGGAGGTCGTTCTGTTAATTTGTCCGACACCGAGAATGATACCATGACGTCATTGGTGCGTTCACGTGTGCGTCGACCGGTGGGGACCAGTTCCCGGAAATCAGCGATTATACGAACGTTATCGGCGGTAATAAGCGAATTGCGACATTTGTTCGATCGAGACGACGATCAATAGTAAACGAACTGTACTCGTGTCGGTGTACATCTCTCCGTATACACCATTTGAATGAATTAAAGAATTTTTCGTCTTAAATCCAATGGCATACAGCCCTAAATTAAAAGGAATGTTCGAGGTGCTCAAAATGTATAACAATCGCGATTTACCACCATGATCGTTGGCGGAGACTTAAATTTGGATTTACGAGGATCACACGGAACTGAATTCATCGAATTTATGCGTACCGAACTTGGTTCAGAATTAAGTAACGATCTACTTCGCGCAATTCGACTTGTATCGACGCCGTATTTTATCGACACATCGAGAAGCTTGAAACTCGTGAGTACGTTTCATATTTCAGTACACACCGTCCATTATTATCCATCACTAAAAGTATTGTAAATACTACGATTCTGTAGTTTAAATTAAAAATTTAAATAAAAATTTAGAAAAACGTATACTCAATGAAAATAATTGCTGTCTTTGAAAAATAAATAAATAATTCCTGTCTTTGAAACTTGTTTATTTTTTACACGTGTTAAAAATGATACCTACAGTTTAATTCTCGTCTCCTCGTATCTAATACCAAATTGACATCGACATTCTTATGTCAACTATATTCAGTAGAAACAAGACATATACATGTACCGATGTATCTGTATGTAGTGTAGATACTCTTAGTTTTTTTTTATCGTGTTGTGCCTTTTTTATGACGCCGAGTGTATATATATATAAATTATATTTATATTACCTACGGTAAGTATAATTTTAACTATTATAATTATTGTTACAAGTGTGATTATTATATATTCGGGTGAAAAATTAAATGGTTCGCACGCGCACGCGTGTAGGA